>JAOEGL010000001.1:225980901-228380901 GCA_034509955.1 Urosaurus nigricauda | reverse complement strand
GGAATACTTTGTAAAACTGGAAAAATGAAGCGGCATCAAGGTGATTTTTTAAAAAATCAACACAATAAAACAGTTTCTGCTTTATCTGCCTCAATGACCCCTAATCAACTGAGAAGTATCCAGACATAAAATCTGCTTGCTTTTCCTCCAGGAAAGTGTCTTCCTCCATTCAACTTTCGCCAGAAGATGATTTCTTGGTTGCATGGCAGAACCTAGCAAGCTCCTATAGTTAGTCTGCTTCCCAAGGGGAAACCTTATGCAGTCATTGAGTTGGGAGCAGCAAAAAAGTTCTCTTTATATCTATGGGAGAGTGGGGAATAGTCCATGGGGCTCTGCAGTCCTCTGATTTGTGGTATTTGCCCCCTTCTTGGTAAGTGATCACAGTTGGAAGAGACTAAGGTTGTGAAATTGCTCCACCACATAAGGAGCCTGTGAGAAGGCCAATGCAAGATCTACATAACAATTTTTCTTAAACAAGTGAAAGAAAAGTTTGGCCCTATGTTTAAGGGAGGTTTTCTGAATCTAGAATCATAGAATCATAGAGTTGGAAGAGACCACAAGGGCCGTCCAGTCCAACCCCCTGCCATGCAGGAACTCCAAATCAAAGCATCCCTAACAGATGGCCATCCAGCCTCTGCTTAAAGACCTCTAAGGAAGGAGACTCCACCACCCTCTGAGGGAGTGTGTTCCACTGTCGAACAGCCCTTACTTTCAGGAAGTTCCTTCTAATGATGAGGTGGAATCTCTTTTCCTGCAATTTGCATCCATTGTTCTGCGTTTTAGTCTCTGGAGAAGCAGAAAACAAGCTTGCTCCCTCCTCAATATGGCATCCCTCCAAATATTTAAACAAAGCTATCATATCACCTCTTAACCTTCTCTTCTCCAGGCTAAACATCCCCAGTCTCCAAAGGTGTTCCTCATAGGGCATGGTTTCCAGACCCTTCACCATCTTAGTTGCCCTCCTTTGAACACATTCCAGTTTTCCACATCTTTTATGACTTGTGGTGCCCAGAACTGGACACAGTATTCCAGGTGGGGCCTGACCAAAGCAGAATAGAGTGGCATTATTACTTCCCTTGATTTAGACACTATACTTCTATTGATGCAATCTAAAATTGCATTGGCCTTTTCAGCTGCCGCATCACACTGTTGACTCATGTTCAGCTTATGGTCTACTTGGACTCCTAGATGACACATAGTTTCATTCAGCCAGGTGTCACCCTCATCTAGTGGTGAGATCAATACTTCTAGAAAATTCACTTCTTCAAGGAAACGAAAGATCAAGGTCAGAGATGACAACTGCTGTGATCATGTCTCCCCTTTGCTTATATTGTATGTTTGCAAGCAACCTTTGGGATTGTTTCAGGGAGAAAGAGGAATATGTCTTTAAATGCTGACCTCCACAATGCCTCTGAGGTCACCATGAACTATGCTTACTCAACAGTGCTCTGACAGTTGCCAACCAACCTCTCCTTGGTGGGCATTCCAGTTGGCAGTTGGGCCTGAGAAGGACTTCAGAGACAGAGGTGGCTCTTCTGAAAATCTTTACCTGTTTGATCTAGGTTTGGTTGTAAATCTGACTGCTGCTTAGGTTGCGAGGTCACCTCTAGGTTTGTTTTTCCTGATCTCTCAGTTGGACTGACTAGCATTTACAACTGAAGAGTCCTCCTGGTTTCAAGAAAGAGGGAACGGAGGGAAACTGCTCTCTTCTAACTTTTTGTCCTCTTTCCATCAGGCAAAGGCCTTGGTCCCAAAGGAGAATCCCTGTGAGTAGTTTGGACTGTGGGTTTCAGGGGTCCTCAGGGCACCCTGTCCCATGCCAGCTCCTAGCTCCCTCTTCCCTTGGGGTCTGCCATTTTCTACCTGGAGGGATTCTTTTTGGTTCCTGGGCCCCATCCTCACCCAGTAGAGCCCCACTGACTTAAAAGACAGGGGTCAAGAGTTCTGTCCTGTTCAAGAAGGGTAAGAACCCCTTTCAGATTCTAACCTTTGGGATCCAGAGGGGAGAAAAGCTTTCTTTGGTGGGTGGACGTCTAGCTCAAACCATGATCTGAGTTCAAAACCAGTCTCTAATTTGACGTTTTTAAGTTGCCCTGGGATTACAGAGATTAAGTCATCCAGGAACAAGAAAGTGTTGTTTGATTTTAACCAGCTAACTTTTCAGTCAATATAGCTATGCATTCTACAGTATTAAAATTTCTCTTACATTATATTCTGGGTGTGTATATTAACAGGTTTAGGTGGTTATTGAAAGCTTGGCTGCATTTTCTTTGATTGTGTTCTTTCATACAGGAAAAGCCATCTACCAGGTATGAAATAGCCAATAATCATATCTGTATGTTGATGCTCTTTTCATACATGATAACTTAATGCATTTTGGGAACAAAGCACTTGGTCAGATCAATTGAAAAAGAGAGACAGTTAAACTGGGCCAGGTTAGAATTGCTTTGAAGCTTATAGAAAAGTAAAAAAATTTGGTCATGGCAAAGGTTAGAGAAATTTGCTTTTAAACAGTTGTCCTCAAAACATCTAGATTGATTGAATAATAGAGTGATAGATGGATGGATGGATACATAGATAGATAGTATATTACAATCAATTTCCATCTTTGTTTCCCTCCTGTTTGTTCCCCCTGAGTGGTAATATGGAAGAGCTGGATCTTAGGAATTCCATAATTCCTACCCCAGTATACTGTTTTCTTGTTGGATACCATAGAGAAGAATAATTATTTGCTTTTGGAAAGTACATTGGGACCTTTGTGTCCATGATCTTGCCATCTGCAAATTTAAGCATCCATGGACAGCATGGCTTGTTGTCCTCAATTGCATTGTGTGCACATGGCCACTCAACCATTAGGGACAACGGGACGGGAGGTCTCACATTTGTTCTGTTTTTGGTATGAGTTAAATAAACTTATCTTTATCTCGTTTATTATTCCCCACCATATCTTTCTTCAAAGGCTGGCATTAAATAATTGAGACTTCAGTGTTTGGGAACTAGGGTACAAGAATGGGATACAGGACAGAGGTTTGGTTTGGGGAATTTATTTCTGGCTACTTTTTAAGAAAGCGTGTTGAGAATTCAATGAATGCCTGGAATGCCACGTCTTTGGCTGGAGTCCAGACTTTTGACCTGGAGGCAGGGAGAAGTTGCATTGGTTGTGCAGAGGGTGAAAGATAATTGTGGATTGTTTTTGATTTGGGGAGAGGAAGGAGGAATAGAATGTAAATTAATTGAAGGGAAACTGATTTGAGTGATCTTCAGAACAAATAATTTTTTAAAATGGTTCTGAGTGTAATTCTGTATAAACTGGGGTAAAATAACTGAACGGGAATAAATTGAGTGAGAGGTAATGGAGCAGTAACCTCTGAAATATTTTGGTAGGAGTGGATTGTTTTATTGAAAATTAATTAATCTGGATTTTTTAATCCCACCCCTCCCCATCCCTTAATGTATTTAGGACTGACATAAATATGTGAATGTTAATATAATTAATAACTGCATGAATATTTTTAAAACTAAAGAGTAACTGAATTCCTCCTTCTCCAGATCCAGACTGGATCTATGACAGGGTGCTCTTATAGCCTTCTTCATTTACACCATGGTTCCAATTCAGTTTCAGGAAGAGGGAAAAGCTTGTTGCTGTTGTGAATGTTAATTTTTAAAATATATAAAATACACACTAATTAATAATTGTATTAATTACTGTAATTTTCTGTTTGGTCCCTTAAATGTGGCCTTGTCTTCCTCTAATCCAGCCTTTTGTTCTTCTGCTACTAGTCAGTGAAACACTTCTAGGACATTTACAAGCAAGGTATGGGAGCAGGACACCGTGATTGTTTTATGTTACAAACTTTCACTTTAAAAGTTAAACTTATTTTAGGAAAAGCAAGCTTTTGCCAACACAAACATATTGCATTGACCATTTTGCAATTTTTGTAGCTACTTCTCCTCCTTTACACCACAGCCCAATGTGAGATCTGAAGGCAAATTCCTCTCACTTTCAAAACAACCAAAGAAACAACCCCTGAAAATCTCTTTCAACTGGATTGACATGTTTAGAACAAAATAATGAGACATCATCCAGCTCTTCCACTTTTGGAGTCTGCTTTTTGGAAATGTTATGTTGACAGTCCAGCTTACAACAGTGGTCTTAAAATATATGTGTACTGTTTAAAAAAAGAGATAAATCAGAAACATTAGAAATGCAGAAACAAGGTCAAGTTTTTGCTTGTTGAACAAGAGGTGGTAGTTTCATTATAAAAAAACAGTTTCGTCCTTTCCTTTATTTGGCAGTTCTTGCTTCTCCTGTCTGCTTTCACATACAAATTAATTTCCAAAAGTCACACAAACATGAACACCACAAATATATACATTTCCACCAATCACTCAAAAACCTTTCTTCACACAACACACATGTTAACAGATATTCATGCTGGGACATATTACAAATCACACCACAAACACATTTCCACCTATTACACATCCTTCCCTACATACCACACACACACATCTCATACACCACAAACATAATCTTCAATTCAAACACCCTTTCCCCACATGCTGCACACACACACTTAAACATCACACACTGGCACCACAAACATGCACATTACTGCTATTCACATGAACACTGTTCACCCACAACAACACTCATATTTCCTCCATTCATTCAATTACCATTCTCCAACTCACACACACTACAAACACCTTCCCCAAATTACCACACACACACTTATTCCATAAACTCAGAGACTTCCATTTCCATTCCAATTATTTTTCCCATTTCCATTTTCATTCCTATTGCCACTTTCATTCCCATTCCCATTCTTGTTCTCATTCCCATTTCCATTTTCTTTCCCATTCCCATTCCCATATCCATTTCCATTTTAATAACCATATCAATTTTTATAACCATATGCATTTTCATTTCCATTCCCATTCCCATTCCTATTTCCATTCTCATTTTCAATCCCATTCCCATTTCCATTCCAATTCCCATTTCCATTCCAATTCCCATTTCAATTTCCATTTCCATTCCTATTCTCATTCCCATTCCCCTTTAAATTCCCGTTCCCATTTCCAAATTCATTCCTATTTCCATCCCCATCCCGATTCCCATTTCCATTCTGATTTCCATTCCCATTCCCATTCCCATTTGAATTTCCATTTCATTTGAATTCCCATTTCTATTTCAATTGCCATTCTCATTTTCATTTTCATCTCCATTCCTATTCCCACACCCATTCAAATTGCCATTGCTATTGCCATTCCTATTACCATATCCATTTCCATTCCTATTTCCACTCCCTTTCAGATTTCCATTTCTATTCCCATTTCCATCCCCATTCCTTTTTCTATTACCATTTCCATTCAAATTTCCATTCCCATTCCCATCCTCATCCCCATTCCCACCCAATTCTAATTCCAATTCCCATTCCCATTGTGATTTCCATTCAAATTTCCATTTCCACTTCCATTCCCATTTCCAATTCCATTCCCATTCTTTCATCCAATCCCATTTCCATTATGATTCCCATTCTCATTCCCATTCCCTTTCCCATTTCCATCCCTATTCCCATTCCTGTTTCCATTCCATTCCCTTTTCCATTCTCATTTGCATTCCCATTTCCAATTCCATTTTAATTTCCTTTCCCATTTCCCCTTTCATTTCCATTCCCATTCCTATTTCCATTCCTGTTCCCAGTTTCATTCCAATTCCCATTCACATTTCCTTGACTAATCCCTTTCCCTTTTCCATTCCCATTTCTATTCTCATTTCCATTTCCATTTCCATTCCCATTCCCATTCCTATTCCCATTTCCTTTCTCATTCCCATTTCCATTTCAAATTCCAATCTCTTTGCATTCACATTTCTATTCCCATTCCCATTTTATTACCATTTCCATTTCCAATTCCATTCCCCTTCCAATTTCCATTCCCATTCCCTTTAGCATTCCCATTCCCAATATAAGAGGATATTATGACACTTATCAATTGAGATATGTGATAAAAGGTATGTAAGGTGGGATAGATTTAGAATGATTAGAAGTAGATATAGAGGTGGTAGATATGAGAACATGGAATTTTTTAAAAGAACTTTACCAGGAAAGAAATAAAAAAATATTGAAAACCCACTCATGAAAAATATAATTGAAATATGGCATAAATATAAAAAAGAATTAATAAATGAAGAATCGATAATAACACCAATAATAATGGAAAGGAAATTCCCAAAGAACTTCAGAGGGTTGTTAGATAAGCAGTTAAAAGAAAGGAAAGTAGATAAAATAGAAGATTGGCTGGATGTAAGAACAGAAAAAGGAAATATAAAAGAAAAATGGATGGGAATAAAAATTTCATGGTTTCATTATACAGTATACAAATATAACAGTGGATTAAAAATTGGAGGAAGAGGAACATAGAAAAGAAAAAGCATACAAAATTTGAAAAAATAGTTCATAAAGGAAGAGAAATAGAAAAAAACGAGAATATAAGAGAAATTATTAGTAAAATTTATAAAATGCTGATGGACAATAAAGGAGGAAAAATAAAATAAAATATTTTAAAGGGAATATGGGAAGAAGAATTAGGATGTAAAATAAATGATAAGGAATGGGACAGAATTTAGGAACAAAGACATCTGAAAAATTTATTGGTTCGGATAAAAGAAAATTATTATAAGCTGATTTGGAAATGGTATTTGACTCCAGTGCATAATATTAATAAGAATAATTCAAAAAATTGTTGGAGAGGATGCCAAGAATTAGGGTCAAACATGCATATGTGGTGGCAATGCAAATATGTACAAAATTTTTGGGGAAAAGTCCTATTAGAAATAGAAAAATGTTATGAATATAAAAATAGATAGAAGACCGAGTATAGTTTTGTTATCATTATATAATTCAGAGAAATGGAAAAAAGAAAAAAAAAAGATTTGTTATCAAATTTGCTTACAGCAGCAAGATTGATAATAGCAAGATGTTGGAAAATGAAAATATAGAAGTGGAGGATTGGTATAAAGAGGTGTGGAAATTAGCTATTAATGATAAATTGACATATGAATTGAAAGTAAAAAAGGACTATTGAAAAGAAATGAATTTGAGGGGATTTGGAAAGAATTTCTTAAGAAAGTACTGAGAAAAGTAGATGGAAGACTACCTCCAGAAGACGAATTGAAATTGTGGATGGAATATAAGGATGGAGATGGCTCCGGGGAAGGAGGGCACTGAGGGTATATAAAATAATTTGTCAAAATGTAATAGAATGTAATAGAAGCTAGGAAGATATTTGTATATGGAATATTATAAAAATAAATTTTAAAAAAGACAATCATGAAAGCCTTTGACTTCACATTGCAAGGTGAACACATGGGAAATGTAGACATTTGGTGGTGGTGGGGATCTGTGTTGGACATAAAAACAAAACAGGACTGTTTGAGGGAATGTGTTTTGTGTTCAGAGCTTGAAAAAATTGTTTGTTTGTTTTTTTGATGATAACATGCTAGTATGCCTATTACATATGTGGGTGAGGAATGTATTCCAAAAAGTAGCTTTTTCAAACTCTGTGTGTACTTCACTAGTGAGCCAGGCATTGCAATGATAAGAAAATCCTCTCATATTCATTGACCTTCAGCCATCTGCTTTTAGTTACAACGTTCAGTCCTCTGCATCACACCCACTGGCCCTCAGTAATTTGAATGCTACACTGCTCTTCTGGAAAGACAAGAAAATACCAGATGATAGATAAAGCCATCATGCTGTTTTTGTTGTTACAGCAGCAGCTGCTGCTGCTGTTGTTGGATATACACAACAAACTTGGCTGCACTTCTGGAATTGGTTACTATGCTCAAGAATAGAAGTTTAAAAGCCCTGCATACTTTTCTGAACCAAAGACTGGAATTATTTTCTCCCTAGTTATGCTCCACAAAAAGAGAAGGGAAGCACAGTGGTGATGAAATTTGTTTGTGAAAGCTGACAGGAGAAGCAAGAACCACCAAATAAAGGAAAGGACCAAACTGTCATTTATAATGAAACTACTACCTCAGGTTTAAGAAGCAAAAACTTGACCTTGTTTCTGCAATTCTAATGTTTCTGATTTATCTTTTTTAAAACTGTACACATATATTTTAAAACCGCTGCTACAGGCTGGAGTGTCAATATTACATTTCCAAATAGCAGACCCAAAATTGTGGAAGAGCTGGATGATGTCTCATTATTTTATTATATGCATCTCAGTCCAGTTGAAAGGGATTTTCAGAGGTTTTTTTCCTTGGTTGTTTTGAAACTGAGATGAATCTGCCTTCAGATCTCACATTGGGCTGTGGAGTTAAGGAGGAGAAGTAGCTACAAAAATTGCAAAATGATAAACACAATATGTTTGTGTTGGCAAAACCTTGCTTTTCCTAAAACTTTTAAAGTGGAAGATTGCAAAAGAAAACAATCACTGTGTCCATAAACTTCAAATATATTTTGTGAATGTAATGTATGTAGTGTCTGTATACGTACAGTAATTCTATGCTACAGTAATTCTTGTACATCCAGAGAATGGCGTGTTACAACTCTGTCCCACCCTAAGCCATTTGTAACCTATCATCCCTTTATCTATCCAAAAGTGGCTCAACCACACCATAAACCAAGAAGCTCTTCCTGCTAACCATGTTTGCTAAATAACTCATCTGGGCTCAAAAACGATACCGTCAGAATACTATGTAGTGGGAACGGAGGTTGGGGAGCAGACCTGCTCCCATCCGTTGCTTGTAAACTTCCCAGAGGCATTTCAATGACTAGTAGCAGAAACAAAATGCTAGATTAGAGGAAGTCAAGGCCACATTTAAGGGACCAAACAGAAACACGCAGTAATTCATACAATTATTAACAACTGTGCTTTTTCTATATTTAAAAAAACTAACACTCACAACAGTTTCATTGAGGTGAGTTAGCACCTGCAAGCTGATTTCTGTTCTATCCATTTTTATAGATGTCTTTTGGTGACTGAGATGTCCTTCCGTGACCTTGGGTGTAAGTACTGAGACAGCTTGTCTAATTTCTTTTCTTTTTGTGTATGTCCGTTGTTCTAATTTTATCATATTTTCTCTTTATCTCAAAAAGATGGGGGGAGGGAATCCTCTAAGAGGTTCTGGATGGCTGTAACATCCCTGCTGTGCTCTAAATTCTGAGTGCCCACCATCACCAGAAAGATGTTCCTCCAAAACCTTCCAGACTGTTCTCATCTCAAGTTTGTGCCCTGGCATGGAAAGTTGCTGGCCTAGGTGAGCTATCTCACCTAATCTTCATTTCCTAAGACATCAAGGAGAGAGACTCCTCCTAATGGCACTGACCCAACTCTTCCATGTAGCCACCCAGGGGGAGCAAACAGGGGGGAATTAAAGATGGAAATTAAAGATTGCAATATTCTATCAATCAATCAATCAATATAGAATAGGGAAAAGAGAAAGAAGACATAACAGTTAAAACACAATGCAACGCATTAGAATACAATATAAAATATAGTATTGAAAACAATGTTAAATATTTATATTATGTTAATTTAAAACAACAGCATAAAGTGGTAATACCTTTAACACTAAGGTGGCATCCTATGATGATCAGCGAGTTTTGCCACACAAAAACAAGTTGTCTTGGCTGTAATCTCAGGAAAGTGACCACCTAAGAGTTAATCAATATAAAACACATCAGATCTCCCTGGTATACTTTGTAAAATTGGAAAAATAGAGTGGCATCAAAGGTCATTGCAAAAAGAGCAATACATAAAACATGTCCACAGTTTCTGCTTTCTCCGTCTCATTGATTCCAAATCAACAGAGAAGTGCCCAGACCTAAAATCTGCTTGCTTTTCCTCCAGGAAATTTTCTTTCGCCATTCAGCTTGATAGTTTCTCTAGAAGAGGACTTCCTGGTTGCATGGCAGATCCTAGCCAGCTCCTATAGCTAGTCCACTGCTGAAAGGGACACCTTATGAGGTCGTTGATGGCCAAACTGAGTTGGGAGGAACAAAATAGTTCTCTTTAGATCTATGGGAAACTGAGGGCACTGCAATCCTATGATTTTGGGGATTTATTTGCCACCTTCTTGGCAAGTGATCATGGGCGGACTGGAGGAGGCTCAGGTTGTGAAATTGCTCCACCACATAAGAAATCTGTCAGAAGACCAATACAAACTCTACATAAACAAATTCTTAAGTGAAAGAAAAGTATGTCCCTATGTTTAACGGAGGCTTTCTGAAGCCAGTGGTGAGATCAATATTTCTAGCGAATTCACTTCTTCGAGCAACTGAAAGATAATGGTCAGAGCTGTCTGGCATTGGCAGTCCAGCAACAACTTCTCCACTGCTGTGATCATGTCTCCCCTTTGCCTTTATGACATGTTTGCAAGCGGCTTTTGGGACCGTTTCAGGGAGAAAGAGGACTATGCCTTTAAATCCTGACCTCCACAATGCCTCTGAGGTCACTATGAATGATGCTTACTCAACAGTGCTCTGACAGCTCCAACTGACCTTCCCTTGGTGGGCATTCTAGTTGACAGTTGGGCATCAGAAGGACTTCAGAGATAGAGGTGATTCTTCTGGAAACCGTTAACTGTTGGTTTGATCTGGGTTTGGTTTTAAATCGACCGCTGCTTAGATTGAGAGGTCACATGTAGGTCTGTTTTTCTTGGTCTCTCCATTGGGCTGACTAGCATTTCCAACTGAAGAGTCCTCCTGATTTCAAGAGAGAGGGAAGGGAGGGAAGCTGCTCTCTTCCATCTTTTTGTGCTCCTTCCTTCAGGCAAAGGCCTTGGTCCCAAAGGAGACCCTCTGTGAGTAAATTGGACTGTGGGCTTCAGGGGTTCTCAGGGCAGCCTGACCCATGCCAGCTTCTAGCTCCTTCTGCCCTTTGGGTCTGCCATTTTCCACCTGAAGGGATTCTTCTTGGTTCCTGGGCCCCATTCTCACCCAATAGGGCCCCATTGCCTAAAAGAAAGGGCTCATAAGTTTTGTCCTGTTTAAGCAGGGTAAAAAGCCCTTTCAGGATCCATCTTTTGGGATCAGGGGGAGAGAAAAGCCTTTCTTCCGTGGATGGTAGACATCCAGCCCAAACCACGATCTGAGTTCAAAACCAGTCTCATATTTGACATTTGTAAGTTGCCCTGGGGTTGCAGAGATGAAGTCGTCCAGAAACAAGAAAGTGTTGCTGATTTTAACCAGCTACATATCCAGTCATTATAGCTATGCATTCTACAGCATTAAAATGTCTCTTAGTTATATTCTGGGTGTGTATATTCACAGGGTTAGGAGTTGTTGAAAGCTTGGCTGCATTTTGTTTGATTGTTTCCCTCATCCAGACAAAGCCATCTACCAGATATGAGATAGCCAATAATCATATCTCAGTATCACACTAGAGGGAAAGCAGGATTTAAACAGGAATTAAACAGGAAATGCCTTATGTTTAACATAGGGCATTTCCTGTTTAATTCCTGTTTAATTACTGTTTAATTCCTGTTTGCTCTCTAGTGTGATAAACCTCTATGTTATGTTCTTTTCGTAAATGATAACTTAATGCATTTGGGAAAGGAACACTTGGTCAGATCAATAGTTTAAATGAGTGCATTTGTGGTGTCGATGTGTGATATGTCCAATGGTATATGGAGAAAGGTGTTTGTGTGAACAGTAAAAATGTATTTGTGGTGTGAATGTGCTGTATGTGGGGGAAGGATGTTTGATTGTGCGATGTTTGTGTTTGTGGTATGTAGGGAAGGGTGTGTGAGTTATTGGTGGAAATGTGTTTGTGGTATGACCGTGTACTATGTGCATGTGTGAATATTTGTTAACATATGTGTTGTGTGAAGAATGGTTTTTGGGTGAATGGTGGGAAATAAGTATAGTTGTGGTGCTTTTGTGTAAGTGAAAGGTGAAAATGTTTGTTTTGTCGTGTGAGTATAGAGTGTGCCTGTGTGAGTGAGAATGATGTTTGTGTGAGCAGGAAAGATGTTTGTGTTATATGGAGAATGGTATGTGAGTGACTGGGGGAAATGTATGTGTTGTTTTGGGGTAACAGTGTGGATGTGAATAGCGGTTATGTGTATGTTTGAGGTGTCATTGTGCGATGTTTAAGTGTGTGTGTTATGTTGATTGAATGGTGGAAATGTGTGTGTTTCTCATCTGTGTGATGTTTGTGTGGTATCTGCAGGAAGGGGTTGTTGATGGATGATATAAGCGTGTCCATTTGTGATATGAGTGTGCAGTGTGTGTGTTGTATGTGGTGGAAGGGTGTGTGAATGAATGACAGAAATGTTTGCCCCCATGGTGTGAGTGTGTGTGTATGTGTGTGTGTGGGGGGGGGGTTATTTTGTTTGTGCGCATATTTTGTCATGCATATATGAATGAGTTTATAGATGAGTGATGAGATGTACTGTACTGTGGGATTTGTGGTGAAATACAGTAGGTGTTTGTAACAGAAGGGAAAGTGGACCTGTGTTTGCCTGTAAGTTTGTGTGGCAAGGTGTGTGAATGTTTTAGAGTACTTAGACCAGACTCTGAGGCTGAAATCCAGTTCTTGGTCCCAACCAGAGGAAATCCATGGATTCAATTGGACTTGGAAAATGGTTCTCCTGCCCAGCACACATGGATTCAATAGTTCTTGTTCTAGTTGGGGCCACTAATTAGATTTAGCTCTAAATTCCCTGAAGACACCACAACTTACCTTTTGTGATGAAAATCTGCAATAAAATAGGGTTAGATTTCATCACTTACCTGCTAAATATTTTTGCCTATATAGGGAAAGAAAAAAGTCATGTGGAAAATTTTATCCTACCACAAAGCCCTACTATGAAAAGCCAATGGAACTGTTTAACACTGTTTAAAAACAAAATTCTCTAAATTTTCCCAGAACCAAATTTATTTGATTTTCTATTAGCTTGGAGGCAATTCTAACCTGGTCAAATCTAACTCTCTCCCCCTACCTGTTGATCTGACCAAATCCTGTTTCCCTAAAATGTGTGTCATTATCGTTCATGAAGAAATCCTACTGTACAAACATGATAACCGGTGGTTTCTTACCTCATAGTTGGCTTTGCGTGTATAAGGGGACACAATCAAACAGAAGGCAGCAACATTTTCAACAACTAAATAACCCTGTGAATTTACTTGCCCAGAATAGAATACTGCAACAAAAGTTTATTTTAATATAATGAATAGCTAAATTAATTAGAAACATAATCGAGAGCATTTTCAGGAGAACTGTTTAAAAGTAGATTTCTCTAAACTTTCCCATGACCAAATTTTGTTCCTTTTCCAATACATAAAAGGCAATTCGAACCTGACCAAACTTAATTCTCTCTCTTTCTCTCTTGATCTGACCAAGGACTCCTTCCCCCAAATGCATTAAATTATCACTTAGAGAGATGTCCTAACATACAAATATGATTCTTGGCTATTTCATAGCTGGTAGATGGCTTTGCCTATAAGAGGGAACACAATCAAACAAAATGCAGCCAAACTTTCAACATCTAAGTAACCTTGTGAATATACACACCCAGGATATAATGTAAGAGAAATTTTAATACTCTACTATGGATATTGAGTAGAAACATGGCTGGTTAAAATCAACAAAAATTTCTTGTTACTGGGCAACTGAAATCCAGTTCTTGGTCTGAACCAGAGGAAACCCATTGAATCAATTGCCTAGAAGTCATGGATTCAATGGGGCTTTCCAGACTTCAAGGAGAGGGTGCCATGAATTTGCATTTTCCCAAATGCTTAGCAGCTACACTGCAGGTCCAGGGGTGTATTTAAAAGGTATAGGGCAGCTACACTAAGGGGGTGTGGGGACAACTTGTCCAACTACATTGAAGGCTGTCGGGATGCTAGAAACACAGGCGGAGCAGCTGCACAGGCTGTAATCAACGCAGCTTTTAGCCACACTTCATTATTATTATTATTATTATTTATATAGCGCTGTAAATTTACGCAGTGCTGTACATACAGTCATAAATTATGCAGATCCCTGCCCTCAGACTTACAGTCTAAAAGAGACAACACAAAAGGAAGAGGGGAAGGTGATGGGAAAGGGGGTGAGGTCCAGTGGTTCTTCTCTCCCTCTAGGGCAAGGACCAAGGCAGATGGTCTGGAGGGAGGGCTTGGCTTCTTAATACATAATTAAAACAAGGCATCCTGGGGCAGATGGCACAATCCTGGGAACGCTTCCCTAAACAATATAGTCTTTAACTTAATTTTGAATCTGGTTAGAGAAGTAATGAGGCGTATATGTGGAGGAAGAAGGTTCTAGGAGTGTGGAGTAACAAGTGAGAAGGGACGAATGCGGGACAGGATTTTAAAAAATTTTTCCTTGCCAGCTGCGAACTGCGCAGTTATGAAGTTTGCGGCTGTGAACTGCACAGTTGTACAAGAATTAAAACAGAATCCAAAATGAGTTTGGCATTCTTGTGGCCAGCCAGATACTGAGCATGTGTAGTTGTTTAGGAACAAATACGGAATCCTAAGTGACGTTGGCATTCTTGTGGCCAACCACAGACTGAGCATGTGCAAGAAGACAAAGGAGGACTGCTGTCCATTGACCCGCTGACGTTGGCATTGCTGCTGCCCATTGACCTCTCCTTTGTGGCCAGCAATTCTCATCAGCATGCAATGCACAGCCAGAGCTGCTGCCCTTGCTGCTGCCGGTGCTTCCAGGATGGTCCAATTTACCAATGAAATAAAAGCTGCAGAGATGGATGAGGGCACTGATGACACGGCAGAGAGAACAGCTGTAGTTGGTGCCTCCGTGGTTGAGCAGTGTGCATCCAGGGATGCCATCGCTATTTCTGAGAAGAGGCGGGCATGGGGCTATTGGAAGCTGGAGAGAAGAACCCACTGGTGGAATGACTTTGTCACACGCGTCTGGTCCGATAAGCGATGGAGGCTTTACTTCTGAATGTCCCGTACCATCTTTCACCGGATAGTGGACATCCTGAGTCCGGAACTGGAGAGGTCTGACACAATGATGAGGAAAGCCATCCCCGTGGATGAGAGAGTGGCCATTGCCATCTTCATGCTGGCCCACAAAACCAGTTACAAGGTGACTTCTGAGCACTTTGGATTTGGCATTGCCACTGCTGGGGAAATCCTGCTGGAGTTCGCCCTGGCCATGGAGACGCTCCTGCTGTTATGGACTGTGTACCTGGGAGAGACACAACAGGTAAGATACTTCCCAAAACATATTTCTGCTTACTACAGTGGCTGAACAGTGCAACTGAGTATAAATTGTCAAAGTTCCCTATGCTGTACATGGAGGAAATGATCTGTGGGTTGTTTTATGGTGTAATTGTGTAGATGCACTGAACTTGTCATTCATTCTACTCCTTTTCCCCTTTCTTTTCTTCCACAGATCATGGAAGGATTCGGTGAGCTTGGCTTCCCACAAGTAGTGGGAGCTGTGGATGGGTGCCACTGTCTGATTGTGCCACCTCTGGGGCACAGGAAGCGTTATGTGAACAGAAAGGGGTCCTATTCTGTTATCAGGCAAAGGACATGCAACCACACAGGACACTTTGTGGATGTGGAGCTTGGATGGCCTGGGTCAACTCATGATGCCAGGGTGGTCAGAAATTCTGACATTTTTGAAACCATGGAAGCTGGCATCTTCGTGCCAGGCAACCCCAGCATCACCATCAGGGGCCAGCAGATTGGCCTCCTCTTGCTTGCTGATGCCACGTACCCAATCCGAAGATGGCTTAGGAAACCCTTCAAGAAGCCCACCCTCGTCAAGCAGAAGCTTTTCAAGAAGAGGTTGAATAAATGCAGGGTGCGGGTGGACCAGTCTTTTGGCTGGCTGAAAGGGAGATGGCAATGTTTGACTGGCCCCCTCCTTGTGGCAGAAGAGAACGTGGTGCCTATCAAAGCCTCCTGTGTCATCCTACACAACATCTGCGAGACCAAGGTAAGGGTTTTGGATGAGGGGCTGCAGTACAGGCACTGTTTTGTAACAACAACAACAACAACAACATTTATTTGTATGTCCCGCCTTTCCTTCAGATCAAGGCGGGATTACAGCAATAAAATATACACAACAATCAGCAAATAGTTAAAATAAAAAACCTAATGCATCAGCATGTATACCCTACAGTATCACAAAATATGTTCACAATATCACCTATGCATAACATCAATTTAACTCATACATACAATATCAATGAGACAGTTCACAATATAAACATGGTCAATCATTTACAGTTACAATACCATTACAATAAGCATAGGTCAATCAATTAATCCCAAGGTCCTCCACGGACGGCAAAAGGTGTTCCGGTGCTGGCGCTGTTGGGGAGGGAACAGGCTGGAATTTTATGAAGTGCCGCTCCCACCGGCACTCCGCCCTCCCAGAGTCAAAAGGTGTTCTGGCTCTGGCACTGTTAGGTAACAAGGAACGCCGCTCCCATCAGCTCCCTTAATGTCCTCCTCCACGGGCAGGGGCGGGCATGTCTTCTGGCTGGCACTCAACTGAGGGGCCAGGGGCCAGGGGCCAGCAACAAGGACGCTGCTCCCACCAGCTCCCTTAATGTCCTCCTCTGCCGGCGGGGCCAGGCAGGTCTTCCGGCTGGTGCTGGCACTCAGCTGAGGGGCCGGGGGCCAGCAACAAGGAACGCTGCTCCCGCTGGCTCCCTTAATGTCCTCCTCCATGGGCGGGGTTGGGCCAGGTCTTCCGGCAGCACTGGCGCTCATCTGAGGGGCCAGGGGCCAGCAACAAGGGACACAGCGCCCACCGGATCCCTTAATGTCCTCCTCTGTGGGCGGGGTTGGGCAGGTCTTCTGGCTGGCACTGGTGCTCAGCTGAGGGGCCAGGGGCCAGCAACAAGGAACACCACTCCCACTGGTTCCCTTAATGTCCTCCTCCGCAGGTGGGGTCGGGCAGGTTTTCCGGAGGTGTGGGTGCTCAGCTGAGGAACCGGGAGCCAGCAACAAGGGATGCCGCTCCCACCGGCTCCCTTAATATCCTCCTTTGCAGGCGGGGTCGGGCAGGTCTTTCGGCTGGTGCTGGTGCTCAGCTGAGGGCCGAGGGCCAGCAACAAGCGACGCAACTCCCACCCGCTCCCTTAATGTCCTCCTTCACGGGCGGGGTCAGGCAGGTCTTCTGGCGGCGCTGGCGCTCAGCTGAGGAGCCAGGGGCCAGCAACAAGGGACACTGCTCCCACCGGTTCCCTTAATATCTTCCTTTGCAGGCGGGGTCTGGTAGGTCTTCCGGCAGTGCTGCCGCTCAGCTGAGGAGCCAGGGGCCAGCAACCTGGGTAATGCCTACCCTGGGGGCACCTATGCAGGAAGATGCCACTGGTATGCGAGAAGGGGAGGCTGTGAGGAGGAAGAGTTGTTTCACACAGGGAGAATTTGAACTTGGTGTCCTCTTCCATTTGTGATGCCAGATCACAACTGTAGTGTAAAAGCATATCAGCTGATTAAATGTATCCCATCATCCACAGTCTGTGTATGACTATCATTCATGGTCTGCTATGTGGGCAGCCTTAGCCATGTGCTTGTTGGCTTGACACACTCAAACACATTAACAAAAGGTCATGCAGAGTTCACATGGCTCCAGCTTTCCTGGTACAGAATGATACAAGAGCCTTAACTGACAACTGACAACTCTGAGAATGTATCAATACCCTTGAAATTCAGGCTTCCCTAATGGCCCATTCAATTGCAACAATGTGGAAGCCACAGGCATCTATTGGGGGAGAGATTCAAACTGCAACTCTGAGGGACTCCATTGGCTTGGAGCCACCTCTGCCCACCTTGCCCTCACCCACAGATGCCCATAAATACCATAGCCACCCTGTGCAGGTCCCCAGGACAGCAATCATGGCTCCACGCAGGAGGGCTCCAGACCACAGGGTTTACTGGCAGGACCAGGAAGTGGAGATCCTCCTGGAAGCCCTGATGCCAGAGGAGGCTGCTCGGAAGGTGATGGCCTCTACCAATAAGCCGAACCAGCAGTATTTTTTATGGATGCCTCCAGGGACGTCAGGCGGTGAGGGTTTCAAAAATCCTTCAATCAGTGTTGCATTAAATTTAAAGACCTGAAGGGAAGATTCTTTGAAACCCTAGAGGACTTTGGACCACATCCACCGGACCAGAAGAAGCCACCATTTTTTGAGAAGCTTTGGGACCTCTGGATCAAGGGTGATAAGCTGAGGTGGGAATTTCGCCATCCACCAGGTATGTCTGGGCCCCTGGCACAGTGCCCAATGCCACTGACCCTTCCCTACTGCTTCCTGATGTCCTCCATGGGTCCTCATGCCTTTCCTCCAATTCCCACAGCAAGGACGGAGGGTGCCTGAGCAGCCACAACAGTCTGGCAGGAGGTCGCTGTGGCGCGAACCAAACAAACCCTCTCTTGTTCGCCCACCACCTGTCTCCTCAGAGGCACTGATACCTTTGGTAGAGTGTTTCAAAAGCTCAACTGAGGCCAAGTGGTAATTCAAAACATGAATAAAGTTTATTTGTAAAATACAAAATAAATTATCAAGTATAATTAAAGCTTTGTTTGTCTTGTTCCTTAGTTACAGAAGTTCCTTAAACAATAATACTACAGCTACTCAGGCAACCTTATCTCCAGTATTAGGGCCAAAATCTTCCTTAAAACCTACAAGTTTATTCTGAGCTTCTCTTTCTTAGACTCCTTCAAGCCTACTATTCCCTACTGGACTTCTCAGACCCTACCCTGGTCTATAAACTAACCTACAAACGTTCCCTCAGGAACCCTAAGAGCACACCCTACCTCCGAGGTGTCTCTTCCCCTCAAAATTCCCACAAAATAAACCCCTTTCGCTCCTTGTCAAGGCTCTTTTATAGCCCTGCCCAGCCAGCTTCTCATTGGCTGGACTCCTGGTGCTCTGTGATTGGCTGTTTCCTTGGCCTGCTCACTACAGTTGCCACTGCTGCACCTCAGGGAGAGGTATGTCCCTGAGGATGCAGCAGAACCAGGACCCTCTCATCTAGAGGACGGGCTCCTCTGGCAGCATGTAAGTGCCCGGGGGAGATGGACGTTGCAAGCCTGTAGCCTCCACAACACTCCTGTTCTGTCCCTTTCCACCATACCAGTGTGGTAACTGCTATCTTTTTTTCCCCCTTTCCAGCAGCTCCTGCACCTCCTGGTGATGCTGCTGCTGCTGATCTAGAGGAGCCTGGGCTGAGCCACCACCTGGACAGGAGACCCAAAGACCTGACCCTTGATGCCAGGGCCTTGGATCAGGTGATGCAACAGCAGCAGAGAGGTAAGTGAGACAGAAAAACCAGGGAAGGGAGGGAGGATGCCCAGACACCCTGCCTGTGGGAGTGGGTGTTTGGCTCCATTACCCCCTCCTAATCATCCTCTCTCTCTCTCTCTCGTTCTATCCTCTGCAGATCACCAGCTGGAGCAAAAGGTGGCTGCATTGGAGGATGGCCAGAGGATGATCCTTGAGACCTTGCAGGCCATCCTCCAATGGCTGCCAGAACCAGATACCCTACCCTCTTCCTGAAGCTGCTTTCCCCTTCCCTTCCCTTGCATTCCCTTCCCTTGTCTTACCCTCCACTCCCCTTGTAAATATTTGTACATATTTATATCGTTCATAATAAAACAAAATGTTTATTTTTTTAAAAAAACTGTCTCTTTTGAACTGTGCAGTTGCGCTGGTACACCAAACACCCATTTGTATGAATGAAGCTCTTTCTTTTATGAATGAATGGATATTTTCTGTGCAGTTGTGCAGTTGCACCATAGGTTTGGGTTGGATTCAGTGTAGGGCAGTGGTGTTCAAACTGTGATGTTCAAGAGATGTTGAAGTTCAGCTCCCAGAAGCCTCAATCTGATATCTCATCAACAGCGGAGTTTAAACACCGCTGCCATAGGGAATTAGAGAGGTGGCTGTGGCTGTGGTGGCTGGTAAAAGGAAGTGCTGGGAGGGAAGGGAGACCCTTGGGAGGGGATATGGGTACTTTAGGTGACACCACAATGCTTAATGTGAACTCAGTGGTTGTCACAACTACATGCCTTTCTCCCTTTACCTCTCCTGAGCCTGGGCTGGTGACGAGTGGCCAGTGGAACCTCCACCTGGCTGCTGAAGAGGCTAGAAGACTCATCTCCAGGGTCTTGCTGGAAGTGAGTTGCCTCTGCTCCTGGACTGCTAGTTCCTGATGCTGGACTACTCTCTCTTGATGTTGCAGGAATTTCTCCATGAACTGCTTGCGTCCCTCTGCCTCCCTCTCCCTCTGCTGATGGGCACAGTCTCCCTGCGGCAGGAGTCCCATCATATGCTCTGAGATGGCACTAATGAGGCAATCAATAGCCCTGGCAATTGTCACTGCTGCTGAGCAACAAAGCCGTTTCTTTTTCATGACAGCGAGACACTGCTCAGGTGGCATTGCAGCTGCGGGATTGGTTGCTGCTCCTTCTCCTTCTGAGGACTCCCTTGCTACACCTTCTCCTCCTTCCATAGGAAAAAGCACCAGAGAGAAACATACCCCAGAGGCCATTCAGTCCAACCCCATTGTGCCATGCAGGAAGTCTCAGTCAAAGCATTCCCAATATGAGAGATAGGAAGTAGGGGAAAGGCACAGGTAAGGGAGGGTTGTTCAGAAGCACTACATACATGCACATCATTGTCATACACAGGACACCCTAAAGCACACACCCACACAAGCGGAATTGACTGGTACAACTGCGTAATTGCGCAGGAAATGTCAACAAAAAGCCATGCAAGTGCCTGTGTTCTTCTAGCACAACTGCCCCGCTATGCAGTTTTTCGCCATGCCATGCCATGCCATGCCAAGGTCTTACCATGCACTTTTTCCTGGCCCTCACCGTCATCGCTGACTGCTACACCGCTCTGTCCCACAGGCAACCAATCACGCTGGCTACTGAGGGTGGGAGATGTAGTGCTGGTACGGGATGATGGCCTGCTTTTGGAAGACATAGCTGCCACCTCGACAACATGGGCTCTTTGTCTCAGGGTACAGATGTCCAGGGCTTGCTGACTGCAGGATGTTTCATCTGACTCACGGGATTCCTCTCGTTCCTCTACATGACAAGGGGACAGGGTCATCTCTGCCCTATGCCCACCCTTCTCCCCTGCATCCATTTCCCCCAGGAGCCTTGGCACATCTTACCTTGAGACGGCAGCAGAAGTTTCTGGCCACACTCTGGCTCTGGCTCTGGGGTCTCCTCCATAGGTTCAGCCCTAGCAGGCTGGCTGGCTGGGACCCTCACAATCTGTCTGCTGGTGGAGAGTCTGTTGGGTCTGATCTTCCCATCCTTGCCAATGAAGGCATGGAGCTCCTTGTAAAAGGGTGCGGGTTGCCACTCTTCCCACCTCTGACCTTGTTGTCTCGATATTGCTTGTTCTGGGACTTTAAAGTTTTGCATTTTTGGTGACACTCTTCCCAAGTGCGCCGGTGGCCCTTGGCCTCCATGCCTTTGGCCACCTCCTGATATGTGTCTGAATTCAGGTAGGTGGACTCCAATTTCCTCAAAATGTAGATATGAGGTCTGCAGTCTCCATACGAGACCAAGAAGTCCCTTTCCCTCTTTTTGGGGTGCTTGTAGAAGGTTGTGCCAAAGCAGAGCTGTGGCAGCACTGTGCCAAGGACCTGCGGAGCTGGATAGGCAAAAGGGGAAAATGGCGTTGGAATGTGTGTGGGGGTTCAGGTAAAAAGTGAAAGTTTCCCCTTATCACTTTCACCAGGCAAAACATCTGGCAGCAACAGTTACAGAGTCCCACAGTCCCTACTGTGTATGTCTAGGGTTCGGATTAGGGCTGCAGCTAGGGTTTTGGAGCATTAAAAAAATGCGCAGTTACACTGAAGTTTTTACACCTGCAGGGTATTAGGCATTTTAATTAGAACTGAACTACACACCATGCATGCTCCCAACCCAAGATCCATTTTCATCTGCACCTGTGTTGCTGTCTTTAAATGGGTGCAGCAGCCCTTTAAGTGCGAACCAGTGCTGTTGCTTTTAGAAGCAGCTGCGCGGTTACACCCTTTTAAAAAAGAAGTGGGGAAAAGCAGCTCCTTTTTAAAGCTGCTTCTTCCCCACGAAAATGCCAAAGAGGCATTTTCATGGCACACTTTCACTATGGGTCATCTAAAGGTCAGACTTTCATGCAGCCATGATCACACCCCTTTTTGCCAGTCTAGATTGGGCCAATGGGTCTTGTTCTAGTTGGGGCCACTAATCGGATTTATGTCTAAATTTTCTCAAGACACATGGACTTACCTTTTGTCCTCAAAATCTGCAATAAAATAGGGTTAGATTGCATCACTTACTTGGTAAATGTTTTTGCCTATACAGGGACAGAAAAAGCCACATGGAAAATATTATCCTCCCACACAGCCCTACTATGGAAATCCAGGGAGCATTAGTAGAGGAAGTGTTTATAAACAAAATTCTCTGATCTTTCCCACGACCAAATTTCCTTCATTTTCTATTAATCTGGAGTAAATTCCAACCTGGCCAAACCTAACTCTGTTTCTCTCTCTACTTGTTGATCTGACCAAGTCCTGTTTGCCTAAAATGCATTTAATTATCTTTTATGAAAAAACCCTAACATAAAAATATGATTATTGGTGCTTTCTTACCTGGTAGATGGCTTCGCCTGTATAAGGGAACACAATCAAACAGAAGGCAGTTTTAGTTTTCACCAACTACATGAACTTGTGAATTTACTTGCACAGAATACAATACTGTAACAGAAAATTTATTTTAATATAAGGAATAACTAAGGGCCAAAGAGAAAGGCCAAAATAAAGCTGCTTCTGATCACTTTGGTGGTATGCTTCTTAAATGACACAGACATCTTAAGAGGCCAGAAGCTGTGCCAAATCTCCCTTGTATGAAGCAAGTAAAAGACACCCTCCTTTCCTCCAGGGGATATGGAAACACCCAGTTCCTTTCCACAGAGCTGTCCCCACACCACTTGCAAAAAATGAAGGCAAGAAGAAAGGTTGCTGCTCCTGTTCTGCAGGCTGAAGCCTATCAGGGTATGAAGTCGAAAACTTTTATGACCAGCATCCATAATTTTTTGTGGTTTTTGGGGGGCTATGTGGCCATGCTCTAGAAGAGTTTATTCCTAATATTTCACCAGCATCTGTGGCTGGCATTTTCAGAGAATGCTGGTATGGACATGAGTTGGGTATATATACATATACTGTCTGTCCCTCTGTAGGGAGGAGTGCTGGCAAAAAGTCAAGAATAAATCCTTCTACAACATGGCCACATAGCCCAAAGAACACACAAAAAACTATGGATGCCGGCTATGAAAGCCTTCGGCTTTGTATCGCAATTTTAACATGTGGGAAATTTATACATTGGGGGGGGGGGATCTGTGTTGGACATAAGACAAAACATGACTGTCCAGAGACTGAAAAAATGTTTTTGGATGATAACATGCTAGTATGCCTATTACATATGTGGGTGGGGAACGTACTCGAAAAAGCAGCTTTTTCAAACTCTGTGTGTACTTCACTAGTGAGCCAGGCATTGCAATGATATGAAAATCCTCTCACATTCATTGGCCTTCAGTCATCTGCATTCAGTGACAACATTCATTCCACTACATCACACCCACTGTTCCTCAACAATTTGAGTGCTAAACTAAGAGGGCCTCTCTTCTGGAAAGACAACTAAATGCCATGTGATAGGTAAAGGCATCATATTGTTGTTGCTGTTGCAGCAGCAGAAGCTGCTGCTGTTGTTGGATATATGCAATAAACTTGGCTGCACTTATGGAATTGGTTACTATGCTCAAGAATGGAAGTTTAAAATCTCTGCATACTCTTCTGAACAAGATATTCTAATTATTATTATTATTATTTCCCCTTAGTGATCCATGAAAAGAGAAGGAAAGCATAGTAGTGACAAAATTTGTTTGTGAAAGCAAACAGGAAAAGCAATAAGTGCCAAATGAAAGAAAGGACCAAATGGCCATTTATAATGAAACTATCACCTCATATTTAACAAGCAAAAACCTGACCTTATTTCTGCATTTCTAATGTTTCTGATTTATCTTTTTTTAAACAGTACACATATATTTAAAGACCACCGCTATAAGCTGGACTGTCAACATTACATTTCCAAAAAGCAGACCCCAAAAGCGGAAGAGCTGGATGATGTTCCATTATTTTGTTCTAAACATGTCAGCCCAGTTGAAAGAGATTTTCAGGGGTTGTTTTCTTGGTTGTTTTGAAACCGAGATGAATTTGCCTTCAGATCTTACATTGGGCTGTGGTGCAAAGGAGGAAAAGTAGCTACAAAAATTGCAAAATGATAAATGCAATATGTTTGTGGACCTTATCAGACGTCGGAAATTGGAAGTATAATCCAATGGCAATACGAACACAATCATGGGGTTTCACGTTATTGCGAATTAAAGTATCTCACACAATTTTGGGCAAAAGGGAAGCCATTCCGAACGCAATCATGGGCTTTACCTTATTGCAAATTAAAGCATCTCACGCAATTTCGGGCAATGGGGGGTCATTTTTGGGTAATGGGAAGTCATTCTGAATGCATTCCGAACACAATTGGAATTCACGTGAATTTGCTAAACTAGCGAATTCACGTGAATTCAAATTGGCTCCATTCGCAATAAAGAGAAATTCCTCCTGTCTGATAAGGTCCTTCGTTGGCAAAACCTTGCGTTTCCTAAAATAATGTAAATTTTAAAGTGGAAGACTGCAACACAAAACAATTACTGCCTCTATTAAATTCCAACATATTTTCTGAATGTAATGTATGTAGTGTCTGTATACGTTAACACCTATGCTACAGTGATTCTCGTACCTCTAGAGAACAGGGTGATATAACTCTGTCCCACCCTCAGCCATATCCAACCTCCCATTTCTTTTTCTATCCAAAGCTGCACAACCACACCATAAACCAAGAAGCTCTTCCTGCTAGCCACGTTTGCTAAATAACTCCTCTGGGCTCAAAAGTGATACCCTCAGAATACTATGTGGTGGGAACGGAGGTCAGGGAGCATTCCTGCTCCCATGCCTTGCTTGTAAACGTCCCAGAGGCATTTCACTGACTAGTAGCAGAAGAACAAAATGCTTGATTAGAAGACAAGGCCACATTTAATGGACCAAAGTGAAACACACAGTAATTCATACATTTTTAAATAGTGTGTATTTTTTTATATTTTTTAAAAAAATAACATTCACAAGAGCAACAAGCTTTCCCTCTTCCCTAAACTGAATTGGGACTATGGTGTAAATGGAGAAGGCTATAAGAGCACCCTGCTATAGATTCACTCTGGATTTGGAGAAGGAAGACTTCAGTTACTCTTTAGTTTAAAAAAATATTGATGCAGTTATTAACTGCATTAACATTCATATATTTATGTCAGTCCTAAATACATTAAGGGATGGGGAGGGGTTGAATTCAAAAATCTAGATTAATTAATTTACAATAAAACAATCCACTCCTTCCAAAATCTCTCAAATGTTACTGCTTCACTACCTCTCACTCAATTTATTCCCTTTCAATTATTTTACCACAGTTTATACAGAATTACACTCAGTATCGTTTTTAAAAATTATTTCTTCTTAAGATCACTCAAATCCATTTCCCTTCAATTAATTTGTATTTTATACCTCCTTCCTCTCTCCAAATCAAGAACAATCCACAATTATCTTTCACCCTCTGCACAACCAATACAACCTACCTGCCTCCGGGTCAAAGAGGCTGTAGTCCAGCCAAGAAGTGGCATTCCAAGCATTCATGGCACACGTCCTTAAAGAGTAGCCAGGAGTAAATTCTCCAAACCAAATTTCTGTCCTGAATCCCATTCCTGTACTCTAGTTCCCAAACACTGAAGTCTCAATTATTTAAGGCCAGACTCGGAAGAAAGATATGGTGGGAAGTAATGAAGGAGATAAAGATAAGTTTATTTAACTCATACCAAAAACAGACCACAGCCAGGCCTTTGTATCTCCTGAGTATTTTTTCAGAACCTGTGTGGATTAAAAAAAAGAGTGCGACCTCAAGTCCTGTTTTTCCTAATGGTGGTGTGGCCACATGCACACATTGCCTTTGATGACTGATGCTTAAATCAGCAGATGGCAAGATCATGGATACAAAGGTCCCAATGTACTTTTCAAAAGCAAATAATTATTCTTCTCTACCCAACAGGAAAACAGTATACTGGGGTAGGAATTATGGAGCTCTCCAGATGTTGTTCAACTGCAGCTCCCAGCACATGTAGCCAGCATAGACAATGGTCGAGAATTCTGGGGGTAGCAGTCCAACAACATCTGGAAGCCTGTATTATTCTCATCAATGTGGTATATGATAGATAGCAATTGGGGAAAGCAAAAAATTCCAGCTGTCAATGAGCTTTTACAGTGGTCCCCCAGGTTACGAAGGTAATCCGTTCCGGGATTACCTTCGTAACCCGGAAGTCGTTCGTAACCCGGGGAACCGCTTTAACCAATGCACAGCGCGCTGTTTTAAAGCGTCTGGGTTGCGATTTTTTTTCGCAACCCGGGTTTTTTTTGTTGGCCGGGGCTTTTTTTCCGGCCACGGTGGTTTCGGGTCCCGGGGATTTCGGATCCCGAGGGATTCGTATCCCGGGGGACCCCTGTACCTCAAAAAGCTGGAAGAAAAAAAACCCAAGATGTAGCAAATGCTACTGAATGGCAGTAACATCTCGGCTGTGCCATTAATTCTGAGTCCCCACCATCACTAGCATGATGTTCCTCCTTAACTTTCCAGGCTGTTCTCCTCTCAAGTTTGTGCCTTGGCAGGGGAAGGTGCTGGCCTAGATGAGTTATTTCACCAAATCTTAATTTCCTAAGACCTATCCATCCATCCATCCATCCATCCCTCTATCGTTCAATCAATCTAATGTTTTGAGGAGAACTGTTTAAAAGCAAGCTTCTCTAACCTTTCCAATGACCAAATTTTGTTTGTTGTCTAATAGCTTCGAGGCAATTCTAACCTGGCCCAATTTAACTCTCTCTCTCTCTCATTTTCGGTTGCTCTGACCAATTGCTCCTTTTCCGAAATGCATTAAGTTATCATTTATGAAAAGAGCATAACATGCAAGTATGACTCTTGGTTATTTCATACCTGGTAGATGGCTTTGCCTGTATGAGGGAACACAATCGAACAAAATGCAGCCAAGCTTTCAACAACTACCTAACTCTGTGAATAAACACACCCAGAATATAACTAAGAGAATTTTTATAACTGTAGAATTCATAGGTATAATGACTGGAGATGTAACTGGTTAAAATCAGCAACACTTTCTTGTTTCTGGATGACTTCATCTCTGTAACCCCAGGGCAATTGGTTTGGAACTCAGATCATGGTTTGGGCTGGATGTCCTCCACCCACTGAAGAAAGGCTTTTCTCACCTCCGGATCCCAAAGGATGGAGCCTGAAAGGGGTTCTTACCCTGCTTGAACAGGACAGAACTCGTGACCCCTCTCTTTTAGGCAGTGAACCAAGAAGAATCCCTTCAGGTAGAAAATGGCAGACCCAGAGGGCAGAGGGAGCTAGGTGCTGGCACGGGGCAGGCTCCTCTGAGAACCCCTGAGGCCCACAGTCCAATCTACTCACAGAAGGTCTCCTTTCGGATCAAGGTCCTTGCCTGAAGGAGGGAGGACAAAAAGTTAGAAGAGAGTAGCTTCCCTCCCTTCCCTCAGTTGGAAATGTTAGTCAGCCCAATGGAGAGATCAAGAAAAACAGACCTAGAGGTGACCTCTCAACCTAAGCAGCAGTTGGATTTAAAATCATACCCAGATCAAACCAACGGGTAAGGATTTCCAGGAGAGCCACCTCTGTCTCTGAAGTCCTTCTCATGCCCAACTGCCAACTAGAATGTCCACCAAGGAGAAGTCAGTTGGAGCTGTCAGAGCACTGTTGAGTAAGCATCATTCATGGTGACCTCAGAGGCATTGTGGAGGAGTGGATTTAAAGGCATAGTCCTCTTTCTCCCTGAAACAGTCCCAAAGGCTGCTTGCAAACAAGCCATAAAGGCAAAGGCGAGACATGCCAATGCCAGTCAGCTCTGACCAGGATCGTTTGGTTGCTTGAAGAAGTCAATTTGCTAGAAGTATTGATCTCACCACTGGCTTCAGAAAGCCTCCCTTAAATATAGGGCTATACCTTTCTTTCACTTGATTAAGAAAACTGGTTATGTAGAGTTTGTATTGGTCTTCTGACAGGTTTCTTATGTGGTGGAGCAATTTTACAACCTCGGTCTCCTCCACTCTGCCCGTGATCACTTGTCAAGAAGGTGGCAAATAAATCCCAGAATCAGAGGATTGCAGAGCCCCATGGACTATTCCTTGGTGTCTCATAGATCTAAGGAGACCACATAAGGTGTCCTCTTCGGCAGTGGACTAGCTTTAGGAGCTGGCTAGGTTCTGCCATGCAACCAGGAAGTCATCTTCTAGAAAAACTATCAAGTTGAAGGGAGGAAGAAAATTTCCTGGAGGAAAAGCGAGCAGATTTTAGGTCTGGACACTTCTCTGTTGATTTGGAATCAATGAGACGGAGAAAACAGAAACTGTGGACATGTTTTATGTATTGTCCTTTTTAGAATGACCTTTTATGCCACTCTATTTTTCCAATTTTACAAAGTATACTGGGGAGATCTGATGTGTTTTATATTGATTAACTTTTAGGTGATCAGTTTCCTGAGATTACAGCCAAGACAACTTGTTTTTGTGTGCCAGAACTAGCTGATCATCATAGGATGCTGTCTTAGTGTAAAAGGTATTTCCACTTTATGCTGTTGTTTTAAATCAGCACAATATAAATATTTAACATTGTTTTATATTGTATTCTAATGCATTGGATTGTGTTTTATCTATTCTGTCTTCTTTCTCTTTTCCCTATTGGTCATTGGCTGAAATATCTAGATTGGTTGATCGATAAATCACTAGTCAGACAGAAAGACAGCTTGTTTTTGTGTGTTTGTAGTTATGTAACAATAGTTATGTAGCTGGGCAATGTTTGTTAAGTAATTATGTAACTAGTTGTAGGTAATTACTATAATTAAGTAACTTTAGTTTGAGGTAGTCTGGTAGTTTTCATATCACTATAATATAGTTATAGATACATTTTTGTCGTTTTATACCTACAGCCAGTTCTCAGATATAAGCATCCACAGTTGAATTCCCAAGCTCTGGTAACTCCTGATGCTGCTTTAAGTGGGCCATGCCTGGTCTTAAAATGAAGGATAGGTGGGTTACAGGCAATTATGTTTCATTCCCATCTTGTTTTTCAGAGAATCCTGAGGCTCTTTCTACAACGATGAGCAAACAAAGCAGGCTGTGCAGTGGGGAACGCTTTTTCCCTCTCTCTTCAGTGCTTCCCTGCTGGATTCTGCTCATACGCTTTTGTGGTATTACAACCCAGAAACATTCTTTGAAGTGCAGACATTCCTTTGAGCTTCCTGGTCAGTGGTGGCACACTGAGAATGTGGGGATGCATTATTACTGACCATCTGAACATCGATTCACTCATGTGCATATTTTCTGACTGCACACTGTGGCAGGATGCCAATAAATAATCATGATGCATACCTGCTTGGCAAGAGGAACAGAGGTGGAAAAGGAGGTGCTGGAGAAAAATTGGGGAATAAGGATGGAATACTTAACTTTCTAATGATAATGGTGGTGATAAGATGGATGATAATAAGGATACAATTTTTTGGTGTTTACAAATTTTGTTTATTCCCCCCCCCCAACTTTCCTCTTGTTCATAATATTTATTAATATTTTGCAATGAAAGCTAGCACCTTTTTATTACGCACCTCAAATAAAGGAGATATATTTGTTTAAATGGAATAATCAAAGCTACAATCCTATTTCTTATATAGGAATAAAATCCACTGAGTTCACTGATCACTGTGATGTTTGTTCTATAGACTTGATTCTCCTGAACTATCTTTGCTGTTCTCACCATCTATTAGGAGTAGAGTGATCACTTGTGTGCCACCCTGAAATAGGGCAAAAGAGAACACAGATTTGCATAGTTTATACTTACTTGTGTGTGCACACGCCCACATATACCTGCAAATTCCCTTATCTGGTTGAGAAAAAGACAGGCCAAATAAACCAGTTTCTGGCTGCATTCAGGGTGTAACATTTAGATGACGCATGCCCCAAGTGTGGCCAGAAACTGCTCCAAGGCCACATCTTTTACAAAGAACCAAGCCAAATAGGAGCAGTAAAATGCCACTCCTTTTGCTGGCCTGGTTCAAAACTGTGGCAGCGGTCTGGATCAGGGCTAGGCACATGTGGTCACTGTGGCCCCAGCACAAATGGCACTAGTGCAGCCCCACCATGGTTTTTTTTTCAGCCAATCTGTTTGAGGCTCTGGAATTCTAAAATCCAAAATATAACAAAATGCAAAATTGTTCATATGGATGGCTGAGATAGTCACACTTTTGCTTTCTGACAATTCAGTGTACACAAACCTTGTTTCATGCACAAAATGACTAAAAATATTGTATAAAATTACCTTCAGGCTATGTGAAGAAGGTGAATTAATGAATTTTTTGTTCAGTCTTGGGTCCAATCTCCAAGGTATCTCATTATGTACATATATGCAAATACAGGTATTCCAAAATCCTACTGAAATCCAAAATCTAAAACACCTCTGATGCCAAGCATTTCAGAAAAGAGAAACTCAACACATATAGGCCTTAGTCCAATTGTGAGGGCATTAGAGAAACTGGGGAGGAGGAGATTTTCCCTCCTCACTGTAGCTCTATGTGAATCCTGAATTATTGCTCTATGGCACTGGAAAGTGCTTCAAAGCCATTAAATTTGTACTGGAGATGGAAAGAATTTGGGAAAAGCTTCTGGCAGATTTATCCATCCAGCTCCAGGGCTGCTGGCATAGCATTTACCAATCTGGTTTTGAACCTTTTTATCTTTCATGCCTACATTGCAAACAAATATAGCATTATTGTCTCCATGCTGGGAAAAGCTACACCTTATAAAAAAATCAATTTCAATAATAATAATAATAATAATAATAATAATTTCAATTAATTTCTCTAGAATTTGCCACAATTCACAAATTGCTTCATAAATGTGGGGTGAAAAATACTTGAGGTTTTTTTTATCAATGTTGGAGAAAGTGATAACTTCCTTTTCCTTCTACTTATTTCTCTCCACGGAGGACAGGACACTGTGTAATGTAGGGAGCGCCCTGCACCTCTGCAGTATTCTGCAGTCTTCAGCTGCAATGAAATGCAATATCCTAAGACCCATGTTGAAGTAAGGTTAATTTACCTCTATTGGTTTACCAAACAGACGAGCATTTAATTAAAAATTTAAATGTGTGATAGAAATACACAAGGAAGGTTCTCCATTACAGACTATAATTTTCCACTATAATGAAAGAGAAAAATGAAAACACAAGAAATGTTTTCAAAACATCAACCAGGCTAATAATAAGTTTCTATGAAAGCTGACCAAATGTCCAAATATAACTCCATTTGTAGGTTTCGTCTCTACATCATTCTTTCAAATTTTCAAGCATTGTTAGGTTTTCTATCCATTGAATCACAGGTGGGGGAAAGTTACTGTTCCAATATCACATATCAATCTTTTAACAGTTAAGATGCTACAAAAATCCACTTGTGCTGGCCCTTTGTGTTTTCCCAAGATACAAGAAAATAATTCAGAAAAATATGCACATCTCTAAATATTAAAGTTCCAGTGCCAAATAATCCATCTAATTACTTCTACCCAATTAGGCAATTATGGGACATCTCCAAAAATATGTGTTAATGAGGCATTAGTAATATTACGTCTCTAGTTATTTGCTGATTTAGTTAACACTTTCCTAAAAAGATAATGTGGTGACCAATATACCCAAATTTCTGCTGAATAAGATGTAATCGAAGATAGCCATACTTGTTATAGAAATTAAGACAGTTAACCACTGACTGAGCATTCCAACTCCCTATTCCATTCCTGTTGCAAATCTTGCCTATCATTTTATTTATTAAAAACAAAAATTTACACACACACACACACACACACAGAGGCACATATCATTAGTTTAGATATTTTGGCAGTCTCTATTAATATTTCTAATATTAAAGGAACCCCAGAAGCACTTAGGGCTGCAAGGCCAAATCTGGATTGTAGCAAATATTTCAATTTTAAATATTGCCATTTTGCCAATAGAGGTAAATTAAACTATTCTTACAGAGTTGAGATGGTCAGAAATTCATCATCTCCACCAAGTATTGAATGTAAGGTAACAATCTTATTATCTGATAATAGGTGAAATGGAGAGGGTTCCTCTTTTATCTCAGGCAGCAACCTATCTCCATCACAACTTAGAAAATTAAGTTTCAAAACTAATTTTGTTCTAATTCTAATTCTAATTGTGGCATCCTGTTAGTCAGTTCCAATAATTCAAGGGCAACATGTGCTATTATGACCCACTTTATGTAAGTGGGGAGCTCGGAATTATTTACCAACATGCAATGATCATAATTCTCCACCTTTTAAGGGATACAGCTTGGAGTGGTGGGTCAAGAAGATACATACCTAACACACTGGCAAAACAGACCAGAACAATACGCTAGCTTGGGGGCAGCATGGGCATGTGGTAAATAGATGGTGCACACTCTGCTGCCACCTCTAAGATGGTGTCATGCTGCCTGCCCACCCAGCAGCATTGCAGTGCTCTGGTGGTGTGGTGTTTAAATACTGCATGCCACAGAAACACTGACAAGCCAGCACTGCAGCAGAAAAGCCATCCTTTTTCTGCCCCCAAAGGAGCGGCATTTTGCTGCTTCTTTTTGGGCCAGAAATATGCCAAATTGGGGCTGTGGTGTGTGGCTGCCTGTGCTCCAATCCACTGATCAAAGGGGCAGCATCAAGCCGCCCCTTTAGGACCATCTATTCCAACCCTTACTTTGACCAGTGTAGTTTATATTTCATAATGTCAATTATCTCAGCCATTTCTGTGTCATTGGAGAGTGGAGGAAATCACAGAATCATAAAAACAAAGAGTTCAGAGAGCCCACAAGGGCCATCCAATCCAACCTCCTGCCATACAGCTTGTTTTATTTGATGCAATTGTATTTTATTGTTGTTAGCCACTCCGATTGATCTCAAAGGGGCGGGGTATAAATAAATTTCATCATCATCATCATCATCATCATTATTATTATTATTACAGGAAGATACAAACAAAGCACCCTGACACATGGCTATCCAAACTTTGTTTAAAAACCTCCAAAGAAGGAGACTCCACCACTCCCTGAGGCAGTATGTTCCACTGTCATATAGCTCTTATGATCAGGAAGTTTTTCCTAATGTTTCAGTGGCATCTCTACTCCAAAATGTATTTGAATCTCTAGCAACAAACATCCTACTCTTTATTTTAAGTAGAAATAGCCATTCCAGCACTAAGGCTGAGTGCCTGAATAATGCTGCTGCTGCTGCTACTGCTTCCCTTTTCCTACTCATAGCCCTCTCTTCTGTGGCTGTCATTTCACACTGTACACCTGAGGTCAAGGACTCTTCTATTTTTTTTTTCATCCTATAGCTACACTGAAAGAAATTGTGTCGATATACAACACAAATGCAGTGTTACTGTGGCATTTGGTTTTTGGGAAAAAACAACAACAGTCCTAGCTCTTGGTTTTAACCTAAGAAATCTGGCCTGTAGTTCTCTAAATATGTGCCAGAATGTGTTTCAGTTGTTGTTTAAAAACTGTGCTTTTATGATCACACATTTAAGTATCAGGCATTGGTTAATCCCATTGGTTACCTCAAATTAAAGTTACCCACTTGAATCAATTGTTGAATGGTGAGCCATGGATAAATCTTGTTGGTTCGATAGGTCTACTCTAGTTGAGACTAACTATAGTGTTCAGGCCATCATGTTTTAAAACCTGTACTTTGGTGAAATGCCTAGCAAGATCACTGTAGTTGTAATATAAAATGTAAAGGTATTCCCCACTGACAAAATTATCAAGTCATGTCCTACCATAAGGGGCAGTGCTCATCTCCGTTATTAAGTGGAAGAGTCAGCATTGTCAGAGACTACTCTGTGATCATGTGGCCAGCATGATTACACAGAACACTGTTTACCTTCCCACCAGAGTGGTCCCTATTTATCTACTTGCATTTGCATGCTTTTGAACTGCTAGGCTGGAAGAAGCTGGGACTACCGATGGCAGCTCATCCCATCATGTGGCACCCAGGCCATGAACTGCCAACCTGCTGATCTTGCAATCAACAGTCAGTGCCTTAATCACTTGAGCCACCACATCCCAGATTGTATTATAAGTGCATTCAAAAGTTAAGTGCAGGTACTGTAGTGAAAAGGAACATTGGGTCTTACCTGTGATATGTTCATTTTCAGCGATGTAGGTGGGAATATCCTTTATCCTGGGTTAATTCCATCTCATTGCTCCAAGTAGGCAGGGAGAACAAACTTGAAGGAGTCACCACCAGAGGGAGCAACCCCCACCATCCCTCAGTCGATATTACAGCCAAGGATAGAAAACAAACTCAGAGAGCATTAAAGGTAAATATAAGTATGATAACTAGAAACTATCATAAACTCAAACTAAGAGTAACTAACTAACAACCACCCTTGCAGAGCCAAGGGAAACAGCCTCCTCAGTTCTGGGTGGGGAGGATATTCCCTCCTACATCACTGAAAATGAACATGTCACAGGTAAGACCCAATGTTCCTTTTTCCAGCGATGGAGGTGGGAACATCCTTTATCCTGGGACTTACCAAAGCTTCCCAACTAATGAGTGGGTGAACTGAAGCATGTCACCTATGTGAGAACCACAATCTGTGTCTTCCAAAGGAAACCTATTTTGATTCAAGGCAACCCAACAGTGGTGGCATGTAAATGTGGAAAATGAAGACCATGTCACTGTCCTACATTTATCTAAGATGGATGTGATTGTTGCTTGTGCAGAGGAAGTAGTTCTACTGCAATGGAGTGATCAAAAACTGAGCATAACAGAGATACCACAATTTTCTTGTAGCATGTTAAAATGCATCCAAGACAAGCCACAATTCTATCAACATTTTTTTTTATTTTTGGACTGTGACAAAAAGATGATGAAATCATTTCTTGAACCAAGTTATTAGAAATGTTGGTTTTTCATCAGTGACCTGGATTGGGTCAGTCCTTGGTTAATATGAAACTTTAATGTTAATTTGAATCAGAATTCAGATGTTAGTAATTGTGGTTGAAAACAAACACTATTGGTTGTAGCCCAAGGCAGTTTATAATGTGGAGGTGAGTCCTATATATATATATATATATATATATATATATATATTGCTTATTGGGAGTCACAAAATGCTCCCCATCACCCTAAGCTGGCATCCAACATTATTTGGAACTTCAGCAGGGCCTAAATCAGACGATCCTCTTCAATCGGCAGCAACAACCACCATTCAAAGAGGTTCGACCTATTTGGTATATGTCAGAACAGGTGATTTATCTGTACCATCTGTTTTTGATACAGCTAGAGGTACCACTGTAGGCTCCTGGCATGAAATGGTGTTCATGCCAAACTATTAACTGAAGCTGATCAGACACTGTAGGTGCACCAGTAACACTAGGTCCAATAACTGGGAACAATCTACCTGCTTGAAGGTGTCCTTCATGGATCTTACCCTTTGCTTGGTCGGGTCGACTCTGGTCGGCAATGTGTCTGCAACTGCTCCAAAGTGATGTAGGTTCTGAAATGGAACTAGGTTGTTCTTTTCGTAAGTTCCCAGATAACCATGTCTGGATAGGAAGGAAAGCACAACTTGACATCTTATATATCCTATGGGAGAGAATCAGATCTGATCAGGACATTGTGAAATTATGGGTCTATATGAAGGTCCCACTGTTTCCAAGGTGTGTCTATCAGTGTAGTGAGTGTTACTGAAGAAAACAACAGACTGAATGGTAGAGCCTTGTATGGAAAAGGTTTCTCCTGGTAAGATATTTGTGAAGTGGTGGATTGGCCTGTGGAAGCAAACTACAACTAAAAACACACAAAAATCTTGGAGCTGGTGTCTCCAGAATCGTCTGGAGACTCTCCAGTCGGAACCTATGATTATTATAACACAACTGACCCATTTGAGCTCTAGCACCACACTCTAAAAACTGTTTTTGTTAATAGAAAGATTGTATAGTTTTTTATGGCCCCAATATCGATCAGACATTTTGTGACTTTTATATCAGCCTATGTTTCTTTGTCTTCCTGTACCTTAAGGAAGCAGTGAAATAGTCTTGAGAATGGTATAGAAAATATATCAAAGTATCTTTTTAAAGAGTTGAGAAGACCCATAGGTCAGTTCAATTTTTTAGCAAAGTCTTCTTATCACCCTTTACCACCAAATCAGCCAGGATTTGGGATATTTCTATCATTGTTTATCAAGATAGGTATTGCCACTGACGTTGTTATTTGGTCAGGTGAAGCAGTGCCTGGGACTACTGCTGAGGCTGGTAATTAAGGTCAGACCACTGTCTCCTAAATTTGTTGTCTCATGTACAACAGTACCATAATTGTATCTATGGGGGGAAAAGGAGGACTGTCCCTGATGGAGGGACCTTTTTTTTTAAATTTTTATGTGAAAAAAGCAAATGCTTTCCCTTTATCATTAATCTCTAACAATAATGGATCTAGTGATTGTTGAAAGAGTTTGTCATCAATCAAATTATCAAATTTTGTTTAAAACAGGCATCCACATGCCAGTGGTTTTGGTTATTTGATTTTTTTTATTTAAAATTTGCCTTTTGACCAATGTAGAGGCTAACTGTTTGCCAAACTGTAATACATCTGGCCTGGGATCAGCTGATAAAGTGGCCATTTTGAGTAACTTGTAGATTGTCTTGATATAATTTTATGTTAACCTGATTATCAGAGTTTCTCATAAAATCTTTAGCCCACATAAGGCTGGCCCTCAAGATAATGATATAGCTGAAGCAGCTCTAATTGCCAAGGAGGATGCAGCTGATGACCTTTTAAGCACCACATCTGATCTTTCCTTAGTGTATGTCTATATACATGTATATATGTATGTGTGTAAAAGAGAGAGGAAATGTGTGTCTTCTCCAATTTGAGTATAAATGGGAGACAAATTAGGGCTTATATTGAGTCATCTATCTATTAGATTTGTAGTTTTGCTATTACCTATCAAGGTAATTGATGAAGCTTATTAACAGACCTAGAATTTAGGTTTAACGTGGCAGGTTTAACCCATTCTTTCCTGAAACCTTCATGAAGACAGCTCTGGAGAGTGTTTCTAGTACTGAAGGCCCTGGTCCGAGAAAAGCCACTTTTGTCTTGTGGCAAATCAGGACCATCCCTAGTAGATTCATTGGAGTGGAGGGGTGGCCTCAAAAATACTATTCCAAGATGTTAAGTGCATTGTGTAGTAACCCTGCATAATGCTCAGTCAAAAGTAGACTGTCAGCAGATGGATTCCCTGCATCAGAGCTCTCTTTGTCTCCCAAGACTCCCCAGTGTCATATTTAGGCAATATAGGAAGGTCGGGGTCCTGTTGCCATTCTTCATTTGAGGAATGTACTGTAGAAAATAGCCTTTTCTTTCTTTCTTTTTAAAATAAAAGATGGTAAAGTCTTCTATTATTCTTAGTCTCAGCCAAGAGACTTTATTCCAAACAATTTGTCCCCAGTAAGAGGTGGAGATGTTAGATTTTGTTTGTAATGGGCATTTATGTGTCAGTTCAGTTCTTTAGTCAAGTCTGTCCTTGAACTGGAACTGTACCTGATGTGGTCTTGTATTACATCCAGTCTCATTTAGGCTAGCGTCTCCTGAAATACCTTTAACCATTGTTAATGCCCTGGCAGAACTTAATTTTGACCTCAAGTGTTTGCATTTTTTTTTTACTACAAGCGGTCTAAGTCATACACGTTTACCTCTAGTAAAAATGGACACCTCTCATTGAGCATAAACAACTGGGATCTGTTGATTCCCATGACAAATTGAGGTGAGTTGTTCTAACTATATATACACACATACCAGCTATTGGATTTGGTCTCACAATGACAATTATGGAGGCCTTATTTACCTTCATAAAATATGCATAAAATATGAAATGGTGTATCTGGTGTTGAAGAAGGCCCAGGCTTGGAGGGGGGAGGAGAATCCCTCCCTTGAGGAAGATCAGGATGGATCATCATCTAGCTTCAACTGGTCAGAGTTGACATTAAACTCCAATATATAAATTGTTTTATACAATAATACCATAAAACAAGTACAATAATAATAAACAAATACAATAATGAGGAAAGATCATCACTCCCCAAAAGTCTAACAGATTTCAGGCGCCTTCAGGAGGTACTGAAAAGCCCTCCTCTTTATTATTTATTTATTTACTCTTTATTTATTTCTTTTTCAGATCACATTCCTCTTCTGAGGAATGAACCATAGGTATTATTATTTTCCTTTGTTTTCCAAAAGGCCTATTAGTTAGCAGAAGCAGCAGCAGGCCTTCCCTCTTCTGCCTTGCTGCCCTTAATCAAAATGGCTCCAACTTTGCCTCTTATTTTAAAAAGGCAAGCAGAACAAATAAATATCTTTTTGGCCAAAATCTCCCCAAGGGGTGATGGAAACCTCCAGACTAGGGGACGATGGGACAGAAGGAGACTCCCTGCACCTGGAAATCCTTTTGTTAATCCTCTCTGATCCCTTCAGTCTGAGTGGATCTTGGAAAAAGGAGAGGAGAAAGCAGTTGGTTTTGGAGGGAAACTCTCCATTTGAATTTCTGAAGCAAGCAACTGAAGTCTCCTTCAAAGCTGGCAATGCAAGTCAGAAACAAACCTCTGGGGTAAAGCTTAACCCACAAACATAAGATTAAGGTTTGAATCCTCACTCACCTCCTGCAATCTGCCTCCTCTCTCTCTCTCTCTCTTCCAATGTCCAAACCTCTTGCCGGGTTTGATGTCTGCAGTGGGGCGCAATCTGGCCAGGGACAGGTCCTCCAGCCGCGCCAAGGTCTGTCAGGGTCTCCATCTCACCACCCAAAACCCCTTCTGGGGCTGGTATCTGCGGTGTGGCGCCTATTGGTTAAGGACTAGGGATATCCCTCCTCCACCGCGCCAATTCCTTTTAGGATCTCCATCTCACTGCCCAGACCCTTTGCTGGGGTTGAAGTCTGCTGCAGAGCACATCTGGTCAAGCCACACCTGGGTTCTCTGGACTTTCAGCCCCTTCAGCCAGACATGGCTGGGCTGTCTCTCTTCTTCTTTAATGCTGGAGTTGGGCCGAGTTGCCTCACAGCAAAGCAGCCTCTGAACTGTCTCTCCCTGCCTGGCTATGCTTTAGCAGTTTGAAAAGCAAAGGATGTGCCATCACACCCAGGCTATATATGGTTTTGAGGGAAAGTGGACGTGGTGATTCTCTTCCCAGGGGATTGCTTCTTGCCCTCCTCCAGAAACTTTGGGTTTCCCAAGAACCAGACCGAACAGTCACTTTAGCAAAGGGGGTTTCTTCTCTTTATTAAACCAACAAACAGTAAGCTTACTTTATAGTCCTTTGTAACTGTGGTCCTGGGAACTCAGCCGGATGGCTCACCAAAGTCTCTCTCTCTCTCTTCGACTTTGAGGCAAGGGTGCTCAAAGTCTCAGCCAGATGACCTATATGAAGGCAGGGAACCTTCCTCTATTGTTAGCTGGCTGTTTGAGGGCTGAAGAACTACGTGCTGGAAGATGGCTTGACCAAGGCCTGGCTAGCACACCCTCCAACACGTCCACTCTGTAGAGTCTCTGGCAGTTGACTGAGGGGAAATACGAACATTGGCTTACCTTGTGAGATGTTTGTTTTCAGCGATGAGGGCGGAGTCATCCTTCATGAGGGTTGGTTCCCCCTGTTTGCTCCAATCAGGCAGGACTATGACTTTTGGGCGTGTCCACCAGGGGAATCCATCCCCCTTGTTTGCCCAGTCAATGTATAGCCAAGCAGAGAGAGTTTATAACAATGAAGAAATACTAACAACAATAGAGAAAGTTTAACCATTTAACTATAACAATTCTAGACACTAGAACAAGGATCCTATTAACCTTACAACACCCCCCGACACCGAGAAAAAATTCCTCAGTTACGGGTGGGCAGGATGACTCCGCCCTCATCGCTGAAAACAAACATCTCACAAGGTAAGCCAATGTTCGTTTTTCCAGCGTTGAGGGCGGAGCCATCCTTCATGAGGGACATACCAAAGCTCCCTAGATGGGTGGGAACTGAGGTAAGGAATTATAGGATGGATTGAAGGATCCGTCTACCAAATGATGCCCCAGCCAGTTGGAAGGCATTGATTCGGCAGCGACGGATAAATATGGAAGGAGATGACCAAGCGGCCACCCTGCAAATATTGGAGAGAAGAACATTAGTGGTTAGGGCGGCAGGTGTGGCAGCACTGTGAGCGGAATGAGCGCTGACCCTTCCTTGCAGCGTATTACCCATCATCGACTCACACTGAGAGATGCAAGCCCAGATCCATCAAGCCAGGGTCGATGAAGAAAAACTTCCCAGGTATGTAGGACCGAAGGAGACAAATAGACTGTCTGATTTGCGCCATCAACAAGTGCGTTTGATGTAAATACACCGAACTCTGCCTACATCTAGTGTGAGCCAAGTCTTTTCAAGTTCCTTTTTGGGGTCAGGAACGAATGAAGGGAAAATGATCTCCTGTGCTCTATGAAATGTGAAGTTAACTTTAGTCATGAACATCAGATCCCGTCAAGCAGAACTGAATCCTCGCAGAAGATGCATATTTCACTCCTGTGGCTAGTGCTCCTGGTTCAGAAAACCTTCTAGCTGAACTAATAGCATTAAAAAAAAAATACTGTGGTTTGGTTAATGCCTGAAGAACTACATGAGGGTACCAATTAGGGTATCTGTGAACTGTGGGAAGTTTAATAAGAGAAGCTGTTCTCAAAACTTTATATATATGTAAACAGCTATTGGATTTAGAATCACAATAATAAATTATGGAGGCCTTGTTAATATCCTCATAAAATCTGCATGAAATGGAGTATTTGGTGTTGAAGGCCCAGGCTTGGAGGAGGGAGGAATATCCTTCCCTGAGGAAATCAGGATGGATCATCCTCTAGCTTCAACTGGTCAGAGTTGACATTAAATTCCAATATATAAGTTGTACAATAATACCATAAAACAAGTACAGTAATAATAAACAAATACAGTAATAATGAAGGATCATCAGACCCCAAACATCTAACAGATTTCAGGAGCTTTCAGGAGGTACTGAAAGGCCCTCATCTTTATTTTTTATTTTTAACTCTTTTTCAGATCACATTCCTCTTCTGAGGAGTGAACTATAGGTATTATTTTCCTTTGTTTTACAAAAGGCATATTAGTTAGCAGAAGCAGCAGGCCTTTCCTTTTCTGCCTAGCTGCCCTTAATCAAAATGGCTGCCACACCTTCAGTTCCAGCTTTGCCTATTATTTTTAAAAAGGCAAGCACAATAAATAAATGTCTTTTTGGCCAAATTCTCCCAAGGAGAGATTGACACCTTAGACCAGGGGACAATGGGGCAGAAGCAGACTCCCTGCACCTGGAAATGCTTTTGTTAATCCTCTCTGATCCCTTCAGTCTGAGTGGATCTTGGAGGAAGGAGAGGAGAAGGCAGTTGGTTTTGGAGGGAAACTCTCCATTTGAATCTCTGAAGCAACTGAAGCCTCCTTCAAAGCTGGCAATGCAAGTCAGAAACAAACCTCTTGTGTAAAGCTTAACCCACAAACATAGGATTAAGGACTGAATCCTCACTCACCTCTTGAAATCTGCCTTCTCTCTCTCTCTCTCTCCCACTGTCCAAACCTCTTGCCGGGTTTGATGTCCGCAGTGGGGCGCAATCTGGCCAGGGACAGGGCCTCCAGCCGCGCCAAGGTCTGTCAGGGTCTCTATCTCACCACCCTGGGGCTGGTGTTCTGGCCCCCCTCAGACCATTCTCCCTCAGAGGCAGAAGAGGACTGAGATTTGGAGAGAACATCCTCATCTGAGGATTTTAACCGCAAGCATTTTGCTTCTTAGCCTTAGATGGCGCTCTCCATTATGTTTATGCTTGGAGGAATAAACCTGAAGTAGCATTGGCATGGCTCCCGCCTTTTTTGAGTTTGAATTTGTGCGCCAAGGAGGAACGTTTGGGTGCAAATTTGCCCTGCTCCAAAGGGGAATGGCATCCCTGGAAGAGCGGGAGGCGGGGGGGAAAGAAGAAGAGGGTTCCCTAGGTCTCCTGGAATTGTAAAGGAGCCTGTCCCTCTGTGAGCCCGACTCCAGGGGCTGAAGGACCACTGAGCTCCCTCCAGTGAGCTTGGGGTCCATCTTGGAGGGATGACTTTCCAAGGGGGAGAAGGCGTCCCTCGAGAATCTGAAGAATGAGGGAGAGGAAGATAATTCCCTGGCCCTCCTTTATCTCTGAGTCCTTTCTGCCTCTGACCCTGACTCTTGGGAAGAATTCTCTGCCACGGCCTTAGCCTGAAAACGGGCCCCTCTCTGAGAGGAGACCGTTTGGGAGGCAATACAGGATTGCGCCAGCTGTAAGGCTAGTAAGGAGGAGAAGGGAGCCGACGTTCGGGAGGGAGAGGCTGCAGGGTACCCAAGCTGCTCACTGCAGCATTACTCACATTTCTCTCGGCGTCCTCCTTGCCGACCGCACCCTCCCGATTTCGGGACAGGTTCCTGCGGTCTCTCTCGTCCTCCTTGCTAACCGCACCCTCCCGATTTCGGGACAGGTTCCTGCGGTCTCTCGCGTCCTCCTTGCTAACCGCACCCTCCCGATTTCGGGACAGGTTCCTGCGGTCTCTCGGCATCCTCCTTGCTAACCGCACCCTCCCGATTTCGGGACAGGTTCCTGCGGTCTCTCGGCGTCCTCCTTGCTAACCGCACCCTCCCGATTTCGGGACAGGTTCCTGCGGTCTCTCGGCGTCCTCCTTGCTAACCGCACCCTCCCGATTTCGGGACAGGTTCCTGCGGTCCGGCGCCTTCAAGCGCGGAGAAAAGGGATATCCCTCCTCCGGCTGCGCCGAGCGGCCTACAGGCCGCACCTCCCGGGTCAGGGCTGATCCATTCCTCTTGTGGAGAGCCTGTGTAGCATGGCCAGATTCCCCAGACATGCCTGGGCCCTCTAGCTCTCCGGACCTTAGTCGGCCCTCACAGAGAGAGAAGAGGTAAGGAGTAAAAGGAGAATAAAGAAGATTTTGTTTTGTGAGTAAAGGAGAGTTAGGAAAACACGACCTGACGGAGCGAAGGCAGGAACTAGACTGGGCAAACAAGGGGGATGGATTCCCCTGGTGGACACGCCCAAAAGTCATAGTCCTGCCTGATTGGAGCAAACAGGGGGAACCAACCCTCATGAAGGATGGCTCCGCCCTCAACGCTGGAAAAATGGCTTCCCCTTTCCAGGTCCCCAGGAAAAAGGGAGGAGCGAGCTTACAATTACAATAATTGGCAGGTGCCAAGAACCAATGAATGTGTTCAAAGCTTCAACAAGTAACAAAACACATGAAAACAGTGCAAAAGGGGCTTTAGGAACTCAAAACTGTTTGCAAACTAAGGAGGCTGCAGCATTTCACAAATGCAAACCTCTAAACACAAAGTTTTAAATGCAAAAGGCACTTGCTGCGCCGTCACAAAGGAATAGAGCAAGACTAAAGAAAGCATGGTTGTTTTGTAGGTAGTTGTGAAGGCAGGAGAGAACAGAACATGAATATAGAAAGAATAGAATTATTATTAGGAGAAATTTTAAAGTCTTTAAGACAAAGTAAAGGAAGGAGGAGAGAAGGAAAAACACAGCCTACTCGGAGCCAAGGCAGGAAAAAAACTGAGGGATGGTGGGAGTTGCTCCCTCTGGTGGTGACTCCATCAAGTCTGTTTTCCCTGCCTACTTGGAGCAATGAGACGGAATTAACCCAGGATAAAGGATGTTCCCATCTCCATCACTGGAAAATATGTGAGGAGTGAAAGAGTAATAAAGTGGAATTAACACATAGTTCAAAGCTTAGTATGCAGGGAAACAAACGTTTCAAATTTGTGAGAAACTGCTCAGCTATCAAGTGCATTTGTCAGAAACTGCTGAGCTATCAAGTGATTTTTTTTTAAAGGTTACTAAACTTGACAAAAAAGGCTACGATGTTCAGAGTTTCCATTTCTTAAAAGGAGACACATGTGCAAATGCAGGCAAAATGCTTGTACATGCAAGCATGCCTGCATGCATATTCCCATGCATATCAGTGCACACACAGACCCTTTTGGTATGGTATATGACTCCAGAAAAATTGAATAAAATGTGCAAACCAGGGAAAAACAAATGCTGGAAGTGCAACAAGAATGTGAGGTCTTTTTACCATATGTAGTGACATGCCTAATTGCAAATAAATATTGGAAAATTATTCACAATTTGATTACAAAGATAATAGGCAAAGAGATTCTGTTAGAAATGGAATTATATCTGTTAAGCATGTGGAATGGCATTCCTAGTGTTTCTCCTGTCATCCAACATGCTCATGATCTTTCTTCTGGATGTCCATATCTTACCATGGTTCTCTTCCCTAAAGAACCTGTGGGTGAGTAACTGCTCATGTGTAAGCTTCCACATCATCAAATCAATGGTGAAGTTGGGTCTCCATGCTTCATGAAAGTCCATGCATATTCAGCTTAAGATAACCACATCAGAACATCATAGAAGATGTGTGGGGCAAGGAGTGTGGTCCCTGATGATAGCAATTTTTGATATTTCTCCCTAATGTGAGTAACATGTGAAGGGGGCTAGAATTGAGGGTGGCCTTATAGCCATCTAGTACAACCTGTTCAATGTTTAATTACAGGCTGAATTACAGTAGGGCATGGAAATGTGGGCAGTAGTGCTTCATGAAACAGGTGTGTTTTGAGGGTTGTAGGCAGTTGTATTGGGCAGACATTCCAAATGTATGAATTAGCAAGATCAAAAGTCTGGGTCAGAATCATTCAAGGAAGCAGGATACCTTCAAAAGGATAAGAGAGGTGGGTCTGGAGCAGCAAAGGTTATGGGTGGCATTTTGAGATACAAGAGCAGTGAGGTAATCTGCATCATAAAAACATGGAAGATAATTATGCATTGGCTGGAGATATTCAAATAACAATTCTTTTCTCAGTTGCAGAGGGTTGTCTAGACTGGGTTTTGGGTTCAGATGTATTTAGGTTTGTAGTTATAGAAACACATTCAGTTAAATTGTATCGCTAACTCTTCCATTCTTGTATGTCTGAGAGCTTGAGAGGTTGTTGGGGAAAAAAATCTAAATTTGTAATAAGCACTGAATAATTTTCTAATCTCAACACAATCAAATAAAATTCACTTAAATCACTATGGGTATTTTTTTTGTTTTTGTTCTCCTGAAAGTGTCCTCCACTACCGATGTATTGTTTTGTTATGTTTGTTTGTCTAGAGTATTTGACCTCACTCTTCAGCCAAAAATAGTTCCAAAGTGGCTTACACATAATTAATTAGCATATTGTTATCGGGTCATGCACATCTTAAATATGATTATGTTTTAAACAGCCGTCAATGAGTTTTTAAACACATAAATATATAGACTTTATTTTTACTGGAACTATATATATATATTTTTGCTGTACAGTGATCTCTTAAGAAATGAATAGAGAAAATCCTGCCAACATATAAAAGAAAGCTAACAGACGGTGTTATTGTTGTTTTGGTGACATTCTTGGAGTAACTTTTCTACTCAACATTCCTTCTGGGTTCCTAAAATTCATTCCTAGATTAAGCCCAGTCTATGCCAATGCTACCCTTGGTTTCAGTGAGGGATAGGGATTTTGCCTGACAATTCATTCATGGGGTTTGGAACAATAAGAAGCAGTCATGCTTCTTGTTCTTTTTTTCTATTATCATAAAGAAGTCCCCTTGATTGCTCACTGTTTATGCACTTACACTATTTCTCACACATTTATTGTGTCACTTTCCTTAATTTGATATCATGCTGTGTCCCAATGGGATACTATTCATATGTTATATCAGTGATCTCAGAGCTGAACTCTCAAAGGTTTCTTTTACAAATGGCTCCTAACAGATGTGTGGCACACTTTATTAACTTAAGTACCCATTAGTTGAAAATTTCATTAGTTTGAGGGGAAAGGGGATCAGTTTCATCAATAGACCTGGTATGGGTAGATTCTTTGTGTCAACCTGACCCATATCAAAATGGATTATTGTTGTAAGTGAGACAAGTGACCTAATGTTCTGCCTATTATGCACACATGATCTATAACCTTTTAAAATACTAGTGTGGGAAAACTGCACACTTCAGTGAATCCTCAAACCATAGATTCTTAACAGGTGGCAGTCCCTCACTTAGCAACATTTGTTAGAGACTCTGTGTGCGTATGTGTGTGTGTGAACTATCAGGGGGGTACAGTTTCCAACAAGGTAACCAAGGGGAAATCAGACCAAAAAATGAAAAAGGACAATGGATAGTATAAGACACATCTTAATGAGCTCAAATGTACCCCATGGAACTTTGTCCACAGTGCCACCATCTGACCAGTGGGCAGCATTTCACCGTAGAAAGCTTTTGTTCTCATCCAGGAAGGTGCCTTCAGCTAAAGTATGCTATGGAAAGTAAAGCTAAAACTCTGGGGATATCATGGGGAACATCTTGGAATTCTACAATGGATGTGAGTATTGATAATGATTTGTAAGCAACAATGAGTGAAGACTGCAAAGTACTGTGACCTGCTTTTTGGTGGAGACGGGTTAACATGATAAGAACATCATACTGTTTATTTTTATTGAATGTATTTCTTTAAATAAGGCTCAGGCTGCTGCTGCTGCTGCAAAGACTGAAACGTGCCACATAGATGCAGCGAGATTTGGCTCTTGGTCTGTTTCAGTGCTGAAAAGGGCTATATCAGCTCCCACCCCACAAGGGTTCCCAAGGCAATGTGGAAATAAAAACAGTTAAACCAATACAAAGATAAATACATTTTAAAAACACATTAAAACACTCTTTTAAACCACCCAAAAGCAGACCTGACTAGACTAGAAAGCTGGGCCAATGCTAACAAAATGAAATTCAATGCGGAGAAATGTAACGTTCTGCACTTAGGGCGCAAAAATAAAATGCACAGATATAGGATGGGGGACATCTGGCTGAATGAAACTACGTGTGAAAGGGATCTAGGAGTCCAAGTAGATCATAAGTTGAACATGAGTCAACAGTGCGATGCGGCAGTTAAAAAAGCCAATGCAATTTTAGGCTGCATCAATAGCATCTAGATCAAGGGAAGTAATAGTGCCACTCTATTCTGCTTTGGTCAGGCCCCACCTGGAATACTGTGTCCAGTTCTGGGCACTACAATTCAAAAAGGATGTGGAGAAACTGGAGCGTGTGCAAAGGAGGGCAACTAAGATGGTGAAGAGTCTGGAAACCATGCCCTATGAGGAGGACCGCCTTAGGGAACTGGGGATGTTTGGCCTGGAGAAGAGAAGGTTAAGAGGTGATATGATAGCCCTATTCAAATATTTGAAGGGATGTCATATTGAGAAGGGAGCAAGCTTGTTTTCTGCTGCTCCAGAGACTAGAACGCAGAACAATGGATGCAAGCTGCAGGAAAAGAGATTCCATCTCAACATTAGGAGGAACTTCCTGACAGTAAGGGCTGTTCGACAGTGGAACACACTCCCTCGGAGTGTAGTGGACTCTCCATCCTTGGAGGTCTTTAAGCAGAGGCTGGATGGCCATCTGTTGGGGATGCTTTGATTGGGAGTTCCTGCATGGCAGGGGGTTGAACTGGATGGCCCTTGTGGTCTCTTCCAACTCTATGATTCTGTGATTCTATGATTCTATTCTAAAAACTATCCTAGAACCCAGTTTTAAAACATTAAAACAGCAGTTTCAAACACTGGCTATCATGTGGGACAGCACTGTTTTGGCTGCCCACTGAAAGTTTAAAAAAGATTGGGCCAGCCTAATTTGCTTGTATAGGGTGTTCCACAGTTGATGCACTCCTACAGAGAAAGTTGGGACATGCAACAGAGCCTCTTCTGAAGCTCTCAAATTTCTGGCAGGCTCATATTGGGGGGGGGGGGGGTGTATTTTAGATATTTTGGCCCCAAATCATTTATAGCTTTGTAGGTTAACACCAGTACCTTCTATTGAGCTCAGAAATAAATTGGAAGCAAATGCAGTTCTTGCAAGACTGGTGTTACAGTACATAGTTTATAACTTGAAGACCTGATACTCACCTGGCTGCTGCATTTTGCACTAGCTGCAGCTTCTAAACACTTTTCAAGGCCAGTCCCCACAGAGAGCGCAGTAGTCTAACTGAGAGATAACTAAGGCATGAACCACTGTGGCCAGATCTGCCTTCCCCAAGAAAAGGTGCAGCTGGTTCACCAGCTAAAGCACTCCTGGACACCGCAGCAACCTGGCTTTCCAGGAAAAGTGTTGGTCCAAGAGTACTCCTAAATTACAACCTGATCTTTTGGAGGGAGAGCAATACCATCAAGAACAGATCATGAACCAAATCCTAACTGACAAGCAGCACTTCCATTTTGTCTGGATTATGAGTCAGTCTGTTCACCCACATCAAGCCTTTTATTGGATCCAGACAATGATTCACTATTATCACAGCCTGATTGGCATCAGTTGTAAAAAAAAATCTGATAACACCCAACCCCAAACCTCGGGATGACCTCTCCCAGTGGCTTTGTGTAGATGTTGAATAACACAGGGGACATTATTGACCCTTTGGAACCTCACAATGGCCAAAAGACCAAACAGTCCCTCAGCCCCACCCTTGACTATTCAACCAAGAAAGCCTGGAACCATTGCAAGGTAATCCCTGCTCCGCCACCGTCAAGATCCGTATCAGCCAAACAACTCAGAAAGATACCATGGTCAATGGCATCAAATGCTTCTGAAATATCTAGAAGGAACCACAGGGACCAACATGTGTCCAATTTCTGGTTTAGGCCATCTACCAAGGTGACCATGGTTGTTTATGTCCCATAACCAGAGTGGCCTGAAATGACATTGGAATGGGTGCAGGTAATTCGTTTCATCCAAGAGAGCCTAGTTTTTTCTTGCTAACACTTGCTGTAGGATCTTACTTAGCAAGAGGAAATTAGTGACTTGAAAATAATTACCTAGGGAGATGGGGTCCAATGAATGTTTAATTTATAAATTTAGTTATAAATTTATTTATTGCCTTTCTACCAAGATTCGGTCAGTAGGCTAAATGGAGTAAAACTCTCATTGAATTACAATCTGTATGCCTTCAGAACCCAAAGAGGTGCACAGAGAGGCTGGTCTTGTTCGCTGCTTCTCAGTTCTTGTCCCCTTGAAGGCTTGCTCAAAGCCACATTATCTGATAGCAATGTTACTAATATCAATATTGGAAAAGGGCAAAATGAGGGTGGATCAATATAAGGAGGGTAGAAGAAAGAATGATAAAATAACTAATACTACAGCCGATGAAAGAAATCTTAAGTGATACATTGCATAAATAGTTACTGATCTGTTTAATCTAGATATATCTGCAAAACAGAGGTAAAAAACTGTGGTTTGCCAGATGCTGCTGGACTACAGCTTCTACCATCTCTGGCCATTGGCCATTCTGAGACAGATGAGAACAGACCCAATTACATCAGATAGGACCACAGGTCTCTCACCTATGATCTCACAAAACATTTTCTTTGTTATTAGATTATACATGCAGGCATGAAGCAGTCTTTGTTTTGAAAAAAGGATTTCACTTCTCCATCACAGAAGAATAGACGTTTCTTGTAAGATGGTGATGGCTAATTTGTCAACTAAACCTTGTGTGAACAACCTATTTGAAATGGAGAGCTAGTGGTCAGATGCTGTAGCAGTGGTGTGCAGGGCCAACCCAAAAATGGTAGTAAATCTTTACTCATTTCATTCCTTCACACAAGAATGAAGAAAATATTTTTCCTCAGTGTGTGAGATTATGAAATTTAGTTCATTTTCCAGTGTCTTTAAAAAACATTTTGGTTCTTTAACCAAATTTTGGTTTGAGGCAAAATTTTGACACCCCCCATTTTTTTTTTTTTTTTTTTTTGCAAAACCTTCCCCCTCATTTTTTTCTATTGCTTCTTATTTTTTCAGAAAAAAAATAAACAAACAACAAACCCACAGGTCTTATTGCTCTTACACATAGAGGGAAATTTCTAACAGAAGTTGACTTTTTTTAAAAAAATGGGAAGTCTACATACATTCTCAGGAGTGAGCAAAAATATGAATGTTCCTTATATCCTTAATCAAAAGTGAGTGGGAATCCTCTCTCCAGATTTTCCCACCCCATCTCTCTCTCTCTTTTGATTCCCTTCTCATCCTTTTATTGTCTCTTTCATACACAGCACTACATCCATTCAAACATGCACACATACAAAAAGTGAACTCACTTCCTTCATCCATACTCCTCTTTTCCTTTGTCTTTCTCCCACACACCTCTCACACAGAAGCTGATAAATATAGGAAAAAACCTCAGTTTTTTTTCTTCCATTGTCATCATTGTCATTATCATCTACTTAAAAAGCTGGAACAGAGTTAACTTTTTTTTGTTTTGTTAACAAGTACAACCCACTACTTTTCAGTTGAACTGCAATAGGTTGCATGCCTGTTACATAGTATTGCTGACTCAGTTAGAGCAATGGGAGGAGGGAAAGTATAAGGTTCACATGACTTTTGCTCAAGCTGGGAAGGTTTGCTTTGGAATGTACTTTTTGTGCGCATAGACTAGCACAAACTGGGAAACAGTTCCTCTGAGAATGGAAGCACTCTGCCATGACCAGAAGGGTATCTTTGGATCCAAGGAATGATATGGAAAAGCAGATTTATCCATTATTTGTGGTTGATTTTTTTTAACCATGTGCATAAAATACCTTTTATTACAAATATAATTTAATTTTTTTACATAGCTCTTAATTCCATATCTGAAGCTTGTAAAATGTTTGGATGAAAATACAAGCTAACATTCTTTTTAAAGTGCTTAAGTTTTGTCACACAGAAGGGTACTATTCTCCTGGTTTCCTGATACTTGCCTCCCATCCTCGTCTTGCTAAAAACCAAATGGGAGGGTTAACAAATTAAAGGATTTAGAATGATAACAACTCAGTTGCATCTATGGTGCTTTAAGGTCTGGATCCAATGAGCATGCATTGAAACAGCATGCAATGTTTTGAAAGCCTGGCTTGCTGTTGCCCTTTTAAGTGCAGCAAGACCAGCATTAGCAGCAGTAATATCTAGGAGGCTTGAGGAAAAAGTCTTTATGGGTGCCATTTCCTATTTGGTTCTGTGAGTGCCTCTTTGGAAATTAGAGAAGGAAGTCTGGACAAAGTGACCAGATGTCCTTCTTTTCCATGACATGTCCTTCATTTCAACCTTCTTTCCAGGAGGAATTTCAGAATGTTCTCCATTTTGAGCATGACTGAGAAGCATGAATTTACATTTATATGAGTGTTTTGAGCTTTTATTTTGTAATGTCCTACATTTTCTTGCATGTCCTACATTTCCCAATGTCTTGTCTTCCTTAGAACATCGGGTCACCCTGATTCTGAAAAACGAATCTAGCCAAATAAGGCCTCAATCTGAAAGATCCCAGACTGTAATTAGAAAGTGGCTGTTATGACCTCCACTGCACTAAAAGAATAGATGTTTAACCGCTCTTTTCATAAATGGAAAAATGCCTTCTATTTCTGGAAGGGAATGAGGTCTAGTAGGCTTCTACTGGAAGTGGGTATAGAGGATTTTTTTTTCTTTTTCATTGATTCCTCATTCCCCTTCCAGCCCTCTGGCTGATCTGTTTTCCATGCTATTCTGGGGCAAGATCAGAGCAATGTTTACAGATGATAGGAGAAATCAGAAAGAAGAAAAAAAACCTTCCCTTCTATTTTCCAATGGGAACATTCTCTTAGCAGAATTTGTTGTGAGTAGAACTCCAAAACAGAGTTAAGAAAATGCTAGTCTGTTTGAATGTTGCTGGGCTTCTCTTGGCTATTCTGTCAAACTTTTAGCTGTTAACAAATATTTTCCAAAAAATGGAGTCATTTGTCATCCAATGGGACCAAAGGTATTCGTTGAAAAAATACCAATTCCTTTACAAAGGGTCTGAGAAAAGACCAAAATGGCTTGATTTACAGATAACTGCAACGGAGAATGATAATATTGCTTCACTTCATTTCTATGCTAACATGGCTTTGTTTGGGCTAACTTAGGGGAAAAACATTTTGGGGAGTTCCCTCCAGGAAGACAAGCTTACACTTAGCATATTTAGTTCTTCTTTGTCTCCTAAGTATGGAGTTTTTCTGATCGCAAGGAATGAGAACTGGGTTGTTTACATAGCAGGCCATTTTAGACACCCAATCTGGAAAGATAACCAAAACATCTGATAGAAATTTTAGTTGGATGGAAAGTTACCTCAACACATGTGTGTTGTATGAGTGACCTGGCAACTTTTAAGATGCTGTATATGAGTAAATGAGTGCTAAACTCAGGGGTATCATTCTGTTCAGATTCTGGTCAGTAAGGGTGTAGGACAAAAATGCATTTCTTTCAATAAAGTTGGATCCTTGATTCATCAGCATGACTTTCTAATGTTTTTTTCCCCCTAAAGTTACTGAGGGAAGCAGTTTCTCTTCACAGCCCTTAGTGTTACTTGTATGTGTAGCAATGTATCATCATGAAGCACCAGGTTTGAGCTTTCCCCCATACTTTGTGGATAGGAGGAGAAAGGGAAATTTAATTTCATTTTAGCAGATTCTTGGCATGCCCTTACATGCAGACCAGGAATAGTATTTTAAAAAGAAATTTTAACCAATTGCTAAACAAACCAGTCTCAAATCTTGCATTGCTTGTTTGGGTTTGTTCAGCAAAGCACAATTCCTAGTTCATACATGGTCATAAATCAGGAATCTGTAAAGTGAATGAATGAATGAATGAATGTGTGTGTGTGTGTAGTTTTATCTTGTTGTAAGCTGACTTAGGAGAAAAGGTGGGCTATAAATAAAATAAAGAAATAAATTGTGGTTTACTCCTTTTCCTGGTAGCATGCTAGAAGAACATAGTGGTGGGAATATATAGTTTATACATATGCAAACCAGCCCCCCAGAATAATTTGGGGGAAATATTTTTTTTTAAAAAAAGAAAAATTACAGACTCTCACCATTTAATTAAAAGACGCATACAATGTTTCTACTAACAGTGCAAAAATGAGTTTATTCTGATAGAAGCAAGAAGGGAAGGGGAAAGGGAGGGAAACCCATTACTTTGAGCTCTATTGTGTACATAGTAGTCTAACAGCAAAATATAATACCACACAAATGATTTTGTCCAGATGCTTTGCTTGCAGAATATTGACATTTCTATCTTAGAAATAATTTTGATGGGGCCTCCTGTAGGGCTGCTCAAAGAGGGCTCCTGACTCTTATAAAGCTGAGCAGCAGAAAGCACTCAACTCCTGAAATACTGTATTGGTTGAATCGTTTCTTAGCTGTGTAGCATTGTCATAGTAAAGAACAGCCAGCAAAATATGCCTCCGAACAAGGAGCAGCTAAGTTTGGATTAATCTGAAGCATGGCTGAACAAAAGCTGACCTTGACTTGAATAAAAAATCAATTATTTCACAACCAGAAATATAAAAACAATACCTACAAAAGTGCAGAAAATAGTAACATATTTGATAAGGAAAAAATAAATTGTTTTTACAGCTATAGTGCTTGAACATTGGTTGGCAAAAGGGTTATTTAGGGCAGAAAAACAAGAACTCGATTTTATTTGTAGACAGATTGATTTGACCATAACTTCTTGCATAATCTCAATATCTGTCTTTACTTTTTCTGTTTTGTGTAGAATTTATAGATTCTAACCCAAAACATACCCTTTACCCATTTTCCCTCTTGCTTCCTTGTATACATATGCACACCTATGTTGGTTTGTCTTGCCAGTTAACAGTTATTTATAGTTTATGTTCTTTAGCTTATTCTGACCATTACCATATAAGATGTTTCTCACTCCATAGTTTGGCATGTTAATTCATTCAAATCATTTGCAAACTGTATTGCACCATGTGGAGGTGGCCCTATAACCTTTTAAGCAAAGCCACCATCAGGACTTCCACTGACAAAAACTGGATTGTAAACTATATCCTGCAAGGAAACTGGTATTAATAAAGGACACTGACATGACATGAAGAATTCATTTATTGGCTTTTGCAGAGCATTAAACTAACTTGCAGATTATTCATTTTTCTTTTTCTTTTCTTTTTTACAAATACCAAATTCAAATGAATAACTTCCTGATAGCCCAAAAAACAATAGCTGCTGGATTTCTGGCTTTAAATAGGGTGCTTGTTTGTTTTTTGAAAAGTTGTTCAAATCTTTCCTTCTGCTTGCCCATTCAAGATTGTACAGGGTTCTGTACATCTTGTTTGATCTGTTGCAAGGTCAGTTGCCCAGCATGAATCTGCAGATCAATGAAACTCAGGCACTTTTCCCATTTTTTTTTTTTTTTTTTTTTTGTGAGTCTGGATCAATGCCTTGCTGAATCAGTTCATTTCTTGTGGCGATCATCCTCTCTTAACTGGGGAGGCTGATAAAAGGAGTTAACAGAGGGCAAGTCAAATGGTTTTGGTATGTCTATTCTGAGCTCTCCTTGGCGAACAATTATATAAGGCCTCAGGCTATCAGCTGTTGCTTCCTCAAACTGATTAAGAAGCTGTTGGAAATATTGGAAGAATGCAACATAATTCTCTATTGCCAGGTCAATCAATTTTTTGGTCTCAGTTATGAGCCTCTCATAGGAATCAGAAAGGTGTTCATATGCCTCCTGCAGCTTTTCCTTGACTTGCTTGTTTTGTTCAGCAGCACTCTTCTTTGCAGTTTCAGACCAATACAAGATTTTGTCATGAGCAGATCTGGAGAGTTCAGTGATCTTTCCATGGTTATCTACAAATTCTTTTGCTTGATCGGCCAGACGCGCAATCAAGTCAGCTGAATCACTAACATATTTTGTGTGCCACTCTATCACAGCATTGATAAAACTCTTCAGCCAAGCCAATACTTTCTCTTCCACTTCATAATATTTAACAGACCACCCAACTATGCTCGGGTCAAAATATTCCTCCCGCAGGTCTTTCATACTTTGCAGAAGCTCTTCTGCCCTACTGAAACAAGGCTGTACAACATTTTGGATGAAGTTTTCAGCATGAGGAGCCAAATACTTTCCATCTTCTACTAAGCTTTTCATTCCTTGAAAAACTTTTGTGAACAGTTGCTTTATCTGGATGTTTACATATTCATAGTTTTGTGCTTGTAGATTTCTGATTAGCTCTTCCACTTTTTGGAAGACTTGCTGAACTACCTCTTTTAGGTCTCTTAGATGTTGTGCAAAGTCAATCTCCTGGAGCCCAACAAATAACTGACTGACTTTCTTTTGCACATGTGTTAAAAATTCTCTGATTTCATCAAGAATAAAACTACCTTTAATGATCTGGGTAGAAGCTGGAATTTTAACCTCCAGCTCGTTGACAAATGCAATGAAAGCATCAAAATATTCTTGTATTCTTGTAATACAGACATCTACAGATTCTCTTAACTTTCCAGTGGCCATCACAAAAAGTTCTTCACCAGTATGCTTCCCATCCACTCCCGGTACCTGGAATCTTGTTACCTTCAAGAATTCAATGGCAGAGTCAATAAGATGCTTTACTCTTTTATTGTATTCTGCTATTGTCTCCATTGTAGCATCAAAAATTTTGGCTCTGATTTGTTCATAGTCCATCTGGTGGGCTTGATCTGCAGCATCATAATATAACTTTTTGGCTTTTTTCCTCATAGTTTCATATTTCCCGGTGGCCTGGTTAGTTGCTACATGAAGCTGTTGCTCCAGCTCATTGATGCCATTTAAAGTGTTTTTATAAGCTGTATCTACATTGTGTCTCATGTTGTCTTTGAGCTTTAAGGCTGCAGCACGGATCTCCATCCCGGTATGCTCTTGGTGGTATTTGTCAACAGCATAGTACAAAGCATTGGCCATTTTAGGAACTTTCTCTTTCAAACCTTGGAGCAAGTCATTCACACCATCCTCCTTCCAGTTGGCCTTGACTTGGATCAGTTCAGGATTTCTGAATGATATCTCAGTTTTTAGAACATCAATGTCATTCTCAGGGTTTGACTGTAAATGCAAAGAACATTTTTAAGGAGAGTCATTTTCTATTTTGTTATAAAAACAAAACACTCATTTACTATTACACTACATTATTTGCCCTGATTTCTCACTCTGCCAGAGGACCACAACATTAAAAAAAAGCAGTGTTAATTAAAGTGTGGACATGGTATGGCCTCGGCACTCTTCTCTCAGCAATTGTTTGCACAATATTGTGGACTGTTTTTACTACTGTTATTTCATTGTTTTACATATGACATTAAGCACCAGGCAGAAGTGATACTGATGTGGAGAGGAGGAACTTAACTTGTTCTTCTCCTGCTGAGATCCTACCAAAAATAAATGAAAATCTAGAGTAGGGATCGAGTGGTCAGTAGTGGTCAACCACATTACCTAAGAGGTGACAGTGAAATAGAAGTGTAGGTAAAAACACTTGAGCAAAGCTCCACAACCAGGCTATAGAAAACAGAAAGGCCAGTGTTGGCAATACATTCATGTGGATGGATCCAGAATAAGTTAATTATTCTGACATCAGCCAAATGTGTTTGGCCATGACTTAGGTTTAGTTGAATTGGTCTGGGTTCAACACATGATAATGTAAGCAAAGGCACACAGTCTGATTTGAGCCTCACTTACCTGAGATCGGTAGAAAATCTTGCTCCTGAGAATATCACTGTCCTGATTAATAAGGAGGCCAAGGGTGCCAGCTGATGAAGAAGATACTGATGTAGCCATTTTTGATTCATCTCCCTGGTAACGCACTTGAAGATCAGTGAATGTTGGACTGGTGATATCCAGAGATGCTTTGTGTTCTAGGATTCTAAAGAGGTCACAGATTGATCAGATTATAGATAAGTATGATGAAAGCTTTTCCTCAGAAAGCCCTCAGTAGTGATGGCATGAACTTTAATGTCATTTTGACAATTAAAAAATACATTTTTTATTTACCCAGGACTTTTCACTGCCGATTTAATGTCATTTAAATTTGTGTGTATATGTTGCTGGTTTTACTCTATTGTTTTTAAACATTCAATGAATTTCCTGGAATTTTTAATATTCTTGGGGTGTACCCAATAATGACTTTGCTATAGTTAGAAGAAACTCCACTCACACAGTTTGAGGTACCAAATAATGCCTTCTACCAAGTGTGAACTCGTGTGGCAAATCTCATATAGTCCCAAAGGGTTTCTCTTACATTCAGGAGTGGCTTTTCAGGGAGCACAGCAACTTCAGTAGGAAGACTAGATGGTTAAAAACTGAGTGTCCATTGTTTGCCTTTACTTTTTTGTTAAATTCCAGTTAATTTGGTTTAATTGTTATTATTAGTTGTATGGAGAAAAGTACTGGAAGAAGAGCAGGATGGAAAACCACTAAAGGCCAAATAAAATCTCAGATTTTATTTCTTAGGGATCACATTCCACCATGAGGAGGTAAAAGGCAAAAGGGTGGAACCAAAAATACCATCATAATGATGAATAATGAAACATTATAATTATCTAATATGAACTGGAATTAATATGAATCTCATCAGTATTTCCTTTCTGCAGCAAGAGGCATGGGATGTTCTCAGGCTATTCTGTAGCTTTTATTCATGCAGTGCTTGAACTTTAATGAATAAAAATATTTTATATATTTTATATATTTATTTTGTTTATTTATAGATTTATAATCCACGTTGTCACTGAAGTCTCGAATGAACTCTCAACAAATTATCTTTGTTACATTAACTTTTGAAGTGTAACATTTAAAATGAGATCAATGTGAGGAAAAAGTCTGCATAGGAAAAAAGATTTTTTTTAAAAAGTCTATAGACCTACATTCAAAGTGCTTTTTCAGGGAAAAAAAAGTTTGGACAGTTATCCTAGACAAATGCCAGCCCAGTCCACCTTGATACCAGAAGCCAGATTGGCCCAAGGAGGCTCATTCAGCTTCCAACTGGTGAAAGGAAAATGATGCTTCCACTTCCCTTCTGCTAGCAAGTGAGCCTGCCACAATCAGAACCAGGACCTTCACTGAAAGTCTTTGTTGCAGCCTCACTCACTGGTAGGAGGGTGGTGGAAGCGTCATCCTTCTTGCATCCCTATTGGAAGTTGAACAGACTTTCTTCATGTGGCTCTTTATGTTGGCTGGGTAGGGGCTGATCTGAGGAGGGAGTAGTTATATAGATGTAACTATGATATTAATCTAGGATTCTGGCAGCTATTGACAGCCATGATGCAGTTGTATCTTGGTTGGTAATGGAACCCACATATAGGCCTCATTTATGTCTCAAAGTACAGAGAGGCATATAGGGAAGAAGACATCCCTCCCCTTATGCTCGTTTGTTTTGTGTCAGCCAGTAGGAATACATTAGGAGGCTGAGCAATCCCAAGCACTCGTTTCATAGCATAGCTAGTTAAACAGAGTTCCCTGTATGTAACACATAGCTTGTCATTGGATGTGTATCTGTGCTGACAAAGAAAATATTTACCTGTATCCTTTTGCAATTAACACTTCTTTGTAATCTGCACTCAGGTCACGATGAGCAAAGGTGCTTTGAGTATTTCCTTTAAAGATATTCCTTTGATAGAAGCAGGTAAACAAAACTAGAAAGGGAAGATTTCACACAGGTGGCATGAGAAAATAAGAAAATATTGTCTTTCTCTGACATAAATCTATCAAATTTTTTTTCCTTTGTACTGTGCTATATGGATCAAAGCTTGCCATACTTCACAAATTTTAAAACATTTGCAGCTGCTGCTACAATGACTACTAGCATTAATAATAGATGGATAGTGTAATGTAAAGACCAAAATGTTAACCAGCAGATTCAAATTTCCATTCAGCAAATTTCCAATCATCATCATCCATCATCATCTTATAGACCTATGCAAATATTCAAAAGAAGGACACATTTTGGCACAATTTGCAGGGGGAATGGTGATATACATCCAGACTCAGTCCCAAGAGCCCTTCATATACTGGCTCTGCCTGATTCACCTTTGACTTTTGGATGAACACATCCACACATCCACCCTGATCATGGGGAAGATTCTACATGCAGCTAAACAAGCCAGAAACTTCCATTAGATGTCCATACTTGAAATATATCAGAAGTGAAAGGAGGTGAGTGCTGGTACACACTGGGAAGTTGCGGGTATGGCTAGACTATATATACCCCTATGTATTCTGCACTAGGGACTGGAAGTAACCAGTGAAAGTAACACAGCTATCTGTTATGTGCTACTTCCTTTGGTAACAAGGAAGAGTGTAATGAAGTTACACTTCAAAAGCAAATGGGAGAGAATGACATTATTTATGCTGGTGTAATGAATAATGTCGAGTATTCTATTAGTGACACATGCAGGTGTACGTTCAACTTACACGTAAGTATTGTTGCTGTTGCTGTTGTTGTAGAGGGTGGGATTATCTTCCTATTGCCAAACCCCTGACAAGCCACCTTCCTCCTATGGCCACATCTTTCATGGCCATATATGAGGCCATGGAGAACAGAGGACATCTGACTGTTTGTTTATGTGGTGATAGACACATAACAATGAAGACATCTTCCAGGACCACCTAGGTCCTTCAAGATGTTTTGGAAGATGACAGTATTCTGCATCCAGTTATAGTCACATAGCCAGAATCTCCTCAGCTACCCTCACTTGCTCCTGACCATTGCATGGATGAGAGTAGCTTCAGCCAAAAGGTGAGTCTTTTGGGAAGATTGGGGGAAGACATTTTGTAGTTTTGTCATGGTGGGGCTTTATGATTGGTGTCCAATGCAAGATCTGTTTCCTCACATTCTGATTTTGTTATATGCCTTCAAATCATTTCCAACTTATGGTAACCCTAACGCAAACCTATCATGAGTTTTTCTGAGGCTGAGTGTATGACTCACCCAAATTCACCCCGTGGGTTTCAATCAACAAAGTCCTGGTGTCCAGAGTCATAGTCTAATGCTCAAACTACTACACAATACTGGCATTGTAGTTACTTTTAGTCATATTCTAGTTACTGTTCAAATTAATTTTAAAAGTAACTAGAATATGACTAAAAGAAACTAAAAAAGCCAGCATGGTCTAATAGTTTGAGCGTTAGACTACGATTCTGGAGGCCAGGGTTTTGTTAATGGAAACCCACTGGGAATATAGTATACAAATGGAAAAATAGTTATATTGCAGGAAGAAAAGTATGTGTTTTTGTGTTTAGTCTGTTGCTTAATTATAATAACACTCAGGCTGCATCTGCACTACAGGAATAATACCATTTTACACTGCTTTAACTGCCATGGCTCAATGCAATGGAATTCTGAGATTTTTAGTTTTGTAAGACATTGGGGCTGTACAGACCGCCCAAAAGAGCTGCCCCTTTGAGTGGCTCACCAGCTGCCCCAGAGGCTCCAATCCATAACTTCTCCAGGCCATGGAGAAATGGCAAACTGCCACTTCTCTGCGGCCTGAAGTGGGGTGCAGTGGACGCCCTGGGTGCCCACTGCACCCTGCCATCCACAGCAGTCCCGAGGAGAGAAAGGGGCCGCCACTGCGGCCCCTTTCCCCTTGGGATCCTTGGCACGGCTGTGTAAAGGCCGTGCCAAGGACAAGGGCCAAAAAAGGAGCTCCGTTTTGGAGCTCCTTTTGGCGCCGCTGAAAGGGCACCCTAGGCTCCCTCCAGTGGTGCCATGATGTCAGGCACGTGCCACGCTGTATAAACGTTGCGCGTGCCATGATGTTATCATGGCGCATGCGTATGGAGGGCGCGCTAAAAAGATGGCACCATCTATACACACTAGGGCTAGGGAGGGTGCAAATGCTGCACCCTCCCCAGCCCTACTCACACCCCGGTGATGGCCCTTTGGGGCCGTCTGTACTGGGCCACTTAGTCTTTTCTGTCAGAGAGTTCAGGTTCCACAAGAAATTACAAAATGTCTTCAAGAGTGTACTTTTAAAATTAATTAAATCATTAATTAAATTATATTAAATTAATAAAATTATAATTAAACAACAGACTAAATACAAAAACACATACTTTATATAATATAACTATTTTTTCCATTGGTATACATTGGGGCTTTCTAGATTGGCAGGAAAGTGTGACATGAAATTGCCTTTTCCTTAATGCTTAGCAGCTGCACCACAGCCTTTAGATGGAGCTGCGCTGTTCCGCAGTTTTTAAAAAAGAAGCTGGGGAAAGCAGCACCTTTTTAAAGGCACTTCTTCTCCCCTAAAACGCAAAAAAAGCATTTTCATGGCACACTTTCCTTTTTTCTCATCTAAAGGCTAGAGTTTCATGCAGCCATGAACACACTTCTTTTTGCCAATCTAGAAAGCCCCTATGTTCCATTGGTGTGATATCCTCCTTAGGTAAATAAATGGAAAAAAGTTCATAGAAAGAATCTCCTAATTTCTTATAATTGTCTCTATTATGTTGAGAGCTGTGAAGGAGATATTGAATAATATGTGATTGGATGCAAGGGTAACCGCAGAAGAAGGAATTATCTAAATTAGGCAGAAACAACTTCATTTCATGGGAAAGAGTCAGGAAGTGGATGTCAGGAGGGAGGAACTGAAGGCATGAACTTCCTTCCATTAATTTGCTTTAGGATCCAAGCTATTATTCAACATCAAAATAACATAATAAAATTGAGGGAACAAATAATGATCTTACCATCTAGGTCATACTCCAGAAATTGCAGTGGTGAATTTGCAGTAAAATCAATGGAATGCTCAAAAGAGTTCCTTTGGTTCTTGAAATCCGTTTTCCAGGTAGTACTGTATAATGGAGACGCAATCGCCAAAGAACCAGCTAAAGCTCCAAATTTGGGGATGTAAATTCCAGCAGGCAAAGCAACTTTGAAGGCTGGGATTTCAATCTGCTGCTCAGGGATTGTAATTGTAGGCAGGTCAAAGTCAGCTATCTTATTGGCTATAGCATTAAGGTCCACAGTGATATCACCAAAGGACAGTGTCTTCGGAAGAGTAGATTGGGACACTGTTAATAGATACTCTGGTACATTTAACTCAAAGTAGGGAATTTTATAATCTTCTAAGTTAACATAGTTTGTTATGATATCTAATTGAGGAAACTGTATTTTTGGCAGAGAAGGTAATCTGATGTCAAATGGCATGGTGATCAGTGTTTCGGGGACTTCAATTTTACGTAGGTCAATGGTGTAAGATGGAATTTGCAGAGATGGCAATTGGTTCACATTTATGGGGATGAAATATCCATCTTCATTTTTTGTATATACTACAGCTGTTGATACATTGAGGTACTGCCTACCTTCAGCACTAGTGGTAAGATCTAATTTCAAGATGTGCCACAAGCTTCTGTCATAAACTGGCAACATAAGGTGTTTGAGGAAATCCATGTGCCCTCCCAAAGACCCTGATGTGGTAAACTGGGCAACAGTGTTGTTATTTGATAAATGTAAGTCATGTCCAAGGAGCAGAGAGTGGAATTGGTTTTCACTTGTCCAACTAATCCTCTGATTTTCATTATTGAGAGTCATCAAAAAGGCTTGATTAGTTGAAGCTGCATCAAAGAAATCATTTGGTTGGGCAGCTTGTATCTGGACAACTGCTGACAAACCTGCTGAACCTAATTCTAAAGTTACTTTGCAATTCTGATTTCCTTTAGTTGAAAAAATTGGATGGTAGCGTAGATTATTTTCTCCATTATAGTCCCATAATGCATAAAGACGATCGCTAGATGCTTCAATGGCAACATTTTCTCTCATATCAAAATTCCACATTCCATCAATATTAGAATTAGTCTCAAACCTGACTGAGGATCGAGCAGCTTTAGCATTTAGGTAGGCATTTGCCTCATGAACCAGCTTTCCAGAAAACGGAGTCCCCGTATAAAATGCTCCATTGATGAAACCATTGGTTGAAGTATCCACAGATATGTAAGATATAATGCTTTCTAGAGTGACCTTGTGGACAACTGCTCCATTAGCATTGGCACCAATAGTATCAAAATCGTAATTTAAATTAATAGCTGATGTAACTATTGGTTTTGATTTAGCATTTCCCTTAAGTTCTTGTCCAAAATTTACTTTTAAGCCAGGCATATCAATTTTTGCTGTGGTTATCACTGATGCTTCTATGTTTCTCTTTGTGAGACTGATGGTGCTGTCATGGTTGCCTTCAATGAATTTGTGATTCAGGGATAATGCAGTTGCTAGCTTCAGCCCTCTCTTCCTTGTAAGGCTGGTTGTTCCATCCAATTTATACTGCAGGGCATCAATTACAGAGGTAGAAGATGAACTCAAGCGAGCAACAATGTCAGATTGGTTAAAAAACCCTGCATTTGTGTTCAGGGTAATCACGCTAGATTTAAATGAAAATTCGTAAGTAATATTTCCTAAGGCTGGAATGTAGATTCTGTTGGATGGTGTGTGTGTTCGATAGCTGGGAAGCTTAAGTGTTTGCAGACCTTGTGGAACACGAAGGACTGGCAGCTCCAATGATGGAAGGACTAATGTATATGATGGCACAGAAAAGCCAACAAGTGGGACGGTGAAACTTGGGGTGCTCATTTCTTTTGGGATCACATAGCCAAAGGCTGGGAGCTCAGCTGTGAAAGGAGAGACCTCAATATTGACTACTGGAATAGTATATCCTGGAATCCTGAAGATCTGTGGCACTTGGCTCACTGAATTATCCACTTTGTATTTGTCAAACTTGGTCTTGGCTTGGTTATATGATTCAGTAAGGAAAGATAAGGTGTTGTCCCGACCGCTCTCAAAATGCTTGTTGAAGATCACAATGTAGTCATTGATAGCTCTATGCAGTCCATCTAAAGGAATTTGAAATGAGTGTGTATCTTTGTTTTTCTTGTACTGAGCTTTTACATTTAAGTCAAATGACTGCTTTGTGGTTTTCAGTAGATTCTTCAGCCCTGTTTCCTCCCACAGAGAGTATTCTTGCACTTGGGGTGTTCTGATGCCAACATAGGGGACAGATTGTTCAGGAAATGAGATGGGAATTTTTAGGAATTCCAGGTTAGCATCACCATTCATAGATAGAAAAGCTCCAATGTTATCTTCATTGTTGTTAGCAGACATGTTGTGGGCATACCTGTATTGGTTAAATCTGCCCTCAGCTACCCAGCTGACTTGTTGAGTGGAGGGACTCAGCATCAGGGCATAGTTATTCAGAAACTCAATCTTGCCAACAATTTTCAGTGGGAAACTAACTTTTACATTTGCATCATTATTTGTTGATGCACTCATTTCAAAGGGCTGTACCAAGAAAGCCACATCATTATTCAGAGTCCCGGAGATGTATCCATTCATCTTAGCATTGTGTGTGCCAGTTACTTCCATTTTCATTTCTGCGAGATTCCCTGTGCCTTGTATGTTTAGGACACTACGTCCTACTTGTGGAGATTCCACTGCAGACTCAACCTGCAACCTCGCAGAACTAGGTAAATTATATTCATATGCCAGTCTTTGCTTGACTTTCAAGTACTTATCATTTATCCTGTTTTCTGCCACTAATGCAGCTACAGATCCCCCTACTGTGAAACTGACACTTGATTCATGGGTTCCTTCATCAGAATAATCATAAGTATTCCATTTCCAGTTTCCTTCACCAATGGAAGTAAGTGATATGCGCCCTGCTTCCAAGGCTGTTTTCATTTCGTTACTAAATTCAGCTTGGCTGGTGAACAGGATATGCGGAATATTTAGTCTGTGTGTGTATGTTGTCTTGCTCTCCATGGAAATTTTCTTCTGCACATTGAGTGTCAACTTGTTGTGAAGAACTACAGCATTTCGTGCATTACGGAGGTTTGCTGTTGTTTCAGCATTACCATCAATGGAGGTTCCTGAAAATATTATTTCACCTGTATGATCAGCTTTAAGGTAGACATGGGAGAATTTGAAATTGTCTCTTAGGATTAACTGCTGCATTTCAGGAGCCAAGAGGTGTGTATCTGCAGTTATGGTGAAACCAAGGGAGTTGATTTTGGATGTTGCTATCGCTGAGACAGAAGCCACAAATTCTGGGCTGTGGTCAAAAGCTGTTACATTCTGAAAAGCAGCATTAGTGGTCAATGTGAATAAAGGAGAAGCAATTCTGAAGGCACCAGATAGTTTTCCAAAAGTAGGAGCAGTCACAGAATGTGGAATACGTGGCAACTGGAATTCGGGAATCTGCACATCTGGGAACTGGAATTCATTCAAATTCAGCTTTGGGATCACAAATTCAGGTATCTGCAACTCAGGCAAATTCATCTCTGGGAAAGAAAAGTCAGAAAATGACATATCTTGCATCTTCAGATCATAGAAATATACATCAATTGCTGGCAGCTGAAAGTCACTTGTTATTATTTGGTCTATTGTCTTCACAAGTTTCAGTTTGATTTCATTCAAATCAACTGTATAGGAGGGAATCTTAAAAGTATTCAGAATGGTAAACTCAGGGGTTGTAAATCTTGTTGGAATTCTGACTTCTTTTAATTTCTTGAGGTTTATATGATAAGAAGGAACACGTAGGTCAGTTAATGGAATAATAAAATCTGGAGTTTGAAATGTTGCTTCTCGTAGGGCACGGAGGCTGACTTCAAAAGCAGGTATGTTGATGAAACCTGTCCTGATTTCAGGAACTTTAAAACCAGTTTCAACAAACTGGTTCAGACTGTCAGCCATATTTTTGATGTTGTACTGCTCAGCTAAATGAGTAATCTTCTTTGAGGCAGTATTCCATTGATCAGATAGGTAGGTAATTATGGTATTGTACAACTGACTTGCTTTTTCAAGGTATCTGTGACATTCCATTGCAATGTCCATTTGATAAATTCGGTCACGTGCATCTTTCAGATAATCGCAGACCTTAATCCTCAGTTCATTTATTACAGTAGAGCTTAGGAGATTGTTGAACCAGTTAACAATTACAGAAAGTCTGGTCTCTTTTAATTCTTCAATATACTGAGAAACCATAGTATTGACCTCTCTAATGTAGCGTTTTGCAGCTTCCATTTTCTGTGGTAACTCTAACGCCCTGATTTCATCATTTATTTTCTGGGATGCTTCTCGTATTTTAATGTTCGCTTCATCAACAAATTTATTGTAGTCAAAGGCTCTCAGCTTCTTTATAAGAACATCAAGAAAGTTGTTAATTTCCTCTACCAGATTTTTGTAATCAAATGTTTGGAGCTGCTTAACTGTGTCATCAATGAATTTCAGTACTTGATTGAAGAAGGATTTCATGTCTATTTTTCTCAGTGAGAGGGTCAATTTCTGGATGGTTTCCTTGATTTTCTGTTGGTTAGAGAATTCAATAAATTTCTCTATTAAAGCTTTCATTCGTTGATCAACTTTATAGGTTACAATAAGTTCATGCATTTTGGCTCGAATGACATTTATCTTCTCAGACACTTCATAATCCTCCAAAAAATTGAGAATCATATCTTTGATTTGTTCAAGAATGTCATTAATTCTTTGAAGTGGCAAGGACACTTTCAGCTTTTCTATAACGTTTCTGATGTCTATTGCCTCCACCTGTTGCTTCAAACTTTCTGCAATACGTTGGGCATCTATATTTTGAATCTGTCTTTTCAGTTGGACTAGTATCTCTTGCAGTTGAGCTTTGATCTTGTACTCAGTATCTATATTTTGAATCCAAGCTGCAGCACTGCTTCCTATCTGACTAGGGTCATATTGAGAGAGAGCAGATTGTAGTTGTTGAATAGTGTCAATTATTTGTGTGCTGATTTTGTATTGTTGGTCTATAACTTTCATTTTTTCAATAATTTGTTCAATAAGTTGTACAATAGCTGCCTTCAAGTCATAATTCTCCATAATATAGTTCTCAGCTTTTGCCAGAAATGTTTGCAGCTGAGACAAAGCTTCCTGAAGATTCCTTTTAGCACTTTCCAAAGCCAGTTGAAGGTCATCTATTGTTATGCTATAATCTTTTGTGAAAGCATCCAATTTCTCTTTTAGGTCATTCACTGTGCTTTCCAAATTTACAGTATTCACATAGTCATTCACTTGGTGGGAAAGATTATCTAATGTTGCTCTGTATTTTCTCATGAACTGGTCCATATTTATGCTCCTCAGGTTCTTCTGGATAGATTTCAGTACTGTTAGGATGGAATGCCTCCACTGTTCATAATAAGCTGGCAAATTTTCCAAGAAGGGTAGATTGATGGTGTGGACATCTGAATTCTTATCATACTTCACAGAAAGAGAGAGGCCAAACTCTTGAGGCTGTGCTATATTTTCTCTTAAATCAAAAGTGTCAATCAGATTGATTCCAGTAGCTGTGAATGGTGTATTTATAGGGAAATCCAGTACAGAGAGGTCTGCTAAAGTTTGTCCGCTCAATTCGACCCCAATTTTTTCACCATTGTTAAAAGCATTAAGATCTTGGGTGTACACATTATTGTTCAGTTGGCTCTTCATTGTCCAGGTGCTACTTTGCTCTGATGGAGTAAAAAGGACAACAACTTTGTTATCAAGTAATGTATTGTATCTCTTTCCAGAACTTAAGTTGTGGTCAGTGGATCCTTTATAAAAGTGGGAAAAGGTGAAAGCAAGAGGTTCTGCTTTTAGTAGGAATTTGCTGTACAGCTGTGCTGACTGTTCCCCAAAGACCAAGAGTCTTCCATCCCCATTAGTGAGTATGTCAACAGTGACAGTAAACGGAGCCACAACAGATCGCATCTCATTAGAAAATGTTAAGAATTTTGAATTACAGTTACTATTGACAGTGACTGAAGAGGAGAGTCCTGCAACATCCACATTAATTCTGTGCATAAGAGCTGCCCCTTGAATGTTTGCTACTGAGTCCGTCTTCAGATGAGCTGCCAGATCTGCATAGGAGAAGGTATAGGAATGTTTCACTTCATCTCCACCATAAGCAGCTTTCACATTGCCATCCAGATTTACCTTTAGAGGTTCAAGTTGCAGCCGGGCTTTGTTGTTTGCATTAGCACTACCATATTTCAGGTCGCTGTTCAGATTGGCTGTGAGAGAAAAGGGCTGCAGTTGTACATCCAAATGGTGTTTGTGGGACTTGTCTGGGCTGATAGTGTGGTCTAAATTTGAAGTATAAGTCAAAGTCAAGCCCACAATGTTTAGGTCGTGGGTGTGATCAAGCTTCATTTCTTTGTAAGATCCTATCAAGCTGTTTGAGAACTTCAGCCCTCCTTTGTTCACCCTGAAGTTTAAAGTATTCTTGCTGTCTGCATCTAAAATGCTGCCCTGGCAGACACTTGCAATCCCTATTTCTGTGAGAGATGCTTTCCCATCCAAATCAAATTTTGCATGGTGTTTCCCAAAGCGTCCATCAGTATTGATCTTCATGGTGGCCCCTGAGATGGCGATACGGGCATTCATTTCATTCTCTAGTGTCAGTGGGCTAAACTGCAGTGTTGTTGTTGCGCTGCTGGCTAGTCCATCTTGGTTGATACTCAAAGTAGACTTGTGCTCTGCCTTGTTTCTTTCCCCTCTTGCCAACATGTGGCTAATCAATTCAGCTCCTCGGTTATTAACAGAGCCAGAAATCAGGGCATAGCCTTGGCCTTGTGTGCAAGCAGCCCGATACTCAGAGCTTAGTGCAATCCCCTGCTTCTGTAGAGTCAAGTCAAATTTATTGAAAGCTGTATAGTCCCTGTGCTTTCCTGCTGTCTCAGATGACAACATCAACTTGCTGTTTTGATATTTCAAGGAAGCAGTATTAGTCAAAAATCCATTCTGTATATTAGAGACTGAGGTCACTGTCCATTCATCTTCAGTATATCTCCCGGTCATCTGATTAGTAGCTTGAAGGAATGAAGAATCAAACTTGAGGCTGTATTCCCCTGCTGCCACATGGCTATTTAAATCATAAGTGACTGACTCTGTGTAGGTGGCTTTTGCAAAGGCTGAAGCAACATTCAGTTGGCTTTCCAGGTTTCCCTCTCCAGTAAGCAACATGTTGTTATATTTGATATCTGCATTGTAAGACAGAGAAAACTGAGCACCTAGTGGGCTGGAAGCCCTAAATGCGATGATGTATTTGGAAGAGGGACTGAGTCCATTTTTGTCTGTTTTGCTGAATTTAAAATTTGAATCGAGGAGTCTGTGTTGCAATAGGTTTTCATAATCACAGGTGAACAAATCCTTGTCATATATGGCCTCTCCCTGACCTGAAATAAAAAGAACAAGAGAAGAAATATTAGAACATTTTTGTGTGGGGGAAAAAAGTTAGATATTTGGAGCAGCTGTTTTTTTTGGGGGGGGGGGAATAACTATCTACAAATTCCTTTAGTTTCAGATGCAGTAAGCCAAAGGGTTTGGATTTTAAGAAATACACAGCTTGAATTTCTGTGCAGTTTAATGAAACTTGCTCTCATTTGGAACTGTCTCCCAAATAAGAACCCATAGGATGGATTTGAATGGGACAGAAAGCTCACTGCATCTAGAAGCCAAGGGTTCATATTTTAGAGAACTGAGGCTGCAGTCAACACAATTCCCTGAGTATAAGGAGTGAAACAGATGGGTAGGAAGGGGCAGCCTGAAGCTGTTCCTGGCCTGATCATCTCTGGACTATGGTGACCATATGCCGTAGCCCGAGAGCACCTGCTGTTATGGTCCCAAATGGACCATGGCAAGAAGTGGAAAAGATCTATGCCTTTTGGGGCCACCTTAGGCAGCTCCTGTGCAGCTTCAGGGTGGCTTCCATATGGGTTGGGGCATGCATCATATAATCACCATGCCCCTGGGCTGTGCAGAAGCCAGCTGTTTTGGGCAATGTCCCACTGAACACAATGGAGCTTATGATTGAGCAAATCTAGTGGATTTCACTAGAAGGCCCTTGAAACCTACAAAGCACAATATACCAATTAATATATACAGTAATATACCAATTAAAAATGAACCATAGTGTAATTCAGTTTACACTCAACTCTGTCACCTTGTTTCAAACTACAGCACTTCCTTGCAAGATCAGAGTTCTTGTTTTAATAATGGAGAGAGCTTTCAAATCTAGGTTATGCATGATTGTGAAACAGACATGCTTACGCTATTTACATGAAGCATTATCATGAAAATATTTTTATGAAGGTATTTTATCATAAAGAAAGAAGGAAACTATCAAAGGCACAATGGACAACAGGAGTGAGGGGAAAGTAGGAGTAAATTTCATTGGAGAACTTAACCTCTGTTGTACAGTGGATAATGAAGAGGTGGTAAATCCTACTGCTGATTCTATTTGGTCCTTTAAGCTGCTCCCACCGAAGCCAGATTGGGGCAAACACATGCCATGGCCCCAATCCTCCTTGAAGCCAGCCAAAACAGGAGCAGCAAAGATCCATTCCTTTTTTGGCTGGCTTTTACAGCCCCACAGCAACTTGAAGCTGACTGCAAGGTACTCCAGTGGTGCGCAGCATAAAACTGCTGCACTGCTGGAGCATCTTGAAGCTGCCCATATCTAAACAGCTGGGGGCTTCAAGATGCCTTGGAGGTGTGTCATCTGAATGCCACACCCCCACACTGCCCGGAAGGCAGCTTTACTGGGCCATCTGTTTCAGCCCTTAGTTAATCCTTAATATGCTTTAGAAATGTAACTCAACTGCATTTACATTAGAAAGTTTTTTAAAAAAAAACTGTTAAGTTTTTGTTAATTTGCCATTTAAATTTATGTTAAATGCATGCAATAAAACCCTTGACAGATTGCAGCTGAGATATTCCACCTATTATTCTATTCATTCTCTCTTCCCTATCCTTATTTTAAGCTTGGGAGAAAAAGCATGAATTCGATCACTTCAGTTAACATTAATTTTAGTTAGATTGCCTCTTTTTGTTAAATCTCCCCCCCTCAAAAAAAAAAAAAAAAAGATTGAAACTTCAAAAGCTTATCTCTTGAGTACACAAGACAGCTAACTTCTTCTGGCTTCAATTCTGGATCCCGGATGCTCCCAGATGTTATAACTAAATTGCCACTGATCTAGCTGGGATACTTCCGCGTGGATGCATCCAGGGTCAAAGCCTCATTTATCTGGCCAATTTGTGAAGTAGAAAGCTCCCAACTTAGAAAAAGTGCTGGCTGAGCTAGGCTGCAACCTGGGATGCATCCAGTGGTGACATTTCAGCTAGATCAGTGGTGATATAGTTATGATAACATCCGGGGGCACCCCAGATCCAGAACTGAATCCAGAAGAGGTAAGCCATCTTATTTGCCCAAGAGATAAGCTCCTTCATTGATTTTAACTCTTTAGTTCCTGTGTATGACCACAGTTCATTGCAACAAGCAAACCTAGACAAACTCTAGTCTTTACAATGGTTTTGAAAACATGTAGCCTATCCAATATTGCTGGACTTCAACAACTATAATTTCTCTAGTCCTGATGTGAGTCCAAAATGTATAGGACTAGATAAGATTGACCACATTTTTCAGTTGACTCATTTTTTAAAAAAAATAATGCTTATTTAAAATGGAAGCAAACAATTCCTATTTCTTTATTGCTACCTGCTCCCAGGTTTTGGGAGCATGTATGCTGTAGGTCTGGGCCCATTACACTACTCTGTTGTTTTATGCAATGTCTGAATCTAGGCTTTAGTTGGCTTTGGGTCGGTTACTCTTCTCCTGCCTCCATTCTCCAGTAGCCTGGCCCCAAAGGAAGAAACAAATGTGACTATAAATGAAAAATACATTGACAATGGAGTTGTTATGTAAATACTGTATTACAATTGTTGTTCCATGGTCTGTACACTAAAAGAAACAAGTCTGTGTATATGTGAGAATATGATCAGGTTGCCACAATATCTTGCATAAATACATTCTGAGCAAGTTCCTAGAATCACAAACTCATATGGGGTTCTGTAATTATGGATGCATCTACACTGTAGAAATAATGCAGTTTGGAACAACTTTAGCTGTCATGTCTCCTTCCTATAGAATCCTGGGATTTGTAGTTCTGTGAGGCATCAGAACTCATTGGCAGAGAAGGCTAAAGAATTTGTAAAACTACAAATCCCAGGATTAATATAGTGCCAAACTGCATTACCTCTACGGTGTGGATGCACTCTCTTACCAAAGTCAAGGAAAGCTGTGCAAGATTAGATTTTGGGCAAACATGAAATCATGTTAACTTTCGTACATAATTTGATGGCTAAAGGAAAGGGATTGTAAGCAACATATTTCTAAATTAAAACACTGAATAGACAGAATTCAGTTACTTAATATACTCTGACATGACTGGTTTCCCCATCAATCACTTTCTTACCTTGAGTGTTATATGAAAGTAGATCCAAGACAGAATCAGCTCTCATGAAGTAGTTGGTTTTCAGGCTATAGACATCCTTTGTGGTGTTAGCCAACAAGTAGGAGCCTGACCAGTTGTAGTAATTGCTGTACACATTAGAAGAGATCTCAAAAGTGCCTAGCAAAGGGACCCGCATTGTGTAGTATTCTGGGATGGTGAATGGTGGAATCCTGTACTCTTGTGAAGGCATCTTCATTCCCAATGATTCCATCACCAATGGAGGTGTTCTTACTGTCTGGGGCATTCTTAGGTCATAGGATGATCGGCCACCAAAAGGCACTGGGATGGTGAAAACAACACTTTCCTTGTTCCAAATGTACTTAATCTGGCCATCACTGCAATACAAAGTAAACCAGAGTGAGAATATAATGTAAGAAATTGTGCACTTTGCTTAAGAAGGAGACCTATAACAATTCAGATTATTTATTTTATTTTATTTACTTCAAGGATTTATACCCCCTTGTTTCTCTCACAATGGGATTCCAGGCAGGATTCAGTTTAATTCATTTAGCCCCGTCTGGTTTATTCAGGGTGGGGAAGTGGGGTGTCCCTCCCGGATCTCTGTCAGTGAAGGGTGTTTCTCATCAGTGGCTGTGTCACAGATTGACACAGATTGGTTTTTAGTTATATTTTTAACTTTTGTATAATTTTATGTGATTTTATATGGTGTGCATTGTGTGGTCCCTCTTGAGAGAAAGGCAGCATACAAATGAGATAGATAGATAGATAGATAGACAGACAGACAGACAGACCTGGGACCTTCTGTAGAGTTTGTTGTTGTATTTTGCCTTCAGAGTCATTTCTGATTTATAGCAACCCTAAGGTATCAGTCATATCATAGAGTTTTGCAGCATGCATTTCTTTCTCTCTAAAAATACATCGTGCTCCAGAAAACTCTTTATTATGGTATTTGTCTCATTAAGGCAGATTTATATTGTGAATTTATAATCTTCCTTCATTTCCCCATTGGCTCTTCTGTCCCTTTTCTTACTAAACACACACACACACACACACACACACACACCTATTAAGGAGGAGAAAATAGAATCATTCCACAATGACTTTTTATGAACCAGCTGGTTTCCACTTCTATTAAATTAAAATTTGCACCATTACTGTGAGTAGTGTTATTTACCTGCAAGAAAAGAAAAAGCTCCCAGAAACATTGAATAAACCATATTATAAAGACTTCTCATATTTTCCTTTACCTTCTCAAGAAAAGCTGTTCGGGAATGCTGATGATGTCCATGTTCTGAAGATTTAGCTCCTGAAGTCCATTTAATTTATCCTTTAAATGTTGGGCATAAGGAACATCTCTGGATGCTTGATGTAGCCAAGTATTAGTTGCCTACAAGTGCAGAGTAAAGTATCACAGTACAAGAAGTTTATGTTTTATGATTCAGTCACTTCTGCCATGCCATATGTGCAGAGTAAAGCTCCAAAGAACATGGGAAGTAGGCCTAATCAATTTAATTCATATTCACCCATTTTTGGCTCACTGACGTTGTTAAGTAGAATAGCATTAACCCCCAACCCTCCCCACACTAGGGCCATTTCAGAAACTTCAGACTATATGTAGGAGGACCCTCCATTGCAGATCTCCCCACACAGGAATTTTTAGAAAAGAGAGTTTCTGTTAGTGTGGGAAAGGGCAACAGCACAGTCTGTATGGATTGTGACTTTTTGTTACTCTGGCAGCTTAGTAAAGAATCATGTAGCACTAGCTCCTACGTTACTGGTTATGCTTCTGGCATTACTAGGCTTTTGCCTTCCCCACTTTAATGAATCACCATCACAGAGGATGATCATCCTAACTCATGACAGATGCTTATCTGTCTCATTTTAAGACAACGCTATTTCAGACACACAAGCACATTGCATTTTAGGTAACATGTAAAATGATTGACAAGTACATCTTAAAAACCTGGCTGCATAACATTTCCTATTTATTAGTTATTAGGGTGTTTTTGTTTTGATGTAGTTCCATTTTTTTAAAAAAAATAGATTAAATTGTTTTAATAGACATATCCCAACTCCTCAGACAATAAAAGCTGTAACCAGTGCTGACTAGTGCCGTTTATTAGTAATCTATTCGCATAGTGCTATCATCTACAGCTACCTAGTGATGACTTCTAGTAAATAAATAAATACATTAAATGGGGCCTTTCTTCTAATTAATCCTGGCTAATTTATGCTGGAAGTTTATTTCTCTCTCCCACATCTCACCAGTTCTTCCTGGGTTTTATGGACATTTTATTCATACTTGCTACACTTACTATTTATAAGAATCATGAGTATCCCTTATAAGGAGAATTAACATTGGTTTGACAAAGTATGATGGATATGGCAAATATGCCCACTTACTGTTATAAAATGTGAAATAATATGTCGGAGTGTCATGTCTGTATTGGCAACTTTGTGGTCCAGCAGTTCACTGGCTTGCTTCTGCAAAGTCTTGGAATAGTTATTTAAATCTATGGGCAGTTTGCCAGACATTTTCTTCAGGGCAGCATTCGTGCCGGAATTCCACTGTACTTCAATTTTTTCATTATCTAAAATTCATTTTAAAAATTCAGTCAATATTAGTCTTCACACAGTCTGCTTGGCAAATCCAAAAAGCACATATAAGCCCTATACAGATGCTCAAACTGAGAGAGAAGGGGGTAACTGGAATGACTGGGATAAGACAAAGGCTTGCAAAGAACAATTTTGATTTTGGTAGTAATGGTGTTTTCCTTAAACCACCAGGATTCATGCAATAGATCCTGCTTCCAAAGATGTGTACTTTAAACGACACACTTCTGGGCCCATGAGTTTGATTTTCAAAGCCAGTTTGGTGTGGCAGTTTGAGTATTTGAACTCTGGAGACCAGAGTTCAAATCCCCACTGTGCCATGGAAGCCCACTAGGTGACCTGGGGCAAGTTACAGTTTCTCAGCCTCAGAGAAAGGCAGAGGCAAACCTCTTCTGAATAAATCTTGGCAAGAAAACTTCGTGATAGGTTTGTTTTAGAGTCACCATAAAACAGAAAAGATTTGAAGGCATGCAACAAGAACCAGAGCTGATATGCCTTTCACACAAAAATCAACTCTTAACTATAAAAAAAATTAATTTCGATTTCTGCAGAGAAATTGGTGCAAAGACATCTTGTTGCTGGTGTAGCTGAAGAACTAAGAATCAGAATTTTTGTCAATGTACTGCAAATTCCTCAGAGATCTAGCAAACAATCAAGATCTGTCTTTTGCTCGCTCCCGGTTTGCCCTGATTGGGGTTTCATACAGGAGCCTTTCACTGACAAGACTGGAGCTGAGCCTTTTTTACAATTTTCAGTTCCAAAATCAAACAGTTTTACAAACAACAACTCTCTCACTGATCTGTAGCCCTCAACAGGTATGACTGTTATCTGTATTCTCTGATTTGATGGTATACAGGTTGTATCATTTACACGTGCATTCTTTGTGTTTTGCATATGTCAACTGCTATGCAGTGGTGAGATCCAATGATTAGATAATAAACAGGGTTGTGGTGTGATCCTCACAATTCTGATCCTTCATTGCACATTGGATCAAATGCCTATGGTCTTTCATATTGAGGAAAGAGCTTACCGTATCTCAAAACAATTCTCTCTGAAACTGAGGAGCCATGAGCTGTGGCTGAAGAGTCAATCTGAAACATTATTCCATTAGACTGTTGCAGCAGTAATACATCTGTTTTAGCTTGAGTCTGCAAGCGAGGAATAGAGATTGAAGCTTCCATTGATGACTCTCTCCCAGCATGATATCTAGAAAAAACAATAAAGAAGAACACAAACATGACTTTCTTTTCTTTTACTGCATTTAGAATTTTACTTTACATATTAGTAATGGCTGAAATGTATGTGACAGAAAGAATAATTTTAAGTTCATACATGTCAAGGTGGCCATTATTAATGTATGCGAATTGTTGCTATCTGTTGTTATTAAGTTTTCGAGCAGCTAAAAATTATATTAGCCGTAAATAGTAAATTAAGATAATTACAGTTTTACAGGAATTGTTTAAGCTAGCCTTCGTCACCCAAGATTACTTGGTTATCTTCTTTGGTTAAGCTGCCCTGAGTTATCTCTTTGAAGAAAAGATAGGATAAAAAGGTTATTCCAGCTTGGGTCTTTTCACTCTCTGAGCCTTTTTAGTTTACTATGCCGAAATTTGTATGGCATATTTTTCTAATTGGATAAGTTTTTGTTCACATTCATGCTGACTACAGTAATGCTTGTGCACATGCTTTTCAAATCTATGCATCCATTTGCATATTTTGGATGTATTTTTTCTAACACATTTTGTTTTGTTTCATTTTGTGAATCACATCACAATTTCTGAAATGTATAGATTTCCAAACAATCATTCTGTTTCCAGTCCTGGGAACTGAGAACTGAGTAACCTCACATTAATACTTGTGCATTAACAACTACTGAGCAGTAGTTTCAGTTCCACAATCAAAATAGTCAAAATATTTCCAGTCCTTATCTAGGCACAAGTCACTGTTGAGCTTGGAAGACATCCATGCCAAGGATGTTAGCATTTCAGAGGGGTCATTCCAAGCCATACAAATTGCAACCCTTACAAGAGTCTCTTAAGATATTAGGATGTTCCTCCAAGTACAAACCCAAGGAGCAAGGTCTGAAGTTGTTCGAGGAACCAATGGGTTCCCTCTCTTATTTTGGCAAAAACTACCCTGGATTCAAAAGGGCAGGGTATTTCACCAAATGTGGAATAGGTAGATGAGTTTTGACAGTGATATCTGCAAAAAGTAGGGAAAGGTTGTGACATTACCCTACACGTCCTGTAAGAGTAACTTCGGGAATCTTCTTGTTGTTGATGTCTAAGATAAAAGCATATGCTTTCTTTTGCTCAGTGGAAGAATCAGTAATTCTGAAGTTGGTACCAAAATCAATGTCAAAACTGGGAATCTGAAGGTCACTGGTAAAGATCTGTTTGCCTCGGTTGTATCTGAAGGTCAATGTAGCTTCACTTTTCTTTACACCTAAAAATACAGTAGAAATGAATGGTTTACAGGCAGCATCAGCAAACATTAACTAATATCGTATAATCCAAGTGGAATGGACTGCAACTACTATACCACAGTTAAAACATGCTAACACATCAGAAGAATACCAGATTCGGAAAGGATGGTATAGTTTGCCATATATACAGCAAATGAAAATAATTGTTCAAAGAATGAAAGGAAATGTAGGAGAGTAAATTAGTGGGGGTTTTGTATGTTTGTTTTGGGGCTTAGCTCACATTTTAACCTATTTCTGGAATCACACATGCTAGTGCATCAGGAAAAAGCACTGTTGCCAGGCCAAATTTGAGAGGTGGTGTTATATCTAAAATTGGTTATACAGTCCTGACGTAATAGGCATGCATACATGAGCCGATTCTCAGGCTCCAATACTCCTTGTTTAATGTGTGAAGAGCTGAATTTTCCAGTGATTTATTTCCTGACCTTTCAAGGATGCTGCAGCTAGAAATTGAAACAGAAAGTTGGGGAGGGGGGAGACTGGTTTCTATTCTTATTCAGATCTTAACTCTGCAACTTTTACTTCTGAAAATAATAATGCAGTATCTTACCTTCAGCTTGAGCAATGAATTTCATGGTGTCTACCAAGTCTTCCTCCTCTTTCTTTAGTTCATAGTTAGCACTTGCAGTATATTCCTTTACCTCTCCTGTTGGATGGAGTTCCACTTCATATCTAATGACATCAAAATGGAAGGTTAATCTGTCACTAAGAATAACTAAATGCACAGTTTATTTGCAAAATATCCTTTAATAATCAAATATTAGGAAAAACCAGTGGAACCTGATTTAGGATTGGGGCATTTGTTTTGAAAGCCTAAAGAATATTTGACAATGGCTAAAAATAAATTGTAATATTGTTGGTAGTACCAGGTGGGATTAGGGTGTATAATGATCTCTGACATTAATTTATGTTGTGCCTCACAAACCCTTGATAAAAACACATGTGCTTCTTCCAGGGGCTGGAACATCAGTCTATTTCACATTCATAGTGCATTTACTTGTGAAATGTCTCTCTGTTCACCCCACTCTCTGCCTCTACAAACTAAACTATAACATATTTGTCATCAGAGATGTATATGCACTATCTAATTTCATTGTGCAAATTCGATACAGGTCAAATAATTATTGCCTGTATAAACACTATGGCCATTTGATGCAGGCCAAAGACTCTGACTTTGAATTCTTTCACATGGGAGGAATTTCTCCCAACTGCGAATGGAGCCAATGCGAATTCAGGTGAATCCGCTAGTTTAGTGAATTCACGTGAATCCCCATTGCGTTCGGAGTGCATTCAGAGTAACGTTCCATTACCCGAAAATGACCCCCCCCATTGCCCGAAATTGTGTGTGAAGTTTAATTCGCAATAATGTGAAACCCATGATTGCGTTCGGAATGACTTCCCTTTTGCCTGAAATTGTGTGCGAAGATTTAATTCGCAATAACGTGAAACCCCATGATTGCATTTGGATTGCCCTTGGATTATACTTCCAATTTCCCACGTCTGAAAGAGTCCTTTGTGAGGTTTGGTTTCTAGTTTTTAGCAATGATTTTTCTAGCACTCACTGTGTATGATCAACACAGATCTTAGGATGTATTTGTACTTAAGAATATGAATGAGGGGGATTTTAACAGTTTGGATAAGAATTTGTCAGAATTCAACAGGTGTTTTCATATTTGAGATGGAAACAACTCAAGGTTATTGCTGATGTTGTTGTTTTAATTAAAGCATGAGAATATAAAAGTGACAGACTCTCTACATTCCTTTTCCTCTGACTGGAACCAACATTTGAAAGGAAATGACAGAAATAAAATAAGCTATGCATGTAATAAATAAAAGAAAACAAGAATTTATGTGAATATTTGTATACTCTACATGGCTGCAGAATCCATTTTAACAGTACAGAATTTTTGTCAGCTTGAGGCAATAGAGAAGCCATAACAGAAAATGTAGGCTATTTATGTAGAGAAAGCCACAAGGGCAAACTCACCTGGTTTCCCCAGTGAGTGGATAATAAGGTGCTGCCTCTATGGAACTTGCATTGGAATATTCTACCCTGATACACATGTCAAGGCCAGCAAAGTAACGTGCACAAGATGTCCGGGACTCTCTATTCTCGATCAGAGGAGGAATTACTTCAGTCCGGGTTGGAGTGACCAAGTGCAAGACATTGCTGAGATAAAAGGTGGTGAGAATGGGAAATACATTAATTGTTACTTTCTCATCTACTCACGAGATTAGCCTTTCTCAGTTTTGTGCCCGCCAGATGGTTTTGGACAACAAATAGAAATGGCCCCCGGCCTTGATTTAAACAGAAGTTTGTAGCATTGCTCATAGACAAACTGGCACATTATTTAAAAAAAGTTTTATGCATTTCATCCTAGTAGGACCTTGCAAATCTACCAGTGCTGATTAGGTCATTTGTTTTTTTTTGAAAAATTGTAAAACAGCAGCCTGCAGAGTATCCCAGTTATTTGATTCCTCCACCAAAGATATTCAATTTGTTACAATGGGGTGGGAAACCACAATATTTGGCTGTTTTTCTAAGCACATTACATCTCAGGAATAACCTTAGATGAAGAAAGAAAGTCTAAGTATAAATCAGCACTGTGGGCTACATAATGCAGTTTAACACCACTTGAACTGCCATGGCTCAATGGGTATGGAATCCTGGGATTTGTAGTTTGCTGTGACACCAGACCTGTCTGACAGAGATGGCTTAATCTGTCACAAAACTACAAATCCCAGGATTCCATAGCATAGAACCATGGCATTTTAAGTGATGTCAAACTGCATTAATTCTGCTGTGAGGATGCAGCCAAAGTTATAGCCAGGAGGATTTTTTGCAGGGAAAAAAAGCAATGGCAACTGAATAAATGGTTGTCAAATGTCTCCATAATGAGACTAAGCATGCTATGTTGTTCTGTATGAATATGGAAAAGACAGAATTGATTTTACAAATCAGAAACTAACAAAAATAGTTTGTAGCTCTCACTTTCTCAAACAAATACCTGATGCTGAAGAGCTTGGTTGGTGTTTTTGGTGCAGGAATAGTGAATTTAAGCTGTCCAGCTCTCAACCCAACATGAGCTTCAATTCCAGACTCATGGTACATGTTGGTGTTCATTTCTACGCCACTTCTAGCATACTCAGGGATGTTCACTCCTAGATGAGTTACAAACTCAACTGCCATAGATGGCTTAGCAATCAGTTCTGCTTGCATCTATGGGACAGATATAAAACACAAACATTTATTGATTTAGTTCCATTGATTAGTCAGACTAGTCTAGGGGTAACTAGATTTGTAAATAATCCACTATAAATTGTGCCTTTGCAGATGTCATTGGACTGGACCTCCTAGCTCAACCCTAGCTAGAAAAGTTAGTTCTGAAAGATTATGGGACTTGTGATTCAATAACATCTGGAAGGCCACACATTGCTGTTATCCTAGCTGAACTGATTTGGTAAGCCAATACGTATGTTTTGTTGGGTAGGTGGAAAGAAGGCTCCCAGATCCCAGAACTTATTTTATATATTCCTATCTTTGGACAGTCTTATGTTGTTTCATTATTCAGGGAGAGGGTGCATTTCTTCATGGACAGATGGACTCCCCCTCCCCCCATGTCAGTGTGGTGGATAGTGTTTAGGAACAGAATATAAAATAGCCTCATAACATGATCTTTCAAAGATCATTAAAGAAGAAGAAAATTGAGAGTGGATCAAAACCAGAGCCATTACAAAAGTTCAGGCTGAGATAGTGAGATCTCTTGTAGTCCAGCAACCTCTGTATTTCATGATGTACAAGTACTACCTGCATCAAATTGTTGGATCAAGTTGTGGAGTTAAACAACCATTGTGAGATACTGCTGGGAACCAAGCTGTTGAAGCAAAACCACAACCCAGACAATAATTTCTTAAAAAGTGCATTGTCTCTGTGGACACCTTTAGTAGAAATGAATCTTCCTTTAAACAGGTTGTGGAGCTGCCCTGCACAGTTCTTCAAAATCAGAAATGGGCTTCCATCCACTTCCCCTTTTTAAATGGCATTGTGTGTCACAAATGGTAGTGTATCACATGGGAGGAATTTCTCTCAATTGTGAATGGAGCCAATTTGCAATTACGTGAATTCACTAGTTTAGCGAATTTACGTGGAATCTGATTGTGTTCGGAATGCATTCAGAATGACTTCCCATTGCCCAAAAATGACTTCCCATTACCCGAAATTGTGTGAGATACTCTAATATGCAATTACGTAAAACCCATGATTGCATTTGGAATGACTTCCCATTGCCCAAAATTGCATGAGATACACTCATATGCAATAACGTGAAACCCCATGATTGCGTTTGTATTGCCATTGCATTATACCCCCAAATTCCGTCGTATGATAAACTCCATAGAGTGATTCAGGAGCAGAAATTTTTATCTGAAATCTCCAGAGCCTACCATGTGAATGAGCCTCCTCTGCTCCTTCTCATAATTAATAACTCTTCCTTCCATGGACTCAGAATATCCAAAAATATTTTTAAATAGTCAAAAAGCATGTTTTTCAAATAGTGAGAAACACTGATAAGAAGAATCCTGGACTGAAGAGATACTTCACAGTTCAGGACTTATTCAGCACCAGTTTTTATGTGGCTCTTTTGTGCAGAAAATATTTCTGCATAGAAATACTATTTTCTCTGCAGAAAAGCTGTTTCTCTGCAGAAAAGGCTGTTTCCTGCTGTTTCTGTGCAAAACAACCACATGTGAATTTTGCTCAGAATAAGTCTTGAATTGTGAATGGTCTACAAAAACTGTGGTTTTCAAAGATTTTCTAACAGTGGGAAGAAAATTGCTAAAATTACTCATTCCTTCCTTTCAGAAGAAACTTTAAAAGAATTACATCTCCATTCCTCACCCCATCAATACAATTTTGCTTGTTCAATAATATTTAGAATCAGAAGACATCAAGGACTCACATTCCTCTGTGAAAGTTTTGCTCCAGCCTTCATTCCTGGAGTGGCTATCCCAGACAAAGCAAACTGTAGCTGCAATCCTGCCCCAGTTGGCAACTCAAATTCATTGTCCATGAAGATGTAGTGTGCAAAGAGATCATTCTCTGTCCCCTTTGAAACCATCTGGACAATCTGCAGGAACACAGAAAAAAAAATAAAATTCATACAAATGTACCAAGCACTGTCTCCCCCCCCCCCCGAAATGGAGTATAGCTTTTTTTTTTTTTAGCCTTTCTGCATCTCATGAGATTTGTGCAAGTACCGTTGGCCCTCCATATGCACAGACTGCTTATCAACAGATTCAGCCATCCACAGCTTGAAAATATTTTTAAACTATACAAATTTCAAAAAGAAAACATTGATTTTATCATATTATATAAGGAACACCATTTTCTGTCCCATTGTATTTAATGAGATGAGCATCCACAGATTGTGGTATCCATGATGAGTCCTGAAACCAGACAGCAGAGGACACTAAGGGTCCACTGTGGATTCTTTGTTGGAGAGGTTAGAAATATTATGCTAAACTCAAAGGTGTTGCTGTTCTTCTCTAAGAACACAGTTAATCAGATTTACAGTACTTACTTTAATCACTATTATGTGCTATTTCAAAAGAATTTGGACTACATTATTGATTAGCAATGTAATACTAATGCTTCATGTCTTTTGTTTGTTCTTAGAATATAGATTTAAAATACAAAAATGGCAATATTTTCTAAAATAACTTTCAAAAGGGGTTTTTGAGTAAATACTACATGTTTGAATAATTCCTACATGTTGCTCAAGAAAATTGCAACCTTAACACTATTGACATTAGAATGACTGAAAACAATGATGTTGACTGTCTTTTCTTTAAAAGGTAAATGGGCAATGATGTAACATTTAATGTTACATCTAAACTCTGTTTTACAAGCATTTTTTAAAAATTATATGTTTGTTTGTTGTTGTTTTAGTTTCAAGACAGTGTATTTGGTTCTTTTTTATATTGGGTTCTTCTTCTCTAGCCTTGTTAGGTTGTTTAGCCTGAGAAAGTCTTTGAGCTAAAGTCATCCAGTGAGTTTCATAGCTTCATTAGCTATAACTAGCTAATTAAGCCACCACTAACTTTCATTGCCATTATAGTTTTTAAAACTCAATAAAAATACTCTATCCTTGTTATTCAAATGAAATTAAAGTAAATATTTTTAGGGTTTTTAAAAAAAGGAGATACACACATTGGAATGCTACCAACTACTGGACCATGAGACTATTGGGCTATTTCTGAGGCTGTTCTCTTTAACAATAAGTACTGTAACTTGAAATAGTTGTAGTTATACCACAAAAGAAGCAGAACTCATTTATTATTGCAAAAAACAAATGTATTACAAGTAATGTATTGTTTTAAACAGTTACTTTCGGGTTTCGCCAAATCTGACTTTTGCGCTTATTGGTAAATGGCTGTTTCTGTTTGCAGACGGAGGAGACAGGAATATGTTTGGTAAAATCCACTTCATGGTCATGCCCACTGTCATTTTGAAGACTTACCTTCTCAGGCACAGTCTGTAGAGTTTTAAGGCTTCTCAGAATCAGATTTCCGAGTAGCTTAATGTCACCGAGTTTCAAGTAGCCCAGCTCTTCCTCAAGGATGCGGAGGTAGGCTTTAGCTTCAGGTGATTCTTTGGTGGTGATTTCCTTGACCAGTTTCTCAAAATTAAGCATGATTCCTTTCATAACATCCTGAGAATGTTAAAAAAAGAAGCAATGTCAGAAATAATACACCAGTGTGCCAAAACTCTGAGTTCAAAGAAGGCAGTGTTGGCTTGTAAGCCGATGTATACATGCTAAAAATGCTTTGTAATAAGATAAATTGATCTATGTCAGTGTTGATTAAGGATCATGTTCCCTTAATATCATATACATGTTATGTATTATGTCAGGCAACTAAAGACACACACACACAGGTTCCTGTAATACCTATTTCTGAATCCAGTTCCATATGCTATTGCACAAAGAAGCTATCTCTCAAGAAATATGTCTTTGATATTGGAAGAGGCTTTGCAAATAGTGTGGTAGCCTGCTCTAGGAGAAGGAATTAGTACCTGGAAAATTTAGCTTGCAGGTGCTTATTGTTATACAATCATGGATCCAAAACACACTGGAGAAATAGTCCCATTTCAGGCTGCTTTAACTGCCCTGGTTCAGTGCTAGGGATTTCTGGGAACTGTCATTTTTTGAAACATATAGCTTTCTCTGTCATAGAGCACTGATGCCACAATAAACTACAATTCCCAGGATTCTCTAGCACTGAGCCGGAGCAGTTACAGCAGTCTCAAATTGGATTATTTCTGCAGCTTGTTTTGGACCATGGAATTATGTAAGAGACCTCAAGGGCCATCCAGTCATGAGGAAGTACACAATCAAAGCACCCACAGTAGTTGGCCATCCAGCCTCTGTTTAAAAAGCTCCACCACCCTCCGAGGGAGTGTGTTCCACTGTCAAACAGCTCTTACTGCCAGGAAGCTCCTCCTAATGTTTAGGTGGAATATCTTTTCCTGTAGTTTGCATCCATTATTCCATGTCCTGGTCTCTGGAGCAGCAGAAAACAAGCTTGCTCCCTCCTCAATATGACATCCCTTGAAAAAACAGACCTATCATATCATCTCTTAACCTTCTCTTGATCCTCTTGGTCTTCCAAGCCACATTGTATAAGTTGACTCCAACTTATGGTGAGCCTATGAATGAGTGCCCTCCAAATCACTCTCTCATCAACTGCCCTGCTCAGGTCTTGCAGAGTCATTTATTGATTGAGTATATCCATCTGGAGTGCATCTTTTTCTTTTCATACTGCCTTCTACTTTGCTAAGAATTATAGTCTTTTTAAAGTGAGTCATGTCTTCTCATGATATAGCCAAACTTTTACAGTCCCAGTTTAGTCATCTTGACTTCTAGGGGGCATACAGGTTAGATTTGCTCTAGGACACATTTGTTTGTCTTTTTAACAGTTCACGATATCTATAGAACTCTTCTCCAAAATTACATTTCAATTGAGTTGATTTGCTTCCTATCTAGTTTCTTCATTTCACCTCTTAGATAAGTTGCAGGGCCTTTCTGAACTGCTTTAAAGAAATTTGATTTGCAGTAGAGGGGTAGGCACCCAAAAAGAACATAACACAGTGTTGGAAGTAAAAGGCCACAACTTTATTAACAGTAAAAACAACAGGTAAGGCTGGCCCAAAGCATGAGATCTGGATCTGGCACATCAAACACCCCAGCTGATTGATGTGAGGTTGCTTGGAATGCCAAGCATCAGGATGTCATCTAGGCAACAAAATGCCCTCAGACAATTCTACAATTGTGCAACAACTGGTAACATAAATAAGCCTCTAGTCATTGGGAGTTAAATACGATGTGGCCCCACAATGGCCACATCGCATGCCCTGACTACTCCTGGGTCTGAAGGATTCCTGATCCAGTGTTACAGAGCCCTGGAAACCACGCTCCCAGATCCAGAACCTATACTGGTGCCCAAACAAAGTTGTGATAATAAGCACCCTAGCCAAGGGAGGAAGGGTGGGAGAGCTGAGCTAGCAATGGCACCAAGTGGCGCAGTACAAGGCCTTAAATGGGCCTCTCCTCCAATGAGGGGCCTGGAAACATGAAGGCACTGCTTCCCCAGGCCCCTCACCCAATTATGCTGTGCCCAGCCATCTAGGGCAGCCAATAATGGAGCACTTCTACTTGCAGGGCAGCCTGGGAATTGTAGTCCCAGCGCTGAACAGAAGTGCCTCCCCTTCTGCCCCAGAAGGCCAATGATGGGACATCCCCCCTGCACAAGGCCCATTGGGGTGGCAGGAGGCTCCACAAAGGCGGAAGTGGTGGGCACTAGTCCACCACAGCAACTGTGCCAGCCTGGAACAGGCTGGAACAGACAAGCTCTAAAAGCCAGCTTCCCGGTGGCTTGGTGGCATGGCATTTAGACGTCACTCACCCCTAAGACGAATTCCCCCCCCCAGTCTACAATTGTCAACTAATAAGCAAAAATAAAGCCTTGTACCTTCAACAACGGTTCAAATTGCAGGATTTATCAATGAGTGGTTTTTCATAATCTCATGACAAAGGCTGACATATTCAAACATCCGTAAATGATATTGTTGCTAAAGAGGACAGGAGCATTGGCCAATCTCAAAATTGATAAGAATTATGTTGGTTGGGGGACCTAAGTTACTGAGTTTCATACTTTTAATTTGCCAGTTTTGTTTTATTTCTTTGTGTTTGATGCCTATACAGTGGTCCCCCGGGTTACGAAGGTAGGGGAATTTTAGCGGTCCTGCCAGTTTCGCACCCCGGGGATTTAGTTCCCTGGGGGATTCGGATCCCGGGGGACCACTGTATATATCTGGAAAAAAAACCTGAGGGTATATTTGGGATATTTGTAAATGGACTGAAAGTGATATAGAAATATTAAATTAAATTAACTGCTCAAGATAAATATACCACAATATCAAACCTATGTGTGGGGAACTGAGAATGTTATAAGTCAAGAACTGGCTATGACTCAGAGTTTCTTCTGACTTAGCAGTCTGTCTCTAGCTACTGTTAGAGAGCCTCAGATGTTTACAGGCTTTCTCCTGTTGATCCTCTCAGTTACAGCGAAAATTTAAAAGTAGTTTGGAAATGTGATAAATTCCATCTTCAGAAGCTCTAATCCTAAACACACGAGCCCTGGTGGCACAGTGGATAAATGCCTGTACCGCAGCCACTCACTCATAAACCATAAGGTTATGAGCTCAATACCAGCCAGGGTCGACTCAGCCTGGCATCCATCTAAGGTTGCTAAAATGAGTACCCAGCTTGTTGGGGGCATTTAGCTGACACACTGTAAACCGCTTAGGGAGTGCTTAAGTACACTGGTAAGTGGTATAGAAATGTACTTGCTATTGCTAAACATACTCAAAATGTTGTTCAACAGAATTCTTAGGGACTTAGGCTAATAGGCATGCTTAGCACTTACAGTTTAAAAAGACATTATTGAGAATGTAGAGCCTAAACCTGTTCAGACATTCTCATCCAACTTCATCTGAAGAAGTAGACTTAAGTCTATGAAAACTCATGCTGCTAACTTCTATCTTTCAATTAGTCTCAAAGGTGCTCCAAGATCTCTCTACATACATACATTGTCATATTGGATTTGAAAAATCAAGAGTACAGTATCGTCTAGAAAATGGTAGCCTACCTGGTCTTGTTTTCCATCCTTGGTATATACAAAATATTTAGAAAGCACTTGGGAAACTTGTTCTGGTACTTTGCCATCAACCCAGTACAAAGCTTTGGTCGCACTGTCAGGAAAGAACCCTTTTGGTCCAAACATGGCTTCCAATGTAGGCTCAAAGTTTTTCCCATCCAAACCAATCTAATATGAGAAGGCACAAGAAGAAGAGGTGAGCATAGATTTTTTTTTCAGTTGAGATTCCACATTAACTAAAGTAGGCAATTATACACTATACTCTATCAGAACCAAAATACCCTACAGCTTCAAAGTAACCTGTCAGATTTTTAAAAAGCAATATCTTGTTTGACACTCTAAGAGTAAAAGGGTGTTACTAAATGTGTTACTTTTTCAAAATAACTTTTAAAGATGCAGTTAAACTATACAAAAATGTCTGCCTACTTCAAGGGGCATATCAAAATAATTCCATATCCCATATTATGGTAAAACTATAATAAATATATTTTTATATTCAATAAATATACTATTATATGCTAAATATAATAAAGATATTATTTGCCACAATAGAGGTCAGGCAATTTGTCTTACAATCAACATGAACGAATGGTTTGTTGTTGCCTGCCTTCTAGTCATTTCTGACCTATGGAGACCCTAAGGGTTTGCTTGGCAGAATTTGTTTATAGGAGATTTGACTTTGCCTTCCTTTGAGGATGAGAAAGTGTGACATGCCCAAAGTCCTAATTACATATCCTATAATATGGGAAATATGTCAACTGGGCTTATCCCAGGTAAGTACAGAAACACACTGAAGTCCCTATTTGTCCTGCTGCCTCCACTGTATAAAGAAATTTCAAATGGGAAGGTCACAGCTCTTAAGCTTGGCCACTATATTGATGGAACTTTCAGTAGGATAAGAACAGTTTAGTGGTTTTATCTGTATTCCAATAAATGCCCTCTTGTTTCCTAACTTTTGCTACTAGGCATGCTATCAGCATACCCTTTTGGGGAAGCGGGAATTTGTTATATTATTTTTATTTTAGCTTTTCGGCATGACTCCAAGGGCAAAAAAACCCCATGATATAAACTGCATAACACAAATAGAAGAAAGACAGTAAAACTGAGAAAATATCTTTTGTACCTCGAACAGATCCAAAGGTCTAAATCCAAAAACTTCTAGTGTTGTTTTTAGCATGGATTCCCTAGGTAAATAGCTATTAGGCTCAAAAACCAAATTTCCCACCAATTTCCCATGAATAGGATCATGGGACCAAGGCATTGACAGACTCTTCGATACTTGGTAGTTTCGTGAAAATTTTCTGAAGTCTCCGGCTGTTGGAAGCTGGTCTCTTTTGATAACTTCTTGAATGTTGTTTCTGAGCCTGATGATGTGGAAACAGAGTGTCAAAGTTATCAATGCTTCTTTTGAAAATATTTAAGACAGATTATTGGATCTGCCTAAAACAAGGGTGGGTGACTTTTGTGGGCTTGGATATCAAAGTGGCCTCTCCAAGAGAGAGAAAGAAAATATCAGGTTTTGTCCCCAAAGGCTCTAAACAATTTCCAGAGGGCATGAAGGCAATGTGTCAAGTTTTAACCAGCTAAAGCACATTAAGGAAGTGAGCCAGAGGTTAACTTCTAGATCACTTCTTGCATGAGAAAAACTCCCGTGATCCTAAAATGGGCTTGGGGGCACAAAAAAGGCAATATTCTCTGCCCCATCCATATCCACCAGGAGGTACGGAGCACATTTTAAAAAAATCAAAGAAATGTTGATCCTGGGGCCTACAAAAAGCCACTGGGGCCTGCACATAGCCCACACACAGTCCATGGCCTCCCCAACCATCGTTTAATACAATATTCTTGGTGTCTCATGAGAGACATCTTTACTTAGTGGCTGAGATGCATGTTGTTGTAAACTCAGAAAAAGGCAACAGGACTAAAAGGAAATACATAAATGCAAGCCTCTCTGGGTGGGAATGTTACCACTGGGTGCCACCTCTTAGAATGCCTTTTCCAAGGTAGCCACCCACTTCACTTCATGGTGAGGATGTGCTCAAAACTTTATGACCAATTCTGGACACCACAATTCAAAAAGTATGTGGACAACCTAGAGTGTGTCCAAAGTAGGGCAACTAAAATGGTGAAATGTCTGGAAACCATGCCTTGTGAGGAGAGATTTGGGGAGCTGGCTATGTTTAGCTTGGAGAAGAGAAGGTTAAGAAGTGATATGATAGCCTTGTTTAAATATTTGAAAGGATGTTATATTGAGGATGGAGCAAGCTTGTTTGCTGCTGCTCCAGAGAATAGGGCCCAGAGCAATGGATGCAAGCTACGGGAAAAGAGATTCCACCTCAACATAAGGAGGAACTTCCTGCCAGTAAGAGCTGTTTGACAGTGGAATATACTCTCACGGAGAGTGGTGGCATGGTCTCCTTCTTTGGAGGTCTTTAATCAGAGGCTGGATGGCTATCTGTTGGGGGTGCTTTGATTGTGAGTTCTTGCATGACAAGGGTGGGACTGGATAGTCCTTGTGGTCTCTTCCATATCTATGATTTTTTGCAGTTGCCCACATGATGTAGAGATCCCTGATACATCTCTCATTTGGTAGTGAATAGACACCTGTCAGGTGTGCTTTAATGTACATGTTACTATCCCTTTTGTTGTGTCACGGCTGATTATGTCTCTATCCTACGTTTCTACATATAGACATGTTACCCTAGCTGAAAAAGGACTGGAAGAGTGTGGACCCTATGGATTCTGGCTTTAGAAAGAAGGCTTCAAAATATTTACTAACACACTGGTTTTAACTTCAAGGGAAAATACAAATCTGAAGGCACACCCATAGATTCTATAACAACTTTACTTACGGCTCATTATATGAGTCTTTGGAATCTAAAATGTTAGCAATGTGGGAGGCTATGAAGCTTTTCACTTGTTCGTTCTTGTCCCTCTGAAGAGTTTTAAGGACCTTGGAAATGTCTGAGGAGGAAGGATCCCTCATCAATATCAGATAAGCTGCCAGCCGTTTATCTACTGGGGAAGAGGCTTCCTGGAAAACCTTAACAAGAAGTGCTTGGTCCTATAACAATAGGAAGAGTGGGTTGTTACAGTATGAAAGAGTCAACAATTAATGAATATTTCTATTCAAATAAATATTTAACTCTCTACAGATGAAGCCTATAGTATTTTAATCTTAAGTGATATTCTTTCAATTTAGTCCTTATTGTAAATCAAATATACTGGAGATCCATCTACAACACCAATGTGATTAGGCTACATTTCTGGTTTTATGTTTTTAATCTGAAAGTGTTTGAAACTGTTTATATTGTATGGTGCACTGAGGTCCCATGACAAAGGTAGAGAGAGAGAGACAGAGAGTTATTATTAAATAACATTACATATTATATACTGTATTAACATGTAGTTTTAATAATATAGGAAGGGGAAACAAACAAATATACAGTAACAGTAAAGTCATAACATATTCTGTTTTACCTCCTCGGTAATAATCATTTTCCTCAGTGCTTGAATAGCTGCTTTCTGGACTTCAGGAGATGCAACATTACTTCTGATACATGTTGTTAGATAATGTTTCACATTGGTGTTCTCATTCAGTGCTTTCCCCATATTGCCAATAGCCTGTTGATCACATACAAAAGGTACAAATCATTTCTTTCCAACAAAGAATAATAACAGGTAACCCAAAAGCCTGGAAATGTTGCTTTTGGGTAGCTGACACTCCAAGGTTCCCTAGCCAACAAGGCCAAACCGCCCCCCCCCCCCAAAAAATGTTTCTGAAGACGTGTGTAAACAGGGACAAATAATGCACAGGTTCTTATTTTTTAAAAAAAAACAAAACACAAAAACAATAAATTACCTTTAGGGCCAGGTAAGTGAGTTCATCATCCTTGGAACATTCATTGCCAATCAGTGATATCATAAAATTTGCAACTTCATTTATTTCTTTTGTCTGAGGGCCTACTTCATAGTAGACTCTAGAAGGTAGGAAAAATGTATCACAGATCTACAAAAACTTTCAAGGACTATGCATCACAAAGAAGGAACAAGTGGTAGACCCAAAGTCCATAGGCAGCTTGTAAAGACATTTTGCCTTATCTATGAGAACACTATCAAGTTATAATCAAGATATGGTAGAGTAGAAATTCCTCATAGGCTACATCTGCATTGCAGAAATAATGCAGTTTGACACTGCATTATTGCTATGGAGCCATTCCATGTAATCCTGGGATTTGTAGTTTGTTCTGACATCAGAGTTCTCTGACAGAGAAGGCTGACTATCTCATGAAACTACAAGTCTCAGAATTCTATAGTACTGAGTCGTGGCAGTTACAGTGGTGTCAAACTGGATTATTTCTGCAGTGCCATCAACCCACACAGGCTCTTAAAGAGAATTGTTTTCAAAAGCTGTGTGATAAAAAGTGTCCATAGTTTAATGTTAGTATTTGTTTGGCGAAGGCTGTATGTAGCATCACAGTCATACTTAAGTGCATGTGCGCCACAGTTGAGAAACTTCCACTATTCAGACATTTTAACTTTATCATAGAGATCGGCCCTCCATAAGGGCATTATGTTACATAGCAAAATGCACTGTCATTCCGAACTTCATTGTGTCCATTATTGTAGAAAAAGAACAACAAATTATAGTGCTCTAACTATTCAGTTCAACTGCAAAGATCTAGGACCTTTTTTTGTTGCTGAAAAGTATTTATTTTTCCACTTTGATTTGGATGCTGGCAGGGATGCACTTCACTTCAATATCTCTTGTGACTTTCCTTGATTATTTTAGGCCCAGGAGAGGCCTTTTTTTAACAAACAGGAAATGAGCAGAAGTTGCTTCTTGTTCACATCACTGTAACTGATGAATTAATTCAATCTGCATAAAATTGCATGCCAATAAAGGAATAGCATGGATGAGGAAACAAGACTTTTTCTTTTTCTTTTGAAGTGGGGCACATATGTATAAATCTCAGCAAGAACATCTTAAAAGAGGCAGAGTGTATAAGGTATGGCCCACCCTCACCATATATTCTAGATCTTTGTCCTCCCCATGAGGACCAATTACTTACCCCCCCCCCCCTTCTCTAGTAGATCTGTGATGGGAAAAATTTCACAGGGCATGGATTGTTTAGGCTGAGCAGTAGAGATTTTTCCAAAACCAAAAGTTACTTCAAGTTACTTCCTGATTGGAAAAGGACACCCCTGAACCTAAAATGCCCACCCCACCTGCCAAACATGACAAAAATTGCTCCCCAGAGATTGTGCCCAAAATGCACCGACTGATGACGTACCTATTCACCGCATGGCTCAAGGAATAAAAAGTTGCTCGACTTTGGCGATACTGGGCCATGTTAAGGAGTTCTTGTAACCTCTTGCTAGATGGATGAGACAGTAGTCCCAAGCTGTATGTGATGGCATCTGTTATAAGTGGATCAACATTGCCAGTCCTCAATATCTGGAGGATAGCTCCAAAGCATTCAGGGGTACCACACTGAGTCAGAGCCTGCACTGTGATGGAACTAAAAAGAAAACACATAAGCAGAAAACAACTTTGATTTGAAGCTATACTCATGGCGGCACTTGCCTTGCATCATCAATATTTCTCTTTTTTCAAATCAAATTAACTTATTTACCGTCAACTCACTCTTTGAATAATAGCACTGAAAATGCAAAAGAAAATTACAAAAAGTAGAAATATACGGATTTGGAAATCATGTTTATTATGCCTTAAAATAACTTAAGAAGAAATTATTGGTTGTATCCTTCAGATACAGTAGCATTTAGAAATTTTGCAAGTGTTCTGTGTGAAAAAAATAAATTTCATCAAAACTGAATAATAATAATAATAATAATCCCATGATCTATCATTGGATAGGCCTGGGAACACTTCTGAGGGAGTATAAGTTTTATGTTCCTTAATACCCTAAAGGAAATTACAATTAAAAAAATGAACAGGAGAAATAAATTTAACTCTGAGGATCTAAAGGGGCAACCTATATTGTCATACAGATTCCTTGAAAATCTATTAACCAAGAGTTATGGACATGGGAAATAAAGCTGAACCTTCTGCTCTTGTTGTTAGCATTTATCTGTGAGCTGCCTTGGATCCCTTTCTGGGGGGAAAGGCAGCATAGAAATAAAATAAAATAAAATAAAATAAAAGTATTTATTTATTTTTGGAAAGTTTATCAAACCTTTTTCCAGTTCTAATTTCCCAGCAAGATGGGACCCAAACAAGACTTTCTTTGATCATTGTGAGAATCCATGAAGATTCATTCTAATTTATGATCCACAAAAGAAAGTTCAAACAGCTTTCTACAGCTTCATCACAGGCATAGGTATACTGTAGTAGCTTAGAGCAGAGCTGGGAAAAGTTACTTTTTTTAGACTACAGACTCTAGAATCCCACAGCCAGAATAGTCAAGCTCTGGCTAAAAATGTTAGCTTTGGCTAAAAGGCTGAGTGACAAATCCCTGATCTGAACATTTGAACTTAGTCCTGAACATGGAACATGGTCTGAATTTCAGTACTAATGGGAGTACATTTAGCAATAAATAGATAGTATCCAGCTTAGCAGATAGTAAGTAGATTAGCTTATCTGATGGAGGTTAAAGAGTTTTTGATAAGGTAAAAAGAAATCTTTCATTATTGCCTATGATCTATTCAAGGAAAACCCTTCTGTTTCCTGCTGTTCCCGTTAATCCAAACTTGCATTGTATGACTTTCTGTTGCAACATCCCAGCTGCTGGTTTGTCTGTTAAAGAGCTGAACACCCTGTGTGCAGTTTATTTGCTTTGGATTCATTTGCCAGTGGATTCTACCATATTTACACAACCCCTGATTGATACATTACCTGGAAGTTTCCATCAACTTTGGCACCAGAGGACCCAGAGTTTCATTGTGCAAGGCTCTCAGTCCTGTTACTAATCTGTAGAAGAGGCTGGCTCTTTTCTGGTTCTGCTGGGTGACTGACAGTTTCTGCAGTTCCTGGAGGACTTTCAGAACAGCATCACCATGCTTGGAGGACTTGGTCTCAACACCCTCCAAGGACAGTCTTCTCTCTATCAGGCCACTGACTGTAAAGCAATACATCATGTTAGAATGATACATTTATACTTCTGGGTGTTCCACCCCCAACAAATCCATCTCTCCTGGAAAAAAAAATTGAATGACATGTAGTCATTCTATTGTACCAAGGAGTACAATATGATACTGCCACATTGGGGTATGGTTGGGGGCTGGAAGAGTTGTGGATGTAGGAGCTCTATGTTGTCTCCATCCCTGCCCACTGCCACATCCCTACTAACTTTTTTATTCCACCCTAACACCCACTACATGGTTGGGTTGAAAATGCCAATATTATATTTCCCACTCTGAGGTCAAAGATTTGTCCAAGACAAGTTTGGACAAGGTACTTCCCATCAGACTACACATAGACACCAGCACTTGTGATCACCCCTTAGTTTTGATTTTAGAGGGCCCTTGCACTCTCTAGGTGGCACATTTCAACCATGTTTTTAACCCCTCTGGCCTGTTTTAGTCCCAGAGAAGCTTACTCCCTGTCAAAACTGGAAATTATATATAATTTCGTGTTTCTATGGACAAACTAAAAATCTGTAAACGTGATCAAAAATGCAAACCATCTTGCATCAAGTGACCATTTTAAGGGGGCATTTCTGCAAAACACACTTCTCTGTCTAAAAATGTTTTTTGCAGCAATGCTTTTGTTTTTGTTTTTTGAACAAAAATTTCTAAAAAAAAATACTGAAATAAAAAATCATTTAAAATTAATCTAATCTCTTGTAATCTCATCCAGTGGGAAGATAAATTTTGAAATTCATTGCTCAACAATGCATTCAGTTAAATTCAGCAGTGAAGGTTTATATTCTGAATCCCAGCTAGAATGCTCCTTCCTTCATCGTGGATCCATGGTCTCATCTCCAGGGCATGTCCTACCAAATGTTGAGTCCTTGCTAAGGATTGCCCTAGATAGTCAACTAGGTACATACTCAATTATATAAGATGCCTTTATATAAGATGCCTAAATTCCTTTTTAAATATAGGAGCTATAAGAAATTAAAGCCTTACCATCCATTTCTCTGTTGTTTATTCTTGGGGTGTCTTCAATTCTCAGAATCTGTTTCACTGTGGCCATCATGCCATACTTATTCCTAGTTAGAAAAATAAAGCAAATATACTCAAACTGTAACTGTGTAGTGTTAATTTCAGCAATTGTTGTCACCCTCAACATTAGAAATGGCATAAATATTAATAACATGCAACCTACTTGTATGAAGAAGGCAGGAACAAGTGTTTCTCTGTGCAGACAGCTGCAGAGACATGCCTTTTCTTCGGGTCAATTGTATATTGACAATGCTGCTTGCTACTTATCAGGGTGGATAATGGTGTATTCTGTAAACACAGTTGTGGTTGAGTTAATTTTATAGTCAGCAATAGTGAAACAAAATACACTACAGTCCAGCCTTGGAAAGAAGCGCAGACTGGGAAAATGACCCTTTTTCTTTCTCTTGCATTCAGATTGGTGTAAAAAAAAGAAGCTTAAAGTACTTTCCATCTCAAATTCATTGCAAATTCATAAAAAATGAGCTGAAATTATTCACCAAAATTAGTAGGAACAGCATGAAGAAGACTATTCAGATGAACACTTTTTTGGGGGGGGAGGGGGGGGAGGATGGCAACCTTAATTCAATACCAGAAACATGTTTGAAGAGGCAAGGGTTCAATCTGTTCTGTTATCAGCAACATCCTTTATCTCTTAAAATTTCAAATTCTTTTCATTTAAAATTTGAAGATGTTATTAATTTCGGGTATTCTTTTTGAATGAACCAAATCCAAATTCTCACTGAGTCTCTCCTTCTTCCTTCAACCCACATATTCACTTGCAGGCCACTTCTTTTTTCATGTGGTTACCAGCTAAATTCTTAAATCAAAGTTAGTGATAACCATTTATTAAGTGGGTCTTCTGTACTAGCCTGTCTAGTGAGAGAGAAATGTTTACCTTATCAGTCCCCCCGCCCCCCAATTTCTCATTGGACACACAAATGTGTTTAAATTCTTCTCATTGCTTGTCAGGATAGTAAAGATTACTGGATAACAGTAGCACATGAACCCTTGGTAAAGTATTATTTATATTTAACAGTAACCTTGGTAAAGTATTATTTATATTTCAGTAAAAAAAATTCCAGAATATCACTCCAGAGATGCAATAGCAATCAGATAATATTTTGTATTTTTTGATACAGAGATTTTATTTATTTATTTATTTATTTATTTATTTTTCACTAGGCCTAAAATTCTCTGCACAAGGCACAAATGTCACCTGATAAGTTTGAGGGGGACCTTTTCCATTATCATCCTAAGAATGAAACAAGCTACAATTTACTTTCTAACAGTGTTGCTTTTGTTTTAAAAGTATCACTGTTCAGAGACCTGAGGACCAGTTATGTGTACAATGTTTGCATATCACATTGTGAGTCTTGTTTAATCAAGTTATTGTTTTACAGTTCTGGAGAGAATACTTATCAGAGTATATTGAAAAGTCAGCAGTCAAGCTTTACCTTTAGTGATGAAGCTACTGGGAAACGGAGGGCATCAGAATTATACAATACACATGGTCTATTTCTCATGTAATGTTCTTATCTACTTACCAAGCCTTTAATGAGGGCAATGGGGCTAACATAATCTCTGATGGGTATAAAGTTATCACAGGATTTCAGGTCTCTCTTGATCTCAATTTCTCCTGCAGTGATAGAACCACTCTTTCTGTTTTTGGCTTCAACTTCACTCTCACATTTTCCATAAACGGTATCCTAAAAAGAGGAAAATATAAGTGACCGTGTCCTTAAAATCAATGGGCATCTTGATAAAAGGGTTCCCTGTTGACCTAAAGCTTAGCTTTCTCACTGGGAATAAACACTTTTACTTGATCACTCAAGTGGCTATCATTACAACAATGAAGGAGGGAAAATGATGACCACGCTGCTCACTGCTTACCATAGTTAATGTCTGGGCATCCACTTCTGTCTCTGTTGGCACTATAAGAGCAGAGATGATGCCTCTTTTGATGTTGAGGATGTGTGTAGGTTCATCATCCTCAGGATACAGTTGGACTTCATTCCCATCCTTCAGACTGAATTTCAGCTCATATCTGCCCCAAACAAAAAAAAGAAAAAAAAATGAGATTTACAGAAAGAAAAGAGGGGGAAAATCTTAGATTTGATAGCCATGAACTATAGCTCCCCACCATCTTCATTTTCCCTAACTTTCATGGAAGTTGAGGAAAGGCCACTTTGAGCTCTAAGCAAATTATTTTTCCTTTCCAAAATTACATTTGGATTTCAATCATTACTGTGAGCAACATGGTATTTTTTTTTATTGTGAGGATCAAGGGAGAAACATTTCAGCAAGATACATAAAGCTATAAGCAAATTAAGCAGTTGTATGTATCACAGATAAGGATTATAACCTGGTGTAGCACATAAACATGACAAAAGTATGACTTCCAAATTTTATTATATTATCTTTTTGTATTATGGTAGAGGTGGTTGTGGTTCTCTTCTTAACAGTTGTAATAACAGTTTGTATTTTTTAAACATACATACTTTCATGACCTTTTTTTGCCAAAGCATATTTATGTGTGTTTTCTATGGACTTCAAATCATGCACATCTTTGAGACATACACATGATTTCGTGCACATAGCTTCTTCATCAGTTTCCAGCACCCATTTGCCAGGTGTGCCTTGTCCAAGACTGCATCTATGTTGGATCAAATGCCCCCCCCCTATGAATTCTGTTCCCAAAATGAAAATTTCCTTCAGTCCGCAAATTTCTAGCATTGTAGTAACTCACAACATCAGTTGAGCATTTAGTAATACAGTTCAGGCATCCAAAGAAAAGGGGAAGGCAAAGTGATCAAGGGAATGGGAAAACAGAAATAGGAGAGTTCTAGGTGTGGATAACTTTCAGTATCTCCTCCTCTGCAATGCTAGAAATATGGGAACGGAAAGAAAACTTCACGGGGAGGGATTCTTTTTGGGGGAGGAAACACTCCCACTTTATCTGCCTGTAGCTAAATCCCTGGCTTTATCCCATTGCCACTACCAGGAGGTGTGAAACTAACATTTGAGAATTACAGCATGATTTGTGTTGGCAAATTTTATATAGAAAGGTGAAACAAATGCACCCACTCTGAATGTAGCATATACTCCATGGTTGTGGGAGGGGAAATCCTTAAGAACACTAAGAAATTAATATTTAGAATATTTTTGGAAACCATTATTTCGTATCTTCTACCATTACTATCCATATTTGTAGGTGGCATGAATTATGAAGTCATCCAACTAACAACAAAGATCTTGAGGGAAATTGGGTCTAGGTTAGTTTTCCTTACTTGGACATGGCCATGGCAAAGTCATCTGAGCTCCGTGATTTCTTCAGCAAAGTCTCTCCCTCAGGATTAATCCCAGACACCTCTCGGAGGGTACAGTGGCTTGTCCTTAGATTGAAATTGCATAACTGAGGGACTTCCAGCTCAACCTGAAGCAAATAGACAAACATTAATTGATACACCAGTGGTCCAGTCCTTAGATTTCTCACTATAAATGAAATTAAATCTGAAGCTGAGTCAAGTAGACACATTAACCATTGGTTAAAACATAATATTCTCAGTCTCATAACCCTGTTGTTGTTGTCATTTTTATTATATTTATTTATACCCTACCCTTTTCTCAAAAACAAAGATGGCTACACATTGGTAGCATGGTAAATCTATTTAAAGCTTCAGCCTGAAGTTTAAAGCAACTATCCAAGGTTCTGAATCCTATCCCTGAATTATCTTTCGTATCTTGGTCAGTTCTTTAAAGTGCATATTAAAAACCTGGCATTGATTTCTGACCTGGCTATGAAAGTGAGCAGCCCTAGTGGTGCAGGGGAATTCATCAACTGCAAGGCAGTCAGCCATCTAAAATAGCATGTGTCTGTATGTATATGTGTATATGCATGTGTGTGTGTGTGTGTGTGTGTATGTTACTTCTTCCCATGCTTCTCATTGATAAAGATGAACCAGACTCAGATTTTAACTTCCTACTCACTAAAGTATTATTTGCATATATTTCACAACAATGATGTAGCTATAGAACAGAGACGAACAAAATATGGTAGTATAATAAGGAATTGTCCATGTGCCTTTTTCAGGTAATCACTTGATATGCAAAATGGCTTTGTTCCTTCCCTTTTCTTACCTTGCAGACAATTTTGGAACCACTGCGTGTATCCGCTGTTCCTGTCACCCCACTAGTGGTTTCTGCTTCATAGTGATAGACATATTTTCTGAGATGCTTAAACCTGGCTGTGTCTCCTACAAAATATAAACAAAGAAATATCTTTGAATGTTATTTTTTTTTTTAAAACATAATTTTGTTTGAGTTTTAAACACTGCAATATTTGAAGGAAACCTTGTGTGCTATAGTTATTTCTAAATCCAGAGATATTTTTATATGGGCCGGACAGCTATTTCCCTTGCATAAATTCCATTGAATGTGAAAATAAAGTATCACCCAGAATCATGACTGAATGCAGAGTTTTAATTATTTTATTCTTTAAAATGTTTATGTCCCATACTATGTCCAAAGACCTTTGTCGTTGTTCTGTGCTTACAAGTTGTTTCTGACCTATAGCAATTCTAAAGCAAACCTATCATGGAGGTTTCTGGGGCTGAGAGTGTGTGACTCACCCAAGGCCACTCAATGGGTTTCCATGGGTGAGTGGGCAATAGAACCCTGATCTACAGGGTTGTAGTTCAATGCTCAAACCACTACACTACACTGACTCTCTCAAAGATCTTAGGGCAGTGTATAATAAAAATCAATTATAACTATTTAAAAGGATTTAAACATTGAAACAATAAAATATGATTTACAGTTTAAAACATATTAAACAATAGAATAAGTCAAAATAAGTTCAGACAGTATGAACTTATTTTGTACCCATACAACAGTTTTGTACCCAAACTCTAAAGGCTTTAATGTAAAGCCATTTCTTAATTTGAGACTGAAATGAAGTCAACATCAACACCAGGCAGGTCTCTAAAGGGAGATGATTCCATTACCAGAGTACCACAACACAGAAAGCTCTTTTGCACACTCTCACATTTGTGTTGGATCCGCTGGTGGGACTCAGAGGGATGCCCACAAGTAGATCTCTGTTCTTGGGGCTGGTGGTCTGAGGCAGACTTTGCCTATCAGTTTGTGTACATATACTTTTAATGGACTTGATAAATCTCTACATACAAATATCTAGCTCAAGGCAGACAGAAATCTGAACAATAAAATTTGCACTCCTGAATTAGCTTAATACTAACAGCTAGAGTCCTAATCCAGAGACTAAGTACTGGCAGAATAATATATTTAATGTATGATAGTCTTGGTGATCTTTGAACTCATTCAGCCCTATATGTCCTGCACTTTCCAGAAAAAACAGAAAGAAAGTCTAGATTAAGCATGATCAGAAATATATGAATTACCCAAATTGCAATACTGAAATTCAACTATCTTAAACCACATCATGCTTGTTATCCCACAAACTTTGTTCCAGGGTCCATTTACACAACATAATTATAGTGCTAGTTCAACTGCCATGGCTACATCCCACACAATCATGGGATTTGTAGTTTGGTGAGGCACTAGAGGAGTTCTCTAGCGGAGAATTTCACAAGCCCCTTCCTAAATCCCAGAATTTTAGATCTAAACCGACCCCTTTGTGCATTATCCGTAGAACTACAACCACAAACTGTAAAGTAAATCCAGAGTAAAATAGTGCCATTAAAACAACACTTGAATTGCATATTTCATAGAAAAAGGACAAACCACACAGAGAGTAATATTTAATTATAAATGTGGGAGATTATCAGATGGGAGTAAAAAGCCAAAAGTAAAAGGTATACTCCTGGCAAAGTCACGTGATCATACTGAAGATTTCAGACACATCATGCTTATCCAGGACTTAACCCATGAAGATCCAGGAATGCTCTAGCAACAAAGCATTCACGGGGAAGTCCCAGGAATGGGTTGTTGCTGGAGCATTCCTTTTTCTTCCCCGACTTTCCCCCAACTGATAATCCCCATAGTGATTGAAATGATAGAGAATTAACTTGCATTTGACTGTGATTTCCTTTACTGCATTTTTGGGCTGGGGGTTAAGGTTTTTAATTTGCATGATGCAGTTTGCTTCACTTTTTGAATATGATGTTTCTGTCTCTGTTATATCTATAGTTTTCTTATTCAATTCGGTAGAGTGGTAGTCCATCAATACAAGATATTCAGAGAAGAATCCTAATAATTGCTCCCTGATGCCAAGGTAGCAACCCAAACAATGCTCAGAAACAGCAAAGAACTTCAGTAACTCAAATATCTCTAGCCAGGGAGTGCAGAAACAAAGATGGTATTTCATTTTAGTCTTAATGCCATGGGGTCTGCAAGCTGTCAAACACAACCCCACTGTCCTCACTCTAGAAATGGAATGGTGTTTAATAGTGAGACCTCTTGCTGTTTTACAGTTTAATATGCTGGGGTTTTTATGAAAGTTAACAATGTGCTAGCTTGTTTTCAAATTGTGGCCTTGTATTTTGGTTGTACATAAATTTGACTTTGTAGTAGAAAAACCATATTTTATAAAGCAAAGTACCCATAGCAGTAGTAGCCTAGTTTACTGTTCTTGGTCTAAAGCCAATGTTAAACTAACACACAGCTGTTACTGTGATAAAACACCTCCCTCCCTGCCCCAGCCTTCCATGATGACCAAATTGTGACTCTGAAGGTTTTCCCAGATTTCTGAAGCAAATTTTGAGGATTGTATGTTGGTGCAGTGGTTTGAGTGTTGGACTATGACACTGGAAAGCAGGATTCAAATCCTTATTTAGCCATGAAACTCACTGGGTCACCTTGGGCAAGTCACACTCTTTCAGCCTCATAGGATGTCAATGTTAAATCCTCTCTGAAGAAATTTGCCAAGAAAACCCCATGATAGGGTAACATTAGGGTCGCCAGAAGTCGGAAAAGACTTGAAGTCACACAACAACAACAACAACAACAACAACAACAACAACTGGTGGCTACAGTAGAGAACAACAGAATTGCCCTTACTGGACACAGGTCCTTGATTTCTTGATTTTCTTTGACTCACAACTCTTTCATCTATATTATAGATGATTCAGGAAGACAGGAACAAGGAAATCTGTTGTCTTCCAGATGCTGAACGTCAGTTCCCATCAGCCCCATTCAGCATGGCCAACGGTGCAGGATGCTGGGAGCTGTTCTTTACCAATTTCTGCAAGGCCAGTTTTCACCTCTTTAGATGCAGAGGCTAATATGATGGACCAGATTTGTTAGATCCAGATCCAAATACCACTCACACATGAAAACCATTGGCTCATCTTGGACCAGTGAACATTTCTGCCTAGTCTACCCCACAGTGTTGATGTAATAATAAAATAGGGAGAGAAACAAAAGGGGAACTCTTTGGAAAAGTCAAAGAATACATATTAAAAATAAATTTCATGAGGTAACCATCTTCATTTTTATGCCCATGAAATAATATGTAGATGGGAAATAAACAATGAATACATGATGGAGTGCACCAAAAAACTGCAGGCCTACCCTACAGCCCCTGGCTGTACACCTTCCCAAACATATGAAATGTTAGATTTTGTCTTCACATTTTATGTCTCAACTTCTGGTAAGATGTGAGTTGGTCTGGAGTGAGGATTTGAACTTGGATCCTATCAGTGGAGCTGGTGGCTTCCACATCAATGACTGATCAATATGCTTCAGATAAATCTGAAGGAGTTATCAAAAGCGATAATCCTATTTTGGTAATAGGCTTTAGCATCCTAGTTTTTTTTTAAAAAGTTTGGATTCACCACCTCACTGCTATAGAGGGCTCCACTGGATCCACTCACAACCATATATTACAACAATCACACAAGCACACAGGGTTTTTTATTTGCTCATTGCCTCTGGAGCCCTTATGGTCTGGAAGGAGATGCAGAAATACTTAAAAAAATAAAATAAGTTACTTGGAGATGGTTGATCTTTAGGATTCTTACTGCATATATAAACCTAAATGGACCAAACCAATTTACTAGCATTAGTGTTTCAGCTGCCAAATTGGTGCTTAAACATATCCAGTCCATAGAGGTCTATAGGATCAAATGACTTGAGAACAAAATACTGTGTGAATCTTATCAGGTAACATTTGTTTCAGAAAAATGACAACGCATAATTCTTCCTACGCATAAACGACAGAGCAGCTTTTCCTATATGCATCGGTCAATTGCTTTCCCCACAACTGTTATCTACCAAATTTATTCCTCTGACTGATTAAATCTGGATTTCATACTTGAGTGTTTACAAAGACTTATATGCAGGAAATATAAGATAAAACTGAGAATGTCAGCAAAATGGTAAGGGCTTCGAGCTGGGTTTTGTGTGTGTGTGTGTTTTTTTTTTAAGCGACATAGGTTTGTCTGCAGATGGTGCTAAAGCTCTGTATTCAGCGAAATAATGTTTATCAGGGGACAGAGAGCAAAACACCAACTCACTGGATACTTTGACCCTCCTTATGGACATCATGTATCCAGCTGAGCAATCAGGAACAAACAAAGCATTTTGCAAAGATTGCTCAAAAACACTTCCCGATCCTTTTCTCTGCCATGTTAATAGGTCATCCCACCCGTATTTTATTTTCAAGGCAATTCTATATTTACATATATTAATGATTTCCAAAGAAGACCCAAACCATTCCAGACTCTTACAGCAAACCCAGCAATGAATCCCATGGCACTTTAAAGGTGTGTGGGTGTCAGAAAGGGAGGGAGAGGGGAGGACTGTATACAAAAGGAAGTATTACTGCAAATATTGGCAAGGAAGGAAGGAAGGAAGGAAGGAAGGAAGGAAGGGAGAGATTCTCAATTTTTGTACACATAGGCTACATCCACACTGCAGAGGTAATCCAGTTTGACACCACAGCCTCTGACAGAGATGATTAAATGTCTCTTAGAACTACAAATCGCATAATTCCATAGCATTGAGCCATGACAGTTAAAATGGTGTCAGACTGGATTACTTCTGCAGTGTGAATGCGACCACAGATGTGAATGCTGACAATTAAATCAATGTCTTTAAAGTACTGGATTGGCCGTTTAATGCTTTTTTGAAGTTTTGTATCACATAATAGCAATAGCAATAGCAAGTACATTTCTATACTGCTTATCGGTGTACTTAAGCACTTAATAATAATAATAATGTTTTAGCTATTTTGTTTTTGCTTGTATTACAGATCACTTTGAGTCTCATTTTGGGAGAAAGGTAGGGTAGCAAATGAATAAATAAGAAAAAATGAATAAATGAATAAATGAATAAATAAGAAAAAAATTAAAGAAAATCAGAGTTCTGACGGCATTTTCACTTATTTAAAAAAACCCTGGTCCGAGACTGACAGCATTCACATGAGAATGTCAACAACAAACTGAGTTTTATACATTGGGGTGAATCCAGACTCAGTCATGCTTTATGTAAAAGTTACTCACTATTTTTTCTGATCCTCAAAGGCAAAGCATGTCTGGGTGTATGAAGGCACCCCATTTCAAAAATATCACCCACTGTGAGATTTTTTTTTTCACAATTGGGAACATAGATGAAAAATAAATTTGTGTAAAGGACACTGTTGAGTGGAATGTTTTTTGTTGTTATTCAGAACCAACATTTTAATGCAGAAAATGGCCTGTTTTGCCCGTCAGTTTTTTTTATACACTTTTTAATTTTCAAAAATCATCCTTTCCAGACAGAAACAACTTCTGTAGACCATTAAAAAGTAACACAAGACAGAGTGAACCAGAACACCAGAACACCAAAGTGAATACCAGAACCAGAATCACTGCCCTTCACAACCATGTATGATGCTTCAGTTCATCTTGTAGTTCAAAAACATAAGGCATTTTTGCTTGAGTAAGAATTCCAGAATTTATCTCATCATTTTTCATCATCTCTTAGAAGAGATCTGGTTTATACAGGGTTGTTTTCTCCCCACTCAGCAGCCTGGAGAAAATGAACTCCATAGCACACACCAGCTTCACAATGCATTTAGGATACCAAGTAGCTTGGTGATTTAAAATCCTGCTTGAGAATCAATCCTGACCCTCTCCGTGCTTCTGGTGATCGTCCAGCTCTTCATTGTTAAATCCAAATGCATACATATATTCATAGGTGTGGCAAGGGAAAGGATGTGGGTCCCACTGAAGAGGGTTGCTCCGGAAAAAGAGAGTCGCTGAAGACATCTCTCCCTTCCCTTGGGAACCTGCCTTGTGACTTGAGTTGTTGAGCTCATTAAAAGTTATAGAGCATCCAGCTAGAGTGGTCTGCGCTTCTTTTGTCCTTATGGATCCATCCAAGAAATCTGGAGTGGAAGGAGTCCCCTGTGGCCCTGCCACAATAAGCAATAGGCCTTTGGAAGATAAAACAGCTTTGTTGTTGTTGTGTGCCTTCAAGTCATTTCTGACTTATGGCGACCCTAAGACAACCCTATCATGGGCTTTCCTTGGCACGATTGGTTCAGAGGTTTGACTTCATAGAATCATAGAGTTGGAAGACGCCAAGGGCCATCCAGTCCAACCCCCTGCCATGCAGGAACTCCAAATCAAAGCATCCCTGACAGGTGGCCATCCAGCCTCTGCTTAAAGACCTCTAAGGAAGGAGACTCCACCACACTCCAAGGGAGTGTGTTCCACTGTCAAACAGCCCTTACTGTCAGGAAGTTCCTCCTAATGTTGAGATGGAATCTTTTTTCCTGCAGTTTGCATCCATTGTTCCAGGTCCTGTTCTCTGGAGCAGCAGAAAACAAGCTTGCTCCCTCCTCAATATGACATCCCTTCAAATATTTAAACAGGGCAATCATATCACCTCTTAACCTTCTCTTCTCCAGGCTAAACATCCCCAGTTCCCTAAGACGTTCCTCATAGGGCATGGTTTCCAGACCCTTCACCATCTTAGTTGCCCTCCTTTGGACATGGTCCATACATTCCCCTGAGGTATGTGACTTGCCCAAGTGGGTTTCATGGCTGAGTAGGGAATGATCATGCTGGCTCTCTAATAAGGAAATCAAATAATACAAAATTTGTTGTGTCCTGCCATTTAAAAAAGCAAAACAAAACATGGTTCTTCAACCTTGAAATACTGATTAAGGGGAGGAAATGATTGTTTGATCTAATATCACTGGTTTCCAGCTAATTAACCCTATACAGAGGTAACTTCTTTTTTGACACAATCTCTCAATCACAAGCAAAAATGCAATGGGTGTGTTTCCACAGTGGATTGATTATACAGTGATGGGCATCTGGAAGGACACATTGAAATCTGGCACCATCAAGTCACTGACAAGATGGTTTAAGGAATTGTAAAGAATGAAAAAGAAAACAGATGGAACAACTTACTTGAACAAAGTGGATTTGTATTTTCAGCACCATCATCTTCTGTAAAATAAAATTGAATTGGAATTAGTTTCACAATTCCTGGCATGCTTATAAACAAATGTTATTCAGAAAGAATTAGGGAACATGTTTAGAAACAACATAACCATAAAGATTGTTATGGCAATACTAAGTTTTGGATTTAGGACAGATTTTGCGAATGCACCACAGTAACATATGGACATTTTCAGCTTCTCTTTTTTATACTGCCAGATGACAGAAAAGAATGATCCTAAGTGATAAATGTCTTCCCAAACTGGCCTACACTGGGATAAAAAGAAAATACTCCCAGAGGGTACATTGTACATAATCAAACATCCAATAAATAAGCCTTTTGATGTAGTAGGTGCTAATAATGAAATCCAAAAAAGTCAACTACAATTCCAATTTTGGTTCTATGCTAGGTAAATAAACAGTAGCCCTTTTGTTAATACAGAGTTTATTAGACTTTAGAGTCCTACTGCAATGGCCCATTTGAGTGGGAATGTTAGTTTCCATAATTTGTGTGTTGAGATAAGGCTGCTTTGGACTCTGGGTTGGTGTTTTTGTTTGGTTGTTTGTTTTTGTCTTTAGCTAACAACTGGAGAATCTCTTGTGCTTGTGAATGATAACACTTAAAAGAGAGAGGCACAAACAAACAAGAAGAGCAACTTCATGCATGGTTGGTAAATGAATTTATTACAGAGCATCTTAGCCAATATCTGTACTCCTTCAAAGGCACAGCATTCTGCTTCAGGCTAGTTAAAAATATTGTTTATAGAGGATGAGAGGTTTGCTAAAATATTTGTCTTGGGGGAATGCTGCTCTAATAAGTAGTTGTATGTAATTCACCATATGCTTCATTGACCAAATTATTAAAAGTATCTATTAGTTCAGTGCTACAGTGGATCCTTGATATCCGCTGAAGTTTAGTTCCAGAATCCTCCGTGGATAACAAAATCTGTGGATGCTCAAATCCCATTATATACAATGGCACAGTAAATCTGTGTAAATTTACAGCGCTATATAAATAAAGGATGATAATAATAATAATAATAATAATAATAATATAATGGTGCCTTTTATATAAAATGACAAAATTCAGGTTTTCTCATTGGGATTTATATATTTTGGGGAATATTTTCAAGTCATGGATGCTTGAATCCATGGATAAAAAATCCGTGGATAAGGAAGGCCAACTGTACATAAATAACATATATATATATATATATATATATATATATATAGGAACTGCACAAGGCCATTTGATTTGCAATTGGATTAGTGCTACGAGTTGTGCATTGGAAGCAGTTTATGTCAATTAACCATCATCATCAAATATAAAAATACACTGAAGCCAGAGGCAACTAAATTAAGCCTATTTTGTTCAACACAATATACTTGCATCCCTATACTAACAAAATAATCCTTACATTTATGCTCAGAAGTAAACAGCTCCAAATATTTTGGGTAAATTCTCATAGTATGAGAATCCTCCTTGGAAAAAATCACACTCTCAACTTCAGAGAAAGGCATAGACAAATCCCTTCTGAACAAATCTTGTCAAGCAACTCTGTAATAGGTTTGCTTTAGGGTCACCATAAGTCAGAAATGACTGAAAGGTACACAACAATCAATATGGGGAATTAGAGTATTCTGAACCCCAATAAAATTTGTTTGAAATCACTGACTTAAACTGAACTGACACTGATTTTACAGATTTCATGCACCTTTTATTATCCTTTGACTGTAGTGGGACTCAGCTCTCTATAACTGGCACTAGCTTTTTTGCCCAGTACTGACTCTGTACTTAAACTCACTGACTGCAAAAGGCTGTATTCCTAACGTAGTGTCCACAGGACAGGGTAGCTTCAAGGTACAGGAAATGTTCTAGACAATACAGACAGAGAAGCCTTAGGTTTTTAAAATGCTTTATGGACCTATCATTCAAAAGAAAATGCATACCACAAATAACAATGGAGACTCCAGGGTTTGAAAAAGTGCACACAACAAGATATATATATATATATATATATATATACACGCTCTTCAACAGACAAATCATCAAACTCTATCTGAAAAACTGCTCTCTCACAGCTGACCACATCAGCCATTTAACCTCAGTCTTTTCATTCAAGATGCAGCCACCCTCCAGGTAGACAAAAGACGCACAGAGAATGTGAAATAGATCGACCATGAACTGGTGCAGTGTGTATGTGTATATATGAGCTGAGTAGATCCATTCTTGACTGAATAGGTAACACAGATCCTCATGGCAACCACTACCATCATCATCGTCACCAATTGAAACACTTTTTTATTAGCCACCCTCTTCCCTCTATAACTGATTTAGATTGATAAATGTAATATACTAGAGACTTTACTCATGTAATGAGGGGTGGCATTCCAATGGGCCTTCTCCCTGCATCCCAAAACATGCACCAAGGTGGGGCGCAACTTACGTGTCCAGGCACCACTGCTCAGCAGCAGGAGCAGCCAGAGCTGCGAAGGGCCCATGTTGAGAGAGGGGACCCTTTGCCTGCTCTGCCCTTTCCTCCTCCTCATCCAATGTCAAAGAGAGACTGAGTGTTCTTACTTGGACATGCCTTTAAATAGTCCCTGATAAAGCAGCTGAGCCAAACGGTTTAGAAAGTTCAGAGCAAATTACAAAAAGTCCAAAGGTTAGAGTCCTCTGGGATCCTCCTCACTGCAATAGCCACAGAATTCTTGTCGGGGCTAGTTCAAGTGGCAGAGGAGTGAGGATGGCATGAAGAGGCAAAACTTTCCTCTTGAGTTATGTGCTTCTTTTTGATATGCAAGATTTGATTTCACAGCCTTTCACATACATACACATATAATGGTTTTATCTGTACCATAAGACCTTCTACTTTAGTGATAAAGCCTATGCTGTATGTCAGGAACCTCACTGGATAAAACTCAGAATTGGGTTTCATACTAGTATCCTAAGTTGTTAGACTCTTCTTATTTCCATGCACTTTTCTGTTTTACAAATCCTCACAGAAGAAGGCAACCTTGCACCAACACAGCTTGCCCTTGACAAAGCTTGAACAATCTGGGATCAATTCAAATTAGTGTCCAATAATATTCAGAGATGCTGCTGTGCCTTAACAACTGCAAGAGATGCTCTACATTATTTGGCATCCTTTTGGGGTTGTTGGTTTATTTGGGTTGTTTGAAGGCCTTGGTCTTGGTTATGTTTCTCATTCCTGGTCCCTCCCCTTGCCCCTCCTTCCCTGTGGGAACATCACACTGGAGTTACAGGCTGGTGTGTTGTGACAGAGCATGGCAACATTCTTATTATGTGATATAACATGTAATACACACACACACTGTTCAGATGTTTGCCTGAGCATAAAAAAAGGTCTAGAGGGGTAGAGAGATGGGCCATGGAGTTTGGTCCAGTCCTATGTTCTCACTCTGACATCCCCACTTTCCCTGGACTCAGAGGAAGGTGTGAAAGGGTGTTGTGTTTGTTCACGGGAATGACTGAGAACTCTCACATCAATACAAATATTTTGCAATAGTATTATCTGTACCAAAAACTCTTTATAATTTAGTGGGAAAGTACACAGGGGATGGGGCCACTGTTCAGAGTCCTGCCCCTTCTTGTCTCACAGAGGCTAAACAGATAGGCAAAAAGAGGTGTTTTCAGGCTGGTTTGAAGGTGTGGCATTTAGACGACACATGCCTTGAAGCCAGCAGGAAAGTGCCCTCTAGGCACCTTATGCTGTTTCAAAAAGAAGCAGCTTTTCCCCGCTTCTTCCTGGCTTGAAGCCATATCATGTGGTCATGACATGAGCACTCCAGCTGCCTTGGGAGCCGGTGGTATGGTTGGTGGGATTTCAATGTGGGTTTAGAAAAGGCAGGTTCAAGCCACTTTTTCCTGCCCATCTGTTTCACCTGATATTTTCAATCAAACACTGGAACAGGTCTACTATCTGAAATGTGAAATACAATTATAAAATTTTAGAAGCATGGAAGCAACTAATTTGTAGATTTTTATCCTGTAAGGTCATTAATTCACATTCAGAATGAAACCCTACAGAATTCCAAATACATTCATGAAAACAGCTTTTTAAAAAACATTGTACTCATTTCTTTTTTATTTTAAGTTTAATTTCTCAGAACTTGGAATGTTACTTTTGAGAAGAATGAATATAACTAAAGGATTATATGCACTGAAGACATCCTTACATGAGAAGTGCTAGGATTTTTTCTTACTATAGTGAGACAATCCAAAACAACAGCAAAACACATGTCTGGCAGCAGCTTTAGCCACATTCTAACCCCCCCCCCCCCAAAAAAAAAGAATAACCTTAATGTAAAAGGTGGGGAAAGAACTGATGTTAACTTTATTATTTGTTCTTGTTGTGTACCTTCAAATCTTACACTGAGTGGTTTATCACACTAGGGGGCAAACAGGATTTAAACAAGAATTAAACAGGAATTAAACAGGAAACGCCTTATGTTTAACATAGGACATTTCCTGTTTAATTCCTGTTTAAATCCTGTTTGCCCCCTAGTGTGATTTTGTCTTTCATTAAGTGTAAGTGATGAGCTTAAAAATCAGCTAATAAACCACCAAAACAACCGAACTGATCAATGTTTTTGAGCAATTTGTGTGAGTGACAATTCCATACAGAAATCCATGAAGATACATTTAAAATGTGTTGAGTCCTTAGAGCTGTCTATTTGTTTCTTAATGGAATCTCCAACCCTTATAACAAACTCTCGGGATTAATTAAATTTAGACTTCATATGCACTGCAGAAATAATGTGGTTTGACACCCCTTTAATTGTCATGGCACCATCCTGTGGAATTCTGGGATTTGTAGTTTCTTGCAGCACCAGAGCTCTCTGACAGAGAAAGCTAAATATTTCAAGAAATTACAAATCCCATAATTCCATATCTTTGTGCTGACACTTAAAGTGGTGCCAAACTGCATGAATTTTGCAGTGCAGATGCAGCCCTAGAGATACAACTCCTACTCTTCCTATTTTAATCTGATCTACCTTGCAGGGTAGGTGTAAGGAAGAAAGGAGCAGAGGAGACCCATGTCCGCTGGCTATAAGTGCAACAGACAAATAAACAAAGGGTCAGATAGAGGCAAGGAACTGAATATTTATAACACCTGAATTTGGGCTGAACTTTTCTTTTCTAATACCCCTAGAAAAAACAAACATCATATTGTTTAGGAAGGGGATTTCCTCATACAACACCCCAGCCATACTCCTGATCTGTGCTGAACAAAGGAATCACTATGAGGAATTTGTTGCTAAATAAAGACAATTTTTGCAACTTTGATCTTTTGGTAAATATTGCAGTCACTGGGTAATAAGTAATGGAGTAAGTTTCCTCCATAATCCCAGTTGTTTTAAAGCATTGGCCATACTTAGCATAAAAAGGGACCTGCATAAATGTGCAAAAAATAAAATCAATAATAATAATGCTGGGGCAACAATTTCAATTTTTGCTTGGGAAGGAGAAAAATATTTTGAAAACAGATCTTAAAAAATAATAATAAAGCACAATCCAGTTATATAGCAAGAGGGGAAGAAAACAGATATTTCCTATGTGTAAAAATTCAATAGTTTTTAAAACTATGTATATCAACATTTGGGTTGAATTAATGAGGCCCAAGGTCTTGATGAACAGCCAAGTTTTAACTTGGCTCCTAAATGCATTGAGCGCCAACTGGGTCTCTATGGGGAGGGCATTCCACAGTTTGGGATGCCACAGCTGAGAAGGCCTTCTCCCATGTCCTAACACGGTGTATTGATCTCACTGGTAGGACACCAAAGAGCCCCTGCACCTAACAAACCTTAATCCTTGGAAGGCACATGGGGGCAAGGTGCTCTCTCAAGCATCAAGATACCAATCTGTTTAATGCTTTAAACAACACAAAGGAGTTTATCATGTGACAGAATTTGGGGGTATAATGCAATGGCAATCCGAACACAATCATGGGGTTTCACATATGGCTGTATCTCACGCAATTTTGGGCAAAAGGGAAGTCATTTCAAATGCAATCATAGGTTTTACGTTAATGCGTATAAGAGTATCTCACACAATTTCGGGCAATGGGGGGTCATTTTCTGGAAATGGGAAGTCATTCTGAACACATTCCGAATGCAATTAGATTTCACATATTCACATACGTGAATATGTGAAATCTAATTGCATTCACACGAATTCACATACGTGAATTCGAATTGGCTCTGAATTCAGACTGGAAGCATAATGACAGCCAGTGCAATTCTTTTAAGATTGGCACGAAATGCTGCCTATATAGGACTCCAGTCATCCGTTAAGCTGTTACATTTTGCACAAGAGGGAGCTTCCAAGACTTCTTCAAGGGCAGCCTAACACACAGAGTACATTATAGTAGTCTAGTTGGGAGGTTCCCAGTGCATGAACTATTGTGTGTAGCTTATCTCTGTCTGAGAAAGGCCATAGCTGATGTAAGCCTAAGCTGGCACCAAGCATTCTGACTCACAGAGTCTACTTGGGCTTTCAGTGACAGGGATGGATCTAAGAATTAAGTTCCTATACATGGTCCTATAGGGAGAGTGCAATCCCATGCAGGTCAGGCTGTTTACTCAGTTTCTGGACTCTGGAACCACCAATTTAGAGAGCCTCCTTCTTATCACTGTTCAGCTTCACTTTATTGGCCCTCATCCAGCCCATTACCAGGCACTGGTCCAGCACCTGCACAGCCCCAGCTGACTCAATGATATGGAGATACAGAGCTGAGTGTCTTAATCACACTACAGGCACCCCACTCCAAACCCCTTTATGACCAAACCCACCAGCATTATGTAAACATTGAACAGTATGGGGATAAGACCACACAGCTTAATCACCATGGGACTGAACAGGAATCATAGAATCATGGAGTTGGAAGAGACCACAGGGGCCATCCAGTCCAACCTCCTGCCATGCAGGAAATCACAATCAAAGCACCCCTGATAGATGGCCTTCCAGCCTCTGTATAAAAACTTCCAAAGAAGGCGACTCCACCATCCTCTGAGGGAGTGTGCTCCACTGTTGAGCATCCCTCTCACTGTCAGGAAGTTCCTTCTAATGTTGAGGCAGAATCTCCTTTCCTGTAGCTTCTATCCATTGCTCTGGGTCCTATTCTCTGTAGCAGCAGAAAACAAGCTTGCTCCATCCTCAATATGACACCCCTTCAGATACTTAAACATGTCGTTTAACCCTCAGCATATGCAATTCAGAGGTATGGATCACAATTGTCAGAATGCCAATTGTCAAGTGGTAACTAACTCACGAAAGGAGGAAACAGGCAGTGATCAACTTCCAATGGTAGAAAAAAAATGGCAAAACATGATGCCCACAGAATTTTGGGACACTGGCTGCAGGTAAGGCTGGCACACTAAAGGAACGGGCATCCATTCCTTTCTTGGCATGCCCTAGAAGTTTTATTCTGCTTTCAGAACTCTGAAATTCCCAAATGCAACTTCAGCCAAAGATGGGAGGCTGTCCTTAATTCAGCAATAATAAGTCAATTTTATAGAGGGAATGGGCATTCTCTGTCTTCTTCCATGCCTGTCTTTCCTTCCATTTTCCTGTTCTTATTTCTTTCTGGCTTGTTTGCCTTTTTTTTTTTTTTTTTTTTGAGGATATATTTTTAGGGATTTTTTAATTCTAGATTATTTAATTATACAGTGGCCCCTCTGTTTTTGTGGACTTGAAGTCTGTGGTCTTGATTGCTCACAGAGGGGCGAGCCCCATTACCTAAAATGGCATGTACGCCTGGGAGCATACAGCCATTCAAGCCAATGGAGCTTGAATATATGTAGGTTTCTATTTGTGTGGGGCGGGGGTCTAAAATTAACCCCTGATGAAAATGGAGGGGCGACTGTATTTTAACTTTTTTAATCTATATCTATTTTAATTTCTGAAAGCTGCTTCAAGGACCAGTGAAAAAGCGGGATAGGAATAAAAAGGAGGAGGAGGAAAAGATGAGAAGATAAGGAGGAAATAGGAGGTGCAGGAAGAAGAAGAAGAAGAAGAAGAAGAAGAAGAAGAAGAAGAAGAAGAAGAGGAGGAGAGGTAAGGAGGAAGAGAAGGAATAGATGAGAAGAGAAGGAGGAATGAGGAGGAAGATGAAGAACAGAGGTGGAGGAGGAAAAGATGAGCCCAATGCTATTTCCTCTGGAATGGCCCCTCAGCCAGGAGCAGAAAACACTTCTGAACAGTGCCTCCAATTACCATTCCACAGAGCTGTTCAAGTAAGATACCATGATCAGTAGTATCAAAAGCTGCCAACAGATCCACAAAGATCAACACAGTAGCTCTGCCTCTGTCTTTCCCTTGGTGTAGGTTGTCAGTCAGAGCTATTAAGGCTATTTCAGTGCTATACCCTGGCTTGAAACCAGACTGAAGCGGACCCAGATAACGCCTGCGCTACATGTAAAATCTGAGTCTGCAGATCCAGCCTTGTAGAACCTGCTTCCCAATGGCTTCCAATGTTTTACCAAAGCAGCTGTGGTACACATGAGCCTTTCTTCTTACACAGCTGAAATCGTAGGTTGCCACTTCCCTCTGTGCCCTGTGATCTGCCACTGATCAGAAGGAAGAGGCAAGCACTGCTCTTCCCACTCCACCAATGGTACCTGCTGCACAGCATTTTGGAAGGAATCTATTGCAGTCAAGCAGAAGAGGATTAATTCATGGAGGTGAAAAAAGATTAAAACAAGATGCTATAATTACCATACACCCTTGACTATAAGTCAACCTCATGTATAAGTTGAGGGCAGGTTTTGGGGCCAAAATTATGGATTTTGATTATGACCCATGAATAAGTTGAGGGTAAAACTTGGGGGCATGTAACAAAGGATGTAAAGGATGACGCAAAGGAAAACAGTGCCAAAAGAACATACAAAATTGCAGCAAACATAACTCTTTGTACTCACGATAAAGGCTGGCTGGATGATATAGCATAGGAGGGTCAGACTATACTCTTGCCTTTCACCAGAGGATAGTTCCTTTCTGAATAAGAGTTAAAGTAGCAATAGCAATAGCATTTACATTTCTATACCACTTTGTGGTCTCTAAGTAGCATACCACTACGTAGTGTCTAAGTAATTTACAAAGTGTAAGCTAATTGCCCCCAACAAACTGGTTACTCATTTTGGCAATCTACGGAAGGATGACAGGCTGAGTAAACCCCGGTGCCCTGGGATCAAACTCACAACCTTGTGGCTACAATACTGGCTGCAGTACTGTCATTTAACCACTGTGTGATTAGGGGTCCTACAGAACTTATATTGACCCATGGGTAAGTCAACTGAAGTTATTTAGGTCAATTTTTTTAGGTCAAATTTCTTGATTTATACTTGAATATATACAGTAACTGGCCTCCTTATTCTGTGATAAGGAATCAATGATATGATTATCACCTTTAAAAACCTCTATTGTTTGAGCCTTACATTTGCAAGATTTAGGCAGTCCAAATGTCATGGAGGTATCTTATTCATAGAGTTGCCATGTGTTGAAGTCAACTTGAGGGCAAATAAGAAGAAGAAATAGCTTGAGACCTGTATATCTGAAGAGGTCACTTATGCATTGCCCTTCCTCTACCAAAAAAGAGATAAAAAGAAACATATTTAAACAATAGGTATAAAAGGTAAAGATAGTCCCTTGACATGAATGTCTAGTCGTAACTGATTGCCCAGCTTGGTTTCTAAGCTGAAGACCAGCGTTGTCTGAGGACTGCTCTGGGGATCATGTGGCCAGCATGACTGCACTGAACACTGTAACCTTCTTATCAAAGTGTTGTCTGTTTATCTACTTGCACTTGCATGCTTTTGAACTGCTAGGTTGGCAGAAGCTGGGACTAGTAACAGGAATTCACCCCATCATACAGCACTCAGGCCTCAAATTGCCAACCTTCTGATCTTCCAAGTGTCAGAAATGGCATCTTAACCACTAAGCCACCACATCCTTCCCTATACTACAGATATAGATGCAGATAAAGAAATAATGACTAGAAATGAGCTTAAATACAGAGTAGTATAGTACCACCTATAGTGGGGGAGATCATGAACAGGTGACCTGAATGCATACTTAATCCACTGTCCAGAGGTGAATCTCTTTAACTACCATAGCCCCACCCCCATATTTAACAGAAACTTAAGGGGGAAAGATTTACACCCTCTCTTCATCCAGTACTGTTGATTCAGATCTTCCTCCTTTCCAGCTGTTCTTTGGGATGGAAAGGATATAAGCAAGTCCTTCATACATGAATATCAGCCCTCTTCGCTTGTTCTATAAGTATGTTGAACCAAAATGTGGGGTACAAAGGAATGTGAGTGCTTCTTTGACATTTCTGGTCCCATCTCTTTGTTTATGGCATGGTCACTGCCTATGTGACAGAAATAAAAAATCAAAACAATAGCCCTAGTATTCTCAAAATATGTAGATATTCCCCACACGTAGGGGAAGTGTTCCTATGCAGATTTATTACTCCCCATGTAAGGAAAGAGACAGAACTGCAGATGGAGGGCCCAGGGCTAAAACCCTGGGTTTCCTTACGTTTCAACACATAACCACAGGGAGTAAATAGGATTATTAGTACTAATTTAGCCTTAGGACTTTATAACACAAGACTAATAAAGCACATTTATGGTGTCTTTGGCAGGTACTTATCATATGACCTCTCCCTTTTGCTACTTTGCATTTCAATCATTGTTGGAGACTTTCCCTGGCAGTGAAAAGGTACACTCCACCAAGATCAAGATGGGATCTGTTGGCTTTAGAATCATAGAATCATAGAGTTGGAAGAGACCACAAGGACCATCCAGTTCAACTCCTTGCCATGCAGGAACTCCAAATCAAAGCATCCCCGACAGATAGCCATCCAGCCTCTGCTTAAAGACCTCTAAGGAAGGAGACTCCACTACACTCCAAGGGAGTGTGTTCCACTGTTGAACAGCCCTTACTGTCAGGAAGTCCCTCCTAATGTTGAGATGGAATCTCTTTTCCTGCAGTTTGCATCCATTGTTCCGTGCTCTGGTGCAGCAGAAAACAAGCTTGCTCCATCCTCAATATGACACCTCTTCAAATACTTAAAGAGGGCTATCATATCACCTCCTAACTTCCAGGCTAAACATCCCTAGCTCCCTAAGTCGCTCCTCATAAGGCATGGCTTCCAGATCCTTCACCATCTTAGTTGCTCTCTTTTGGACACGCTCCAGAGTATTTAGACAAGAGAGGCACATTATCATCATTATTATTGTTGTAGCTTCAATGTGTTTCCAATGTTCCTAAGATGAATCAAGGAAAAGATGCTCTTCACCAATGAGTGAATGCAAAGTAGCAATAGCAGTAACACAACCTCATGTGAAAGTACTTGTCAAAGACATTTTTATCCTACTGTAATTGCGATTTATTTGCCTTGTGTGATAAACTCCCTAGTCTCTTTGCTCACCCTTTTTAGCTACCAGCCAGAACATTCCAGATGGCATTTTCATCTGGTTTGTTTAATACATTTTTATTCCACATTTCAAGCCCAAATGGTTCCCAGAGTGACTGACAAATCAGCAAGTTAAAATAACAGTTTACCATTACATATTCTTTAATTCTTAAAAAATATGTTTTCCTTGTTTTTATAGTTTTTAAAGGGCTGTCTTTATTACATGTGTTCTTAAATGCCATTATTAGTTATTTTCATTTTGTTATGTCATATGGCTGCATGTCGTTAGGCTTTCATTGTGATTTTTTGGTATTTAGTTTAATATTGTGCAAAACTCTCAGCAGTTTTTTTTAAAAAATAACTCCCTGTATTAATGCCTCTTTATACGTGTAGAATATGAAGAAAAAAATTACAAAATATGTGCACAAAAGAAAGATTGATATACTGTTTGGTACCAGTAAAATTTTAAAAGAAGTCAACACATAGTTAAGACATTTAAAACAAAATACCAGATTTTCATACTCATTACTGAAGTCTTAATAAAAATGCATCTACAATTGCAAAACAGTAGGCTTTTTTATTTTAATATTTGAACATAACGTTTGATTTATAAAGATAGCATTCTGTCTAGCTAGCATAATTTGCAAATGATGCTGAAGAAAAGATGCAAAAGCTTCTTAAACACTATGTGAAAACATATACATTAGATTCTAGATCTGGTTATTTGAAAACAGATAGATGAGAGGACCATTCTAATGTATACTTTTGTGCTTATATTCATATATAGTGTTCCTCTTCGTTCTTCTCCAACTTGAACTTCTCATTTGCTTTTGTAAGCCTGCATTTCTAAATGTATTTAGTACTACTGACCTCAGAAAGTCGTATTGGTAAAGATACCTATGATTGTGCTACATATTTCATAATATAAAGGCTCTACTGTTTAGATGTTAGAAAATGTTAGAAAAAAAATAAATTCCAAAAAGCAAACCTTGATTTTACCATTTTATATAAGGTACACTATCCTACTGTTATATCTTATTTAATGGGACCTGAGCATCCACAGATTTTGGAATCACAGCAGATACTAAGTGCCCACTGACTATTATTATTTGATAAAATACTATTTTCCCCAATATCATTTTGAGATATGGCTTCAATTGCTTCAACTATTTCAACAATATGGCTTAGGTAGCATTGGCTGTCAGGTACAGTCATAATTTTTATTTTGTGGGTGGAGAATCAGTTCCTTTGTTTGTGTTTGTGTATATCACATTAGGCAGGATGAAGTGTCTTCCTCGGGTGGTAGAGCATGAGAGGTAATAATTCACACAGCTATCCACCTCCACTTGGAGGTCCCCAGATATTCCACAAAACCCTCTTGACCACAAAGTAGTCTGTACATTTAATCAGGTAAGTAAAGTGGAAGGCAACAGGAAAAGATGAAGGCCACATTACAGATGGACTGATCTGATAAAGGAAACCTTAGGCCCCAGTTTGCAAGACTTGAGCAAGAGTGTTGATCATCCTGGAGGACTCTCACTCATAGAGTTGCCATACATTTCATCTCTGTATTAGGCAATCACTCTACAAATTATGGTTACTTTACATCATTATTTAAACTGAAACTGAAAATATCAGTGTCAGTTCCAAACATGCAGCAACAAAGTCAGACCCCAAGTGGTATTACAAAATCCTGTATTTCAATTTCCATATGCTCGTTGAAACAACATTCCTATAATATTTACCTAAGAACAAAGTGCAACTGAACTCTATGGCTCACCTCTGAGAAAACCCACAAACAGGACTAGGCTGGGAGTCCCTGACTTGTAATAAAGTAATTATCGAGTTGGGCACTGTGCATAAGAATATTTTCCAGATTTATCCAGCATACTTTTGCTTGACTAATACCAGGAAGTTTTTTCTCACATAAAAGTACTTTGAGTTCTATTATCAATTTTGCTTCAGATAATGTAGAACTGAAACTGACGAAGACTGAAATGCGTCATATGAAGACATCTTCAGCCATTTAATCCAGAAAAAAAAGTCCAACTAGCAGAAGCTCTTCAAAGTCTCAGTTGGAGAAGTCTTTCCCATCCCACTTTTTACAATCTTTGAACTGGAGGTGACAGGGGATTTTAGGAGATATAGCTCAACATTTTAATAACATTTTAAAAAAAATCTAAACTATATTTGTTTTATGCTTCAAGCTGATCCCAGATCTGGGAGAAAGATGAGATAATAACAAGAAACAAACAAATAGCAACAATAATTGATATTATTTTTGTTGTTGGAATCTCCCCTGCAGAAAATGTAGGAATTGTCTCTGTGATGCTTTTTTTAATGGCAATTTTCCAAGCTCACCTTCTTACCTAGACAACCTGAAGTGTTCTGTTTTACATTTTCTGAGGGAAAATATTCTGGTTAAGATAAAAATGAAGAAAATGGGCAAACACAGGGCTATATGCAAGAACTGGAAATTTGCTTCCTTTTTGTGCCACTTACCTATACCCCCCAGAAGAGGAAGTGCATAATCTCAAAACAAAGAGATTGATTTGTATACCATGTACATAAAACTTATTTTAAAAAAAATTACATATGGTACATCAGCATCTTCAGAAAAAAGTAGTATTAAAATGGTAATATTAAATGGGAATACAATAGATTTCCCAGGCTAGGGACACCTGTGTCTAGTGACCTGTGCCTCTTCAGGCTGCAGGCCAGGTGGAAAATGCTAATGGGCAATGTCAAGGATCCTGATCTTTTTTCTTATACATCTTTCTATTTACTTCAGCCTTAAACTGAGCAACCCAAGTGAGGATGAGTTCAAATAATGGACTGCCTTCTAGCAGCCCTTGAAATAAAGGACTATCCTCTGTAAAGTGAGATCCTTCCCCACCTCACTGCTCCTCTGTGTTTTGCACATGGTCTTTCATTTGTCTTTCCAAAAGAGCCCTAAAGACTCTTTTATTATAAAGACTAACAGAACCAAAGCAGGATACCTCTATTATATGACACAGCAGAGATAGCACATAGGGATATCAGCACTTGATATTTTTTGCCCATCCTTTATGCCCGGTCCTTGAACTTGTACTGATAACCAGCCTTGATAAATTTTCATAAAGCCTTAGTTAGACCTCATGTACCTTCTCCTTTGAAAAACAAAGAAGGGTGTTCCTGTGATATGGTGCTGCAAGTTAGGATAAGTAATTTGTGTTAGACCTGAATAGATAGATAGGCCTGAAAGGCCAGCCAAATGGCAGGATCTCAGTTCTGCTGAGTGTTCTTGATGCTCATAGGTGATGCTCCACCTCCCTACCTCCTTCCCTTTCACCTCGCCTTACCTCCTCATTTGATAACAGTGTAGAAAGTCTGAGTGAAGAGGCAATACTGCTATGAAACAAAGTGAAGTGACTTGCTCTGGGTAGAATCATAGGAGACAAGAATTTATATCTGAATATGCTTTGGCAGTAGCTTCAAGTAAAACCCCAATAACAGAACCTATAGCATTTAATTTGTTATTGTGTGTGCATGGGGTTGGAGTTGTACACTAAATTTCCCCCCAGTTTCAATCCCATGAATGAAAAAGCCAATACATTGTGGCAGCACAACTTGTTGCTGTCACCCATGAAGCCAAGCACAGCCTCCACTCATTACTGTATATACTTGACTATATGTCGACGTCATTTGTAAGTCGAGGGCAGATTGAGATATGCGGATCCATTAAGAGCAAAGGTTTGAAAGTAAGGGCACTGAAAAACAATTACAATGGTATCTTCAGCTGTGCAGATGATGGGGACATAAATCTGGTATCTTTAATTTTAATAAACGAATGAATCAAAATTCAAACAAAATGATCTCCTTGAAAATGAGTAATCAAAGATGCTTCTCTCCCTTGATAAAAATGGTGTTTCCAATTATTGTCCTATTTTTAATGGCCAATGTGTCCAATGTCGATAAAATTGTGGACCAGCAATGAGCTCTGTGGTTGCAATTCTAAACACATTGGAGAGAAAGACCTAAGTCCAGTTCTTAGTCTGAACTAGAGTAGACACACTGAATCAGTGCGTGGACACTTATAGAAACCCCATTGATTTAGCTTGTTTATCCTAGTTGGGATTATATCTGCTATAATACCCAAACTTTAAAGATCCTGTCCAGATTATTAACACTATCCCCAATAAGTTTGGATATTTGGAATGCTCCTCCAAAAATTGGATTAAAACCCAGGGTAGATTGGTTATCCAATTGCTATAGCATCTATCAGCCTCCACTGAGCACTAGTGCATATCATATCTATATAGGTATAAGGATGCATGAGAATATGAAATCATGACTCCATGGTCTACAGGAAGAAAAATGTCAGCTATCTGAGAAATAACATTGTTTAACTGCGCTTCAGCTTTTCTTTGCTTCATTTCTTGTAAACCAGAATAATATAAATCTTTTCTATCCTTTTAAGACACTTGTATGTATGAAATCATATTTGGCTACCCATTTGACCTTCTTGATCCTTTAATAAAGCAAATTTATACAAGATAAAATGCCATTCAATTCAGTGCAATGCAAAGATATATAAAATTAATGCAACATAAAAATTATTTGTTTTCTTCAGCTGGAGGTACGAATTAATTAAGGGATTCCAGATACTGCTGATATTAGAGACAAAATATGCAAGGACATCCTAAGTGTAATGAACGAGTGGGTTCCGGATGAGTGTGTTTCAGTTGAAAATATGGTCCTAAACCAAAGGAAATGGCTGCACGTGTTACATTGCTGAAGGAAGGATTTGGAGACTAAGAATCAAGAAGTTTTGACTTGGCCAGCGAAGAGAGTTTCTACAAAACAAGAAGAATTTGCACAAACGGAATGTACCCTGAGCTGCAAGGACTATGGCAATCGCTGTGACATCAGCCGAGGTCTCAACAACTGACAACATGAACATCTTCCTGACTAACTCATGTCAGCATTAGAATAACATTCTCTGTGCTCCAATAAACAATTCTCTGTGTTCCAATAACATGGACCAAGCTTTATGAACTGAGAACATGAACTGTAATGACAATGAGGAAAACCATGTCTTGCTCAAGAGATGAGAAGAAGAAAGTATAAAAGAGGAGGATTTCCAGCCCCTCCTTGGTGATTCCTGCCCACGGCTACAGGTTTCATCCAACCCTTTGAGGACGGGCTGGTCACTCGTTCGGCAAAGGGACTGTGTGTGTGTGTCTCTGTCTGTGTGTCTGTGTGTTTGTGTGTGTGTATGAAAGAAATCTCTCTTGATACTTACTTCCTTGCCTTATATGCATAGTATTTAGATTATTTGCTTGTCTTATGTGCCTTAGTAAAAGTAGTTTAAATCCAGATCTGGTGCCTCAAAGTGTCTGTTTCAACTTGACTTTGGGGTAGGTCTTTTGAAGGTGGGAATTTACATTTACTCACTCTCAGGAAACAAAGAACTGCCCTATAAAAACTTGGGCATAACATAAGTAGTCTTTCAATTTAAAAAAAACTGAATTACAAAGAAGAGAGAATTCAGATTTTTTTAAAAAAAATTTTAAGTAAAAATCAAACTTCTGGTAGCAAACAAGTAAAATCCCATTGTAGATGACTACAAAAATTCCAGGACCTGACTATGGGGCTTTCTAGATTGCCAGGAAAGTGTGACATGAAGTTGCCCTTTCCTTAATGCTTAGCAGCTGCACCACAGCCTTTAGATGGAGCTGCACTGTTCCGCAGTTTTTAAAAAAGAAGCTGGGAAAACCAGCACCTTTTAAAAGGCGCTTCTTCTCCCCTAAAACGCAAAAAAAGCGTTTTCATGGCACACTTTCTCTTTTTCTCATCTAAAGGCTAGAGTTTCATGCAGCCATGAACACACTTCTTTTTGCCAATCTAGAAAGCCCAAACGATGGTTAAAATCACAATGGCTGTGAATTAAAGAAGGTCTGATAATTAGTTCATTTATATCAAATGTTACATGGCTTGTTGCTTACTAATTAGCTTGAGTTATCAATTTGATCATCTTTCATCGTGAACAAATAGCATTAGCAATTATTACATCAGAGGCTTTTCAGTTCCTCCTGCAATGAAGCTGTGACAACCTCCAGCTAAGGACATTGACCCATGAGCTGCTATTTAGTAAGAAGTCATTATAATCATGTAATGAACAAATTAACAAGGCCGTTTATCCTACCAGCTCAGTATTATCTGTGCTGGAATGGCAGCAGCTCTCCAACTCTCTGGTGGAGGTCTTTCCCATCATTCACTACCTGATATTAGTGGGGATGTCAGGGATTGCATCTTCAGGGAAGGAAGAGCAGAGCAAGGTGCACCTGGCATACAACAAAACGGGCATTGCACTTTGCTCTGCCCTGAGTTAAACTTGGAGGGAAATTTTATTTGATCCACATTAAGCCAACATTATTCACTCTTCTCAGACTAATGCACAGGCCAGAATACAGTTATCTTTTGGACTTCATGCATTTTGCAAGCAACATCTCAGCTCAAAAAAATGTATATATTAGAGAGGCACTGCATACACAAATGAAAATTATAAGAGTAAATGCTAAATAGAGTCAGCATGGTATAGTGGTTTGAGTGTTGGACTATGCCACTAGAGACCAGGGTTCAAATCCCTGCTCAGCCATGAAAACCCACTGGGTGACCTTGGGTGAGACACACTCTCTCAGCCTTAGGGGAGACAAAGTCAACCCAGTTCTGAAAAAATATTGGGAAGAAAACCCTGTGATAGCTGCACCTTAGAGTTGCTTTATGTCAGAAACAACTTGAAGGCACACAAGAACAACAAAGTGCTAGACTGTTGACCATCTTTAAAAAAAAACACCTGACTGATGTTAACAACAGGATTGAACAGACATATACAAAATAAGGCCAAACATATGCAAAATTGGACTGGGCTTTGTCTATCCCTACCTGTGACTTATGGTCCCTCCTCCCCTCAAAGTGCATTTCTCCTTTGGTAAAACAAACAATTACAACATTTTTCACTCATTATAGAATTACACAGAATTGCAGAACAAGTGCCACTGCACCACTGTGTAAAGCCAGAAACAGGAGATATTTCTAAGGGCTGTGTGTGTGTTTACAGTGCTATCTGAGGGGCACAGCAGTTTTTCTGATCATAGCATTATAAAGCTGATTATAACATTACCCATTCATCAATACAAAAACCAAAAATAAATTTCATGTGCCAAATGTCAAGTCAGAAAACAATGAATCAAGCCAGTTAAAAATCAAGGACTGAAGCAAGAGCATCCAATGACAAGCTTCTTTAATTACAAGAGTTGAGATTATGACCCTTGAACTATAAATCTGACATAATGAAATTAATCAGATTTCTGACATTGTCAAAGTCAAACTGTTCACTAAATGGACTTTATCAACCATGAAAGGAGAACTGTTGCATAAGAACCATATTCATTGCATGTTAAACTGATCCAAGTATAGGGAAGGCGTGTGAGTGGGTGATGTGTGCCTTCAAGTCATTTCTGACTTATGGTGACCCTAAGACAAACCTATCATGGGGTTTTCTAGGATTGCCTATAGCGAGTACCTCCGTTTTATTTGGATTCAGTTTAAGTCTATTTTCCCTCATCCAATCCATTACTGACTTCAGACAGTCATTCATAATTGAAAAAATATACCTGAGTATCTGTAAATTGTGACCTGATCTATAATATGCTCATTGATTTCCCATCTGTGTTTGATCCTCATTCAAGTACAAATTATGATCCTGGACTTTTCATAGTTGATAGTTAACAAACCCATTTTTACAAAAAAGTCATGGGCCCTAAAATAAGGACACCTCTTGTGCAGAGGAACTCTGCTAGATAAGGTTATCCTCTCCCTGAAATCTGAGCCTTGCAGCTTTGGGTGTTCTTCTGGATTCATCTCTGAGCCTAAATGCTCAGGTTTCAGCAGTGGCCAGGAGTGCATTCCTTAAGTAAGGAGGTCCAAAGCCATTTAATTGTCATCAGAAGCACCTGGAATTTAGCCTAGTAGCATATTGGTACCAGTATTATTCTTTTTAGAATGGCATCATGATGTCTATATGGTATTCCAGTCAACAATTGAATTTTGAACTATTGCATTTTGCACAAACTGTAGCTTGTTAATCAGTTTCAAGTGCAGCTCCATATAGAATGCATTACAGTAGTCTATATGGAAGTTACCAGTGCATGAACTCCTGTAGCAAGGTTATCCAGAAGTCAGTGGGGATAACAGTTCATGTGGTTTATTGGATAATGTAGAAAACCTTGGACCAGAGTAGATGAGCCTGATGTTCCCAATGCATGTGATTTCACATATATTTTTCTTCTTATCTGCTTTACCACTATATATTGAAAATATGCATATAACTCATCCCCTTCACTTTATGATTGTGCAAATTTCAAGGATTTAACAAACGTCTGGGTATATTTCATCTAGACTCCCTATGGAGGTATTTCATTCATGAATGTTGTGACCCTGGTTCCCTACCATCACACCCCAAATATTATCAGGGAGAAATCGCATTCTGTAGGGAATTGTCATGAGTTTCGATTCATTACTCCAAGAATCAAAGAATGCTGGGAAGACCTCTGTGCACATTTTGTTGTCCTGGAAATTCTGTGAAGAGAACCAAGTACAAATTTATTTTAGTTGAACATTAATTCAGCAGACGTTGTTTGCACACCGGAGATCTGCTCTCATCCTTAACCATTTGTTGTCCTGAATCTGGAATGCCGGGGTCTGCAAACCTCTGCAATAACAAGTGAAAACACAGGTTCAAACCATTGTATGATCTGCCATGGAAGCTGTCAAAAAAAAATTAATAAAATAAAATAAAAAAAATCAGGACAGCTCTCACATTTAGATGTCAAAGGTGAAATTCAGTTGTTAGTGTCAACTACAGGATTTTTGTTTTTGTTTTGTTTTGTTTTGTGCCATCAAATAAAATTTGACTTCTGGAAACCCATGAACGAGAGATCACCAGGAGTCATGGGCATCAACTGTCTGCTCAGGTCTCAATGGGGCGATTTAGACCACTCCATTTGGGGCAGTCCCAACCCACCTCCAGAAGCGGCGGGATGGGGCCGAGGCTGCCATACAGGCAGCCTCAGCAGCCCCATCGCGCCGCTTCCAGAGGCTGTGGGGAAGCGGCAAACTGCCAGTTCCCCATGGCCTCTAAGCAGGGTGCAGCGGGCGCCCTGGGCACCCGCTGCACCCCGCTTCCCTCAGCGGGGCTGAAGGGAAGAAGGGGCCACCGCTGTGGCCCCTTCCTACCTGGGTCTTTGCTGTAGCTTGTCTAAAAGCCGTGGCAAAGACCCAACGCTAAAAAGGAGCTCTGTTCGGAGCTCCTTTTTTGCGCCGCTGGAAAGGTGCGATTTGCGCCCTCCTGCAGTGCAAAGGCGTCATCATGTGCGCAGCGCGTCTAGCAGCTGCACACATGATGACGCTTTGAGAGTGCGTCTGTATGGACACCGCCATTTTAAAATGGGTGTAGACGCTACGCCCTCCCTAACCCTAAAGGCGCACTTTCAAGCCCTTATCATGCCTCTAAATGCCCGTTTAGATTGGGCCATTAACTCCAGACACCAGTTTCTTCCTTGATTGGATCAATTTACCAGAAGCATAGTTTTTCTCTTTTTGTACTGTCTTCCACTTTACAAATCATTATTGCCTTTTCTAACCCAAATAGGGTAAACACCCTCAATCAATTGGAGCTTGGTACTTCAACACCAATACAAGTTCCATTGTCTGAATGGACTTACTCTAATTGGGATGGACAATTGGATTTACTCTAACTCGGATTGACTATTGGATTTGACATATGCTGGCTAATGGGTGCACCAAGGAATTCTAAATGAAAATCAGCATATGCTTTATAGATGATAGTAAAGCCTTTGACTGCATAGATCATGAAAGGCTACAGAACACCCTTAATGACATGAGAGTGCCAATACATCTGATAGTACTGATGAGGAATCTGAACTCAGAAAAAGAGGCTGTTGTTAGAATAGAACATGGAGAAACCGAATGGTTCCCAATTGGCAAAGGGGTCAGGCAAGGCTGTATACTTTCACCCTACCTTTTCAACTTGTATATAGAACATATATTATAAGAAAACAGGCTTGGACACAAGCAGGAGTGAAAATAGGAGAAAGGAACATCAACAATCTAAGATATGCAGACGACACCATACTATTATCAGAAACCATCAAAGACCTAGTTCAACTACTAAGGGAGGTCAAAGAAGAAAGTGTAAAGGCAGGCTTACTGTTGCACATAAAAATAAACAAAAATAATAACCACAGAGGATCTTCACAAGTTCAGTCTAGATAATGAAAACACAGAAATAGTAAAAGCATTCCTATACCTTGGATCAAACATTGATCAGAATGAGAACTACAGTCAAGAAATCAGAAGACTAAGAATAAGGAAGGGAGCTATGAAAGAACTAGAAAAGCTCCTAAACAGCAAAGATATACAACTAAGAGCCACTACAGACTGGCGTTATACACTGGCGTGGGGGTGTGGTGTACACACGCCAGCTGCCCCCATGCCGCCCTATGCCACCATCATGCTGTTTGCCCAGCTGCACAGCAGGGAACATCACGGCACTCTGTTGACACAGCATTTAAATGTGCTGCACCAAAGGAGCACCTAAAAGCCACGGCAGCAGTGGCTATGGCACCCTTTCTGTGGTGCAAAAAGGAACTGCTTTTTGCAGCTTCTTTTTGCTCTGCGAAAAGGCCAGATCAAGGCTACAGCATGTAGTTGCAATGGCACCAATACAGTGAGGCTGTAGGCTGCTCCATAGGTGTGGTCTCTTGAGCCCCTAAGTATATCTTAAGGAGCCCTGGTGGCACAGTGGTTAAATGCTTGTACTGCTCCCTGTTTTCAGCCCTATATCTTAATCCTTTACTATTCATGAAATTAATGAAAAATTACCATATTATTTATCTGCACTTGAAGTGAAAAGTAAGAATTATCTATAAGCAGGTGCATTGTAGTTTGGAATACAATTTTTCTGTGTTTAAATAACTCAGCAAAACAGACGTTAGACATAGAAAAGTGTGCCCCCTCTGGAATTTAACAGACTACTTCATGATAAATCAGACCCTTACTCCTCCCTTTTCTTTCTTTCTTTCTTTCTTTCTTTCTTTTTTTATAATCAGATCCTTGAATAGGAATGGAAAGGTTATCGAAGTGACCTGGCCTTTCCATGTGCTGCAAGAGTATGACATTGGCAGTTTTATGTTGAACATAAAGGATCAAGAGTATGTTAAAAGACAGGAATCAGAAAATGGAACAAAGCCATTCTGCTCTGCCTCATGTAACAAATCCTTCTAGTTGCATCAAAGCCACTGAATGATTGGGTAGCCCATTGCTTTAGGGAGAGGGAACTTTCACATATAAATTCAAATACCAGAGGGGTTTTTCATTTAAAGTCAATAAACTCAAATGCATCCATCCCCTCCACCCACAATCCCCAGATCATGTTTATTGAAAGTGATATATGATGCAGCACTGGATAAAAGTTAAAATTTGAAAACGATAAAATACTTTTTAAACTAGCCTGCTCTAGAGATTTACTACTTTTGACACCAAATGGAAGACATATCTGGCATACTGTAGTAGGAGCTTTTTATTGTGATTATTTCAATTGGATGACAATCCATGCAAACAGTTGGTTCAACAAAAGTCTTTGGGAGGAAAAAAAAAATCCCCAATGAAGATCCCATCTGGAGGAGTTCTGTGAAATGTTGAGTGGAATCCTGAGCATGCTTAATACAAGGCAAATTCTACTAAAGTAAAATGGATTTCCTCCCAGGTATGGTTATGCTTGACCTGATTAGCTTAGATGCTTACCATGGCTCTTTACCATGACAAGGCCAATAGGGCAGGAACAGATAATGATTCATTGTGGCTTCACTGCTCAGGGTTGTGCACATTCATCTCAGGACTCAATTACTTGATACGTTTTACATGAAGCAATGACATCTCCCCCCCCCCCCCCAATTCTTTCTCCACTTTTCCTTTTCCTTTCCTTTCCTTTTCTTCTTTCCAGTTGGGAGGTCTAATTCTTACTGATATTCATCTGCATGGGAAGAAGAGACTTAATACTGTTGGCCCTCCATATTCACAGATTCTTTGCCCATGGATGCAGTCATCTACAGCTTGAAAATATTCCAAAAAGATATAAATTCCAAAAAGCAAACCTTGTTGTTTCCCATTTTATATATGGGACACCTTTTTACTAAGCCATTGTATATAACGGGTCTTGAGCATTCATGGATTTTGGTATCCATGTGGGGTCCTGGAACCAAACTCCAGCAGATACCAAGGGTTCACTGTATTTCCCACCCCAGTGCCAATTTTACCAGCAATTGCCCTATGGTTAAAAATGGGACTTGGAAAAAAAGGTATCATGGTACCAGGGAACTCCTTTGGTACCATGGTATCATGATTTGCCCAGTAAATCAGGTTTAGGATAGGAAAGATCTTCTTGCCTCTCCTCTCTCTCTTTTGAACTCTCACCATGCACTGTGATAAACTGATTTGGGGACTGTGTTTAAAACCTCCGATGTATTTGCAGGCAAAGGTGAGACGTCACAAAAAGGAGACACCAGGACACACAGTTGGAAGAAAAAAGGCTACAGCTTTATTGAGTACAGCTGACAGGTAGGGTTGGCCCAAATGCATGGGTCTGGATTTGGCATTGACCAACCCCACCTGTTGCTCAATGAACCACGTTGCCCAGCCACAGCAGGATGACAGAAGGGGTAACCAACTGATTATATATCTGTATCCTTGCCCCTTTGTCACCGGAGGATGCTGATCAGGAGTTGCCCCCACAATGGCAACACCTCATCACTCCCATCAGCCCTGGGTCCCCGTGGGACTCTTGATTCGGTGATCCACAGCACAGGGAGTCACGCTCACCAGATCCAAGGTCCATGCCACCACCCCAAAAAAGTTGTAACACACCCTGACCCTTATAAGCCTGAAATATAGTGTGGGAGGGTGGGGAGAACCAGGCTGGAATGGCGCCTATTGCCCCAGCCACATAGCCTTAAATAGGCTGAGGAACTAATCATAATGGAGGATGGGCAGAAGTCCCACCCCAATAAAGGAGGCCGCCAGGTGGGCTTCCAGAAACAAATATTGCTGGGACCCGTAGTCCCGAGCAGCCACCTGCAATCCGCTGGAGGCCAGTGGAGAGTCAATCCAGGCCTTGAAAACAGCTCATGATGCACTCTGGGAGCAAACCACCACCCCGGCTGGGCAGAGAAGCCACCGTGGCCCCAAAGCCACCCTCCCTAGCAACTGGGCCAGCCTGGTAAGTCAGGCAGCCCCATTGTCATGACTGTGGGATAGAAGAAATAGTTCTGCACGCCAAGACAAGTAGTGCCTCAGTTATACCCATTTTTAGTTTAAAATATGTCTGTCTCCAGGCTAACTCTTAACATGAGAGAACAAAAAAAAAAAGACAAAGCGACAAAAAGTAGCAGCATACTGTGTGCTAACCAAACCATAGCCTTCCCTTTTCCTTTTCCTTCATCTCCTTCTGAATTTATATAATCAGAATTCTCAGCATTTTGCAATTCTAGTATGTTTACTTTGCTGTGTTGGTTCTGGACATGAGGATGGCATTGCGAAACAAAAAGTTTGTATTGGCTATTTCTCACAGAAATGAAACAGATTAATCATTAGTTTTTAGAATGGCACTTTTAACTCGGATGCCTTTAGAAGATTAAGGTTTTAGATTTCAATAAAAAACAAAGGTGTGCTTCAGTTAAAGTTAAGTGCTTTAAAATCCCATTAAACTGGAAAGAGTTAAGTTCCAATAATCAAATTCCTGCTCAGCCCTCTTACTCAGATATGATATGATATGCATATTTATGCGAAAAGCCTCTGAATTCAACAGGGCTTAGGGCATGAATGGGAACCACAATGCCCTCCAGAGGTGGCTGGATTGTAAGTCCCATCATAGCCAGCATAGCCAAAGGTGAAGTATGCTGGGATCTGGAGTCCAACAACATGTGTAAAGCTACATGATTCCTACACTTGGTTTAGTGTCGTGAAATGAAATGAGAGAGATTTAGACTTAGTGCAGTTTAGTCCACTGCATTTGGATAAATGTCCATTTTCTTGGCTTTACCTTATATTTTCCAACATTTCATGCATGAAAACTAGGCCAGGCAACAGCATGGTGTACAGTTAGCCCTCCTTATCCATGGATTTTTTATCCACGGATTCAACCATCCACAGCTTGAAAATATTTTTAAAAATATACAAATTCCAAAAAGCAAACCTTGATTTTGCCATTTTATATAAGGGATACATTTTGCTAAACCATTATACTTAATGGGACTTGAGCATACATGGATTTTGTTATCCACGGGAGATCCTGGAACCAAACCCCAGTGGATAACAAGTATTAAGTACATATGAAGAAGAACAGAAAAGTGTTTGGTGTGTCACCACCAGACAGGCCTATGAGAGTGACAGGATGGAGAGAAAGCTCTCTCTGAGAAATCATAAGACCTAGGCAGGCTCATAAGGGGAGATATGGGCTTTGAGACCATTTGGACCCAAGCTCTATAGGGCTTTATAATTCACAATCAGCACTTTGGATTGTGCCCAGAAATCAGTGGTATCACTACAGAAGTGCAGGGGTGCAAACCACACAAGGTGATAGCCCAGAAGAGGAGTGACACACAGCCCCCCTGCCCCCACTGCAGGGTGAGAAGGGACAATTGTGCCCCTTCCAGCTTCACCACAGTGTTGTTTTCCCCTTTAGGAGGAGGCCACCTCCACAGTGAAGGAGAAGGGTGAGCACACCCCATGGCAGTGGCTTCCTCCTCAAGAGGAGGCTCTGGAGGCGGCTAAGAAGGGACGTGAGTGTGTCTCTCCTGGCTTTGCCATGGCAGCAGATGATGATGATGATGATGATGATGATGATGATGATGATGATGATATTTATATCCTGCCTCTCTGTGCAACACAACCAGGACAGCTTGCATGTTAAAATATACAATCTCATATCTCAATAACCCATCCACCCCTAAAATACAATTAAACAGTTTGCAGATTAAAACATACCTTAAAATAATAAACACTGCCAATGCCATGGCAAAAGAAAAAAGTGAGTACTTGTATGTCCTTTGGGCCGCTTAATATGCTTAATATGGTATCATCCTACATTAAAATTATTACTCATTCCACTTAATATTCATAATTCATGAAGAAAATAATTAACTAGGAAGAGCTTTCCTTTGGGTTGGTTGCGTACATTTTTAAAAAATAACCCAAATGGTTACACATTGTAGACTACTTTAATATTAGGTAAATAACCAAGATAGCTATATAGATATTAACTGAGTTCCAAAGACTTTGCATATGGCACCTCAACCCATTACCCAATGTTTGAAGAGTTACAAAAGTACACACAATTTTCCAGATCGAGACAGACTAACCCAGAACAAAATATTATCAGAACAGTAGCTACCTGTCAGGTGGCTGATAACAAACAGATCCAGCTTTAATGTCTTTTTACTGTAGCTCTTCTAGAACAAGTCAAACTTTATTTTCCCCCATAGTCCCTGAACATACTTGAGGCTACGTGGAATCTGCATGATTTTACTGAATGTGTGTATGTATATGTGTGTGCCTTCAAGTTGACTGTTGACTTACAATGACCCCAAGACTTTCATAGGGTTTTCTTAGTATGTAATAAACGGTCAGTTATAACAATATTAGTCTAAGCATAAAGCACACTGAGGGGCCAATTTCTCTGTACAGCCAATTACTTTTTAGGGATTCAACTATTAAAACCAGAGTGATCTGAATTTGGTATTTAACCAGCAAGATCTCCCAGAGGGAAATGACTACAGCCTTAACCATTTCATTTCAGGATACATGGCCTACTGTGTGGAATTGAACCTAGATCAGTGGGGGCTACTATCAATTGCAAATCATACATAAAGCTGAAGCTGTCTTTTCTGTTGAAATATATCTATCAGAATGTCCATTGTTAGCTGAAAAGGAAGAATGGCATACAAAAAACAGGAAGGTAATGATACAATAACAGGAAGATAATGAACTAGTAACAGGGACAGCTTCTTTCTTATTTAGTGGATCACTTGATGCTATAACAGGTGTCAACCCAATTCTATTTTTATACATATCTTGGGTGAGTGAGTGAACACAACCCACCTCTAGAAAAAAGTGAACCTCTGTTTCTCTGCCCTATCAGGATTTTTCAGGCAAACGCAAGCCTCAAATCACAGAAAAGATTGTTTTCTGCCATGCCAAAGCGTCTTTCTTCCATGACTGATTACAAAACGGTCTTTGTTCCTTTGCTAACTTGATGAAGTCACTGCCACGCAGCACACATATTTATTGCACCGTGCAAAGGTTGCAGCCAACAAATATGCTGGTGCAAAGTCTGGGATCCTGAATCTTTATAATAAACTTAAGGCAAGGTATTTCTTGCTGCCTTGCCATAATCTACAGACTTCAGATAAAGCAGCTTCTTTATAACTTTTGTGATAAGGACTGAGAAAAACAGGCAAGCAGGACAGATGCTGGGTTCAGTCTCAGTTTGGTTCAGTCCTGACACCAGTTTTAATTCACATTCCTAAAGCTGATAAATAATGGCGGAGTCAGCATAGCTAAGGCCTCCATATATCTTGGACTCCTGAACAGGGCAGACTTCTTCCAGATGGATATGTGTTAGAAATCTTTCTTGAAGCCCAGTATCTAGAAGCCTAATGCCTGGATTCAATTTAAAAAAAAATGTTCCAATCAATCTTCAGACAAAAGCTCCCCTCAAGGTACTAATTCTATGGCTAACAGTGATATCTTTCTGAAGTCAATGGGGGAAAAAACTCATTATCATGATCTTAACAGGTTTTCATTTCATTTCAAAGTAAGACAGCCTTCTGATTCATCCCTGCCTGCACCCGATTGTGTACAGTATCATATATACTCAACTATAAGTTGACTTCATGTATAAATCAACGACAGGTTATGGGGGGCCAAAATTATGGATTTTGATGTGACCCATGGATAAGTTAAGGGTCATGAACAAAGGATCTAAACTTAAGGATTGAAGTAAAGGAAATAAGTGCCACAAAACTTACAAAATTCCACCAGGCATGTTTGTGCTCAAAGTAAAAACTGGGTGGATGAGACAGTAGAGTGGGATCAGTGCTTCCAGGACAGGTTACGTTTTTGTCTTTCAGCAGAGGATGGTTCCTTTTTAAATAAGAGTTAAATTACAGTCCTTACATTGACCCATGGATAATTCGACTGTTTTGGGGGGGTCAATTTTTGACTGAAATCTTGTACATGAGTATATACAGCAAATAATCTTACTACAATCAAATTTAAGCACTCTGGTACTCGCACAAAGAAAAATGCAGCGTACCAGACAATTGCACTTATATTACATGAAAGCCCAGGATTCCTGAAATCACATGTTGGGATTTTCAGCGAGGGAGTATCTCTATTAACAATTTGTTCATACCACACATTTGTCAGACACCTTGAGGAAAGGGCTGTGGCTCAGAAGTAGAGCATACACTTTCCAATTAAAAGATCCCCAGTGCACTCTCTAGTGTCTTGAAATAGGGCTGGGGAAGACTCTTTGAAACCCTGCAGAGGGTTGCCAAGTCAGCAACTTCTCATCCCGAAAGATTTCAGATATTAAACTACCTGAGACGGCTTTGAACTCCTGGGGGTGGTCCTTGTGTGAGAACTGCAACGTGTGTGTGTGTGTGAGAGAGAGAGAGAGAGAGAGAGATGAAGTTTAAAAGTGAGACAGACAATATCCTATTTCCTGAACTCCTTCTTGATCAAATATGAACTGCAGGATATAGTTGGCCAGAGGGCCTAGTTCTACATAAACTAATATTCGTAATATATCTATACTAATTTTAGTGTGCCCATAGAACAGTACCCCTGATATGCAGTGATTTCTCATGCACTGACATCTGTAAATAGTTGAGCATGACTGCAAACTCTGCCTAGGAATAATAGGTACTATCACATCTATTCACTCAAGAGGAGATGATTGCTGAAACAAGGGTGGGCAAACTGAGACCACACAACTGGACGGACCTCAAAAGCTATTTATGCGGATCCTTTGCATCATGGAATTACATCTCTTGGGATCCTCCAGAAATAGCAATTACCTTAAAAATAGGTCACTGGACCCGTCTGCATTACTGAACAGCAAATAGAGTCAACCCTCCATATCCACGGTTTCTTTATCCACAGATTCAAGCAACCACCATTTGAAAATAAAATTTAAAAATCCCAAAAGCAAATCTTGATGTTTGCCATTTTATATATGGAACACCATTTTGCTATGTCATTGTATATAATGGGACTTGATCATCTATGGATTTAGGCATCTATGGGGTGGGTTGGGTGTCCAGGAACCAACCCCCGAAGGATACCGAGGGCCCACTGACCCTCTCTCTCTTTCTCTCTCTCTATATATATGTATTTCCATTAAAAAAAAGAAGCATTAACATAAAACACATGTACTCTTTCTCAACCGACAAACATCCTAAACAAATGCCTAAATAAAATCAAAACACAAACCATGTCTAAAAATACATTCAAAACAGAACTATTCATTACTTCCTTATACCATCTTTCTGCCAATTAACAATTGCAATTTATATGACCTGTATACCTAGTTTTAGATTAGAGTCAAAAAGATTAGAAGAAAGATCCATTTTCTTTCTTGTTTTGTATGTGCTCACACTACTCTTGTATGCATAATTAACCTATTTTGCTAATTATCAATGCCCTTCCTTAAATTTCCCATTTGTCATCGAGAAGAGGGTATCTATTCATTTTTCTCTCCTCATTCATATTTATAGCATTTCACTATTCATTTTTAAGTATTCATATACTCTTTTCCAGTTATTTATTGAGCTTCCTTTTTTATTTTCATTAATATCTTGAGACAGTAAGTCCATCTCCATCAGATCAAGCAATTTTATTTGCCACTCATCGATATAAATTTTATTTTTTCTTTTCCAATATTTTGCATAGATAAGTCTTGCTGCTGTCAGCATATAACAGATAACCCTTCCATATTTTTTCTCATTTTGATTATCAAGCATACACAAAAGTAATACTTTGGGTCTATATTCCAATTTGATATTTAATATTTCATTTAAATTTGTGTACATTTTTCTCCAATATTCTTTAGCCTCGGTGCAAGTCCTTTTCTTTTTCACATTTCCAACAACAGATTTTCCCCATTCCATATATTTTACTTAATCTATCCGAAGAGATAGATTATCTGTATATAATTTTATAATAATTTTCTTTGATGTCTCGTCTTATTGAATAATTAATCTAATATTCCAATATTCCACTGGGCCTCTTTTTTAAAACCATAAATTAACCTTGGACATATTTAGCTGTTTGGTCTGGTTTGGTATTTTTAGCAGCCCATGCACTTTCTTCCACAGGCGGCAACTAGGGTCAGAAAAGTAATCCCCAGATCCAACAAAGTTGCCTATCTCTGCTTTGAAGGTGTCTCTCTATAAAATCAATCCCTTTCTCCTGTAATGCTGCTTGCTTTGTTTTGCTGTCAGGAGACACGGGAAAGCAAAGCGGTTTCCTGAGAATTGAAAACTGTATCCATTTGTGACTCATTTTATTTTTCTCGGCACAATTCCTATCACAGTTCTCTTCAAAAGAACATGCCATCTAAGAAGATTAGTCAACACTAGGCTCATCACTCCCTAACCAACATGCTTTTAGATGTTTTTTTCCTTGAAAATTATTGATTTACCTTCATATCATAAGGAGCAGAGTTGTTTACCATGATAACTTCCGCAGGTCATTAGTTTAGCTCTTGGGCATTTAATTGCTCTTGAAGTTTAACCTTAGGCTGTGGAACAACAAACAAAGCTAAGATGGTTTGAGGCACATTTTTCTTTGCACTGTATTTGGTGCTGAATAATTTGAAATATTCAATAAAATAATTGTTTGCTTGATCGGTAGCCCACCTTTCCACCAAATGGTGTTCAGGCTGTCTAACAACAATAACACAAAAACAATTAAGACATAAGAAAATACAATAAAGAGCAGTAAAATACAAAAGTTTAAGAAAGATAAAACCATGGTAGATGAAACATGGTAAAAATAATGTTTCAAAAAGCAAGTTAAAACCAATTACAACACATTTTCAAATCAGCTTACATGCAAAGACCCAAGTAAACAAAAATGCATTTGCTAAAGAAGTTAATCAGTGGTAGAGCAAGCCAGAGCTCCCTTGACAAGAGCTCCCTTGCCAAATGTGCTTCAGATATTGGCAGAACAGACAGGAAAGCCTCCTGCAATGATCTTAAAAGCCTGACAAGTTGATGTGGCAGAACTGAGACATGTAGTTTGCTCACTGTTTTCAAACCACATTTACCAAACCATGTAGAAAACTATTAACCTGTATTCTTCTATTTCTTTTTTTTTAAAGATATTTTTATTTAAACGCACATATGGAGACACATATATATGTAGTTTATATTTTGTGTAGTTTAGGTTAGTCTAGTTGGTTTTATGTGGGTTCTTTTATGTATTTAATATGCCATATATTATCTGTGACAATAAATACATAAATAGAATGCCTCCTTCCTTTCTAGAAGGAAAAGGAAGAAACAGGACCCCCAAAATTTGGGTCACAATGTTTTTTAAGTGCCAGACAAGAATGATGTTAATATTGGAGCTGATAGCAAGGATGCATGGTAGCAAACATGAGCTCGAAAACAGCTGGGGGCGGGGGGATGAATGTAGTCCATGGACTGTGTGTTGCCCACCCCAATCTATGGGGCCGTTCAGACTATCGTAAGAACCAGTTAGCAAACCGGTTTAAAATCAAGAAGTTCATACTGAAACCGGTTTTAACACTACTGAATCTGGATCTTGCACACGCGTAGCGGGGCAAACCTCCCATAACCACAGTATATTTACCGTTTATTTTGGAAAAAACCAGTTTGCAGGGAATATGAACTTGGCTCCGATCATGATCGGGTCAAGTTCAGAGGAGGGGAAAAGGCCAGGGGGGTGGAACATGCCTCCTCTCCTGGCAAAATTGGGCACCCCAGCATTTTTTAAATATTTTATTTTATTAATTATTTTATTTTAATTTATTCTAATTATTTATTTTATTTTATTTCCATTTCATTGTATTTATTATTGTATTTATTTTTTACTATTATTTTTATTGTATTATACATTTATTATTATTATTTTTAGTGTATTATATATTTTTATTATTATTTTTAGTGAATTTTTTTAATTTGATAGCTCATGAGCATTCTATGGGAGGCCTTTTAAAATGGAGTTTGGCCTTTCTATTTGGAGGCCCATTCATTCAAACCGGAAGGGAAACCCCCAGTTTGAAAATCCCCATGGGCTTATGAATGGGGATTTTCAAACTGGGGGTTTCCCCTCCGGTTTGAATGAATGGGCCTCTGAATAGAAAGGTCAAACTCCGTTTTAAAAGGCCTCCTGTAGAATGCTCATGAGCTGTCAAATAAAAAAAAATACACTAAAAATAATAATAAAATAATATAATACACTGAGAATAATAAAAATATAATACAATAAAAATAATAAAAAATACAATAATAAATGAAATAAAATAAAATAACTGCGCATGAGTTGTCAGATTAAAAAAACAATACAATAAAAATAATAATAAATAAAAATACACTAAAATAATAATAAAAATATATAATACAATAAAAATAAGAGTAAAAAATAAAATACAATACAATAATAAATACAATGGAATGGAAATAAAATAAAATAAATAATAATTAGAATAAATTAAAATAAAATAATTAATAATTAATAATAATAAATAAATAAAAATCCAACAGTGCTTGATGAAAGGAGGAGGAGGAGGAGGGGAGGTGGGGAAAGAATCCAGCTGCACTGCTCCATGCGCATAATTTGTCAAATATATAAATGTATTTTTTAAAAAAACCAAGCAGCTCACGCGGTCAGTGGCTGCATCAGACGTCACCATGACATCATTTGACTGACAACCAAGAGGCTCCATCTTTAATCGTTACTTTTGCGTGTATGAACTTTGTTGGGGTAAAATGCACCGGGAAGCATCGATGGGGGCAAAAGGTAGTATGAACTTCTTTCTGGAGACATTCGGTAATGCCATGCACGATCTCATCCGGATCTAACCAGGGCAAATGGGCTGGTATGGATGGGGCCTATAATGCCTGGCTGCACATCTCCATGGATTTAAATGGAAATCTTTCCTTGGATGACTTTGGCAAATCAGTTGAAATTGGAGTGTTTTTCAAAGACTCTTCAGCTCTAAGAATCTGTCAGTTCCTTTGCTTTAGCAAGAAAGGTAAAAGTGGTCAAGTGGTTGTAAATAATGCAGTTATCATTCACAATCAGATCAGAAATTAGGCAAAAGTGGCTGCTAAATGGGAGTTAAACAGGAAATGTCCTATAATAAACATAGGGCATTTCCTGTTTAACTCTCATTTAACACTCGTTTAAATCCTGTTTGCCCCCTAGTGTGATAAAGCAGATAGTGTGATGGTTTGATTGTTGCACTAGGATTCTAGAAAACCAGGGTCAAAGCCCTACTCAGCCATGGAAACCCACTGGGTGACCTTGGGCAAGACTTGAAGGCATACAGCAACTACAACAAATATTTAAGTACCGTATATGTATAATTGTGACTCATATATAAGTTGAGACATTTTAGCCAAAAACAGACACACAAAAACTTGGTTGATTTATCCACAGGACAAAAACAGGAACCACCTCCTTTCTCTAGTAGCGTCTGTCCCAGGAGCATGTAAAGAAGCACCTATCCTCTCTACTTTCTCTGCTGTGGCTTCACTTCTGACCTTTTTGAATGCCTGTGTTGGAAAAGCACAGTTATGCCTATCAGAATTTTGTTAAGTTCTTTGGCATTGTTTTCCTTTGCTTCATCCTTTACATCCTTTGTTACACGCCTCTCAGTTTTACCCTCGACTTTTCCATGGGTCATATCAAAATGCATAATTTTGGCCCTAACACCTGCCTTTGACTTAAACATGAAGCTGATTTATTGTGGAGTGTATATGGTAATTACAGTTCAAAAGTTTTGACATCCTGTTATTTTTACTTAATTTCTGAAGGCAGAAGAGAATAGAAACTATATGGACTTCAGGGAAAATCAAGGATTAAACCTTTTTAGCCTGTTTTTAAAAATATTTTCTGAGACCACTTTCCACATTCAAGTGGAACAAATTTCCAAGAACTCCACAAGCGTCACAAAGGTGACTCTCTTAGGAAACCAGTATGTCTTTAGTAACAGTGGCCCATTCTTCCTTTCTGCACTTCTGTCTAATGTCTGAAAGGAGGGGAGGAATGAGAGATTTCACCTAAGGCAAGATGCGTATGGGGTGAGACTTTTCAACTGTGTATAAATGTGTTGTATTTTGCTTGTTTTGATGCGACAATCTGTTTAATTGTGTTTTATTGTTTTAAATTACTGTGGTTTTAGTTGAGTCCCTATCCAACAGAGAGTGCTCCACTCCAAAGCATACTGACCTATTCAGCAAAAAGACCAGCTTGACAAGGTCACATGAAGAACAAAGCAAAACAACATGTCCTAGTTGACCCTGTAGCTAATCTGCAAAAGGACACAGAACTGTCAGATGAATTGCCAACAAGTAATGAAGTTTGAAAGTTAAAACTTCCCTTCATGGGGATGGGGAAGTGCAACCTTTTAATATGAGAAAGCAACATCATTAAGGAGTTCCTCAGCTGTAATGCTAAATATGCCTACTTCCAGCCAAATACACATAGGTTTATTTATGTCTCGTTTATAAATAAGTAAAAATAGCATTTATTTCAGTGGAGAAGACTGGAGTAGATGCTTAATGTGTTCAGGTCATTAAATAAGATTTAAAAGTAATCTTGTGAAGCCCTTTCATTAGTTTTTGCCTATGTCAAAAATAACTGTGCACTGGATCTTCAGCTGAGCATCTTGGGCTGCATCTACCCTGCAGAAATAATCCAGTTTGACACCACTTTAACTGCCATGACTCAATGCTATGGAATTATGGGAACTGTAGTTTGTTGTGGTACCAGATCTCTGAGAAGGAAAGCTAAATGTCTCACAAAACTACAGTTTCCAGAATTCCCTAGCATTGAGCCATATCAGTCAAAATGGTGTCAAACTGGATTATTTCTGCAGTGCGAATGCAGCCTCTGTTGCACCAGAATGGATGCTTTACTAAAGGAGAGCAGTGCAAGGAGATCAAGTCATAGTCTTTGAAATGTTTGGCTGAAGTAATCATTAAATTATGGAAGTTCCACCATCTAAAGATAGCAGAACTTTGTTTTCATCTTTTGGCTCAATGACATCCAATGGTAGTGAACACTATGGGAGAAAGATAGCCTTTCTTCTGTCAAGCGAAGAAAAGCACTCTTTATTTGTGACGGCAGATCAGAGGGAATTTAAAGGCATGTAAACCTTAAACATCTTGCTCTTTAAATTCTGTTACGTTTCATAGGCATTTACAGAGCAGAGCAAATAAGTCAAACCAGTCCAAGTAGGAAGTGTGAGAGCCAGAGTGTTATATTTTAAATGTCTGTATCTGTAGCTTCTCAGTAGACATTTATAGATTTGAGCTGCAATTTCTATGTTTGAAGTTTGTTATCGATGGACTTGCTTCTGAGTAGACATTAGCAATGTGCTGTGCTCGTATGCCTGAAGCCTGTTGTGCTAGGGCTTACCCTTGGGGTATAGTATATACACCTACATGGGAGTAAGGCCAGTAATCATAGTGGAACTAATTTTTGAATAAACATACATGGGGTTGCATTGCAAATCATTTTATCGGATTGTCATTTTTAATTAAATAGTCCCTTGTAGATGGGTACCTCATGGTACACCTTATGACTTCTGTTATTAGCTTGTATTGACTCATTCGATAGGTAATCTATGTAATCTCTAAGGGCATTCTGGCTGCTACAGTACAACTCATGCATATGAATACACCAGAGAGAATAAGACGTCAGCAAAGACCGATGGGAGTGAGGCATAGATTTGGTAAGGGGGCCCAAACCAATGGATTTAACTCACAATACAAAAGACTGTGACAAAACTTTAGAGCTGTTTGACAGTGGGATTTTTGTTGTTGCATGACTCCAAGTAATTTCCAAATTACGGTGACGCTAACAAGGTTTTTTGTGGCCAAGAGTGTGTGTGACTTGCCAAAGGTCACCTAGTGGGTTTCCATGGCTGAGTGGAGATTCAGACCTTTATCTTTAGTTAAAACTGATTTTAACTATGTGCTTTCAATTTATGTCTTAATATTAATAATATTTATTTTTAAAAAATCTTTTGTAATCTATGTTTTTACTGCTGTCTTTTTTAATTATTGTAACTCACCTTAAATCCCATTGTGGGAGAATATATAATAATAATAATAATAATAATGATGATGATGATGTTTTATTTATACCCCGCTCTTCAGCCAAGACTATCAGAGTGGCTTACAATTTGTTAAACAAACAGCTTCATTTACAATTGTAAGCTATTTGCCCCCAACAATCTGGGTACTCATTTTAGCGACCTCGGAAGGATGCAAGCCTGAGTCAAGCTTCAGCCCTTTGCTGCTCTTGAACTCGCCACCTTATGGTTTTGAGTGAGTGGCTGCAGTACAGGCATTTAACCACTGCACCACCAGGGCTGATACAATATAAGTCCTCGAAATAAATAAGATAGAGGCATAGTCCTACGCTCAAACTATGCTGGCTATGGAATTCACTGTATGAAAAGGATTTTAAAGCATAAGTTACTGTATATGTTCACCTCTTGAAAGGACTTTAGCAGTGGATTCAGGCACTGGCAATGAGCTGGATAAGATTGTCCTTGGGGTGTCTTCTAATGCTATGATTCTATAAGAGTATTTCTATGTTTATTTTAAAAATGTTGCATGGTATCCCCCACCCACCCCACTTTCACCATTTAAGAGGATACAATCCTACAATTCAAGTCTAAGACAGGTCAGCAAACTGCAGATAATAAAACAGCAAACTGCAGATAATAAAACATGTACTGTCTCATATTTTTGACCATAAAGTTACAGTACTTATTTTCAGATTTATGTCATCTAACAAAGTAGCTAAAGCTCACTGGGGATAAATGAAAAAGGAATGCTAACTCCAAAACCTCTCTATTCTATTCCACTATTAAATATTGAGTTCACCCTTGAACTAAAAATTCCATGACCACATATAAGGAATTCATATGTAAGAAAAGATTGCTTAAGGATACTTTAACATTTACTTAGGACCTTCCTAAATAAGAGTGCAGCACAAGGCTACATACAACAATAAAATAAATAAAAATAGACAGCAACAATAACACTATAGAAAGGGCCACTTCAAAAATAAAACAAGAATCTAGTTTTCTGGTGGTAAAGTGGCATGATTATTAGAAGTAAGGCTGACACTATGGAGACTATCACATGGGGAAAAGTATGTCCTTTTCCTGTAGGTTTCCCATCCTTTCATCCAATTGTGTGAAAGACTATCAGATGACATTGCACTAATGTGGTCATTATCCCATAAGTGAAATGTAATTGTCTGTGATTGTGTGAAAGGCTATCACATGAAGCCATGTTCATTTTATTTTACTGTATTTTTATCCTGCCTTTCTCCCAAGTTGGTATCCAAGGCAACTCACTATATATATATATATATATACATACATACACACACACACACACTTTAAAAAACAATTAAAGCAATCCAATTAAAAACAGTAAAAAGTTTTTAAAAATACGACATGCAAAATTTAAAACATATAAGATTTTAAAAAGACTAAACCAGCCTCTCCCCCTCCCAATAAAACCAGGCCAGCATGATTTTAAAAAAAACTGTTGGAATAAAAATGTTTTCACTTGTCAGCGAATAACTATGTATACTACTGAGCAGTAGAATAGTGTTCAGACAGTTCTGCGAAGTTGCTTGTTGGACTACAAATTCCAGAATCCCCTAGCCAGCGTGGCCAGTGTCCATAGAACTGTACTGCAACCACTATACCATTTTGCACCCTTCCTATCTCATTTTCTGTCTCTCTTGTAAAGTGTTAACAAGAGATTTGGTGTCCTATATTTTTGTTTGCATGGGAAAGACTTTTGCAGTCCATCTTAGAAAAGCTTCCAGGAAAAAGAGATCAGGACAAAATATTTATACAACTATCAGATAACAAATGATACCATATCAGATACCATAGAACCAGCATGATGTAGTAGTTTGAACTGTGGACTAGAAATCTCGAAGACTAGTTTTTGATTTGTCATTCAGCCATGGAAACCCACAGACCTTGGATCTCAGAGGAAGGTAATAGACATCCCCCCCCCCCATGAACAAATCTGGCCAAGAAAACACCTTAGTTTTTCTATCAGTTGAAAATGATTTGAAGGCGTGCAACAACAACATTTTCAGAAAAAGAAACATGTGTCAGATTCTGAATTGCAAGGTTGTTAAGTCTAAGTTAAAGTTAAAACCCAAAGTGTCTATAAAAATCAACACTGACAGATCGGATACTTCACTTTGCATTTTCTTGTATTAAATACTGAATTATTAATTTTGTAGACATATTTACATTCTGGTGTCTTTTTGATATACTGCTTCAGTATACTTTATAGAGATATGCTGTATTTTAACTTACTATAGAATTTTGTATAATGTTTTATTGTATTATTATTATTATCATTATTAATCTCACATTTTCCCAAAATTGTGGACTCAAAGTAGATTACAATTTAAATACTGTATATTACAATTTGTATCGTAATACTTTGTTGTTTGATATGGTTGGAGCCAGAATAATAATGATGAACAGCATAATTTATATTGTCTATTGAAATGCCAAAGAAATCAATAACAACAGTGTATTTTCTTTTACCTAGCCTAAAACAGGGAGCCTTTCCTCATTTGGATTCTTTATAAGTCAGACCATGCAGGACAGTGTGTTAATCATTATGTTTGTCTTGTTAAACATTTTACATTCACCATCTATTTACAAACAGAAAAGATGACCTAGAACTGCCTCTTTTCTGACATTTTCCATTGGTCAAGAGCATTAAACATGAAATTGCTGGGTAAACAAAAAATGTGATCGTGTGATGTTTGTCTGGCTTTTCTGGTTTCTTTGCAACTAATGAACTTTCCTGGGGGGGGGGGGGCGGGGGTTGCACAAATATGTGAAATTTTTAGAAATACAGGGCCCTCCTGTGTCCATCTAATAGGGATGAACAATTCACTTATTCAAGATTCTGTTAAGCACCATCAATATGTGCTGTCTAAAAACCTGACTGGTGAAACACCATCCAAAATACTCAAAACATGGTACTTATTCCGATAACTTCTCATCCATTTATCTTTTGCTAAAATCTCTAATTTTGGTTTTTCCCATAATTTACATTGAGCAGGCTTTCTTTACAATAATCACTAAGCTATTGCAGTAATCTCCCAAGGCCTGTTTGAACGTACAATATTTGCACTGTATTATCTGCACAGAGCAATATTGAAATAGCTTTCCCACCTACTCCTATTGGGAAAAATAAATTGGAGCCCTGATAGAAAATCCATCGTATCATGTATATATATAGACTGAAAAGCAATGGAGCCAAGAAATTGCCTTGGAGAATTTTTATATTTATTGTTGCAATTTAAAAATACTTCCTGGGTTCCATCTCTTTGTTGCATATCATTCTGTTCAAAGCCAACACTTAGGATAGAGGTATGCAGATAAAGAACTTGGTTGCCGTCGCCATGTGCCTTCAAGTTGTTTCCTACTTATGACAACCTTCTCATGGGGTTTTCTTGGCAAGATTTGTTCAGAGGGGTCTTGCGTTTGCCTCCCTTTGAGGCTGAGACAGTGCGGCTTACCCAAGGTCAGAGGATTTCCATGGCTGAGCAAGGATTCCAATCCTGACCTCCAGAATCATAGTCCAGCACTCAAACCACTACACTACAGTGGCCCATAGGTAGCACATTTCTGCAATGCAAACACAGACTTCTAGCTTGATTCTCTCTGGCTTTTCCTCTCTTATGAAATGGGGCTACCAGCTGCTGGTGCTAGATTGGTTTTAACCCTTCCCACATTCTTGGACCCCTTGTTGGCCATTTTGAATTCATCGTGAAAATGTAATTGGTCTATAGGTAGGGAAAATGATCTACAGGTCAGAGTCAAAATTAATGTCCAAACAAGATGATGATGATGATGATGATGATTTTATATCTTTCCTGCTTCCCCACAAGACTCAAGGTGTGGTACAGTTATTAAAATACAAAATATAATTAAAAAACCACATAAAACCAATAGTTAAAATACAATACTATAAAACCATTAAAGTACACTCATATGAGTACCTTCTTCAAAATACACACATTTAAAAGTCATGTTTACATTTAGATTTCCCTAAAAATGCTTAGCATGTGTGATGAAGCATACCAGGTTTATTCAACATTAAATAGCGGAGATATTCCCAAAGGATTGTCTTTTATGAAACACTGGATGATCATGTAGGAAGGATTGCAATAAACAGACCCAACGAAAAGGGCAGATTTCATTGGGGGGGGGGCATATGAAAGAAATTGAAAATAAAACCACTAATATCAAATTACCTATTCTGGTTAATTTCAAAAAAGGACAGTGGAAAGAATGCAGAAATGGGCAAGGAAAACAAATAAAGGGGACTGGATCAGTTCCCCTATGAAGCATGGTTATAATGTTTAGGACTTTAGTTTTGAAAAATGCAAGCGTACCTTAGAAAAATAAAGAAGCTCCTCTTTTAGTCTTTTTAATAGCCCCAGCCCCTTTTCTTCCTTGTCCTCTGACTAGCTGGAAATTGTTAAGAGAACCAGCATTGGGAGAATGATGAAGACAGGTTGAAAAACAAAAACTAAACAAAGGCTTGGTGTTGGGTTGCAGAAGAGTGTCTGCAATATTGCTTGAGCTGCGAGTAATCAGAAATCTGCTCTAGCCAATTTTATTTTATACATGGGTGCTTGCCTACTACAGGCAAGATAAGTAACAGCTGCCTCAAGAAGAATCCCTTACTGAGCATTCATGAACAGCTAAACATAGAGAAAAAAGGGAAAGTGGACTAGCCTGCCCCACCAGCTCCACTGTCTGTGTTTAAAAATGCATGGATCTGTACATTTGACCACCAAATTAGAAATCATAAGAAAAGTGGAACCTGGTAAAAGCAATTAAAATCATCCTTGGATGTATTTTGGAAGATGTTTTCAAGTGTTCTCCAGAAAGCTCGCAATTTTTTGTTTAGTTATGCAGGACTCACCAGACCTATTTCTTTTATTTCACCTGTGCATACTGCTTACATCTGCACGGCAGAAATAATGCAGTTTTCACGGCTTTAACTGCCATGGCTCAAGACTATGGACTACTGGGATTTGTAGTTTTGTGAGATAGTTAGCCTTCTCTGTCAGAGAGCACTGGTGCCACTACAAACTACCAAATGCCAGGATTCCATAGCATTGAGCCATGGCAGTAAAAACGGTGTGAAAGTGCATTATTTCTGAAGTGCAGATGTATCCATTGTTAGTTTTGGATGAAAAAGTTTGCTGAAACATGTTCATCTGCTTTTTCTTTTTTTGTGGTATAGGAGGCTATCCCTATTCTTTCCATGTTACTTTTGCCTCAGATATCAGATAAAGATACCAGATATTTTATCTTCTCCCACCACTACATAAAGATTTAATAGCCACATAATGAACACATCTATTTCTGTATGGATGTATGAATGACACGATGAAGCTCATGCGAAGTGAAGAGAATATTTTCTACTTTTCTCATAATACTAGAACCCGGAGCCATCCAATGAAACTGGATGGAACATTCAAGACAGATGAAAGGAATGCCACTGAAGACTGTTAAATTGTGGAACCTGCTACCACAAAATGCAGCGAGAACCACTGGGAGCAGATTAGACAAATTCATACAGCATATAACTACTAGTCATGATAATCCATCAGACACAATATGACCCAAGTTGCAGAGGTGATTACAATCATGTTCAGCTTGTGTGTTTGACTACTGTGGATGTAGATAGGCCTTTGGTGTGATCCAGCAGTGCTCTTCTTATATTTTGAAATCTCCAGTCAGATATAAAGTCAATGGGTGACCTCGGGCTTGTGATTTTGTCTTCATCACACAGGTTTTGAGGATAAACCTGGGAGAGATGAATCCACTCTCAGCAGGTCATTCAAAGAAACAGAGAAAAGGTACCAGAAGTGACTATGTTAAGTCAGGGATAGGCAAAGTGTGGCCTTACAGATATTGCTGAACTGCAGCATTCTTCTGCAGTGCTGGCTAAAACTTAAATTGTAGCAGTACTACAACTCCCTAGCAAAGATAGAAAATTTACTTCCTAGAGACAAGGAGAGCAACAGGTGCTCCAAACAACAAGCAGTTGTTTCCTCAAGGAGTTATACTCTGCTAAGTGGCTATCACAACCACCTGTCCTAATAATTGGCTGATTTCATGCATGACTCAGTGCATCATGGACTTCACCTGCCACTTTACTACACTTTCATCCAGTCAAAACTTAGTCACAACTAACATACCCTGACAGAATCTGGGTCTTTCCAGTTTAGAGGTTAGACTTCATACAGTGGGCCCTTGGTAACCGCTGGGGTTTGGTTCCAGGACACACCCCCCCCATGAATACCAAAATCCATGGTTGCCCAAGGACTCTTTCACACTGGAGGAATTTCTCCCAACTTCGAATGCAGCTAATGCAAATTCACGTGAATTCGCTTGTTTCGCAAATTTACATGAATCCCCATTGCGTTCGGAAGGCGTTCGGAATGACTTCCCATTACCCGAAAATGACCCCTCCTTGCCCGAAATTGCGTGAGAAGCTTTAATTCGCAACAACGTGAAACCTATGATTGCATTCGGAGTGACTTCCCTTTTGCCCGAAATTGCGTGAGAAGCTCTAATTAACAATAATGTGAAACCCCATGATTGCATTTGGATTACCCTTGGATTATACGTCCAATTTCCCACGTCTAAAAGAGTCCCAAGTTTCATTAAGTCATTAAGTAGAATGGCACAATAAGATGGTGTCCCTTGTATAAAATGGCAAAATTAAGATTTGCTTTTTGAAATGTATGCATTTTAAAATTATTTTCAAACCATGGATGATTGAATCCATAGATTAAAAAAAAATCCATGGATATGGAGGGCTGACTGTACTGTTATTTTAAATTTCTGGAGACAGAAGTTTATCTGTGTGTACAGATATGTGAGGGACAATCTTTTCATATAATTTGGAGAGTAGAGGAGTAGAAAGCATTATATAACAGCCATTATTAAAATAATCTAGAATGGAGTCAAGAAGGAAGTCCTTGGTTAACTTCCCAGGAGTCAGGGAACAGTTCTCAGATATTCAGTGAAGGGGAAATGCAAGCACTTTCTTGATGCAGGGTGGTAATGAGGAGCATTGGTAATGTGGTGCACAGTTGTAACCGCTTTCTCTCAAGTTTCATTTCACAGCAGTTTTCTCAATATTCTCTAATATGAAACACCATGTAAATTTTTCCATGTGGAATAATCACTCCTTCAGGTGGGAGAAGTACAGTGCTCATTTGATGTTGCTTTGGGTGACAATGCAACTGATACTGATTGGTTCATATGGTGTTGTTGTTGTTGTGCCTTCAAGTCATCTCCAGCTTATGGTGATCCTAAGGTGACCATAATGGGTTTTTCTTGGTAAGATTTATTCAGAGGAGGTTTGTCATTGTCTTTCCCTGAGGCTGAGAGAGTGTGACTTGCCCAAGGTCAACTGGTGGGTTTCCATGGCCTAGTGGGAATTGAACCCTGGTCTCCAGAGTCATAGTCCCACACTCAAACTACTACACCACAATGGTCCCCTTGATCTAGTGCAATGATTGATATGGAATGTTCTCTAAACATGGTATGAGAAAAGCCTCTTTAATTCTCCTGGACTTTCTAAACATTTGCCTGCCATCTAGTGGCTTGAGTTCACAAATGAAGACATAAAGAAAAATAGCTGTTTCACTATTTTTATTATTGTCATTTTGTCCCCAATGAAATGCACATTTCTTCCAATGCTGAATACAATAATTCCCTCAGTAAGCTAAAAGGAAAAACAAACAAACTGTTTCTTTAAAAAGTTGCTAAGAAAAATTTATAACTGGGCAAATGTATGACAACAGAGGACCAAATAACAATCTTGGTTTCGAATAATATAATTTATGTGTGATGAATTGTCATTAGATGGGCTAAATGTGTTGAAATTATGCATTCAACTTTGGATCATCAGTTTGTATTTTTCTATTTTGTTGTGAGAACAACCTTGTTTTTTGTGAGTGTAGAATATATTGTAGCAATCTGTGGCAGAGATCCAATAGATATAACAGAAAGCAGGTTCCTGGACCCAACATTATTGTGTACACACACTCAACATTTACTGTTTCGAAATGCTTTTTGCCATTTCTTTTCTCGTCTTCTCTTCCTTTCTTTTGCCAGATTCTTTATGCCAAGAATCAAGATAAAATGATGACCGCCAATGTATGTTATAGCCTTAATAGGGCTATGACCACTTTTAGAAAAATATTTTCCTGCAGTCTCACTCTTTGTTGTTGTGCATCTTCAAGTCATTTCTGACTTATGGCAACCCTAAGGTGAACCTATCACGGGTCCTTGGCAACTTAAGATTTGTTCAGAGGAGGTTTGCCTTTGCCTTCTATTGAGGCTGAGAGAGTGTGGTTTGCACAAGGTCACCCAGTGGGTTTCCATGGCAGACTCCGCAGGGATGTGAACCCTGGTCCCCAGAGTCACAGTTCAACACTCAAATCACTACACCACACTGGCTCCCACTAGGAAGGCAGAGGAGGAGGATAAAGACCTATGAGTAAGAATGGCCTCTTTAGAGTAGGCCATTTCTAAAATTAATGTTGCAATCCTATGCACAATTCCAGAGAGAAACACAGCTCTCCGACCTCTTTGAGTTGTGGTTAAGCATATTTCAGGGATTGATGTTCGTCTGCAACCTCTTCAGGCATTGCTAGCATCAAAGGGCAATACTGGTTGAGTCACCCTTGTCCAAAATGCTTGGGACCAGAAATGTTTTTGGTTTCGGAGGTTTTCAGAGTTTGGAATATTTGCATATACATGATGATATCTCTTGGAGATGGGACCCAAGTCTAAATGTGAAATTTATTCATGTTATTCACTTTTTGGAACTGAGTGAATGATGTAGTGGTTTGAGCATTGGGCTATTACTCTGGAGTACAGGATTCAAATCACAGCTTGGCCACAGAAACCCACTGGGTTAGTTTGGGCAAGTCACATGCTCTCAGCCTCACAGGATGGCAGTGGCAAACCTCCTCTGAACAAATCTTGCCAAGAAAATCCCATGATAGGTTTGCCTTAGGGTTACCATAAGTCAGAAATGACTTGAAGGAACACAACAACAACAAAATAACAACACACCTTGTACACATAGTCTGAAAGTAATTTTATTCATAATAATTTTAGATAATTTTGTGCATGAAACCAAGTTTGTGTATACTGAACCATCCAAAAATGATCAGATAGAGTCACTATTTCTGCCTCCCATGTGGACAATTTTGAGTATATTGGATTTCAGAATTCCAGTAGGTAGAGAGATCTTGTAGCATCTTTGGACTCTTTCAAACGGGGAGGAATTTCTCCCAACTCCGAATGGAGCCAATGCGGATTTATGTAAATTCGCTTGTTTAGCGAATTTACATGAACCCCTGCTCCGTTCGGAATTACTTCCCATTACCCGAAAATAACCCCCTCCTGCCCGAATTTGCATGCGAAGCTTTAATTCGCAATAAGGTAAAACCCATGATTGCATTCGAATTGGCTTCCCTCTTGCCCGAATTTGCATGTGAAGAGTTAATTTGCAATAACATAAAACCCATGATTGCATTCGAATTGACCTTAAATTATACTTCCAATTTAGCCTTGTATGAAAGAGTCCTTTGAGAATAACTGAAAGAAAGACTTTGGCAGCCTGAGCTTTTCTAGACTTCAGTAAATGATTTTGAGGAAGTAGACTGAAGTCTATGAAAGCTCATGCTGCCAACTTCTTTCTTTCAGTTAGTTTCAAAGGTGCTACAAGATCTCTTTACATACTGATTCTACAGACTAACCCTGCTATATCTTTGAATTCTGAATTCCAGATGAGTGATACTCAACCTTTTTATGATTTATAGAAAGGAGCTCTAGGGCAGCATCCATTTGGTCTCATGAACTCATCACTATCTGACATCCATATATTTTGCAAACATTTTCAAGGGGAAGTGTAGTCCTGTCGTGAGCTAGAACTCTCCTCGTGTGGGTTTCCTTTATCACCTTGAACATATCCTCTTCAGATTCATGCTTAACATGTGGATATGAAGCAGAGGTGGGCAACCAGGCAGCAATGAGGGTTAGCTGCCTTTCCTATTTGAAAGGGGTCTAGTCTCTGCACCATTTCATCACAGTACATGCACTGGTAACCTCACAAATCGATTTTTGTAATGTGCTCTACATGCGGCTGTCCTTGTGCCTAGTCCGGAAACTTCAGCTACAGCAAAATAGGGCAGCCAGGCTGGTCTCCGGAAAAAATAGGAATGACCAAATAACACCTGCCCTAAAATCTCTTCACTGGCTGCCTATTAGTTTCTGGGCACAGTACAAGGTGTTGGTTATTACCTTTAAACCCCTACATGGCCTGGGTGCAACCTATTTGAGGGATTGCCTGCTCCCATATATTCCGCTCCTCACACTCAGGTCCTCTGGGATAAATCTATTGCATCCCTTATTTATTAACTGCTCTCTCCCAGAGGGCCTTTTCTGCAATTGTTCCCAGACTATGGAACGGCTTGCCAGATGAGATCCGTCAAATTACCAGCTTAGACAGTTTTTTAAAAGCTGTCAAGACTGATCTCTTCCGGCAGGCCTTTCCTGAATAAAAGTGCCTGGCCACAGAATTATTGCCCTTCACATCATGCATTAGCCCATCACTCTGCTTTCTTTATACTTTGTCTAATAATAATACTACTACTAATAATAATAGATATTTTAATCATGTTTAATCCTGTTTTAAGGGGGGAATCAGAGATGTAATGTATGTGGATATTTTAATGTGTTGTGAGCCGCTTTGATTGTCTCGTCACAGAAAAGCGGGATAAAAATAAAAGTTTTATTTATTTATTCATTTATTATTATTTATTTACATCCATTGCACCTTTCAAAGTCAAGCTGAGATGGCATCATAACAAAGGTGCTCAGCTTGTATAAAGAAGTTTTGGGAGATAGTTCACACATTTTGGTGACTACAGTATATTTAAAATGACTTTTGTACTTCCCGAACTTTGATATAGGTACACTTTTGCTATCTTGAAGGAAGATACTTTACAGCCCAAGCCTGTTCATATTTACTTTGAACTCTTACTGCATCCCATGATGTTTACTCACAGATAAGCATCTAGAGCATTGCGACTCAAAGTGGCGGTCCGTGGACCGGTTTCCAGGAAAGAAAGAATCAGCTATAAATTAGGTGCCAGTTACTTGCACGCTGGGTGAAAAAAATAATTATGGAGACCCTAAGGCCATAGTATAATATCATGGGGTTTCCTTGGCAAGATTTGTTCAGAAGAGGTTTGCCTTTGCCTTCCTCTGAGGCTGAGAGTGTGTGACTTCCCCAACGTCACCCAGTGGGTTTCATGGTCCTGCAAGGAATCGAACTCTATACTTCTCCTGAACAAATCTTGCTAAAAGAAAACCTCTGTGATAGATTCACCTCCGGCTGCTGCCACCCTGCAGAATTAATGCAGTTTGGCACCCCTTTAACTGCCATCGCTCCATCCTGGGATTTACAGTATGCTGGAGGAGCCCAGCTCTCTGACAGGAAAGGCTAAATATCTCAAGAAAGTGCAAATCCCAGCATCTCATGGCATTGAGCCAGGGCTATTAAAGTGGTGTCAAACTGGACCCAAACATACTGCAGAAATAATCCAGTTTGAGACTGCTTTAACTGGGAACTGTAGTTTGCCGTGGCACTGGCACCAGAGCTTTCAGACAGAGAAGGCTAATGTCTCATAAATCTACAGTTCCCAGGATTCCCTAGCATTGATCCCAAGCAGTTAAAGCAGTCCCAAATTAGATTATTTCTGCAGTGTGGCCATTTAAGAGCCTTCCAGTGTCTTCAGTGAAAGAGGCTCTTTCATCATTTGTGGGGGAACATTTCCCCCTCAATTCTCTCATGTTTTGTTTGATTTCTTTTTCTGTCAGGAGGAAGGGGTTTATTTTCTGTCAGTGAATGACTGCATCCACACTGCAGAAAATAACCCAGTTTGGACCCCAATTTAACTGCCTTGGCTTCATGCTATGGAACTCTGGGATTTGCAGTTTGTTGTGGCACCAGATGACCAGAGCTTTCTCTGACAGAGGAGGCTAAATGTCTCTCATTAAAGTTGACAAAACTATATATATATATATATATCCCAGAATTGCATAGCATGGCAGGGCAGTTAAATTTTTAAATTTCAATGTTCTTATTTTTCTATAATTTGGACACTTCTCCCCATTTTTCTATATATTGCTGATTAGTTTTTTTTTTATTTACATAGGCCGAAAGTACATCTAAGGTGGCAAGGTCATTCAATTTCATTATCCACTCCTCTGTTGATGGTTTCAATCTAGTTCTTCAATATTTTGCATAAATCAATCTGGCAGCAGTAATCATATATAACATAACATCTGTTTGGTCCCATGTGATGTTATCTAAGATTATATCCGTTATATTTAGCAAAAATAGTTTAGGTCTTAATGGAATATTCTTCTCAATTACTGATATAATACACACATGAATTCTTTTCCAGAACTTTTTAGCTTTTTTTACACAACCACCACATGTGGTAAAAAGTACCTTCTGTTTCTCTACATTTCCAACACTTATTGTTTTTATGTTTCCCTCATCTAGCCATTTTTGTTGGAGTTAAGTACCACCTATAGAAGAGTTTATAATAATTCTCTTTTAACCTGACAGAGTTGGTAAGTTTCAAATCCTTTTTCCAAACATTTTCCCAATTCAGGAGAGATAATTTCATTTCCAATATGTTGTGCCCACTTGATCATATTTGGCTTAACCGTTTCCTCATATAAGCTCCATTGCAAGAGGTATATATACATTTTTAAAATAAATTGTGCCTTTTCCCCTCGAATAATTTTATCAAAATCAGTTTTCTCTTGTTCTATTCCTAGTTCTTTTTTATCCTTTTCAAAATCACCTTTAATCTGCCAGTATTTTAACCAATTGATTTGTACTCCCTCCTTATTCAATTCTTCCCTTGTTTTTGATATATCACTATTCCCCATCTTTTTCAGAATATTTTCATATCTTAACCATTTTGTTGTATCTATTATTTCATTTGTATGAAGTGCTTCTTGAGGGGAGACCCATCTGGGCAGTTTTCTAAACATTTATTTCTTGTACCTATGTAATTAACAACACATTCCTCACAATATGACATCTAAATTCTTTCAGATGTCATAGATCTTTAGGTTTGTTATAGCATAGGTAGGCATGCCACCCGATATTTATATCAGCTCTTTCGAGTTCTAACAGTTTAGAATTCTCCAATTGTACCCAATCTCGAATCCATAGCATTGAACAGGCCCGATAATAGATTTCTAGACTAGGTAAGTTTAGTCCTCCTCTCTCCTTCCTATCTTGCATTATTTTATATTTTATTTTTAGTTTTTTCCCCCCTGCCAAACAAAATCAGATGGATCTTTTTTCAAAGCTTTGAATGGGTAATTATTCGTAATGATCGGTATCGTTTGGAATAAGAAAAGAGAGCTTTACTTAGCAGAGTGTAAGGCAAAAATAAGCAAAGCAAAAATACAGCAATGTGGCTAGATACAAATACATACAGCGCAAAAAATAATAATAAAAATATCAGCATAGCATAAGTTCTTGAATGCTAGCAGTACTACAACTCCCTAGCAAGGAGAGAAAACTTGCTAATCTCAGAGACAAGGAGAACAACAGGTGCTCCAAACAACAAGTAGTTGTTTCCTCAAGCAGCTAGACTCTGCTAAGTGGCTATCACAACCACCTGTCCTAAAAATGGGCTGATTTCATGCATGACTCAGTGCATCATGGACTTCACCTGCCACTTTACTACACTTTCATCCAGTCAAAACTTAGTCACACAACTGGCATACCCTGGCAGAATCTGGGTCTTTCCAGTTTAGAGTTCAGGCTACATACAGTGGGCCCTTGGTATCCGTTGGGGTTTGGTTCCCGGACCCCCCCGTGGATACCAAAATCCATGGATGCCCAAGGAGTTTATCCTACGACGGCATTTTGGGGGTATGATGCAATGGCAATCCGAACGCAATCATTCACGTAATTGCGAGTGAATGTATCTCGCACAATTTCAGGCAATGGGAAGTCATTCCGAACGCAATCACAGGGTTTCGTGTAATTGCGTATAAGAGTATCTCACGCAATTTTGGGCAATGGGGGGGGGTCATTTTCGGGAAATGGGGTCTTTCTGAACGCATTCCGAACGCAGATTTCATGTAAATTCGCTAAACTAGCAAATTCATGTCATTGCAAATTGGCTCCATTTGCAATTGAGAGAAATTCCTCCCGTGTGATAAAACTCCCAAGTCTCATTAAGTACAACGGCACAAGACGGTGTCCCTTGTATAAAATAGCAAAAATTTTGGAATGTATGCAATTTTAAATTATTTTCAAACCATGGATGTTTGAATGCATAGATTAAAAAAAAAAATAATCCATGGATATGGAGGGCTGACTGCACTGTTATTTTAAATTCCTGGAGACAGAAGTTCATCTGTGTGTACAGATATGTGAGGGACACTCTTTCCATATAATTTGAAGAGTAGGGGAGTAGAAAGCATTATATTAAATAATCTTATATTAAATAATCTAGAATGGAGTCAGAGAAGGGAGTCTTTGGTTAACTTCCCAGGAGGAGGCAGGGAACAGTTCTCAGAGACTTTCTTTCTGGCTGCAGGGTGGTAATGAGGAGCATTGGTAATAATGTGGTGCACAGTACAGCTTTCTAGCTCTTCCTGAGTCAGAGAAGAGGACTAAATGCCTCCCAGAACTACAGTTCCCAGAATTCCATAGCACTGAGCCATTTTTATTGGCAGTTCAATAACTTTTGGGCCAAAATGTCAGAACCAGGAAGGAGGGAGGTCCCTCCAGGGGGCTGAGGATTGAGGGAGGGATATAAAGGCAGCCATCCCTAAAGAGGCAGCAGTTTGAATTCTTCTTCCTTTCCTACTCAGCTCCAAGCAGGCAGCCATGATGTTGCCCAGGCTAGAGAGAGGGAAAGAGGGAGCCAGGCCCAGCAGCAGGCCCCATTTCACAAGTAAGTGAGGGATGAAGTGACGTCATGTGGAGGCTCTTGTTGCCATGGTTGCTGCTGCTGCTGACTTGTTGTTGTTGTTGTGTTGCTTTCCTGCTTGCAGTGGCCTATGGTTGGGTTTTCTTGGTTCAAGAAAGAGAAAGTTTGGCTGTTGTCACCCTGAAGGAGGCTGAGAGAGTGTGACTTGGATTTGAAGAACCCAAGTCTCCTCCTCCTCCTCCTCCTAACCCAAACCCTCAAGCCACTCCACTGTGGGTTTTTTTAATCCTCCTCCTGTGAGTCCTCTTTTAGGCTGAGAGAGTGTGACTCCTTGCCCCAATGTCTGAGCAGGGAGGGAGTCAAATCCTGCCTGGGCTCCCAAGAAGTGTCCTAACCTCAAGCCACTCCACTATGGTTTGGTTTTGTGTCAGGCTGAGAGAGTGTGACCACCTGGCCCAACTTGATCCTATAAGTCCTCTTGTAGGCTGAGAGAGTGTGACTTGGTTCAATGTTTGAGCAGAGATTTGAACCCTGGTCCTCAAATGTCCTAACCCAACCCTCAAGTCACTCCATTGTGGTTTTTGATCCTGTGAGTTCTCTTTTAGGCTGAGAGAGTGTGACTTGGCCCAGTTTGATCCTGTGAGTCCTCTTAGGCTGAGAAAGTGTGACTTGGTTCATTGTCTGAGCAGGGATTTGAACTCCTAACCCAACCCTCAAGCCACACCACTGTGTTTTTTGATCCTGTGAGTTCTCTTTTAGGCTGAGAGAGTGTGACTTGGTTCATTGAGCAGAGATTCAAACCCTGGACTCCCAAGTGTCCTAACCTTTGAGCCACTCCACTATGGTTTGGTTCTGTGAGTCCTCTTAGGCTGAGAGAGTGTGACTTGGACCAGCTTGATCCTATGAGTCCTCTTAGGCTGAGAGAGTGTGACTTGACCTAATGTCTGAGCAGGGATTTGAACCCTAGTCTCCCATGTGTCCTAACCCAACCCTCAAGCCACTCCACTGTGGTTGGGACCTATGAGTTCTCTATTAGGCTGAGAGAGTGTGACTTGGCTCAACTTGGTCTGGATAGGGATTCAAACCTTGGTCTCCCAAGTGTCCTAACCAACCTTCAAGCCACTCCACCATTGTTTGATTCTGTCAGTCCTCTAAGGCCGAGAGAGTGTGACTTGGCCCAATGTCTGAGCAGGGATTCAAACCCTGGCCTCATGCCCTCCTGACCCCAACACTCAAACCACTCCACTGTGCTGACTCTCTTTAGCATTTGCTCTCATACATAATTTTCATTGGTGTATGCAGTGTCACCCCAATAGACACACTTTTCTTCAGAACTGAGATGTTCCTTGCGAAAAGCATGAACTCCAAAGAGGTTAACTGTATTGTGGCCTGGGCATTAGTCTGTGAAGAGTGAATAATGTTGGAGGCTGAGAGAGTGTCACTCTCCCATTCCTTTCAGGTTCGTCCACTAGTTTCCGGCCCTTTCCAAGGCTGGCTACTCTTTATGGGGCTTCCCTAGCCACACACAAAAACACACTTTTTGGAGGAAAACAAGTATTTATTTTCCCTCCATTGGGAAATATTTCTTTTCATGAGGTGACCAAACACATCCTCCTTTTCTTCCAGGACCTGTCCTCTATTTCAGCCTTCTGTCCAGGAGGAATTCCAAAATGTCTTCCATTTTGACCAAGAAGCATGCATTTGTATTTCTAGGAGATTTTTTTTTAACTTTTATTTTGTAATGTTTTACATTTCCCTTGAATGCCCTCCATTTTGAACATGGCTAAGAAGCCTGAATTTAGGTTTCTGTGAGGGCTTTTAGCTCTTATTTGGCCACGTCCTACGTTTTACTTGAATGCCCTGCATTTTATGGTGCCTTGTCCTCTTTTGCGTTTAGGATATCTGGTCACCCTGTCCTTTGTGTGGGAGTCTGCCCCAAAATAATTCCCATGGGATTTAGTGGGACTTAATCCAGAGTAAGCATGATTTTGACCTAAAAAACAGACAAGCCCCCAAACAATGCAACATTATTTATCACACTAGGGGGCAAACAGGATTTAAACAGGAATTAAACAGGAAATGTCCTATGTTAAACATAAGGCATTTCCTGTTTAATTCCTGTTTAACTCTTGTTTAAATCCTGTTTGCCCCCCTTGTGTGATAAACCTCTCTTAGACAGTTTCTTCAGAGGGAGTTTGCCATTGCCGTCCTCCGAGGCTGAGAGAGTGTGACTCACCCAAGGTCACCCAGTGGGTTTCCATGGCTGAGTGAGGATTCAAACCCTGTTGATAGTTTTCCCCACAGTCTAATTCTTCCTCATTCTCTTATCACTTGCCCCTCATGTTCACTCTTTGAACAACTTGACACTTTTAGCCTCTTTTTCCTTCTTCACTGGATCCCCTCCTAGGTCTTTCACATTTTTTGCTTCCTGCTGACCTTTCTTCATTTTTCTGTAAATAGTGTCACCACAAACAAGAAAAACCTTCACCCAGGGGAATTCCTACCCCCCCCCACTTGTTGTGTGCCTTCAAGTTGTTTCCGACTTAGGGCGACCCTAAGGCATACATAGTGTTATGTTTACAGGGGCTGAGAGTGTGTTACTCACCCAAGATCTCCTAGTGGGTTCCCCTTTTTTCTTTTAAATATTTCTGTTAAAATAATCATGGACTGACACATAAACACACATTGATTTTTTATATGTAATAAAACATACAAGGAAAAACCACAGATGACTCAGAACAAACAAAGCTGAAAAAACCAAACTGTACTACACACTGAATGGAAATAATGGCTTCTATACCTGACTATGTTTCTTTTATATTGCTTATCTAAGGGCCGAGACAAACAACCCAAAAGTGGCAGCAGAGCGCGCACCAACCACATGCTCTCTGACCCTAGTAAGTGGTGGGGCCGCCATGATTGTGCGGCTCCGCCCACATGTCGCACGGGTAGGTGACGTCGCACGTGCTCTGCGTCCAAATGGCGTGACATACCTGCGACGAACTCTCTGTTTGCTGCGCAGTGGTACTGCGCCATATGGTTGCTGCGCCAATGCTGTGCCTTTTCCAGGCGGTTTGTGTTGGCCCTAACTAGTTTATTCCAAAGTTAATATGATGATTATTATACAGTGGTCCCCCGGGTTACGAATCCCCCGGGGTACGAAAATCCCGGGGTATGAAAGAGCTGGGGCCGGAAAAACGGCCCCGGTTCCTGAAAAAAACCCCGGGTTATGAAAGGAAAGCGGCGCGAAATTCAAATCGCACCAAGTGCTTTCCTATACTTAACAGTGGTCCCCCGGGTTACGAATTTTTTCGGCTTACGAAAGTAGTGCCGGAACGGATTACTTTCGTAACCCGGGGGACCACTGTATTTTTTAAAATCCTACTATCATACTGCAATTAAAAGTCCTCATCCAGGACCTGATAAAAATATAAAACATTCCTCTTCTAAAAACCTGAAGAAAAAAAACCATAACAGAACCCTCTTATATTTCATGGATTTGTCAATGTCTACTAAGGCTGCATATGCACTGCAGAAGTAATTGAGTTTGACACCGCTTTAACTGCCATGGCTCAATGCTATGGAATATTGAGATTTTTAGTTAGCTTTCTCTGTCACAGAGTTCTGATGCCACAACAAACTACAAATCCCAGGATTTCATAGCACTGAGCCATGGCAGTCAAAGCAGTGCCAAAAGTGGATTACTATTTCTGCAGTTCGGATGCAGCGAAGGTCGTATCATTTGAACAACCAATCTTCTTGCCACAGGACTTGTTCACTCTTTGTTCATAGATCATTAGTGGGTTTCCATGGTCAAGTTGGGGGATCAAACCCTGATCTCCAGTGTCATAGTCCAACATATGAACCACTACACCACTCTGGCTCTCACTTGTGCATGGGGATAAATGTGCAAAATTGTGTACATTTTATTCTTTGAGGTTTGTTGTGCTTTTTCCTGTCATTCAGTAATGGGCTGGTTCAGCAGCGATTTTCCCTTGTTCTATATGAGGGAATGCAGATTTTACTTTTTATTATCATCAGAAGTGGAAAAAAAAAGTCTTCGCTAGATTTTCTGACTTCCCCCCACCCACCACCATCATAACAGTGTAATTTTGATATATTTTGCCAGGGAAACATTCAAAACGATGGTCGAGATATTCAGAACCCGTAGAACAGCTTGTCCAATATAGACAAGACTCACTGGAGATCATTTAGGACAGGAAGAAAAGATTTTGCTGGGGATCTTAAAATTAATATGAGTCTGTGAAAGAGCTGTTACTGCTATTCAGGGTGGACTTTTTAAAAACGCTATTGCTTATGTTAATTTTTTTTCCCAGGTGGGATGGATTCGTCTTTATTAACAAGGTTTCTCGAAGTACACTTGAAGTTGACGGACATATACTTCCATCCAAAAGAAATTCTTGTGAAATTTCAAGGCCAGTATTACACAGAATGTGAGTTTGACTACCACATACTACAGAGTGAAATACAGCAAGTGTCCAAGGTAAAAGAGAGCCTTGGCAATGGTGAAGTTTGTTTAGTAGAAGACCCAGATTGTGGAGAATGGTACAGAGGAAGAATAGTACAAAAGAAGAACCAAATCTATGAAGTATTTCTTATAGACAGTGGAAAAATATTGACAGTTCATGAAACTCACATTGCTTCTGCCACTGATGAGCTGTTCCAACTGCCTCCAAAGATGGTTTTTGGGATTTTTGCAAATATATTACCAGTGGATGAAAAATGGACTCGAAAAGCTTTGAATTACTTTTCAGCCTTAAGAAACTTGCAGATTAAAGGCCAAATACAAGCCATACTACCACATCAAACATTTCTCCTTGATGTGCCGAAAATAACTAGTGATTTGGTTGACTTGAAATTGGGAAAACTTGTTGATGGAGATACATTCTGTCTTATTGTAGAAATGTTGACTGAATTTCCAAAAGAGTCTCTTTGTAAACAAATGCCAGATCTGTTGCAGCAGAAATACACAAGGACAGACTCTGTATTATTCAGTACTGGAACCGAACCAGAACAAATTCTGAAAAATCTTCAGCCACCCTTATCTGTTGGTATGGTAGAGGAAGTGAAAATATCCGTGGCAGTCAGTCCAAGTAAATTTTACTGCCAGTTGCTAAGACAGGAGATGGATCTGGCTATGTTGACAACACACATGTCCACCCTTTATGAAAGTATGAGTGAAGAAAATTTTCTGTCCTTTGAGAGTCTTGGAGTTCTTTGTGCAGCAAAACGGAAAAATGGTGAGTGGCACAGAGGAGTGATTCAGCAGCTGCTTTCTGATAACAAAGTGAAGGTTTGGTTTATGGATTTTGGCAGTTGCGAAGTTGTGCCTTCCAGTTATGTTTTGAAGCTTAAACCAGAACTCATTGCAGTGCCTCGGTTTTCATTTGCTTGTGCGCTGTCATGTCTTAATGATCAGGAAGAACTTGTAAGACAAAATCAACTAGAAATGTTTAAGGAGGCTCTGTTAAGACAAAGCACGGTTTTTGTCCAGATTGATCTTTTCAGTGCTGATGAATACGTGTATTATGTTACGTTGCACAAATATTCTGCAGCAAATACTGAACATCTCCCTCAAGGAAATAATGTGGTTCCGCAGTACTGTCCTTCCTTTAACAAGGAAACTTCTTGTACATTGGGGGACACAACCTCTGGTGCAAGTCTTACGCTTTCTGAATATAATTATAGGAATACTCTACAATTAGAGCATTCTTCAGATAAAAAGGACTCTACTTTAATGTGCTGCCCTTTAAAAATGTCTTGCAAAAGAGCAGAAATGAAAATAGGCTCTACTTATCTTGCTGTTACAGTATATATCTTGAATCCATCAAACTTCTGGGTGCAAACTAAAGATTATCTAGATAAATTTGAAGCCTTGATGAAAAAAATAGCAGGTGTGTATGATACAGCTGGAACTGATAAGATTTTAGAAAACCCAGAACCTGGAAATCTGTGTTGTGCCCGGTATGGCAAAGATAACAAGTTCTACAGAGCAATTATATTGAAAGTAGAAGACAACAGTGTTACTGTTAGCTTTTTGGATTTTGGGAATACTGCAATAGTGTCTCTTTTTGATGTGAGAATTTTGCTTCCTGAATTTCTAGAATTACCAGCCTTAGCCATTTATTGTTCACTTGCTAATGCACATTCAATGCAGGAAGGGTGGATTAAGAAAGAAACTGACTTTTTTAAAACAATTGTGGTAGGGAAACAACTCACAATCCATCCCATTGCCAAACAAAAAGATGTGTACATTGTCAATGTACAGTGTATGGACAGCACAGAACAAATTGATGTTCTCAAGCTTATGATTCAGGATGGATGTGCAGAATATTGGGAAATAAAGAAAGAACCACTTCCCAAAGTTACCACAGATTCTCAAGAACATTGCTCCAAACCTGAATATAAAAAGGCAAAAGTTAAACAATGTACTCAGAAGAATAAAATTATAAGGTTTAACTGTGCTGGTCAGAAGATTTGTCCTCCTGTAAAAAAGCTTGTTTCTCCTTCCACACAATGGGAAAGCTTACTTTCCAAAAAATGTAGAAAAGCATTTGGGAGAACTAATGACCAGAAACCTTATAAACAGTACATGTTTAAACCAGGAACTGTCCTTGATGTGGTTTGTTGCCACAGTATTTCATTAGGCCACTTTTCTTGTCAGATGCAGAACAAACTAACGGAGCTAAACAACTTGATGGAGCAAATTCAACTTCATTACAACACACACAAACACCGATATGAGAGTGGGCAGGTTGCCTGTGTTGTCAAACATTCTAAGGATGGAAAGTGGTACAGAGCTGCAGTACTGAAACAGTTCTCCAAAACTGAAGTTGATGTTATATTTGTAGACTATGGCAACTGGGAAAGAGTTTTGCTGAAAGATCTTCAAGCTATTCTCCCAGATTTTCTGATACTGGAAAGTCAAGTTTTCAGATGTTGTCTTTTTAAACTTAACAAATCCTTAATATTTGACCCATGTGATTGGACTGAAGAGGCATATAGTGATTTCCAACATTTTCTCTCCTCTTCCAATGGGCTACTGACTTGTACAATTTTTGCCCTAATTGTTAAGAGTCCCAACTGTCTCTATAATGTGGTTGACTTGAAGAGTCCGTTTGGTAGTTTACATCAGTTTCTCATAGAACGTGGTCATGTACAGTTTGGCTCTTTTGAATTCTCCAGATCTATTACGCCATCATTCTCACAGTACAGTTTTTACTATTCGTCTTTTAATATAAAAATTGGAAATGAAGAGGATGTTTGTATAACCCATATATACACCGCTGGAAAATTCTATTGCCAGCTAAATAGAAATGCAGAGGCTATAGACATGCTGTTGAAAAAGATTGCAGAGACTAGTCACATGACAAATGGTATAGACCAAATAAAGACTAACAGATTATGCTTAGCCCAATATTTTGAAGATGGCCTCTTCTACAGAGCTTTAGCGTTTCCTGTCGAATCGTCAGATTACTGCCAAGTAGACTTTGTGGACTTTGGGAATAAACAATTGATAGCAAAAAATAAATTGATTCCTATTCCAGATCATGCTTCAGAATTATTCTTCACCCCTATGCAAGCTATCAAGTGTCATCTGGCAGATTTAAAAGATACTGAACTCCCCGTTGAAATAAATAAATGGTTTGAAAAAAATTACTTAGGGAAAGATCTGAAAGCGGTGATAGTATCTAAAGAATCTGATGGGCAGCTTGGTGTGGAATTGTATGATAAAGATATACAAATAAATAAGAAGATCAAAGAATTATTAAAGCAAAGCAAATGTGACAAGGACCCAAAAATTATATATAGAAGTGGAGAACAGTCTGCTAGAAAGAAGAAAATAGTACCTGAAGTGAAGTTAGATGCAGATAAAACAGAGGTGAAAAAGAAAGTAGTTAAATGGAATAAGGGAACAGAAAACAATCCAAATGTTTGCAATCTAGCTTTGGAAGAGTTAGATGCTGAGTGTGGAAAAGGAGTCTTTGATCTGCAGAAACAGCATGTAAAGCTCCCAGCAGAAGATACAGGAGTATTGGCGCAAAATGTTGACAAAGTGTTGACTAATGAAGAGTCACATGTGATTGAAAATAAGATGACTGAGGTGCATTTGCTGAAATTAAGCCCGTTTGAACAAGAAAGGAGTGGTACTAGTAGGAAAAAGTATACCAATCTTAAGCAACGTAATATTCAGCCAAATACCAAAATTTTGGGTTACATTTCTTGGGTAACTAGCCCGTCAAGTTTCTATATTCATTGTGCAGAGGATGAAGATACAATTGTAAACCTTGCTGAGAAACTGAATGGAGGCATGCTGGCTTTAAGGCCAGAGACACATGTTGAACTTGAGGAAGGGGATGTTGTTTTAGCAGAGTATGAACTAGATTATTGCATATATAGAGCTGTTGTTAAAGAAATTAAATCAGAAGAGTCTTTTGAAGTAGAATTTATTGATTATGGTAATACAACAATAGTGAGGGCATCAAAAATCTTCAAGATGGAAAAGGAATTCTTAAATTTGCCAAGACTCAGCGTGCACTGTTTTCTTAGCAAAGCAAAATGTCCAGATAAAAACTGGAGTAGTGATGTTGCTGCCTACTTTGTCACTAAAGTAAAGGATCAGCTACTCACGTTTGAGTTTTTACAACAGCATGGCCAACAGTGGGAGATTGATATATTATTTAATGGAGTGTCTATAATAAGTGAGTTGATGCAGAGAGAAATCAGTATAGGTTTACCAAAAAAACATGTGTCCAATCTTGATCAGATCACAAAACAGCTTTTAATAGCAGATGCAGTTTTCTGCAATCATTACCAAATTAAAAAAACAGAAAACAAAAAGATGTGGGAAAGTCTGCCTAAAATTGCTTACCAAAAATTAAAACCTGGACAGAGAGAAATAGGTGAAATAGGTCATATTTCAAAAAATGGTGATTTCTTTGTGAAATTGAATAAGGATGCCCAAATGCTACCTGCTTTAAATGTGATGGCTGCTGAAGAAGCTGAGAAGAACTCCTTCCCTTCAGTGGAAAATATTAAAGAAGGATTGGAATGTCTGACAAAATCTCAGGCAACCTTGAAATGGTATCGCTCTGAAGTTATAAGAAAATATGCAGATCAGGAGTATATGTTGGTTTTTTTCATGGATTTGGGAAAATTTGAAGTAGTGTCACTTCATGATGTACGGACTCTGGGTGACAAGATCAGAAGTATCCCCAGGCAAGCAGTGCCTTGCAAATGGGTTTGGATTGGAACTCTAGGCAATCTGTCTTTTGAGAATGTAGTAGCAGTTATAAAACATCATGTCATAAAGATTGTGTTCCTTGGATACCTAGAATCTATTTCTGCTTGGGAAGTAGACATTTTAATAGATGGGAGTCTCCTTTTGGAATATTGGAATCACCTCCTTTTTGTTAGATCTTTAACAAGATCTAATATATCAGGAAATCTACTAATGGATAAAACATTGGCAGAGTTATCATTCAGACCAAGTTCAGTTTCCTGGGCATCATTCCAGACTGATAGGCAGTATGCTGGATTTGTCACATCGGTCAATAACCCTTCAGATTTCTTCATCCAGTTAGAAGATTCATTTCAAGATCTGAAAAAATTGTTTATGCTACTGTCTGACCTTCCTGAAAATCTGCCATCTGTGCCACAGAACTTCATTGTTCCTGGTGCCTGTTGCTTATTAAAGACTGAGAATAATGAAAAGTGGAACAGAGTTGAAGTTTCTGAAATCTTCAGAGTTTCCAATGTGTTAACCCTTACTTTTCTTGACGATGGGTTATCAGCTTCCTTTCCTATTTCTGATATCCACAAGTTGAAAGTTATCCCAGAAGAGCTTGTCAGATGCCCACGGTTAACTTATCCTTCTTGTTTGTTTAGAGTGTCACCTGCTGACGGGAATCACTGGAACGATGAAGCAAAATTTAAAGTTCAAGAATTTTTTGGAAGACAAGGTCTCACATTCCGATTCAGACAGAACCACCATGGACTGACGCTAGAGGTAGATGTTTTCTGTGAGGAAAACAATGCAGCAGACATATTGGTTGCTGCCGGTTGTGCAGTATATACGAAAACTACAGCTTCTTTTGGTTCAATTGATTGTGCGAACACCGGTCTGTTGAAATCACAAAATCTTTGTGAGCTATCTCAGACATGTGAACAGAAGAACTCTGATGCCGGAATTGTATTGTCGGATAGGGAAGAAGACCCACAAAAATCAGATTTGTCTTTCAAATGTGGCAAAATTTCAAGACAGAATCGCACCCAAAAATTACATTCTAAGAAAAATGCTTGGAAAGCATTTCTATGCAGTAACAGAAACAATAATGAAAATCATCTTAAGTATGATAGCAAACCATTTAACCAACTTGGTGACAGAAAACTCAAACAAACTCACTCTACAGGCCTCCTGTCAAAAGCAATACCTGAGATCCCTGCTGTTTCGGAACTGACTGCCAAGATTGATGAGATGCAGGTTCACGAAGAGAGTCAACCTCATGAATAGTTTATGGGAGAGGTTAGTTTCAAATGATGCTTTAAATAGTTTTTATTCATTTGTAAGAATTATTTTAGGCCCAGTTTTGATACCAGATAAGGCTGAAATCCAAATAATTATATCTTTAGTTTATCATGCTGAGAGGCCTGAATTGACTAATAGCGATTGTACCAAATACCTACAAGAAAGCTATGGAGGTATGTGTGTATTTTTTAAAAGAGAGAGAGAGAGAATTTACAGACTAGTATAGATGGGTAGGTATAGCTGAAGCCAACATGCACAACTGATTTTCTTGAAATTATTTCTGATATTTTTGCCAAGTTTAAACTTAGTTTAAACAATGTAGGCTAGGGATTTGCAGAAGGTAGATTAGAATTTACTTTGGTAAGATAGCTTTGCAATTGGTAATTAAACACCAGAGATTCATTACCTGCCATTGAACAGTAGCCATAAAAAATGAGTTTCGATAAATCCAGGAGTGGACTTCTGTGTGAAAGGACTGAGCTCAGTTCAGTTCTGAACTGCAAATAAATTTCTGTGCTCAGAAGAACCTTTTTAATTCTGAGAGTATCCATCCAGTTCTAGTTGATGAATCTAGTTAAAAAAAACCCAAGCCAGTCCCTAGAAGGAAAACAGCTTTTTAAACCTATGGCTTGGGAGAAAACGTTAATTCAGAAGTATTGAGCTCTTCTTCACTTTCACACATGCTATTATTCTTTAAATCTTTCTTTTCCACTTTGTAACAGTTTAACCATGAGCCCACCAAGAGGTCTCCTGCCACCATGTTTAGTTTGGCCACAGTAATCTAGCCATCTGGATATGACTTCCCACATTTCTAATAAAGCCCGGTTAAAGCTTCATGCATTTCTGGGAGTTCTTACACATGGACACTCCCTTAGTAACTAAGCATAAAGAACTTCAGAGAGATTGAAGAATGAAAACAAAACAGCAGCACTTTGTTTAGAAACATGCTAAGAACCTAGGTGAAGCATATTGTAAAAATTAGTTCCTAATATTTACTGAAGCCATGTTTTTGTACTCTGATTCACTCCCCCCCCCCCCCATAAACCCAAGTAAACAAATGCAGTTTATGCTCTTGTTTATATGTTCCTAATCTCATTTCTTTTTCAGGTAATAAACTGATCAAAAGAATCTCTCCATCTGGATACAAGTAGTAAATCTGGACACTAATCAATTGATCAAGGTATCTGCAGAAAATAACAGACTACAGGTTAAAATTTTAAAATGACAATGTTTGCTATGGAATTATTCTACCATTGTCTTATAATTCTAAAACAAACATCCATGAAATTGAAAAGTTGCAACAGCCGCTGGCGTTCATACAGTTTTGGATCCACTATATTTGGTTCTTCCTGACAATTGTGCCTTTTATCATGTACTGTATCTTGATTTGTCTTTGAAATAATAGTGAAAGGAACTGTGTTTTATTATTTCTGTCTTGTGGCAACATTGGCATCCTTGTGGACCAATGCCTAATCATTTTTTAAAAACTCCACTGTTTTCTGTATTACTGAAACCACTAGTAAAGTCTAACAATGTTTTGTAATTTTGTCTGTGGTTTCAAAAAAAAAAAAAAAAAAGTAACAATGTACTTATTTCTGAAACACTGCGGTAAAATGTATTCCATGGGTCGATCCACGTATTCTGCTATTCAAGCTGAAATTACTTACATAAGGAATGCAGTATTATGAGAAGCAACAACTTGTTCTGCCTTTGATCTCTGAGTTTTGTGGATTTCAACTTTAAGCACACTTGTAGTATGCTTTAAGTACACTTCTCCTTTAAACTCACAGTCCCAAGCCTCTTGGTGTAATGTTTTTTACCATCTGAAAAATTTTTATCTGGCACAGATCTGATATAATGTCAAAATCTTTTGACTCCAGCAAAACTTATTGGCAAGTAACTTTATTATTGTAAAATGCAGATCAGAATTCTCTGAATTTTCACACGTTCTGGCAATTCCAATGGTATATTTGAATGGTCCCCTACTCAGTTTCACATGACTGAGAAGACTCACGTATTAACTGATTTCGGATATTAAAGTCTGGCTACAGACATTAATATATGTTAAGGATATGTATATTTCGGGATACATACCAACAAGAAATTGGTCTTATCAGAAATGACTTGAATGTATTGTTTACCAGAAGAAAGTATCTAAATTGCAGAGCACATTTTATTATATATGTGCTGTGTAGAGTGTATATATTTATTTGGTTCTAAAGGAACCCAACACTAAATGCTGATAAAATAATTTTTTATCTAACCATAGAAACTGTAATTTTGTAGTTTTAGACATGCATTTATATGCATACATTTTGCTTTTATTTGTGTGAAGAGCTGCATTTGAAAGGGAAAGCTCCACTTAAGGCTTGATCGATGTCTCTTTAAATTCCACTCCCTCCCAGCTTATTATAGATGTTTTTCAACAATCCTGCACACCAGTATCTCGCTCTGTCCTGTTTCACAGAAGTGGTTTAAGCAGTGCCTCCAAATGATGAAAGGAACTGTTACATCTGAGTGCTGTGCTCCATCTGTAAAGCTGATGCATCCTCTTTCAGCACCAGAGAAGAATATGCTTCTTGTTCAGGCATATGAAATCAAACATAATCTCATGATACGACTTCAGAAATTCTGATGTTATCTGGATTTTAATAAAGAACTTGTTTATTAGGTCATTAATTAATTTATGAGGGAACTAGCACATAGCATTGAAAATATTTATGTTCAGTCTTTATATACATAGAGTGTACTGCTCTGTTTAAGTAAAAACATCCTCTGACTTCAATGATCTGAGCTTCTTAATGCAGTAGCAATAAAGTAGAATTAACATTAAGGTTGACTTTTGGTTTTCATTATAACACTGTCTCTCCGCTTCTTCAAAGCTTTCTTGATGGTAGAAATAAATACGTTAAAATAAGGGTTGCAGAGATCAAGAAACTTGGTGTTATCACCCCAGTGATATATTAAGGAGTTGGGGTTGGGGCTTGTCTGTTTTCCTTTCATATGGACCAGAATATAGAATAAGCAACCATAGATACTTTTGTTATTGCAATTGTCGGTGCTATTTCAGCACTGAAAGCAGAATGCTGTTGGTCATGGCTGTTTGCAGTGATACATTGCTGCATGAATCCCTGTGGAAATTCAAGGACCAACAGCCATTGTGTGTCTGCACTAGATAGGATACCGTGCAAAGTAGGTTTATAAAAATAATTTGCATCACATTTTCTCTTTAAAGTGAGGATCACAAAATAAAAATAAAACATTCCCAGGATCAACAAATACAAAACTGCACCAGGAAACAAGGCAGTAACAATTCCTTCCAAACAAACCAAAGCCCATAGCATTAAGCAGCAATTGTATAGTTCAGAGATTAATAGAAATGACATGAGTGTTGGCGAAAGGTTTTTTGAAGGTGATATTTTGAATCTCTGAAGAAGACATTCTGTAGTGGTAGCACATTTAACAAAAAGGTATTGCTCCTGATTCCTATTGACTTTATTTTGGCAAAAGCATGGGAAGCAAAGCCTCAGCTGTTGAATCAAGTGTACTTGGAGCAGATGTGGAAGATGCTTTATAAAACCCATCAGAAAACAATGCCAGAATATGTATTGGCTTTGGCACATAAGTTTTAAGACCATAGTTTGGGGATAGTAAATTCTTAAATTAGGAAGTAGTTCCTTGCTCACATCTACAGAAGCCTCTTTTAATGGCTTCCTTCATTTGCATGGGGAAGAATTGGGGTGCTAAGATATGGGAATGTAGATAGAAATGGAAAAGGCTGGATCTGGTTTGCTACAGCTTGGAGGTTGATTGCATTCTGTGTCATTGGGCTAATCATGCACTTCTTTTAAAATGTCTGCTTCTGAAGAAAGAGTGGTTACCTCAAACCTTTTTTTTAGTTATTAGAATGGGTGGTAGGAATTTATTATTTCTAGTTTATTTTATTTTTTTAAATACAGTGTATAGTGGGCCCTGGGGTTTGGCTCCAGCACTCCTCATGTGTAACAAAATCTGTGAGTGCTCACATCCTATTAAATACAATGGAGTAGGAAAATCGTATTCCTTGTATAATCCAGCCACCAGCATTATAGCTGTGTGAGGTTTTTGGAACGTATGGAAGTAGCTGTTACCTACAAAGCCTTCTTCTATGCTTGACTTGCTTATCTTCACTCACTGTAGGGTTGCTCTTTTGCAGAAGATTCTTCCCAGCTTGCTTTTCTAGAGATTGAGTCTTTAAATGTGAAATAAGGCAGTTACAGCCTTAGAGGAACTAATTTGAACTACCCACTGCTAATACAATCTTTCTTCTATATAGCAGGTACTTTTTTAAAAACTGCTATGATGGTTTCTCCTTTTTTTTTTAACTAGTGAGGAAATTGTATATATGAGATACTCCCAGCAAGAGTCTTTGCATGTGAAGATGAAGTAGGACCAATTCAACTTCCTCATGGGAACAGTCTTTATCATTCCTGTCTGGAGGAAACATACTTGGGGGATTAATAGTAGTAGTAGTAGTAGTAGTAGTAGTAGTAATAATATTCATTTCCTTCCCGCCCTTCTGCCTGAGCAATCGGGGCGGGGTACAGTCAGGTTAAAAAACAGTTACAGTTAAAATGTGTCAACAATCCCATCCCCTCCTCCCACCCCTTAAAATGGAATTAAACTAAGCAAAGATTAAAACAGGTTAGAAAACAAAAATTAAAATAAGATGTAATAAAACCCACAGTTCTTAGGAGCATAAGAGGACGTCAAAATGCAAAGGGTCAGGGAATAATCTGGGAGGTTCTAGGAGCCATGAAAATTATGCAGTTTCTGGAAAGGCCTGCTGGAAGAGAGACGTCTTTAAGCCGGTTTTAAAACGATCTAGCATTGTAGTGAGACGGATCTCCTCCAGCAGGCCATTCCATAGCCTGGGAGCACAGGCTGAAAAGGCCCTCTGGCCTCTAATAATAATAATAATAATAATAATGAAAAATTTATTTATATCCCGCCCCTCTACAATATGCAATCAGGCCAGCTTACAAAGATTAAAAAATATACATTCAAAACCCTTAATCCCCCCCTTAAAATACAATCAAATTATGTAAGAATTAAAACATGCTTGAAAAACTAAAATAAATTTAAAACAACAGTGACAGCAATAACAACAAACTATAGACCCTGACTAAGTTGCGATCAGAGTTCTAGAGTTCTTTTTTTTTTTAAGCTGGAGAGACTAGCCGGAAGAGATCCGTCTACAGCTTTTTAAAAGCTATTTAAGCTGCTAATATGACAAATCTTATCTGGCAGGCCATTCCACAATCTGGGCGTGACAGCTGAGAAGGTCTTTTGGGAGGTTGTGGACAGCCTTGTTTTATAAAGCTGTAGCAAGTTCCTCCCTGAGGATCTAAGTGTGCAGGGAAGATTATATGGAAGGAGGCAGTCCCGAAGATAGGTTGGACCCAAGCCATTTAGGGCTTTAAAGGTGGTAACCAACACCTTGTACTGGACCCAGAAAATAATGGGCATCCAGTGAAGTGATCTTAGGATTGGTGTTATATGTTCTCTTCTGGATGTACCAGAAACCAGTCTGGCTGCCATGTTCTGAACTAATTGAAGTTTCCAGACCAAGCATGAGGGTAGCCCCATGCACAGTGCATTACAGAAATCAAGGCATGGGGAAAAACTGTGACTATAGGCTATGACTAAAGTATGAGAATACCCTAGAACGACTAATACAAGATAAGTAAAAGGACAAGACAACAATAAAACACATCTATATGAACATTATAAAATACAAACACATGAACAAATGCTTCTCCGTAATGCAACACATTATACGCAGAGAAATAACCAGTCGGTTGCTTCAGGAAATCTTTAAATAGACTAGAAGTAGGAAATAATTATACGAATATTTGCGACTTATAACGAAAGATACAAAAAAGATTCTAGTAAAGGGAGACTTAAATTCACGTAAGTAGATAAGAAGGTAAAATAAAAATGCAACGCTACCTAGTGGGAGAAAGAGAGAAGTCTGGTATGAATGGACCAAGAATGGAAGGATGATGACAGAAGGTCAAGGTAGGGGATGAAGGTATGAGAATGTAGTATAGAAAGAGGTTAGAATGAGAGGAAGAGAAGAAGGATGATTGAGAGAGATTAGGAGCGAGTTCAGGCCGAAAGGCCATAATGGAGGTTAAGGAAGGAAATACACCAAGTCTAGGTGAATAAGAATAAGATGGATTAAGGATTAAGGAACGAAACTTTACAACCTGAGAAGGCAATCACTTAGGAAATTCTTAGATGATTGATATTTATGGAAGTAAACAAGTACTAGAAATGTTTCTCCAAGTTAAGCAATTTATATATCACTTTTATAAATGTTCTTTTATTGGGTGTTTAGGAAAATTTGAATTTGTCTAATTTTGTACTTCTTGTAACCTCTATTAATCTACAATTGTGTAACTGTGTATGTTGTTGTTTTTAATTGCAATAAAATTTTAAAAATTTAAAAAAAAAAAGAAATCAAGGCATGAGGTTACTAGCGCGTGCACCGCAGTTTCATGGTCCCTGACTTCCAGGAAAGGGCACAGATGGCGTATCAGCCGAAGCTGATAACAGGCACTTTTGACCGTTGCATTCACCTGATTTGTCATGTGAAGTGACAGATCTAGGAGCACCCCCAGACTGTGAACACAGTTCTTTGAGGGGAGTGTGAACCCCTTCCAGGACTGGAGGTTGTATCCCAATACTTGGGTTTGGGGCCAAAACCGTTTTGTCTGGATTCAGCTTCAATTTGTTTTCCCTCATCTAGTCCATTACTGCCTCAAGAGAGTCATTGAGAGGAGAGATGCCATCTGAAATCAGAGCTGATGACTGAGGCATGGAGAAATATATCTGGGTGTCATCAGCATACTGATAACACCCCGCCCCATGCCTCCGGATAATCTCTCCTAGCGGCTTCATGTATATGTTGAAAAGCATTGGGGTCAGGATGACACTTGGTGGGACACCACAATTAAGCTATTTTCTTGCAGAGCAACTGTCCCTGAGCACTACCCTCTGAAACCTGCCTGAGAGGAAGGAATGGAACCACTGCAATGCAGTGCCTCCAATCCCTAGCCCTCTCAGGCGATTCAAGAGGATGTCATGGTCTATTGTGTCAAAAGCCGCTGAGAGGTCTATTAACACCAACAGGGTCACACTACCCCTGTCGATGCCAAGACGAAGATCATCAGCCAGAGCAACCATGGTAGTCTCAACTCCAAATCCCATCCTAAAGCCAGTTTGAAATGGATCTAGATAATCAGTTTCATCCAAGATTGCTTGGAGTTGAAGAGCAACTGCTCTCTCGATCACCTTGCTCAGAAATGATAATAAAGAGACTGGCCTATAGTTGTTCATATCCAGGGAGTCAAGGGAGGTTTTTTTCAGGAGCGGCCTAACTGCCACTTCCTTCAAACAAGATGGAACATGAACCTCCCTAAGGGATGCATTGATGATGTCCCTTAAGAACACCCTCAAGGCATCACCCCCATGGACGGCCAGCCACGAAGGGCAAGGGTTGAGAGGGCAAGTTGTTTTCCTCAATTTTCCAAGGAGCTTGTCCACGTCATCAGTACTTACAAATTAAAATGGATCCAGTATAACCACATCAGCCGAGTTGCAGTATACCTCATCAGTTGATTCTGTTATCACTCCAGTGTATCCACAAAGTGGTTGTTAAATGCATCACAGCAGGCCATTGTCGGGTTGAATAAAGTGTTGGGGTGGGGAGAAGAAGACGATTTCACACAACAGATATTCATCACCTGACAACATTTTAATCCTGGAATGGATTAGAAATCTTTTGCTAGAACTAAATTTGTTTATGTTTAACTGTGTCGGAAAGTGGTAATAGAATGCTGAAAGGACTGCAGCATGCCACTTTATTCTGATTAAAGTGGGGTTGTAAACTGCCTCGTGCATCTATTAAATTAAAAGCTGGAGATGATGGGAGTCATCATCAAAACTGCAGGGAAGGTGATGAAGGCTGGTATTGAAGGGGTTTGTAGCTGAGGAGGAGAGGGCTAGCCACCAGACATCCTCTTTAACCATCCCTTTGATGAATACCAGCACAGCCTGCAGGCTGTTGAGGAGAGGGCCATCAGGATACTCACCAGAGACATCACAGCTGGTGGAAAGACAGAATGGCCAGGACAAGGTCACCAGTGCCACTATCACTGCCATCACAGCCACCAAGTAACACTCTGGGGCAAGAGAAAAACTAAGTGGGGGAGGAAGACTCAAGATGGCAAGTGATACATTTAATTTATTTATTTAATTTCTATGCCACCTTTCTCCCAGAAAGGGAACCAAAGTGATTCACAAATAAAAACTCTTGAAAAACTTATTACAATTAAAAAATCACATAAAAACAATATAAATTTATAAACATTAAAACCACAATAAAACATGATACCCACCCCATATAGCAAACTCCCTATATAAAAAACCATCCCATGATTACACGTTAAACATCTGCCTGAATAAGACTGTTTTTGCTTGCCGACGGAAGGCAAGCAGGGAGAGGTCAACCTAGCACCCTGTGGAAGGGCATTCCAGACGGTGGGAGCAGCCACCAAGAAGGCTCTATCTTGTGCCCTCACCAGGCGAGCCTGTGATGTTAGTGAGACCAAGAGAAAGCCTTCTCCTGAAGATATTAGGGCTCTAGCAGGTTCGTATGGGGAGATACAGTCTCTCAAATAGTCTGGACCTAAGCTATGTATGCCTTTATAGGTCATGACCAGCACTTTGAATTGTACTCAGAAACAAACCAGTAGCCAGTTGAGCTTTTTCAACAAGGGAGTTATGTGCTCCCTATAAATGGCCATGATCAGCATTCTTGCTGTGATGTTTTGCATGTCCTAAAGTTTCTGAACAATTTCCAAAGGCAGCCCCAAGTAGAGTGTGTTAACAGTATCCAAATGGGATGTAATCAAGGCATGTGGTGCCACAGCCAGATTTGATGTCTCAAGGAATGGGTGTAGCTGGCACACTAATTTTAACTGTGAATGCACTCCTGGCCACTGCTGAAACCTTGGGTTGAGTCCAGGAGCACACCATAAAACAGATGGACTTGTGGTAACTTTCCAGGACTTGAAGTGGGGAAGCATATGGGGGAAATGATTGAAGGAGAAAGAAGGAAACGGTCTGGGAAGGGAAACAAATTAGTTTAGAACAAAGGAATGAATGGGAATGCATGAATTAGAGTGACAAATGGCTACTGGGCAGCAACAGAGACGTAGCAAAAACAAAAGGGTACATTGTAAAGTCAGAGTGAATCGTGTCCATAAGGCTTTACGGAAAACCTATAAATAGGACAATAATCCAAGTATATGCGCCAATGACAGAGGTCAAGGAAAAAGAAATTGGGAGATTCTATGAAGGAGTCCAATCACACATGAAGAGAGAAATCCCAGAGGTGAAAGCAGAGTTCAGGAAAGGAGAGGCAAACATATGATGGCTCCTGGAGCACACCAAGGAATTCCAGAACATCAGCATGAGCTTTATGGACTACAGCAAAATCTTTAACACTCTTCATAACAAGGGAGTACCACTACATAGGAAGAAAGTCAACTTATTTGAGATGTGGTACTGAGTGCTGAGGATACAGTGGACAGCCAAAAAGACAAACAGATGATCCTAGAACAGATAAAGCCTTGGCTTCCCTGGAAGCCAAGATGATGAAACTGAGGCAATCATACTTTGGTGACATCATGAGAAGGCAAGACTCACCATAGAAGACAATAAAGCTGGGGAATATGGAGGGAAGCAAAAACAGAGGAAGACCACATGCCAGATGGAGAAATTCAGTTTAGGAGGTCACAGAACTGAATTTACAGGACCTGAGCAGAGCAGCTGAGGACAAGGAGTCTTGGAGATGTCTTGTCCACAGGATCACCATGAGTCACAGTTGACTCAAGGGCAGTTAACAACATTTTCCCCCATCTTTGTGAGTGTATGTATTCATTGATGAAGCAAACTGAAGCTACATCCATTTCTATTAATGTTTTCATGCTGTTTTAATAGTTGTGATTAAAACCCAGAGGATCTTTATATTGTTTGGCCACTGTTGATTATGGTTCTTTTAAATAAAGCAGCTGTTTATGCAATTTGGTGGTTCAGAATCATGAGAGTGTTTCCTTCATGTCAGGCTTTCATTATTTCCTAAAAATATTATACATGTTTTCGAGCAGTAATTCCCCAAGTAGGAGGTACACCTCTCCCTGGAGGCAGTGGAAGGATCCAGGGGAGTGATGAGGGGAGAGGGCAGCAGGGCTTTCAGTCAAAGTAAGGGTGTACAAGAAAGACAAAGGGAACCTAAATTTACAGCACTATATAAATAAAGGTTAAAAACCACCACCACCACCACCACCACCAATGGCCTTTAGGAGTGGTAGGGATGAGGGTTGTATAAAACTTTTCTGTGTCACTTAAAACCACCGCACAGCCACACTTATTAGTTTGTGTGGTGGTGCCTCCCACTCTTCACCTCTCCACATGAGTTTACTCCCTTCGCCATATCTTTCTCTAGGAGTAGTAGTTGGGAAATTAGTAGTATGGGCAGTTGGAGAGAAATGGAGGCAAAAAGGAACTTCCCATATTTGGGACCCTGCTGAAGTTTTGCCAGGACGTGGCTGGCAGGTCAGATTTGCACTGCAGTTTCTGCTTTCTTTCATTGAACAGGCTGAGAGAAGAGGTAGCTGAAGAAACAATGTTTGTGGGGTGGGTGGGACACTTGAAGCTGTGTGGGGCAGTCATGTTGCTAGAAGAATATCTGGGGCCAATCATTGGAAAGAGTCCTCAGACCTGGAGCAGCTCCAATAGTTAAAATGTGTCCTTTTCCCTGTCCTTGCCAGTCTCGAGTCCAGAGCATCTGGCCTCTGTAAACCTCCCTACACACACACCTGCTGCACCGGTCTCTGCACCAACAACGAAGGGTTGAGAGTCCTTCCTTGCCAGGGAGAAGCTTCTCCCTTTGCACCTGGTGACTGGGAGCTGCAACTGAGCAGCTGGCTAAGCAGTGACCAAGAGGCATCTTGCCTGAACTGGCCTTTGCCGCAAGGCTGTAGTGTCACTATGATTGGGATCACCTGGTGCAATAACTCATGGCATCACCCCCCCCCACCCAGTCTTCACCCCTACCAGACCAGAGAGAATCATTATTAATGCTTTTTGTACTAATATTACACCTTAATAATACCATATATCTCTGAATGTCATGCCCATAGTTGTGACCTAAACAACTCCTAAACAATGTCTTTGTCATGCTAATTCCTGAAGCTGGAGGCTGATGATTCCCATTCACACAAGAGCCTTCAGCTTCACGAGTGGGGTTCAGGAAGAATACAAGGATTATTCCGCCTCTTAACTCCTAAAGCAGGAAGCTGGTGTGTCAATGGGAGACAGCAGTCTTAAGCTCCCAAAACAGGAAGCAGAACTGACTCAACAGCCTTCTACTTTGGGAGTTAAGAAAATAATGAATCCCTGGATTTCTCCTGCATTCCACTTCTGAAGCTGGAGGCACTTATGTCAATGGCAAACAACAGCTTTTCACACGCTAGAGCTTATCGCACAGATCCTGGAATGGGCCTGCTGCTTTACGAAAGGAGGAGTGATCGGAATGGGAGGTGGCATAGAACTCAGTTTACCGCACAAGTGAATGCCGCTGCCTCCGGAAGTTCTCATTGCGTTCCAGATGTGTTCTCCTAGGAGGCAATTTTTAGGGATGGAGCCAGGCCATACCAGGAGTCACTTATGGTGTCACCTAGTGTGGTCCGCATCTCCCATACCCCTTAGTGACACCTCTGCTACAAGCCAACATGGTAGAGAAGGTTCTCAGTCACTGCTCAGCCAGCCACTTGGTTGCTGTTCCCAAGGTGACCAGGTGGCAAAGGGAGCAGTGACCAAAATTCATTGTTTTGCATGTGCAATAGAAGAGGAGACCTAATATCAAAAAATACACATGAGGGGGAGGCGCTAGGGTTGTCACTCAAGAGGAAACATGGCAGTAGACAGTTTGGGGCAGTTTGGGGACCACTGTTTTAGAGTGTTGGTCCCTTCTACTCACTCCTTGAAATGCATGCCTAAACTGGGTCATTGCTTTACACCATAAATTCTTTTGGTCAGAGATTCTGTTGTGTTGTGTGCCTTCAAGTCATTTACAACTTATGGTGACCCTAAGGTGAATGTATCACAGGGTTTTCTGGGGCTAAGAGTGTGTGATTCACCCAAGGTCACCCTACGGCCTAGCAGAGACTTGAACCCTGGTTTCTAAAGTTGTAGTCCAACGCTCAAACCACTATGGCATGTTGATTCTAGAGATTCTGTTGGTAACCATAATTTTCCTACCAGCAACACCTTCTTGTGACACACTGAAATTGTAGTGGGCTTGATGAAGTGGAAGAAGACTGGAATCCCCAAATAGCAAGTGGTATTCTCAGCTTGGCGTTTTCTGAAAAGAGACAGGAGACATAACCAAAGGACAATGTATGTTTTCATGAAAAGAGAGAGGAAAAATAAGCAGTGAACAATGTAAGGAAATGAAGGAAGTAGGGGAGGGAAAGAACAGATGAAGCAAAAGCAACAACTCAGATGTGCATTTCCATAGGATGGAATCATAACAAAGTGGAATCACAGTGCTATAACTGTGTGGTCTGGGAGAAAGTGAGGGCTGTCCTCAAGGCATCCACAGAGGGCTTTGCAGCATATAATAGTCCATACAGACATCTTGAGAGAGACTCTGCAATCCCTTCTGTTTCTGTCCATCAACCACTCCTTATAATTCTAATGCAACATAGGAGAGAACACTAGGCAATCCATTGCCCTGCCATCAGTGCTTGTGAGGTAGCTTGGGAACACATTGCGGTATGATGCCACATTGTGCATTGTATTCAACTATTTATGAAGAGTGGCAGGAATGGGGGAAAGTTGCCACAACCTTATGTTATGTTTAACTAGTACAGTGGTCCCCAAACTGTGTCCTTTAAGAGATTTTGGACTTCAGCTCCCAGAAATCTCAGCCATGTTGGCCAATAGTTTGGGATTCTGGGAGCTGAAGTCAAAAATTCCTTAAATGGCACTGTTTGGGGACAACTGAATTAGACCATCATTGTAGTGCTGAAGAAATCTCATATTAGTGGCAACTATTTCTTACCCTCAATGAGACTCGTGTATATATACTTAGTCTCTATTTTCTGTTGGAGACATATAGAGTGGGCATTAGAAATAAATCTAAATCAATTTGGAGTAAATATAAAATTGTGTTTATTTTATTCCTATGTCCAAAAATAAAGAATTTAACATGTTTTCTCCCCACTATGTGAGATTACAGGAGTTTTTGCACATTTCTGATAGTCTTTTAAATTCCAGAATGTTTTGCGAGAGAGAGAGAGAGAGAGAGAGAGAAAGAGAGACAGAGATCTGTTTGCATGAAGTTACCTTTCTTTCTTTCACTGACACGTTTTGAGTGTGTGTGTTTTCTCCACAAATGAATTTTCTCAAAATGTCCTGGAATGTGAAAAATATCACAGAAAATCAAAAGCACGTTTGCTTACTTTTTGATGAGAAAGACATTCTTTGCCATGGAAAATGTGAAAATTACTTGGAAGGCTGTGTCTTGTATGCATGGCCACCAGGTGGAGACTTTGTATTAATTTTCAAAAGGGGAGTGAGCAAAAAAGAACCACTTTCAACAGAAAATAAGCATGAAAATATTTGGCATTTCTTGTAATGGAGAATTATGCACAAAAGATGTTCATATAGTTTCCATGTGTGTTCTGATTTATACATACGTGGGCGTTAAATATTGAAAAATGGCTAGCTAGTTTATTTGTTTTTTCCCCTTCAATGTACCATGACAGCATTTTCCTCCAGGCAGTTAGTTGGTGGCACAACAAATGTACATTGTTGACTCTTCTATTGTATGGAGATCCAGACTTCTCCTGCAAATTGGTGCTCCTGTAGAGGGATAATATGAATGTTCAGCAGTAAAACAGCAGTGCATTTTCTGCCATTTCACATAATACCTAACTCCTGGGATTTAATCCAGCTGTGGATGGAATGGAGCAGCTTTTATATTAGCTGTTTAGACTGGAATGAACTTCAATTTATTCTTCTGTCCATTTATTTATTTATTTGATCCAGATCCTTGAAATGAGACTCAACACAGCTCAGAGAAATGTTAAACAAAAGAAAGCTACATTTTTTAAAAAAAGCATATGCTGTTATAGCAATTAAATTAAAAGTGCAGTTTTAAACAGTGAAGATCATAATTTAAAAACATATCATTAAGAGAAATACAGCACCCTGTGTTTAAATGGCCCTGTCTTCAGCAACCAAGCTATTGCTAGATGTCTGCTGGATTCTTCAAAAGGCTTTGTCTACCAGCAGAACAAAAGGGAGGAGGTTGGCCTAGTAGGGAATTGCAGAGCCTGAGTATGGCAAGAGACAGTCCTGGATTTCTCTTCACAGAGAATATAACTTTAGATTTGCTATTTCTTACACTATAGTATACTTCCCTATTGTCTTTTTTATTTTATAACATTTCTAATAATGTTGTTGTCTTAAAATGTAATTACAATATATACCTGATCTCTCAAACCACTACTCCATGTTGGCCCCTCTACTTGGAGGCACACAATAACAACAACAACAACTCCTGATCTCTATGGCCTGATAAAGGGGTTGTTCCCAGTATGGTTTAAACCGGATCATGATTTGAAATGATCCAGTTTAAACCACCATGGTTCCTACTTAATTCGAATCGCTGAAGTGATTTGGAAAGGGGGGGCATGGTGTTTACCCATTTAGCCCATGTCAAAAAGATGCTGGTAAAACGGGGTGTTTTTTGGGATGAATTGTTTTATTCTCAAATAAATCGATTCATTCCAGTAAGAACCAGAGTCAGATTCGAATCTGCCACGGCCCAAGTGGGAACCAGGCGAGGTGGATTCGATTCTGCTGACAGTGATGGGAGAGGCAGCTGCAATGGCCCTGGCCATCTCCCTGTCACTGGCCTTCTCTGGAAGCTTCCTTGGCCACAGGGAAAGGAAGGAAGCAACAGGGAAGCTGGGGAAGCAGGTTAGAGGCTGAAGGAGGCCAGAAGAAGCCGATAAGGAGGCTGGGCCAGGGACAGTCGGGGCTAGGAGAGGCCAAGGTGCCTGATCTGAATTGGTAGAATCGGCGCGAACATAGTGGGAACCAAGAACTATTTTTGTGCCGATTCACCAATTCGGATCAGGCACCAAATTCTCCATAAGTGGAACAAGGACAAAGTATTCATTAAGCATTTCATGGCTATTGTTCCTTTAATTAGTTTCTTCCTCCTTGCCTTCGTTTGTTATGGTAAATGGTGAACTAGCTGCTTTCTGTTCAGTCATCTTGGCTCCAGAATGCCTTTTTAAGCTGCATCCACACTGCAGATATAATCCAGGTTGACACCACTTTAACTGCTGTGGAGTTCTGGGATTTGTAGTTTGTTATGGCACCAGAGCTCTCTGACAGAGAAGGCTAACTGTCTCACAAAATTATAATTTCCATAATTTTAGAGCACTGAGCCATGACACTTAAAGTGGTATTAAACTGTATTATTACTGCAGTGTGGCTGCAGCCCAAGTTGTTGTTACCTAGTTCTGGGTAAACTCTGGGCTGGGAAGGTATTATTAGCTTTCCCATCTCAAATGAATTAACTATTTCCAAATGATTTTATAAGTGTGAAGTCGAAGGCTTTCATGGCTGGCGTTCATAATTTTCTGTATGTTTTCCAGGCTAAGACCCTTCATTTATAAAATTTTACACGGTTGGGATGGGAGTCTTTCATTTTAACAACCCTGGAGTAGTATTCCTTCTGTTTCTTTTTATTTTATTGTACTGTATTTGCACCCCCCCCCAAAAAAAATAACCTGTAGAGGAAGGAAAGATGGAACAGTTGTTCCAAAATTTCTTGACTGACAGCAACCAGAGTTTTTAATGTGAAAACACCCCATGTGTGTGCGTTCACATACTTGCAACAGTATCCTAATCCATGATGTTTTATTGAGATTACTACATTTGTAAAACAATGAGGAATAGTGAATATGTGACTTGTAAAATTTGGGATCGAAAATTAAACACATTTATCAGGGCTTAAGCATCTCTAGGACAATTAGATTCATGTTCGAGTAAATATGGGTCTTAAGATCCTATTTGCTTCATTTATTTTATGCTACACCTTTCTCCCAGCACAGGACTGAAGACAGCTGATAACAAATGAAACAAAGTACGGCTAAAATTTGACACAACAGTTTTAAAGACCCATTAAATAAACAATTATTTTAAAAGCACTATTAAATGCCACATTAAAAATATCCTTTGCTCTGCATTGCCATCACTGAATGCACATTTAAATGTGAAAGAAGGCTTTCTTGATGGTTACTCCCAGGTTCTGGAACTCCCTACCAAGGAAAACAAGGCAACATCCATTTTTGATGGCCTCTTTCCTCCAGGCAGATGGGCACTTGGCCCCTATGTTGATTTGCCGGTTAGTCAATTGCTGGAACAGGTTTTCATGTGCGGCTGCTGTAATCTTCTTTATTTCATCTGGCTTTCTGTCTAATTGATTTTACTGTATTGTATTTTATTTTATTCTTGTCTATTACCAGAGATGCCATTTGTGATAGAAAGTGGGATGTCATTTCACATGAGAGAATGAATAGATTATTTGAGGCTAACTGATCGAAAGGCATTGTAGCATAAACTTTTGTAGACTTGAAAGATTATCTCGCTAGAGCTTACCATCTCTCAATTGTCCCTGGATCATGGAGGAAGCGGAAGTGTATGAAAGCCTGGCACGCTTCCTCAGCATCAGGGAATCGTTGGCTGCCTCTAGCATCACAGAAACTGCGTTAAGAGGAAATTCGTTCTCCCTGAACAATTCAGTGATGCTTCCTCAATGATCCAGGAATGACTGAGAGTTGGTAAGCCCTAGTGTGATAATCTTTTTGGTCTACTTCCTCAGATGCATAAAATGAGCTGATGAACACCATGTATGTGAGGAAGTAGACTACCATGAAAACTTATGCTACATCTTTTGTAAGGGGCTCTACAGACTGTCCATAAGGGGTGTGTGGGTGGGTGTGGGTGGGAAGCCGCCCATTTCCTGGCCGGATTGGAGCCACAGCAACCTCACGCTGTGGCCCTGATCCAAACTCTGGAGGGTGCAAAAAAGAGCCACAAAAAGCATCTCCTTTTTGCACCCTCCAAAGGGTGTCATAGCCACAGCAGCGCAGCTGTATGGCGCCCCTTCAGCGCTGCATCATGATGCCCTGGGGATGAAATCAGGGCGTCCATCATCAGGATGCTGCGCCCTGACTCCGCCCACAGGCTGGCCTTTTGGGCTGGTCTCTATAGGGCCAATGTCTCAAAGGTGCCATCAGATCTCTTTGCATACTGCTATTCCTGACTAACATGGCTATGTCTCTGAAGAAAACCAGTGTTCTTGTGAATGCTATGTGAAAGTTGCAACATTAGCCATCAAGATAAGCCCTCATGGTCACACACATCTGAAGCCAAACGCCTGTCATGATTAATATTTTTAATGGAAGCTGCAAATGATTCTAAAGGCATTTCCTTGACTCCATTGATAATGTGAGAAATTAATCATGTACAGTTATGCACAAACCATGCTTAATTTTTTTTAGCTTGCCATAATATTCAGTTTTAAAAGTGTGCTACTGTATACTCTAAAGTAGTCCTGCTTAATTCAGTTGACAAATTCTAGAGTAAATTGTAAAAACTTGATCTGAAAACAGTTGGATCTGGGTGTATTCATAAAGAGATTAGCCCCACTGAAATCAAGGGATTTAAATTAGCACTAGATCAAGTCTCCTTGAGTTCAAGGAGACTCCTCATTAGGATCATGTCTGGATCCTACCCAGTCACATCTGCTATAATAAATTGCACAAAAAAGTACTTTATACTTTTTTAAAAAAAGGCTTTTCCACAGACCTGAAAGACAATCTGTGACTGGGATAATTTTGTGTCATGTTTGGACAATGAAGTTAAGCCAGAATACATTAAGTGCACAATAATAAGAAGTAATCCCACTGTTGTTATTTAAAACCAAATCTGAGATGTTCAAATTGGAATTATGCATCCAGTCATGGTTGTTTTTTCCCCTATTTGATGAATGCCTGGCCTGCCCTAAGCTGCTGAACTATTAATTCTGAGTGTTTCCACTATTGTTCTTATGCCTGTAGATACTGCTGCAAAGAAGATTAGAAGCTTTATTACTTAAACAGAAAACTCTGAAAAATTACAATAGGAAAAGATAAGTCTGTGTACAACAAAAGGCAAATTTGCATGGACTTATTTTATCGGAACATTTGACCCACAGCTTAAACAATTTTTTTTTAAAAAAAGACCAAAACCACAATCCCAAACCAGGACATTTAATTGTTGGAAACAGAAATCTTAAAGTTAACATGGTGAAAACTACTTTTTTCCTTCTTAGTTTAATTCCCAATTAGATTTTTTAATTAAAGTCAATACTTCTAAGACTATGTTGGCCAACTGTCCATCCTGTTAAGAAGTAATAACACATTTTCCTATTAACAATACAATCTGAAGATCTCAGAATGTTTTTACTGAGCTGGTCATTATTACATTTTTACAATGCCTCTTTATAAAGCATAGTAATAATTAACCTGTCCCATGCATTCAGTATTTTCAATATACCTATCACTGCTTTCACTCAAGCTTTATTTATGAACTGCCACATACGTTTTACCTACAACAAATTTAGATGTCCTTTCTAGGGCAAACCCCCACCCCATTTCCAAGAGAAAACATGTCTAAGAGATGCTGAAAGACACATGATACATTTTACAAGACTGTTATGAATGTATGGTAGGAAATGCCCGCTTGCAATAGGTTTATTCTGTGTATGTGTTTTATGGAATAACCTTCACTTTAAATAATATAATCATGTGTAGAGGCCTAAGAAAGAGCCTTAAGAGTGCCATATCTAATGTATTTGATGACATCTAGGGGCCTTGTAAGAAATCTCTGGATTGGGGTGGGCAAGTGTGGAGTGGTGGAGGAATTTTCCCTTAAAAATTACACTTCTGTGTTTTCACCTGAAAATAAGCCAAAACTATGACCTATGAGCAAGACCAGGGCTGCAGCTGCACTGCAGAAATAATGCAGTTTGACACCACTTTAACTGCCACAGCTCCATACTACAGAATCTTGGGGTTTGTAGTTTTGTGAGGCACCAACACGTTCTGGCACAGAATGCTAAAGACTACAAATGCCAGGATTCCATAGGATGGCACTACAACACTTAAAGTGATATCAAACTACATTACTTCTACAGTGTAGATGCACCCTAGGACATCCAGTCCTAAAAAAGCCAAATCCATAACATGTTTCTGGAATATCTGTGTGATGCAAGTCCCCTTCGTTTACATGTTTTAAGTGCTGAAATAGAGACATTTTGTTAATGAATTACAGACATTTTTATAGGTTCAACTAAACACATGAAGGGAAATAGCACACTAGTCCCAGCACTTCCATTGCTCTGCTGCACATATGTAGAGGGACAGTCTGAAGAGCATCCTTTTGGCATGGGGACTCTCCACATAAATTGGAAACCCTAGAAATATAAATTTTCTGATGAACTGGAGAGGAAGATCTCACCTTCACAAAATCGTTCCCTATGTATACAGAGCAATGACAGAAGGGAAGGGCAGACAACCCATTTTATATATTCAGTTTCAATCTTAACACACACACAAGAAGAACTGCACTTGTTCACTTTTCCCTGGTGATTGGTCTTCACTACAGCTACTGTTCAGCTTTTGGGGCCTTTATTATATCTTTTTAAGTTGAGCGTGAAGACTAAAATTATTTGATTCTATATTGCCAACCACACAGCTAGTTTGAAGCAGAGGAATCATAGAGGTCCTAGAAGAAAATGGGTACCCTAGAAAATTTGCCATGGTTGGAGGTTGAAGGAGGCCATTTTTATTTTATTTTATTTTTTAAAAAAATATATTTATTAGATTTTAAAACATACAAAGAAGTTAAAAACACCCAGTTACAGAGAAAACAGAAAATGGGAATGAACCAAAGCACCAACAATGGAAGAATCCAAAGGCCAAGTTTACAGAATGAGCCCCAAAGTTGCTATACTGAAGGAGGCCATTTTACATAATGATACTCATCCTGAGCATAATATTGGCAGTGTGTGTGTGTGTGTGTGTGTGTATGTGACAAGTCCATATTTGAACCATACAGTGAATCCATACTAGAAATATGGACAGGGATGGCAAGTTTGGGATGTCATGAAAGGGCAGAAAATTGTTATTTCTTTAATGTGTCAGGATTGCTTATTTATCACCAGGAAAGCAAATTTTCTGCTTCAAGTTCCAAACTAACTTGATTGGCCCAGGATATAAAGCATTTTCTCTTGAGTAAGGAATCCCACACTGCTGCTATGCCTCAGACAGCACAAATTCTTCAGTCAGCCCTGAATATGGAGTAGATTTCAGGAGGCACACACGGTACAGAGTATTTCAGAGGCATATGAAAGAGATGTGTGATCAGTCCTTGCTATTTCTAAAAATCTTTGTTGAAGTATGCCCTGTAATCTGACAACTACAGAAGTTTTAAGGCTTTTTATTTGTAAGTTAAAAAGATTGATCTTGAGCTGTATGCCAAAATCCAATCACTATTCACATCAAACAAAAGTCAGGCCCATCTGCACTTCGAACCCTTTTAGCAGTAACATTAGGGCCACAATCCAAGAAACACACAAGTGAGTAATAATTGAATTATTGGTACCTATCTGTCCATAGAACTGAGTAAATAATCATAAAACTAGCAGTGACCTAGAAATTATATACAAGTGTATGAAACTCTTAGTTGTTTCTGCTGTAATGGAGTAATACAGGACATACACACACACACACATGGGGAGAATATGTCTATCCAGAGGCAGCCTTTGAAAAAACTGTTCTCTCCACTGAAATTCTCATTAATCTCAGCAGATCGCTTGATTTCATGGCATTCTACTCGCAAAGAAGGCAAGCACCTTTGTACAGTTTGTCAGTGGATCACTATAAAATGGCAGAGCTTTGTGTCAGAACTGTCTTGTTCCCAAACAGAAGATGCCCAGAGACAATTACGTTTCCACTCTGACAGCTTGATATCCCAGAATTTCTTTCTTTTACTCTCTCTCTTGGTCCCTGAAAGGAAATGAGAAGATTTCACAAAGTTGTTAAAGATGCCACTTTCCAGAAAAGCTGTGTTGTGTTAGCTTCATATTAAATTGGTCCAATGTCACCACATGCTGGCTTGTGGCTCCTTAGTTGATAGTCAAGGGGAATATCTGCAGAACTGACTGCACAGTGACCTCAGGCTAAGAGCCTTGGAACAATGCCTCCGGGAAACTCCAGAGATTTATCATAATACTCTTTGTTTACAGCAACTTTCAGGTATAACGGAGACTGACAGATACCCTGCTACAAAGGTTATACGTTTAAAAAAATATATCTGTGCATAGCAATCTAGGAAGCTGAGAAGACCATTACGTACACTTTCACTCTATACAAAATACTCTTAACTGGGTAATGTTTAGTGTTCCCGAGAGCTATTGCTCTTGATATGCTGGTGTACAGATAACATACTCCACTGACTCTTCTCAGTCTCTTGCTTCTCTTACTCCATTAGTATTGTCAGGTAGCATAGAGGAGGCATTTTACCTTCCTGATAAGACATATTTCAATCTATACAAAGATTGCAGTGGATATGTTAGGCATTGTCTTCCTGGACAGGATTTTCAGCTGAGCACCCCACCAAATTAATTCCTAACACTTAGGAAACTACATTGAAACTACATCCTCAGGTTTTGGTGTCCTTTCAGAATTCCCTACATTGTCTTGGAGGACATTCAGATACATCAGTGAACCCAAGAGTGCCACAGTAGATGTCCTTTAGGCCTTCAAGATTCTTTATTCTTTGATCCCTCTCCAAGCTGTCTTTTCAACCACAGAGTCATAGAGTTGGAAGGTGCCTCATGGCATCCCCAGCAGGTGGCCATCCAGCCTCCTTTTGAAGATGTTTAGAGAAGGAGAGCCCTCCACCTCTCTAGGCGATTGGTTCTATTGCCAGTAAGAATGCCAAAGCACTCTTACGGTCATGACATTCCTTCTAAGGTTCAATCGAAATCTACCCTGCTCCTCCTCCTCATCACCAACTCATCCACTTAAAACTGTAACTTAAAACCATTAAACTTGATTTTGCCCTCTTGGGCAGCAGAGAACAAGCCTGCCCCTCCTCTCTGTGACAGCCCTGGAGGTATTTAAAGAGAGCAACCACAGTCTTTTCTTTACCAATCTGAACATGTCTTTCAACTTTACCTCATATGTTTTGTTCTCCATACCTCTTCTCATCCTTGTTGCCTTCATATGAACCTGCTCTGGGTTTGTGAAGTCGAAGGCTTCCATGGCCAGCATCCATAGTTTTTTGTGGGTTTTTTGGGCCATGTTCTAGAAGAGCTTCTGCTCTGGGTTGTCTATATTCTTCTTAAAAGAACTGAGTGCAGTACTCCAGATGAGGCCTGATGATATCAGAATATAGTGAGACTATTGTCCCCCCCCCCCTACACACACTTTAGAAGCCATGCTTCTATTAATCCCATCTTTGGTGCAGCATCATACTGCTGTCTCAACAAGAATCCCAAGGTCCTTTTCACAGGTATCACTGCTAAGATATGCATCTCTGTCCTATAAGTGTGTATTTGGTTTTTGTAGCCTAAATGTAGAATTTTGCATTTGTCTCTATTAAATTTCATTTTATTATTTTCTGACCAATTTTCTAGTTTATCTAGGGAAAAAAACCCAGATTTTTGGAGCATTTTCGATTTTGAATTTGGGCATGCTTTATTTTAAAAATTAATAATTTATTATTATTATTTATAAATTATTAGTAATAATTTATTCAGTTTATTAAATAATAAAAGGAGTAATAAAACCACAGTAAGTTATAATCATTAAAACACCATTAAAGCTGTTGTTGTTGTTGTTGTTATTTTATTTATATAGAGCTGTAAATTTACACAGTGCTGTACATACAATTGTATGGTTAGACAGATCACTGCCCTCAGGTTTACAATCTAGAAGAGACAACACAAAAGGAGAAGGGAAAGGTGGTGGGAAGGGGATGAGGTCCAGTGGTTCTTCTCTCCTTCTGGGGCCAGGACCAAGGCAGATGGACTGGAGGGAGGGCTTGGGTTCTTAATACATAGTTAAAAGGAGGCATCCTGGGGCAGATGGCACAGTCCTGGGAACTCTTCCCTAAACAATATAGTCTTTAACTTACTTTTGAATCTGGTTAGAGAAGTGATGAGGTGTATATGTGGGGGAAGAAGGTTTCAGGAGTGAGGGGCAGCAAGTGAAAAGGGACGAATCCAGGACAGAGCAGTGGAAATCCTTGGCTGGGATAGGAGACCTTGACTACTAAAACGGAGGGTACGAGTAGGAGTGTGAGGAGAAAGAAGTTCAGACAAGTAAGGAGGGGCCAGTCCATGGAGGGCTTTGAAAGTCAATAACAAAAGCTTGTAGTGGATGTGGAAGGGGAAGGGGAGTGAGTGAAGGGAGGATAAGAGAGGAGAAACATGGTCAAAGTGGTGAGTGGATGTGATAATACGTTCAGCTGAGTTCTGGACAGAGATTGAAGGATGGAGGTGAGAGAGAGGAAGCCCTTTTAGAGGAAGATTACAGCAATCTAGTCACGATACCACTAGGGCATGGACCAGAGTCTTGGCATTGTATATACTCATGTATAAGTCTAGAAATTTTAATCAAAAATTGACCCCCAAAAACCTGGGTTGACGTATCCATGGGTCAATGTAAGAAGTGTACTTTAATTATTATTTTTTTTAAAAAATAAAGAAACCATCGCCTTTCTGTGAGTAGAGTGACAAACAGTGAGTGCTTACTCCATCCTCAGAGCACCTAAAAGAAACACTGACACCCCCCCCCCCAACTCTCTCATCCATCAAGCCTTTAGGGTGAGCACAAACAGTTCTGCCTGCTGGTATTTTGTAAGTTATTTGGCATTGTTTTCCTTTGCTTCATTTTTCGATCCTTTATTACAGGCCCATATGTTTCACCCTTAGCATATCCACAGGTCATAGCAAAATCTGTAATTTTGGCCCCAAAACCTTCCCTCGGGTTATACATGAGGTCAACTTATAGCTGAGTATATAGAATAGTTCAAAGAATTTTTAAAACAAAACTTAGTGAAGGTGGCGACTGAGGTAGTGGTGGTGATGAGAGCAATTATGATGAGATTAAAAGTTCAGCACCCATCTCTGGAAGAAGCAGGCAGTACAATTGCTCCAGTACAGAATCTGGTGGGTGATTTTTTTTCCAAATGTTCCATAAATAGAGATGTAAATGGAGCCATTTGTGAATAATTCCAGGTAACAGGTCATAGATTAAAGTTGAGGGGGAACCCCAATAGAAATGAAGCTTTGTATATCCTTATGTATACATCAGTACTTGTAGGTTCATGTGCAATCTGGTGAATGATAACTTTAATTAAACACAATGCTTCTACATTTTTTATTGAATTATTAGATATTTACCAAGTTGTCCTCTGAAATGCCAGATGCTTAGGGCTGAAAAGTAATGTCAAATTTAGCTTATAAATCAATTTAAAGTAGAATGAAAACTCCAGCTTTTGGTTTGCACGATAGTCTGAATCATGTGAGATGCTGTGAAGTGGGACTACAGAATGAGGTGCACACTTATGGATAGACAAGACATACAAAGGTTTGCAAAAAGAAAGGAAAAAGGAAAATGATTTGGTGATCTAATGACCAGCCATGCTGAAAATACCAATGCAAAAAGAAAAGGAAGAAAAAGACAGGAGAATGACACTAATATAATATTCTTCCAAGGTAAAGAGTAACTATCAGCTTTACCCAAATTGATGGTTACTGGAAGTCTAGACAGAAAACACCACCAGACTGTGAAGATCTCAAACCCTGTGAGGAGATGAGCTAGCACAGCTACTGCAACAGATGTTGACAGAAATCCAAAAAGCACAAGGGATAAACATAGCCCAGAAACAGAGGGGGAAGGGGCTGCCATGGTAAACATCTCGGAGACTTTTTAAAAATGATTCCTGCTCCACCTATCCACCTGGTTTATGAAACAGAAAAGAGTGGCACACCAGAAAATGTGGAAGTCTGAAAGGTGTGCACTTTATAGTAAAGAAATGGTAATAATACTCTTATTTGACAGATTCTATCCTTGGGTGGGGAAGTGATCTGAAGAAAAGATAATATAGTCTAAAGATTGTCCATCATCTCAGGAAGAAAGAATGAAGGGTTTAGACATTGCAATGAAAGGTGATGGGAAGAAATATTGGTATGTTGGTTGCATCCGGCCCCAAATGAAAAAGCAGTCTCTTGTGGAGAAGTTGATGCAACATTGCAATTACTAGAAGTCTTACCTGGACCACTGTTAATTACTGCACCCTTGATAACTTAGCAGTTGTGACTAAAAGCCAGAATCCAACTGAAAACCACAGATAGCTGCTTTTAGAGGCAAACATTCTTTTGCTTGGCAGTTGTTACAGATTGACTGGTTAAAGGCAAAATAGATCCCAAAGAAACACAGAGGTGCTGCTGTTCTGTGTCTTTACCCTACCATGGATCCAGTGTCACCACAAAATAGCCAGTGGTCAACAATCTGTTTCTTGTGACATTTCCTTCTGTTCACAGTTTCTGAACCAAATGATTTCACTTATGGAGGGAGCAAATGAAATAGACATTATGTTTAAACAGTGAATCCAGGGTGGAGAATTCTTAATCAGAAATGTTATGAGTGCTTCTGAGCATATGCAGAACATTTTTCTGCACAATCTTATGCAACCCTTTGCCATCCTACCATGTTTCCCCAAAAATAAAACAGTGTCTTATATTAATTTTTGCTCCCAAAGATGAGCTAAGTCTTATTTTCAGGGGATGTCTTATTTTTCCATGAAGAGGAATTCACATTTATTGTTGGGAAAAAAAGAACATCTATTATATACTATACAGTGGTCCCCCGGGTTATGAAAGTAATCCGTTCTGGATTACTTTTCGTAACCCGGAAATATTTGTAACCCGGGGACCGCTTTTTTTGATGGACTGCGCGGCAAATTTAAAGGGGCCGCGCAGTTTTTTTTTGTTTCTTAACCCGGGGTTTTATTCGTAACCCAGGGCCGTTTTTGCGGCCCCGGCTCTTTCGTTCCCCGGGGTTTTCGTACCCCGGGGGATTCGTAACCCAGGGGACCACTGTATATACATTTATATACAAAAACTTTGCTAGGTCTTACTTTCAAGGGAGGCCCTATATTTTGCAATTCAGCAAAACCTCTACTAGGTCTTATTTTCTGGGGATGTCTTATTTTCAGGGAAACAGGGTAAGTGGTAAGTTAGCCTCTTGTTAAGTAGAGGTAGCTTGTTTCAGTAGACAACGTATGACTGGCATTATGAGAGGTATGCCTTGTACACATATTTTATCCTAAAATATGCATTTTATATGCATTCTATTGCTTATTTTGAGCCATAATTCTCGGAAACAAGGGAAGGTACTCAAATTGACTTTGTTTCCTGCTTAATCTCCTGAAATTATCTATTTTCTGCGCATGAACGCCATAAACAATTGAATTTTCCTTATTGCTGTTTCTCTGTTCCTTCAAGTTGTTTTTGACTTGGGGCTACCCTAAAGTGAGCTGAACTTATCACAGGGGTTTCTTGGCAAGATTTGTTCAGAGTTGATTTGCCCTTGCTTTTTGCCTTTTTCTGAGGCTGGGAGAGTGTGACATGCCCAAGTCACTCATTAGGTTTCCATGGCCAGGCAGGGATTCAAACACTCTGACTTTTTCCTAATGAGACTCTTAAGGCCTGCTTTGCCATTTTCCCTATTCCTCAGTCTGCTCCTTATTGAAGAATTACTAAATCTTGGCCTCTCAGATGTAGAATAGCTCACTGCCCCAGGCCTATTTGGCACCATTGTTGGTTTCATTTTAGTACTAATTAAAATATGGCTATTCCTTACATCTTTTGTAGCCGAGTCCTAATGGTGTGGTTTTTGTCAGTTAATATGGGTTAATTTGTTCTTGGTTCCTTAATTTTATATTTTTAAATATCTCTCTCTCTCTCTCTCTCTCTCTCTCTAAAAGGATACTGACTATACTTTTGATCTTCAGCTTCAAGGTGGGACAGAATCACACGCACACACACACACATACAGCCATCCCTTTATTTTCACTCTTTTACCCACCAACCTATTCTTCTTTTCTGTAAGCTGACCATGGTAAAATAAATCAGATGGTTGTATTCAAGCTGATTTTTCCCATTTGGGGTAGCTACATTCCCACTAGGGATGTTATTCTTCATTAATTTTCACCTCCAAGGAAGCAATCGGAAATTTGAGCAATGCTTATCTCATGGTGAGACAGTCTTTGTAAACCAGAATTTTCTAAGACTATTAGCATGTCAAGGCTTATTCTGTGCATCATAATAATAATAATAATAATAATAATAATATTTTTTAATGTATAGCCTGCCTCTCCCAAAAGGATCAAGACAGGTTACAACAATAAAATAAATCAACAACATATACAATACATACATACATAAAAATCACATAATCCCCTTAGCCCTATTATAAAACTAAACAACAGCATTATAAAATACAGGTTAAAATTAATTAAAATAGACAGAATTAAAATAAGGCATCTTGGGGCAGACAAGGACCAACCATATTAATAAAACAGGATGGTCAATCAGGGAAGGCCTACCAAAAGAGATCCATCTTGACAGCCTTCTGAAAGGCATCAAGAGTAGTGACAAGATGGATCTCTTCCAGCAGGCCAATCCATAGTTTAGAAGCGGCAGATGAGAAGGCCGCAGCAGGTTTTTCCCAGAGGACCTGAGTGTGCGGGATGGATTTTACGGAGGAAGGCACTCCTGCAAGTAAGCTGGACCCAAGCCATAAAGAGCTTTAAAGGTTATTACCAACACCTTGTCCTGTGCCCGGAAAGTAATTGGCAGCCAATGAAGTAATTTTAAGATTGGTGTTATGTGGTCGCCTCTAGATTTTCCGACAACCAGTCTGGCTGCCATATTTTGAATCAATTGAAGTTTCTGAACTAGGCACAAGCGTAGCCTTATGTAGAGTGCATTACAGAACTCGAGAGGTTGCCAGCATGTGTACTGCCATTTCTAGGTTCCCTGGCTCCAGGAAGGGTCACAGATGGTGTATCAGCTGAAGGTGATAACAATCACTTCTGGCCATCGCATCTATCTGGGCTGACAACTGAAGCACTCCCAAGGTGTGAACACAGTACTTTAGGGGAAGTGTGATCCCATCCAGGACTGGTTGACATATCTCCCTACCTGAATTAGGGGTCCCTATAGCGAGTACCTCCATCTTATCTGGATTCAGTTTTAGTCCTTTTTTCCCCTCATCCAGTCCACTACCGCTTTAAGACATTCATTCAGAGGAGAGATGCCATCCTTAGTCACTGCAGCAGTCCGAGACATGGAGAAACATATCTGGGTGTTATCAGCACAGTGATAACACCCTTCCCCATGTTTCCGAATGATCTCCCCCAGCAGCTTCATGTAAATATTAAATATTAAAATTCGTACATGGTATTTTTAACCAGAAAACATTGTATTCTATCCTAAAATATCATGCAACTTTGCACATAAAAATCTGAACTGTGAAGATTATTCTCAGCCCAGGATTTTCTTTGTTATGATTTCCCATCATTTGAGAAACAGATTTGTTGACCATTTTTCAAATATTCTTTCAACTACTGTTCTCCATTTTGTTAGAATTCTGTGAATGAAATACTGTAAGCATGCCATAATTCTGTTTCCTTGTTTCTTGTGGCATGGATACATGTGTGAGTTGGCTTACAGTTGTTAGCAAGGACATGTGAAAAGAGAATATAAGGGGGGGGACATGTGTGCAAGAGCATCCACTCTTATCTACTTGGTCATTGCACTCATATTAGTACCTTTTTTGTTGAAGTGATAAGGGACAATCCACCTCCCTCCTAGAGTTGGTCATGTGCTGTAGAAACTCTTAGGCTGTAAATCCCTCTGGATCAAGGATTTTCCATACAAGAAATTGTTACAGGATGGAGGGAATGAATGAACTGGTGCTAGTGTGAGTATTTGATTTTGGTACAGTGGGTTAGGCCAGAGTTTCAAATGGAAAGGTGTGTAATGATAGTGATAGTGTACCTATTTCTGGGATCTATGGGGCCAACTGTAATTTAATTTTGCAAACATACTCACAATTTAAGTCCCAATATATACACAGGTTAAGTCTCACTTACTCGAAATGCTTGAGTCAAGAAGTGATTTGGATTTTTTCCAGATTTTGGAATATTTGCATATACATAATGAGATATCTTGGAGATAGCACTCTTATACACATTGCCTGAAGGTAACTTTGTAGTCTTTTAAATAATTTTGTGCATGAAACAAAGTTTGTGTTCACTGAACCATAAGTAAGTAAAGGTGTCACTATCTCAACCATCTATGCAGACAATTCTGGATTTTGGAGTATTTTGGAATTTGGAAATCTGGATAAGGTCTACTCAAGTTGTATTTAACAACAATTCAACAAATTATATAATAAATCTGGCATGTATGCACTATCCTAGAAGTTACGAGCATCCAGTTAGGGGCCAGTGCAGAACCTGACTGCAGAACTCTTCTGCCTATGCTCCTCAGATGTGTTGTAACATTTGAAGGAAAATCTAAAAGCCCTAAATTAAAAAACAAAACAAAACAAAAAATAAAGGCAAATGCAAATACAGTGGACACTTTCCTTACATAGGGGATCTGTTCCTGCTCCCTGAAAATTGAAAATAATGGGCTGCAAGCTCACAGTGCAGCATGGTGTGCATGCCGCAAGCATGCAAGCCATTGTTTTTCCCCAGCACAGCTTCTGCATAGGCTGAAAGCCGCATACAGCACGGGTGAACTGTATAGAAGTTACTCCACAAAGAATTTACCCTTTTGTTCCCCCATAAATACATAACCCAAAATGCCATAACTGTATCCAAGGTAAAAAGTGTCTACTCCTTAGCCCTAGCCACTGCAGCTCTCCAGCTCAAGATGGAATTCAGCCAGGAAATTCAGTTCCTTCTTAGGGTTGCACCACCCATTGGACCAAACCGATAACTTATAGAGGTTACAATGGCAATACAGTCAGCCCTCTTTATCCACGGATTTTTTATCCATGGATTCAAGCATCCACAACTTGAAAATACTTTAAAAATGTACAAATTACCATAGGCAAACTTTGGTTTTGCCCTTTTATATAAAGGACAGGGCTCTGTCCTGGGCCCAGTGCTATTCAATGTCTTTATTAATGATTTGGATGACAGAATTGGGGGCATACTTATCAAATTTGCAGATGACACTAAACTGGGAGGAGTAGCTAATACCCCAGAGGACAGGATCAAAATTCAAAATGACCTGAATAAACTAGATAGCTGGGCCGATGCTAACAAGATGAAATTCAATGCAGAGAAATGTAAGGTTCTGCACTTAGGGCGGAAAAATGAAATGCAGAGATATAGGATGGGGGACACCTGGCTGAATGAGACCACATGTGAACGGGATCTAGGAGTCCAAGTAGACCATAAGCTGAACATGAGTCAACAGTGCGATGCGGCAGCTAAAAAAGCCAATGCAATTTTAGGCTGCATCAATAGAAGTATAGTTTCTAGATCAAGGGAAGTTATAGTGCCACTCTATTCTGCTTTGGTCAGGCCCCACCTGGAATACTGTGTCCAGTTCTGGGCACCACAATTCAAAAAGGATGTGGAGAAACTGGAGCATGTCCAAAGGAGGGCAACTAAGATGGTGAAGGGTCTGGAAACCATGCCCTATGAGGAACGCCTTAGGGAACTGGGAATGTTTAGCCTGGAGAAGAGAAGGTTAAGAGGTGATATGATAGCCCTTTTTAAATATTTGAAGGGATGTCATATTGAGGAGGGAGCAAGCTTGTTTTCTGCTGCTGCAGAGACTAGAACGCGGAACAATGGATGCAAGCTGCAGGAAAAGAGATTCCACCTCAACATTAGGAGGAACTTCCTGACAGTAAGGGCTGTTCGACAGTGGAACACACTCCCTCGGAGTGTAGTGGAGTCTCCTTCCTTAGGGGTCTTTAAGCAGAGGCTGGATGGCCATCTGTCAGGGATGCTTTGATTTGGAGTTCCTGCATGGCAGGGGGTTGGACTGGATGGCCCTTGTGGTCTCTTCCAACTCTATGATTCTATGATTCTATGATTCTATGACCCTATTTTACTGTGCCATTATATTTAATGGGACTTGAACATCCATAGATTTTGGTATCCACAGGGGGTCCTGGAACCAAACCCCAGCGGATACCAAAGACCCACTGTATGTTATTTGGAAAGTAAAATTGTTGAGAAGAAAGATAACTTGTTATGGAGCTTGTTTGAGTTAGGTTTTCTGGGATGCAGAAGTAAATGACAACTTTGTAGAAGGAGAACTTGGAAGCAAGTTTTTGTGTTATTTTCAGCCAACGAACTCTGCACACTGCCCATGTATGTGTATTGAACTCATCCCAAAGTCCTGTCCCGAATGCACCTCCCTTATCCTGCTCATTTCATTCAGTCCTAAATTGCTCTGCCCGAAACCTAAAATTCTGCAATCTAAATAAATATATTACACATGAAAGATCACAATGAAGCCTTACAGTTGCTCAGAAGAGATTATAGGCTGTTACTGCAGAGGAGAGAAAGGCCTGTGCCATTTTGAAGGCAGGTGTCTCTGAGGTAATCATCATCATCTTCTCCCCTGGATTATTCCAGAACTCATCAAGATGATTGCGTGCTTCCATTAGCCCAGACAGCTGGTCCTATTGATGCCAGGATGAGATACAAAAACCTTAGAATGGATGCATTTCATGTGGCTGACGAAAACTGTCTCCCATTGATGTAAGCATTTTGATCCAAGACTTGTCTTGAATGGTTCCTTATAGGATGTGATGATCATATATTATTAAACTTGAACAGCAAAACCAATATCTGACCCATTACATTTTGATTTGCATCTACCAGGCAGTATTTCTGCTTCTCATACTGTTGCATTTTATAGATTCCCCCCCCCCTCTTAACCACAATTCCTCATCTTTAGAATGAGCTGCACTGATTAGCATAATTAATCTCTCCTTTTCTTTGTCTGCCAGAGTCTCTCTCGTAAAGACAGACATATCAGAAATAATCAGTAATATAGTATTTTATATATTAGGAAAATATTTTTCCAGTGAAGGGATTGTGAAAAAAGTTGCTTTTGAATGTATACTGGATAGAAGTTGATTCACATATCTGGTTTTTTTCCCCTTTTTGTTTCAGTAGTAGCTAACCTCTTAAGTATTTTGCTACCAGAATCTGGTGTCAGCAGTATTTCTAAAGATGAGTGAGGCTGGATCTGTAGTTCTTGCTTTCAGACATGTCAGTGGTTTCATTTCCCCCTTTATTCTTCTCTAATGCATAGAAAAAAAGAAATGTAGAATGGCTGCTAGTCTTTTTAGTTGCTTAACAGACTATAAGCAATGTGGAAAGCACCTCCAGAGGCAATGCATTTATGACTTTATGACTCTTTAGACATATTCCCAGATCCATAGCCAGAAATATCTTTAGTATAAGATTGGCCAGCACAGCAAAAAGCAAAGTAAGGAAATCATATTTTTAAAAAACACTTTATGCCTAAGCTCCCCAGCTCTCAGGGCCTGGTTCTGCTCCCCTTTTCCTCAGGCAAAGGGGAAAAATTCAGGGTGAAAGTACTGCTTGAACCCCCTCCCCTCTGTATTTTCTCATTTATTAGACCTGAGACTTTATCACATGTGGGCTTTAAACCACAACGTTATCAAGAGAATAGTGTTTTTGGCAATACCTATAGCATGACATTGCCTCCAACCCATTGCTGCTGTGCCTCTGAAACACTAATGAAGGGGGGGATTTGTTTCATACTATAAATATCAGATTTGTAGTTGTTCAAATGTTGGATGGGAAGTGGGGGAGACCAGGGTCCACATCCCCGCTCAGTCATGGAAACCCACTGGGTGACCTTGGTCAAGCCATATTCTTTCCCAATAAAAAGAAGGCAATGGCAAACTCCTCTGAATAAATTTTGCTAAGAAAAATCTCTGACAATGTGGTCATAAATGGAACTCATGCTGATGTCTCATAACAACAACAAACTGAAGTTAAGAAGGCCCTATATGTAAGCAGAATAATTGGTGGCTGACGGCTTCCATGTAATTGGGCCAGTGAATCTGCTCTGGATTTTGGTCTGAAGTTTAGATTATGCTGGACCTGTTTTGGGGAAGTCACCTAGGGATGTCTCTACACTGAAGAAATAATGCAGTTTCACTCCACTGTAAGTGCTATAGTTCCATCCTTTGGAATCCTGGGATTTGTAATTTTACAAGGTCTTTAGCCTTCTGTGCCAATGAGTGTTGGTGTTGCAAACTACAAATCCCACGGTTCCATAGAATGGAGCCATGACAGTTAAAGTAGTGTCAATTTGTATTTTCTACTGGGTAGATGTATGCTTAGATAGGTTTTAAAAAAGTTTGGACTAAAACTCAGAACAGAATCCCTGCTCCACTGACATGGAAGCTATCAGTCTTCTTTGCATTATATTCTATAAGATTTACCACAATCTACCAGTGCTGTTTTCAAGCATGGATGACCTCAAAAAGTGTAGGTTTCCATCTCTAAGAAACACCTCCAATCCTGTTTCCAGTCTCCCTGTCTCATCAGCCTCTCCAAAGTTCACTCTGAATTCTCAGTTGCCATTTTCATATTCCCCTTCCTGCTCAAAAAAGAGTGTTCGTTACAACATTAAATAAGTATATTTCTTGTGCCAAGAAAACTCTGTGCTTTAGGGTCGCCAGACATTGGAAATGACTTGAAGGCACACAACAACTGTGATTAAAGGTTTGCTCTTTTCACATGTAGATGTTTACTTATTTGAATTTTCTGGCCAAAATGGCACTCAGAGCAGCTAATGATTATACAATACAGTTGGGGGGGGGGGGACTTTATTAAATCACAACATAATATCAGATGAATTAAATTACAATTAAATACATAACAACAAAAGAGGTAGACAGCATCAATCAATTTGCGTGAATACAAATGTCTGCTTGGTGGTGGAAAGATAACAGTGAGGAAAGCTTTCTCTTGGCCTCCATTGGCACTGTTCTAGCCTTCTTAGAGAAGGGTCTGTCTATCTATCTATCTATCATCTATAACCTCTGGTGGGAATACTGTTGTTGGACTACAAGTCCCACTAGCTGTAGCCAGTTGCCATTTAACTATACCTGGAGACCTTCATGATTCCCTTTCCTGGGCTATATGCATGTATGCATCTTTGAAGATTACACACATAAAGTCTGCATGGGTACATACATTAATGACATTATACTCCTAACATTTGATATACCACTATATACCAATACACTTCATATGGCTCTTACTGAATTCCAAAACTTCAGAAACAAGAAAATACCCTAAACCTTGTGTAGAATTTCCTTTTAAAAGAGAGAGAGAACTTGTGGATCTACAGATGGTGTGTCTTCACCTTTCACACTGTATGTCCTCAGTTTGGAAGACAGCATGCTTGCTTCCAGCAACATCTTTTGAATTCCATACTTATAATTCTTATAATTGTCATGGGATGCTGTTCAACACTTCTATTCTAACAGTACTGGTGAAACTGACACATCCTTTATTATACAAATACCTGTTTTTAGTCAGTTTATTGAGTCTTATTTTAATTTTATGACATCATTCTGGGATCCAGGTTCTATCTGAAAACAGTGTTGTTCAGTTGTAGTCGATTATTGTTATGAACACACTTACACATGCACACACTTATATGTGATTAGTGAGCTAAATAAGTTATTTCAAAATAATTTGCCAAACTAATATGAAATAGCCTCTTTCTGTGTCTCATATCTCTCTGTTCAATGCTTACTTTGTGTGGGATTGGTTATAGGACAGTTGCCAGCTGTAAGCAGTTCCATAGAATGGATGTGACAAATTACTACAAACTAAATGGGAGACAGTTTCCCCATAGCAACTGTGTCTGTGGATCAGCTGCTTACAAAGACATGTTTTGCTAGTGCCTTGCATTTAGGAGCACAGTGGTTTTGACCAATCACTGCTATCGAAGGCTTGCTTTGGGGTTGTGTATAATTATTAGTACCTTACTTACGGAGGCCCTGGAATGTATTTGGCTCAGTTTGCTTGACAGGCCTGTAGGGAAGACAAACATCTATGACTCGATCTACTGCCAAGTCTGCTATTTTTCTTAAAATTGTTGCAAAATTATATATAATTTTAGACAGTAAGGTTGGTCAGGTGATTTCCATTTACACAAGTGCTAGCTATCAATGATGTGATATGCAGACATGTCTTTTGCTTACCTGGGAAACTATTATGCAGCACTATGCCAGATGTGCCTGGAGGTGGCTATGAGATGAATCTTTAATTTCTCGCTACTCTGACGCTTTGGGGGATGCCTGATAGAGAGTGGATTTACATATGCTGGAATGGTGTTTAGGATGGTGCCTGCGGGGGGAAAATAGGACATATGATCCTCTCCAAATTGTTATGGGCAAGGTAAAGGTCTGCAGAAAGAAAACAGAGGACCTTTCAGGGGATCATTCTACACAGAATATGCTGGAGTCGCGTCATCCAAGAATCCTTTTCTTGTGTTTTAGATACAGTACAAAAGGTACTGTACAAGAAATATACCAGTCAATACACCAATTAAAACCATTGTAGCTTGATGGGCCTGAGAACCAGTGTGATGTAGTGTTTTGAGTGTTGGGTTAGGACTCTGGGAGACCAGGGTTCCAATCTCTGCTCATCCTTGGAAACCCACTGAGTGACCTTGGCCAAGTCACATTTTTTCAGTTTCAATGGCAAACCCCCTCTGAACAGTTTTTTTGCTGAGAAAATTCTGTGATAGTGTTACCTTAGAGCCTCCATAAGCTGGAAATGCCTTGAAGGCACACAACAGCAAGAGGCTTGGTGAAGTCTAGTTCTTATTCTGAATAGTATTGTGGCCACTTCTGTATGCAACTTTTCCCCATTTTCATGTCAATAAAACATAGCAGGGTGATATTGTGGTGTTGTCATGTCCTGTTGTCAGAACTTGCAAAAATTGCTCTTTTTAAATCACAACCCCCACATCTGTGGCGAGAGGTCATTCTCCCTGGGGCATTCTGGAAACTGAAAAGAGAAAAATTTTGCAACAATGTCTACTGGTGTGCATGCTCCATTGTATTTTATGATTCTTCATCTTTTAATTTTCTTTCTCTTTCTGTTGTTGCTATATTTGCTGTGCTTACTAAGGTAATTGGAGCAATGGGAATCATTTTGCTACTGAAACTATCAGAGATAAGGCAAAATGTTGAGCTAGAAAAATCCAGGCACTACTGGCAACTGAAACATAGCCCTGATGACTCAGCTGCTAAAAGAGTGACAAACTGACTTCTATTGATTTGTTTATAGTTCTAGAGTTCAATAAATTTCCCCAAGATTGTTTTGTGTTAACTTGAAAATTAACTTTGCTCTCCTGTGAGAAAAATAGAAGAAGTCAGATCAGGGGTGTAACTAGAGGAGTGTGGGGGATACAGACCACATCAGGTGACACCCTACAGGGATGACACCATTACTCCCCAAACAACTGCATTTTGGCAGAAATGAGCTGTGGTTTAATTTAAATTAAATTATTTTTTACTACTACTACTACTAATAATAATAATAATAATATTTATTTCTTACCCGCCCCTCTGTAAAACAATCGATTTTTTAAAAATATTTAAATATTATTTTTAATTCTTTTAATTTTTTTTTAAAAAAACATGACATCTTACAAAATTTTCATTTTAACCATATGAAATATACATCTATTTATGCATATATTAGGGTTGTAGATATGAAATTGTAATTTAAAGATATTATTTTAATTTTGCTAGTTGTTTATGTCACAACTATTGCCATTACATTCAGCGATATATGGGAAGTACAATTTACAAACTCTTCTGTATGGGAGGAGGTCGGGGGGGGGGGTATGTGTGACACTATGAGTTACCACATTCAGTGACACCAACATTAGTGATGCCATTGATTCAGATTGTTATTCTGAGACAGACCAAGGCTTGGGAAACTGTCTCTCAAGTTGACCAGGCCTCCTCCTTCTCCTACTTTTTGCCAGTCCTTTTTCTCTTTCCCTTACCTGAAGAGTGACAGTGGGCAGCATCAATTATAGAACGGAGAAAGGAAAGGTTAGACATTTGTTTGTCTCTCCCCTTGTTACTCCTCTTACAAATGTACTGATAAGCTTTATGTCCAGGAGCCTTACCTGGGATGTATGGGAAATGTTGTGCCTGATGGCTTTGTGTCGAGCCACATAGCTCATCTTTATATTGGGATACCTGAGAGATAGTAATAGATCTTGAGCAGAGTGATCAACAAAGAAGAAGCTGAACAACAACCAGTCCCATGCCCACCCACACACCCACAGGTTATTGAAGAGAAAGAAACAGAATCTTAAGGCCTAAACAGACAACTGTGTAGGGGTGGCTTGATGTCTCCCCTTTGAGCATTGGATCGGGGCTGCAGCAACCGCACACAGTGGCACCGCTCTGGCTTTTCTCTGTTGCAAAAAGAAGCAACAAAATGCTGCTCCTTTTTGCACCTGAAAAAGAGTGGCTTTTCTCTGTTGCTGCGGCATGCAGCATATGAACAGCATGCCACTGGAGTGCCACAACATCTGGTCGTGCAGGTGGTATGTGTTGTCTAAACGCCACACACCCCACACTGCCCCCCAAGCTGGTGTTTTATGCCAGTCTGTTTTGCCACCTAGTCTTCTTTGTAGAATTTACAAAAGTAAATGGAGTAGAGAAAAAGAAGAAAAAATTTCTGTAGTTTAGTGTGATGCAGAAAGAGAGTAGGCATGGTAAAACAAACAAACAGGAATTCATAATACAAACTAGCAATTTGTGTATATAAGCCTGCAAAGCTTGCCAAATGTAATATTTTTGACATGGTAAACAAAGTGTGTCTGTGCTTATATTCCTGCTGCTTGTCTGGAAAGGCAATCAGAATGGACACTAACAGGATGGTAGTGAGGGCTTTCGAGGATGGGAGAGCTGGTGGGAATAGGATGAGAGAGAAACAATGAATTCCTTTTGAGCTGAGGTGGTAACAGATAACTGAGCCAAACTATGACAGCGTAAAAATATGTCACTCAGGAGCACTGTAGTAGTGTGGGATAGGTTTATTTGCATGGATAGGCATTTGTGCTTCTCTCCCAGATGGTGTTGCAGTGTAGCCACCATAATCCCCTCGTCATTGGCAATGCTGGCTAAGGCTGATAGCCACTCCATCCAAAAATATCTGGAAGAGGTGAACTAATGGCAACAGTAAAAACAGGTCTCAGTGCATTCTTGTCCCATAACAACAGTGTTTTTTTCACTGTTTGTTCCATGTTTTTCTTTTACAACTGACATTCAGCGAGGGCCAGGCCCAGACATTTTACTGTCAGCAGTAAATGATGAGATGACACTCTTTTCATATTCAACAGAAACTGATTGGACTACCAGATGAATTTTGGCTCCATGACACTTAGGGGCATCAGGTGAATTTAGGGGAATAGGACAGGGGTTGTTAAAGACATACACAGCTTTGTCCTCCCATAGAGGGGAAATGGCCCAGTGGGGTCAGGAGAAACAGCCAAGGGTCTGTTGTTGCTTCTGTTGCTGACAACCAGCATCTGCCAAATTGGAACAGTTGTCTCATTCCACCAATGGTAGGGCCATCCCCTTGTTGAACAGTTTGTGCCTCTTTTAAATTTCTGAATATGATCTGTTCTTATGGGGTTGTTGTTTTTATTGGTCTCTGTATGTATGTGTGCCACCCTGTGAAAAATGTTTTCTACTTCTGCATGCCTTGAGGTTCAGCAAAGCTTGCAGATACCTTCTCCTTCCCTCTCAATTTTGCCATATGTCCTGACAGCACCCAACCACCTAACTTTACTGTTAAGGAAATGGTGGCTGTGAGTGTGCAAAGGTGATACTCTAGGAAGATTATAGATAATAGATCTCATCTCCCACTTTAAATCTACTATGGTTTTTGTGGGTTTTTCTGACTATGTGGCCATGTGGCTAGAAGACTTTGTTTCTGACTTTTCGCCAACATCTGTGGCTGGCATCCTTGGCTGGCATCTTCATTCTTGGAAGATGCCAGCCACAAATGCTGATGAAAAGTCAGAAACAAACTCTTCTAGAACATGGCCACATAGCCTGAAAAATGCACAAAAAACAAACAAACAAACAATGGATGCTGGCGATGAAAGCCTTCAACTTCACATTTTAAATCTCCTGCTTCCTCTCCCTCCCCCCCCCCCCCTCAGTTCACTCCTACTTTATCCAACAGTGTTAAACCCTGAATATAAATCTTCCATTTTCTTCATTCTGAACCTTGATGCATAGTTTGGCAGACTAGGATTGCACGTCTTTTGTCATAATGATTAAACATGTTTTACTGTCATTTTTAATTACCGGGTCTAAACTTGTAAAACAATGTGGGCATGAATGAACTGGAGTTAGCAGTGCTTAAATGCTGTTGATTGCAATTGATGAGATTTAAGCCTGTCATGTGCTAAACACTTCTTATTGGAATCAATGGAGCTTACAAATGCATACATTTCGCTGGACGGTGACCTCTGTTTGGCAAACTGCACAACAAAGTTGAATCATTCTTCTACTTTTTTGCCCACTGTCCTCAAAGCAATGATGCAAATGAGGTACCAGTTATTTGGTAATGTGCGACACTAATTGTGTGTGTTGATTTCTACCATCCATTTCAAAACTAATTCTCATTACTTTCAAATAATCATTTTGCTACTTAGTAAATGATGAAAGGCAAACTAGGCTGGCTAATGTGTTCACGAAAAAGGAATTCTGTTAACATTCCCATATATTAAAGCTTTTGCTCATTAATAGCTTTCATGTTGGTTAATAGTGTGTAGTACATACATTATATTTCAGAGGTGGAATCTGTACTGCAGAAAAAATGCACCCTGTCTTTGATTTAAATGCTGTGACTCAATGGTATGTAATTCTGAAATTTGTGGTTTTGTGAGCTATTTTGTGTGTTTGCTCTGGGCCAATGTCACTTTTTCGCCAAGAAATACTAACTTTTGTTTTAAATGACAGGTATGTAATTCTTCATTAATCAATTTCCTGATGCAATTCTTGATGGAAGCAATGAGTAATTTTAGCAGTTTTCTTCCCCCTATGAGAAGGTCTTCAAAGGCTGTGAAAACTATTCACAATTTGTGACTTACTCTGTGCAAAAATTACACATGGTTCTTTGGGGACAGAAAACAGTATTTTTCAAATATTCATTCCATCCCTATTAAACTGTCTTTTGATAAGACAGTTATCACCACTTCAAATATTCTAACTCTTGATTTGAGATAAGTGTGCAATGAGTGGAAAGGATTTTCTGCAATATCACAAAGCAATTCCCAATATCTTTGAATTATTTTTTTTAAAGAAAAGCCCTCCAGGATGGAGTACAAACTAAGCAGTTGTTTACCAATACTACCAGAATGATGGCAGGTATCCTTCTAGCAGTGCTCCCTGGCAGTCTTGTAAGATTGCGATGAGTCTGCTCTCAGCAAGGTGACATTTTAAAGGATTTACCATGTACCTTCCTAGTAAGTGTGAAGAAAGTGGTTTGTCTGATAAAGTTCACAAAACCAGCTTAACCTTTTCAACCCTTGTTTAAGAGGTGAAGAGTGCAGGAAACAGTAGGGGGTTTTCACTGCTAGGATTTAATGGCAAGTTGATGGCAAAGCATGTTCCTAAAAGGAACTGAAATTAAATGGGGGATTTAAAAAAAATCTAAAATCAAAGTACGAGTTTTCAAGCTTGTCAAAACGTTCAATTCTTCTTCCTCAAACTGCAGATGGTCTGAGTCCTCTTATGCCAAAATTAACTTGGTGACAGAGTAACCTTTCGGAAATATGTTCACCATATATTATTTATTACTGCACTTTAGATGAACCTTTTCTTTGCATGAATAAGGTCTTTGCAATGAGATACCTTCTTTGTGCTTGCTTGGAGAACAAGAGATTAAGAACTTTCTAAGGACTTGTGCCTCACCATGAGGCATTTTATTTCCTTTGCATTCTGTTTTATCTGCTGGTAACTCACACAGAATAAAATGTAATTTTCTTAAGAGTGAACTAATGAAGAGAAGCCATTTTTTTTCATGTAAGAATTCTCCTTCCCATGTAACATTTTCAACACTGTTGATGAAACCACAGCTCTACATTTAAAACAAAAACAAAGCAAAACAAACAAGAACAAAATAGATAGGATGTGTGTGAAATGACACATCTCAGAGTTAAAATAATGATCAATATTCCAGTATTCTGTATCAGCTACTTAGTTATAGTTAACCAAGTAACCTGGCTTGCACCCCCCCCAAAAAAAAAACCCTGTCAGAAATGACATTTTCCTATGCCGTGATCACTGGCATTCAGCTAATTCCCAATAAAGTAGGTTGTGAAGGTAGTTACAATTGTGGCAATAGTGTAAGAGGGTTGTTTGTTTGTTTGTTTGTTTGTTTTATTATTTCTTACTTGCCGAGACAGGGTGCAACATGCTGCTTTATCACACTGGGGGGAAATAGGATTTAAATGAGAGTTAAACAAGAGTTAAACAGGAAATGTCCTGTGATAAACATAGGGCATTTCCTGTTTAACTCTCATTCAAATCCTGTTTGCCCCCTAGTTTGATAAAGCAGCACCCAAAAAAGTTTCAAATTCATAATTTAAAATTGACTGGGTAGGAAGAGATAGGTTTTCAATAATGTTTTAAATTCAAACAGCATGTTTAACTGGTGAGTCGCTCCTGGCAGGTCATTCCACAATCTAGGGACGGCTGATGAAAACATCCTCTGGGTGACAGTTGTCAGTCTAGTCCTGGCTGGTCGAAATAATTGTCCCTCAGCCATTTTCAGCTTGGTGCCCTCCGTATATTTTAGTATACCACTCCCATAATTGATAGCCATCAGCTACATTGGCTGGAACATAAATCTGACTGTTAATCCCATTTGATACAAAGTCATTGGATAAGGATGGAAAACATGTCCACAAAAAGTGTCTTAACATGCAACAGGAAAAAAAGTCTACCACTCCCCCCCCCCCCCCGCATATCCCTGAGTCAGAGCAAAAATATCAGTGGGTTTTTTTCCCTTATCTTATCACATTGCTTTTTTGTTTTGTTTTCTAGAAAGTTCTTCTGGGGGAAGAACAGTAGTTGGGAGATGCAGAATAGCAAAAGCATGTACATTTATATACCGCTTATCAATGAACTTGCACTCTCTAAGCAGTTTACAATGTGTAAGCCAATTGCACCCAACAACCTGGGTACTCATTTTACCAACCTACGAAAGGATGGGAGGCTGAGTGGACCTTGAAGTGGACCTCCTCAAACTTACAACTTTGTGGCTGCAGTACCAGCATTTAACCACTGCACCACCAGGGCTCCTTTTCCAGAAACATTTCAGTAGAGTCTCTAGTTTTGTAATATCCTCAAGAAAGTGTTATTTGTTTCTGACTTTTCACAAAACAAAATCTGTAAGATCTTTAATAAGTTTTTAAAGGGGTTGTCCACATCAGATGGGATGACTGGGGAGCTTCTCAAATGGATTACCCACAGGAAAGGTAAGGATCAGCCCTGGGTCCTGGGTCAGTGCAGGGATGGGTGTGTGAAGACCTGCCCATTCCCATACTGACCCAGGGACTAACCCGAGTGAGCACTGGGGCCAAGATAGTATGGGCTGAGCCCTTACTATAAGTAACTTTTCACTGCTGATATTGCCTGGCACTAATATCACCACTGTTTTTGTGTTATGTTTTTACTGGAGTGAAGCTTAGAAGTGCTAAATTAAGAGTTACCTGAAATTTCTTTCTTTCTTTCTTTCTTTCTTTCTTTCTAAACTAGGACATTGTGAAGTTGCATTTCAAAATTAAAAAGAAATGAGTTGGGGCAAAATTAATTTGGGAGTGATAAGGAGTGCAATGTGGAAACATGTTTTCTGTGCAGAAAATATTTTTTATGCCAAAAATAGGATAATTCCATTGCAGTACTTCAGGACATCCAAATACAGGGACCACATTTCAGAGAGCTATTCATTTTCTCCCACCAAAGAGAGACAGTTATGTTAATTATCATCCTTGTATGTGATGACGACACCCCTTTATTGTGAGGCCATAGTGCAGAATGAAGATTTTTTTAAAAGTTATAGTTACACAGCAAAAGAGGATGACATTAGTCCTCAGTACGTTACGTCTATAGTATAATTTGTGCATGTGTATATACCTTCAGGATAACTGTTTCTGTATGGTTGTTGTTGTCAACTGTACACCGCTTTGATTGTTTTAACAAAAAGTGGGATATAAATGAAAGTTATTATTATTATTATTAGTCAGTGTTGACACATTTCTACCCTGTGAGTGAGACATCTCCAAGACTCCCTGTCCTCTACTGCTTTGCTCAGTTCCTCCATATTCATACCCATGACCTCTTTAACAGAGTACATCAATATAGCATGTGGCCTTCAACTCTTTCTACTTCCCTGAACCATTGTTTTCTCCAATGAATCATGTCTTCTCATGGAGTGTCTGAACTATGACAGCCTCAATTTTGTCATCATGGGTTTCAAAGAGATTTCTGGCTTGATCTCTTCAAGGACACATTTGTTTGTCTTTTTGGCTGTCCCCAGAATCCTTAGCACTCTTCTCCAGCACAATAAGTCAAACGAATTGATTTTCTTTCTCTCCTCTTTCTTTACTGTCCAAGGGAGTTGTGTGCTCTCTATAGCTAGGCCCAGTGTAAAGAAAATGCACCAGGAATTTCATTCATGTGCCAGTGAATGAAACAAAGTTAATTTAGGAATGTAAACAATCACTTCTTTTTTCATTCCCCCATGCAAAAATGCAAAAATGAAGAGTTTCCAGAATTTGTTCCTTTGAGATTATGAGATGTGTTTGTGCATTTTTCATTTTTCCCCCAATGTAAATTTTTCAATTTCTCCCCCATTGGAAAATTTCAGTTCTGAAAAATCCAGGTTCGTGTGCAAGCATATATTGCACAAAACCCCTAGTATTTTTTTAAACAAAACTTTTTTTAAAAAAAAAAGCAAAATTTTTGTACAAATGAATTTTTTATTAAAATATCCTGAATTGGAATTCCTTTTTCATTTTATTCCCTCAATAAAAGTACTAACATCTCCTGGGTTAATATGGAACTTAATGTAGATCTTAGCACATTGCATAGTATGTTCTTTAAAAAAACTCTCAGGAAAGGTTATTAGAGATTTAAAGAATCCATAGTTCAAAACCACCATTGAGATTTGGCATAAACAGAAACATATTGTTTCTGCAGATTTGTCACCTATATGTCCATTTTTATATCATTCAGATTTAATTTTTTTTGGCCCATATAAAATGCTGCAATACAAAGGTTGGGAAGAAAAAGGAATTTACCTAATTATTGATATTTTCACTAATAGAAAACCCAGATCTACTAAGGACTTGATATCCACTCTAAACCCACTGTCAATTTCATGGTATCCAGTCAACCAACTTAAAACATTCTCCTTTAGTCTCCTTTGGAAGATGGAATTGTTAAGATCTATGACCCCCTTTGAAATGTTGTGCAGTGATCCTTCTGAAAATGTTAAGGATTTAGTTTCTCATCTCTCTCAATATATATTGAAAGATACCTATCAAGATACTAGTAGTACTAGTAGTACTAAAATAAGCTGAGAAGGTGAATTGAACATAGCAATACCCAAATTTGAATGGGCTGCTATCTGGTCATCTCCCCCAATGAAATCAAGATCAGCCTTGACTAGAGAGAATTTTTTAAAGCTGGTTCACAAATGCTATATGATCCCTATTGGATAATCATAGATGATAAAATCCATGTTGCCTTTTAGGCTGGTGGGGATGCCCAGTCTCAGGGACATATAACAATATGTGAATTGGCTGCCCCAAAATTAATTCCTTTTGGCATGAAGTGTTCAATCAGATTGCTTTAATTACTAAACAAACAAACAAACAAAAAACACCTTCTGCCCAGCTCTCTTGTTACCTTCAATCTATACAATGGGTAATAAGCATTTAATGCTGATTATTTCTCTTGACGGCAGCTCAACTTGAAGTGGCTAAAGCATAGAAGACAGGACTTGTCTCCCTTGATAACTGGTGGAAAAGAGTTTTGGACCAATGGCTAATGGAGAAGCTATCGGATAAAATGAAATGTTAACTTAGTACAACAAAACCCAGAATCTTTTTATGAAAAATGGCTTCCTTTTGTTGATTTCATTAACACACGTCATGTAACTGTCCAACCACCATCCTGCCATTTGTCATTGTCTGATTTCCCCCCACCCCCAGACAATTCAATCTGTATAGGATTATATATGTGTAATGCTACTGAATGCCCATTTTTATAACTGTAATATTTTGTGGGTTCTTCCCCATCTTTTATTGATTTATTTCTTGTATAACTTTAATAAATTTAATATTTAAGAAAATATCCTGAATTGTGAAAAATTTGACATCAGGTGATTATTTTTGATTGGATGTTCCAGTGGGCTGAAGCACTCTTTCTAATCAAGGACAAGAACATGTCTGGGATGTCTAGGATGTCTAGGATTAACATAAAGGAATTGCTTCAAGCTTTAGGATTTTTATGTAAGGACGTAGATTGAGGCGAAGAAACACATAGACCTTCAGGTGTTGTTGGACTCTAGCTTTCATTAGTTCCAGCCAACCTGCCCAGTGTTGAGGATGTGCATTGCCCTTGAGGTTTGTTTGAAGTTCTGGACTCATTTTGCATGGGAAATACACACACACACACACACACACACATACACATGAGATGATTTTGCACAGAGAACATTGTTCTCTGGGCAGAAAGCAAAATTCCTGCAGAAAACACAATTCTGTACCAAAAATAACATTATGCAAAAAACATGATATGAGGTTTGTTCTTGTCTACGAGAATGAGATTAACAAAGTTACATCCTTAATGGAGAGAGATAATGAGTAATATGAAAAATGGTTGATCAGAGGAATGAAAAATCAGTTGAATAAGAAACTGAGCAAGAATTTGTTAACACAGAGAGATGAAGTAATCAGATCAGAAATGTTAGATTCCGTTATCAATACAGTACCATTTTTTCTTATCCACAAAACAGTGACACCTTTATTGGACCAACCAAATACAAAAAAACCCCCTACAGGTGATAAAAATCATAGGGGGAAAAGAAAGAAAAATGATGATGTTAGAGTTAGAGGGCTACATTTTTTCAAGATTTTACTATTGTTGTTCTCAGTTATTTCTCAGATGTCCTCATTTTCGGGATTGTCTCATGTTCTATAAATCAACATGTGTTTAAAGTTCTAATCACCTTTGCTCTGTTCTGGATGGATTTTAATGCTAGCATATCTCACTCTTAGATTTGAATAAAGTCCTTCTTTTCTTTGCTCATCAATGGTAATATGGAGAGTTTGCATTCAACGGACCAGATAGCTATCAGTCTATTCAGTTACCTCTGTAAGCCTTGAAAGAGAACTCTAGAGTGGAGTGGGCAACCATGAAGGGGTGGATCCAATTTCCCCCTGAAAACCACAGCTCTATATTTTGATCTGAAAAAAATGCAAAAAATATGACCTACCAGTATGACCAGAACTCATTTCTAAGTCCCACTTTCGGTATTTTTCAACTGTTTTTCTATAAAATTAAGAAGATTTTGCAACTGTGTGTTTTAAGACCCAACAACATCTGGTGACATTTTTGGGTGTTTTTCAGGTGATGTTTACAACATTTGGGAAGAGTTGGAAAAGCTGGAAGGGCTTAGGGAATACTTTGGAGGCTAAGCGGAGGGGGGAGAGGCTTTAGTGTCATCTGCGACCTTCAGGCTCCACTTTTCCAGCCTGTGTTTCAGACTTGTCACAGTAATGATTTAAAACATTTTAGGAGTCAGTTTGGTCTCCAATGTGCCATTTTGTTCATATATACCACATTGGCTTCTTGTTGGAACAATCTAGATCCTTTTTATTTTCTTTCTTTTTTGTGGGGTCATGCAAAAAAATTATTATTGCACTGCAGTTTGTGATTATTGATACTGACATTATATGAAAACAAAACAAAGCAAAACCTTCTCTCTCTCTCTTTTTCTCTCTGTGTTGTGTGTAGGAGCCCAAGATTGGAGTTAAACGATTATTACATCTAAGCACAGAGCCATCCAACCATAACATAGAATACCTAAGTGGCTTCATTACGTTTCTCATCCAAGTAGTTATTATAATACTGATTAGGGAGGTTGAGGATGAATGTAGTCACAACTAATAAATGCAAAGTATGTTCTTATGACACGATAAGCATCTTCAACCCCTTGTGGTGAAATTTCTTTCCTTGAGGGTTATTTTATGAGATGTAACTTCTGAATTATTATTGGTATGTTCTCTGTTTAGTATACTCATAAGTGCATTTTTCTACAGGTCTACTCAGAAGCAAACATTTAAAGCTCTATGATACTTGCTGTCATGTAAAATAGCCAAAGAACTCCAGCTTTTAAGGTCTGTTCTCGCCTGGTGAGAAACGTATCAGGATTTTTCTTATGTGAGCAAATAAAAAATGGCTGTTCCAAAACACAGTGGGGAATATCAGTATCAGGTGTTTAACATAAAACACTAAATTTTAATTCACATATGAGAAATCTGCTGAGTGAGGTTTTGATCAGGCTACAGCATTAGCAGTGATGTATTCAAGTCTTTTACTCCAAGTCTTAAGTGAAGTCGCAAATCTCTACCTTCAAGAATCAAGTTGAGTCTTAGGTCTTTGTAAGATACTTTCAAGTCAAGTCTGGGAATCAATTTTAACAGAAAAAGGCAATAATGGTGGATGTGTACTCCAGATGATTTTTCCTCTTCCAAGGCCAACAAATTGGTAGCTACAAATATGCAAGTCTTGAGTCAAGTTCAGTTGTGGCAGAATTGACTCCAAGTCAAGTCACTGAAACAACTTGAGTCTGACTCAAGTCTGAGTCAAACGACTCAAGTCTACATCACTGAGCATTAGTGTGGGCAATCCCTCTCTCTCACTTTACTAGTCATAGTAAACACTTCAGTTGTAAATACAGCACATAACCCTCTTAGAGAAACCCTTCTGTGCACCCAGTTAATCCTGAATTTTTTTTGTTTTTTTTGTTAGGAAGAAGACAGCAGAGAGAAGCACAACCTTGTCTTCCATGGGACACAATGCCACAGTGAGGGAACAGCCGCCAGTAAAGCCTGTTGACCATTCAAGATTATGTACAAATGGAGGCCAGTTATTTCTCTGACTCCATAGAACACATTGCAATATTTGTTCTTGTTGTTGTGTGTCTTCAAGTCATTTCTGACTTATGGCAACCCTAAAACTTCTATACCATGCTGGCACTCCAAAGCAATATAGGAAATAGTCATCATCATCATCATCATCTTTTTTTTTTAATTATACCAAGAATCTACTTCCTGTTAGTCTGCCAGGACCCCCAAGGTGATATACAACAGATTAAAAAACATTAAACATGCAAATAAAGACATTAAAACAATCTCTTAAAAGATTAAAAACACAGAGCAGATGAAAGTATATATGAAAGAATGCAGTCTTAGCTGCATACTAAGTTCAAAAGGGACAAAATCTTGGGAAGGAGTTCTGGGGATATTAACCATAACAGAATAAGCATCACCTGTAGCTCCAGACTAGAGTATATTCAATGCATGAAGAAAGCCCCAGGTCCTTCCCTTACCATGTCAAACTATTGCTGTTTTTTTCATTTTTGTTTTTTGCTGTGTGACACTGCTACTCAATGTAAACAACCACTAAGACAGATAAAACAGTTGCCTGACTTGAAGCAAAGGCCCTTTCTATGTACCTATGAACCTTTAGTCCAAAGTCACTGTGGAACTGAAGCAAATAAATTGTTGGAATCCTGCAAAGCAGTCAGACACACAGCACCCTACTCATCCTCAAAAAGCCTTTTCTCACAACATAGCATCAGCAACTGTCAGGTTCATGCAAAAAAACAGGCCTAGGGTTTAAGGTTCAGTCCTATGATCCACTGCTTGAGATTAAGACTCACACTAGCCTAAAGAACAGTTTTTACAAACAGTTGCATTTTCTCATGGGCTTGTAAATATTATCATTAATGCAGCCAATCACTTTTCAGCCTTAGACATGACCCTTCCTCGCACCTCTGGCTTTGTGAGCAAGGAAGCTAACTGACTCTTGAGTTCTGCGGGAGCTACTGGCTTTGTAGAACTGTTGACCAATTGCAAGATGCAGCATAACTGCAGTGGCACATATTGTCAGTGTAGTAAAAAGTATAAAGGATCTGGACCAACTTTTCCTATGGCCTTCCCATCTGGGAATAGAGGTGGAAAGTTCCTTAGCTGAAGCCGAGATATTCACATGCATGATTTTAGAAGAACACATTAATTGAATTGAAGCTGTCCCGACCACTCAGGTAGATGGAAGTGAGCAAGAGGCCTTTGAAACATCTGACGTACGGTCTGAATCCTTACTACAGATTGCACGTTCATCAAAACAAAATTATGGCATTTGTATTAGGTTATCAGATGGCAATGAAAATAAAATATATCTGTTAAAGGCTGGCCAGCCATTAATTAAGGACCTTGCAACAAAACTAAAGGATAAAAATCTCTAATAATTCATAAGAGGCATTAATGAGGACAATGACTTACTTTTAGAGGATATTAATCCCTAATAGTCCTGGCACAATATCCCATTCAGTTCCTTGTCAAAAACGTATGTTACTGTCTTTTGTTACAAAAAAAAAACAACAACAAAAAACCGTCTTTAAATCATATTTTCTCATTCATCCTGAAGGATTAACCACATATAATTGCACATCTTGCTAACACACACAGAGAGAGACTTTCTTCTTAAGTGTTTGCCAAACTGTAAATCACTTTTATTTATAGGTGAGGCAAAAATTATTTAAACTACACTGACTACTTTTACCCTGGCTGTTTATCATCAAGAATGATATCCAGTTAAATTAGCATTCTTAATTATGTCCTTGAAATAGAAGAAGACAACAAATCATTTCAAAGGAGGGCGGGGGATGCATAACAGCATAAGGAGAGGAGGTCATGTGGAATAAGATCCAGCCTCATCAAAACAAACCTCAATCTATAGAAGAGTTCTTTGTGTTCTTGAACTAGAAGCACCCTGTTGAGCTGCAGGAAGTATTTATTTATTGTGTCACCTTGGCAGAGACTGCAACACAAAGATATTCACCAAGATGCTAAATTAGCTACATAGAGGCTGTGTACACCAGCCATTAAGGCTGGCCTGGGGATAGAGTCAAGGCATGGTGTCCACATGACGCATGCCTCAACTCGGTGTGACATCATTCACCACTCCACATGGCGAGCGGCATCATGGCGCTCCTCTGGCACTGCATCCACATGACACAGCGTCAAATAATCACCTTAAAGATGCAATGCTGCGGCTATGGCACCTTGAAAAGGCCAGATCACAGCTGCGGCATTCAATTGCCACAGCCCCAATCCAGGACAGCTGAAGGTTGCTGCAGGCTGCTAGTTTAACTAAACTAGTATAACTAAGCTAGTTTAGCATATTGGTGAACATCTTTGTGTTGCAGTTATGTGTTGCAGTACTTATGTGTTGTGTTGCAGTTATGTGTTGCAGTACTTATGTGTTGTGTTGCAGTACTTAGTTTAACTGAGTAGCATTGCCTGGCCTGGCCCTCGCAATCCTACCTGTGAGCAACTGAGATCTGTTTTCCTGTCGATTGGGTAGTGGTAGGGGCATAGGATACTGGCATTTCCACCTACATCCTGCTAAGTAATCCAGGAAGCAACAATCAGAAACAAGGTCCCTGTAACAATTCTTCCTTGTATGAAATAATGATGGTGGGAAGTGGATGAAAATGCCAGTCTTTTGTATCCTGATCAACAAGAGAACCAATCTTCACTGTTTGCAGTGTCTAGTGGCCATTAATGTATGATTGGGGTACCTTCATGATCACAGCAATGGTGTATGATTGGTGGGCTTTTATGATCATGGCAATAGAATACTATGTATTCACAATCATGGCACAACTGCCATGATCATGAATATATAGTTTCTCATCAATACAGATCTCTTTTGGATGTGTAACTCTAGGTTTGATGTTTTTTGCTCATGATTCTGTAATATTATTAAGGGGTTATTCAGACAGTGAAAATGTGTTCCGAATACATTTGCATTATCAATACCATCTTTATTTGAATGCTTGCATGCATGAGCAACAGAACTTGCAGAGATGCACATTGATGCAGTTCCATAGCGTGAATAACAAACCCAGATTGTGTGAGTGAGATGATTCATCTTAAAAAAAAAAAGATGTCTGATTGAACCCCTAAAACTAGAATTGCACTAAAACCCACTCTGAAGTCCAGGGACTGAAATTTATGATAACAACAGCAACTACTGTACTTACAAAGGGAAGAAGTATATTCCTAGACCACTTGTTTGGCACTAGGTTCAACATGAGAAGGTTCTAGACTAAGCCAGTTTCACAGCCACAAGAGACTTCATTGTGGAGAAACATACTCCTTTCTAAGTTTGGTTAGTCAGTTTGCAGATTTGCCCTAGTCTTCACATGCAGTAGAAAGAAGTGTAGAATCCTGAGCTGATTCAATGAATGTTTCCATTTCTGACTGGTGGTGGCGGCAACAACTGAATGAATTTTATAACAAGTGAATGAAACTTCCTCTAATTGACCGGTTAACACAACAAGTTGAGAAATGCTATTCCAAGCTCACACCTTATTGTGACAGTTTTCTGACTGGAAAATATTTTCAAAGCTACAAATGGAAATAATCATACAGCATTGTTAACCATGTCGACATTTTCCTGCATTACTTAAATTTTATTAGTATTATTTTTGTTTTTGCTTCCCTAAGAAAAATGTTAGAAACATGCCATACATTATCACTTGAAGATGTTTCAGTTGGAAAAGCTCATTAAAGAAGGACACATAATTCTAGTTTTAATAACTTTACAGAAGCTCGAGCAGACGGTAGTTTAGCAAGATTAAAATATTGCCACAGAAATTACAGGATTTGCTGTACAAAGAAATCCATTTATTTGGATATATTGTCACCATGCTGCTGGAGGATTCTTCCAGCAAGGCTATGTTTGAGTCCCCTGAGCCGGATTATTGTGAGGAGAGAAGTGCCCCACTACATCTCAGTACAATTCAGTACTGAAGAATGATACCTGATGAAGTCAAAGGCTGCATCTGCATTGCAGAAATAATCCAGTCTGACACTACATTAACTGTCATGACTCCACCCTATGAAATTTTGGGAACTGTAATTTGTTGTGTCACTAGAGATATTTGATAGAGAAGGTTAAATATCTCACAAAACTAAAACCCCCAAACAAACAAGCAAACAAACAGCTTCATTTATATACCGCTTCATACCACCCTAAGGAATGTCTAAACAGTCTATAACTGTAAACTACTTGCCCCCAACAATCTGGGTACTCATTTTAGCGACCTCGGAAGGATGCAAGCCTGAGTTGAGCTTGAGCCCTTTTGCTAGTCTTGAACTCGCAACCATATGGTTTTGAGTGAGTGGCTGCAATACAGGCATTTAACCACTGCGCCACCATTTAACCACTGCGCCACCCCAGAATTCCATAGCATTGAGTCATGGCAGTTTGAAGTAATATCAAACTGGATTATTTCTGCAGAGCAAATGCAGCCAAGGGCTCAGCTCAAGACTACCAAGAGAAATGATTTTAGGAACAGGGTCTCTTCAAGGGAGAGGTTCTTCTTTCAGGTAGGCTGGCTGCTGAAAATGCTTACAGCTGAATGATAACCTGGGTTGAGATGATACTTTTCACCAGTGTAAACCCCAGTCCTGGGACTGCAAGGCTATTGGAAGCAATGACTACTCTCAACTTTGCCATCCATTCCTGTACAGCTTGCCTTGTGTTATGCATTATTTGCTGATGTCTGATTCTGGGATGTCTTTGACTTGGCTTGGACTACCTCTGTATGGTTTCTGCTTGAATTTAACTGGCTTCTAGCTCCTGGACCTGAACATAGCTCTGGACCCTCCTCATCTGATTTGCCTGCCTTGATGGCAAGACTCTTATTTGTTTGGCCTTCTGCTTCTGCTTATGGATTTCCCTTACCTTATTGCCCAATGTGATCTTGCCAGTATTGAACTCAGATTGCTGTACCTTAGATATGCTTCCCTGGAAGCATATACAGTATACATGTTGACTGATGTACTAAGCTAGCTGTAAGCTGGTGTGATGCACTGAATTAACTAGCTTTAGTGTAGGCAGCTGTTATAGGCTTGGTGTGAATAATCTGAAACCAGAGATCTCCTTTAAAATATTTCCAATGTATTAATTAGTAAGCAGCTTGCAATTATGCAATAGTGAAGACATTTGTTCAATTCCATGGGCTGTGTCAATGTTTTATTTATTTATTACCCTTGTATCCGCCTTTTCTCCAGAGCAAAAGACATACACATTGTGCCTCCCTCCCTCACATTAGCCATGTGAAGTAGGCCAATTGCAGAGTAGATGATTGTCCCAATACCAGCTAGTAAATTGGGTGACTTAGTGGGGATTTGAATCTGGGACCTCTCCAGTCATAATCCAACACGGCAAGTACTATAACTCACTTTCTGCAATTGATGAGTTTTGGGGAGCCATACAGCCCGCCCACCCAAAATAATCAGCTGGGAAGCATTTGAGGCAAAACTATTGGAGGAAAAATCAATTGCAGCACCATTCCTTAATCTCACTATTGGCAAGCTACCAACCTGCTCCTATCAGATTTCTAACAAAGAAGGTAACATAGCGACAACAGAAGATGGCCTCTAGATTCTGATACAATTTGAAAAGGAGTCTTCCTGTGACAGAAGTCTTTTCCTGACCTCTGAGTGTTAGATGTCAAAAGCCACCATGCCAAAACTTCAACTGCATTTGCAGGGGCATTGTGGTGAGCAGGATGTAATAGTTCGTAAGATAAATGAGTGATGTCTTGCTGTTGATAATTAAGATAAGGTGGCACATTCATTACAGGAAACAGGAGTGCAACAAATTGGTTGTGATGAATAACTTGCTACCAAGGAAAATAAATGTCCCAGTTGTTGTAGGTTTATCATTTTATTTTGACTATTTATTAAACTGTGCACCATGCTTTTCGTGTGAGAAAGAACTGCTGTGTTCAGGTGTCACCAGCCATTTTATCATGCAGTAAAAGGCAAACGTTTGCAGCTATGTTGTATCCCTATAAAACCCTTCTAAATGGTTGACTTATTTTACCATTATTATCATTATCATTGGGGCTTTCTAGATTGGCAGGAAAGTGTGACATGAAGTTGCCTTTTCCTTAATGCTTAGCAGCTGCACCACAGCCTTTAGATGGAGCTGCGCTGTTCCCCAGTTTTTAAAAAAGAAGCTGGGAAAACCAGCACCTTTTTAAAGGCGCTTCTTCTCCCCTAAAACGCAAAAAAAGCATTTTCATGGCACACTTTCCCTTTTTCTCATCTAAAGGCTAGACTTTCATGCAGCCATGAACACACTTCTTTTTGCCAATCTAGATCAGGCCATAATTATATTTGTTTGTATCCTGCTTTCCCCAGAACTGGGACTCAGAGCAGCTTCACAACATTCAAAAACAGTACAGTTAAAAACACAGAAAAGTGATACATTAAAACACAATTAAATTGTTAGAATATTAAAATAGATTACTTATTAAAAGAATAAAAATACAGTTAAAAAGATAAAATTTTAAAGCATTTAAAATGATACAACACCCCAGACCTTTAAGAACATAGGTTTAAAAAGACTGCCTGCATGAGAAGGTTTTAACCTGCCGGCGGAAAGCAAACAAGGAGGCTAAAGTACCATCTACTTTAGGTTCAGTTCCTTTGCTCATTATTATACAGCTTATATCTTGGCCTGGTAAGCATAATTTTTTCCTTTTTCTTTTTCTCCTTTCTTTTTCTATCATCTATCTATCTATCTATCTATCTATCTATCATCTATCTATTTTTTTGTCCTCTAAGTTGGGTTGAAATCCCATTCCATGCCCCCCCTTCCTTTCCCCCCAAACTTTTTTCCCTGAAGCATAGCTGCTGGTCAGATTGAAAAAACCATCTCCAATTGTAACTGAAATCAACCAGGAAATGGCTTTATTTTACTCTAAACTGCAAGTGAAACCAAGCAGGACTGCATCATTTTATAAGAAAATAGGACTCCTCTGTAGGGTTGTTTGCCACACTGATACTGTGTCTCATTGACTTTCATCTGTATTTGCTTCAAAGAATATCACTTTGAGGAATAGGAGATCATCCAATTGTGGTTTCAAATATTCCTTCAAGCAGAAAAGTAGATGAAGTGACATTTGGGGCATACAGGTATTTTGAGATCCCTGGGTTTATACTTAAAGAGTAATTGTCACTGGAAGTTCCTTATAATAGCTCAAAATAGATTTTTCTGACCAATTTGAGGGCTATTCCTCTTTGTCTTATCTTCATAATACAACCATCTAGAGCTATATTATTAAAAAATACATAAATAAAAAAAAATTGAAAAAAATTACTCTTTCACATGGGAGGGGCTCGCTTCTCCCATGAGTAAATCATTGTGGAGCTGCGATTTGGCAATAACAGAAGATCCTGTTATTACCAAATGGTGGCTCTATGATAATTTACTGACGGGAGAAGCACACAGGGGTGTGAACCCTGATCAGCCTTATGTCACGATTTATGATGATTTCATGGCAGTTTACTCACAGGTAAGCCTCCCGTGTGAAAGAGTTCTCTGTTGTTCATTATGTTCAGTGATGTTCTGGACTTGTGCTTCCAAAGTCATGATCTGATGGCAGCATACATCCTTGTATGGGATGACATTTTTCTATACAGTAGTTGAACATTTAGAAATTCCCCATTTCTCTGGAGAACAGTATACTAATCGAAGAACACAAGGTTACATTAAATGAATAACATCCTGAGTCCCACTCCTAGGAAAAGAGCAGGATACAAATAGTAATGATAATGATAATAATGATAATAATAATAATAATAATAATAATTGGTGAGGTGCAAACCAGCACACTAATAAGAGATGTGTCAAAGAGGAATTTTCTGCAGATGTACCTGGCATGGCAGACTGCGTCTCGTGAAATGTCCTCTTCTTTACAACTATGGAAGGTGTAGCACCCATTCACTTTTTTGTATCTGGCTACCGTGTAGATGACTGATAAAGTTACATGACCATTGTGCAGGCCATAGTTTTTTAGGATCTATCACAAACATAACTCTGGCTATTGGAAACTTCAACACATAAACACTTTAAAAGCAGGGAGGGCTCTAGCAGGAATGGTTTAGATCTATACTGCTTTTATTAACTTGGTTATTTTTGAAGAATTGTTTCCAGACTTTCAGGTTAACGATTTCTTAAGGATATTGTTACGACCTATAGTTTCAAGCAATTAAAACTGAACCGAACTGATTCTTAAGGGAGACAGGTTGCCATATTATTGCTGGTAATTAAAACTCAGTAGCCCTCAGTCACTGGCTGATTGATGAGACTAGTATGTGATTTTCTCCTGTTCTACAGTAGGATCTTGTTGAAAGGGACCCATGGACCATCAACTCCAACTATGTGTTTAGTGCAGGATCTCCAGCAAAAGCACCCCCGCAGATATGTGTCCACACTCTTTCTGAAGATGTCCAGTGAAGGAGACCTCACCACCTCTCTAAGAAATTGGTTCCATTGCCAAACTGTTGTTACTATCAAGAAGTTCCTTCTAATGGAAGGAATAGGGGCAACCCTAACTTCAGTATTCAATTATATATCTTTACATTTCAGGATCACATTGAGGGAGAATTCTTATGGGGTGCAATGCTCTCTTTTGCCTCCCTACGATCTATTATGCATTAGTCCAGGATGTGGCTTCTTTTTTTTTTAATTCACTCTCTGCCCCCCCCCCCCGTCCTGTGCTATGGGGTAAAAAAAAGGGGGCATGTTTTAGAAAACAAGTGGCTGCCAGGGAAAATTCAACTCCCCTATGTGTGTACGCTGGTTCTGATCCAGGTTAGAATCTCACATCCTTAGCTGTAAGGAAAAAGGGAGATGTTTCCTCCAGACTGTCCAAAATCCTCAGGACTTGGTGGGAGTTACAGTTATAGCTATTTGGGGTCCCCCTCTTATCAATATGACATTCTTCTTGTCCTAGTATTTTTCTTGTGAATTGTCAGAATTAGATGCCCAAGTTTAAATGTAGCATAAAGTGTGGCTTCCTCTCATCATCTCCTTTGAGTTTCCAACACGAGGCTAGGGCGAATAACTCTCATCTGCATCCATTATCCTGGTTCTTCCCCTGGCACTTTTGGGTGGAATTGGGTTGGACATATACCATGGAGTTTCTCCACTGATCCTTGTTCCCTCATTACTTTTCCGGCTACCAAATTGGACATTTCTTCTTCTTTTTTCATCTTTCATTTCATTTCATTTTTCATTTCATTTTCATTTAGTTATAGTGGTAAAGAAGTATAAAGTGATAAATCTTGATACTGGAAGAGGAACCTAGAGAGGGTGGGTGTTGAGTTCATGGAAGGACTCAGGAAAACAACACTTACATTGCAACCTAACCACATCTCAAATGGGAGTGAGGAAGCATATTAGGAGTAGTGCTAAGTGACACTACATCCATCCACAAATCAAAACCCAAATCCCATTATATTTTGAGAATGACTGGATGCAGGAGTAGAAACAGTCATTACAAACTATGAGATCCTGTGTGTATTTGTTCATTATTTAATGCATTGTTGAATTTTGTGTCTTATGCCATAGCATCATCATGATTCCACGTGTAAATGGAATTGGCTTCTATTGATCTGATGTTGAATACATTTACTTGAGGAATGCATAACATATTTTAGCATAATATTAAAAGTAATAGGAATTATTATTATTTATATTAAACAATAATTATTTATATTATTTTATATTATTTTATATTGAATTAATATCTCAATGCATATTAAAATTAAAACCAAAATAATGTGCATTTGTAATTAGGTATATATCTGTGTCCCCACTTTAAAACATCTTTAAAAGTAAGACAAAAGAAAAGAGGCAATAATTATCAGCATCAGCTCTGAGGCCTTTCCACACTACAGAATTATACCATTATGATTTCACTTTAGTTGTTATGGCTGCATTCTATGTAGTCCTCGGATTTGAAGTTTAGGATGACTCTGGAGCTATCTGGAATAGAATTCTAAATGCTCTTTCATTAACTGGAAATCTTAGGATTCCATGGGATGTTTCCAAGACAGTTAATATGGAACCATAGTGCTATAATTCTGTAGTGTGAAAGGACCCCTGGTGTGTTCAGGCCCCAAGCAGTGATGATGGACCTTTTGCCCCCTTATGCCTGCTCCTGTTTGAATGATCATTTGAGATGCCCCTGGGTTTTCAGAATCAGCTGTCAGGCCCAGTTGTAACTCCAGCATCACTCAATCATCACTTTACTAGACATAGGAACAATAAATGCACCTGACACAAAACACTTGACAAATGGTTAGTCTTCTCCATCTTTTTCTGTTATGTGCTAACACCCTGTAGCTGTGCGTTATAACTGCGATTCTAAAATTTAATAGAGCAGCTGCATACTGCAAAGGCTACCAAAGGCTGATGGATGGCTGTGTATAAGCCTGCTTGAGTCCCACAATATTTAAAACATGATGATACAGTTAGGAAAAAGTGAATTAACTGTCTTATATTCTTAATATTTTATTTGATTTTTCAAAAAGCAGTAATAAGGCCAGCATGATAAATTAAGGGCCGGATGGCTTATTCAATGATTTATAACTGTATCTATCCTTTCCTGCAGAGAAACAAGAGCAAGTAAAGAAGATTACAGTTCTGGATTGCATAAAAATTTGGTATACCCACATTGTGAAGGTGGGACAATGTGGCATCAATGGACGGTTGCTTTCTCTTCTTCAGTCCTCATGCAGGGTAAGCAAGTGCAGGAAAACCTTATTTCTGCAGGGAAAATGATTTGAACATTCCCTATCTAAGCTTCATTTAGGGAATAGTTGCAATAAAGTTCTTCATTTAGAAACAGTCCCAATGAAGATCTAGTTGTAGTGTTTAGAGAGACAATTCTTTAAAAAATGGAGTTAATTGCTGTGAAGAGAGTTTATCACAACAACCACATGAGAAATTACTCCCCCCCCCCAATATAATCCCTATGCACAAGAACTCAGATCCCATCCGCAACACTCAGAATAGACAATTATATTAAACAATTTACCAATTTAAGCCCCTAGCTAGTCTTCCAGAGTATAGGCTTCCATGGCTTAGGCTTGATAACTGAGAAGATCCTTTCTCTTGCCCCTATTTATTGTGCTCCTGCCTTAGTATGGACAAAGGACCTGTACATAAGAATTTAAGGAGAAACAAGCTGGAAAGGGAGGAAGGAATCCATAACATATCCAAGTCCTAAACAATTTAGAACATTAAAGGGCATCAGCAACACATGGAATTGTGCCCAGCAATGATGAATACTACACAAGCACCCACCAGTATTCTGACTGCTGCATTCTAGATGAGTTTCAATTTTCAAAGACTTTTCAAGAATAGTGCCATCTACAGGGTATTACAATAATTCAATCTAGATGTAAATAGACATATGTTAACCATGGCTGGGTCTTATATTGCTAGAACTGGATACAATCGGCACATCCAGACTAAACTCAAGAAAGCACTCCTAAATACCTGAACATTCTGGTGCAAAACTGACTCCAGAAGCACTTCTGAATTTCGAAGCAGATTTTTAAAGGGAGTACTACCCTGTCCAAATAATGATCATGGATAATCTACACAAATTCAGCCTAGACAATGAAGAAATAGAAAGTGTGACAGACACAGGGCCCAACATGTCCCGCCAGGAGCCAGATTATCCCAGCTCCTTTTTGCTCCAGTCCAACGAACCAGAGCATGGCTTTGGTGCAGCTTTGGGCCACTTTGGAGGTATGCATTGTTTGAACACCACACCTCCAAAGCAGCTGGAAGATGCTTCATTTGGCTCATCTGTTGCAGGCCATATCCGCTCACTGGAACTTGAACCCTGGTCTGCAAAGTCATAAGCACTATGCCACACTGGCATCCCACAATCTTCTACAACCATTTAATTTTAGTTGAGTGGGTGGACTGAAGCATTTTATCCACAAAGCATCTAGCAAAAATGTGACAGTCAGCAACTGACCTGCCCTCTTCAACTCTCACGAGTCTTTGATGTAACAAACCTTTGACAGCTTAGAATAGTCCCAGGAACATGAGTGCAACAGCAGCCGGAAAGCATGTTTGCTTTGTCCTCATCATCACCACAGCACAGTCTAAGTTTATATCAATTAGATTCATTCCAGGTTTTCTCCACCATTGCTCAAATCATTGTGAATGACCATTAATTTCCTGGTAAACTAGAGTCCGTTCTGGCTATATCAGCAGGGAAAGGCCACTCTTCAGTCCCAGACATTGAATCGAGCTTCAGCAGATTGGCAAGTTGAGGCAGCAGGGAAGTCCCCAAAGCAATCAGAAAGCCATTTGGATCCATTGACTTTTTTAGAACAAACAAAAACCATAGCCCTTATTCTGGAAAGCAGGGTCATCTTTGGCTGCACCACAAATGTCCACAAATCCAAAATAACTGATCATACAGGGTGGTATTAATGGGAACGGGTAGGCAAAAAAACTGAAGAACATATATTTCCCTACTACTGATGTAATTTTTCTCTATTTTTTTCTTAAAGAAAGCAATGATTAATTTTAGGATATTTCTTTGAGATGCAAGGAAGTCTTCAAAACCGGTGCAAATTTCAAAGACTGTTCACACTTTGGGACTTATTTTGCACAAAATTTGCATGTGGCTGTTTTACGAGTAATTTTCAGCACATGGCGGAACTGTGGCAGGAGTCCTATTTCTGCCTGATGTACTGGAGATAGCTCATGGGAGGGGACTATCAGTCAGTTTTCAGTTGTACATTTTAAGAGCTACAATATAGTTTTGAGAATTGATGTCTGAGTTTCCTCTGTGTTGGAATTGCATGGAAGTAACTCTGAATTTGAGATATGGTGCTGGAAAAGATTGCTTAGGATACTGTGGACAGCCAAAAAGACAAACAGATGGGTCTTGGAACTAATCAAGCCAGAGATTTCATTAGAAGTCAAGATGATGAAATTGAGACTGATATACTTTGGCCATATAATGAGAAGGCATGGAACACTGGAAAAGACATTAATGTTAGGAAAGGTAGAGGGCAGAAAAAGGAAAGGAAGACCACATGCCAGATGGATTGACTTAGTCAGGAAGGATATGGGCATGGGATTGCAAGAACTAAGCAGGGAATCTTGGAGGTGTCTCATCCACAGAGTCATCATGAGTTGAGGTAGATTTGGGGGCAGATAACAACAACAAACTCTGAATTACTTAACTATGTTAAGAGAGCCAGGATAGTGTAGCTGTTTAAGCACTGGACTATGATTCTGCAGACTATGGTTCAAATCCCCACTCGGACATGGAAACCCACTGGGTGACTGCAGGCAAGTCACGCTGTCTCAACCTCAGAGAATGGCAGTGGTAAACTCCAGCTTATGAAACTTGCCAAGAAAATTGCATGATAGGTTCTCCTTAGGGTTGCCATAAGTTGGAAATGACTTGAAGGCACATACCAAAAACAAACAACATACTTTGGCTTACACTAGAAGTTGTACTTGTTACATGCTACATATGGAAAATATTATATATTTCCTTATGCAAAGAATTCCTCATTCACTTATAATGAAATAGGCTGGTTTAAAGCCCAGTCTGGCATGAAGGCATAGTTCTGTGCCCATGATTCAGAACAGCTATTGAAGCAGCCATGGAATGGTCTGGAATGGTCACTGAACATCAATTGAAACATCCATTCTCGATATGTATGTTGGTGGAGCTTAGTGTTTAGCTGCCATTGAACAAGATCTTGGCCAAAGCATATATATGCAAGGACTGTCCATGGTTGTTGGTGGTTTTTTATATATATATATTAAATGAGTGGGATAAAAATGGTTTAAATAAGCAAAATGTATTGCTTAAACAAAAATTTCAGGTCTGGAAGGACGTAGGGGAAATATCCCAAGACCAACCATTGTCAATGTCCTTGGGACGGAGATTGACTATTGGGGTGATTGTGTGGAGGTTGAAGCAAGGATGGAATGGCTGAATCTAAAAAGAGAAAGACTCCATACTGCAACCTTGTGTTGCAGGACTGCAGCTGTAAATAATCTGTTGGTCTTTCTATGGACCTAAACATTATCTAAGCTTGATCCTGCCAAAATGTTCAAAAGATGGGCCACCCTGTGTAAGGTAAAATATGCTTCTAATTCTTGTGCTGTGTTGATTAGAAATGTGGTCCCCTGGAACACAGAAGCTAGGAGTAGAAACCAGAGTTGAGAATACAGAAGTAAACACACTTATTTTCATTCTGTTTTTACCATGTGAAAAATGGGATAATTGATTGTATTGTATATGTACAGTAGCTGAAGATACTTTGGGGAAGATTCATGGGGCACAATGCATCTGACATCAATCTCTTTAAAGTTTAAATAATGCCATTGGAGAGTTAAATATATCTTTGCATCCTTCCTATTCAATACATGGTGATCCTTGTCAATTTAAAGTGGATTCCAGTGTTGTGCAACATATATTTTCTCCATGAAATATCTCTCTCTCTCTCTCTCTCTCTCTCTCTCTCTCTCTCTCTCTGCTTCTACCTATGCCTCTTTCTTCTCTCTCTCTCATTTTAAAGGCAATATCTCTATGCCAGAATATGGCATATTACAGACTCTTATTTGTATTTTCCTGACTCTCTATGCTCCTTTTTGTGAAACCCTTCTAATGTCACAGTCTTTAATTATGGCTTTTATGTTATTTGAAGTCCCTTCTTATAAAAGTTCCCTCCTGAAATGTAGAGGGGTTTCATTTAATACATTAATTCATGTGCCTTCCAATTCTAGAAATAATGAAAATAGCATATGTTGGTTTGCTTCCTGGAGCTACAGCATGACCCTTGGGACCCTGAGCTGCATTATGCTGAAGAAAACAAATGTGAATAAAAACTCAGACAATAAAGCTAGGAGCTAGGCTTCGTCCAAGGTCACAAATTATTTATGAACTTAACATTTCATATTAGAGCAGAGTTGTTTTTCCTTGACAACGAACAGTGCAACTACATCTCATCCAACTAGATGGCACTGTGGGATATCAAATTCTCCCATCTGTTGGTAGACCTGACACTGACAGTGCTTTGCTTTTCTGTTCTGTACCTGCCGAGTTTATTTCCTGTTTGGAAAAACCTTTTTAGACTAGATGAAGATGTTGATGTCCATGTTTGTGTTGTTTAAGAGTCATGGGTCTTGCTCATTTTGTACCAGGCACTGGTCTTCATCTTGATAAAATTTCTAGCAACCAGATTTCATCTCATGTCTTATTCTATAAACAGAATGGGAAAAATGGTCAACAGCAGACAGAAAGAAGGCTCTCATGACTTAAATTCTTCTAGGTATGGAGGGGGTGGTATAAAGTAAGCAGGGCATGCCTTATGAAAGGGAGAATATGGCTGTGTGTGCTGTGGAAACACGTTCACTTTCCAGCTGGGAATTGTAATGCCACTAGTGTATGTCAATTATCCTCAACCCTCCTTCTGTTGGATTTCTAATTTAATTTCTATTGAAAAATAAGTGGTAACTAGATACATGCAAACCCCTGTATAAGCCAAATGGGACGGAGGAGACAATGTTTATTAGAATATACATCACCAAGAAGAGCTTTAAAATTTATCAATATTAAGAATGTTTATACTGTTCACTTATTAGTGCACACTTTGTATTTTTTTAAAAAGCAATGTACGCAATGATATGGTTTTATGGCATAAAAATGACATTTCTGGCACCCCCTAAAATAATATAAAACCAGTTTAGACTGTACAAGTCAATATTCACTGCCAGACAAACCAGAAAGCCAATCATATTTCCCCTCACAATAGTATTCCAAATATCTCCCTTGGAGGAAATTTCCAATATTAATTAATTCGCTGTTTAAATGCATATGCTGTCTCTTAGAGGACAACAATTTTGAGAAAATAGAAAGCAAATACTCATTTAAAATAGGATTGAAGTATAGGTAAGGAGATGAGGGGTGGGATAGTATGCCACAAGGTTTAATGCATTAATTACAGTAGGATGCCAATTCCATGATGCATTCCCAACCAAAAGTGGCTCAAGTAGTTACACATAGCTATGAGGTGCTAAAAACAGAAAAGGGTGAATATGGGCAAAACAAAACAAAAACATATAGGCATGGGGATAATCTCCCAGTTACAGACACAGTACCAGAACAGGATGTGCACATGAGCTTTAAAATATCGCTCTCAAAGTGGGCAAGTGTTCTCACATCCAAATGTCTCCTTACATCCAAAGTGATGAGAGTATAGTATTACTGTTGCATAATCAGTAATCACAGATCATGAATTACTCATATCAAAAATAAGAGTAAGATTCAAGAAGAAAACAAAACCAGTGATTGTACCAAAATATGATCTAAATAATATATCAACAGAATTTACTGACAACATGAGAAACAGAAGAAGTTTAATAATAGGGAGGGAGGCTATGAAAGAACTAGAAAAGATTCTAAAATGCAAAGATGTACAACAGAGCACAAAAGTTAGAATCGTACAAGCCATTGTATTCCCTATTACTATGTATGGATGTGAGAGCTGGTCAATTAAGAAAGAAGATAGGAAGAAAATCCATTCATTTGAGATGTGGTGCTGAAGAAGAGTGCTAAGGATCCCATGGAGAGCCAAAAGGACAAACAAATGGGTCCTAGAGCAGATCAAGCCGGAAACCTCCCTGGAAGTCAAGATAACCAAACTGAGGCTGTTGTACTTCAGACACATCATAAGAAGAAAGGACTCATTGGAAAAGACAATAATGCTGAGAAAGGTGGAGGGAAGTAGGAAGAGAGGAAAGACACATGGCAGAAGGATGGACTCTATTAAGGAGGTCACGGGTATGGGATTACAGAAATTAACAGAGCATAGGATGACAGGCGTCTTGGAGATGTCTCATCCATAGGGTCGCTATGATTTGAGATTGACTTGAAGGCAGTTAATAACAACAACAAGATCAGTAATACTATGCAGATAAAATAACATCAAGCTATAAGATGACTGTTATACTTCTGCCACATCATGAGAAGGCATGAACTCAGTAGAAAAGACAATAATGCCTGGAAAGGTAGTAGGCCATAAAAAGAGGGGAAATTAAAGAGATGAACTTAATCAAAAAGACCACAGCCTCGAGAGCGCAAGACCTGCATAGTGAATGAGGATAGGGTTTTTTTGGAGCTGTCTCATTTACAAGGTTACTGTAAGTTAAGGTACGTTTGAAGGCTCTTAGCAAATTTATTTATTTTACTTATATCCTGCCTTTCTTCTAAAGATCACCCCCCCCCCCATACATATACATTTTATCCGAACTGCACTGCAATAGATGCCTGGTTTTGGAAAGTGGCTTCACCCAGGTTATGGGACACTTGGCCAAGCAAAGCTAAGCTGGCCCACTCTCTTTGCTCTTCTGCTACCTGGTAAAACCTTTTCTATTCAGATGGGCTTTGACAACCAACTGAATGCCTAGGAAGGAGTTTTAATACTTCTGTAGGCAGCTTGTGTCTTCTATGTTATTGGGATAGTGAGCCCACTCAGATTTACCAGAACTTTAAAGAGCTATCCAATGTGCTGAACTCTAGGGAAACACTTTTTCAAGTTACTTGGATATTTCCCTTAGAGTTGAGACTAAAGCCTGGTGTCGATTCACTACCCCAGTGACACAGAAGCCACTAGCTCCCTCACTGTGTGTGTGCATGGGCTGCCTTTTCTTAGGTCAACATATTTTTCATTTGCTTTAAATTCCATTCAATACAGCAATTTATTTAAGTTACTTGGAAACTGTAACTAAATTGTGGTTTTAGGTATATCCGATTGTGATTGTGTGTGTGTATGTGTGTGTGCTGTTTCAAGTACTAGTATTGGGGGAAATGTAGGATAGTTTGGTTGTAATGGTTTGAATGTTGAACTAAAACTCAGGAAGATGAGGGTTTGAATTCCTGCTCAACCATGGAAACCCACCGAGTAAGCTTGGGAAGTCACACACTCTCAGCCTTGAAGTAAAGCAATGACAACTCCTCTTGATAGGGTTACCATCAGGAAGAGTCAGTTTGGAGACACATAGCAATAACAGTTAATAAAATAATTGTAAAATAAAATACCGACATTAGTACAACATGAAGTAGCAACAGCCTAACAGCACTGCTATTATGCATATCTGTTACATGACTATTCAGCACCCCCCTTTTTTTTCAGGGCCAATGTATAAAGGGGTCATTTTGAAAAGCAAAGATAATCTGAGATGTACCACAGTTTCAATGAATGAAACAGCAAACTAAATACTATCCACTTAAAATTAAGTGCTGCAAAATCCCATTGGTTTCAAAACAGAAAACTATCATTACAGTAATTTTACCATCGAGAGCAATTGGACTTAACGGTGTTTGACATTGGTTGAATAATGCCCATTGATTCAGAACTGCTGTGGTGAGGTTTCTAGAGCAATGGATTTTGGAGATCCAAGTTCAAGATCCCCCTAGAGTCATAAAGCTCACTAGTTGACTGGTTGACTTTCTCAGTCCAACCTGTATTCCAGAGCTTTGGCAAGGACCAAATGGGGACAAGGAGGAGAATGACTTTGACTTACTATAGGACCCAAGTCCAAATGTCCACAACTTTACCATGAAAATTCTGTTGTTTAATTTCCCATGTATGTAATCATCTCTGGCTCTGCTGTCCTTTTAAATGTGTGCATCCATTGAAAATACCCACACAAATCCTTTGGATGTAAACCTCAGAGGAAGAAAGGAAGTGAGTGTTGGAGACAAAAGAAAGCTGATCACAAAGCAATTATGAGTAGGGCTGGAAGGGAACAATGAGGCAGATCTACTGCCTGCTCTCCTGGCCTGCCAGCTTGTACCAGCTGGTGAGGAGGTGTGCCTATGTGGGTAGGAGGCACTTGTGCCAATCTTTTCAGCAGTTACCATCTAGAAAGCGTAAGAGACTCTTCGATGTTTGTTATCATTTGACCTTGCTGTCATCAAATCCTTCTTTTGTCAACTCTTCTTCAGGACAATCATCAATATGATTGTCCAAGAGTTGTTAGTCATTTCTATAAAGAAGAAGATTGTGCAGATAATGATTTACATGTTTCTGAGGACATTTTGTCCCTGACTGCTGAACGTAGCAATTCTTTTCCACTGGATCTTCCTGTTTAGCTTCTGTCTTTGTCTTTCGCCTCTGAGGAAATGATAATGCTCACAATGAAATCATAATACCCACCCTGCAATATCAAACAAGATGGTGGCATGACAATGCCAGGGCTATACTGAGTAATAGAGTTTAATATATGTATTACCTGGGAAAATATTGATTTGTGTTACTAACATGTATGGTGTGCTTCATTTATTGAAAGAAGTGGCCTATTATATCTTGCTTTCTGACTATATTCTCCAAAGCAGCTATGATGAAAAGAAACAAATCCTGGATTGTACTACCACATTTTGAAGGCAAATGGTTTCCTAGAATTGACCCAACGCCTATAGGGAATGCATTGGGGCACTGAAGGAATGGCTGGGATGACCCAATATGGCTATTTCATCTCCATGCTCTCTGGAACAAAATGTTTCCAACATCACAAAGTAGATAAAAGTAATGAACTCATTTACTAATGCACAAAATTATTTCTGCTGTCACTAAAGTGAAAAATGTATTTGTTATGAAAGTCAACCAAGTCCCTCTTTTCACAGGTTGGTGATACATGGCCATGGAAGAGTCTTGTAACATGCCACAATATTTTGTGGAGGAAACTGCCTAAAATACAACCAATTCATGAAGTTGTTTAAGGGCAATCATCTTAGGTTGCATCTAAACTGTAGAAATAATGTATTATTTTCCACGAGGTTGAGAACAAAGATTTTCATACTTGTCTGAATCACTGGTAAATCGTCCTCCAAAAGTGGTTTGACACCACTTTAAATGGAGAGAAAAATGTAATGGGGGTGGGTGGGTTAATTGAGCCAAAGTGCTTTTCTCGTCCCTTAAAGGGTCTAGAAAAATTTCAGAATATTTTACCCCCCATTCCTTCCTTATTTTTTTCTGAAGAAAAGCCTTTAAAAAAAAACAACAACAACAACTGGATGTCAGTTTACTCAACTGATAAGCTTGTGGGAATGCATTTTTGGTGAAAAAAATGTTTTAAAACTGAAATTGGAGTGCTGGGGCCCCAGGAGTCTCAAAATTGACCTGGGAGCTCATGTTGCCTGTAAGCCACATTTTCCTCACCCTTGGTTTATCTTCATGGTCTGTTTTCAGATTCAGAAGTGCTTACAGTAAGACAGATGGACCTTTGCTTTCTCTTCAGGCACATCTGCTCTAAAAACCTAAAGACTGCAATCCATTACCCTCCTATCTGAAAGTATGCCTCATGAACAGAGTGGGACTAAATTCTGAATAAGTACATATGAGACTTCCTGAGGAAAAAAACACATGCCATCTTATCAAACAAGACCTCCCAGATTCCTTGAAAGAAGCCACATTGTTCAAGGTGTTAAAAAGTGCTGTAACCTTGTGGAGGAGATGAGAATCATCTGGTTATGTCCCTGTAGCCATATGCTAAATGCCAAGGCTCATCTGCTGAGCTCTGCTTGGGTCCTCTGGAGCCCTCAGTGGATGGTGTAATCATTTCATATCTGGCTAAGGGGACATAGCAAATGCTTCTATAATCTTCCTTTCTTTTTCCAGGGAGGGAATTGCCAGGAGGTTGTTGTTGCGGTGGTGGTACTGTAGCAGCTCTATTGGGAATCCATAGGGGAGGGACTTTGGCTGGCATTTTTTTTTAAAAAAGGGACATATGCAGGTATAAGGTGTAAGTATTAGCCACTATCAGGATACTAGCCTAGGTATTATTTTGGAGTAGACATGTATGTCTGCTCAGACATACTGTTATTGCTGTGTGTCTTCAAGTCACTTCCAGTTCTAAGGAAAACCTGTTCTGGGGTTTTAATTTGCTGTACCCCACTCCGAGTATTCTATTAAAGGAGCCGGTTATAAATAAACCTTATTATTATTATTATTATTATTATTCCTTGGTGAGATTTGTTCAGAGGCGGTTTGCCATTGCCTTTCCCTGGGGCTGAGAGCATGTGACTTTGCCAAGATTACCCAGCGGGCTTTCTGGTTGAGCCATGAATCAAAACCTGGCCTTCAGAGTCATAGTCAAACTCTGAAACCATTACACCACACTGGCTGTCATAGTAATGATAGCAAATCAGTATTGTTAAAAATCCAAAAATCTCACCACTATGGAAAATTTTTTGCTGTTCTCTTAACTATTGCTGCTGTTAACATTCATGTGGCTACTGGAAAATAAGCATTCAATTTGATTAATGCAATAATGAAACCAGAGGGACAGCTAGAAGGGAAGCAGAAAAAGTTTTGGATAGATAATTGGTTTTCATTGTCAATAAGTCTTAAAATTCCATTAACCATGCACAAAAAAAAAATCTGTATTGTGTTTATAATGATTTACATAATTGGATTATCAAATACTTTCTTCCCATTCTCTGTCTTATAGATGGGTTAAAAAGAAAAGAAATACACCACCATCAAGTCAACTCCTTGCTTTTTAAAGTCATGATTTGCATGAATCACTCCCCTTCAAAGTTACATTTTCACTTCTTTGACTGTTGTTCCAAAAGGTCAAGGGCTCCGAATGAAATCATGTCAACAGCTAGTGCTGCACTCTTTCTCTCCCTTCTCCTATAATTTCAGCACACGCTTGCAAAAGGTCAAATAGTTGTAAATCATTTTGTCTATTCAAGTTCCGGGCTGTTATTCTGTTGTTTTGTGTTTGGATGTTATTTTGCAGAATATATATATATATATGAAGCTAATACACAAGTCCAGTTTGGAGGTTTCCAAGGGACATTGTTCCACTTCACATCTCCATTTTTACTTGGTACACTGTGGCCTGTATCCAAAGAATTTTCAACAAGGGTGTAGGTAAGTAGGCAGAGAATGGGGGTATTCCACTCCAAAGATTTCTGCCCATTTTTAGTACTGCAATAATAAAAGACTTCAGTTGAGCATTTGGTTTAGGCATCAAAAGAAAGGAAGCAAGCAATCTTACCAAGGAAACGTGAACAGCACAGCAAATAGAAGAGTTTCAGGTGTGGACAATTTCCAGTGTCTCACTCTCTGTAGTGCTAGAACTTTGGAGACAGAAGAAAAAAATTAAAGAGAAAAAATATTGTTTGTTGCGGCAGTATCTCCACTCTCCCAGGATCTACACAGTATCTGTAAAGATATGCATTAGCAATGTATTTTCTGTTTTTGTTTGAGTTCCCCCCCACCACCACTTGGTTCAGTTACCCCACCCCCACCCCCCATTTTAAAAAATGTTTCTGTAAATCATAGAATCTATTCTTTTGTCTTAAGCCTACTGGGTAGCCGATACCTCTCTCTTACATGCATATGGTGCTGTTTGGGCTAAATAAAGATTTGACTGGGAGAATGAACTGGGGATTAATATATAGGTTACTCTGAGAATGTGAAAATGCTACCTTATTTGGACTGGTGCTCCTAGAATTCTTCAGCCAGCATTTGGTGTTGTAGTTCAAAAACAACACCAAGCAGTTCAATGACACCTTAAAGTCTAGCAAGTTTTATTTGGCATAAGCTCTTGTGGACTGTAGCCCAATCCATCAGATGCATCTGCTGAAGTGGGCTACAGTCCATGAAATCTTATGCCAACTAAAATGTGTTAGTCTTTTAGGTGCCACACAATTCTGTTGTTTTTGCTGCTACCTACCCTGGATGTCAGCCGAAAGATGATTTTTTCCAAGCTTGTAATACCTTATTTATGAAGCTTGGCCTGATTTAGTAGACAGCATTGCAACCCAAAGCATGTTTACTCAGAAGTAAGTCCCACTAAATTAATTGGGATTTAATATACCATTCTGCAGTGGTGGGACTGTGTGTTTGTATTAGGCAAGAGGCTATGCTTCTGGTAGGGTTTCCCATGTCAGACAGGATTATGCTGAGGAGCCAAACTAAATGTGCCAAACAGCTACTGGGTCAGCAGCACTAGTGTGTGTGGATGTGGGTGGGTGAGTGGATGACACTGGCAAAGGATCATTCAAAGAAAATGGCAGTAGCACCATAGCTAATGCTTGCAGAAGAAGGCATTCTAGATCCCCTTTGAATGTATTTTGTCATTAAAAATATATGATGAGAAAATCCACAAGGAAACAAAAGAGAGTGCCAGAAAATGAAACTCCCAGATCAGATCCCACTCAGTGAGCTACTGGGGTACACCGAAAGATAACTAGAAGTCAAGAAATCAGAAGAAAACTAGGACTTGGAAGGGCAACTATGAAGGAACTCGACAAGTGTGAATATATATCATTGGCTACTAAAATTAGGATTGTCCATGCCACAGTATTTCTAATTTCTATGTATTGTTGTGAAATCTAGACATTGAAAAGCTGACAGAAGAAAATAAACTCACTTGAAACGTGGTGCTAGAGAAGAGTTCTGTACAAACTGTAAATTGCTGAAAAGACAAACAAATGGGTCCTAGAGCTTAGAAGCTGAGATGACTAAATTGTTGTACTTTGGACATATCACGAGAGGACAATAATGTTTGAAGACAGTAGGAAAAATGAAAGACCACATTACAGATAGATAGACTCAATCAAGGAATCTGTGAGCATGAGACTGCAAGACCTGAACTGGGCTGTTGATAGATGACTTGCAAGTCTTTCACCCATAGGGACATCATAAGTCAAAATCAACTTGTTGGCAGTTTACAACAATAAATACACACAAATTTGCAGCCTCAATCTTGTATCCTCTAAGGCTGATCAATTTTCTTTCATCTTATCTGTGAAAAGTTTCTTCTGCTGTTTGGATTTATTTCTTTCCTATTCATTCTTCATTTAATGGTTATTTTATTCAGATTAACTTCTCTTGCTGATTTAGAAAATGGCTATAAAAATAACCTCAACGGTGTAGGTGAATGTTGTGTTATGGTAATGCTGTTTTATTGCTTTCCTACACTTCACATACTTTCTTGAATTGTTTTTATATTTCAATAAAGTTAATTAAATTTTGGAAGATTGTTCTAATGCAAGCATACTACTTGCAGTTTTCTGTCTGTTAAAAGGGTGCACATAATATCTTCGGGTGGGGTCTTTAGCACTTTTTGATGGGAGCTCTGAGATCCACTTTGAGCTTGTCTTTTGCTGATTCTCATCTAGAAGCAGCTGAGTTAAACATATTGTGATAGTGACAGTACTAAAGAAATATTTCTTTCTCTTCCACCTTGTCTGCAAAATGCTGTCCATTGGGACTCTTCCAGATGGTGAGCAACAGAGTGGATTCCATCTTGCTGTGCCTGGCGATGGAGTCATCATGTGTGACGGCTTCCTGGCTCTTCTTCATACTTAGAACAGCATTCCTCCCTTGATGCAAAAGGTGCATTTACCCCACCCACCCTCCCTCTTGTTTATTGCTTTCTTCGAAATCATTTGTTTGACATATTTTTCAGACCCATTATACTGTGCTGCACTGTTCTACAAACTTACAGCAGTGTGATAGCAATGCTGTGGCTGTGCTGGAATTTTTAGTTTGACAAGGTTCTTAGAATTCATTAACTACAGAGCTCTGAGACATTTCATCCTCAGCCACAACATAAGAGCCCTCTGGCTCTAAGTATGTCAGTCAAACTACACATTCCAGGATTCCATTAGACTCCACTATGGCAGTTAAAATTTGTATATCATAGAATCATAGACCTGGAACAGAATGTCAGTGCCTTCCAGTCCAACCCCTTTCTTCCCTGCAGAAATATGCAATGAAGGCACTCTTGACAGAGGGCCATCCAGCATCTGCTTAAAAGCCTCCAAAGGAGGAGACTCCACCACTATCCAAGGCAGTGTGTTCCACTGTTAGCTTTTATCATTCTACCATCCAGAGCAGTGTAGTGCAGAACAATTTTTGATGTCCTGTTACCAGATCCACTCTTAGCAATTTTATATGTGGATCACTGGTCTCTGAACAACCTGAGATTGATTTCTGAGCAATCTACAATAAACCAGCAAGTTCTTTTAGTTCATCTTTAATAAGGTCATAGACCAGCACAGTTAAAAAGGGGGGATACAGAGTAAAAGAAGGTAAAAGCAAGTTAAAAACACAGGTTAAAACCAGTTTTTAAAATATCCTTTCAAAATTCAGTGTGGCAGGGAAAGATTGGTACTAGCCTAATGTGGAGGTCATTGCCTAATGGATTTTAACTGCAGCTGCACAGAATCTGGCAATGTTATATATCAGAGGTTAGTGCCTGGAAGCAACAAAGAAGTATAAAGTTGACTGATGTGTCCTTGATGTTTATACAGCAGAGGTGAAATAAAGCTGAGGCAGATGTCCCTGTAGTATGAGCAGTCAATAATACATGCTCTGTTATCTCTATTTGGCCAGAGTCACAGGGGCATGATCTGTCTGAAAAGAGGATCTTCTTGTAGCAGTGTTTAAGGTAAGCTGAGGGAAGGATATGGCATCACACCAAAGTAAAGGCTCTGAAGTATTTCAGTACTTTGAGTTTTGCTAAGTATGCCATAGGTGATGCCAAGTATCTGTTGGAGTCATAAAACAAGTTGAGGTGATAGCTAGGTCTAGTTCTCGCTCTATATTTATCACCTCTTGTTTGATGGTTGCTTTAGTCTTTTCATATCGCATGCTAAGCAAAAGATCTGGAGAGAAACTCAGTGAAGAAATCACCATCTGTTTCCACATAGACTGGAATTCATCAGTTAGGGTAAGGGGAGCAAGGCTGGTGGAAAGAAATGTAGTCTGAGCCACTAGCTGAGTATGGTCATCCACACTCTGGACTCCATTTTCATAAAGCCTGACTTGATTCTCAGAGTTGCATTAGAAACACATTTTGGAGCTTGGAATGCTGATCTTAGAAATTTGAATTGCACAAGTTCAGGTGGTGCAGAGTTGGGGAGGAGTCCCAACTGAGATCCATAAAGCAGTTGTGCAACTGATTTGACTTCAAAAAATTTGAGTGCTGCCAGTATATAATGACCTTCTCTTATAATAATAAATATGAGGATGGCTGTTGAGCTCCTCTGTATGTTACCAGTAGGATAGTCCCCATGCACTTTCGTACTACTACTAGCATGAAAGATTACCCCCTGATTTGAAGCAGGAGACCTGTTCACTTTTGTGGCATCTATATTCCAGTTATGGTTCTTGGGCCTTTTAGCGAATACCATGATTTTAGTTTTTTGATAGCTGAGTTCCAGCTGATCCTCTCTGCAACACTATGTTCGTGTTCTTAGGCCCGATCTAGACGGGCACTTTGCGGCATGATTAGGGCTCAAAAAAGCGTTTTTAGGGTTAGGGAGGGCGTAGCGTCTACACCCTCCCTAGGCCTAAAGCACATGGATGCTGCCATTTAAAGATGGCGGCGTCCATACGGACGCGCCGGAAGAGCGTCATCATGTGTGCAGCGTTTAGATTCACTGCACACATAATGAAGCTCTAGCGCCACAGGAGGGTGCAAATTGTGCCCTTTCCGCGGCGCCAAAAAGGAGCTCTGAATGGAGCTCCTTTTTGAAGGCGGGTCTTTGCCGCGGCTTTTAGATAGCCGCGGCAAAGACCAAGGGAGGAAGGGGCAGCGGCGGCCCCTTCCTCCCTTCTGCCTCGCCTCCGCAAGTGGGGTGCAGCGGGTGCCCAGCGCACCCGCTGCACCCTGCTTAGAGGTCGCAGGGAAGCGGCAGTTTGCCACTTCCCCGCGGCTTCCAGAAGCAGCACGATGGGGCCACTGAGTCTGCTGGTATGGCAGCCTCAGCCCCATCCCACTGCGTCTGGGGGCGGGTTGGGATCACCCCTTAGTGCTCTTTTTGGGCCAGTAGGTGTTCTTGAAAGTACTGCTGCATCATCTTCATAAAGCAGAGCTGAAATATACCTTTCCTGTAGTTCTGGAGGTTGGAAGTTTGTGTTGTTGAGATGAACCACCTTGTCATTGATGTAAAATTTGAACAAGAGTGGCACTAGAATGCAACCTTGCTTGACACCCTTCTCAGTGGCAGTGACATTGGTGAAATGACCCTGGGGATTGCATCTAACTTTGAGTGAGGTCCCTTCATGCAACATAGACACCAATCTACTGAGGAAGTTTGGTTTGAGATACAGAATCAAAAATCTATAAAGGCAATGTAGAGAGAGACTGTGTTGCAGGTGGCATATTTTTCAGTTAGGTATTAGAGTACAAGGCACTGATCTGTGGTGGATCAGCCTTCCCTGAAGCCAGCTTGTTTCTCTGCAAGTATGTTTTCTTCCAACCAGTCATCGAGTTTCCACTGTAAGGTTCTTTCATAGAGCTTGCTGATCATATTGAAGAGACTTAATTTGTCTGTAATTGCCAGGAGTCACCAAAGAGGAATTCAAACAGATAGCAAGCATGTGCATGTGTAAAATCAGAAAAGAGAAAGCGCAGAATGAGCTCAGGCTCACTAGATAGGTTAAGAACAATAAAAAGGGCTTTTGGGGACAAGAGAAAAAGCAGAATTACTGTAGTGAGCAGGCCAAGGAAACAGCCAATCACAGAGCACCAGGAGACCAGCCAATGAGAAACTGGCTGGGCAGGGCTATAAAAGATCCTCGACAGAGAGTGAAAGGGGGTTTATTTTGTTGGAATTTTGAGGGGAAGAGAGACATCAGAGGGAGGGTGTGCTCTTAGGGTTCCTGAGGGAACAATTGTAGGTTAGTTTGAAGAGTCCAGTAAGGGACTAGATAGGCTTGAAGGAGTTAGGAAAAAGACTCAAAGCAAGCCAGTGGTTAAGAAAAGATTGTGATTGTGGCATTAGAGATAAGATTGCCTGAGTGGCTGTAGGATTACAGTGGTCCCCCGGGATACGAATCCCCCGGGTTAAGAAAACCCCGGGATCTGAAACCGGCGGGACCAAAAATTATCCCCCGGGATCCGAAGGATACCCCGGGATCCGAAAAAAAGTCCCTTTTCCTCCGAGGCCAGGCTTCGGAGGACAAGGGACGGACTACCGAAAGGAAGGCCCGATCCGGCGGATCAGGCCTTCCTTTCGTTGGGCGCGTGAAGGCCCGGCCTGGCTCCCCAGGCCAGGCCGGGCCTCCGCGCCTGAGACGAAAAGAAGCCCGACCCACGGGATCGGGCCTCCTTTCGTTGGGCGCGGAGGCCCGGCCTGGCTCCCGAGACGAAAGGAAGCCCGATCCACGGGATCAGGCCTCCTTTCGTTGGGCGCGGAGGCCCGGCCTGGCTCCCCAAGCCAGGCCGGGCCTCCGCGCCCGAGACAAAAGGAAGCTCGATCCGCGGGTTCGGGCCTCCTTTCGTTGGGCGCGGAGGCCCGGCCTGGCTCCCCAAGCCAGGCCGGGCCTCCGCGCCCGAGATGAAAATAGGAAATAGGTAATCCGTTCCCGAGGCCTGGCGGGGGCCTCCTGGCTGAGGAAAGGAAGGTCCGATCCGGCGGATCGGGCCTTCTTTTCGTCAGCCGCGGGGGCCTCCTGGCTGAGGAAGGGAAGGTCCGATCTGGCGGATCGGGCCTTCCTTTCGTCAGCTGTGGAGGACCAGCCTGGCTGGGGAAGGGAAGGTTCCCTTCCCCAGCCAGGCTGGGCCTCCGGGCCTGACGCGAAAGGGAGGCCCGATCCGCGGGATCGGGCCTCCTTTCGTTGGGCGCGGAGGCCCGGCCTGGCTTGGGGAGCAAGGCCGGGCCTCCGCGCCCGAGACGAAAGGAAGCCCGATCCGCGGGATCGGGCCTCCTTTCGTTGGGCACGGAGGCCCGGCCTGGCTTGGGGAGCAAGGCCGGGCCTCCGCGCCCGAGACGAAAGGAAGCCCGATCCGGCGGATCGGGCCTCCTTTCGTGTCCCAGGCGCGGAGGCCCGGCCTGGCTTGGGGAGCCAGGCCGGGCCTCCGCGCCCAACGAAAGGAGGCCCGATCCAGCGGATCGGGCCTCCCTTTCGCGTCAGGCCCGGAGGCCCAGCCTGGCTGGGGAAGGGAACCTTCCCTTCCCCAGCCAGGCTGGTCCTCCACAGCTGACGAAAGGAAGGCCCGATCCGCCGGATCGGACCTTCCCTTCCTCAGCCAGGAGGCCCCCGCGGCTGACGAAAAGACGGCCCGATCCGCCGGATCAGACCTTCCTTTCCTCAGCCAGGAGGCCCCCGCCAGGCCTCGGGAACGGATTACCTATTTCCTATGGGAAATAGGCCCCGGGTTACGAAATTTTCGGCTTACGAAAAAGTAGCCGGAACGAATTAATTTCGTAACCCGGGGGACCACTGTATTAATGTTTTAAGTAACTTTGGAATCTAAGCAACAAGACAAACAAAGCTTTAACTTTACTTTATAATTTATTTCTTATATTTAATAATAAACTTGGTTGATGTTTTGAATTACCACTTGGCCTCTGTTGAACTTTTGTAACACGCTACCAGAGATATCAGTGCCTCTGTGGAGATAGGTGGTGGGGGAACTGAGAGAGTCTGAGAGGTTTCCACCACATATAAATTGGAGGCAGCAGTGGGATCTAAAGGCCCAAGGTGCTGTCATCCAGGAAATGTAGGAGTGAACAAGAAAGTGTTCACTACAATTACTCAACACCTTCTTTGCCTCAGTCTTCTCCCAAAAGGAAAAGGGTGCTCAACTTGAGGAAAATGGAGCCGAGGACACAATTCAGCACAGAATAAGTAAACAGATAATATATTTACCAAGGGTATTTAAATGCACAGATATGAGTGATCGGAGATATCTGGCTTAAGGAAACTATGTGTGGAAGGAATCTAGGTGTCCTAGTAGACCACAAGTTGAACATGAGTCAACAGTGGGATGCAGCAGCTGAAAAGGCCAATGCAATTCTAGGCTGCATCAATCGACATATAGTGTCTAGATCAAGGGAAGTAATAGTGCTACTCTATTCTGCCTTGGTCAGGCCTCACCTAGAATACTGTGTCCAGTTCTGGGCACCACAATTCAAAAAGTATGTAGAGAAATTGGAGTGTGTCCAGAGGAGGGTGACTAAAATGGTGAAGGGTTTGAAAACAATGCCTTATGAGGAAAGACTTAGGGATCTGGGTATGTTTAGCCTGGAGAAGAGATGGTTAAGGGATGATATGATAGCCCTGTTTAAGTATTTGAAGGGGTCTCACATTGCATATGGAGCAAGCTTGTAGAACATGGAACAATGGATGCAAGCTCCAGGAACAGAGATCCCATCCCAAAATTAGGATGAACTTTCTGACAGTAAGAGCTGCTCAGCAGTGGAACACACTCCCTCAGAGCATGGTGTGGTCTCCTTCCTTGGAAGTCTTTAAAAGAGGTTGGATGGCCATCTGTTGGCTATGCTCTGATTGAGAGTTCCTGCATGGCAGGGGGTTGGACTGGATGGCCCTTGTGGTCTCTTCCAACTCTACAATTCTATGATTCTATTAAAAGAGATGCCAGAATAGGGTCCCAGAATTCCAAATTATTTTTAATGGCTCCTGAAGGGATTGTCTTCCCCTGAAACCTTGCCTATTCTCGACTGGTCTAAAAATTCCTTTATCTCTGCCTTCACCACCAGTTCCCACCTTGGGGGATTCTCTATATTTTGGTTTGCAGATCCACTTTTAACATAAGTGTCATTATAAAGTGCTTGGAAGTGCTCCTCCCAGATCCCTGGGGGATATCTAACAATCCATTGAAGCTGCTACATTGCTTTGGGATGTAATGTGCCAAAATAAGGTTGGTTTTGATTGCCTGAATAAGTTGTGCCCAATTATTTTTCATGGCTTCTTTTTTCTTGTAACCCAGCAGTTTTTTGTAGCCTCTCTTCTGTTGAAGCAGTTTTGTTGCAGCTTCTGGCATACAATTGGATATATAGCCCTGGTAAGTGGTAATGAGAGTTTTTTTAAATCATTGACACATTACTTGTCAAACCATGTCACTGATGGTGCTGTTCTCGTTGCCTCCAGTGTGATGTATTTTGCTGGTTTAGATATTAGAATAGCACTTGGTTAAGATTGTTGTAATTTTCCAGAAGTTCAACAGAGGACTTAGGTGATATCAGGTTATTCCAAAGACATTGAAGACCATCTGAGGCTAATACTTCACTATTGTTTGGTTTAACTGGTGGGTCCCTTTAGCTCACTGATATGTCCTTCCTGATCCCATTTAAGATGTCACAAAGACCTTTGTCTAGGCGTCCTGCCTACGTGCATCTACTCTGCGTGTGTGCGTAAGGGATACAGCTCATCTCTATATGCCCCAACAATAAGGCCAAAAAATGTTGGGAGGCTAATTCAGCAGCTGCTAGTCCATCACCATCTTTGAGTAGCAAGAATTTCTGATCCTCACTTGTTTAACAAGAACTCACTCCTGCAACAATCCTCTTGACATAAGTTAATATAAATTTTAAAGACAACCTCCTCCCACACTATATTGTAAGATGGCAATGACATGAAATCATGAAAAGAAATTATATTTCAAATAATTTACCAGGTTTTTTGTTTTTGTTTTGTTTGGAATTACATGCCAAATAAATTAATAGCAGTTGATTTGCATAATGAATGAATTATTATTTTACACTTCTACTTTTCTCTTCTTTCTTTCTTTCTTTCTTTCTTTCTCTTTTTCTTCCCTATTTCTTCACTTCCCCCCTTTCCACAAAAACAGAATTGTAATTAAGTAAGTTTAAGAGCCACATGAGCTGCAAGTGGAGTTGGGGAGACTTCTGATTCTGGTGGAAGCAGCAGGACTTGGTAGAAGGACCTCTTTGGAACCTGGCCACACAGTTGAAAATATAAAGATGAGATGAGTAGAACTGATGATTGGTAAGAGAGACCCTGAGAAATGGCTACTGCATCCAAAGAAGATAGCAGGTGTGTAAAATATCCACTTCCAACCTGGTGAGTCATGAAAAATAACAGTACAGGACTGTACAGTGGTCCCCCGGGTTATGAAGGTAATCCGTTCCGGATTACCTTTCGTAACCCGGAAATATTCGTTTCCTGGGGGACCGCATTAGGAGACGGACCGCACGGCCGATTTAAAGGGGCCGTGCGATTTTTCTCCTTTGCATCCCAGGGGATCCTTTGGATCCCAGGGGATCTTTTTTGGTCCCGGCGGTTTCGGGTCCCGGGGATTTCGTTCCCCGGGGGATTCGTAAACAGGGGGACCACTGTAATTGGAATGAATACACTTTAAAGAAATTGTGGAAAGATCAATAATGGTATTAAATACATACCTAAATGCCCTAAATAAGCCAGATCCTGTTTCATCTTGGAAGCTAAGGTGGGACAGGCCAGGTTAGTAATTGGATGGGAAATGAATGCCATGTGCTGTAGGCTACATTTCAGAGGAAGGACCAGCAAATCCTTGCCTATTGCTTGCCTAAGAAAACCTTATGAAATTCACGAGACTGCCATAAATCAAAAGACAACTTGAAGGTGCATACATAAACATTTGAAAACTACTTCAGCATCAGTCACCCTCTCCCTTGCTTCATTTACCACTTAGCCTGAGGACACAAAGTCTGGAGGTCATGAAAACATACATACTTTTTTGTGATGTTTGAACTGGCCTAATGAGTCAAACTACAGGAAAGGAGATAGAAAGAACTGTTCAGCAGTGGAATACCCTGTCTCGGGGAGTGTTGAAAGTCTCCTTGGGAGATTTTGGAAGTTTTTAAGTAGAGGCTGAATGGCCATCTGTCGAGAATGCTTTGATTCAGTCTTCCTGCATGGCAACTTCCTGAACTTAATGGCCCTTGTGGTCTCCTTCAGTTCTATGAGTCTATGAAGGTTTTACCCCAATATAGATTTTGGATTTTCCCCACTTATGGCATGCACCATCTTTCTTATGGCCCACTTCCAAGGAGGTTTGCAGATTTTGTATAGTTAAGCAAACTCAACAGGCCTATAATAACAATATTCTGTTCCTAGGTATGGAAAAGAATCATAGCTTTGTAATAGGAGGCATTGTTCAGTTCATGCACTGCTTCTTTCACTTTATTTAGTTCCTGTCTTCTGCTTGTTGACAGATCTGAAATGTGTTTAATAAACTGTACTCTACTTTGTCCAAGACCTTAAATGACTTTAGCAAGCAGCCTAGCTTTATTACTGGGACCAGATGTCTTTTTCAATGTGACTTTGCATGTGTGAGCACTCCTGAAAGAGATTTGCAGAGCAGTGGAGGCTCTTCCTCTGTGTCATTTACAGCAGTTGCTTTGTAATGCCTGACATATAGCTTGGTGTCTTATACAACTGTCACAACAACCTTCCTGTCATACTGATCCCTGCTCTGTCTTCCTGCCATTTGTGATAAGCTTGCTCATTGCATTAGCAGTTTGTCAACCTGTCTTTACAATTAGAGGTGGGTGCCTTTTGTGTACATTTCTTGATCATTCCATTCCAAAGCGGGAGCTGTGTTAGTCACTTGCAGAAAAGACACACAAGAAAAGCCTTGTGGCACTTTATTGACTCACAGATTTATAGGGACATGATTTTTTTTTTTGCACAGAAAGTAGTGTCTAGTCCACAGAAGCTGATTTTGCAGCAAAGAAGATTTTCATACTTGCCTGAATCACTGGTAAATCATTCCCCAAACGTCCTCCAAAGGTGGCTGAAAGAGCAAAAATGCCTCTCTGCGTGAAGGCTGGAAGCGCTCCTCAATTGTCATGGAAAAGGATCTGGCTGCAGTGTTTGTCAACCGTTGCAAGAAAAGCAGGGAAGGAAACAGATTCCTATTAACGCTAACGTAGCGTTAAGGGGGGGAAGAAATCTGCCTCCTTCCCTGCTTTTCTTGCAGCGGTTGACAAACGCAGTGGCCAGATCAGTTTCCATGACAATTGAGGAGGACTTCCAGCCTTCACACAAATTTGACCATCTTCTGCCTTCCTTCCCTCAAAGTGAGAACTGCCTCTCCCTTTGAAATATTGTGTCTCCAAGAGATGAGAATCAAAAAAATGTACTGTGAAATATCTTACAAATACTAAGTTAGACAATGAATTTGTGTCATCTACAAGTAATAAAAAGAAAGGTGTGGTGCTTTATATAAATGCAAAATATGAAGCCCAAGAAATTCTAAACAGTGTTCATGGCCAATATGTGAGTGTTAAAATTATGTTGGAAGGAGAAATGTTATTAGGAATTTATGATTCGTTAGAGAAAAAAAGGCCAGCTTTTTAATGATTTGTTCAATAAACTACAGAATTTGAATTGTGATTCCATTATTATTAAGGGAGACTGGAACGGGGTCATAGACCTGTAATTAGACAAATGTTCAAGAAAAAAGAGGGTTAATCAAGGAATTTTTTGAGTTGATGGACCATTTTGTTCTGAAAAATGTATGGAGAGAAAAATATGGCCAGTTAAGAGAATACACTTTTTTTTCCCCCTGACAGACATCAATCGTGGGCCAGACATGACATGCTTTTTTTAATTTCACCACATTTTTCAAGGGTTATTGTTTTAAAAATTAACCCAAGTCTGTTTTCTGACCATAACCTTATTGTAGTTTCTTTGAGGACAAGACATAGGGAATTTTGTTGGAGACTGAATGACATGATGTTAGATAATGAATAACTAATTAAAAAACAAAACAAAACAACTGTCCAACAGTTCGAAAATTACTTCAAAGAAAATATGAGAGAAGATACCACACTGGATGATGATGATGATGATGATGATGATGATTTCTAGCCCACCTCTCCCTACGGATTGAGGTGGGCTACAATACAGAATAAAAATACATTAAAAAATAAATCATAACTTATCATAATCCCCCACCCTCCACCCACATAAAACATATTAATTACCATTTTAAAAATGCATTCAAACATGCTTAGAATTAATTATTATACAGTTAAAATTAGGTAGATGATGAGAGCAACTGTAGTAGATGGGATTATATTTTTAATGGGAGGTCAGTCGGGAAAGGTCTGCCGGAAGAGATCTGTCTTGACTCCCTTCTTAAAGGTGTCAAGGGTGGTAATCGGATGGATTTCCTCCAGCAGGTCATTCCACAATTTTGGAGCGGCCGATGAGAAGGTTCTCTGGGAGTCCACAGCCAACCTGGTCTTCTTCAGCTGCAGTAGGTTCTTCCCAGAGGACTCAAAAGTGTGGGGTGGATTGTAAGGAAGGATATACTGTGGGAAGCCTCTAAGGTGGTGACTAGAGGCTTTTTCATTCAAAAGAGTTGTGAGCTGAAGAAAGAGAGAAGGTAAAAATTAGAGAAACTGCAAAGTGATATAAGGAAGAAGGAAAGGACCTAAATCAATCCCCTAAAAGGAAAAGTTTACAAAAGGATATAAAAAGGATACAACAGCAGATCTCACTAATTTTGGTAGAAGACATGCACAGGAAACTAAAGTACATCAGACAAAAATCTTTTGAAGGATTGAACCGGCTGGGAAAGTGGCTAGCTTACCAGCTGAGGAAAGAAAAAGCTAAGAAACAGATAGTTAATTTGAAAGACAAAGAGGAGATTCATGCAGGTCAGGATAATTTTTTAAAAAAAAATGTGTATGAATTTTATGAGAAATTATATTAAAAAGATGAGATTCAGATAGAACAAATCAATGAGTATCTAAGGAACTGTAAATTGGTACCCTTCAATATCAATCAGAAGGAACTGTTGAATAGGAAAATCACCCTTCAGGAAGTATTTGATGCTATTAAAAGGGCTAGGTCTGGGAAGACTCTGGGCCCAGATAGCTTTCCTATAGAATATTATAAGAAATTAAACAATTAGCTAAACCATTGCAATTAGTGATGAATGAGGTTCTGAAAGGTAAACTGTCATTAACATGGTCACAGGCAAAGATTACCCTTATCCCAAAGGAAGGCAAGGACAGATTTGAGATGAAAAATTATAGACCAATATTACTTTTGAATAGTGATTATAAGATTTTTTTTTTGGCCATATTAGTGGAAAGATTGAAAAGGGTGCTGGTAGAATGGATGAATAAAGACCAAAGTGGTTTTCTGCCTTCCAGACAGATAAAGGACAATTAGAGATCTGTACTAGACCTAAACAGGCTCTGTTTTGCCTGTACAATATCTGCTCATTTACCCCACCCCATCTCACAGGTTACCATTTTTTTATTTAAATTCTGTGATGTAGTCTTTCTGAATTTTTTGATACTTGCTTTTCAAAGTGAAGGTAATATTTCCTGGATTAATCACATGGATGGTTACAGAGCTTGGAAAAAGGTCACTGTTTTGATTACTAGCCTCAGAATCCCTTCAACTGTAATCCAGAAAACGATAGCTTCATGTTCTGGGTGGTTCTATCTGATCAGAGACCGCTTAGAATGGCTTGACAACACGCCACAGTCAATCAGGTTTGGCTAGAAACATATCTCATTATAGACAAATGAAGCCATTTCAAAATGAGAGCATTCCTTCTTGAACAAACAAGGTGATATACTCCATAGCAATCACTTTAAAATAAAATTGGCGGAAGAGGAGATGGTTTTTACTTCTGGCAAAAATTGTGCACATTGGGTCTGCTAGGTTAGCTGAAGAAGAAAGGTTGTCCTGAGCATATTATCATGAACCATTTTAGTTTCCTTTCATCAAGAAACACATTGAGAACAAATTCTATTTTGTCCGTCTTTTTTTTCCTTGTTCTTTTTGTTCCTGAAAATGTCTTCCTCTTCCAGCTCAGCCCTATTTCAGCTGAGTCACTTTAATTTAAAATCTAAAATGCAAGGCTGAGTTCTGAACTCCATTAAGGTAATAGGAGTGCTGTCACTGACTTCAGCGCTTTCAGAATTTCACCACAGGCATCCACTATCTCAGCTTTAAGAGTTTATTTTCCTCCACCATTATCTGGTATAATCATTATTATGTAACAAAAGGTCACGTTAATTAGCAAAATAAATTTCTTAGCACACAACAGTCTTTAATCAAGGATAGAAGACTATGGTATTACAAAGAATTACTTAAAAGAGTTACAAAGAGATGACCATCCCATAAACAGTTACATGGAAGTAAGTTTCATTGAATTCTATGGGACATCCAACTGAATAGACTTATATAGGATTCCCTTATTATTCTTTGAAGTATTAACATGAAGGCGCATAATACCAAGAGGAATTGTGGAATAAATATTGTTAGTTACCACTGCTGTTATTAAATGTTATTATGTTTTCAGTAAACAGTTGTTAGAATGGTTTTTGGTACAAAACAATGCTCATCTATTTCAAACTTTAAAATATTTAATTGGAAGTAATACTAGGATGTAAATTACTCATGGCTTGCATAATTTGTTTCTTTCTTGAGTATTTGCCATAAATCCACATATTTATTATTAGTACAGATCTTGCGGATAGTATAAATTCCCAACAGCAGGAATAATACAGATAATAGCTCCTTTTCTATTTTGTTGAAAGGGTTTTGCAGTCCCTTCTCTACTGATTATCTGTAGAAAGTCTGTGTAATGATGTTTAAAAATGGAAGCTGCATTTTCAAACTTGTTATCTCTTCACATTGGTCTGACCCAAACCATCTGCTGTGTGCGGCTAAGACCTGAGCATGGACATATCAGAGTTACATGGCTGATCTAATCTTGAAGCAATCTCTATTCAGCTTTAATTTTGGATAGAACAACTGGACCAGCAGCAAAGTGTTGCAGTGTACCTGCTCCTAATAAGACTAACACCCTAAAATTGGCTATCATTGGCTGTTTCACCTTTCACAGCACCTAGGTTTCCAAATCTGTCAGTATAGAAGCAACTCAAGGGACTCACTGTATTTTGCCTACAAAGGGGTTTGTAGCCACACACATGGCATATACAGGTTAAATCTCAAAGAAATTGCCTTTATTTCTAATAATGGAGGAAATCATTTGTTTCCTTGCCTTGCTTTTGTGTGCTAAATGCCTAATGGACAACAAGGGATGTGGCCAATGCCTGAAACAAGCGTCTCTGCCCTGTTATCATACCGGTAAATAATAGCTTTAACATCTCAAGAAGGATCCAGCTCTGTGACCCTCCATCATCATATTTCTTCTCAAAATCACATTTCTCCTAAAACAACTTCATCATCTATGCCAGATGAAGAAACCTATGACCTTTGAAAGCTTGTACCTTTTGGTTGGCCTAATACAGGTATCATCACAATGTGTGTTCCCCTCCCCTTCCCATATTTATCAGCTCAAAAGAAATCAAACATGATATTCTCTAACTCTTAGATTTTTCTGATGATTCCCAATATCCTCATTCCTCCTTGAGTTGCTCTTTTTTTTGGGGGGGGGGGGTTCTTCTACATTCATTTTTATTTCTGTTAAGCTTTCCAAACATCTCCAAGCCTACATCTGCACTGCAGAAATCGTCCAGGTTGACACTACTTTCACTGCCATGGCTCAGTGCTCTGGAATTCTGGGAATTGTAGTTTGTTGTAGCACCAGAGCTCTCTGAGAGAGAAGGCTAAATGTCTCACAAAACTACAAATCCCAAATCCAATAGTACTGAGCCATGGCAGTTATAGTGGTGTCAACCTGGATTATTTCTGCAGTGAAAATGCAGCCCAAGTCTTGAATGAGGGGTCCACATCCACATTATTTTCATCTTCATATATAATGGATAATTTTCATAGCTTTCTTCCCACTGTGAGAGAAAATGAATAATTTGTCCCCAGTTCACGCCATGTATTTGCACTTTTGGGGAATTAAATATCCTTGCGGTTTTTCAGCACAAAACCCACACTTTCTGTGCTTTCAGTACAGGAAACAAAATTTTTGTGCATGTGTGCATGTGCCAAAAACCATGATCCTTGCTGTGCAGAATAATTCCCTGCAACAACTTGAGATGTCCAAACACCAGCAGAAAACAGCACAAAAATTGCTCTGCAGCCTTATTCCTGCTGGGTGTTTCTCAAGTGCCAAGAAACTTTTTTTTTCTTTGCAAGGAAACAAATAGCAACATATATTTTTCCATCTCTACCTTGTACATATTCATATTGCCCTGTGGCTCCTAAGTGGACTAGTTTTCAGCAGCTGTGCTGACAGGCCAACTCCTTCAGGCTCTTCATTCAGCCCACAGTCATGTCAGAAGGTCGCAGCAAAGGGAGATGTGGCAAGAAGCAGGGTCAACCCACCAGCCCTCCAGCAAGATGCTTTACTTTTATCCTTCCCATGCTGTCTTCCTTTTATCTTGTGGCAGTTTAAATTGTAAGCCAGGCTGTTTTTCTTTTCTTCTCCTGATTATATATTATAAAAGGTTCAGGGAGCCTTTGTGACTGAGAAGCAAAAATACTTAACATATATATCTAAACAGGCTAAGTTTTATTACAGTCCACAGGAAGGAAGGAAGGAAGGAAGGAAGGAAGGAAGGAAGGAAAATGGAGTCTTATGTGCGTTTCAGAAATCATTAGCCTTAGTAATAAGCTTATTTGTATTTATGTTTTTCTTTTCCGTATGTTCTGATAGATGATACCTTGTCTAGTAGTGTGTTGAACTGGTGATAATTTGTTTAGACATTGGTAGGTAATGGCATGATAGATTTGATTATGGTTTTATTTTTATTTTATTTGGTTGACTATGTGTATGTGTATGTATATCTATATGTTTAAAAAAGAAATTATTAGCCTCATTGTATGAGAAAACAAAGAAGAAATGGAAACAGAGTATAGCACCTTTCTCTATGCCTTACTGCATGAAGTCATAGCACTTCAGTTCTCTTCCCATAGGAGGCGATTGTAAAAGCACATCTTTTTTTTAGGTGGAAAAGTTTGTACAACAAAAAACTTGCTTTTACAGCTGTCTACCAGCACTGAGTAAGGCATGGAGAAAGGTGTTACTTTTCAGTTCTGTTACTGCTTTGTTTTCTTGTGCAATAAAGCTCAGTGTGATTTAATACTGCTTTACTTACTATGACTCAATGCTATGAAATTCTACTATTTGTAGGGTGTGTGTGTGTGTGTATCTTTCTCAGAGAGTTCTGGTGCCACAAAAAAACTATAAACCCCAGAATTCCTTAGAACTGAGCCATGGTAATTAAAGCAGTGTTGAATGGCATTATTTCTGCAGTACAAATTAGATATACGTAAGTATGTTTTTTAGCTCTATTTCTTTCAGTATTCATCATCAAAATGCACTGCTGTATTAGAGAGAATGAAAAAAATGTAGATTATTACACTTTGAGGAAATCAACCAACCACACACCAGCCATCACACAATCTCATGTATGTAAACAGCACTTTCCTAAATTGATACCCCCCCCCCCAAAAAAAATCGTACATAGCAATTGGAGCATGCTTTGTCATTCCAGAAACATCTAACATTTTCGTCAGGGGCTCCTGGTCGACTCAGCCTGAGATCTTCCCATAGGTCACTAAAATGAGTACCCAGCTTGTTGAGGGCAATTAGCTTACAATTCATAAACCACTCAGTACATCAGTAAGCGATATAGAAATGTACTTGCTATTGCTATTAGATAATTGTCTTCACTTGCAACCTAAAACCTGATTATTCTAGGTTAGAAAAAGCCTGGTGCATGTATAGTGTCTTATCTTTGTGTAAACATCTGTAGGATTCTGCTGCACCATTCTTTCTAAGATGCATGAAACCAGACAAACAGGAAGAAAAGTTTGGGTTAACTAACTGAGAAGTTTTGGGATAAATGGAATAGCTTGGACTTTGAGAGCAGTGTGACAGGAATCCAGGAAAGATGGGGAAGAGGCATTTTATTAAGCTGTTTGATACCTATAGACATAGTTATATATTTCATGGATATCATATAAATCTAAAAATGACAGAAGTCTTTTGTTTCTTGTGAAAGTTGTCTCTCCTGTGATTGATGATGATAAAATCTCAGATTTCTGCCCTTGTGTGAACCCAGACCTTTGGTCTTCCCAACATAGAATTTGTTGCCGTGTGCCTTCAAGTGATTTCCAACTTATGGCAACCCCAACCCCAAACCTATCATCATTTTTTCTTGGCAAGATTTGTTCAGAAAAGATTTGCCTTTGCCTTCCTCTGAGGGTAAGAGAGTGTGACTTGCCCAAGGTCACCCAGTGGGTTTCCATGGGTGAGCAGTTATTCAAACCCTAGTCACAGTTCAATGCTCAAACCATACTATCTCTCTTTAACACATAATTTATGACTGGTCATAAAACTTCAGATATTTAGGTATTCTATAATTTACAAGAGTGCAGTAAATTAATCTCTAGATGCAGCTACTTTAGATGGGTTTCTCCTTGTATTGACAAAGTAATAATTTAAGACATAAACCAACTTGTTAAGAGCTTGTCTTTTCCTTATAACCCAACTCTGAAACTGTAATAGTCATGAATAGTCATAAGGATAGTCAAGAACTTTAAATTTGAACAATGTCTGTTTCATTGACTGTATTTGGGATAATTTTGGTTATTATCTGTCAGCATTTTAAATTAGGATATTGTTAGCATTTTTTATAAAGTGAAGAATAAGAGAAGCAACCAATAAATTAATGAGCAATAAAAGCACACGTGTTTATGGATCAGGCCAAAACTTAGGCAAAATTTTACTTCATCTTGTTTCTTTTACAAATATTGGCCTTGCTTATTCAACTGGCTATCATGTTAGTCACATCTGACAGCAATATCTGCTAAATGAAGACGCTCCCCCCCCCCACTACAAAACAAAAACAAACACACACACAAATTGTTTTTGTAATCAATGTATTTACAAATTATAGCACGTGGCACAATGCCATAGTGAAATTTCAGATCTGAATATAATTGCTAGCTCCACCAAGTATAGTTCCATTGAATCAAGAGGGTTTACACAGATGTTGGCTCATCATTTAACAACTCTAGTTGGGACTTTGAATAGACTTCAAAGCTGACCAGGCCAAGTGATAGATTCCATAATCAGTTTTTAGACATCTGGACATCACCAGCTTGAACAGGGAAGATTCCTTTCTGAAACCTTAAAGAGCTCCTTTAATATTGAATTAGGTGGACAAATTACCTGACTAAGTATAAGGAAGCTTCCTATAAACTTTATGGTAAATTCAGCTTTTGTTAAGTAGTGGAAAGTAATTCTCGAAGAGCATAGGAGTTTTTTTTTTTTTTTTTTTTTTTTGTAAATCTACACCAAATAGAAACCATTTCTAGATGTGTCGATTCATTCGTGTTATTACCTATTCTTTCTAAAGTAGGTATGATGGAACATTTTCCTGGATTCTTTTCAACTAAATGGATCAGGGGAAATGTCCCATCAGTTCAATCCTGGAGAGAGAGATTTTGATACAATGTATTAGCAATGCTATGCCCTGAATTCATAAAGTAGTTCTTCCATGTTTTGGCATGTAAAACGAATTGTGATAAAGATGTTCTTAAAATCACCTTCTGTCTGTCTGTGTCCCTCTCTCTTTCTGCATGAGCATTAGTGGTGTACAGGGAAGAGTATGAAGGAACTAAAAGCAACATCAGATTTTGCATTGACATTTCTCTACACAAAATTTTTGGGATGAAACATTCATAGGAATTACTTTCCCTCTGAAAATTTCTTTCTGGTGATTCAAAACTTTAAAATCTGGACAGAAATTCAGATTATTAGCATTTTGGAATTGTTTTCCATCAATAATATACAGCCCATTACTTCTGCTGATGGCATCCTCAGGCCCAAGCAGACCAGCTGCTGAGAGACTCCAGCCCCCTGGTTGCCAGTGTCTACATTTTCCTCTCTCTGTAACTATCCATGTGGTCACAGGTAGATGCCTGTTTTCATACGAGGAACCACATCCTCCTTTAACAAGGTGGATCTTGGATGTGTTGAAAATAGGGTTCTGCAACCTGTTCAGTCTAATCTCAAATAATAAAGTGATCTAGACTGATTTGGACAATTTTCACACATTTTGGAATGTGACCCAGTTTGGTTTTGATATGGAATAAGACAATCTGAAATGATTCTGACCAATCTGGAGAGATCCAGATTTGGTGAACTCCCAGTCCCTCAGTTCACCAATTCTCCAACTGTGGCACTAATATTTGGTAGCATGTTTTAATATTCACACGGAGGCCAAGTTGTATTCCAAAATATGAACAAGAGCTTATTTGAAAAATACAAAAATAAACCATATAGAATACTTAAAGCTGTTAATCATCTTGTTACCTAGTTACAGAAGGTTCCTTAAAGTATTAATATCAGAAGAGCCACTCAGGCAATCTATTATCCATTACCAAGGCCATAATCTTTCTTTAAAACTACAGGCTTGTTCTGAGCCTCTCTCTACTAGACTCCCTCAAGCCTATCCAGTCCCTTCAGACCCTTTCCTGGTCTCCAAACCAACCTAAAATCTTCCCTCAGAAACCCTAAGAGCACACCCTCCCTTGATGTGACTCCTTTCCCTCAAAACTCAAACTAACTAACCCCCTTTTCACTCTCTGCCAAGGCTCTTTTATAGCCCCACCCAGCCTGCTTCTCATTGGCTGGTCTCATCTTGCTCTGTGATTGGCTGATTGGTTGGCCTGTTCACTACACACCTCCCCCCTTTACAGGTGTATTAACACACATGACCAAACGTTTATGTGAGTTAATGCAACATCAGTCACAAAATATATTTACCATATATCACACAAAAACATAACATCATATAAATCCAAACTCTATACATATCATATATACATTACCACCTTTTATATAGGTCCAGTACATCTAAACCAAATCAGGTTATATTCTCAGCATTATAAACATCATTGTCCCCTTTTAGAACTTCTAATACAATCAGTTCTTTTAATTGTCCATATTGTTCTTCTTTATCAGCTGCAAAACTTTTGCATCCTCTGGCATACAGTCTCTCTCTCTAGCTGTATCACTGGACCCCAGTCTCTGTAAACGTTGAGCTGTCTTTACAGCAGACTCTTCCTCTGTAGTCTGTAAAGTGCCCTTTTTCAAAGTCATCACATCTTCTTCATTGGTCTCTATGAATTTGAGTTTCATCCCTGCCACTGGATCTCCTTTCTTCTAGTCTGTATCACTCATCTTCCATGCACATAATTTTTCCTCAATGTCCCTTTTATCATATGGCTTCCAACCATATGCTAGATTTGGAGGTATAGAAAGTTTATCTAACTGAGATCTATAAACTTGGTTCTCTATTCCTATACATAGTAGTCCAACAACAAACCCTATCATCATCATTATCATTAGAAATCTGCTGGAAGTATCATCTCAGAACTTCTCATCTTTTCCTGACTTTATTTGTGGGTTAATATCTCTCTGAGTCTTTTTTACTTTGTAAGGAAGGTTTTTCTTGATCTTTGAGGCTTTTCTTTTAGCTATCCTTGCCAAAGGTTTTAAACTCTTAGAACTTTCTTGTACTGGTCCAATTTTCCATTCAGACTCATTAGACTTATTTATCTCCTTGCCCATGACTGCCTCTTTTCTTTTTTTTTTTTAGTTACTTTTGCTTGCTCGTGCAAGTTTTCCTGTCTTTGTTCTGTGTTAAGAATCTTTGATTTTCTAACATTTCCTGAAGTTTTTTATCTTTAGTGTCTAGCATATTTTCTAGTCTAGCAATCTCTGTGTATAAATCTTCAGTTTTTATTTTCTGGTTATCTAACTCCTGTAGACCTTCATTAACCTTTTGAAGCAGATCTTTATTTTCCTGTTTAAAGTCGGCTAGTTGGTTTTGTAACTTTTTCTTTTCTTTTACTAAGTTCTCTTTTTCTTTGACTGCCTCATCCGGCAGTTTCTGTAACCAGTTCAGTTTTTCACCAGTATGTTCTGATGAGTCTTTTAGATCAGAAATGATCCTGGTCAAATCTGATATAGTCCTTTTTTTAGAACCTAGACTCTCTTTCAAAGTAACAACATTTTCTGCTTCTTTGTTCTTAAGGTCCTGTAAATTCTGATTTTCTCCCTTCAAAAATTCCAGTTTAAGGGTTCCCACAAATTTATCTCTCCTCTTAGATTTTTCTTTAATGGCCAACTTTTTGGATTCTTCTAGCCCCTGAATGTGTCTAACCAGATCATTTCCAATGAGACAATCTGTGGGGATGGAATCATATATGCCAAATCTCCACTGCAATTTATATCCTTGAAATGCTATATTTGGTTTGGTGATTGGCACATGAAATGCAGGTCCTCCTAACCCTTGTATAGATAAATAATCATTTGGGCACAGATACTGAGGTTGTATCAGGTGTGATTTAATGATACCAACTTCTGAACCTGAGTCACGAAAAGCCCACATAGAGGTTTCATTTATTTGTATCCTTTCATTGTGGTCTTTTAAATCAAATTCGTGAGGTGCAGTTGTGATTACTAAATATGTCTTTGGGCAATGTGTTTCACAAGCATCAGTTGGTCTCCCAACTATTGTTTCCAAGGCAACTGAATCTGTATGTTCACTGTGACAGCCTTCTTGTATTTCTAGCTTAACTGTTTGTACACAATAGGCAGATTTTGTATTTGATTTTCTCTCACTATTATATATTTTTGGGCAGTTATATCTGAAGTGCCCTGTCTTGCCACATTCATAACATTTCTTGTTACTTGCTTCTGAGGGATCTTTCCTCGTCCAACTATCTCTTTTATTGATGTCTGGGTCACACTCTCTCAAACCAACACTTTTCCTAACAGCATAATTTGTCTTTTCCTCTTGCCAATGTTTAACATTTCTATCACTGTTACACTTATCTTTTGAAATAGGCCAGTCTTTAGGATTTCTTTTCTCATGTTCCTGAGATTTTACCTCAGGTCTTGTTATTTTTCAATCATCTTCCCTGACCAACGCTATAGCATCAAGCAATCTAGCTGCCTCTGCCACTGTTTTTGGTTGTTGGTCTTGTACTAGCCATCTATATTCTTGGGGAATAACATTATAAAATTGTTCTAACCCCATCAAACTCTGTAATTCTTCTTTAGTTGTAATCTTGGCTCCCTCAATCCAACTTTTCAGTAAATTGTCTAGCCTGGCTCCCAATTGACAAAAAGACTCATTTCCCTCTCTCTTAATTGTCCTAAATTGACGTCAATGATGTTCTGGTGTATGGCCAAACCTTTGCCTCACAATTTCTTTAAATAAATCGTAATTTTGGACTTCATCTGTCCTCATTTCTGCATAGATTTCTGTGAGACCTCCACTAATCTGCGATCTCAAATAGCTCATTCTTTCTTCATCCTTTATGTTCCATTCTGAACAAGTTCTTTCAAAATTAGTGAAGAAGGCATCGAAGTTGTCCCCTTTATAATATTTGGGAAACCTCTTCATATCAATAGGAGATACCCTATTTACCTCAGGGACCACTTGAGGTAAAGGGTTTCCCTGGTCCAAACTCCTCATTCTAATTTGACAATCCATGTCTTTTTCTCTTAAAAGCCTATCAATTCTGGCCAATTCAATCTGCCTTTCAATCTCTTTCTCTCTCAAAAGCCTTTCATTTTCTTGTGCTTTTTCTCTTTCTCTCAAAATCCTATCCTGTTCTTTTTCTTTCAAAATCCTTTCATTTTCTTGTGCTTTTTCTTTTAAAATCCTATCATTTTCAATCTTGGCCATTTCTAGTTTGATTTTCCAAATCTCTAAACTCTCTGTAGGTTCAGACACAGTAGTGTCAACACTAGCCATTCTTCTCTAACCTCCTCTTCCTCCACCATTTCAACAAATGCTGGGGTCTTGAATTTCTTAGGCAGCATGTTAACAGTATTTCCTTAGAAATACCCAAAACTTTTACCTCAGGAAATACTTTTATTTTACTTTGCCTCAACTGAGCAATAAGAATTCACTTGGATCTTAAAATCAAATTAGTGATTCCTTACTTTACCAACAACGTTTACCTCAGGAATCACTGTGAATTAACTGTGCCTCCACTAAGTATAGAGATTTCACTTAAATCTCAAGGTCAAACTAGTGATCCCTTACTTTACCATGGACTCTTACCTCAGGAATCACTTTGACTTAACTGTGCCTTCACTAAACATAGAGATCTTATTTAAATCTCAAAGTCAGACCAGTGATTCCTTACTTTACCCAGACTTTTACCTCAGGAATCACTCTTGTCTGCCTATACTTCTACCTACTAGTCTCCTACAATTATCCAGTACGTTTACCTCAGAGACTAGTGTTTAAAATAACTGTGGTGTGGTCAGGTCTAAGTAATCTCTTACGAATTACCCTTTTCTGTTACCTCAGAGATTACTCCCCTGACTCAAAACCAAACCAACTATGGGTATCTGGTATTTCACTCAGACTCCAAACACTTCAGCACAGCTCTGGCAACTGGACTTTTCATATCCCAACACTGCACACCAAATTATATGTGGTGAACACTTTCTTGTTTTCCCCTAGGTTTTCTTGATGACAGCACCCTGGGCCTTTTTATCCCACGGCTGCCACAGAAATATATATGTGGTGAACTCCCAGTCTCTCAGTTCACCCACAACCTGTTCTCCACTAAGGCACTAATATTTTTGTTGCATGTTTTAATATTCACACGGAGGCCAAGTAGTATTTTAAAACACTAATAAGGTTTATTAAAAAAATAAATAAATTATAAAATAGCTTTAAAGATGTTATTATTGACTTATTGTTTAGTTACAAACGGTTCCTCAACCTATTAATAACCATACAGCCACTCAGGCAATCTACTCTCCTATACTAAGACCTGATCCCCTTCCCCAGCACCATTCCTTTCTCCTTTTGTGTTGTGTCATCTTAGAATGTAAGCCTGAGGGCAGGGAACCGTCTCATTAAAATAACAATTGTAAGCCACTCTGATAGCCGTTAGGGCTGAAGAGCGGGGTATAAATAAATAAATAAATAAATATAAACTCTTTCTTAGAACCACAGGCTTGTTCTGAGCCTCTCTCTCCTAGAGTCCCTCAATCCTATCTAATCCCTCTCTGGACTCTTCAGACCCTTTCCTGGTTTCCAAACCAACCTAAAATCTTCCCTCAGGAATCCTAAGAGCACACCCTCCCCTTGATGTAACTCTTTTCCTCACAACTCAAACAAACTAACCCCCTTTTCACTCTCTGCCAAGGCTCTTTTATAGCCCCGCCCAGCCTGCTTCTCATAGGCTGGTCTCATCTTGCTCCCTGATTGGTCGGCCTGTTCACTGCAGTAGCACATTCTGAAAGAGCTGTGGTAAAGGGTAGCTGGCTGTTCATTTTCATCTGAATTTATCCTAAGGCATTTGGTCATCTAGAATGGCTTTGGAAACTACCTTTTCATGGCACCATACTGTTGTTGTGTGCCTTCAAGTCACTCCTGATTTATGACAATCAGAACAAGATACTGTTCTGTTTTTGTGTACGTGTGTGTGGTGACTCAATCTACCAATTCTCCATCTCACAAGAATAACAATTAGAAGGTGGATGCAATGAGGATGGAGGAGAATAAATTTTGCTGCCTAAAACCCAAGAGATTTATTAAACAGACAAATTAACAAGAAAGAAAACAAACAGTTAAAAAAATTAATGAAAAGACCTTCAGGATATACCTTGATAGATCGTGGGCTATCTTTTGGAGAGGGGGTTTGGATGCACACATTAGTCAGTGTATCATCTTCTCGTTTTCTGTACAGAACTACCCTGCAAAACTAAATTCAAATGGGAGTACAGTACATTTTTGGGATCTAGCACACACACAGAGAGACACACACACACATGCTATATTTTCCAATCTACCTTTCTTTCTTTCTCTCACTTTTTCTTTCTTAAAATAGAGGAACTCTGATGGTGGGAAATAACCAGAAGCTCACTTTCATCTTTGTTTGCACAATTTCTGCTCTCCCTGATGCCAGGGAGATGCCATGAGTTGTTGTTGTTGTTGTTGTAATGGCAACTCAAAAGGAGCTTTGTTAAAATGGACCTTGCCCAGACCTGTTTCTTTTTCTAGCTGTTGGAAATACTGAGCAGGCTTTGAAAAAGGAAGAGGTGTGGGTTTAACACAGAGGCTTGGGGCACTGGGGTTATCTTGAAAGGGAAGAATGGTGTGTGCGAGTGTGCTTGTGTGGTGGAGGAAATAAGATAAAACATATAAAGTGGACAGATTAAAAGGAAGGAAGAGACTGAAGGGCAAATTGCAGTTGCAAATCAGTACATAGCCAAGACTATTATATTTTCCTCATAGAAAAGTTAATATTCTTTTATTCAGAAATGTTCAAAGTAGCAATAAGTAATGCCTTCAGGTCCTTCAACTCCACCACCCCCTTTGACTTCATCTGTTTCATATGTTTCACATTGTGGTTGATTAGAAGCCTCTTTTGGCTTTTTCTCAAACAGAAATAACAATTAAAGAGCAAAAGAGAAAGAAAGAGAAATTCCTGCCATGGTGCCCTCCTGCCATAGATCATGTCCTCCTGCGTCAGTTCAAATAAAGTTGTAGAGCCAGAAAGGATTGCATCTTCAGCTCTTCGGTTTCTCATGCAAGTGGTGCAAAGCACAATGCCCTACTTAAAGGGACAGGATGGAATTATTTCCCTAGTGAAAGTCAATGGAAAGCTTGGAGCAGTTCCTAAAGAGTATTTTTGTCATGTCCTTAAACCCTACTTTCTAATTCCCAGCTTCTTATTTTGGTTGCGGCATCTTGCCTTCCTCTTCATTATTAGCTACCCTCCCTCCCTCCCTCTCTCTTAATGCATCCGTTTCATGAAGCAAACAGCTGTTCATTTGTTTTGTCAGTAATGGGAAAAAGACTCGAACAGCTGATGACAGGTAATTTGGGCTGATGTCGAAATTCTTATAATAGAAACAGCATTGAAAGCTATTACTTCATCTTGTGCTGACTGTAGATGTGTGATGAGACTTTTCAAATAGGAAACAACAACATCAGACCTGCACTTTCGAAAGCATAAATAATAAAAATTGGAAGCTTAGGAAGTAGGAAACTTAAAAACGGAAAGGCCCTTTCTTCTATGGTCACATTTGCTCTTCAGATAATATTGCAAGTATATAGAAAATGTTTTGCTTAACTGCTCACATGCCTTCTCTGAACACTGGCTTTCTTCTGTCTCTTTTAAAAACAGTAGAAGCCGCAATTCATTTTAAAGACTGGAAGTTCAAGACAGCATATTTATGAATTAAGGGCTCCATGAGCGAGACATTTCAGTTGTGCTCATGACTACTTGGTGGATTTCCATAGACAACCAAATAGCTACTGTGTGAAAAGAACATTGGCCTAGACAGGACTTTGGTCCTACTTATGTTCTCATTAGTGGAATTCTTAGTGGTATTCTTATATTACATATATAAGTATGCCTGGGATATAGGTGGCATAGATATTGGGAATATGTAACATTCTGAAGGAGCTTGTGGCTTTTGTGCATTATACCTTATAGGTAAGGTTATACTCCTACCTGTCTCTCTAGTTTAGTATGACAGCAGCAGCAGACACAGCTAAGGTTAGCACTAGAGTGTTGGAGGAATGTCCCAACACAGTAGCAAGTTAGAGCAGCCTTAGTTGGATCTGCTTCAGCTGTTGTCACACAGCCTCGGTAGGAAAGGTGAGCCTCAAACACAGTTCAAGTGCTGGAGCAATGTCTGCACTACGTAGTTGAGACATCTTTGCCAGCTCTGAGACTGATCTTTGATTCCTCACACCTAGAAATGGATTCTTCAGTACATCTTTATCTGGTTTGTTCTCCTGAATTCTGACTGAAATTCCTGGCTTCTTGACCTTGGACCACCGGTGACTAACACTTTGTTGCCTTCAAGTTGACCTTGACTCATGGTAATCCTGTGAATGAGACACCTACATGACACCCTATCCTCAATAGGTCCTGCAGACCCAGGGCTATGTCTTCCTTGATTGAGTCTATCCATTTGGCACATGGCCTTTCTCTCTTCCTACTGCCTTCTGCCTTCTCAGGTATTATAATCTTTTCTGGAGAGCCATGCCTTCTCATTATATGGACAATGTATGACAGTCTCCTTTTAGTTAGCTTTGCTCCTAGGGGCAGTTGAGGCTTCATTTGTTCTAGGACTCATTTGTTTGTCTTGTTAGTCATCCACAGTATCTGCAGAAAGCTTCTCCAGCACCACATCTACAAGTTGATTTTCTTTCTGTCTGTTTTCTTCACCATCCAGCTTTCACATCCATACATGGTAATGGGGAATATGATGGTACTGACAACCCTAACTTTAGAGTTCAGTTATTTATTTATGTACTTCAGGATCTTGTCTAGTTCTTTTAGAGCTGCCCTTCCCTGTCCAGGGCTGCTGCCACACTGCAGAATTAATGCAGATTGACATCGCTTTAACTGACACAGAGCCATCCTAAGGAATTCTGGGATTTGTTGTTTGTTGTGGCACCAGAGCTAAATATCTAACAAAACTACAAATGGCCAATGTGCATTGGTGCCTAATGAACATCAGGACTAATGCACATCCTTGCATCATGGAGCAGTTCCATTGGCATTAGACACCAATGCACAATGATAACTTTCCTGGCTCTGCTAAAGGATGCCTTCTACTGGATATGAACATTATGCAAATACACAATTCTAATTCCTGCATATATAAATCACTTATGAAGATGTAAAAATTGCCAGCAGGATTCCAGCCGTTATCTTCAACACACAGGTCAACTGTTGTGATTCAGCAACACAGCTCCTTTCCATTCAGTAATGGGCAGCTTCTGGTGATGTGGTGAGATGTTAGATATGGATGCTTCGACTTCCCTTTCCTCCCCCTTGACATTTCTCTCTCTCCCCCAAGCTGTACATCCAGAACCTTCATGTTGTTCTCCTCCTCCAAAGGCTCCTGCTGTATATTTTTAAATCTTTAACAAATCTGTAGTGTGAGTTTTAACACAGCAAGTTGAACGTCTGACTTGTTAGCCCATAATCATGTAACGAATGGTACAGTTGCTTCAATCTGTTTCTCTTCCCTTCATACAACAGCTCTGGAGCTTTCCCTCCCCTCCAATGGCTACTTTTTATTTTATTTTTTTAGAAACTGCTCCAGATTAATAGAAGGAGATGAGGAGAAAGAAGGGAATTCCACTGCACATCTAACATTGCAGCCTTTATTCTCTGTTCAGCCTAGATTCTCTCCCTGTCCCTCTGAGATCTTAAAGCTGAAATAGCTGCCCAGTTAGGAAAGAGGTGTCAGAGGAGGAAGAGAGTTGTATCTTGTATTGCATGTCTTTTGCAAAATTTTCTTTTTCTGTTAAGTCCACACACCACCACCACCCGCCCCCACCCCCATCACCAAGCTGAAATAACAGCCCAGGCGCAAAGGAAGACTTAGAAGAGATGGGGAATTCTGCTGCACATCTTATATAAAATTGTAGTTCTTTGTTCTCCCTCCTAGCTGAGCAGTAATGATCTAACACTTATATCTAGAGGAGGCTTTTGCTTTTTTTAAAAAAAAGAAATCAGACATTACATTGCAGGAGAGGGGAAACTCCATGGTAGTTAGGGTCATGGGAGGAGACAGACTAAAGCAGTAGTGCCATGAGCCGAATGATTAGGACACCGATTACCAAGATGTCATTTCAGTTTGCTGTTTTAGCACTTTACACTATGGAGGATTAAGAAGAATAAAAGACCAAACAGGAGCATGGAAACTGGAAGAAAAATCAGGAGGGAGGTGAGGGAATGAGAGCCCAGTTGACCAGCAGACACCCACAAATGAACCAAATTGAGGCACCTTTATTAACCACCCTACTGAGGTTTAAATAAGTCGAGATGAAAACATAGCAGCTTTTGGAAAGGGAAACAACAAGAACACATTAAACATCAGTGCATACTGAGGCACAAATAGCTAAAAAAAATATCCTCATCTGTATAAGCCCATTTTGAGCTGTATTTACCTCAGATATTTTTCATCTGTCAAATTAATTTGATTTTTGGAACATAACACCCTTTTATCTGCAATTCTGTACCTGTCCAGTGCTTTCATAGTAAGCCTGCTACAAGATTATCCAAAGCTGCCTTTGACTTTGCAAATAGATCTGATCAGTCAACTGTGCAAGGATTAGTTTTCTAAGTTCCATTCATATTAATGAGAGTCATTTAGATAAATTGCTTTCATCTAATAATTTAAAACTGACCCCGCGTTCTTCATCCAGGTGCAGAAATACCATTGAAATGGCTGGACATGCAAAAATGTTTTTGAAAGAGCAAAGACTCAGGGAAGGAGTTGTGTGCAGCATAAAACAGTGAAGCTGATGTGAGGTTATTTGTTGAGCATTACAGAGTATCTTATTTTTTCAGATATTGGCCGGACAGATGGAAGTACAAAGCTCTGCAGTTTAGGGAAGGATCAAAAGAGTACAGCGACTTCCTTGATGCAGGAAGAAAAACCACCTCAAAGCTTACAATATAGTGTGTTCTCACATGGTCAGGTCAGTTGCAAGAGCTTAGAAAAAGAATCAAGGAGAAAGATATAAAATGCAATTGACAGGTTTATATAAAAAAGGTAAAAATGTGTTGGCAAGGTAGCAACTAATGTGCCCCACTATTTTTCCCTATCCATTATTTTACTCTCTGTTTATCTGTTCAGGGCATAGATAAGGCTACCAGCTTTGCCATATTGGACAGAGGAGGCTCTTTGTTTCTGTGCTGCTGCTTCAGTGTAGAGGTTATCCTGTCTCCCATGTTTTCAAAGGGGACTAGCTAGCCAAAGTGAGGAAAGTGTGTTTTGAACTGCAGCATTAAATTGACTAAACTTTCAGAAGATGATGGGTGACTTAAAGGTCATATTTAAGCCTTGCTCAGAGCTGGCTAGAGAATCTATGGGTTCCAGGACAGATATGAAATTATTAGTGTCTCCATGCTAACACCTGCTAGAAGAATCCATGGAGGGCAAGATAATATGGCAGGATATAGCATGAATGATTCACCCAGGGGGTGAGGAAGGGAGGGAATATGGCTTTGTGGAAACCCAGGGGAAATTGTCTCAGCCTCTCCCTCCAAAAAAAGTGGGAATCAAGGCAGTATATGGCTTATTCTATGGCTGTTTTGATTATACTACAGATTTAGACAGATACAGAGGACATGTATATATCTGACAGATATAGAGGACATGTATGTATCTGAAATGGCTTAAAAGGGGTGTCAGTTGAACACACATGGGTCAATGATTTATTTTTCATCTACTGCAACATCTTCAGAATAAAGAACACCACTTAATTCTTTAATTCTGTGCAGGCTTTTGCATGTGATTAATATTAAGTGGAGTTGCACTGCAGGAAAGGCCTCATGCTGAATCAGAACAGTGTTGACACATTTAGCCCAGTATGATCTGTTCTTCTCCAGGATCTCAAGCCACCACCTGAAAGATATCCTTTCACTCACATTCCCAGCAACTGAGCTTGACTTTTTGATGAAAATTATACACAGATACAGAACCATGTGTGTGAGCTCACTGAGCAACTCACTGAGCTCCCTATACAGTACATACTTCATTTGTCTTTGACTTTTGAGAGCTTAAACAATTAACAGTGCAGCAAACTTTGAAAGGAGATGAGAAGGATGCCTGGATTCTGGCCTGCTGGGGAAATGACGAAGTTCCTGACATGTTGTCCTTCATCAGTTGTTTGGGTTGCCTGGAGAAGAGCAATGCAGACCCTGAGATATAACATCCAAAAAACCCTGAGATCCAGGGTGTGGCTTCTGAGGATTTTGGAAAGACCATTAAGCATGGTACATTAAGAGGATTATCGCACCGCTGAAAAACGTGTCATACCATTGCTGAATTGAAGCTTCATTCAGGCTGTGGCCTGGTGTTATCACATGGCTTTTCTCCCCAAAATCACCATCCGGGTACAGCCCGGCTTCAATGTGAGTCCCTGAACTTGTTCTGGAAGCCATTTTTCAAAGTGGGGAGCTTTCTGACTTTGAAAAATGGCCACCGAAGTGAGTTCAGGGACCCACATTGGAGCCAGGCTGTACCTGGATGGTGGTTTTGGGGAGAAAAGCAGTGTGATAACACCAGGGTGAAGCCTGAATGAATAATAATAATAATAATCTTTATTTGTATACCGCCCTTCCTTCGATCAGGGCGGTGTACAGCATTAAATGAATGAAGCTTCAATTCGGCAGCAGTAAGATGTGTTTTTCAGTGGTGTGATAATCCCCTAAGATTCAATGACAGTTAGGACTGTCAGATCAGAACTATCTCAAGTCCTGAAACCTACAGATGATCCTTCATGATGTTACAAGGATGATCTGGTAGTCATTAAGCATAATCAAGTAAGGTCCAACCACAGCTGTGCATAGTATGTCATTCAAATGAAAAACACTAATGATAATAAAAAAGAAAAATACACACAAATGTTTTTAGGCAGTGCTCTTGCCCTGAGTTTCCTCCCTCTTGTCTTCAGGAACAGAGAGAAAAGGCCAGGCCCTAGAATCTGGCAACCCCATCAGTTGCTCAAAGCATGTCATTGAAACATCAACAAAAGGTCTAACAAATGAGACAAAAAATGAAGAGGAGACTTTTGGGGCAACTGCTCCAAAGCAGTACACAGTCAAAGTGCATGCATATATACATAAAATGAAAATAGTATTTCCCAGCAGCACACAGACTAGATGGATATATAGATAGGTAGCATTTATTTTAAGGGCAGTGCTCTTGCTTGAGAGTCCTCCTCTTGCCTTATGTCCCTGAGAAGAGCCACCCAGATCCTGTAATCTGAGAACTCTCATGACCCACATTTCATGCATCTCAATGTGATAAGGGATGCTGTCAGGGAGGTACTCTAGCAAATGCTTAGAAATTCTTTCCCATAGCTCAGTTGCATGCTCTTTGCACTGAGCAGGGATGCTGGGAAGCATGAGCAATTGTTATTTTGGCTTCCAAAATTCCCTGTATGTTTTCATGCATGCTAACTTTGGACCCTGGGCTTCAGGTCCTGGCATGTCACATTGGAGAAGTTACTTGCTACCTTCCTTTGCCTTTGTTCGAAGTTGAACGCTCATTTCTTAAGCAATATGTGACCAGATTTCATAGTAGGGGAAGATCATGAACTGTGGATTATAATGACTTTCTGCTTTTCATTGCATTCTGGTTCCTTGAAAAATCATCCTTAAGAAGCAACATACCACATTAGATATTATTTCATTTTAGTTTCAATTTGTCTCCCCTACAAGGAATCACTTACTGAGATTTGGTATGCTACTTCTACAAGCTTTCATTTACCATGCCATGTATTTGCTGTTTCATTCATTTACCTTTTTGTAGCCAGGAGAGAGAGGGGGGGTTTGGCTTGCTTTTAAACTTTTTAAAATTTGAAAGCCAAATTATATGTTCATTGATACCCATATATTTTATTGTATAAAACTTTGCCCTTTCTTTGCCAGTGCCTCTTTTCAGATGACTCACAAGTTGCCCCAGTAAAATAATAATTATCTTCAAATAATTAAAATAAAAATTAGACTCTGCATTGGCTCTTGCTGCTGTTGAGGAGTGTTGGATAACAGGTTAAGTGCAAATGAACATTTTTAGCCTCCATCAGTCTTTTCAATTTGGAGCTAAAATTATATTTCTATAGCTGTCTCCTTCTCTGGCTTAGAAAATCTTGACATTTGTCTCAGCCTTCTGTGCTACCGCATGCCCTTCTCTCCTGTGCCTAAGCATGGAAAGCCTTCATGCCTAAACAAATATAATTAGAATATAAATGAGCAGAAATGTGGAGGAAAGGAGCTTGTCCTTCTTTGAGCTGCATATACAATGTTGGAGAAATGGTGTAAGAGGTCTATCTTGAGGTGCCTCTGACATCCCCATGGTAGGGCTGACATTTGAGCATGGATGTGGTGATGTTTTGAGTTCATACAAAGAAGAAGTCAGTTGGCTGGGTGATTCTGAGAGCTGGAGTGGAAGCATTTAACTTCTCTATGCTTTGTTCAGAAAGCCTAAATTGAATATATTGATGGAAGGGAATGAAACAAAACATGAATTTGGAATTGCTTGCACAGAACACACAGAAGTGCCTCTCATTCCTGACACAAACCACTGCTTCTACTTGAGTGCAGTCGTACCCATGTCATTGCAGAGATAAGTCCTAGACAATACATGGGAGCTTCTGTCCATCTGATATATATAGCGTGTGTGGGGTCTTGGGGATGCTCCACCCCTCTTTGAAGCTCCACCCCTTGGAGAAGTAAGAGGACCATATGCATCAGTGGCCTTCCCAATGTGGGGTGAGAGGCAAGTGGGGAAATCTAATTATTATTCCTAATAATTACCCACAGTTACCACTGATTAACCTGGAAGAATCAGGAATCTTTCCTACATCTTATTGTATTTCTGCCCCAAGGCATCACAGACACTCCAAGGTAACCTGTGAACAGTGTAATAAACAGTAATAGAATATTATTAAAAATATATATACCCCAGATGACAGGAGGAAAATTTAAATGACCCTAATAGATTAGAAAGCTGGGCCAAAACTAACAAAATGAATTTCAACAGGGATAAATGCTAGGTACTACAAACAATAAAATAAAATAAAATATGAAATACCCAGATATAGGATGGGGGAAACCTGTCTTGACAACAATACATGTGAAAGGCATCTAAAAGTCCTAGTAGATCACAAGTTGAGCATGAGTCAACAGTGTGACGTGGCAGCTAAAAAAGTCAATGCAATTCTAGGTTGCATCAATAGAAGTATAGTGTCTAGATTGAGGGAAGTAATATTACAACTTTATTCTGACAAAGAACAGAGACTTTCTTGCTTAGAATATTGCTTGATCAAGTTGAGAAGAAATATGAAAAGAAACTGCAATATATGATCACAGCAGTGAGAATAATTTATGCCCAGAGATGGAAGGGCACTAACATACCAACACAAGAGGACTGGCTAATTATTTTTATTTTATTCAAGGAATTTATATCCCCCCCTTTCTTTCAAAATGGGATTCATTTTGATTCATTCATTAATAGAATTGAACTCGCTGAAATGGATAAATTGAAAATGTTGGTCAAAGAAAAATCTTTGAATAATTTTAAAAATGGAATTTTGTTTATTACATACTTGCAGTCACATTGGAGATATGGATTCAGCTTTATGCTGTGTAATTTAAACAGAATTGGTTTAAAATATATTATATACAAGGAAGTACAGTAATAGTGATATATATCTATGAGCTGAGGGTTGGGGGAAACAGTAGTGCATGTTATTATTTAAACTAAACTATAGTTTAGTTTATTTTTTTATTATTTGTTATTATTTATTAAATGTGTTTAGGACTGTGTTTAAGTTTAACAAAAATGATTAAAAAAAGAAAAAAGAATAATAGCCCATTTATTCTGTAGTGTGAATGTGCCCCTGAACAGATGATTTATTATTCTCTTCCTCACAGAGAGGTTTCTGAAAGCCCCAGTGGCAGATAAGGATTCTTATATTTTGATTCCTGTGGGAAAGGCAAGATGGTGTCCATTTTCCCTCCCACCAATTCTTTTCTTTATGCAGAAGCCAACAGCACCAGCCTTTGAATCTTGCCATACTGCTCTGACTTCCAGTGAAGGGGATCAAGTGACAAATTATGAGAAATGGCAGGTAGAGGAAACAAAATCTCCAAAGCTGTCCCCCAGCATCTGCTGCCTGAAGATGCTTTACTCTGTCTAGGCTCTGGCAGGTTTGCCTTTATTTGACCGTTGTGGTGGGAGCAGAAGCAAATGCTGTTGGCAAGGATGGCACTTGTATTGGCCCTGGTGGCTAGTGATACCATAGCAGTGGAGCAGTGATTTCATTTCAGATCTTAGTCTGAAGTATGAACTAAACTATCCAAGGTTTGAAGCCTAATTTCCCTGGAAAAAAATATTTTAAAGTAGTGTAGTGTACTGGTTTGAATACTGGACAAAGTTTCTGGGGTCCAGGGTTTAAACCCCTACTGCCATAGAAACCCACTGGGTGATCTTGAGCAAGTCATATATTGTGAGCCCCAGAAGTAGGCGATGACAAATTCTGTCTTAACAAATCTTGCCAAGGAAATGTCATGATTGGGTTTAGGGCCTCAGGGTCTCCATAAGTTGGAAATAACTTGAAGGTACACAATTAAAAAACAACAAAAAACAAATAGAATATAACCTGAAACAAATTCAGTGCCCACTGATGTGAAAGGCACCACTTGCCATTATTATATGCAGTTTCCAAGTGGTGAAAGTTATGCTTTAAAATGTCTTGTGTATCTGATGCATGAACCTATATGGGTGTTAGAATGAGCATCCCAGTGGTTTCCCAGTGATGGATTACAATTTTGTGGAGACTGCAGACACTGCATATATGGGTTGGTGCATGGGTGAAGAACCTTTGGAATGATATCACAATTATGTGAGGAATCTACATAAGAAGGCAATTTTCCATGGCCTCGTCATGGCCCATGGTCACATTAAAATTTTCCTCTTGTTTTGTGGAATGAGGCAATTTCAATAAATGCAGGGATCTGGTGACAGTACAATCTACCTTGACAAACAGTACAATCGTGTTGCTGAAAGAACCAGTGAGTAGAAAACATTTCGGAAATGCTGGCTTCTTATTTAAATTTAAATTTAAAATAGGTACAATAATGTGTACTAGATGTGACCTCATATAGTAACATGCACCACAACCTTTGAAACTTGTGACTAGAAGAGTTGAGAACCACTCTCCTCTTCAGTCTCTCTCTCTTTTTTTCCTTTTCCTTTTCCCTTGAGTGACTTTGGATGTTTGAAATCAATTATGAAATTGTTGGCTTTGAGAGAGAAAAGCTGTTCTGCTGATGGGCTGGATTTAGACATGACATTTGAGACAACCTTTCATCTCCTGATGTACTAAACATTGTCGCAAGTGACACATTAGCGGGAGGGCATCCAATTGCTTAATAGGCAAATGACTAAGTAATAGCCAGATGGTTTCTTTGAATTTTTAATTGTCCCTGGAGGATCAGAACAGGGATTTATTTATTATGCTGAGATGTGTTCCTTTGGTTTTTTGCATTTAATGCTGCTATCATTTGGTAATGGTTGGGTGTGCTTGTGAATTCTCTTTTGGCTGCAAGCCAGATCTTAGGAATGCCAAAGTACAAAAAAAGGGAGATACCTACTATGGTATCAGTGATTATACTAAAACAAGTCTGATGGTATTCTGTGCCACAAATGACCCAATCTATTTTTGCTTCCTCAGTAAAAGAGTACGGGGTCCTCCTTCCCCATTCAATGTGCAAAAACAAACTGGTCTTGCAGTTGAATAATACTTTAGCACTGGCAATGGGACAACCTCTTGCATCTCACCCAGGGGAACCAGACAACCTGAAGGCATTCTAGGTATATTGCTCAATCTTCTAGCAGTGAGGAATAGTTACTACTACTACTACTAGTAGTAGTAGTATTACTAGTAGTATTAGGTCTACTGCCCCCATCACATTGCCCACCAACTATTGTTTCAGACAACTGGAGCATTCTACCTAATGATGGGGCCATCTCTGTTCACTCCCTCACTGGCATCCTTTGGATGTTTCAGTCTTTGGGCATTCATGCTCATATTTTGTGTAAAGAACTTGCTACCAGTGCAAAAAAAAATCAGCTTTTACATCCTTAATACTGTTACAATTAGAGTAAATTAGAGTTGGGCCTAGAGTTAGATTTGCCAAATCCTGATCATTCCTGAACACGAAAGAGGAATTGCTGTAGTTCAGTGGCAGGACACATGTTTTGCATGCATAATATCTGAAATCCATGTTTTGGCTTCTAGTTCAGGCTCTGTACTGGAAAAATAAATTTCTGGGATGAGCATATGGTCAGAGAAACTTTCTCAGGAAATTAAATCCATGATTTATTGAGAAAGTATGGGGCTCAACAGACAACCTGAAAAAGGCGGGCTGGAGCCGTCCCTGTTTGCTGCGCAGCATTGCCACAGCAACCAAATGGCACAGCGCACCTGCGCAGCATAAAAGGAGCACTGAAAAGAAGCTACTTTGCACACTGCACCTGCAACACCAAAAGCTCCGCTGGGCAGCATGGTGACATCAAGCGCACGCCGTGCCATTTGGACATGGTGTCTGCCAACACACGCAGCATGTGGGCAGGCCTGCACAACCCATAACCCTAGTATCACTGCTGATACATCCCTTTTTGCCCATTTGCATCAGGCCTATGTTGCATCAGGCCCCCGCTGACAGACCTCAAGAATCTAGTGAAAAACAAAGTAGATCCCATAACTCTAAAGTCTGCCTCCCTGCACATAATCTTGAGATAGATGTTAACATTGGTCCAATTCAGTATAAAGCAGTTTTCCCACAAATAATGGGATAGTACAAGGATTCAACCCCTCTACAACTCAGATACACACAATTGTCCTGAGAAATCTGTTCAACTCTATTTAGATTTGGTTAATATCTAGACAAATTGTTTCAGGTCTTATAGACCACTGAAAGTATCCAATGTATGTGAAATCTGGATGCCACTCTGTTAGCATGAAATATGTCTATATTTAGGTCTCACCCAACAACTCCAATTTTTTCCAATCTAAAGCCTTGTTGCACTATTCCATCATTTTAAGTTGCAATAAAAGCTGTGATGTCAAGTGGAACCTGAAAAAAATACTGTTTGGACTCACAGTATGCCCCAGATAGAATGGCAATTGCCATGTTGTCTGGGGGACTCTGGGACTTGTAGTTCTCCAAAATAGTTTTTCCAAGTAGCTGTGGGCCTCCAAGTAGCCTTTTCATACTTTACAGGTTCTACATTTTGGATGTTTCTGTGATACCTATTCTATAAAAGGGACAGACTCAGAATATGCATTGCATGGCAACTCCTATAGTTCCATTAATTGTGCTACTTTGGGTTTATGAGTCTTGTAGACCAGTGATGTTCTAAGTGGTAGTCCCTGGACCAGTGTCAATCTGTGAACCATCAGCTGCTGATCTACTGAGAGTTTCTGTGGAAGAAAGAAACAGTTGTTGCCAACCGCCAAAAATATGGTACCAGCCCCTGACAGACAAGGGACATTTTTGGTCCCCCACATTAAACAACATGAGAAGTGTCCTAAAACCTCTGAAAGGCACCAGACTGCCTATTGATGTTTCTATGTAGTATTAGGCGTTAGGACTAGAGTATCAAAATGCAAACCTCTCAGTAGATCTTAATGCCTGCATTAGAACAAAGGAGAGGAATCAGTCTTTTGATTATGTGGACCCAAGCCATTATTAGGGAGCAAGGATATTGAATTGTGCCCAGAAAGTAATGGTAAACCAGTGCAGACATTTGGAGCATTGGCCTCATATGTTCTCTACCACATATCCCTGCTCTTATCGCACAAAAGCGAGCTTTAGAGATTAGTCACTCTTTGCAAATGGCCTTGAAATTATCTGAGATTATTCAGACTGATGTGTTTGAAGAGATCAATCAAAAAAACCACAGAAGAGCTCTTTGTGGCTATTTGAAATGTAGTCAAACAGTTTGGTTCAGTCAGTTAAAAAAAAAAGGAGAGGAGAGAAAATGGGGAAAAAGGCAAATTAAAATGATTGTGCTGCTCACCAGGTACACTGAGTACTGATAAAGCTTTGGAGGTTGTATATAGAGAGCTTAAGGATAAGTATCCTTCAAAAATTCCAGAGCTATTCCCCTTCTTCTATTAAGATTTTATTTTCACCAAACACAGATCTAATACCAGAATCCCAGCGATGTAAACAACTACTTGAGAAAATAAATAAATAAATGAGACAAAGTTTGTCAAAAGATTACCTGCTGTGAATGAAAATTAAGCTTCCATGGGGGGGGGGGGGAGACCAAACCCCCTCAGTATACTATTTTGGGAATGTGACCCTTTTTGATGAATAAATGACACAGTGACATTTGAAGATAAAACAAGATTTAACTGCTATGAAAGACGGTGACAAATGTCAAGGTGTCAATAATCTGTGAATAGAATGGTTTCTCCCCAGAGCTCTGCACAGATATGTAATGTAACTGTTGCTTCCTAAAGCTGTCTAGTACCTACAGAAAAGAAAAAGGAAGAAGAGGAGGAACCTAAGAAGACAAAGTGGTGGAAAGAACAGGGATTCTTCACTAATTTCACTGTCAGAAGAAACAACATGTAATTTTTAGCAATTTTCTTCCCACTTCAAGGAAGTCTTTGAAAAGATTGCAGTTTTTGAAGCTTTTTCAAAGTTTGGGACTTATTCTGTGCAAAAATTTCACATATTTCAGGGACGTAGCCAGGATTTTGGGAAGGGGGGGTCTAGACCAAGTGCCACCATTATAATGGGGCTTGGGCATGGCAGCATGATGGCATGGGCCATTCATTGTATGGAAGGAGGGTTCGGACCCCACGGATCCCCCCCCCCCCGGCTACGTCACTGTGTTTATTTTGGGCAGCAAATGCTCTTTTCTGCACAAAACCAACTGGGTGTAAATGTATAGAATATGTCCCCAGCTCCTTCATTTTCTGTGCAGTGAACAGTATTTTCTGTGAGGAAAATAATGTTTCTACACATATCTAATATTTTCTGAGGAGAAAATTCCCTGTTCAGAAAAATGCTGGGTTTTGTGTGTGTGTTTGTGCATGTACAAAAGAACCATGTGAAAATTATGTGAAGAATAAGTCGTAAACTGCAAAAATTCTTGTCAATCCAGGATTCTCCTTGTCAGGGTTTTCGGACACTTGAGAAAAAAAATTTTTTTAAAACTTTTTAAAAATACTCTTTTTACCCTTAGTGAGAGGTATGCCTTGTGGATGTTGATTTTCCAAACATTGGTGGGTTTTACGTGATATAAAATTATTAGGTTGGTTGCAACCAATAAATCATCATCATATGTAATTTGTCCTTGGTACAAAGATCTGATGTGTCTTAGAACAGATGTGGTCTAATGACCAAGATCCTATACTGTGTTGGTGGTGTGTTAGCCTCTTTCAGGGGGTCAGTAAAAGCAGAAGCTTCCCTCATTGTCCAGCTCCTTTCCGTGGTGGGCCACATCAGCTGAAGAGGCTACTAGGCTATGATGAGGGATGCAGTCAGGCACTGTCCAGCTACCTTTAATATAATTTTACTCTTTCCTCCTTCCATGCTCAATGGCAGCTAGGATGAGCATCGTTTCCCCTCAGCCACTGCCCATCAGTGGCCGGGTAAATGGAGCTTGGCAGCTTCTGGATTTTATTGCAAACCTAGTGCAGGCCCAATAGAAGGAAGTACTGAATAACTCCTTCTGCAGGGCCTGGAAATCTACACAATCCCAGTTATCCCTTTGTCTGCTCAAAATGTTTGATTCCTGAAAGAGGTTTCTGAAATTTCTTGTTACAGTCAGAAACATGTTTCATGTGATACAATGGGTACTATAGACTATGTTTCAGAGAAAGGAACTGGGAAGCCCACCTCTTAGTATTCCATGCCTAAGAAAACCCTATGAATTTCATGGGGTTGCCATAAGTAGACAGTTGATTTGAAGGCACATATATGCACAGATTGCTGAAGCTCAAAATGTGAACAAAGCTGTTGTAACTGGGTATTAAGTCTCTGCTTCTTCAACCAATAAAAATCTCATAAATTTCAAAATTATAAACAGATGAAACTTTCTAGGCTAGTGACCACTATTACCTTATTTGGGGAATGCTAATAGTGCAAGAGAATCAGTTTATTAAACCAGTAATAGGCTATTCCTATTGGATGCGAGGGGAGTGTGTTGCTATATCTCAGTAACACTCCCAAGTGCAACGGCAGGCTCAGGAAAATCAGTTTCTTAAACCACTTTAGTGCAAGCTGTAAAGCGAACAAATTCTTAAAAGAGAAGGATCAGGGAGTAATTTGTCAAGATATATTTTGAAAAGTAGCAAAGGCCCACTGAGTGCTCTCTGGTCTTTAGCACAGCAGGTGGTGTGTTCTGTCACTGGCTTGTCTCTCATGTCAGCATAGAAGCTGTTTCTCCCTCCTCAGCCTTGGGAGGCCCTTTAAGGCAATGTGTAGGAGAATCTTGCAAGTCGTGACTAAAGTTACAAAGAAAGAAACAATAATAAATACCTAGAAGCTTTCCAACGTTCCTTTGGCAATTGCACAGTTCTAGGCTGTGTATTGAACCTATTTCATCTTGGTAGTTCATTGGCCATCCTTTCCTCAGAATAAGTAACTTAGCATGCTAAGAGGTTAAGAGGTGATATGATAGCCCTGTTTAAATATCTGAAGAGATGTCACATTAAGGAGGGAGCAAGCTTGTTTTCTGCTGCTCCAGAGAACAGGACCTGTGCTATTATTCCACCCCTATACTCCAGTTTAGTTTCACTGGCCATTATGACCTTGGTCATTTTGTCCACAGAAATGAGTTAAATTATTAATGCTTAACTTTCCACTTTGATTTCAATGGGAGCTAATCATGATTATGTTTGGTCTGAGTCCAACCCAATGTCTATTTCAAAAATTTCCAATGAGAAGAAAATATTTAATGTCATATATGAGTTATAAATGGCCTCCCTCCTGCCATCCCTCTCTATATTAGATTTTATTTTCCTACTCCACACTAGACTTGATGGAAAATCCTAAAAGCTCATCTCTATTTAATTTAATTGGCCCCAATCCTATCAAAAAATTCTAATTGAACACAGTGAGAATTACTTCTTGAGTAAACATGGCCAGGACTTCATTATTACTAACAGAGAATCAAGTATTGTTTGCAACATAGGTGGGGGGTGGGAGATTGTATTTGATATAGGGAGGTATTGGACTAATATAAGTGTTTAGATAATGTATATGCCATTTCAGAAAAGCATGTTTATCATAAAACCACATCATTTTAAATGTCCTTCTCAGGCAAATAGAGGATTCATTCTTTATTTTAGAAGGCTGAGTAGGAGTATAACCCAGCAAGAAGTATGTTACAGGGCTTATCTAGTTGTTAAGTTCAAAATTATCTTTTAATTTTCATTCTGAATCATGCACATCGACAAAACAGCCTCTTTTTATGTCTTACCAGTTATTATCATTAAGATTGCATGTAGGGCATTTATTCTTATCCATTTCGTCTAGTAGTAATTTCTGTCTTTCCCCCCAGCGATAAAAGCTGCATGCTGACTAGATAAACTGTAATCCCATAATTTGAAATTGCTACTATAGCCTCCATTCCTCACGATGATACAATACCACACCTTGGAAGTCAAAAATGATTTGAGCTTATATTGTCAGTTAAAGATGCTCTTCAGTTTTATTGTCCTAAACTTGCTGGCGGTCTATTGGATGAAGTGAATTACTTGATTGCCAAAATTGTGTAATATAGGAGCAAGACACAACTGAAATGTATGATTTCCTTCCCCTTTCTTCCATTGTTCTCTTAACCCTGACTACTCCATTTCTTTGCTACCCAGACATTCTGCAAAATTCTCTCCAGCTTGTTTGCTGATCAGTCAAAACCTTCTCTAATTGATCAGATTTAATTGTCCTTTGAGAGTATTATTTGGGAAATGCAGTCTGTGGCAATGACCCACTCTCCAACTCAGGCACACAGCCACACACACCCTAATGACAGGAGAGGAATAAGCTGTCTCTGATATATTGTGATCTAGCTATTAGTAATGTCAGAAAATCCTTAAGGGTGAATTAAAGGCGATCAGGACCTTGTATTCCAAGACTGATAAGTATAAACATCAAAACCCCACTAAGAGAATGCATCCTAAAATACAGTTCCTAAAACTCCTTCCTCTTATAATGACTGTTCTTGCTTATTCAGTTACTGGATACTCTACTAGACTGCAAGGCTTGAGCATTGTTTGAAGCATCTAGGTTATAGCCCTATACCTACTTATCTGGGCAAAAACACCACTGAAACCTGGAATTTGGGGCTGAAATGCCAGATACGAATCAGAATGAAAAGTCAAATACTGTATAATATGCCAGCATGTATAGGATTTGTCAGAGTGTTTCTAAATGCATCTTTAGTGGGGAAAGATTATATGTCCTTCTGTACAAAAATAACAAGCTGGTACTGTATCTATTAATGAAAAACATCCATATTAGCAGTTTCATTATACTTTTGATTAAAATCTATTAAAACCTTCCCAAGTAGTGAGCAGGATCTTATTTTCATTGATTTTTAGCACCTCACTGGTTTGTTGCTGTTTGCGGTTTATTCTGTATTTTTAAGGAAGGAAGACAAGAGATTTTATCAAGGCATGGTGGACTAATAAGGTGTTCAGTTACAATTATCAGAATTATTTCTAGCTCACAACCTTGCTTTATTTACATTATTATTTTTTATCTATCCATCAAGGATGTGAACATATAAATGTCGACTTCTGTTATTACATATTTTTTTTTGCTGTTGTCATTGTGTGTAGTGTCCAACTAGCAGTCAAGAGGATGCAGAGGAAGCATTTGAATCCTGCATGGCTGTTGGCCTTGTGGTAAGCCATGAGTTGTAGTCTGGTAGGGCACCAGAGCTCTCTGAAAGGGAAGGTTAAATACTTCACAAACATGCAAATCCCAGAATTCTATAGCATTGAGTCATGGCGATTAAAGTTGTGTCAAACTGCTTTATTTCTTCATTGTGGATACACCCTTAGGATTGGCTGGCACATAAACTCCCCAGCAAACCTCAGGTAAAAAGCAGTTACTTTAATCCCATTCTACAATTCATTTTCTGAGCAATTTTAATATAATTATATCAGCTGAATTTGGCATTCTACTTGTACCATTCTAAGCAACTCTGAAAATGCTGTCGTAAACACAATGTCTCTCAAGAACTGAAGTATTTTTGTTGCTTGTGTCATTGCATACCAGTGACCTTTGAGATACCTTATTTTGGACTCTTACATTCTGATGCAGTGAGACTAGGGTTGTAAGTGGAGTTAAGAAGGCTGCAGTCCTACAGCCAGGATCCTTGAAGAACTAGAGCAGCTTTACGAAGTCACAGAGATGCAGAAGATGAAGGAACTGGATCCAGTTCCTGGTGCTTAGTGCTGTGATGTCCTTGCACACCTTCTACTTTATCTGATCACCATGCTGAACATCATTTCTCATGCCTGGCCATGAAAAGGTTCGCACTTTAGAGGATCCTAGCCACAGGAGTGAATGGTACACAAAATGGCTGATTTCAGCCAAAGTAAGATAAAGGTGAATGAGAATTTTGTTTCACCACCCTTTTTAAAACAGAATTTTTCTAAAATCTGCAAAATGGGAATGTGAGAGAAAGCAAATATGATATATTTGCCCATCTCTGATGCCTCTTCCTTTTCCTGTCCTGTTCAGAAACATTATTTATGTTTAACATTTTAATCCTTATTTCTTAAGTTTCTCCTTTTTTTGCCAGATCATAACAGTATTGAAAGGGCTTTAGACTGTGCCACAATAGAAATCTAAAACACACATGCACACACAAACATCACTTGTTTTCACTCCTACCATTAGGATTTAGAAGTACCATATTTAGAAAGCCATCCTCAGTGCTGTCAAATGTGCACTGTTTGCCATGCAGCTCTTATGTTAAAGTCAATATCTTTTAATGTGATCCATTGGTTTCCTAGGAGATGCCCTAAATGGCCAAGCTTCAGTACGCTGGTGCTGCTGTTGGATAATATCTCTATGTGCACTAAACATCTATTTTATTCATTCAGGACAGTTTTGCCCTTTCTCCATTGGTTATTAGGTCCTTCCTGTAGGTTTCTAATGGCCACTAATGAGATGGGGAAGGGACAAAAACATCACAAATAAAAACTTCTCATGTTCATTTTCTTCTTGCTTTGCAGTACAGAGCCGCATATTCTGCTGGAAAGAATGGCAGAAGAATTGTTGTTAGTGCATCTTTGTGTTGCAGTTGGAATACAAATGCTACACTTAAGGATTAAAGTGCCTTTTAAAAATCTGCAAAAAGCAATTAAAAAAGAGGAAGATCTCTGCATTAGAGTTGAAACTTCAGCTTGTGGAAGGGAAGATTCACTCTTGATTCATGCCAATCAGATGGTAGGGTACAGGTTGCATCATTAATAGAAGATTAAGATGCCAAATGGGACATTTTTTTGCCTTCTGTTTCTTAGGCTTTCACTGTAGGAAATTCACTAGCTTTGTTAGAAGTTGATTTTACAAAACGCGACGAGCAGACAGAAAGGGCCTTAAGTTTAACGGGAGCCTGCTGTTACCACAGGAAGGGAGGCTGACAACTTGGGTGGTATCCATACAAAGCTATAATTTCTAATCTGTCAAAATCACTTCTCTTTAGAAGCCCTGATTACATTAGCATGTGCTCTTCCTGATATGATTGTCTCTTTTAGCAGCAACTTTCGCGTTTCAGCCTGCCACAAAAGCCAATCAGATTATACTGAGGGCAGGGAAATAAATAAATCTTTTCTTTCCTCCCTCCTTCTTCCGTGCTGTAAATGAATTTAGGCAAGAATAAATCACACAAGGGCTAGATATAGTTCCTGCTTTATAATGTGCCAAATTCCAGCGAGGCAACAGATGAGGGCTCAAAGAAATTAAAGAATTAACACGGCTAGAGAGAACTGGCCTCTGTGTCACTAGCGCTACTAGAAATGCTGGGGAGAGGTCATGTTTCATGACTTCATATCACTGGTCTAATTGTTAAACAAAACTCTAGGGTTGCTTCCATATGAACAGGCTTAAGAGAGATCAGTGCTTTGAAGTGAGCGTTGTTCACCCTCAAGTCACACATTTTGGGGAAAGTGAACTACGGTCGCTAGTACAGAGATTGTCCCCATGGGGAAGAGCCATAGCTAAGTGAAAGAGCACATGTTTGGCACGCAAAAGGTCCTACATTTAATTCTTGCCCAGCACCTTCAATTAAAGGGATTAGGTACAGGTGGTGTGTAAGACTCCTCTCTGGCTGAGCAGAGGTATAGTGGAGCCAAGGCTCAAGGGATCAAAGCCCCAGGCTATTTTGATTAACAGGAATAAGGACATAATCTCCCACACCACTTGGACCTTCCTCTGAGATTGTATTCCATCCTCAAAGCAGCTGAGTGGGGAAATGGATGTTCCCAGAAACCATGGGACTGGCCTCTTTTTTAGTGACGCATGCATACATAAGTCATACTACTTGTGTAAGGGTGAATTATTCACCATGACACAACAGATGCATTCTGCTGACCACAATGGGAGTGGAGTTATGACTACAGTGATGGTGTGAATTATGGTTGTGCATTGCACATCGTGGTTATGCACTGTGCATTGTGGTTGTGCATTGCACAACAACACCCAGTCATTGATATGGGTTGTGCCATATTTCTGTTCTACATAGTAGTTGTGTGGTGCTGACATGCATGCAGACATTTACACTATACTGACAGGATGTTGGATTGCAAGCCAAGGTTGTGAACTATATCCATTGTAAGGGAAAGTACTGTGGATTGTCTTGATCTTGAATGGGCATGCAAGACATATTACTTTGATGAAAGATCTCCTAGTGGTGATTGAAACTTTTACAACTGGTTTCTATGCATTATTGAAGATCTTTTATGTATAGCTATGTATAAATGCCCCCTGCTCTGCTCCAATGCCCCATAGTAATCCCATCTGCTACACAGTGGGTCAGAAAGCCTTGCTGAATAGAGGTAGTGTTGTTCTGGGTGGCAAATGGATTTACTGAAAATCAAGCATAAACCCCTTCAGTGAATTGACATCTTCTGTCCTCTGATGACAACCACTGAATCCAACACATAATGTTGCTCATGGTGGTTCAGGGATTCTTAATATCTAAAGGATTTGAGTGTTTAAAATAGCCGAGCATATGAAGCACCTCCCAGAACCTGGTGCTCTCTGAACATCTTGAGTACAACTCCCACAGTCAGCCAGAAGACAAGGTGGGAACAGCCAATATAAGTCATTTCCAAAAATAAGATAAACTTTACGAGTGGGAAATCACAGCAGAGAAAATGCATAAATGTGGGACAATGATGCCCTCCATTTTTGCAACTCCTTTTACTCTGCAAGTTGATAATATAATTTTGTGTAGCTTTGTGAGAGTGGGAGAAAGTAGCCAGAAATGTAAAGCTAGATGCCATGGTGCCCAGGCAATCTCAAAATGATTTTTCCCCACACTTCCACATGCATGGCATTAAGGCTTGTTTGGCAACCCAGCCATCAACACCTCCTGCTTCTCAATCCCATTGAGTTCCCTGGAAGCATTGGTAAGAATGCCAGCTTGGGCAAGCGGGTTGCTTTTTATGAATCAGTGTTATTAACACTTTAGGTAATTAATTCAAAAGCATGACAGTGGTGCACAGATATCAAATCTACACATATAAAAGCAACAGCTAATATTAAAAAGCCTTTTTAAATAAGCTGTAGCAGCAAATGCTATTGCAAGCACATATGTTTCTGTCTTTGGAAACGAGAGAGAGGAAGATCAGTAAATTAAATGCACACCTTCCAACATTTCACATATGAAATGTTTTGTAATATGTGTGGCCAAGCAGCATCAAAGTGCGATCAAGATGACACAAGTCATTAATGAAGAAGAACACAAAAGCACTTTGCTTTTGCCTGAGCCTGAATGCAAACTTGTTTTTGTATTTTGGGCATATGCAGCTGTTTTTGTATAAAATTAATGGGAGAAGGAATTTCAATAACAAAAACTCCTTAAAGAATGATATTTTTCCCCCAGATATTTTTCTTTCTTTTACTTTCTTTACAGGCTGAGTTTCAGTACTGGAGTTTTTGCTCAAACAGTTTTCAGGGGCATTTCATATGATTCTTTGCCACAACAGGAAAGGTGAAAGGAAAAATGTCTCCACTCTACCATCTCCTTCATGCCTTCCACTGTGAAGAATCCAAAGAGTTTAGATGGCAAGGACATGGACCAAATGTTTATTATGCTATAAGATATGGCTGCACAACTTAGTGAACTAAAATCACCTTTGCTCTCTATGAAGCCTTTGGTTGCTTTTGTTAAAGAAACTCAAGATCCATTGGGTGCACTAGTAAACCACATACAGAGCAGTAAACTGAAGACCGAGGCTCTAGAAGACAGGGTTACAGATAATGAAACAGCTATGAATGCTTCCCATAACCTTTTATCTGCCTGGATTTCTCAGCTAGAGTCTCTCACTTTATGTACAAGGCCAGAGAGATTTGGAAACTGTGTTCACCTATGTTTTAAATACATTTCTTTGTAATTGTTGTTTTTGCCTTCTCATTTCAACTAGAAAATGGTTCCTTCAAAGGATCTCTGGTAGCCACATGGAGAAACTGAACAACTGAAGTATACCCAGACCATCATTTAGCATTGGAACTAGAAAATGAGAGTCTCTTGAGCTTCCAATGCTAAATGATGGTCTGGGAATACTTCAGTTGTTCAGTTCCTCCATGTGGCTGCCAGAGATCCTCTGCTTTGAAGTGCTAGGCAGTGTGCAGAGTTGCACTGGAAATCAGATCGGACAATTTTTAAAAAAATGACTATATAAAGGAGAGAAATGATCGGAGGAGACAATTTATCAAAGTAAGAATGCTAGCAAAGCAATTAAATCTGAAGTATTACATCAAGTAACACTGGTTATATTCTGTTTCTTTGTGGATGGGGAATTAAAGAAATTTCAGATAGCTGAGACAGTGGCCCAAAAATGTGCCGCCTTCCAGGCAATCCAGGGACATGGTGTCCAGATGACACACACATTCCAAATAGGCTGCAAGCCACATTGAGGCCAGCTAATGCAGCCCAAAGCCTTACTAGTGGTGTGTTCCAGACCTTGCCAGCGGTAGGCTTCAAGACCATGGTGTCTGGTTGCTGTATACCTTCCTGTTTATCTTGAACTAGAAACTGCTCATTGGGGATGGGGGGGATCAGTCAGGGTTGTAGCAGCCCCCAGCCTCTCCAAGCTGCCGGTCTGTTTGACTCTATTGGAATCTTTCCTTACTGAGCTTAAAATGAGGTCCAACACTCAATCCCAGGCCAAATGTCAGGATTCTATACCAGATGTTTGATGAAGCCTTTCCACAGCCAAGCTGATGTCACAATTATTGAGCCAATCTCAACCTACCAACCCGTTCTAGTCTCAAATTTCAACCTGATGTGTATTAGTTTCAGTCTATGGTTTGATTGCTCTCTCTTTCTCTCTTTTTCTTCTTCTTTCAGTGTTTCTTTTTTCCTTTGCTCTCTTGTCCTTGATTTTTATTTCTTCTTCTCCATTTTCTTTAATTCTTTGTCTGGTTTAGTCATTTTATTAAATTCTATTAATTCAACATTTTTTTTTCTTTCCCCCCTTTCCTATTGAGGGTATTCTGTGAGACAAATTAGTTAAGGGAAGCAATTGGTCACAATGCTTTCTCCCATGGAGGTCATGTGGTTTATTTTATTTTTTCTTTTCATCCGCTTCATATTTTTGTTATTTGACTTTTGCATTTACTTCAGAGTTTTGAGTGAAGGGAACTGGGGCATTTTTTTTAAAAAAAATTCAAACACCTCAGTTGTTCATTTTCTGTATTATTTTAAACATTTTATTCATTTATATGTGATTGTATTAGGTTTCTAAGAGTTTGGAAGATTACCATAAGAAATATAAGCAGTGAAGTGATGATTTATAGAGTCAATAAACAGATCACAATTTAGGAAATATATGCTATTTTATGCAAGGTTTTAAAAATCAAGTTCTGTACTACTGGAGTGTGATGCAGATGCTAAAATGTACTAGTGGTTTAATATTTAATGCAATTTCATAGAATGTCAAAGGGCTACGAGATGTAAAAAAAAATAAAAATGAATGCTTTCTAAGTTTTAAAAAAATTAAGACTGGCATTGCATTCTTACATAAACCAATTTGATGTAGGAGGATGTGAGCCTGCAGAAGAATTCAGTTGCTGAAGTCTTGGTTACTAATGTTCCTAGACAGTTTAAAGGTGTAGCATTTCTAATCCACAAACTTCTTTCTAATTCAGTACAACAGGCAATAATAGATCTAGAAGAACAATTTTAAATTTTACTTGTAAGATATTTTGAAAAAAATAAAATAAAAAATATAATGATTAATGCTAATGGATCTAGTAATGGTGTACTAAAGAGGTTCATAATTATTTTAGCAACCTCCTTGACTTAGGATACAGTTATTTGATTGTTGGAGTCATGCAGAAAGGCGAATCATGCAGAAAGGAGAAACTTTTCTGGGCCCAAATATATAAAACAAAACCAAAAACAATTGAAATAAATCACTGGAAATACACTAAAATATATTTATTAGGAATTATAGATGAAAAATTAGGGGAAAATGTGGGAAAAATTATATTATATGACCACAGAAGCAAGGACGGTTTATATGAGAAGTTGGGGGGGGGGAGAAAATTCATGAGTCGCAGAATGGTTATGGAAAACGTATAATTGTATAGAGACAGATAATTTAATGTGTCTATTTAAGAAAAGAAGAAGTGTCAAAAGTCTTAGAATATTTGAGAAAAGACCTGAAAAAGGAAAAAAAAATAGTTTGAAAAGGAGGGGAAAACTTTTTTTCTTTCTCATTTTCCTTTTCCCCTATAGCTTTTTTAGAGACAGTAGGAAATTAAGTCCAGATGAAGGGACAGAATAAGATAGATAACGTCAATAGCGATAAAAGTGATATAATCTTGGGAGAAGAATTGGAATGATAAAGATTTAGGAAGTCCTTTTATTTGTTAAATGTTTATAAATGTTTTTTTTTCTTTTTATGTTTTTGAGTTATGTGATTGTATTGTAGAAATGAATCTGTTTTTAAGTTCTGTCCAATAGTTTTGTCTTTCTGTATATGAATGTCTTGTATAATTATTTATGTGTTAAGAATAACTAATTTTTAAAAAAGAATACAAATATTTGATTGTTGGTGTTAATTTCAAATGAAATTCTTTGCCAGACAGAAAAACAACTTTATAAAGGAAACAATCCAGGGTGAGAGTATTTTCCATGCGTATATGAATGAGTATGGTTTAATTGCTGTGCGCAGAACTGTATATGCAGGCAATGGGGAATATACGTTTATCTCTGAAGTCCACCATAATTTGTTTCAGATTAGATTATTTCTCAGTTTCTGCATCTTTGGTTAGTATTATAACACATGCAAAATTGAATCCTTGATAATATCAGCAGTGACGTTGCTGAGGTTGGGGTCACCTGAACTAGTTTTGAAATGGATAAAAATTATACATTCACCACAAAGAACACAAGTTATGACCAATGGCTTTTTAAAATCATTTTTAAAACATTGAAACAAGTTACAAGGCAGGGATGTCTGTTGTCTCCTTTAATATGCTATTTATGCTTGCAACACATAGCATGTGCTCTTAGACAAACTTCCAGGATCAATGGGATTGTGTATGTCACTTCAGAATTTTAAAAATGTTCTTTTTGCAGATGGTCTTTTGTAGTTCATTTCAAAGCCCCAGCAGTCAATCCCTGTTTTGATGCTGTTAATAATTTTTTGTAAAATATCTGTGTTCAATAACAGTCTCTAGCATATTTAAAGCATGGCAATTTCAATTTGCACAAATTATATTGTTTTTTTGGTTGTAACTATCCTTTGGCACTTAGCTCAGATGATTAATCTTGATATAAGTGAGGTAATAAGAAAATATTGAACAAGATTTAGAGAAATGTATGGGCTTAAAAATGAATTGTGGGTAAGGAAAACTTGATTTAAATAAATTATGTTACTTGGGGAATTCTTCTACTTATACCTTGCAGGTGTTTCCAAAATCAGGATATTTTGGGGGGGGGGGGTGGCGTTGGTGGTAATCTCTTCCTAGAATTTAAATGAAAAAGGATGCAAATGCCAATTAACCTTCCAGATGTTCTTACATAACATCGGGTATATCTGTTGTCTTGCATTAATTTTTGAACATATCCATTTAAAATGAGTAATCTATCATGGTTAGCCTTGGAGTCATCATTTCTGACAATTTTATTCAAATGGACAATACTTGATTCTCAGTTTATAAAAATGGGCTTTGTTTTGCCAGCAATTTCAGCAGCAGTTTGACTCATGTGTTTGTGCCAAGTTGACTTTATCGAGCAACAGAGATTTGAAAATTGGTGAAGAACCATCTTTTTTGGAAGGTGTGATCTGATAATAGGATTGTTACCTTAAATCAGATACTTGGTATTGATGGTGAGTTTTTGCCTTTTTTTTAGTTTTACAAGACCAGTTGAAACTGCCTCTCTCAGCTAAATGACAATACCTACAACTGAAAGATTTGTTACATTCCAGATTTGCCCCCACAGCTTTAAATCATAGAATTGGAAAAGGACTACAGGGGCCATCGAGTCAAAACCCCCAGCATGAAGGAATACACAATCAAAGCACTCTCAACAGATAACCATCCATCCTCAGTTTAAAAAACATGGAAGAAGGAGGCTCTACCAAACTCCACATCCACATATTATTTCCATTTTTGTTATATTGGAATATTATTGTATAGAATTGAGATCCCTTTTAATGTGTGTGTGTGTGTGTGTGTGTGTGTGTGTATATATATATATATATATATTTGAAAGGTCATTGCATGTAAACTACATTTGTACTGTAAAGTCAGTTTGTACCATTAAATTAAACTGAGGAGGAAGGGGGAGCAGGAGAGAGAAACTAGGAGATTTCAAAAGCAACTGAAACACTGGGATGGTGGACAATTAATCAGAGTTATCCCTGCCAAATTGGCGTAGTTGGAAGGCATGCAAATGCCGGTTGAATATAGTACATTGACAACATACAAAAAGAAAGTTTTAAGCCATTCAGGATGAAATTGGGAGGAATGTTTTCTTAGGGCATTGGTCAGAGAAGGCATAGGAAAGAAGAGTTAAATGACCAGGAAACTGTGGCCAGTGGTGTGGTAATAGATTTGGATGCCCTTCCCAGACTGACTAGTAGCCAATGAATAGTCCCAAAGTTTAGATGGCTGTGTTTCAGTGATGTAGAGTTGAGTCAATTGACCTGGACTCAAGTCACTTTAGTGACATGACATGGATTCAGTGCAGTAATAAATGGCTTGACTAGCAACTGTATATTTTTGGCTACCAAGTTTGCTGACATCATGCACTTTGAGCAGCAGGCAAGATCTGTTCCAAGAGCATGGAGCATGTTTTTGGAGGGGAACAGCAAATGTGTTAGGCAATGGCTTGATGAAGAAGAATCCTTCTAAAGCTCGAAGGCTTTCATGGCCAGCATCCATAGTTTTTTGTAGGGCTTTCGGACTATGTGGCCATGTTCTAGAAGAGTTCCTTTCTGACATTTCGCCAGCATCTGTGGCTGGCACTTTCATAGAATTACAGAATTTCTCTGAAGATGCCAGCCACAGATGCTGGTGAAACGTCAGAAAGGAACTCTTCTAGAACAAGACTTTGTGGCAAGGGGGAATTGTTTGATGTTCTATTTCAGATAGCAAAATGTCTTAGGTCAGCTCTGCTTCTTGTTATTTGACACTACACAACCATAGCACTCTGATACCACTTTGCCATGGGTCTAGCCTATGGAATCCTGGAATTTTCAGTTTTATGAGGTACTTAGAATGCTCAGCCAGAGAGCACCTCAACAAACTACAAATTCCAGGATGCTGTAGGAAGCAGGCATGCCAGAGAAAGTCATTGATAAGTGCTATAATTCTGTAGCATGAAAGTAGCTGTAGTCTTCAAACTTCAAGAAATTACTTGCTTCCCCTACAATCAAAGATTTCTCCTTTTTTTTAAAAAAAAAAAAAAATCACAACAGCAGCAGCAGCAGCAGCAGCACAACAACAACAACAACAACAGTTTCTTCTCTTCTACAAGGAACTTGTTGGCCATAGCTTTGAGCTGTTCTCCTGTTGCATGACTAATGTGCTTGGAAAAGTCTCCAATTGTTTTTTTGCACTAAAGTTTTTAAACCCACTGTCTCAGTCAAGTCACTTCAAAATGTAATGCTAGATCTTTTATGTAGATATCATGTTACAGTATTTATTTCTGTTTGATGGGATTTGATCTGTTTTAAGGTTATCCTTCACCTGTCACGGGGATTCTTCTCCCTTGGTATAGAGGGAGAAGAGCCTCTGTTCTCTTCTTTGCTAATTGCTTTGCCTGTCTTTGGGGAAGGTTCCTTTGACCATCTTTAATTTCATTTGGACCACATAGCCAGACTGGATTCCAAGCAGTGGCTTAATTTTCTGCCAAGAAAGATTATTCTGTCTATTAGAAGTGCATATATTTTATCAGTCCAAATTTCCCCAGACAATATGGACATTAATTACCATAATTTCTAGCCAGGCCGGGAGAGTACAACGGAGAAGACGCTCTGTGAGTTTATAATTTGGTAACAGCTGGTGACCCCATTCAAGAGGGTTTTTTTGTGGGATTACTGCTGGACTCATGAATATAGAAATCTGTTGCCCTAATTTGCTTGCATTATTTGATGCCTGCAGCTTCGCAGAGTGGTTATCATGAGGCATCTTCCTAAAAAGTTCAAAAACTGCCAGGTTGACCCAAGTTATTTTGCTTACTGAAGCACAGGACATAATGGCATTCCTCCCTTTAGAGGGGGACTTAAATCTTATTTTGACACTGAAGACATGATAGTGTTCTCCACTATCCTGATGACATCAAGTTAGTTTGGGGAATATAGAGGAGACTGTCAGGCACGAATGAAAATGACCATGTAGGCTGCCACTGCCTTCCTCTTTGATATCACTTCAAATCTGTGCCCAGAGGTGACCATCACATTCTGCCTAATGGTAGGATGGACCAGGAAATTGACTTATGTTGTGCTAGGCAATATACTGTATTGTGCTCTGATAAATGGAAGTTCTGCAGAATCTTAGGGCTAAATGCAGTTGTTTGTTCCAATGTAAATCAACAGGACTTTCATATGTAGCACTGATGTGAGTTTGTAGCTTATCTCATGAACTTTAAAACCATCTCAAGCCTCCTGGGCTGGAACTGGGATGCAGAATGGATGCGAGGATTATCACATGCTAAATCACTGCCTAATCGCTGCCCGCCATCATCCTGGTTCCCAGCTGCACTCTGCCAGCACCTTTTAGAAACTGGAAAGCTTATGACTTCAAAAAAGTACTGGTGGAGTGTGGCTGGGATCTGGCTTGGACTTGGTCTGATGGCAAGTGGTGATTAAGTGGCGATTTAGCAAACTATAATCCCCATCTTCATCCCACATCCTGGCTGCAGCCCAGGAGGCTTGAGGTGGTTTTAAAGTTCATGTGATAAGCCCCTTCCACTGATTCAATGGGTCTTGTTGTTGTTATGTGCCTTCAAGTTATCTCTAACCTATGGTGATCCTCTCATAGGGTTTTCTTGGTAAGGTTTATTCAGAGGAGGTTTGTTATGGCCTTCCTCTAAGGCTGAGCGAGTGTGAATTGCTCAAGTCACCAAGTGTGTTTCCATGGCTGAGTGGGGATAACTGAAATCATAACTAAAGTATAAATTTGAGTCTCACATACCTCTCATATACCAATGAGAGGTTTGAATGGTGTGGTATGGGAGGAAGTCAATAAGAAGGAGGTGATATCATGGGTTACCTGACCTCCTTCCAGACTACAACATACAGAATCCTTAGTAATGTTTTTTGTACCAATGTTACTCATAAAGTGTAATTCCCACATATCACTGAATATAATGGGAATAGTTGTGACATAAACTGTGACACAAAATATACCTACACTTATTAGTGATACTCCAATATCAAACAAAGTTTCAGGGAAGATATGTAGAATATGATAACATATATGATAATGTATTGCTGTGCATGATTAGAATTCTTGCAAATTAAAAAACTAAAAAATAATAAGGGATTGTTTCTTTTGTTGTTGGATTTGTGTCTGTGAAAGGATCCATTTTGTACACCCTGCCTTGGAAATCTATGCATATGCAAGAACTGTGTTGAGTTTTAAAGAATTGAAATACACACAAAATAATGCATACATTTTAAATACACAAATGGTTAAAATGCACATTTGAAAAACAGAGAGAAACATAGTCAGTCAAAAAACTGTAGGATCATTTGGTACTTATATCCTGCATAGCTGACATAAAGTACAGGGCTCTTGTAAGCTTAATAGAAACTCTGCAAAACCACAGTGGTGGTGGAAAGACTAGCTTTTTACTAGCTCAAAAAGAAGCGGCTTCTTGCCACTTCTTTTGGAGCCAGCAAAAAAGTAGATCGGGGCCGCAGCGTGTGGTTGCTGCGGCCAAAATCTGGCCTTCACGTTTTCTGTTTCAGCCCTAACTTCTTCAAGCAGGGGGGAAATAACCTCAAGAGAATTTTATGTAGGCACTGAGCCCTCTTTGCATTCAAGAAAAATTGCATACAAAAATTCAGAGACATAGCCTTGCTAATTTGGAATATCCATATGCAAAGAGATCGGGTAGCACCTTTGAGACAAAAATTATTTGTTTTATGAATTAATTAATTAATTTTATATCTCATTCCTGTCCCATGTGGGACAATATTTTAAATATATTTAAATGGGAATAGTTAAAAATATTTAAAATATACTGTAATTCCTTTAGAGGAAAAAAAAGTGGAAAGCCTTGCAATTTGCTGTGAAACAAAGAAGGGATGAAAATCCAGGTGACATAATGAAACATACACCAACATGAAGATTTACAATATGCAATAGACCCAGAGTGGACATGTTCTCTTTACTACCTCCAAGACCTGTACCATTTTGCGCTTCCACAAATAAAACTGGAGATTTCTAGAAGTCCACTTCTGATTCTGTAAACAGCATAAGAGGAGAAGGCAGGGGGATTCCTCATTCTTTTAAAGGAAAATTGCAGCTCCTGGAGATTGCAAGGATCAGCAATTCCCATTTTTGGCCAGTTTCCATTTGGTGGTGTGGGCATCTGGGGGGCCAAGGATTGGCCTTGGTTTGGAAAACCAGTGAGGGAGGGGGCTGCATGCATTACAGATGTGATTATCACAAGCTCCAGGTTTTAGATGGACCTCTGTTCTGTCATCAGACTACTGTCTTCCCCAGTAAGAGTACAAAATTTTACCTATCTATAATGGTTTTGATAGAGCATTGTGGGAAATTAAAATGGCATGCTGCAGTTCCTATCACAAATTATGACTGGGTGTCATTACCCTGCTTGGGTGCTTGGACTCTGACAACTCTCCAAGGCTAGAATCCTGCTTAGTGCCCTATGTTAGTTGCAATTTTTCTGGAGCTACAGACAAAATCAGTCAGCTCTAGGCAATCTATTTTTCTAGTGTCATACTTCTGTTATGGGTCCTATGGGAATATCTTTTTATTATGGCCACTAGTGGTTGCCTCACCATAGTTACACCAGCTTTGGTCACTAATGGGATGATTCAAGCCCAAGTGTGCTGACACTATGCTGGTTATGAAGTGTGCAACAACAACTTGAGGGCTTCAGTTTCCCTCATACACATGCATTCCCCCTCATACACATGCAGCAATTGTCAGAGCCTTATGAAGAGGACAACAGCCATGTTGACTTCAGTGTTCACTTGAGTTGCAAGGGTGTATGTGCACCATAGAAATAATGTCGTTTGATGCCACTTTAAGAGCTGTAGCTCCATTCTATGGAATCCTAGGATTTACAAGGTCTTTAGCTTTCTCTGGCAAAGAGTGCTGGTACCTCATAAAACTACAAATCCCAGGATTCTATAGGATGGAGCCATGCCATTTAGTGGTGTCAAACAGCATTTTTTCCATACTGTACATGCACCCTAGGCTTGATATGGGATAGCATTTTTGCAATGTTAATCCTTAACAGATTGTGGAGCAGGAGGAGGTATGTTTCATGCCCACCAAGTGGAATTAAGATACCTGTCCTCCCTCCCATTCCAAACCCAAACATATCTGTAGCCATCCCCTCCCCTGTGGAGAATGGGAGGAGGGGCACAGAGAAGCATCTAGCTCTGGACCTGCTGTCCACCAAGGAGACAGTCATCATGTTGCAGATGAATATTTGGTTTGGAAGGTGAAAATGGATAGGTACATTTGTCCTACTTGATGGAGTTTTACAATATCTCATCCTGCCCCATAAATGGTTAAGGATTATGGTTACAGGAGAACCATCCTATATCAAACCTGGCAACCCTAGATTGTTTATTGAGGCTGGAGAGCACTTGGAGATTTTCTTGGATGGCTTGTTCTACCCTCCTTCCCAACCTCTGTACCTCCAGTCATGGCTATTGCTAAACTGCAAATGCAGAGATGGAAGACACAAAAGCCAGCCCAGCATAATCCTTCCTTTTCACACTTTTGTGTCATTTAGTCCAGAAGCTTTTTGGACTCTGCTGCTTACAAGGGTTGCGTCATTACTAAATTACCCTTTTCTTTCCATTCTTAGCATAACTGAACAAGATTGAAAGGGGGGGGGACTATTTAAATCTCTTAATATTTCTTAATATTTCAAGGAATTTTAAAATAGTACTCTCAATGTTCTGAAGCTGACTGATTGCCCAGTAAAGTTTCTTATTGTTGTTGCTGTTACTGATCTTCCACACTCTGCCTAAAGCAGAGAATTTTTTAAATTAAAAAATAGCTCCCCAGAATTCCATTCTTCCATATTGAAATAAGATGATAGCTGAATTGCAGTTAGCACAGCTAATATGAACTCTGTCTGCAAATGGACTTTGTTATGGACATTAAAAGAGATCAGAAGGGTCTTTGTAGTGCTTTGCATTCAAGGCTTCATAGGACACTTCTTTCTCGCTCTCCAAATGTGTTGAAGGCTGATAGGGCTAATAAGCCCATAGAATGGGCAGCAAATTTTGCACAAGGTGCAGACAATGCATCCCCTTATATAAGCAAGCTGGTCATTCAAAAGGTAACGTGATGTGTTTTGAAATAAACCAAGATAAAGTCTTAACATTAAATACAGTATCACTGTTTAGCAGAGCAGTATAATATTCACATTACTCCAGCATAGCAGATAGTGTCTCTGTGTTGAATGGATGTACAGCACAAGAGGGGAGAGGGAGTAAAGCATACAGCTAGAAAATGGGAGGAGGGGATTCACACACAGTGGTGATTCTTCTGTCAGTGAGATGATAATTTGCTCCGGGCATTAGTCTGAACTGGACAGAGCTATCCAGAGTACTGACTTCTATTCCTCCAAGTAGTTTCAGCACTTTGGCTAGCTAAAGTTATGAGTAAAGTCCATAGTAGAATCATTGCCCTACTGAGAATGAAGCCACCAGTTGCCTCTGGACCCATAACATACAGAGAAATTCCATTAGTGCTCACCAAGTGATAATGAGAGATTATAAAAGTGTGTGTGTGTGTGTGTGTGTGTGTGCACATGTATGTGTGGTTGTGCAAGCATCCTACCTCCTACCTCCATGTTGTCAAAATAGCCACTGACCATGGTGGTAACATGGAAAAAATATCCAAAATATATTGCTCAGAAATACATTGGTCAGAAAACATGTTTTAGAGGGCAGGAGAAACTCTGATGAGGAGAATCCTGGACTTTGTGGTACAAGACTTCTTTTGCACAAAATTCACACACACTTGTCTTACCCAGAAAACAGCATTTTCTGCACCAAAAAATAAAAAAATAAATAAATAAAAGCTTCTGTAAGGAGATATTATTTTCTGCACAGAAAATGCCGTTTTCTGCACGAAACAACCATGTGCACATTTTGCACAGAATTTTGCACAGAAAATTCTGAACTCTGAATAGTCTTTGAAAGTTGCAGTTTTTGAAGACTTTCCCAAAGTGGGAAATAATTGGCTTGTTGCCTCCTTTGAGGATGAAATTAGCAAAGGATTAGCTCTCTACATGGTGGCATGGGGATTCTGGGAATAATAATAAGAAAAAGTTTTTTTCCCCAAGTTTTGATGGGACTTGACCATGACTATTCCTCTCCTGCTTTTTAAAGCATGAATATATCAAGGTCTCCCAGTTCTGTCCCAGTCTTTTTCTTTGCCCAACAGAGTAATCCATGTATGTTGGTGTGCACATCTTGAAAACTGTGCACATAAAAGATATACATATTTCTCTGTAGGGGAAATAAAAAAGCTTGCACAGAACAGGGGTCCCACCCCTTTTTTCTGCATGTTTCTTAAATGCTTGCCTTTTTGTATCCATTCACCCCTTGATTAATGTGTGTGTGTGTGTGTGTGTGTGTGTGTGTGGAGGAGGGGGACAGGGAGAAAGAAAGAGAAAAATTTCTTCGTGCATTTTTTCAAATGTGAGCATGGTGTAGTAGGTACTTGCTTTATTTCACAGAATGCATTACATTTTTGGAAATAAACAAGCTTCTGTCCACAAATGGTTTGCAGTTTTAAGTCCATGTTCAGGTTCAGGAGGTATGAATTAAATAACTTTGTTTTAAAAAGTCACCCTCAATGGAGCAAATTTCTCAGCCGTCCTCTGTGTTTACATCTAAACCAGAGTATAAGTAGATGTGGGACCTTGATTTACCTCTCCTCCATATCAGCGAGAATATGTGCTTCAGCTATCAGTTCTTTGTGACTGAAAAAAATCAAGGGGAAGGTCACTGTAGAACTCCAACAAGATAAAATTGGCCTCAACTAGATGTAAATGCCTATTAATAACTTAGTTCTGTGTTCTGGCACTGGTAAATCGATCTCCCTGTGACTTTCCTTGTTTGTCTTATTTTGATTCTGTGCAATGTCTATTTAATTTAAAATGCTCTAAAAACAGATAGACAGAGAACACTGGTGACTCACTTTTCATCTTTTCATCTCCTAAGTATAGCAGGCATTGATGTGGTAAAACTCTCAAATGACAAGATAATCACTCAGGGAATTGGTTGCTAGCATGTTGTCTGAATCTATTTCTTTTGATTCATCATAGGAAGTGATAGGCCCCCTCCATTTGATTCCACATCTAATCTATAATTACACAATTTCTCTGTGACTGTTTAGAACCAAGCTCTTCCCAGCACTTCTGTCCTGGATTGTAATGGGGATACACACAGGAGGCTTTGTGCTTTACTAGAAATTGTAAGTCCCAGGACAAGGCCACTGTGCAAAGGTCAGTGAGAAATATGGCCACCCGATTTACCAGGCTGGCCTGGTTGTCACTGGGACAGTGAACAAGCTGTCAGTTGGGGCTATTCTGGGCTCAGCTGAGCCTGGCAAACATTGCGCTGGGCTATCTGGCCCCTGAAATAAATAGATATCTGAGGGGGAGCCAGAAACTACTCTCTTGTTCCTTCTAAGGATTAGCCCTTCATGCATATGGTTAATGCTTACAAATGTCATGGGAATTAACTTAAACAGAAAAGTTATGGTTCAGATAAAAAATTCTTTAGTCATTTGGGCTTGCCCATGTAGTATTTGTATTAAAAAAAAACCATCAAAGACATCTGTTACTATTTTAATCATCTGAGTCCGGATTTTCACAAAAAAACCATGACTGTCGTTTGCATATGAATTTTCAAGGAAGCTCTTGCATGTTGACTGCACATGCAACTGCGAAAAGCTTCTTTTTGATAATTTTCCAAAAGTCTGGGAGAAGTGTTGTTTAATTGCTACGACAGGTTGGCATTACATGTGGGGCAAATTTGTACAGTGCGCCTGCACCATGTGCTATAGAAAACTTTAACTTTACACAGAAGGTTGAGCTGCCAGAAACAAAAATCCAGAACGGATCCCCTGCGTATCTGGAGGGCCCACTGTATCCCAAACCATTCCATTAACAATGTGGATTAATCACTGAGCAACTTTATCCTCTTCAACGCCTAGAAATAAGTTGTACCATGTTTCATTATCAGGGCATGGGGTAGGGGAGATCTGAACTTCTGAAACCTGCCTTGGCTATGTCTGAATATTATAGTTCATAGCTTTCCATAGTACAGAATATGCTCAAATCCTTCTTGGAGTGGATTTATTTTCTTCTTATTATTATTTTTTACTGTGGAGACATATAACTAAATCATATAACATTGAGGAACTGGTAAGATGCCATCTAAATTATTTACCCATAAATTCTCCAACTGCTGAAGGTAAGCAATTTGAAAATCCAAATAAATAAATTAATAAATAATACAATATAATCTTAGAATGGTATATTCAATAAAATACTTTCCCCCATCTTCTGCAAGATAAAAGAGACTTCATTTAATAGCCATGTGTTATTTTTCTTATCAGCTCATTACCATATTACTTTGATTTGGTATGGCAGATTGGTATGGCCAAGAAATTCTTTGAAATTTTTGGATATATGCACTTAGGCTATTTGGAGCAAGGCATGAAGTGGAGAGCCAGCACCACAACTCATGAACCTCCTTGACTTATAAGCCCCTGCATCAGTGATGTGTTCTCTCTCTCTCTCTCTCTCTCTCTCTCTCTCTCCCTGTGACTTTATGAGCCCTAGCATTGAACTTTCCAGAAGCTACAGCATCAGTGCTCATGAACCTCCTTGACCTACAGTCAAGGACAGGTAGAACTCCCCAATGTATCATATATTGTAGCCTATATGGGATGAGAGCATTAGGATCAATTGTGACACCTGCTGCAGCTGCTGGGCACATTTCTCTAGCTGCTTATCTCTGGATTGACACATTGCCTGACTGGTTAGTTGAGTTTTACTAAATTCTGGAGCTGGGAGTCCCACTTGTGTTGCTTTTGACAGACAGAAGCAGTTCTTCTCTCCTGTATCAACTTTTGTCTCATCTCTGTGACATCACAAGGGCTCATCCATTGTGGACCCTGAAATTTCAGGAAATGTGATGTTGCTGACCTAGCAAACCCAGTGTTTAAGGACCTTGACCATGTTTTGCATGGATTTTGGGAAAGACTTCCTCCTCTGTTCCCTTATCTGTAGGAGTTCCTCAGGGCTCTGTCCTGGGCCCCCTTTTGTTCACTCTATACACACTGTCCCTTGGTAAACTCATCACTTCTTTTGGTTTCTCCTATCATCTGTATGCTGATGACACTCAGCTGTATCTTTCCACTTCTGACCTTTCGCTGGGGCTTGAACAGCAAGTCTCCTCTTGTTTGGCTGCCATCTCTCAGTGGATGCGGCATTGGCACTTGAAGCTCAACATGTCTAAGACAGAGCTTCTCATCTTCCCACCTAAGCCCACCCTTCAATACTCCTTTTCTGTTTCTGTTGATGGCATTTCTATTCAACTGGTTCAGCAAGCCCACAGTCTTGGCTTCATTTTTGATTCCTCTCTGTCGTTTACTCCCCAGATTCAGGCCACCACCAAGACCTGTAGATTCTCTCTTTACAACATTGCTAAAATCTGTCCTTTCCTCTCAGCCTCCACCGCCAAGACTCTGGTCCATGCCCTAGTGGTTTCACGACTAGATTATTGTAACCTTCTTCTGACAGGGCTTCCTCTCTCTCACCTCCATCCTCTAATCTCTGTCCAGAACTCAGCTGCACGTATTATCACATCCGCTCGCTGCTTTGACCATGTTTCTCTTCTCTTATCTTCCCTTCATTAGCTCCCCTTCCCCTTCCGCATCCAGTACAAGCTTTTGTTGTTGACTTTCAAAGCCCTCCACGGATTGGCCCCTCCTTACTTGTCTGAACGTCTTTCTCCTTACATTCCTTCTCATACCCTCCGTTCTGGTAGTCAAGGTCTCCTATCCCAGCTGAGGATTTCCACTGCCTTGTCCTGGATTCGTTCCTTCTCACTTGCTGCCCCTCACTCCTGGAACCTTCTTCCCCCACACGTGCGCCTCATCACTTCTCTAACCAGTTTCAAAACTGAGTTAAAGACTATATTGTTTAGGGAAGTGTTCCCAGAATTGTGCTGTCTGCCCCAGGACTCCTCCTTCTAACTTTGTATCAGAACCCTAGCCCTCCCTGCAGTCATCTGCCTTGGTCCAGGCCCCAGAGGGAGAGAAGAACCATTGGACCTCATCCCCTTTCCCACCACCTTTCCCTTCTCTTTGTTGTTGTCTCCCTTAGATTGTAAGCCTGAGGGCAGGGAACCATCTAATTTATAAGATTGTTTGTACAGCACTGTGTAAATTTACAGCGCTATATAAATAAAGGGTGATAATAATAATAATAATAATAATAATAATAATAATAGAATAGAATTGCCCTTAGAGCCATTTCTATAACCTAAGAGCAAATGATTTGCCTGAGACAAGGAGTTAGAATTAAACTACTTAATTATTTATTTATTGCATATACAGCTTGCCTTTCCTTGCATTATATCACAATAGTATAAATAGTTCTGCTCTCTCTTTCCCATAAACACTGACCCTGTGAAATAGGCTAGGCTGAAAGAGAGTGTTTCAAAGTTATTCAATGACTTGTATGATTCCAAATGGACTACACATGGATACTGTGCACAACTGTACCAAAATGACTTGCTATGCTTAGCAATCTACATTTGCTTTCAGTTCCTTATCCCCTGACACAGTTCCTGGACTTTAAAGGAAATGGTTCTTTGTTAAACATTGTGAAAAGACAACAATGGCTATGTCAGTCTATGGATGCAGAACAGATGAGTTAAGATGAGTTACTTCCTTGCTTTGCCATATTGTGGCAACGGAAGCAGAGAACTGGAACGTCTTCTTCGCTTACTGCAACTACTGCTAAAGTTTGAGGTTTGGGTTAACAAGTTCCCAGGAGCACCAACAATAAGGAATATTTTACCCTTTACCTATTCAGCCAGATCAAGCCCTTTATTTAACATTTCTCATTTGATCTCTGCATTCACAAGGCCCTTTAATATTTCAAAACTACGGTGGCTTCTTTTCATAAACTTTCCAAAGAATGAACTGTAGCAGATGTATTCCAGCTGCGGTTGAATACACTGTGTTTGCTCAACCCTGAAATGATCTTTTTAGATGTGAAAATAAAATGTTTCAACAGAGCTGAGGCATAAATACACAAATGACCAAGGATAGAAAAGTGCCTGCAAAACAAAATGTTTCCATTATCCATTAGAATTTTTTTCCATTTCCTGAATAAAACCAAGATATTGACTTAAATAGATGGTACACTTGAGGACCACGTGTTCCTTTCCTATGCTAGACATACATGTGAAGGTAATTCAAACTCTGTTTCTATTTATAATGTTGCATGCTGCTCTAATGAAAAGTCGCAAAGACTTAGAGAGATACAGAAGGAGTCTTTATTCTTTATCTAAGAACTCAGTTTGGAAAAGTTACTTTTTGGGACTGCAGTTCCCACAAATCCACCAGCCAGCATATTGGAGGAGAAGGATAAAACTCTACATATGTACATTAGACAGCAGTAGCTAGCAGATATTTTTGTACAACCAAAGTAAGCAGCAGAAACTCCAGATTTTACCTGGCATGTTTTAAAAAGCTAGCAGCTTTTCTTAATACATTACAGTGCTGATTTCATGGTGAGAGAAGATGCATAAGGTAGATGAAACTCCAGATAGAGATCTGTCTCAGACAGAGTCAGATATATTTAAAGAAATTGACCTTGGGGGGAAAATGAACCATCTTGATTCAGTCTGCCATGTATGGTGAACTAGGGCAGGAATACTTATGATGGGACAACGGTGGTGTGGGGCAGAGTGAAAATGTGATTTCTTTCTTTCTTTCTTTCTTTCTTTCTTTCTCAGACAGACCTTTCCCCCTTTAGCCAGTTTCTAAAATCTGTTGTCATGGGTTTAAACAGGTTATTTTTTTTTTTACTGACATCTTTTCTACCTTGTTTTTTAAAAAATGTTTTTGACTTAGCATTTTATTGCCGTTTTACTGTAATGTATTCATTTGTTGTATTTCTGTTAGCCAACCAGAACCTCATGGAAAAGCAGGATACAAATTGAACAAATAAGCAAGTAGTAAATGTTCTTGGGGCCTGCAATTACATCATGTTTATGGATATCTGGTCTAGAGCTATAATCTGTTATAGGCTAAGCAGCCACATCATAATAAATAAAATACACAATGGTATGGTGGAAGAAAGAGATAAAACACAATACTGATTGGACCATGATTATTGTTTTTCTCAGCCATTTAAAAACCGTTTTATAGGATTCCCCAGACAGTGTTAAATTATCCTTCAAGGGATTGTTTTTAAAACAAAAATTTGTTCAAATTATATCTGCCACCCTGTAAAAGCCAGCTAATTCAATACAATCTATTCAGACTTGTCATCATGTGACTGCATTGAAGGATAATAATAATAATAATAATAATAATAGCCCTAATATGAATTCTAAACTAAAATGTTGAAGAAGAAAAGGGGAGGAGAATCAATCACCCTCCATTGGATATAACAGACAGAAAATGACATTTTTTTTTACTGTAGTATTGATGCAGAATGTGAAGTGCATAGACATTTTTGACATTATGCTAGTGGTCTGAGGCTTTTCCCAATCAGCTGGGCTCTGATAATGCAACAATACCCTCTGCTGTGATTGCTGGATACTGGCATTGCAACGAGCATTGCTGATGATCACCAAGTGAAGACAATACTCGGTTGATGAGCATGGTCAGATGGCTGACGTCAAGCATTATTTTTATAAGTGCATCTTCCGATTTGCTTTTCAGGACTACCTAAAAAGCCCCAAATGTCTCCTTTTGACTGCACAAGCCAAAATCAGAGTTATACTGACCTAGCTTGCAGTGCTAAAACTACTCACATTCTACTGCTCTTAGGCTTTCGTGGAACACTGCATTGCAAGATGTCCCATACAGAAGATACCATCCTGCCACAAAGAAATGTGACTCATTTTGTAGTATCCCTTGCCATCTCTTAGTATTCTCCAGATGTTCCACTTGAAAGGTAGAAAAATATGTGAGAATTTTTAAAACAACAACAGCACTAAAGTTATTGCCTTCCTGAATATGAAGAGATGTATAATATTTGGGGATTCTTCAAAAATGCATTGAAGTTTTTACTTGTCCCCACAGTTTTTACTTGCTAGCTCCTTGGTATATAATAATATAATTATTTGCTGATGTTGTTTTTGAAGGAAGCAACAGATTATTTTAGCAATTTTTCTTCCAGCTATTAGAAAGTCTCTTAAAACTGCACATTTATGAAGACTATTCACTGTCTGGGATTTACTCTGCCCAAATTTGTGTTCAGAAAATCTGCACTTTTATACAGGAAATGACATTTTTTCTGCTGAAAATAATATCCTTGCACATAAATATTATTTCCTGAGCATAATATGCTGTTTCCCATATATAAAAATGCTGTTTTCTGTAAAGAAAATGTGCAAATTTTGCACAAAATATGGTCCAAGATGTGAAGATACCTATCAGTGATTATTCTCATGAGTGGTTCTCAGGACTTGAGAAACATGTTTTTTCAACTGATTGGGAATATTTTCAAATATTCTGTCCATCCCTGTTGGATTCGTAAGAAGATAAGAACATCAATAGTTACATCAGACTAAAATCCAGTCTAGACGAACATTCTGTCCATGCAATACCCAATCACCCAAGAGACAGCCATGTTATATTTGCAGTATACTCGCACCCCTGCCATACAAAGATATAACAGAGGAACATGTCAGATTTTTTTTAATACATCCCCATCCACAAAAAGGGAGACACAAGAGACTGCAGCAGCTATAGGACCATAGCACTGATCTTCCATGCAAGTCAAATCATGCTCAAAATTCTGCAGCATAGACTCCAACCGTACATGGAGAGAGAAATCCCAGGGGTTCAAGCGGGATTCAGGAAAGGAAGAGGCACTAGGGATCACATTGCAAACCTATGATGGCTAATGGAGTGCACCAGGGAATTTTAAAAGAAAACCAGCATTTGCTTTATACAGTCAGCCCTCCTTATCCAGGATATTTTTTTTTATCCATGGATTCAAGCATCCATGGCTTGAAAACATTAAAAAAAGGTATTGATTCCAAATAGCTAACCGTGATTTTCCATTTTATACAAGGGCATCAATTTGCCATGCCATTATATTTAATGGGACTTGAGCATCCATGGATTTTGATATCCATATGGGATGCTGGAACCAAGCCCCAGCAGATAACAAGGACTCACTGTAGACTATAGCAAAGCCTTTGACTGCATAGACCATAAAAGGCTATGGAACACCCTTAAAGACATGGGAGTGCCAACACATCTGATAGTCCTGATAAGAAATCTATACCTGGGAAAGATGCTACTGTCAGAACATAACATGGAGAAATGGAATGGTTCCCAATTGTCAAAGGGAATCAGACAAGGCTGCATCTTATCACCCTACCTGTTCAATATGTTCTGCATACTGTAAGAAAAGCAGGCTTGGACATCAAAAGAATGGGGAGAGTGGCTATGAAAGAACTAGAAAGTATTCTAAAATGCAAAGGTACACAACTCAACACAAAAGTTAGAATCATGCAAGCCATTGGATTCCCTATTACCATATAAGAATGTGAGAGATGGACAGTTAAAAAAGAAGATGGGAAGAAAATCCATTCATTTGAGATGTAGTGCTGGAGAAGAATGCTGAGGATTCCATGGACAGCCAAAAAGACAAATAAAAGGGTGCTAGAGCAGACCAAGCCAGAGATCTCAGTGGAAGCCAAGATGGCAAAACTGAGGCTGTTGTACTTTGGACACATCATGAGAAGGGAAGACTCACTGGTAAAAACAATAATGCTAGGAAAGGCGGAGGGAAGCATAAAGAGAGGAAAGCCACATGCTAGATGGATAGACTCTATTAAGGTGATCACGGAAATGAGTTTACAGGACCTAAGCAGAGCAGTGGAGGACAGGGGGTCTTGGAGATGTCTCATCCATGGGTCAAGATTGACTCAAGGGCACTTAACAATAGCAAACACAAGTATGGAAAAGTAACTTTTCAAAGCTCAGCATTTTATGCCCTCTACTTTGATGGGTAAATCTATCAGTTAAACCTCTAGTTCTTTGCATCCCGACCATGAATGAATGTATGACTTGGGGCAAATTCTTACAAAAAAGAGAAATTAAAACAAAACTCATACCCATTTCTACTTTTGCAATCATTTTCAATTGTGCAGGTTAAATGTTAATCTGTGTAATACAGCCCACAATAATAGACCAGTCCTATGTCCTGTTTCTATGAGACTGTTTCATATTCATCTATGGATCCATCTACCAGCAATGGTGTAAGATGATTTCTTATTATCTTTTTACTCCAACACAAACGTCTACAGCTCTCACCAGTGGTGAAGAAACAGCTGTCCTATATGAATGTTCTTGTTTCCACATGCCTTCAAGTCATTTCCTACTTATGGAGACCAAAGACAAGCCTGTCACAGAGACTTCATCCACACTGAAGAAATAATCCAGTTTGACACCACTTTAACTGCCCTGGTTCAATGCTATAGAATTATGGCAGTTCTAATTTGTTGTGGCATCAGAGCTTTTTGACAGAGAAGGCTGTCACAAAAATACAAATCCATAGCATTGAACCATGGCAGTTAAAGTAGTGTCAGATTGGATTACCTGTACAGTATGGATGCAGCCAGAACTTTCTTGGCAAGATTGTTCAGAGGAGGGTTGCCTTTGCCTTCCTTTAAGGCTAAGAGACTGTGACTTGTTATCATAACCCAGTGGATTTCTGTAGTTTAGTGGGGATTTGAAAACTGGTCTTTAGAGTCCAGTGAGCAAACCACCACACCATACTGGCTTGCCTTATAGGAACCTGCATGATGATATTTTATATATTCTGTAGCACATGATTGGGCTGTTCTGCCAACAAGAAGTCACCTGTACAAAGTGAGCCTCTCTGAGGTATAAAAAACTTATCTAGCTCATGCTGAGTTAAGCAGGGGAGATGTCTCTGCCTTGGTACTTGCAACACTGCAGCCAAAACAAATGCAATTGGGCCATTGAGTACATTTTGCTGCTTAAGGTGGACACAATGCTGTCTATTCTCATTCCAAGTGTAAAAGCCATGTGAACTGTTACCAAATCTTCTTTAAGTGATGATGGTGTAGCAGGCTACTTTAGGCTGCACACAACTTGCTGGCTTAGTACATAGCTGTCTTCTCCAATATTTTGATACTGCATCCCAGCAGATTTTTCTGCCTCATTCTGCCTATTGGTAGGACTGGTCAAGGAGAGAAAGCACATAAAAAGATATCCCTACACATTTTTCCTGTGCATTTTTCTTTCTGCAGTGATGGTGGTACCATTACTAGTGGAATAAGTTGGCAAATAAGAATAAATAAAATGTGGGATGAGAGCCGCAACAAATAATCTACCTCTCTACCTGCATAGCCTCACCTGTATTGTATATTATTTGTTTATGTATCACCTTTCTATCAAAATCACAAAGATAGTGTTTAACAGATTAAAGAAGAAAGAAAAACATAAAAGTACCAACTAGTAATCAATGAAACATTGAAAACAACAACAAAGATAAGTTTTCTACCTACATTCCGTCTACCCCATCTCTGATTGTATATCCTCAATACTATTTCCCCAACATACAGTGAAAACCCATTGACTTATAAATCATTTTTGCTTTATGGTTCTTGATTCTCAAATACCTCTGCATCAAAATTGCCTATCCTCCTAGGAATCTTGATTGAGGGGTTGAAGCGTATTTAAGAGCTTTCACAGGGATGCTTGACAAATCTCATTTTGCCCGTGGGGTCTGTGTTTGGGTCCTCAGCCTCTTTCCTCTTTAATGATTGATGTCTTTGGCTTGGATGCAACATCCTTGATGGAAGAAGAGAAGGAAAATCCCTTTAGATTTGAGTCCTGATGGTCAATCTATTTTGAAGAAATCTTTTGCCTTTGGAATTTAAACTCTCAAAATCCTATTGAGAGCTTGGAAATCCACTAACAGGGCTTCCAGCACAGGTTGCTCAGGCATTTTTGCTTTCTGTTCTGTTTTGTTTATTTGTGTATGTGTGATGGGGGCGGGGAGAGGCAAAGCCTCTGATAGTGTCAATAAAGTATTATTTGTACATACAACAATTGATGTACACAAAGTAGTTATCTCTAACCAAAGTTTTATCATTTTGCTATATTTGCGGCCCTCATTAACTTAAACCACTCTGAAAACAGTGTTAATTGTGTGTTTTCTCTCAAAGCTACTGATTAAAATACATTTCCATACTTTAATGTTTTCTTCAAATAATTAAATGTTTTTTCCCCAAAAGCCAAACAGAGAATAAACCTCATCACACATTTCACTGAAGACTTGGCAGAGAGATTCAGGTTTGTTTGTTTGTTTGTTGCTTTATATTAGCCAGTTGGTCCCCGGGTGCAGTATGAAAGGAAGAGTTCAGTTTTATCTCGAAACTAATATTGAAGAGGTCTAGGATTCTCTTTCATGGGTGCAAAACATATACGCACAATGGATTAGGAAGAAGATGCAGGACAATGAAGCCTGCAAATAGAAAGTGACTGAAGTCTGTGTGTTTCTTTGCATTTAAAAGATATCTTCAAAATCACTTGCTCTATGGAGAAGCCTGATACAAATGTTTTAGATGATTTAGTTTCTCCAGCAACTTATTTTCTTTTGATATTTATTATGTAAATTGATGCACCAGCATCCAAAAATGCAAACGAAGAAATGTCTCTGAAAAATGGAAGAGTTTCTTGCCGATGAGCAAAGCAACCATTTGCATTTCATTCATTGAGACATTTTGGCCTTTACAGCATTTAGGAATGAGTTTCTTTTGTTTATTTTACAGTTCATTGGAATGGAAAGCAATTTGTCCTAAACATTATGTGGAGCCATCAGACAAAGGAATGGGATCTGCTGGTGGATGAACACCAGCAAATCAGGGGCTGGGGGGTGGGGAGTGACAAAATGGCACTCAGAGGCCTGGGCTCAAAATGCACTCAAATGATTAGGTGCAGAATTATAGCAGTGGTCCCTAATTTTTTTTAGGGCTATTACCTCCTTTCCTCTTTGATGACAAGTCTAGCACCCTATGCCTATTTCTTGATATTAAATCTACTGTTCTACTGCAATTTAAAAACAACCAGTCCAGAAGTATAAAGATAAAGAAGTGAATTTCAAAAATAAAACTTTAACTTAACTTAGCTGCCGATTAGTTTCCAGGCACAGTACAAGGTGCTGGTTTTGACCTTTAAAGCCCTTCATGGCTCAGGCCCATCCTATCTTGGGGACTGCCTCTCCCCATATGAGCCTCCTCGCATTCTTCAGTCCTCTTGGAGGAACTTGCTGCAACCTAAGAAAACTAGGCTAGTGCAAACCTCCCAGAGGGCCTTCTCTGCCATTGCTCCCAGGCTATGGAATGGCCTGCCGGATGAGATGCACCTTATTACAACTTTGGATGGCTTTGGCAGGCCTTCCCAGAAAACAATTAAATTCTCTGTTAACTATTGTCCCTCCTGTCTCACTCATTGAGACATGTGATTCTCTCGAGGCCGCCTACTTATCCAATTTTAGTTAGAGCCATTTAATGTTCTAATGTTTTAATGTCCCAGTGTTTTAATGTTTTACTCTTATCTTTAGTTTAATTCACCCAGTGCAGGAACACCACAGCTAAAGCAAAGAAGATGCTGACTAGTTCTGCCTTTTCTCTGTCTTCTGTTAGAATTTTTACATCTTTGCATGCAGCAGCCTGACCATGTCCTTATTATTCCTTTTTTTTTTTACAGACATAACCAAATAATCCCTTTTATTGTTTTTAACCTCTCTAGCAAGCCTGAGCTCATTCTGTGCTTTAGCTTTTCCGACTTTCTTCCTATATATGATAGCTATTCATTTGAATTCCTCTTCAGTGATTTCAAAAGGGGACCTTTTCCCATTTCTTATATGTTTCTTTTAAATCTTAGCACAGCTGCAAGTTCTTTCAACATCCATCCTTGTTTTTTTTAGAAACCTCTTCATTGGAACTATTTGAAACTGCGCCTTCAATATTTCACTTTTAGAAACTGCCATCCATCATGAACTCTCTTATCTTTCAGTATTTTTGACCATGGGATCACCCCCAGTATTTCCCTAAATTTACTGAAATCAGCTTTCTTAAAGTCTATAATGCATGTTTGACTACATTTGGTTTCCCCTTTCTGCTGTATAACAAACTCCAAAAGAACATGGTCACTCCTACATAAGGGTCCCCAAATTGAAGCAGACCCTTTTAAACTCTTTGCTTTAAAATACTGTACAATGATGGTGATGTGGATGTTACTTAAACTGGAGACAAGCTTTTGTCGAAATAAAAACTGAACTTTATTGAACAGGTGTTTTAAACAGATGTTTCCTGAATAGTTTCAAAATAAACAGTCATTGGCTCCTGAGCACTAGTGTCATTTAATACAATTGGTAAAATGACTTTTTGAATGTTAACGTTGGTACAGATCTTCAACATTCCACAAATCAAGAGCAAATCAAGCTGGTATTCTCCCTAAAAGCCAGGATGACTAAATTGAGCCTGCTATACTTTGGCCACATATTGAGAACTCAATAGAAAAGACAACAATGCTTGGTAAGGTGGAGGGCAGTAGGAAGGGAGGAAGGCTGTATTCTAGATGGACAGACTCAGTTAGGAAAGGCACAGCCATGAGTCTGCAGGACTGGAGCAGGTCTGCTGAGGACAGAGTAACTTGGAGGCCTCACATTCATGGGGCAGTCCTGGGTTGAAGTTGACTTATAGGCAGCTGACAACACAAAAGTGATGATGATGATGATGATGATGATGATGATGATAATAATAATAATAGATTATTTATTTATACCCCGCCCAAACAACAGGAATTCTGGGCGGTTTACAACAATAAAAAATAAAATACAAAAGTACAATAAATATAAGTCAACCCATTACAATCCCTGACCAATGCATAAACAACAAACACAATAAATAATATAATATACTAGCAATCAAAGAAAAATACAGTAACAATCAAATATGACATAGTAGCAATATACATTCCCAGTCCCTCAACATAAATTCAAAACACAACAAATTTGCACAAATTACATTCAGAACATAGTATAATACATGCGTGTGTGTTTGTGTTACCAATTACAATATATAAATCCCAATACTATAACAAACATTCCGCTTCATAATTAGTCCCAATTAGAATAAAAACAAAAACAAAACCATAGCTAGAGTCCAAGTGGGGTAGGGGGTAGAAGCCCGGTGAAACATGCTGCTCACTAACCCACCCAGATTCAGATATGGCTCTGCCCCTGGGGGGGGGGGCAAAGTTTGCCACCATGCCATGGCCGGGGAAAATAGGGTGGCTTTGGGGCTCTTAGGGGGCCAGAGGTCCCATCCTTGCCTCCTCCTCACCAGCGTCGGGGGGGGGGGGGGGGCTTTGGGGCTCTTAAGGGCCCAGGTGTCCCGGCCTCACCTCCTCATCTCCGGTGTCAGTTAATAACTGCATATCTTCAATTGTTGGTGTTCCTTCCTCCAGTTTTCATGCTTACTTCTTTCATGTCTAATCCTGTGTTATATACAATATGTCCAACATACAAGTTAAAAGGATAGGATAATAAAATGCAGTCTTGCCTGTCTCCCTTGCCAGGCAATCGGAAACTATTCCATTTCTCATGTTTTCTGTCATAGCTGTAGCCTCTTGTTTTGAATGCAAGTTATATATCAGGGCAATCAAATGTGGCACACCCAATTTTTAAAGAGTGGTCCATAGTTTTTGATGATCTATACAATCAAAAGCATACTCTCCAACATTTCATAGATGAAAATGGTGTGTATGTATGAGAGAGAGAGCATATAGCATCAGAGTGTGGTCAAGATGGCAAAGAGTTTCAATTGGGATGATGAACACATGAGATAGGAGATGTGGCAGCAGTTTGCTTTTGCTAGAGTCTACTGAGAAGGGTGAGATTCCAACTTCTCTACTCTCCTGAGTCAACTGAGTCAACTACTTTGCCATTTTCCTTCCTTTTTGTAGCAAGTGAACTAAGCTGAGTACAAAGGGGGAAAGTAGGGATGCAGAGAAACAGGGGCATTTTTAAAGCAGTTGAAAAATTGGATGACAGAGTTGGGACCAGCCAAACTGGGATAGTTGAAGAGTATACAAAAGGTCCTCACTGGATGAAGGCTCAAGCAGAATGTTCCTTCTGGTAGCTAAGCAAGGATGTTTGTGCTGAATTAAAGTTGCCACATCACTCTTTCTGACAGGCTGCCTTTGAAGTCTGGGAAACTAAGGTATACCCTGGTTATTATTGTTGAATTGACAGTGATTGAAAGCCAGATTGGCCCTAATGGATGAATTAGTCAGTTTTGATTTCTCCAACATTCTTTGTTTAAAAAAGTAGAAAACAAATTCAGGTTCTTTTCATTGTGCATGTAAAGAAATTTGTGGACTGTTGTAAGTTCTTACACAGGCAAATTCAATAAATTTCTCAACCATCCCTAGACAGTTTTGTCAGTACAAAGCTCATTGGAGTAAGATAATATAAAGCCACTTACTGGGCTTTTGTGATTTCCCAGGCTAGCATTAGCTTTTCAGCAGATAATTGTAAAATAATGTTATCCCACCACCACCACCACCTGCAACACATACAGAAACACCATAACTCAAGATCAGAAGATGATACTTAGAAAAATTACAAACCTTAAAGATTACTTCCTTACCTTGGACTAATATAGGTATTTTGTTGCTGACATCCAAGAAGATAACAGGGCACACTAAATGAAATGGTTAGACAAAAACAATATGGTTCCCTTCTGTGTACAATGGCTCATAAATGTGGTGAAGAGTATAAACCATCTTCTACTAATTTTTGATCCAGTGTTGACTGATGGCTTCATGTGCAAGTATAGTGAATTCACCTCTTGCTCTGGCTTTATAGATGCTTTACAATTTTCTGAACTGTCAACTCAAACAGGACCTTGGATAGCTCCTTTAAAGTCAAGGGGAAATTCAATATTCCTGGTGTGGAAGCTACCATCCATGAAACATCTCTCTCTCTCTCTCTCTCTCTCTCTCTCTTAAACTTAGGGACAAAGCAGATCACCCCTTTGTGCCACTGTCCAGGTGGCTTCAGAGTGTGGTGTTTTGACACTGCTCGCTCTGAAGACACCTGGAAGCTGGCTTCCAGCTGCCCAGCTGCCCACATGTGGGCCAGTTTCTGAGCATCTTGGGAGCATGGTGGTTACACGCAGCAAGCCCACAACGTGCTGGAAAGCTGCTGCGGAAAAGCCGCTAAAGGCAGCTTTTCCATGATTAAATAAGGGACTGTTGAAAACCGCTCTTTTTTCAGCAGGTGCCACTGTGGATTGTGGCTGCCATGGCCACAATCCATCTTCAGATGGGGCAGCTTGATGCCTTCCCCCTCATCTGGACCAACCATTTCAGCCCCAATTAAGCAGAATTGTTTACAAATGATGAAAGGCCAATTTCATAATCATACAGCTTGTAGTTCTTTAAACACTAATAATAATAATAATAATAATAATAATAATAATAGTTTATTTATAGCCCGCTCCTCTGTATATACACTCGGAGCGGGGTACAAGTAAAAAAAACATAGATTAAAACAATCCCATGACCCGTTTCCAAACCTCCCACCCCTTAAAAATAGATTAAACAGCAATGATTAAAACAGTTATTTAAAAACATATAGCTACATCCTAACCCTTCCTTATGTGGCCACGTCATAAGTGGGGATCAGAACATGGGAGTAGGCAGGAATCAAAGTCTGGAACCGAAGCCGGGGATAAGGAATTTCAGGGGAAGGCCTGCCGGAAGAGATGCGTCTTTAGGGCTTTTTTGAAGCAATCTAGAGATGTCATGAGACGCATCTCATCCGGCAGACCATTCCAGAGCTTGGGAGCGGTCGCAGAAAAGGTCCTCTGGGAGGTCTGTGCCAGCCTGGTCTTGATAGGCTGTAGTAAGTTCCTCCCAGAGGATCGAAGTGTGCGGGGAGGATCGTACGGGGAGAGGCGGTCCCTGAGATAAGATGGGCCCAAGCCATGTAGGGCTTTAAAGGTTAAAACCAGCACCTTGTACTGTGCCCGGAAACTAATTGGCAGCCAGTGGAGAGATTTAAGCACTGGAGTTATATGTTCTCTCCTAGATGTCCCAGTAACTAATCTGGCTGCCATGTTTTGGACCAATTGAAGTTTCCGGGTTAGGTACACGGGCAGCCCCATGTAGAGCGCGTTGCAGTAGTCTAATCGTGAGGTGACCAAAGCGTGTACCACAGTTTCCAAATCCCTCATCTCCAGGAAAGGGCGCAGCTGGCGTATCAGCCGAAGCTGATAACAGGCACTCCTGACCGTCACATTCACCTGACTAGTCATGTGAAGTGACGAGTCTAGGAGTACCCCCAGACTGCGAACAGGGTCCTTCGAGGATAGTGTGATTCCATCTAGGACCGGGAGTTGTATTCCCAGACCTGGTTTCGGGCCGGTGACTGTCAGTACCTCCGTTTTGTCTGGATTCAGTCTCAATCTGTTTTCCCTCATCCAATCCATTACCGCTGCCAGGCAGTCATTGAGAGAGGAGACGCCATCTGAGGTCTGAGCAGATGATCTGGTCATGGAGAAATATATCTGAGTGTCATCAGCGTACTGATGACACTGAGCTCCATGCCTCCGAATGATCTCACCCAGCGGCTTCATGTAAATATTAAATAGCATCGGGGACAGAATGGCGCCTTGTGGGACGCCACAGCTTAGCTCAATTTTGGAGGAGCAGCTGTCCCCGAGCCTCACCCTTTGGGTCCTGCCGGAGAGAAAGGAACGGAACCACTGTAAGGCGGTGCCTCCGATCCCCATCCCTCTCAGCCGGTCCAAAAGGATGGCATGATCTATGGTGTCAAAGGCCGCTGAGAGATCCAAGAGCACCAGCAGGGTCACACTACCCCTATCAGTGCTCAAGCGGAGGTCATCTGTCAGAGCAACCATGGCAGTCTCAACTCCATATCCTGCCCGGAAGCCGGTTTGAAATGGATCGAGATAATCGGTTTCATCCAAGACAGCTTGGAGTTGGGAGGCGACTGCTCTCTCGATCACCTTGCTTAAAAATGGCAGCAAGGAAACTGGTCTATAGTTGTTTCGGTCCAGGGGATCAAGGGAAGGTTTCTTCAGGAGGGGCTTTACGGCCGCCTCCTTCAGACAAGAAGGAACAGTGCCTTCCCTGAGGGACGCATTGATTACATCCCTAAGGAATGTTTTCAATGTGTCCCCTCCCTGGACGACCAGCCATGATGGACATGGATCGAGAGGGCAGGTTGTTTTCCTCACGCTTCCAAGGAGCTTGTCCACGTCATCAGTACTTACAGATTGAAACTCATCCAATAAAGTGACAGTAACGGAGTTGCTAGGTGCCTCATTTACAGATGCTGCTAGAACATTGGCGTCTAAGTCAGCCCTTATCCGAGAGATTTTGTCTGCAAAGTAGATGTTAAATGCGTCACAGCAGGCCACTGTAGGGTTAAGTAGGGGATTTGGCGCAGGGGGAACCTGCGTCAGCTCCCCAACCACCTTAAACAGCTCCGCTGGACGGGACTCTGCAGACGCAATGCGTGCAGAGTAGAAGGATCTCCGCGCTGCACGCAAAGCCTCCCAATAGGCACGAAGATGCTGCCTATGGCGAGTTCTGTCGGACAAGAGCCGAGTCTTCCGCCATTTGCGCTCTAGTCGTCGTCCAGCCCGCTTCATCTCCCGGAGTTCCTGGGAGAACCAGGGCTTACGGTTGGGAGCGGGTTGGAGAGGACGCTCAGGAGCGATAGTATCGAGGGCCTTGGGAAGGACGGTGTTCCAAGTATTCACCAAGGTCTCGGTAGAGTCGCCGGTGCTACCAACCATTAAACCCTCTAAGGCATTCTGGAAGCCTGTTGGTTCCATCAGCCTTCGAGGGCGGACCATTATAATGGGTCCGCCACCCCCGGGGGAGCGGAAAGTGGCCTTAAGTTCCATCTTGATCAGAAAGTGGTCCGTCCATGACAATGCGGAGGTTTTGGTTACCTCCGCCCACGGATACTCCTGTTCCGTACTAAAAATCCCATCGAGTGTGTGACCCGCACAATGAGTAGGCCTGTCAACCAATTGGGATAGGTTCATGCTTGTCATGGATTCCATGAACTCCCGAGCCGCTCCAGATAGATTGGATGGGCTGGTCTCTAGAGGGATGTTGAAGTCGCCCAAGACCAAAAGTCTGGGCGAATCCAACAACAACTCAGAGACCAGCTGAGTCAGCTCGGTTAGGGAGTCCGTTAGGCAACGGGGTGGCCGGTATACCAACAGAATCCCCAAGCTATCCCTGGTCTTCAGGCTAAGGTACACACACTCGATATGGGTTGTTTTCCGGACAGGCTTTCTGATCAAGGTCAGGTTGGTTTTATGGACTAAAGCCACACCGCCCCCTCGCCCACTTTCCCTTATCTGCTCACTGACCGTATAACCGGCTGGGAGAGCTTGCGCCCAAGTTACAGCGCTGGCATCTCCCAGCCAGGTCTCAGTAAAGCATGCCAGGTCGGCCTGTTCATCCACGAGGAGGTCGTGGATGATGTGGGTTTTCCCCTTGGCCGACCTGACATTGCAGAGGAGCAGATTAAGGGATTGTGGAACGATTGGTGCACTCCCCACATTATCCTGGGAAACAGAGTGAACAGAAGAAGGGATAGGTATCAAACATCGATCCCTTCTTCTTTTGTAACATGTGTTCACTCTGTTACCGCCATATCTTCCCTGACCCCGCACAACTTCAATAGCCGCTCCCCAATTACTTCCAGCTCCATTATCAGATGATAAAAGTGGATAATCCAGCTAAATTTCCCGTCCCAGGACAGATGTAAAATCTCCAACACATAAGAGAATGGGGTTACAACAGGCGTCCCTTCAGGCTTCCTTCAGGGTCAGCAGATGTTGGGGAGGGGTGGGAGGGCAGAGACCTAAGTCCTCCAAAAGGAAAACCACACCCTCTGGCTTGCCCTGCCTTGCCTGGCCTTGGCTGTGGAGCCTCAGGTGGAGAATGGCTTCAGGCTGCAGCAGGCGTCCCTTCAGGCTTCCCTCAGGGTCAGCAGATGTTATGGAGGGGTGGGAGGGCAGAGACTTAAGTCCTCCAAAAACAACCACACCCTCTGGCTTGCCCTGCCTTGCCTGGCCTTGGCTGTGGAGCCTCAGGTGGAGAGTGGCTTCAGGCTGCAGCAGGCGTCCCTTCAGGCTTCCCTCAGGGTCAGCAGATGACTTAAAGACTTAAAGAAAGTGAGGAAACCAGGTAGGATTGTATCCACATTGCAGAAATAATCCAGTTCGACACCACTTTAACTGCCATGGCTGAATGCTATGGAATTGTGGGAACTGTTTGTTGTGGAAGCAGAGCTCTCTGACAAAGAAGGCACTATGTGTCACAAAACTACAATTTCTAGAATTCTGTAACATTGGCACATGGAAGTAAAAGTGGTGTTAACCTGGATTATTTCTGCAGTGTGGATGCAGCCTAAGTAACTTGAAAGGATGAATCTATTAGGTTTACCCTCTCCTGCAATTATAATTATAAAATCTAAAGTTTTTTCTATTACATTAATGAAAACATAACTAAAACTGGTACATTCTTGGCAAAAGTAAACCAAAAAAAATCCTCACCCATCATTAGTGGCCAAATTTTCCTCAGGAAAGAAGTGGTAGCAACCTTAGTTCAGCAATTTACACCTAAATACATAGAGATTCAAAGCCAGATTTTAAAAGCCAAGCACTCAAAGACCTCTCTAAAATTTGACAAATGTGTATTTTGCCTTCATTTTTTGTTACAAATAAAACCCTGAACTACTTTATATTTTGTTGTGAAAAAATATGGAGTGGTTGTGTTATTTTAAAGAAAAGATCACAGCAAAATTCCCACTGACTTAATATTCTGACCTTCCAATTGAAATCAGGTGGTCTAATGAGAAAGTGGCAAAAGTTACAGCTGCCAAAAAACCACAACAGCACTCTTGGATACAAATAAGGACCAGACGGCTTTTTATTTACATGAAGGAAAACATTTCTGAACAAACAATAAGTGTAATAGAATATGGTGTATGTAAAAATGTTATCATGAATAGTTTCAGGATATAACATGGACCTGTATGCATTTGTTGGGCAACCAGGAGACGGCTTTCTTTCCTCTTTTCCCACACCCATTTGGACCATCCTAAAAGGCCTACTGAGTTTTTGGAGATGCCTCCTGAACAGCACTGGGTTTGTTGTATAGAACTACAGTGTAAAGCAGGTCAGGTTGGCTTATTCTCGAGCTTCTGGTGGGCAGGCAAAACTATATTAAAAATAATTTCAGAATGGCTTTATAAATGGCTTGTAAACTATTTTTTTAAGTGTCTTTATTTTTATGCATGCCATGGGAAGTCCTGCTGGTCACAAAAGTGATAAAAATATACTTTAAATAAATGAAAGAACAATAGAGGAATCATCCAAAACTGGGAGGCAGGGTCAGAATTGCTCTGCTTTGATCAGTTTCCTCCACATGATACCCAGGAGCACCTTCCTTGCATTGCAGTTTCATGTGACACGGAATTTAAGAAGCTCCTGACCTGTAGAGAAAATATTTGCTTTCATCTCCTTACTGCCACAACAATTCTTGAAGCCTTGGTATCATTTGCTAAAGTTTGAAAGCATGTTGAGATCAGGCATTTCACATGCCTGAAGCCATCTAGGATCATCTGTGATAATATATCAATTTCCACATCTCTGGCAGAGAGCTCTAGAACAGAGAGATAATCTTCCTAAATTTAATTTTTACCAGTAAGAACAAATGTTACAACTTTTCTCCTCTCTGTGAGAAAAACTGTACATCTTTCAAAGATTGTTCACAGTTAAGAAAATACAGTTTTCTGTTCTGGAGTGTGCTTTCAGTGAAACAAAAGCTCTTTTCTGTGCAACCCCCATGTACATTTTTCATGCAGAAAATGTCCCAAAAAGTTCAAAAAATCTCACGTAACTAGGATTCTCCTCGCCAGGACTTCCCAATGCTCATGAAATGGTTTTTAATTTTTTTTTGAATATTTCTAAATTTATTTTCCATCCCCAATTATTTGACATTGATAAGGAAAAATGGACAAGTACCTGAGCCTGAATTCAAAACTCAGGTGGGAGATAAAACTGAATTTCTTCTCATTTTACTGACAGAAGTAGTTCCATCGGCAGAACCCTCTTATTGGATACTGGCCATGGAAGATAACTGTGACAATTTCTGTTGTTATCACTATTAAAAAGACCTCATGCAAAGTTATATATTGATGATATGCCACTTTACTACTAATTGAGCAGGTCTACAAAATGGTTTCTTTCTAATGATGAAGAGGATGCCATTATATACAAATGTATTTTGATTAGTGGTGGTCATGTATCTATATACAGCCTTTTAAAAATGCTAATTTTCAAGATTCATTGTTTTGCTAATCATGAAATAGCAACCCTGGGCTAGTTCTCCATTTTGGAAGTCAGAGGGGGGTCCTACTTTCACTTATGAGAATTCAATTAGATGTTTATTAGCTCTTGTTAAATTAACTGTCGCCTAATGCAGGAAATCATTCAGTGTGTCTTCAGTTATACACTAGAGTGGCTACAAAGATTACAAGAGGTATTGCTGCTATGAATAAGCCCCCGGAGCAAATGTTGGGGGCTAACATTTTGTTAAAGCAACATTCCTTTATTTAATATTAGTTATTACTCATCTCATGTACAAATGCTAACAAAAAGCATCCCAACCAGAAACATGTAGAGTCATTTGCATACTTACAATTAAGCCTGGAACTCAGCCTAAGCACATGTACCATGGCCTTCATTTTCTTCCCCCCCCCCCCCCCCATTATTCTTATTTTCCTTTTTCAGATTGTAAAGTTCTTGAAACAAGGAGTTGGGGTTTAGGAGATCTGTGTTCCAAGCTCCCATTGAGCCATGAAACAAGCTGGATACTCTTGCTCTAACTCTCCCCTTCCCCTGAATAATAGGGTTGCTGTTGTGAAGAGAAAATGGAGATTAATTCAGATGCCACTGCAAAAGGGTGGTGTTGTGCTGAGCCTATCCAGGCCGCCACCATTGGCTTCAAGTTACTCTGAGTGGCTACTCAGAGCTGACCGAGGATTGAAGACTTTATCACACAGGGGAAATTGGGGGATTCAAAAAGCATTATCCAGGGAAAGTCTTGCAATCACGGCTAAGACTATCACATGACATCGCAATTAGAGAGGGCTTATCCCAGGAATAACCAGGGAATAACCAGCAAAAAATCATTCATGGGGAAATCCTGTGAATGATATCTTGCTTGTTATTCCCTGGTTGTTCCTGGGATAAGCCCTCTCTAGTTGTGATGTGTGTGATAATCTTAGCTGAAATCACGTGACTTTCTCTGGATAATGATTCCCCCCCCCATGTGATAGTACCGAGTCTCTCGATGACATCAACATTATGTGGGTTATTTACTGCGAGTTATTAATTAATTAATTAATTAAGCTACTTAATTTAAGTATACTAAACTAAGTAATCTCCTGGAACAGTTGTAATTGTAGGAATAAATATATGCATCCTTAAGCGTTCTGCAATCACAATCACTACTTAGTTGTGATTGTGACACTATTGCCATGATAATAACTCCTCCACAGCCTGGGCATCAGCTTCATAGGGAGAAGAATGTCCATTCTGCCAACAATTGGAGCATTGGTGAGTGACAATTATATCAGTCTTGTGGGAGTCAGTCCAGAAGTTACTTAGGTCCAGAAGGCACTGCAGAAATAATCCAGTTTGAGACTGCTTTAACTGCCCTGGCTCAGTGCTGGGGGATCCTGGAAATTGTAGTTTATTGTAGCACCAGAGCTCTCTGACAGAGAATGCTAAATGTCTCAAACTGGATTATTTCTGCAGTGTGTTTTGGATCTAAGTTGCTGATGCAGAATGCTGGTCATTATCCCATATAAATGTGTGTGTATAGGTGCTAATTTTTAAGAATACATATACTAATGTTTTCAAGTCTTGGAAATAATTTCTAGTAATCATAACGCTATTCAGATATGATTTAATTTTGGGTGAGGTGATAATACTGCCATGTTGTCAGACAATGGTTTTCATTTAGTGGTTCAATATGCATGACTATCAACTTTGCAAAGGCTAAATTGTAATATCACTGAAGCTATATAATTTTTTGTTTCCGTTGCATGCAGAGAATGGATCTGGATGCTCTCTTCGAGTTTTTTCAAAATTATTTTTAAAAGAGCACATTTTAAATCATTAGAATGCACAGCTTTCATATCGAGTGGAAAGTAAAGCTGAATGGTGCTGCAAATTCCATTTCAAGTAAAAATCATTATCAAAGCCATCATTTTTAGGAGGCAGCTAAGAGCTGAACTACATTACTTCCGTTTTCCTATTAATAACACATCTTGCTCCTATTACCACTTTTCCTCTTTGCCCAGAAGGGGTTATGAATAGGGGGAAACTGTAATCTAGCTCTGTGAATAGATTCAATCAAGTACCTCCAAGGCCAGATCCTGTGAGCTTTAAATGGATGGATGGGGTGAGATATATATATATATATATATATATATATATATATAGTTTCTTAACATTAAGAATTCCATATAAAAGCTTACATGGTTCAAAAATGAGTTTAAATAGTGATCTTATAAAATTTTCACATAAAAATGTTATTTCAAGAAATGAAATAGTGCTAAGAAACTACAGATGGAATCCCACAGTCTATTAAGAAAAAAAAAATCAGTTGGAGAAAATGTAAGTGAAAGTTCTGTGATGAGTCCTCTCAGTTTAACTTTAATCAGACAAAAGGGCTTAAGCCAATTCTTGTAAATTTTATTGGATGAGTAAATGAAAGAGAATCCAGTCTGGAGATGTCTTGTGGCTTTTTATGCATATTCCTAAATGGATTCAGTCCTTCAATAAATGTTTTTAATAATATATATAGTAGATTTCAGTACCCATGTTGCCATGGTACATGGATGTTGTATGGGAGAGAATGTCACAGAAACTCCTTTGCACATTTAGTAGGAATATGGAGAAGGATTCTCAGAGCTCCATGGCTCAGCCACTTCTATAGCCAGACTGACCCATGTGCCTTATTTCCATTCCTCCAATTTTTCAGAGGAAAACCAGAACAGGAGTGTCTGAGCAAAAACAGAGTGTGGTCAGGAATAAGAAGGCAGAAAACATTAAACACAGACCGACCCATGTGCTTCATTTCCATGCCCTCCAATTTATCACAGAGAAAAATCAGTAGAGGAGTGTCTGAGCAAAACCAGAGTGTGGTCAGGCAACAAGAAGGCAGAAAACATTAATGAGGAAAAACACATGAAGGTACTATTTTAACATGAGAACTTGGAATTTATTTACCAAGTTTACAAAAGTTGGGAAGAGGGAAGGAAAAAAAACCCTCATAAATCAAATGTTTTGTGCAGGTACATACATACAACATGATTAGAAATAAATGTTATAACCCATTATTTTAAAATTAGACATCACTCAAAGTTACAGCTTTCTCTCAAATCCATGGTCATTGAATGAACTCACTGTTCACATTGACCCCTCTGCCTGATTCACATGATTTTTATGTGCCTTCAAATCATTTCCAACATATGGAATCCTAAGATGAATCTATCATGGGATTTTCTGGGGATGAAAATGTGTTACTCACCCCAGTGGGTCTCCATGGCCAAATGGGTATCAAGTACTGATCTCCAGAGTCATAGTCCCACGCTCAAACTGCTACACCACACTAGCTCTCAATTCACAGGATATATCAGGTCAAATCCCAGCTTTTCATAGTATTCATATTGTCACATTGAAGCAATCATAGCCACTCAGATTAACTGTTTCACCTATTATTGCAGTATTCTCAGGGAGGATGAGAGTTGATTGTGGGATTTTCTATTTCAGATGCCAAAATAATGTTGCCAGCAATGGGGACTAGAAGGGTGTGTGAACCATTTGCTGTTCCACCTCAAGAAGCAAAATGTCTTGGTTTTCTTATGCCAATCAGGGTAATGAACTCTTTTTACATAATCACTATAGAAAGGTAGCCTATGGAAACATGAGGTTGGGAGAAAATGGAATCTTCTGCCACTTGACCCATCTTCTAATCCACTCCATGTGTCTTGATGAGGAATGAAAATGATATTCCCCCAAAATCTGGGAAAACAATAAAACAAACTTCTTCTTGAGTTTCAGAAAAACCTGGCAAGAAGAAACCTGGACTGATGAGAATCTTCACAATTGGGAAATTATTCTGTGCAATTGAATGTATGGCTTTTGCAAAGCAAACAGCATTTTCCATGAAGAAAGTACAATTTTCCCTGCAGAAATACAACGTACCCTTAATATCCACTAAAGTTTAGTTCCAGAACTCCCCTGTAGATACAAAAATCCATAGATACCCAAGTTACATTATATAAAATCGCATAGTAAAATGGTGTCCCTTATATATAATGAGGGGGAAAAAATCAAGATCTTTTTGGATCCCCCCCCCCTCATATTTTCAAACTGTGGATGGCTGAATCTGTGGATTTAGAATTCGTCAATATGGAGGAGCAATTGTATTATTTTCAGCAGCAAAAAACCTTCTTCCTATGCAGAAAATGCTATTTTTAGTTAATAAATACCATGTGCAAATTTTACATGGAGCAGATCCTCAACTGTACTGATTGAAAACTGCACAGTTTTCAAAGACATTCTTACAGAGGGATGGAATGGCTAAAATTACTAATTCTATCCATTGAGAACTAAACGAAATCCCTTCTCTTGATTGGGGCAAGTCATTTATTACTTGGCGCTAACATGGTGTAGTGTTTTGTGTGTTGGACTATGACTCTGGAGACCAGGGTTTGATTCCCCTCAGCCATGGAAGCCCTTGAATGACCTTGGGCAAGCCACACTCTCTCAACCTCTCAGGACAGAAAGAGCTGTTGGCTGGCATAGATGAAGAAGCTAGGTGAATGATCTCCCTTAGGAATCCAATGTGGAATAACGTAACAGCTCCAAAGGTATCACCATTTGCCTAATTGTATGTCTCCTATATTTTAGGAGGACTGCAAAGTCTTCTTAAATCTTCAATGTTCACTTTTTCATTCAGAGAAAAGCAAAGCTACAGATGGAACTGCTCCCTCTGAAGGGAAAATGAAGTATGGGCCAAAACAGATCAGCAAAAAAATGGCTTCAGGGTGGCATGGGGTATGCCTTATGTACAGTGCACATCCTGATACTGCCCCAAGTGTGTGTCACACCACCCTGCTGACCACACAGTGGTTGGCATCACACTGTTTCTGCAGTACACGTTTACACATGCCATGCTGCAGAAATGCCGAAAAGCCACTGACATGGCAGAAAGGGTGTCTTTTTTCCACCCCCAAAAGAAGAGGCATCTTGCCACTTCTTTTGGGGTAGGAAAAATGCGGTTGCCACAGCCCTGATCTATCTCTCAAATGGGCACAAAGAGCCCCTCCTTTACAGCCGTCTGTTTCAGCCCTATGTCTGTAACAATGTTGGGTATACACACAGATTTGGGACTTCCTTTTAGTTGTTCCAGTGTTACCTTCTTCTGATTTGTGTATTCAAGGTAGCAGTGTTCCTAGTAATGCATTACTTTGACCAACAGCTGAAAAGTACTTTCTAAGCATAATTTCTGGGCTCTGTAGTTCTCCTGCTGTGTCTTGCAGCCTTCAGTGAGTTTTAGATTGAGCACTGAATGCCTCTGTGTTAAAATTTCTTTGCTTTCCACTGCCAAGTTGCAGTCAACCTGCCCCCTGCTCTTGCCAATAAAATATCATTTGCTTGGGATGCCTTCAGTGCAAGTACTGCCTGGGGCATTCCTTTATGACTTCCCTTTTGATGTGCCATTTTGTTGTACATCTCATAAAAATCAAACAAACAAACGTGTCTGGAATAGGTGCCACTCTGTGTCATGCTTGGAAAATCAGAAGGCCAGGAACAGTCATTTTCTCAGAACTCCACTTGTGGCACCACACTAATCAGAGCACGTTCTCAGAGGGCCTCCGTCATTTCTTCTCTTCTGATTCCTTAAAGTGCAGAAGGGGATAAAGTGCTCACCTGCTGCTTAAGCTCATCAGTACCTTCCTGCATGACAGCAGGAGGAAAAGTGGAAGCAAGGGGCGGGGGAAGAGACAGAATGTCAAAGCTACTTTTTTTGGATAAAGTGTAATTAGAAGCAAAAGGCAGGTAGGGGTTTTGATAAGATGTGATTAAATCAGAACCTGTATTTAATAATATTCATCAGCACCAAATTGTTGTTGCACACTCCAGAAAATGAATATCCTGGAGAAAAGTTTTTTAGGGCTTGAATTTCTAGGTGAGAAATTCTATATTACCGGTATATAAATGTGGGTTTCTGTATTATTTAAACTTTTGCTTAAGAGATGGATGCATCCTGAATCCAGAACCCAATAAAAAAGGTGTTAAAAGTCCATTTTCTGAAATTATTTGTCTAAAGATTGAAAGCTCTGATCATCCAGCCAGTTAAATGCACCAGGCAGCTATCTATATCCACTTGTCCACAACTTCTGAATTCATATACTCATTAAATCATAGAGTTGAAAGGTACTCCCAAGGTCATCTTCCATCAAGGAAGAAATCCTCAGCTATGAATCCCTGACCAGATGCCTATCCCATCTTTCCTTTAAACATTTCAATTAAGGAGAATACACCACCTTTCAAGATAGTCAATTCCATTACTGTTGGGGATAATATTGGCAAACAAGGATCATTTGGCTATGTTCTGATATCTGGTACAATATGCAAGCATCTTCGAGGACCACCTGGATTCTTGGGGCAGGGTGTGAGGTGATACTCTTTGCAGGATCTTGGGGCCAGAGCTTCTTGCTGGGACTAGGTTTTTTTACAGGATTCTTCTAGTCAGGGTTTTTCCAACTGTGAAGAAATCTCCCTTTCAGTCCCCTCCCTCCCTCCCCCAAAAAGTATAATTGAATATACAGTTACAAAGTATTTTAATAATAATGATAACAACAACAACAAGAATAAATTTTATTTATATGCCGCTTCTCCCACAGGATCAAAGCGGCTTACAATAACGGATCTGGTAGATTCAGCCCTTGCTGAAATCAGGCAGGTTTATGCACTAGCCACCTCCTCTTTCTCTCTGGTGTGTGTATGTGTGTGGTTTTATGGGAATTTGCAGAGGGAATCTCAGCCTTTCTTCCTCTGAAACAGCTGCTGGGGCAAAGAGGATTTTCCTCTCCAGTTTGTCTTCCCTCTCTGGAGTATGTGTGTGTATGCACTTGTGGAAATGACAGTTTGGAGCATGTGCAAAAAACTTGTTTCCAAGATAGCAACGGGATTTGTCTACATCTGTCTGAAACCCAAATTCGCTTTCAGTCCACTTTTTTGCCTAAGTAATGTGCTTTAAGCCCCTTGTTGTGCTCTCTGTGTGATAAGCATTAGCAAATTTGCTTGCTTTTCTGGGATGCCAACACTTTAATGATTTTCAGGATGGAAGCACATAGGTCCCCGTGTCCAGTGTAGCCTACATTTTGTCTCAGATATTATTTCTGTTTTCAGTTAAGATTATCTGAAGGCTCATCAATGCATCAATGGCCTGTTTGGGCCATGTGGTGACTGGGAACGAAAGACTATAATAATCGGATAATAAAAGTTCAACTCCATTATCAACAGAAGTGTAACTTGATCCAGGGGCAGCCAGTTCTTTCCCTCAGCTGTAATTGTTTTACTCAGATACTCTCAACCTGCCTACCATGTTACAGGTGTAAACATCCTTTCTATATGTTATTCCTCCTTCTCTTCTGTTCTCTCTGTAGGAATGAATCTTATTCCACTAGATTTAAGTAATGCTTATTAAATCATGTTTGCATACCAGTCTTAGGACTTCAAGTTCTTAATGGTGGTGGTGTGGTTAAATGATTTGCATCCTTCCAAGGTCGCTAAAATGAATATCCAGCTTGTTGGGGGCAATTAGTTTACACTTTCTAAACTGCTCAGGGAGTGCTTAAGTGCACTGATAAGCAGTATAGAAATGTACTTGCTATTGCTATTGCTATTGCTATAACATCTGTGTAGCCAATTATTCACATCCCGAATTCTTCTCTCTATTCCTCGGCCATCCCTTCAACAGGAATGACACGTGAAATATGTACCTGTAATCTCAAGGTCCTCCAACTTCCTACCATCATCTTTCCTGGCCCACTGAAGTGTGAAGAAGCAGAGCTGAGGCTGTTATACTGTCTCTTCCAGTAGGATAACCAGCTGGTTTCAGGTCTAGCTTCCAACATTCTGAGACAGAAAAAACAACAGAGCACAGATGTTATATTTTACTGCGACACACACACACACACACTCCAACCAACTGTGTCTCTTCTTTCTATTTAGGAAGTCACACAGACCTCTTGCCCTTTCTCTTGATCATGACACAAACCTTTTTATTCTTTCTGTTCACATGCTTTTGATCTCAAGCTTGTAGGGACCGAAGGCAGTTGTAGAGTTAAGTCCTATCCCCAATCAACTAAATCAGTGGTGGCCTCTCCCCTTTTATCAACATGCTCAAAGCAGAACATGATGCCTGAAACACACAAAACAATCCTCCTAATGCTTCCAAACAATTAAAATAATTTTTAAAAAATCAGCCTTAAGAGACAAGCTCACTTTTGTTTTGCTCTTCTGACAATCCTATGTAAAACAGCCCTACTTACTCCCCCTGTTCCTGAGCTCCTGATAATAAGGTACGTACTTCACTGAGGTTAGTCCAAGAGTCTGTCTATTCTATGCAAGACTGTTTCTGATCTGGAACAGCAGGTGTTTCCCCCTAAATTGAGTATATAACCAAAGGCCAGATTATTTTGGCCCATGAGGCTAAATATATGGATATGTTCCACAAGCATATCTTCCTGTCTTCAGATGCAAGATTGGAAATATTTTTTAAAAAAGCAATCAACAAGTGTTTTCCTTTCCCAGCACTCAAAAGGAGATGTCTGGTGCAGCCATCTCACTCCTATAGGGTCAGTCCAGCCTCATTTTTTCCTTGGAAGGAAAGGATGAGTGACCACACCATTCTGCCTTCATTCTTAGTCTACCAAATAACTCTCAGGTAAGACTGTGTAATGATGGCCACATGTCCTGTTTTGTTTCCTCGTCCTTTAGTCCCCCAAATTATATTGCATCTGAAGGTGGTTAATCCATCTACTGATTAAGTCAACATTAAATAAATGAAAATCTAAAACTAAAAATCTATCCTTCCTGAGTAAATCTAGTCTTTAAAAAATAGCCCATCAAAATGAGTTGCCATCACTGCACTTATTGACACTAAGTTCTAAAATTATGCAGAAGGATGAAGTATCTTTTCTGTTCTCTCTTCTTTGGAACCTACCACCAATCAATTTTATTGAATGACCCTGAGTGCTAGTTTTGCATCCATGGGAAAGAAGAAAAATCTCTTTTCATTTCATGCCATGCATAATTGTATCTCCACAATGGGCCCTATTCCTAGCTGCCCCCCCCCAAAAAAAACCTCTTCGTTATGCATTGATAGAGAAGATGCACCAGGATCTTTTAGCCAATGTTTTTGTTACATTTTTTTAATGATTCCAGCCGCAACCCTATAACATTTTACTTAGGGGTAAGCCCCATAAAATTTAATGGGATTTACTTCTGAGTAGGCATGCACAGAAACATATATCCCATTTCCTTTTCCTCTCTAGTGTGCAGCCAGTTCAGCACCATGGACTGGAGTACATTCAAATGCATTTTATTCTCACTGTAGAAGCAAAATACCCAATGAGCAATTTTTGCCCTGTCTGTATCTTGTTATAACTTTATCTCTCCCTGACTGCATTTTTTTTTTTGTAATTTTAACTTCCCCAGGTTAGATAGGCCCTGTGAGCCATATTTTTTTCTTTTTACAAAAAGCTTTGTTGTTTCTGTTTTTCTTCCAACTTGCTTAAACTATCTTTTATAATATATTTTCCTGATATATAATTCTTTCCATTTTCTTCATGTAATCCATGTAATATTCAACTTGTTCAACAGATCTGTTGTATGGTATACAGTCACATTGCTATCTCAAGATTTTTGTCATCTATCTATCTATCTATCTATCTATCTCATCTATCTAAAGAAAATACACAGCAGAGCATCTCTGTGCAATAAGAAAAATCTGTGTTAAAAAGGGTCAACCCTCTGCCTGTCCCACAACAGAATTTTTCGTATACTGTGGGAGAACTATGTATTATCTAAGCATGGACCTCATTCAAGTGTTTTTTTCATAAGCAATTCAGTTTATGTTGACATGATTCTGCTGAAGGGTCCTCAATCAATGACAACCAGAATTTTGGTCTGATGCTATAGCAGTTCAGTTCAGAAACCTTTTATTCGCTTTAAGAGAAAATATAAAGATAGGGGGTGGGAGTCCTGTGGTCATGTAAGCATGCCTTCTTCTTCATTGCTGATGTGTCCAGTGGCCACCTCTCTGGTATTTGCCTGTATGGTCACTATGTGAAGAAGTGTTTTTCCACACAATGGATGTGTGGGAGGACTTGATGGAGCCAGAGCACACTTCAAGTAGATCTCTACTCTGTGTAAGCTAGGTGTCCTATGTTGCAGTCAGCAAGTGTCCCAGGGACCGTGTGGTTGAATTATAAGAGCTGTTAAGGAATTAATACAGTCCAAGTCAGTCACAGGGTATCCAGCAGGATGAAAGGAGAAGCAACAGAGCAATCAGCCGGTCCAGAGGCCATTTTGCAAGTCAGCATTCCAGAGAAACAAAGCCAGAAAGAAGTGAAAAAGGCTCGGAAGTCATAGAAAGTCCAAGGTCAAAAACATGAACACCAAATGTACTTCTGGTTTCAAGAAAAGAGGGTTGAAAACAACAAACAGCTAGGGAGTGACTGGGAGAGTTATAGGTAGCAGTTACAAGACTCCAGGTGCCTAGTTAAGTCAGTGTCTTCTACTTAACCTTTTGGGAGCTGCATAATTTTTCTTTGTCTTGCCCTTGCTGGATGAATGATGGCATTTGATCTTCAGCATCTGCAGCCTCCTGCTGGGGAGTAGGGTCCCACTCTGCCTCAGCCCCTGGCTGCCTTGATTCAGACAAAGGCTTCTTTATCAGGAGCCGCAGATTCCAGGCACTCTGCCTCCTCCTCTCCCCCCAAACTGTTGGAATCTAGGGGGTTAGTCATGACACTAGGACTAGGGATAGGCAAATTTGTCCACTTACTTTGCTATTATGTAAATCCAATCTACAATGCAATCTAATTAATAGTCTCTGCTGCTCCTGCTGCTGCTGCTGTTATGTGCCTTCAACTTGACTCTGACTTGTGGCAATCCTATCCTAGGGTTTTTGTGGCAAGATTCATTCAGAGGAGCTTTGTCGTTGCCTACCTGTAAGGCTGAGAGTGTAACTTGTCCAAGGCTACCCAGTGATTTCTACAGCTGAGCAGGGATTTCAGTACACATCTCCCTGAATCCTAGTCCAACACTGAAACCACTAAACCATATTGGCTTCATTACCAAACAACAACAACAACAACAAGAATTAGAAATAATCTTTTATTTTAGAACTTCCTTTCTGTGAAAGATTGTAAAGACAGTAAAAGCTAATTCAGAATGGCTACCAAAGCTCTATATGGTTATTCACTTACAAAAAGGTAGGACTATGGGGGATGGGTGTTTGAGGAGGGATTTATAAGTATCTCACCACCACCACCTATGTACCTGTGCACTCAGCTGGTATTTATGTTTCTATGAATCCAGTATGACTATGAATCCTGACTCAATATTAGGGAATTTTGGGAACTGTAGTTTTGGGAGACATTTAGCCTTCTCTGCCTGAGAATTCTGGCACCACAATAAACTACAGTTTCCAGGATTCCCTAGCCAATGCTCAGTAGCCAGGGCAGTTAAAGCAGTCTCAAACTGGATTATTTCTGTAGTGTGTTTTGGACCATAGTCCACAACAACAAATCTTTATTGAATCAGTCTACATACTATGCCAAACAATTTAAAGGGGAACCAAACCCAAAGCATGAAAAAAGAGACCAAACCAGCATCATCAGCAAGGAAACATGTTGACAAATAATAAAAATACAAAATGCAGAACATTTATATACAGAAAAAATAACAATTTTTCAAAATAGAACGATTAAAAGACCAACCCCTCTGAATCACTAGAACAAAAAGAGATTATGCATCAGCTGGCATGGTAGGCCCTTTATCCACTATTTTTGTTTTGGACCATGGTCATGTTTCTCTGGATTAATATGCAAAGGGATCTTGTAGCCCCTTTGAGATGAACTGAGAGAAAGAAAGAAGTTGGTAGCATAAGCTTGCACATTCTGCTTCCTCTGATGCAGGTGTGTTATGCTGCAGCAAATAAGGCAAATTTTTGCTGGTGTTAGAAGCATAATTTCCAGGTTGAGGGAAATAATAGTCCCACTATATTCTGCACTGATTAGCCTTGGTCTGGAATAGTGCAGTCAGTTCTGGATGCCTCATTGAAAAATATATATACACAAGTTGGAGCAGGTTCTGAGAAGGGCAATGGTGATAAGAGGTTTGGAGAACAAAGCATATGAGGAAAACCTGAAGGAGTTGGAGATGTTCAGTTTGGCATTGTACTCTTTAAATACATCAAGGGCTGTTACAGAAAAGAGGGGGCAGGGCAGGACTGTTCTTTGTTGCCTCAGAGGATAGGACCAGGTCTAACAGTTTGACGTTATGGGAGATTTTGCTTGAACATTAGAAGGAACTTGTTGATAGCAATATCGGTTCAACAATGGAACCAATTGCCTGGAGAGGTGGTGGGGTCTCCTTCAATGGAGGCCTTCAAAAAGAGGCTGGACAGTTACCTGCTGGGGATGCTTTTGCTGGAGATGCTGCACTGAGTAGGGGTTTGAACTCAAATGGTCCATGAGGTCTTTTTCAACTGTATGATGCTATGAATCAATGGAGCAGTACAGACCGTCCAAACAGGGTGGTCTGGTGCCACCTCTTTTAGTGGTGCAACTGCTGCAGCAGCTAGATACTGCAGCGCAGTTGCACCATAAAAAAGGATCGGGGAAACCGCGCTCCTGTTTTGCTGCACAGTTGCGGCACAGCAAAGAAAAAAAGGCGCCATTAAGCACCTTTGCGCCACCGCAACTGCGCAGCTCCACGCGGAAGCTGTGCAGTTGCACCGGCACCATTACGTACACCTTGTAAACAGCGGTACGTAATGGCGCCAGCACCATTACAGTTTAGGGGTTGGGAGTGTGCAAACAATGCACTCTCCCGAATCTTAATGGCGCCACCCAGGCGCCTCTTCATACCCGTCTGTATCAGGCCAATATGACACTAGCAGGACTCCAGGCATGTGGACAAGAACATCACTTTTCCCCGTTCACAGTATAGTGCTGGAGAAAATGTAGAAAAATATTTACAAATTCTTGTAATCTAACTCAGTAGGGATAAAAGTTTTGAAATTCTTTATTAGTTTATGTGAGAGTGAAATCAGCGAGGATTTACAACCATCGTATACTAATACTTACATTTTTTCAAAAGATCTGTCGGTGGGATAGTGAGGAGGTAGTTTTCAATGAGCTATGAAGAGTGTCTGCTAATGAATTATTCATACTTGTTCAATTTTTGAAATAAATACAGGCACTAAAGATTAGGCTTAGTGGAATGAACTGCACAACATGGCAATAGATGAAAATCCCAACCCTTGGAAAACATCTGCAGATAGCATTTCCATCCATTAGACTTTTATGTCCAAGAGTCTGTGTTTGTATATGGAAATCAGCTTTGTAATAAAATCAGTGGTTTAGATCTGAACTATTGACAGAAATGTGTCTTGTCTGTCGCATGTAGCGTATTATTCATAAGTCTAGGGTTCAGAAGGTTTTAGCATTGCTGTTTCCCAGTGGAGCCTATTAGACACTGCATTAGAGACTGTAATGTGACATCCTTGAGAAAAGCGAAACCAGGAGGTTAGCTGAAGCCCAATCTGACATTCAAGGCTCAATCTACCATTTGCTCAAGCAGCTAACTACCTTGAGAGCAAAGACATGAAAATAATAACTTTCACCCTCTCCCCTTAGACTTGAATCTTTAGAATTTTCTCTTTACGAGCAAAGATGTTGTTGTGGTAGCCCATGAATATTACATGTAGGGAATTGCAGCACACAAGTGTCTGTGTTTCAAGGAACTTTAATAGTACAAAATTGTGCATCCAGTTGGTTTAACTTACACTCAGTTCTTTAAGAGCAGTTCCATTATTTTCCACCCAATAATGACATCCGTTAAGAGACTACATACCAGCCGTTGAATGGAGGTTGTTTAGAAACATCCTGAAGAGAAGTCACAGTAGAATCTCAGGAATTAGTAAATGAATTCTCATGCAACTTCTAGAGAACACCTGTTTTTCACTAAACTCACCTGGAGTTGCTTAAGGAAATACGGAGCTCAAAAGAAACTAGTTTACAGAGGGGTTTCTTGCAATCAACTACTTTTTCTAAATAACAAAGATCTAACTACATTACACTGTGATAGCAACTTTATAAGGGATAACTTCATCTATTTTGTGGTTTAACTGTAACTTTTTAGTTCATTTTAATCCCACCTCATGCTGTTGTGAGTGCTGAAGCAATGAGGGGGAGAGTGGAATGCATCTGGCATCAGATGCTTTTAGCATTCATATTCTTGTAAAAACTATTTTAGTAATGTTTGGAAAACTGTTTGGCAAACTCAAAAGCAAATAATCAATTTTTAAAACTGAAATGTCAGTAAGAACTAATTCATTTTGACTCTACAAATGGTAACTTAAATTAACTGTTAATTTAATTCAATAGCTGTTAAAACCAGCTACTTAACATCAACTGCTTTTAATTTTTTCTAAGGGGGAATACAAACCAGTACTTTGTGCCAGTCTGTGGGCAGAGACATGGAGTAGTGTCCGCATGCTCAGTATCATGACTCAGCCCCCATGGTGCCATTTTGGTGCACACCCATTTACACGGCATGCACCATGATGATGCCACTGTGGTGCAGTGCCCAAACGGCACAACATGGAAGGGTGCGCTGCCACACCTATGATGCCCCTTCCAGGGAGAAAAAAAAGAAGCCACTTTTCACAACCTCTCTTTGCTCCCTGCGGAAGCTGTGGCATGCAGTTGCCATGGCCCCAATCTGGGCAAAAAGCGGCGATGTCCCACTGCCCATCTGTACTGCCTTTAGTTGTGATGAATGTTCATGTGAATGTGTGATATTTTCTGGTGTGATCTTTCCCCTCCCTGTTCCAAACATGGGTATTTTAATATCTCCTGCTGCCAACTTTGTATCATGCAACTAATTAGGACAAGGCAACCTAAATTAAACCATGTTTACAATAATAAAGCCTCAGCTTTTGTCAATTGATTACAACATTTGGTTACAAATAACAAAGTAGAATAAGGTGCTCTTTCTTCCAAAGGAAACTAACAATATAGCCTCAGGCCTTCTACAAACTGGCACTTTGGGCATGCTGGGGGACAGAGTTGAGGCATAGTGTCTCCATGACACATGCCCCAGCTGTGCCCCCAGGACACCATGACACATGCACCACTCCACACAGCGTGCAGCATCTTGGCGCTAATCCAGTGCTGCATCCATATGACACAGCAGCTGAAGGAATGCTGTATAGCTGTGGTGATGCAGCTATCACACCCTTTCCAGGTTGCAAAAAGGAGCTGCTTTTTTCAGCTCCTTTTCATGCCCTGGAAGGGCCAGATCAGGGCCATGGCATGTGGTTGCCACAGCTCCAATCCAGCTGGATGCCACCCCTTTGGGGCTGTTTGTACAGCCCCTCAGTTTGATGTTCCACTGCTAGAAGGAAAAGAAGACTGAAATAGGGTGCTAGTGCTACATTGCAAATATCTTTCAGTGGATAAGATATGAAACAGTGATAATGAAGACTAAGAGTGAGTTCCATCTGGATTTCGATGGGTTGGGGGAGGTATCCTAAGTGAGACCCATCATCCCTTAATTTGGGCTGTACTGGCAACACCTTCTCTTCTACTTCCTCTTATGTGGCCAGTCCACTGGGTATCCTTTCCTTCTTTTGGAGAGAAGGAGGATCACACAAGGAAGCCAGCTTCTCTCATTTGCTGATCCTATTCCATTCTGCTCCATTTTTAATGCCCAGTGCTAAAAGGGGAAACGTTGTCTGGAAACTGGAAAATAGCTCCTCCTTTGTTCATTGTTGACTTTTCCAACAGATAGAGGAGGCAGTCTTTCCATTCCACTTGATCATAGCAAGGTTTCCACTCCATCTCCTCTGCCTCCTTGTTCATTCTTCTGTTCTGTTTTCCACAATACCAAGAAAGGACGTGCAGATCTGTAAAATCCACCAATCCACTGAAGTTCTTTCTTTCCTGTTGTGCCCTTGCCATGTTTTTCTTTTTCTAGAGGATGATAGTCATCTATTTTGCCCAAACATACAAATGCTGGGCTGGCATCCTGTTCATTAATTAAATTAATGCAAGGCAATGATGATGTAAGTGAGATTTACACCATCACAAGTCACTGTTTGGATCATTGCAGAGGCTGGAAGTCTATTCTGACCAAGCAACCATCAAAGTCCCATTGGGAGACACTGGGAGATATAACTACCAAGATGTAGCTATGTTATGACATATATCTCCTGATTCTGTATCTCAGCCATTTGTGTGCCTCATATGAGTTGGGGTCCAACCACACCTGGAGGACCACAGTTACCCACTGTGAGCTAAACAATTATCTCTCATAACCTTTTAGTTTTCAAAGATATAATCATGGATGTCATGGTGTGTGTGTGTGTGTGTGCAAAGGGTTCAGATTATACTGTGTGACAGCTCAAGGTGGGTACTGTGAACACTTATCATCAGTTTCAAACCACACCACAACAGTGGGAAGGAAGGGAGGGTAGGACAGTCTGCTGCTGTGTCTGGGAAAGTAGTCAAATAGCTGATAGCCACAGTCTAAACAATAAACAAAGTACAGAGCTTGTAAAAATAAAGTCAAAGCAAAGGAAAAGTCCCATAGCAAAGGTCCATGGTCTCAAATCCAGGGGTCAATCCAAGAGAGAAGTTAAGTAGTCCAAGGTCAAGGGTTCCAGAGAAGTGCAGTCAAACAATCCAAAGTCAAGGGTTCCAGAGAGGCAAGATGATCAGGCAGTCCAAGAATCAAGGGCCCATACCAAAAAGGGAAGGTCAGGAACAAGCATGCTTTCACCAGCAAACTCAGATAGTCTCTGACAACCAGTCTGGCATCTTTCCTTTGTTTTTATAATCATCTCTCGTGTTTTGAGATTATCTGGCATTTCTCATGAAGCCTAGCTTGCTAGAGGCATGCCCTTTCAGACGTTCTCTGGGTGAAGGTAGGTATGTTAGCATCCTCCTCCTCCTCTATGTCTTCTGTGCCTGGAAGTTTTTCTGTTGGGAGGTTTGGTTGTTGAGTCTCTTTTCAGGCCAAAGACTCTGCTGGAGCTCTCAGAGCAGAACTGGGGCCAGGCTCAGGTTCAAGTTGAGGCTCCAACTCAGCCTTCGAGTCTTGCCCTGAGTCCTCAGCCATGCTGGACATGACATGCTGCTCCCCACCATCCCTTTCCAGGTCCAGCTGGGCAGTTGACTAGGCAGGTGAGAGGTCAAAGCAGTGGGAGGGAAGGAAGGGGGGCAGTCAATTGCTGCTGTCACTACCAGACAGCCCTTTATGGTCCATGAGTTAATGCATCATGTGACATCAACCCTAGTGACACTACTGAGCACAATGTCCATTTGTATTCAGGACTTCCAAGTATGGATCATCAAGGGTCTTGTATTCCCCCTGTTCTCCCTCTCCCTTAAAGAAGTGTCACGGGAGAAGCAGTATCACAGGAGGGAGATGGCAAGGGCACAAAAATGGCATTCTTGACAGATGTGGGTGTAAATGTTTAGAACAAGAGCTCTAGTTTCTTCTCTTCAGCTTTAAATCAATTTTTTTTAAAAAAAAATATATATAAAGACAGTGTGTTCAAAGAAGTTATAGGGGGGAAAGCAAAACAAAACAAAAACAAGCATGTCCACTGTCTGTTCCCTGTTAGAGCCTGTCACTCATCTGTCAAGGAACAAAGCTACATATAGTTTCCTTATGAAGTCAGTACTAATGGAGGTGAGGAGGTTAGCGGAGGGTGGCAATGTCTTGTCTTTTTGTCTCTCACAGAAACACAGCAGATGGCTCATTTTCAGTTCCTTTGCCCAGCTAAAGAGAACAAGGCAGACAATGTCAAAATGTATAGATTCCTAGCAGCCCAGTTAACAGTGTTGGATCCTTTAATTCCTTTTTTAACGGTGATGAAAAGTGAAAGTGCTTACTGTTAAAAGTTAATGAACTTCTTATTGGTCATGACAGTTCTTCTCTCCCCACCCCACTTCATTTCAATTGTTGCTTTTTTTATCTCTTCTGAAAGAGGGCTGGGGCATGCTGAGACTCTTGTGCCATAAACTGTAATCTCATGCTTGGGTTGTTTACAGGATTACAGGGCAGATTATGGAAACAGTTTGAAGCATGTGATTGGGAGACAAACACTGGCATGTGAAGAGAAACAGGTATTTGAGGTGGTCTACACTCATCAAAGCAGATATATAGAACACTGACTTGATTTTGACTTTAAAAAAAATATAAAACTTTATCCACAAAACTAGACTGGTGATATTCAGTCTGCACTCATTTATATGACAACCTCGAACATTTCAGAAAGTGAAACTGGGATATGTGTGGCCAAGCAGCATCAAAGTGTGGCCAAGATAGCACAAGTTATTAATGAGAAAGAACATATGAACTAGGAAAGGCTACAGAAGATTGCTTTTGTTTGATTATACTGGTGAGGGCAGGATTCTACCCTCTCCTCTGTCTCCTGCTGAGCTGAGTGGAAAACACTTTTGTATTTTGAGCTCAGTTTGCAGCAATTGAAGTGGGAAGAAGTCCTGTTTGACAGGATTGAAAAATGTGTTAATGTCTCCAACGCAGGCATAGGGCTGACAAGGTATTCCCTGTGTTGCTTACCCCTATTCTGATCCTTTCTGCAGGCCTAGCATATACCACAGTTGAGATCTTCTGCAGCCTAAATCTGATCACAGTCAAGTGGGTATTCACCCTTCTGCATCCTCCACTCCAAAGCAATGTGACTGGGCTACCAAAAGAATGAACAACCAACAAAATTAGGGAGAAGACAGTGGGCAGGTTTACTTCACTGCCTTGCTTGTTTATTCTAAAATTTATTCCAAACTTTGCAGGTATATCACCTAAGGCTATTCCTATGCTTTTTCATATTCAGAACACTGGTATGCAAGGAACACTAGTAGACAAGTATTTTATCTTGTTTTGCATATCTTTCAAATTTAAAGGTTGCTCTTATATATTAGAAACATGGAAGGCTTGGTTCCTCCAAAAGAAGCAAATATGCATGTAAATTTCTTCCAGTTCTCTCCATTTATATATATATATATATATATATATATATATACCCATTCCCCTGCCCCATCCCCCAGTCAAAATATAAAAGCACATTTCATGTATTTATCTAAAATTTGGCAGATGCTAAGGGGCTACTGCATTTGGAAATACATCCAATACTGAGAAACCTTTTTTAAAAGATATAACAGTTCTTTTATCTACAGTGACAGTCACTGGAAAGCAAGCTTTTTCAATCTTGACATGACCTCAAGCCATGCACAAAATGAACTGTTCTCCAAAGTGATGAATCAGGATCTGATTCAAATCTTGTGGTCAGTATTCACCCATAATAATGAAATAGAAGCAATCCATTTACATTCCCCAAATTATTTTTCAACAGGCAGAAACTCATCTTCTGAGAGTTAATTAGCCAAAAAGAAGTCATTTCAGACTGAAAAAGCTATCAAGAAAAAAGGCTATCAATATATTTATGACTATTAGCAACCTGATGAATAAAATGTCTAATTATTCCCTTTAGCTCTTTCCTTCCCACCCTTACATACTCTATCTCCTTAGCAGTACCTTTGACACATGGCTTGTTTTTGTATAACTAGTTAATACAAACTACTTTTCTGTTCTGAAATATTAGAGCATTCAAACCCATGCAGAAATAAAAGTGATCAATTTATTAACTCAGAAAATGTTAATTCATTAGGAACCCTTAAAATCATTATAGCAATGACAGTTATCACACAGTATTCTGTTCTTTATTATGACAGAGTAATATACACAAAAAAATTCCATAATAGTTTGTTGGCTTCTTCAGTTTCTTGAGTTGTTATGCTTCTTATTCACCCCCCCCTTTTTTTTTCTGGTTCAAATAGAGCAACAAAACATGGTAAAGGAAAGGAGCAATGATGGTGCCCCGAACTGGATGTATTATTCCAGATGGGGGGGGGGTCTAACCAAAGTAGAATAATGTTATTTCTGTCAATCTGGATGCAGAATTCCTGTTTATGGAGCTTAGCATTGTATTGGCTTTTGTCGGCCACTGCATCACACTGTTGACTCGTGTTTAGCTTATGATCCACTAAGACCCCTAGATGTTTTTTATACAGGGATGTGATTAGGGGTGCAAGAAGTTACATCATTGATTCCCAAGTGTCTACCTTTTTGCAGAAAAGGACTATAGCATTCACCTGCATCCCTTTAAGACCCTGGATTTCAGCAGAAGAGAAGGAATAAGTGCGGTGATGCTCAGTGGGTGGAGAAAGGAGAGGACCCAGGTTTGTTTTTGTTTAAATTACACTTTTTAAAATTTTATTTTTAAAAAATCACATCTTACCCAGTTTTCACTTTAACCACATGCAATGATACAAATGTGAATACATTTAAGCTGTGCTTATGCTAGTATAATTTAAAGGTATAATTTTAATTTTGCTAGCTGTGTACGTGATAACTATTGCCATTACAATTCAGTGATGTACAGGAATTACCACTGTTTTCACATGCACTGTAGCTGGTCCAGATGTGCATTTTGTGCATTTCATTTTGCCTTCCTTTATGTAGTAGCTTACCTGCAGTAAATTTTAAAAGTATCCAAGGGTCCTAATAGAATCAACAGTGTCATGTGGTCAGCAAAATACAAGTCAATGTAATTCTAGACCTATGTACATTTAACTGGTGCTAGTGTCTACTCCTAGTTAAACACCACTTATAGAGCAATTGAAAATGCAGAATGGCAGAAGATTGAGCACAAGTGAATAAACATACAGGACCTAGTTCCTCGTGAGCCCCAAACTATTTTTTCAGCCTCCAAGTATCTGCATAGAGCCCAGCACACATTACAAAATTGAAAAATGGGGAGCAGTGGGGTTTTTCTGGGTCTTCAAATGGCCAATAGTTCTCTCAAGCCTCTAGGAGACACTGTTGGTTAATTTTACAATGTTTGAGACATTTTTGTCCCTTTCTATGAGTATTTGTTTAGTCCTGTGTAAGGATTCCCCTACCAACCAGGATGTGACCAGACCAGGAAATAAAATCATGCCAAAATGGCCGGTAGCCATTTGAGAGATCACAGAGCGGAGCTTGTTCCCAATTTTGGGGAGCAGCAGCATGGAAGTATGGCTTTCCAAACTCCCATGGAGGGCTAATATAGCCTACCACATTTGGACACCTGGACAATCCCTGGCATATTTCTCTGTCTATATGTAAGTCATGTGTTCCTTTAGCAGTGACAGTGGTAGTGATAGGCTGAGTAGTCCTATTCCTGGTCTGAGTTCTCCATGTATCTGCCATGACTGATGTTGCTAATTTTCATCTATTTGGGATAAATACTAACACAGAAGAAATACAGGTGGATCTCGAAAAGAAAGCTATAGCTAACAAACTTGGGAAAAACCATAAAAGGTACCAAATATACTATAAAAAATGAACAAAAAAATTAACTAAAGAACATACAAAGAGTAACTACTAATAGTATAATGAACTAACATTAAGCAAACAAAAAGTCAAGAAAGTAACTAACAATTATATTATCATATACAGAAAGTAACAGTGTTTTGCAAAATTGACATTACTGACATAAAGTACGTGTTATACCAGTACTTGGCTGAATTGTTAAAGTGCTAAATAGAAGTTCATGAAAAGAATTGTGTCTATCACACCAACTTCAAATCTTGTATCCTGGAGTAAACACTACTTCACTTCCTCAGGCGTCAAGCTTGAATAAATCTTCATAATGCATATCCTGGAGTACTTTCAACAGAAAGTTGTACGAACTTGCATGAAGACCAATAATGCATACTGTAAAACTTTGGCGGTATACCACCTCTGGAGCACTGATGTTGTTTCAAAAATATCTTCCTCAGTACAGATAAACAGGTAACTTTTTCTAATCACTTCCCATAATACATTCCAGATTTCAAAATTCATTCATGAGTAGAACTGTGACTGATTTTATTGGGAATTTCTGGGATAGTCACTGATATTGATTTTACTGGGAATTTTACTGGGAATTGCTGTTTTAATGTTATTATAAAGGTGGGAGGGAAATAGAGGTATTTGGATTTGTCATGTCTTGCCATGCTTTTATTTATTGTCATTTGTGCTTGATTTTTATTGTTCTCTAGCTTGCTGTTACCCGCCTCAATCCAATACAGGGAGAGGCAGGATACAAATTATTATTATTATTATTATTATTATTAGAACTGGAAATAATGCCAGTTTCCTCAATAAAGATAAACAGGTAACGTTTTCCCCAAAGATGGGCTATCAGCAGTGGTGGCATCACCAAAGAGTAAAGTGTACCCAGGCTACTGCCATTGCTGAAGAGCTGGAGGAGGGGGAGCTGCTGACTGGGCAAGAGATGGAGGAGACTCCTTGTCCTGCCCCACCAGAAGAGCCACAAGACTCTGGAATTGCTCTGCTGCCCTGCAGCTTTTCTGGGTCTGACAGAGCTTCTGGCTGGGTGCTAGAGGGAGGAGATTCCTTTTCCCACCTGGCCAGCAAATCCACCAGAACTGGATTTTTGGCATCCGTTTCCACCAACACACAAGGTTACACAACCCTCTGAGGTGTCACTAGGTGAAGCCCCCACCCTTGCAACCCGCTAGCACTGGCCATGCTGACTTACAAGTCCCAGCACCCCTCATCATTGGCTGTACTGACTAAGGCTACATTTAGACTGTTAAATTAATGTAGCTTGACACTGCTTTATCTGCCATGGGTCAATGGTATGGAATTCTGGGATCTGTAGTTTTGTGAGATATTTAGCCTTTTCTGTCAGAGAGCTCTGCCACCACGACAAACTATAAATCCCAGGATTCTATTAGATGGAGCTATGGAGTTTATCTCACCAGAGGGTTTCCAAACGTCACCAAAGAGTGACAGGAGCCCTCTAGTGGGATTGCACCTCGTGCTATTGAGAAGTGTAACGCTTCCATTTTTGTCACTGAAGCGTTATCGTAATTGCAAGGAAAAGAGCCTTTTTTGTTAATAAAAAGGGCCCTTTTTTGTAATTATGATAATGCTTCCATGATGAAAACAGAAGCGTTACACTTCTCAATAGCATGAGGTGTGATCCCACCAGAGAGCTCCCGTCACTTTTTGGTGACGTTTGGGAGATGGGATCATACCAGAAACCCTCGTTGTGATAAACTCCTATGACAATTAAAGTAGTGTCAAACTGCATTAATTCAGCAGTGTGGCAGCAGCCTAGGGCTGTTGAGCATTGGAGTTTCATAATATCTGGAGATCCACATGATAATGTAGAATCATAGAATTAATGGGATTTGTGTAAACATCAAGTTATATTCTCTAGTTGTTTCATTTGGTCTATTTTAGTTAGGTTTAACATCAGCCCTGGTGGCGCAGTGGTTAAATGCCTGTACTGCAGCCACTGACTCAAAACCATAAGGTGGCGAGTTCAAGACCAGCAAAGGGCTGAAGCTCGACTCAGGCTTGCATCCTTCCAAGGTCGCTAAAATGAGTACCCAGATTGTTGGGGGGCAAATAGCTTACAATTGTAAACCGCTTAGACACTCCTTAAGGGTATGAAGCGGTATATAAATGAAGCTGTTTGTTTGTTTTGTTTGTTTAATAGTTGCATTTAGGCCTCAACAGGCCATCTCATCTGATGATCTGAAGTGGAAAATCCCATATCAGCATAGCTGTCGGTCACTTGAAAGAAGCCATGGATTGAACACAGCATGTTTGTCAGAATATTTATGTACGACTTTCTCTTCCTTTCAGAACTTCCAAAATGTGTTGACATGGACTTCCAAATGGACATTCCAAAAGTCAACTTGGGGGCTGATAAGAATTCTATCATTTGTGCCCCCCATGTCTATTTGAAGTCAGCCAAGGACTTTGCTACATAATGTACCTTTCCATCTTGCAAAAAGCTGATATGCTTGCAAAGCAGACAAGCCAAGGAAGTCTTGGCACCAATCATTCTTTTTTGGGTAAGGCTTCTGCAAGATAAAATTCTGCCTGAATATTCCCTGCTTCTGAATAAAATGAGATCTACTCTACTGAACGCTTTTAAAAATAAAATTCTGTATTTTGTAGAATAATCTTCCCACACTCTGTGCCTTCCCAGTATGGTGAACTATGACTATGACTCCCATCACTACCAACTAGCATGGCCATTCCAGATGATGGGAGCTATTGCCCATCACACCTGGAGGTGCCCAGCTGAGGAACTCTGCACCCAAATTTGCAGACAGAAAGACAGATAATGCTCATCCACCTTCCAACACAAACAGCAATGAATTAATAGCACTTAAAACTAAAACAACGACCTTCTGTATACATTTCAGGGCATTCAATACCTATTCATTCACTTGTTTTCTGCCGTACCCCACTAATCCTCATGTCATTAAAAAGTATGCTCTCCTGTTTTGGCTGCCTTGTACATACAGGAGCTCAAATCAGATTAAGCTACAGGCTGACCTGACAGGTAGTGCTGAAAGAATATAAAGAAGCTGAAAGGAATAAATTACTTTGCAGAAGAAGTCAATGTTGATAAATCCAGACAAATCCTATTTTAAGACATAGGTTAATTTAAGAGGCAGTGTGAATGAATAAGAGAGAAAGTGGAAGGGAGACGGTATAAACCTTAGGTCTGTTTTATTTAGTTTCATGTTGCAGTTACAGCCTACATTTTTAGAAGACAAAAAACTGGCTTTCAAAGACTGTTTATACCAATTTTCTTCAGTGAGGCTAATCAATATTGGATTTAATTTAACTGGGACTCATTTGGAGTTAATATCCCCTTTCTCTTGTCCTTCTCCTTAGTTTCTTGCTGTTGAAAATTATTGCTATAAAAAAATACGATCAAAGCCATGGGATTTGTTTACACTAAGGATGTAACCTGGACTCACCCTGTCCTGGTGTTATCTGTCCAAATGATTTACAGCCAAATCCCACAGCAAAACTGCTGTTTAAGATATTAATCTTTATTATTTATTATTATTATTATTATTATTATTATTATTATTACCAGAGACATATTGGATTGCAAAAGAGGAGCCCTTGTTGATATGCAAATAGACTTTAAATTTCCTGGACTTTGCCCAATTGCCACATGGCCAGAAGAGAAGGGGCCAGTTGCTAGGGAATCCTGGGAATTGTTGTTTGTTGTGACCCCAGAGCTCTTTTTGACAGAGAAGACTTTGGGACAGGACAAACTGCCAGGATGTAGTGTCCTGGCAGTTATAGTAGGGCTCAGGAGCATGCACCAACTGCATGCTGCCCAGACCTAATAGGTGCAGGTGCCACCGCTATTGAGTGGCACCGCCCACACAGGGGGTATCACAGCTGCACAGCAGTGTACAGATGCCTCTCCACAGAAGCGGTGTCATAGGGCTGCATTGTAGTCCTTATAATAATTAAAAATAATAATAAAATTTATTTCTATTTCCCGCCTCTCCATCAGATCGAGGTGGGATTCCAACAATCAATAAAATACAATAGTACACAATCAAATATTATAATCATTATCTTAAAATTGCCACAGCATTAACAATACTAACAATAAATATAAACAACAATAAAACATCCTTCAAGCTGTGCAGCACAGAGGGGGTGGCTCCAGCCCACCTTTCCCAGGCAGTCTGTCAAGCTCCTAAGTGTCTCACAAAACTACAGCTGCCAGAATTCCCTAGCATTGAGCCAAGGCAGTTAAAGCGGCCTCAAACTGGATTATTTCTGCAGTGTGTTTTGGATGTAAGTTATGAATTCTAAAGATTCTTGTCAGTCCTAGAATCTCCTCAGTAGGACTTCCCAACACACAAGAAACATGTTTTTGACTATTTTTCAAATATTCTTTCCATTTTTTCTCTTCCCCAAACTGCCAGTAAAAATTATGCATCTGTTGTTATTGTTGTTGTTGTTGTTGTTGTTGTTGTGTGCCTTCAAGTCATTTCCAACTTATGAAGACCCTAAGGTGAATCTATCATGGGATTTTCTTGGCAGATTTATTCAGATGAAGTTTGCCATTCCCTTCCCCTGACGCTGAGAGCATTTGACTTGCCCAAGGTTATCCAGTGGGTTTGATGGCTGAGCTAGGAATCGAATCCTGGTCTCCAAAATTGTAGTTCAACACCCCTGGTTAGTCCTTATGGCACTGTTTTTGCGCTGCTCCCTTTTGCATTCATTTCCCTGCTGTTGTTTTTCTCTGCCCTGATCAACAGGGAAAGATGGGTAAGAAATAATGATGTTGTGATGATTATGATACTATTATTATTATTATCATTAGATATCATTATTTTGCAAATCCTGGGGTTTTTCAAGCCTTCTGATTCTCCCAGCATTTTTTCAGGGCTTTGTTGATGAAAGCCATTGCATACCTCCAGCATGTCTGTGATCAGCCCTCAAGCAATACATTTCCTATTATGTATAGGATGCTGTGATGAAGTATATTTTAGGTGAGGGTAGAAAATCTTCCCCATCTATGTGCTGCAAAGGCAGTGGGTGACAGATCCATCTTGTCTTCATGAAGCAGAAAACCTTAAGTGTGTCTGTAGGTCAAGTGTTCCCTTTGCCTACATTTTGTGGATGACATCCTGGACATTTGTGCTGAGTGACACACATTAGACTACAGGACCTGCAGGTGATGTTCTGTTTTAATATAGTAAGTCCTGTCAGTCATTGTGCTCTAAAGGTGGCTGCCTTCTTCACATACTACATGTAAAATGATGCAGTTCTGGGATTTGCCGGAGTCTGATCCAGAACTGCTGACTTGAGGACATCTCTAACTCTCAATTTCCATAGGTCTGGAGGCTAGAAGCAAGCTACAACCAGAAGCTTACTGATAGTTATAAGGCAGTGTTACCTGAATGCTATTGAGAATTCCCAACTAGGGTATTGAATCTGTGTGTTGATCCACAAATTATTTAATCTATTCTAGTTGGGACTACTAACAGGATCCAGTTCTCCAGTTATTCAGAACTGGATAAAATGAGGAAGAGTTTCCCATATAATCGTTCTTTTATTGGATTGATTGGCTGATTGATTTAATATGCTGTCTTTCTCCTAAATTGAACCCAAGGTGGCACACAAACCCTGCTTTTCTTCAGGGTTACAGATTTGTCTGATTTTTTTAGATCCAAACTATAGAAAATAGTTCTATTTATATGTTTGGGGTGGAAAAAATTCCTCGCAAGGCAGATGTGAGAGTCAATGGACTTCTTATAAAGTCAGTGATAACTGAGCAGTTTAATCATCTTGGCACCAGTCAGACCAGTGCTTAAGCATGGAAAAATGCTGCTAAATCATTTAGGAAGTGTGTGTATATGAAAGCCTGACTTGCTTCCTAAATGTCAGGGGATTGTTAATTCCCCTCCAGCATCCCTGAATTGTTTGGGGAGAGGCAAATTCCTATGAACAGAAACTAGACTGGCAAATATTTTTGTGTGCCAATGGTTTAACAATGACAATGGTTTAACAAAACTATTCCTCTCTGTAAAGAGAAACTTCAAAAATATTGCTGTGGCATTGAAATGAACAAAGATATGCAGAAGGGTGACCAAGAGGGCATGAGCCATTCAAATTCTTGTAGTGAAAATAAATTTGGGGATGAGAATTCTTTAGTGGTGGGTGTATTCTTTAGCAAGATGCTCTAGATGGTGGGTCTCAAGTTTCTTATAAAAATAAATCCAGTCCTCTTCAAGTCTTACATCTTGCCATCTAAGCTCCCCCCCCCCTCAACACACCAACTTGGGTCCTATACTGAAAGGAAGGTGGATTATAAATATAATATAATAATTGAAATGAGGTGACTGCACAAGCTAGTGACTTGCTTTGCCCAGTGGGTCCATTGAATATGCAGGTCATGCTCGGCTTCTGTACATATGAAAAATGGAAACCTGTGCATGAACTTCCATGTCTTGTAGGTGCTAGTTACAATAATACACAGGGCAAAGAAGTCAGATGGCACGAGTCCACTTTGGTGCTGATAAATCCCAAACCAGAAGGCACAATATGAATCCTATACAATAAACAAATAAATATTTTAGACTGGAGGGGGTGGGATTGTGAGAGTTCGTCACAGTTCTCTGGTATCAGGTCTTTTTTAAATTTGCAAAAGGTGCCATACTTCTCAATAAAAATGTAATTTGAAAATATATACTCACTGAATAACAGGACAGGGAATCCATCACTTTTGCTAAAAAAAATAAAAAATAAATCTCAAGTTTTTTTTTTAATCCTGATGCATGTATTTGGTCAAATCTAGTAAATTCTCTACTGTACTTCCAAGAACTGAAATAAATTATTCCCCATGCAGCCAAATTTAATAGGTCCAGCTATTTTTTTTGGGGGGGGGGGGGGTTATACTGTAGAAATGATGCCGTTTGGCACCACTTTAATTGCCATGGTGCCATTTTACAGAATACTGGAATTTGCAGTTTAGTGAGACTCTAGCACATTTTGGTCAAGAAAGCTGAAGACCCCAAAATACAAATCCCAGGATTCCATAGAAGGGAGTTACATCACTTAAAGTGCCATCAAACTGCATTATTTCTACAGTGTAGATGTGCCCATAGTGTTGGGAAAACCAAGTTCCACTTGCTTTCCATACAGGTGTTAATGATAAGGAGCCCTCACCTTCTTTCTCTCTCAAAAAGAGAAGCAACCCTAATTTTGTAGTAAAATTGTTGAATATATCAGCCTTCAAAGCCAAATACTTACAAACTAAGCACGAAGCAGGTGGCTTAGTTTCAGAGGAGAAATTTGTGTTCTTGAAGAAATGTGCAAATGTTAGCAAATTCTTCTCAATAAAGAAATTGAAACTAAACTTTCAGCCTTCCTTACTCATTGTAAAAGTAATGTCTTTTCTTGAACTCAATAACAACTTCATAGTTTGTAGTGCTTTTTTAATTTAAAAAGATCTCTGCATGTAGTAAATGAGCCCATTGGGGAGACAGATTAAGCATAACTTTCTCCCTAATGTCCTAGTTTATTGCACACTTTGCTTGTTTAAAGAAGGGGGAGCATTAAGGCACAAAGTCTCCTCATCTTCAGTCTGAATTAGGAGAATTTGAATGCTACAGTAATGAGCTGCCCCAATAGATCTCCTGTCACTCACTGAACACTTGCCAAAACAGCTTTGTTTTGGGGGAAGCCAGGTAACAGTCTTCAAATTCAAGACAGTTCTGTTTAATTAAAATAGATCCTCTCTTCTACTGTCTGACATTTAGAGATAGGGCCAGCATCACCTTCAGGGGACTACTGGAAACTTTGTAAGATTTGCCTCTGATACCTTTAAATAGGAGGGAGCCGAAATACCCTAAAGGCACCAGATCCCATCTGATCTTGGAAGCTAATCAGGGTCAACCCTGGTTAGTACTTGAATGGGAGGCTGCCAATGAATACCAGGTGCTGTAGGTTATATTTCAGTGGAAGGAAATGGTAAAAGCCGCTCTGAGTATTCTTTGCCTATTCATATAAAATTTATGGGCTCTCCATAAGTTGGGCAGGGTACTTGAATGCATGTACACACACAGGAGAAGCATTCCATTTTACCTGCTATCTGGAGCTGAGAGCTGCTCTTGTTTAAATCCTGACAGTTTCTTTGAAAGGGTGCCAGTCAGGGCATGATGGAAATTTAAACAGCAGCAGCTCTGAAGCCCAACAGCTCAATACTCATAGAACTCAGCCCAATACTCATAGGATTCAGTATTCACAGCTGCTGTTGTCTACCGTAGTTGTGAGGTAGCCCACCACACAAAGAAATGATGTTGGGTAAGAACGGTGGACTGAGATTTGGGAGATCCAGGTTTCAATCCCTGCTTGGCCACAAAACTCACCAGGGCTGCTGCTACACTGCAGAATTAATGCAGTTTGACACCATTTTAACTACTTTTGCTCCCTTCTAGGAATTTAAGTTCTGATCCAGAACTCATACTCAACACACTTCACTTCTTATCAAAATTAAAGATGAAGGGGAAGATGGATAAGGAACAAAACAAAAAAAAAAAAAAAAAAAAAAAGGAAGGAAGGAAGGAAAGAGTCACAGCAACACATCTCAATGTAAATAAAATTCAGTAAATATAAATGCAATAAACACATATTTATCCACTTCCAATCCAGTGGCAAATACTCCCTGCTTTCTTATTACATCTACAAGCCTAAGTAAACATCAAAATGCCACCCGATTCTGTAATATAAATGCCAGTGACCTCACAGGCTTTCTCCACATGTGTATTAAAAAAATTGAAGAAAGGGACAGAATGTAGTTTTATTCACTGCTTGTCCAGTACATGGCTGTATGCCTCTTTAGGTGGTGGGTGGGTGGGCAGGGGGGTCTGTACAACATTTTGAATAAAAGATTATGATTATTTTTTTCCCTTTGAAGTTATTAACTCTCTAGAAAATTGTTTGGGTTTTATCTGATAATGACATCTACGTTGCTATGAGATGATTGCTTGGTGAATTAATAGGGATGTTAAGATACAATAAGAGAGCAAATAGAATGTGTGCACTTTGAAAGGAGACTTTAATTGTTAGCACAAAGTAGTATATGCTCAGATACAGGACCTAATTTTTGCAGTGAGCTCCCACTCTCTACATCTCTATACCAGTATTCATCAATTCCATTTTTAACGTGCTGGGAGGTTGTTGGATTTTCCCCCTCCCATTCTCAGTGAGTAAGAGTATCCCAGTGTTGTACTATGTGGTTCACAATCAATTCCATGAAAATGCTAGGCACACAGAAACCCACCGAAGTCAGCAAGCTAAGATGCACACAGTTATTCAGTTATTTATTTATTTAATCCAAAAAGCTTCAAAAGCTGCATTTAAACATTAATCTACCCAAGGCTGTAGGTAACAAAACTTAAAACAGAAGAGATAATGAAATATTGATGAGAATAATAATTAAAAACCGGGCTGTGCAATCAATTCAGCCAAATTCCAAATAGTTAAGCAGATTGGGCTAAGCCAGATCCCTTTGTATGAGCTCAGGATCAGAACAGAATTACCCAGTTCTGTTGGGGAGCAGAGTAGTGATCTTTGCTTCTTTGGAGGTCTTTAAATAGGGACTTTGGGGGGTGGGATTCTTTATTTGCATATTCCTACATGGCAGGGATTTGGACTGGATGATCCTTGCGATCCCTTTCAATTCTGTGATTCTGTGATCTTTCTGTGTTTGAGCACAGAACAACTTGCAACTGTCACCCCTTCGAAGAAGAGGGCGCTGGAGATGTTTAGCCTGGAGAAGAGAAGGTTAAGAGGTGATATGATAGCCCCCTTTAAACATTTGAAGGGATGTCATATTGAGGAGGGAGCAAGCTTGTTTTCTGCTGCTCCAGAGAACAGGACCCAGAACAATGGTTGCAAGCTCCAGGAAAAGAGATTCCACCTCAACATTAGGAAGAACTTCCTGACAGTAAGTGCTGTTTGACAGTGGAACACACTCCCTCAGAGAGAGAAGTCTTTAAGCAGAGGCTAGATGGCCACCTGTCAGGGATACTTTGACTGAGAGTTCCCACATGGCAAGGGGTTGGATAGGATGGCCCTTGTGGTCTCTTCCAACTCTATAATTCTATGAAAATATGGAAACCCAATTCAAAGATCTATATAGAGATCTGGAAAGCAAGACTATGGGGTGGTACAGACTGCCCCAAAAGGGCAGTCTGACACCATCTAGATGCTGCGGCACAGTTGCACACCTAAAACGGAGTGGGGAAACTGCACTCCTTTTTAGGTGTGCAGTTGCAGTGTACTATTACATACGCCATCTAAACGGCGTTACGTAATGGCACCATTACGTACTAGGGTTTGGGAGCATGTATACGATGCTTGCTCCCGAACCCTAATGGTGCTGCAATGGTGCCTCTTCAGGCCTGTCTAGATCAGGCCATTGTGTCTTTGTCATGCCCACAAAAGAAAGATACCAAGCTGCTATGATTCAGAGCAAGAGCAAGGGCACTGGGCTTTGCTCATTGACAGCTCTGTTGTGTAATGTCCTTGCCCTGTCAATGACCAGGTGTAAATATCTAACTAGAGAAATCTCATTTTCTATCCACAATATCCCCACCATGTCTGAATTAATAGCAGAACAAACTCCTAAGGATTGCCTGTTAGTGTTGGAGAAGCTACTAACTGCATTGCTAGAAAGGAGAGAGAGAAAAAAAAAACAGAAAAAAGACCCAGATTAACATACACACTAATTTACATATGTACTAATTTACATAATTTACACTGTCTAGAAATTTTTGTTTTAACAAATTGACCCAATAAACCTGAGTCAACTTATCCCCATGTCAATATAAGACTCGTGCTTTAACTCTTATAAAAAGAGAACTCTTATTTTTAAAAAAAGGCAAGGCAAGAGTATAGACTGTCCTGGAAGCACTGACCCCCCACCCCCACCATCCATCCAGCCTTTAGTGTAAGCACAAACATGTCTGCTGGAATTTTGTAAGGTGTTTTTTGTCATTGTTTTCCTTTTTTTCATCCTTTAGATCCTTTGTTATGTTTCCCTATGCTTTCCTCTTCACTTTCCACAGGTCATATCAAAATCCATAATTTTGCCCCAAAACCTGCACTCGATGTATACATGAGGTTGACTTATAGTTAAGTATATATGGTACATGAGAATTTAGAAATAATTACCAACCTTTTAATAATAGAGTACTTCTCACCAGAACTGTAAAGCATATTTGCAAATTTTCTTATCTTTGATGAGACACTTCAAGACCAGACTGTAAAAGAATTTGTCAATTGTCACAAGATTTTTTTTTGGCCTCTAATGAAGTGAATAGACCAGTTTTGGAGGGGGGGGGGGCAGCAACAGGAAATAGACTTGTTTTAGTGCAAAAAACCATGGTATTTTGTGCAAAATTTTAGTGGAAAATTCCCTGCAAATGTGAGAAAACCACCAAAATGTATACAAATTCCTTTTACCCAGAAGGTTTTCATTCTCACATGAAACTTTTCATCCTCACATGCAAGAATGAAAGAAATGAAGATTTGCATTCCAGCTTCTCGGTGTCTTCAGATGACCTGTGTTCCTCCTTGGTTTGTAGTAAAGATGCAGTGGCGAAAGTCAAAGTCCCCCTGCTCACATGTGAACAGATTACACTTTTAAAAAAAGAACTACTTTCTGTAAAGCAGAATGGCAGACTACCCTTGGTATAACAGCAGAATCAAGAACTGAGCATATTGGGAACCTTATACTGTAGCAGCTAAATTAGGGCACTAGAAGTGAAAAAAACTAATATTTTCAACTGAATATCGATTCAGTCAACCCTACCCAATCTGGGGAGTCTGAAGAATTATAAGGTGGGGGCCGCAAGCACATGTGAACATTGTGTATATCAATGAGCTATACTGATGTGTATATATTGATGTGAGTCAGGCAGCTCTTAGAATGAAAACCAATCAAGCAATGCAGAGTTGGTTGCTATTAGACCCCAAAGATGCTATTAGACGTGGAAGTGGAGGATAGCAAGAGGCCAGGGATGACACATTCCTCAGCAATATTATTAGGATCAATACATGATGATCTCATATCCGCTTTATAATGAAGGAAACGGTAATAAAATGGAGGAGGTGTGATCACAGTTTGGGTCTTGTGTGACCCAATGTTCAACCTGACCCAGAGACATTTGCATCCAAAACTTTCTTTGGTGATCAACCAGCCTGGCTTTTCACAGGTAAGAGTCTCTCTGAACCCATTTTCCATCTGTAAGAAACAAATGTGCATAATTCACTAGCAAAGGATGATCTGAAGATTAATAAGAATGCTAGAAATGCTTATCTAAATGCTTGTTGCTAATTAAAATAAAAGCCCCTTCATTATAGGCCTTGCCTCTAGATTATTTGGTGTCTGGCACAGGTGATCACTCTGTCCTCATTTTTTCCTCCCCTCCATCTCTTTCCTCCTCTATGTACTGCACGTTATACAATGGAACCTCTGATTTCTCAAAACCCAGAGCACTTTTTGTAACAAATAACGTTAAATCGTAGTAATCACTTAGTGGCCTGAAGTGAGGAAAATCATGTTAAGGGCCTGCTTGGAACAGAAAACTCTGCTCGGGTGCTCATTATAGAAACTGTCGTCTTCAAAAGCTGAGTGTCTTTAACTTAGGCATTTAAAGAAGCCCTTTGATTTTAAGGTTGCAGGAGAGTACCTGCAGCTGGCAATCAAGCCCATCTCTGCCCAGTACTTCAGCTAATCAGGCCACTTTTCTTTTTAGGCCAAAAGCAGCCACCCTCCCAACGATGTCACCAGCATAAATCCTTTTAGTTACAATTGGTCTTCTAATGGCGGCGCTTTGAGGATCAAACTTCCACCTTTTATCATTATTATTATTTTTTTCCCTAAAAAAGAATCTCACCTATAATCAGCCAGTCAGAACCAATGGCATAGAGACACTGCTACAGGACAGGAATTTGAAGATTTTTTTTAAAAAAGATTTTATTAGATTTTCTTTTATACGCATAAATTAGATCAAGCTACTGTATACATACTAATGTAATTCCAGTTAGATGACAAGATATCTAGCCATAAAGATATAGAGCCAAACAAAAATTATAATGTCTCTTGCCTACTACTGTTAATCTATGCTTGTTTTCTATATGCACTGCATTTCTTTCTCCTGGCGTTTTGGCCCCATTTCATGCAAATTGTAATAAGCCCTGAGCAGAAAGAGAAACTCTATTGACTGTAAAACACATCCTGCTTCCAGCAAGCATGAGGTGCTTCCATCCCTCCAACTATTCCAATATGACATGGACCCCCTTTTTCCTCAGCTAACTTCAGTTGCTATAAGCAGAGAACAACATGTATTCAGTCTAGTCTGTCAGAGAGTTCTGGTGCCTCACCAAACTACAGATCCCAGGATTCTGTAGGATAAAGTCATGGCAGTTAAAGTGGCATCAAACTGCTTTATTTCTACAGTGTGGATATACTCTGGGTTGAACCTATGGACTTCTTCAAGCTCATAACCTCCCAATTTGCAAATCAGAGCTGAGCATGTCCTAACCAAGCTGTCAATCTAATTTCAGTGACACTCTGTCCTTCCAGCTGTCTCAGAAAGTGGTCATAATCATTAAAGTGTCTCTAGTCTTATCAGAGATTCCAGATAACCTGCTGAAGAACCAGCGAACTCCCCCTGCAGTTTTTTCTCTCTCTGAAGTTCAACACCCGTACCAATGAAATTGCTTTTTATTATTCAGCCCCTGAGTGGGAAAGATACAGTTGGGTGTACCAGAGCTTGAAAATGCTGGTCAAAATGTTGGTGGACAGATCCTGCGACTTCTAATCCCCAAATTTACTTTTCCAAGCTCTGAAAAAAATGGCTCTGAAGAATAGGTTTAAGGCTCATTAACTTTGCATAGTGCTCTCGGTCAAATTTGTGCTTATTTTGTAGTTGGAAAGAAACTGAATCTCAGCTGCATGCTACCTAAGTGCAGTCTAGTCCTGTGAATGGGAGATCAGGTAGCTTTGAGAGAAAGCTGTATCATATCTTCAGATTTCTTATTAAACTGGGAGATAAGGAAGTCACAGCTGTTCTATGCCTATTATTTCCTACACTTCCTATCACTTGCCTCTTGCAATGAGCAGGACTCTACACTCAGCAGATGAGGAAGGGGAAGGATGAAATGAGGGAAGGATGCTAAATGACTTCATTTGCTTTGTTGAATAACTGCATAGGTAGTTAGCTTACAATTGTCCAGACTACATTGGTCAATGTTGTCTAGTCTGACCAGAGATGGAAAGAATATTAAAAAAATACTTAGAAAATGTTCAGAAATGTTTCTCATATGTTAAAAACCATGAGGAGAATAATCAAGGACAGACAAAAGACTTTGTGCAAAATTTATGTGGGTTTTTTGTTTTTTGTTCATAAAACAGCCTTTTCTGTGAAAGAAACAACATTTTCTCTGCAGGAAAAAACAAAACATTAAATGCTTCTTTGGAGAGTCCAATGCCAGGAGAAAGGCAGCATATAAATTAAGTAAATAAAATAAATAAAAATGTCTAGAAACTGTTATTATGCATAAAAACAGGGTTTATTTCCCCTCACTAAAACCACAGTTTTCATGCAAAAAATCATGTGTACTTTTGTGCAGAATAATTTCCTGAAACACTTCAGGATGTGCAGATACTAGGCAGAGACTATTTCGAATTCTCACTTTTGTGTTAGTCTTCCAAACTCTATTTCCTAAGTCTCAGGAAACACCTTTTTCAGCCAGGAAATGAACGATGGCAGTATTATTTCCTTTCCTACTCCACATCATGGTATGTAATCAAATACTTCAGAATGTAGCCTTTAGGTTGGCTTGAGCCATTGATTGTCTCCATTTAAAAATCACAGTAGCAAATGCCAATATTGTCACCTTTATTTACATATTAATTTGGTTGGCCTTAAATATTTACAACTACTTGCTTATACACAGAGACAAAAAAAATAAATCAAACTGCACACCAATAAAATGTAAAATATATATAATGAATGAATAAATACACCAAATACAGCATACATATTATTTCCAGGTTCCAAGAAATAGTGATCAGGCTGGACAAATTAGGGAACAAAATAAGGGAAGACTTGCTCAAAACAAGGCTGAGCAGACGAGCCAAGAAAGTACAGGCTTGGCATGTGCTTTTCTGGCCTGAGTGCTAACCTGGGTTGGTCTCCTGACCTGTCTGGGGACCTCCTACCAGTTGTGTTCATTTCTATAACATCATCCCTATTGAGAAGCCCCCCGTCACTGCATCTGACATGAAAACAAGGTACCTGGATGCCCCCACATGGCCAGGCACTCACAGGGCACCCATCCACAATGGTGCAACCAGGTGCCATGTTTCCATGTCAGGTGCAGAGGAAGTTAAGGAGTGCACAGATGTCTAATCACCTAGGATTTGCCATGGAGTTTGCCGTACAGCAAACAACGGGTTAATTTGACCTGTGTTAAGCCTCATTTACCTCAGCATTGGGCCAGATCCACCGGATTTGCACCGGATCTGGCCCAGTCCTGGCCCCAGGGTTTTGGCCTGGATGACACAAGCCCAGGGGAAACATGGGCTTTGCGGTTCATGCAGAAAGCCCCAACATATGTTTCACAAACTTAAAAAACAACAACCCTAAGGAATGTTCAACCATGTTGAATTTCTGATGAAAGAGCATCCCATATAGTGGTGCTTCCACACTGAATGCTCTACTCTAAATGGCTGCTCAGTAGATATCATGACTGTGCTCTTCAGCTGAAAAAGGCTATCAGAGCACCATATAAGGTCAAATAATAAGACAATTCCTGCCCTCAGGCTTAGCTAGGAAAGTCATAACCCAAAAGAAATAGGGAACTGGAAGGGAAGAGGGGAAGCTAATTTAGACAGTACAAATCTATTCTTAGTGGCTTGGAAAGGTGAAGCAAGCCACCTTTAGCTGTTCTTTTTCTGGCCGATATATGAGTCCATTCTTTGCGTCCAAGATGTTCTTTCTAAGAAGTATGGGGTACAGTCCCCCAGTGATCTTCATCCAGTGGATCAGGCCAGAGTGTGCTGCCCTTTTACTCTGTCACAAAAGAAGCCAGGCAGGTACTGAGAAAATGACTGGGGTCCAAGTAACAACTTGTTATTTCAGTTGGCCTTCTTGCAGCTTCTTGTCTTGACACTGTGATAATGTTTGAAATGGTGCTTTTTCCTTTCCTGACTTGAAAAAAAAAAGATACAAACAGACTAGAAGAAAAATAGAAGATGCCCCAGCGAGGGACTGGCTAGCAAGGAAGCTGAAGAAGTCAGAGAAAAGAGTAAGAAAAAGGGAAGACAGGCCACCCCCACAAGCAACTGTTTAAAACAATACTAAAGTTGTTCCTACCTTACAGTTTTAATGGGAGGAGAAGCAGAAGCTGCAAAGACAATAAAGAAACTGGTAACCTTCTTGCTTAAATGAAGGTTTTGCCCTGCTTTCAATCTGTCAAGATATTACTGCTGTGATGGAAAGACAGTGAAAGGAACTTGGAAAGTTACACTGTACTAAATAAATAAATAAATCATGCATTGCACCAACAAGATGTCTAAAATAATTCTTGGCTGATAATGTTATCAAAAAGAAACAGAATTTGGTTACTGTATTTAATTATGTTTTAAAAACACAATAATATAATAAATACACATGTACACAGATTATAGAAGAAGAAACATCTTATCTATAAGAGAATAGCCATAATAGTTTGACAGTATGCCCAGCTGTGCCTCTCATACTTCAGTAATGATACCCATCTTGGTGGATCATTGTAGAGACTGAATAGAAATAATTTTGTGGGGCTATTGTGGAGTTGCCCTTGGGCTTTTCCCACTTACATGAAGCCAAATACGTGAGTCATACTTATTTCCATATCAGCTTGCCTGATCGTCAGAAGTAGGTACCACAATTAGATGGTGAATTTTATAATATGACCTTCTTTGCAATAATCCTCCTGCTGACAATAAGACGTGTTATATTAAAAAGGGGAAGATAGTTCAAATCTAATCTTGTAGAAAATGGTGCCCAGCTTCTTTGTTGTTCTAAATCTGAAATTGTTTTAAAAAGAGGGCCATCTGCCTTAGGGTCTTAATGATACTGCTGCTAGACACTCGTTGTGTGCCCCCTGCAGCACAACATGTACAAAGAATGGATTTACAAAAACACAAAGTTGATTTTTGAGTTCCGGGCTCATGTCCTCCTCTCATCTCCATTCCAACAGGTGCTCTAATAGCCTCTATTTGTCTCTCAATCTCACTCTACTTCTTCCCAATATCTCTTTCTCTCATTCCCTTGTTTCCATCTCATTGAAAAAAATCCTTGCTCTGCTAGGCCTGCTGTCCTCTTCACTGTTTGCATTATCATCAACAGCGCACAAGACAGCACAACACAAGGCTCAGTAGGAGCCAGTATGAGCATGTGATCTTCCTTCTCCAGCTTTCTGTCCACCATTAAGTGAGATGGCACACCTACAAGAAGCAAAACAAATCTAAAAATGTTACCATTCCAATGCAAAATCAAGAGTGCTGTCCCTCTGTGCATTATGGTTGAAATGGAATGCTGTTATTAGAAAACAGGTACTGAAAAAAAGGGGGGGTGTGCTACAAATTTGCTATTTGTTAACAAATTGCTTCCAAGCTCTGAGTTGACATAATTCTGATATGTCAATGGTTTTCTGTCAAAGTGACACAAGAAATTGTGTACAGATTCTCCTGTTGATCACCAGGCTGATTGCACTGTTGTTGTTGCTGTTCTTGTCGTGAGCCTTCAAGTTATTTCCAGTTTATGGCAACCCTAAGGCTAAACTTTCATGAGGTTTTCTTGGAAAGTTTCTTCAGAGAAGGTTTGCCATTGCCATCCTTTGAGGCTGAGAGACTATGACTTGCCCAAGGTCACTCAGTGGGTATCCATGGCTGAGCTGGGAATTCAAATCCTGGTCTCCAAAGTCATAGTCCAATGCTTAAACCACTACACCATACTGGTGTATACTATAGCAGTAATTATTTTATTAGCTGCCAAGAACCTATTACCAATGACCAGTCAATATATTTATAAAAAGGCAGGAAAGTAATGCTGAAATAAGTAAAAGTACATCCCTCTTCAAGTGTTCTAAAAGTATGCAATCTCTACACACATAGAGTTTATCACACACAGGAGTTTATCACACGAAGGTAATTGGAAGTATAATCCAAAGGCAATCTGAATGCAATCATGGGGTTTCACATGATTGTGTGAAAGCTGATCACACACATTTTGGGGCAAAGGGAAGTCCTTCCGAATGCAATCATGGGGTTTCACGTGATTGTGTGAGAAACTATCACATGCAATTTCGGGCACTGGGAGGCAATTTCGGGCAGTTCTGAACGCAATGCAGTGTCAATAGGCAATCATGTAAATTCGCTGAACTAGCGAATTTACTCAGTTCCGAACAGGTCTTATTTCCATTTCTTTCGAAATCAAGAGAAGTTCCTCCCATGTGATAAACTCCTAAGAGAAAGAGCAAGGATGACTAAGCTAAGTCAGAATTTCTGCTAATAGTAGAGGTTCAGCACCAATTTGTGAAAGATCATGGTGATATTGGTCCCCCATCACCTTCCCATGCAATTGGAGTCATATAGAAGTGAGGACAGAAACAAGTAAATAGCACTAATCTCATGATGTCTCATGACTGAAACTGGACTCTTCAAGGGCTAGTTTCATCTATCTGAGATCTACAAGAAAGGAAAAACAATGTTGTAGGCGTGGGTAAAAAAAAGAAAGAGAGGATAATATACTTACAATCTAGGAATTTAGGGACCAATATTTTTAGCATGTAAATACAAGTAGATAAATAGATACCACTTCAGTGGGAAGGTAAACAGCATTCTGTGCAATTATGTTGGCCGTATGATCGCAGAGTAATCTCTGACATTGCTGGCTCTTTGGTTTAGTAACAGAGATGAGCACCACCCGCTATGGTTGGACATCACAACCTTTTTATCTTCAGCCCTACTGAGAAATCACTGCTTGTGACCCGTGTTGGAACGAGAACATTTCATTAAACCCCTAATACTTAAAACAATCTGTCAATATAAAAGTCCACCTAATGGCCCTTTTAATGTGAAGGACAAAAGGCAAGAATTATTTGTCTACACTTATATTTGGCCTCTCACAAAAGACTACTCTTCATTAAATAGTTTTATATAATTATCACCAACGTTTGGGCCTCCTTGCGGCAGCTTTTTGATAAGGAGTCATAATTTGTGGATTTGAGACACAGCACCTTGTTAATCCTCAGGATATGCTGCTTTATTGGAAGAATCAAGAAATTGGACATTTTAATGACTTTCTGCAGTAAATATAAATAATCCCCCAAAGGTTAGTTGCCTTTGCTGTGAATATTCCTTTCATGAGCTGCAAGGGGGGAAATGAAAGATTTTTATCCAGCACATTTTGTTACTTCAGAGCTGAAAGTACTGTTGCACAGGTGAAATGCATTATATCTAAGATGAGCTTCTATTTTAATATAATGCAGATATTCCATGTGAACAATGTTTGAACCCTCTCAATATCATAATGTTTTCACATCTTTCATATAAGGATCTTGTGATGTTAAGTAATTAAAGGTCAGAGCCCTAGATGTGTGAATTATTGTTGGTTATGATTGCATAGCCATGTTTCAATTTGTCTGCAACACTGTCAGCTGGTTCCCCCCATGTCAGTGGGAAATAAATTGACTCCAAGTTTGGACTTGGAAAGGAGCTGCCCATGGTGCTGTTTGTAAGAAAGGATCAGGCATTTTGGATAGCGGATTCACCACACCACTAACATGGGTGCCACCAGATGACACAGATCTGCAGATTCATTTCTGCAGTAATTTGGATGTGCATCAAGTGTGCACCCAAGAACAGATAGTGTCTACTGCACCAAACTGATTTGCTGCAGTATCTCTAGTGAGATGTATATTTAGATAAGTATATACGTGTGTTTGTGTTGTTCTTGTATGCCTTCAAATTGTTTCCAACTTATGGTGACCCTAAGGCAACCCTATCATAGGATTTTCTTGGCAAAATGTGTGAAGATGGGGTTTGTCTTTGCCTTCCTCTGAGAATGACAGCATGCGACTTGCCCAAGGTCACCAAGTGGGTTTCATGGTGAATCAAACCCTGCTCTCCAGGGTTGTAGTCCAACACTCAAACCACTATGCCGCACTGACTCACATATATAAGTGTGTGCCTTGTTGAAATAGAGGGTCTCACTTGAGCAAGTAGTTCTGTATCTGGTTTATTCTGGAGGTAGGAAAGTTATGTTTTGGACTACAACTTAATTTAACATTTCTTGGACTTCTCACTCAAAAACTGATGTTTCCATGTTCTGATTTGTCCCTGTTATTTAAACCCTAGTTCTTTAAATTCCAAGAGCTCTCATAGTTTAGAACATTGTAGGAAAACTGGCACTCTAAATATTACTGGAATACAGTTCCCATCAGGCCTATTGAGCCCAGCCAGTGGTGATACTAGTGGATACTAGGAATCCAGTCAGTCCTTCCCAGATTGACATTTGTGTATCTTACATGCACAGAAGGATGTTCACTATGATGCTTCTAGAACAGAATTAATCTGGCTCTTATTTTAATGTAAATCAACCTAATTAATATGTGCAAACTAGTATGTGACTGGAATGAAATTGAGCTTCAGTTTTTCATACTCCTGAAAGTTTAAAATATGTACATTTAAGAAAGTTGAAGAAAGTTGCATACAAAATAATTTATGGGAATTGCATACAATTGAGGGAAATACATGCAAAAATGTATATGATTTTTCAAGCTGACATTTTTAAAAAAAGTTTTCACAAACAGATACAGTGACAGACTGGAATGAACTTTTGCTTGAAAATCCTATAAACACTGTAGAAGTTTAGCAAATATTCATTAATTCCTAGTCAAAGCTCAGAGGTAAAGCTGATGAATTGGATACACGCATATTCAAGTTCCTTGGAATGGGACAATCAGTCAAAGCAGATACATATTGGGCAAATTGGATAAACATCACATGCTGGTATAATGCAGGTTCTTGTGTTTCAATGTGTGGAAAAATATGTGTGTATATAGATGCTGTTGACCTGTGTGTGTGGCTACATGCCTTTAAGTCACCTGTCTGCTTATGATGACCCCAAACATTTCATAAGGTTATATATAACCACGAGATAAAACTCACTATATGACATAAAACCTGCAATCCCACTGCTACATGTAGTTTCACTTAATAAACAAAAAGTCAAATGCAGAAGGGGGGGGGAGATACTCATTCTGTGTGGAAATCTCTCCTTATTTTCAACTAGACATTTCTGGGGACATGGGAAAAGAGGCTGATGGTGTGTAGTATCTCCATAGAATCCTTTTGCTGTTGTTATTTGCTGTCAATTAATCTTTCACTTATAGTGAGCCTATGATGAGAAAGCCCCAAAAGTTTCAGTCATCAGCTGCTCTCCCCATGTTTGTTTAATTATTTCATTTTTCTGCTGCCTTCCTCACAGAAAGGGACCAGAGGTGGCTCACAGATGTAGTTGTTTGAAAACTTTACAAGAAGAATTTAAAAACAATTAAAATCATCTTACTAAAACAGCATAAAATTACATAGGGGCTTTTTACATTGGCAAGAAAGTGTGATCTGAACTCGCCTTTATGTTAATGCTTAGCAGCTACATAGCAAGCCTCAGGTTTGCATTAAAAAAGTGCAGAGCTGCTACATTGAGGGGTGTGGGAACGACTTATCTGAGTGGTCTTTTTTGTGGCTCAGCAGTTACATGGGAAGCTGTCAGAACGCTACAAACACAGGCGGAGCTGATACATGGGCAGCAAGAAACGCAGCTTTAAACTGCGATTTTAAATTTTTTTTCCTTGCCGGCTGCGAACTGCGCTGTTGCGCGGTTCGTACCGCCGCGAACAGCGCTATTGATAGGGTCGAGGCTTGAACTGCGCTATTGCGAGGGTCGAATCTTGAACTGCGCTATTGATAGGGTCGAGGCTTGAACTGCGCTATTGCGAGGGTCGAGGCTTGAACTGCGCTATTGATAGGGTCGAGGCTACGAATTGCGCAGTTTTAAATGATTTAAAGGGGGCTCCTAATTGATTTTGACAGCAGCCACAGACCGAGCATCTGCAAGAAGACAAAGGAGGAGGAGTGCTGGCCATTGACCCAGTGACGTTGGCATTCGTCAGCACAGGGTCACTGTGGGCATCATCACCAACATGGATGCCTCCTCTCCTTTGTGGTCGGCACTTGTCGTCAATGTTCAAAGCACAGCCAAAGCTGCCGCCTTTGCCTCCGCTAGTGCTGCCAGGATCGTCAAAGTGACCACTGAAATGACTGCTGTGACCACTGAAATGTCTGCTGTGACCACTGAAATGATAGCTGATGATGACAGTGATGATACAGAAGAGAGAACAGCTGCAGTTGGTGTCTCACTGCTTGAGCAGTGTGAATTAGCCGGTGGCATTGCTATGTCCGATTGGGCCTTGACCAGATGGAAATGAGGTCTGAGGTCTCTGCATGAGACCAAGACATCCCTCTCCCCCTTTTTGGGCCACTTGTAGAAGTCTCTGCCATTGTGCAAAGTGCCACAGCAAAGCCTCGGCAAGAGTGTCCCTAGGAGCGGCTGACTTGGACAAATGCAAGTGGGAAATGGCGCTGGAATGTGTGTGGGGGTTCGTGTGAAAATTGAAAGTTTCCTCTTATCACTGCAACTGTAAAAACATCCGCCACCAAAACTGTCAATATCCCAAAGGCGCTACTGCGCATGTCTAGGGTTAGGATTAAGGGCGGAGCTAGGGTTTGGGAGCTTTAAAAAACTGCGCAGTTAAACCCCAGCTTTTACACCTGGAGGGCATAGAACGTTTTAATTAGGAGTGGAGTCCACACCACGCATGCTCCCAACTACGATCCATTCTGATCCGCACCAACAGCGCAGCCTTTAAATGGGCGCCTTAAGGAAACGGAGCCCCATTTAACTGCGCAAGTACACCTTAGCCTTTACATGCACTAGCGCTGTAACGCACTTATTAAAAAAGTAGTGGGTCAACCGAACTACTTTTTTAAAGCGCGTTTTTTCCCTTAAAACGCCAAAATGGCGTTTTCATGTCACACTTTCCCATTTTATAATGTAAAAGCTGGGTTTTCAACCAGCCTTCAAAACACCTTTTTTTGCCAATGTAAAACGCACCATAGAATATAAAAAGATTTTTTTAAAAAAACATAGCTAGCATACATGTCCTGTATAAAAGCCTCCCTGCTGATGATTATATATTTAAAACCTACTTGAATATAAACTTCTTTGTCTGCCAGTGGAAGGACAGCAGGGAAGGGGGCAGTTTAGTGGAAGGAGGATGGGACCAGCCACTGAGAAGGCTCTCCCTCATATCCTCATCAGGTGAGTCTGTGATGGTGGCAAAATTGAGAGATAACCTTCCCCTTGTTTTTCAAATTGGGAGCAATGGCTTCCTACACTTAATCCATTTATGGTCTCCCTCTATTCTTAGTGCCTTCCACTTTATTGCACATTATTGCCTTTTCTGATCTGTCACATCATCTTATCATATAAACCCAGAAATACTATGGGTTGGAAGATTCTGACTTTGATACAATGTTAGACTTGAATAGAAACCTTTAGTATAGGGATAAGTATTGTGTGCCTTTTCAGATGTTGTTGACTTGTAACTCCCATTATCTCTCATCATTGGCTATGCTGGCTGAGGTTGATGGAATTACAGTCCTAAAATATCTCAGGCCTATACATTACCTTCCTCTAGTAATAATTTAATCACAAGACTTTCATATGTGCCCCTATTTCCTAGAAAAATCTTCGAGGCAACTTCTTGTGCAAAGGAAGCAAATACAACTTTTGAAAAACATATTCCAAAACTCTTAAAATGTGAAATGCTTTATCAAATGAATGCACACTCCCTTTTCCCAGCTAGAAAACATAGCACTAGTTGATGATAGACTATTTCCTGTTTAATAGGACCAAATAAAAACAACATATGTTCTAAATAATTCGTCCAAATGTGGCAGTGATATGAAAACAGTTGAAGTGTTGATGTTCCATCAAAAGTTTTTGGAAGCAGAAGCAGAAGCAGAAGCAGAAGCAGCAGAAGAAGAACCTTTGCTGACCCACAATAGGAATAAAGAGACCAGACACAAGAACTCGGGTTGAATAAGGGCCACCTGATTGACCTATTAAACTATTTAACTAATTTAAACTCTGTGATGAGCAATAATAGGGAGCAACCTAGTGAGGGAGCAACTGGGGATGCTCCCTGGCTGGCTCTAATGGAAAAAAAAACCTAGGGAATTCTTCCCCTAAGTTGCAAGACCTTGCTCCCATGATCTAAAGAGGCAGTTCCATTTCACCAAAAATGGGTGCCATACATGATCACTGTAATCTTACTCCCCAACTACCTGCCATGAACAAAGTGAAAGAATCTGCTTAATCTTTCCTCCACAGACAGCAGGGTTCTCACTGCTGCTGCAAATCACTGGGGGGGGGGGGGGGATGATGTCCTCAGAAAGATGAACTCCATCAACTTTGTAAAGTACAGACTTGTGGAATACAATTGTGGATTTGGTAAGAAAGGGAAGCAGCATGAAACAGCAACATCTCAAGTAGATATTTGCCTAAAGGCCACCTAAAACTCTCAATACATAAAAGAGTGATTCACACCGATTGACTACAGTCCTGCTCTCCCTGGACCACTCTTCCTGTATTTTATGAGCCCTAAAACCACTTGTGGAAGGACCATTAAGACCCAACAAGGCCTACCAGGACTGTAATGACCAAATCCATTCTTAGGATGCATGAGAGGCCTAACCAAATCCCACCAGGGGAACAGAGGCTGAAAAAGACCTAATCAGTCTTAGTAAATCAAGATTATCTGTGAGGCCTGAAGTGATATAATTGGGCTTACAAGGCCCACTTGGACCCTACAAGATCTAATAAGCTCAAAAGGCCTGAGGAGTCCCCATGAACTCCACCAAGCTTGCAAGGGACTAAACAGGAGGTACGAGGCTTACAGAAGCCTAATTAGTACCTAGAAGGCCTGAAAAATCCCAATGGAGCCCATGAGGCATACAGAGTCGTAATGCTGCCTATGTGAAGGCCTACTCCAGGCCTGCAAGGCCTGGGGAGACCACTGCAATTCAAAAAGAGATGCAGCATAGTGTAGTTGTTTGAGTGTTTGACTACAACTCTAGAGACCAGGGTTCGATTCCAAGCTCAGCCATGAAACCTTGGGCAAGTCACCTCCTCTGAAAAAATATGTTGCCAAGAAAACCCTGTGATAGGGTCACCTTAGGGTCACCATATGTTGGAAATGACTTGATGGCACACAACACCAAAAAAACAAACATGGGGCCCTAAATTGGGGAAAAGGACCCAGAAACTCTCACTCTACACCACAGGGGCCACAGCTGTAGGAGGGCATGCAAGTGGGAATTTCCCTAATATGCACTGCTGGTGATATGCATGCACTGCAAATGCCAGGGCTGGCAATGAGATCGCAGTTTGGACTGTGGTCCAAACAAGGCCAGAAGACATGGTGAGCATGTGGGCCCCATACTGCTGCAATCCAAGAGATCGATCTCTGCTATCTTCCTTCCTTCTTTCTTTCTCAATTGCCAGATCCAAAGTGGAAGTGGAGAGGGCTCTGCCTCCCAATCTTCATGTTGTGGTGTTGTGTGCCATGGCCTTTAACCAGTTTCTTCTCCCTTGGGCCCTGCACATTCAGTTCCTTCTCACTGTGCTATATGCTATGGTTCCAGAACTGCCTTGTTGGTTCAATTGCTAGGTAGATGATTTTTCTTTTCCATATATCTTAAACAATGGGTTTTTTTTAAGGGTCAAAATTTTTAGCAGATGCAGGAATACCCTAGGAATGCTGATGGCAATTTATTCTTTGAATCAATTTAATGACAGTCTACTATATTGTAAGAACTGGTGGGAAAGACACTGGTTATGAATCTGAGTTAGAGCAATTTTAGTGCATATACAACATGTTGTATAAAAGCAGATTGCTTTCCATCACTCAGTTATAAGAGCTTTCTAATAAATATATAGCTAAAGATTACAACCCCCTTGAGTCCACATGGACTAGAATCTATGTAGAGCAACACCTTTTCTTTTTGCCTAACAACTAAATGCATTATGCAGTGAATGTTCTCTGATGTGACATTACCAGAGCTCTTTGCAAATATCCACTATCCTGCAGTATTCATCTACATGAAGTAGATAAATAAACATTATAACCACCTATTTTCTAGGCACTGATGCACAAACAAGAAAATCAAATGACACTTCCAGAGGCAGTAGTCAGAAATCAGGATGTTTAGCTTTTCAAAATGCTCTGGTTTTCTAAACCATTTTCTCTCTTACTGCAGTTTATATATAAACCATATAAACTTTCAAACATGAATCCCATCAGGAGTTGCTGACAAAGCTCTCTGAGGTCAGGCAAAGAGAAGATCTTCAGGGGTTTATAAATGCCCCAAACAAAGTCAAGCTAAATTTCATATTCTTTTTCTCTTTCTACTCCAAAATTGATTAAAACCTGAGCTAAAGAAGTATTCCCAGCTTCCAAATGTGCAAATCTTTCCCTACTTTCGACTCCCTTAATCCCCAAGGACCCTATAGTCCTTCAAATATATTTTGTTTTTGTTTTTCTTTTAGTTATATGGTGGTATTGTCCATGGAGTTTGTACCACTAGCCAGGTAATAATAGGAAAGGCTATATATAATGAGGGTTGAAAGTCAAGATTTGGCAATGGGGAAAGAGGAACCTTTTAAAAAGTTTAATATGTGCAGAAAAGTTATTTCTGATTTGAGCAGGGCAGAGTAGATTGTGAATCAGATAATTTGCAAGGTTCAATGATATTGGCAATGAAGATATTGATAATGATAATGATGATGATAATGGTGGTGGTGATGATGATTTTAATCCCACCCGTTTTCCAGAACTGGGAATCAAGGTTGATTTTCACATTTAAAACAGATACAGATAAAAATAAATATAGGTAAATACATACAGAGCAAAATACAAAAACATATTCACAATACCCACCATATCAAAAATATTGTTTAAAAATAATTATAGCTTATCTAAATTACAAAGAATGTAAAAGCAATTCATTAAAAGAGGTCAGAAATAAAAGCAATACACTATTAAAACTCTTTCCTGAATAACCATCAGGGTTCCAAAATGTATTAGACATTAAAAAATGGAAGAACAACACAGAGATAGCCAGTCTAGCCCCTCTAAATAAGGAGGTATGAAATCTGGGAACAACCACTGAGAAGACCCTCTCCTATGTTTTCACAAAATGTGCCTGTGAGAGTGACAAGATTGTCAGAAGGACCTGAAGGGGTGCTACAGACCATCCAAAAAGGGCAGTCTGGCGCAACCTTTTTTTTGTTGTGGAGCTTCACTGAAGCAGCTAGATGCAGCAGTGAAGCTGCGCAGCAAAAAAGGAGCTTTTACTTTGCCGCAACCGCGCAGCTACATCTAGCAGTTGCGTAGTTGCAGTGGCGTGCTTACACACGACATCTAGAGGCTCTGGTGAGATGACGCAGGAATCATCACGTACTAGGGTTAGGAAGCATGCAAATGCTGCATGCTCCCTAACCCTAATGGCGCTGCCCAGGCGCCTATTAGTGCCCATTTGTATCAGGCCGAAGTGCGTAATTGAAGATTTCAAAGGACAATGATGAGGAATAATGTTCTTCAGATGTCCCTTCATCTGTCACTGTGTCTTTGTACATTTAACTGATGGAGCTAGTCCAGTCTTCTCATTGTGCAGGAGTGACATGAGAACTGCAGAAGGCACCATTGTCAGTTTCTGGGATAGATCTACACTGCTATAAGAGAAAGCCAGTGTGGTGTAGCAATTAAAGTGTTGGACCACAACTCTGGAGATCAGGGTTTGATTCCTCACTTGGCCATGGAAACCCATCAGGTAACCTTAGGCAAGTCACACAATATCAGCCCCAGAAAACCCTGTGACAAGTTTCCATTTAGGGGCACCATAAAGCTGAAAAGACTTCCAGGCACACAACAAGGAGAAAGACACTGTGGTTCAGTTCACTTGCTCCTGATTGTAAATAGTAATGAGACAGTGGGGCTTCTCCTCAGGAGGACTTTCTAAAATGTGTGGTTGAAATGGCCCTTTATTTTAGTGTGTCTCATAATTTTCAGATCATTTAGGTGTTAGGATCCTGCCTTTACACCTATCATAAGATTTGATATGAGTATCATAAGATTTGATATGAGGCTGAAATGACTTTCTAAGGTCCTTAGTAGAAGGGCAGGGAACAGATGTAACAAATATATTAAATAAACAATTCCACTGAATTAAAAGATGGGCAATTTTGAATGCATGGACCAATCTTCTATTGATCTAAGTGGTGAAAAATCCCTCATGTAAGTGTGTGCATATTCCATTTTGCTATTTACATCAGCATTTGTGTGACTATTTGCATGGGTTTTTAAATAAAAGAATGTACTTACCATATGCAAATGTGGCATTTCATGGTAAACAATCTACCCTCTGAACTTTAGATCACAGCACCTTGTGCTATGAAATAATGAATGGTATTCTGCTTTGTAATAGAATATGGCTTTAGTATTCAGATTTTGTAAGTGTACAGTATTGGTATAAGGTCTGCCTTAAATCTCACTTTAATATTTCTCAGTTATATCTGACTCCTAGGTAATGGGACATTAGAAAAGTAAACCAACTCTGTGATGATGTGAATGCTTACTTACAAATTAGAAGGTACAATCCTATATTGATCCGACTGCCCCGCAAAAGTAGACACACAAATCATTGTAGTGCAAGAAATATAATCAGACTCTAAAAGCTAGAACTGACCTTTTATTGTGTCTCTGTATGATCACATTTCAATCAAGTCACTGTATCTGGCTTCCTACATTCACTCTATGGGGAAATATCAAGATGCTGGAGAAATCCATTTTTAATTGAAAAGGGCATTTTTTAGTCCCACATAGCTTACGATGGGAATACAAAGAAAGTGAGTTAATAACACCAATAATTAGATAGATATGAAACACACATGACCTATACAGCTCTAAAACCCAATATATATGAAAAAATTATTATGTGATACTTTGAATGAACCTCCAAAGATATCCAGCACATAGTTTTTACTGTTGAGGTGGGGAAAATGCAGGGCTTCCAGATTCTGTTGGACTGCAGTTCCAAGCATTCCTCACCTTATGGCTGGAGCTAACAGGAGGTGCAGCCCAACAACATCTGGAGGACTGCACTCTGCCCAGCTTGGTTTTGTCCTGTTACGTGCACCATCGCTATCTTGAATTACTTAGTAAAGATTTTTTTTTAAAAAAGGAAACAGCTAGCATTCAATAGTAAACATCTTGCATTCAATAGGTTAATTTAGGTTTCCATAAACATTCTGGTGGTGTTCCATAATTTTTGTGTAGCCTGAAGGAGGAAGAAGGAATTTGACCTGTGCTGATCAACAGTTTCCATGTCATGAGGGCAGTGAATGTTTCCCATGGTTTAGCCCAAATGTTAAAGGGGTTGAATCTATTCAGAACTTAGGGTTCAGCACGCTGAATGGCTCCTTCAAAATCAGACTAAAATTTGGGGCAGATTCAGCAGTTCATTGAGATGGAAGCTACTTACTGCCACTGAACTTTTGTCTGCTACATCTATATGGCCATGTCTATGCTCATGCAGAAAAATGAAATGCACAGATATAGGATGTAGCTTAACAAGACTACATGTGAAAGGGATGTAAGAGTCCTAGTATACCATAAATTGAACATGAGCCAACAGTATCATGCAGCAGCTAAAAAGGCTGCATCAGAAACTCATGTTAACTCTTTGTGATTATGGCATTGTTTTCAAAATGTTCACAGACTCTCTGTTTAATGATTCACTCTAGAATCTTTCCTGGCATTGATGTCAGACTAACTGGGCAATAATTGTTGGGATCCTCTTTTTCCCCTCCTTTTTGAAGATGGGGACAACATTTGCCTTCCTCCAGTCTACTGGGACTACTCCTGTTCTCCAGGAGTTCTCAAAAATGCTTTTCTCTCACTAGAAGACAATATAGACTAAATGTATACTTTGGAGATATCATGGGACAATGTGACTCATTAGAAAAGTTGATAATGTTTAATAAGGTTGTAGGCAGTAGTAAAAGAGGAAGATTGCATGAAAAGTGGATAGATTCTGTCAAGGAATCCAAAGCCCTGGGTTTGCAAGACCTGAGGAGGACTGCTGATGGCTGGGATTCTTGGAGGTTTCTGATTCATAGGATCACCATAGTTTGAAGCTGACCCAGTCACAAATAGCAACAAAAACTTATTTTTCAAATATATGTACTTCTGTTGCCCCCCCCCCCCCAACTCTCCAGTTTTGTTCTGACATAGTTCTAACATATGTCAAGCATTGGGACTTTAGAGACAACTGAGGCAAAATGCCTCTTGTCCCATTGCCAGTCTTGAGAAGTAATTAGTGGACATTTTCATTAGGAAAATGTGAAATGAAGAAATTTCTTCTCCATCCTTAGTCACTAGCCAAGTATTAGGCTTTGTTTGGGGGATTTGGTAAATCTTTGGAAGGTCTGTTCAGAGACAGTATAAAGCTTAACACCACAGCCTAAAGTATACAACAGGGGAGATATATTCCTTTCATGTCCTGCTTCATATTATCCTGAGATCTCTAATGCTCTATCTGCCCTGGCCAGAATATCCCAGGGCAGCCCAGTGAATTGTGGCCTCACAGCTGCCTCAACCTACCCTCATTATCTCACCCTTTACTCCTGCTCTTATCTGCATGGGCATCCCCACCAAAACACCAGGAGCATCCACTGCTCCTGCGGCTGCAGGTTACTTTCTTCTGAAGTCAGAATGAGGTGTCTAGTGATTGTCATATGCTGGGTATTTCATTCTGGGTGTCATGGGAATGGGAGACTCTGGATCTTCCCAGGACATCTGAAGCAACATGTATTTTTTTTTAAATGTATTAACTGTGTTTTACTCTAGTTCTGGTTCAGAATGTGCAACAGAAATGGGATTTGGGACGTGTGTTCTCTGAACAGAATGATTCCAGAGCAAGGGAAACAGGGCATTAGACACTTGGGTGGCTAAGAGTGGGAAATACTGGACTAGTTTATTCTTTGTCCTGGTTAAATCACACACTTCTTAATGTCTTCTTAATATGAAAGATGGGAAGTGAACAAAGGGGAATTGAGATTGTGGTGATTACATGCATTGCACTTTTTGTTTGCAAGCCAACAAGTCAGTCAACAAACAAACCAGCTAACAACCTTACTATGTGGCCTAAAAGTGCCTGAAAGGTCAGACTCATCTCCCATTCTGGCTGAACAACCTCTCTGTGCAATTCAGGGCAGTCTCAATGCTTGCTTCTTTAGACCCACTTTTGCTCCCTATAACTTTCTGACTTATTCTTCAGGCTCTGTCTTTGGTAGATCATAACTTGGGTCATTACATTTCCCTGTGGGCGGTGGCAGCAGCTGCTTTCTTCTATTTGTTTTACTCGACTGCTGTGAAGCCTGCCCATGGGTAGCATGAGTTTATTACTTCTTTCCCTGGTGTTATTTTTTTTCTCTTTCAGATTCACCATGCCACAGTGCACTTCTAAGCTCTCACAGAAATCATGCTCCATTGCTCTCATATTTTTGGTGGTTTGGTCAGGGTTATTTTTATTGTTGTTCAAGTAACAATTGCCATGTTTCCTGTTCTGCCTTGGCCATAACACTGAATTTCAGAGGATCAGTATCCTATCAGGACTGATCTATTCCAATTCTTTGTATCAAATCAACTCGTATATTGGATGTCTTTCCAATATACCATTGTTGCTTTCACCCCTGTGTATCTAATAGATTTAAACATAATACATTACCAATGTAGGGCCAGTGTCAACAATTTGTCTCCAAGCATTGACATTGTTTCTACACAGGAACATACAAGATGTAGATCATGGCTCCTAAGAATTCTGCATTTAGCATTAGTAAGAAGGGGCCTTATGCATGTATAGATATAAATATGAAAAGGCTCACCATGCAAGGGGGAACACTGGTTGGCCAAATATCCCCTGTTGGGCATGGGAGAGATGTTCATGTCACAGCAGGAAGGGTAGTGAATAACATGTATACCAGTGTGGGGCCATCACAATCCTTCTGTCTCTCACATTCATTAAATGTATGCATATTGTACTGGTTGAGAGCTTGAACTAGAAATTTCCTTGAGAGCTTGAACTAGGAATTTCGGTCTGAGGCATGATCCTGGCACAGAGAGTTCAAGTGGTTTGTCTGTGTTCATTTTCAAGTGTAGAATGAAATATGGGTTAATAAGGCACCAATCCAGGTTTCAAGGTAAAACTACTGAATCACAGACTGTATAACTACTGTACCAGGAACCTACTTTCTCACCTTGGACTTTTCTCCTTCAAGCATTCCAACCAAAGCATGAAGGCAAGAATGGCGGCCAGAACAGCAGTCAGTGCATCTAGTCTTTCTCTTTCAAGGCACACATTTGAAGGAGGTTTGTAATGGGTTAAGTTTCTAGATAGAAGGGAATCGCCCTAATTTATTGCTTTACCAGAAATTTCTCTTGAGTTTATTAGTACTCCAGGTCATCAATCATCTTTATTGTATTTAGCCAAAGGCTATTGCAATTTAATGGACGGTGCAGAAAAAACAATCCATAATAAGATGAAATACAGTCTGCTTTTGAGCCATTTTCTAACTATAACAACTGTCTATTCAGCAGATGTATCAACAATCCTTTAAAATTAAAGATTAAGGACTATTAAAACCACTTATTATTATGCCCTTTTGGTGCAGATCCAAAGAGGAAAAAACATATTTTCCTGCGTTACTCATAGGAAGTGCCACAGAATGGTGTGACACAATTGTGGAAAATAGTCAGGCATATGTGTCTATATATTATATATCTCAAGGTGTTTTCTTTCTGTCTTTGTGCTTCTCTCTTTCTGTCTTTTCATCTGCCATGTTATACATATCCATATGTCTGATCAAAACCACAAGACATGATGTATTAACAGAACCAAAATGAAGACTCTATTGAGGTTTTGTACGCAATCTCTCAACTACCTGTTTGTGTAAGTGTGAATTTGTTCTGGAATACTAATTTTGACCATACTTGATATTTACATTTAGGTTCACATCCTGAACATTTCCCCCCACTTTTGAGCCTAATCGACAAATTTCAGGATCCCCACTCCCAAAGATTGTTGGTTTTGCTCCATTTTGTATGGAACCAGATGCAAAAGAAAATTTAGAAGTGTAGGTGATAGTAGTCACACTTTAGTTTTAGTTGAAAATTGCAGCAGAAGATTGTCGATCCTATTTTGGTGGCAGAAAAAACTTGCAGAACAATTGCACTAACTTTCTCTAAGGGAAACAGATGCCTTCCAGCCCTTGCAAGTAACAGCAGCAGTAAATGTGATGGCAATCTGACTGGAATGTGTCACTTTGGAGCTATATGTGACAAAGATGGGGTTTGGGAGTGGCAGCTGTGATCTAAAAAAGAAAGAAAGAAAACCAAGTGGGGAAATGTCTGAAAAGCAAGCTTCTTTTTCTTTTTTTTTGGGGGGGGGGGAAGGTGGGGGGGAAATCTGAAGTAATTTTTCCACCTAGAAAAAACATAAGAAATTTCAGCTCAACTGTGCTACATTTCAGTTAATGGGGCTAATGTCAGTGGCATTGTCTGGCTATTAAACTCCACTCAAGATACTGATGAGGCTGAAGAGTCACTGGAAGTTATTCAATTTGCAGGATGTCTGAAGAAACTTCTAAATTGAACAAATATGGTTGTCAGGGGAAACAAGAAGAGTTTATTCTCATGTTCTAAGGTCCTTCAGACTGCCTGAATTGCCTGTGGGCTTTCCTCCTCATGAAAGACAGACTCATAGGAAGAGAAAACAGACTTTCCACGGCGCATATACACTGGAATAGTTTGTTCAGAGGGTTATAAAGATGCAACTTTGGGAACTTTTTTTCTCTTAAGTTCTGGTAGGAGGCACCCAAATCCAAGGTTGGCTCCAGATTTATAAAGAACAGCACCCTTCCTTCTGTCTGCTCTTCATTTCATAAGAGTTTACAGGCAGATAGGCAGCTTCTGCCAAAACAATGGAAGAGAAAAGGAAAGAGGTTTGGTTTCTGAAGGATCACCAAAAACTGAAGATTGAAGGGGACACATCTGTTAATCTGTATGTAGATGTAGCTTTGAAAATGATTCAGTGGGCCTGCTGTGTTGGTGGCATAGAAATTTGTGGAGTAAAGCCCTGCCCCATATTAGCTCATGGTGGTGCTCAGGGGTGCACTGATGTGGGCATGTGCACATATAACTGCTGATTGACCAATTTAGGCTTGTTCTCACTTTTTTTAAAAAATTGAGCTCCCTTTACTGGATGGGAAGGGCATTGTATTATAATTTAAGTAAAAATACAAAACATCTCACCATAGTGGGAAAGGTCATGACCATTTGCCTTGTGTACCTGCTCATTCTGTCAGCAAGGGCTTACTGCTCACTGGTCTCTCTTCTGATGATTCTTTGGCCTAACTCCCTTAGTTATTTCAACTAGAGGTAACCCAATGAAATGAAATTCAAATAAACATTGACTCATGATTGAGCAATTAATTCATTGGGCATACTTTAGCTAGGGATACTCTGGTAGCTTAGTGATGCTGAGAACCACAGTGGTGTAGCGTTTGACTAAGATTCTGGAGACCAGGGTACAAATCCTTGCTCAGCCATGTAACCTCTTTGGAAGGCAAAAACAACCCCCTCTAAACAATTCTTTCAAAAACAACCACAACAATAACATGTTAAGTTCACCTTAGGTTTGCCATAAGTGAGAAACAACGGGTAGGCGCACAACAACAACAACAACAACTCTAGAAGCTATTAAATTATGTCAAGGGATTTTCCCACAACATCTCTCCCTGTTGAGGATCTTTCATTCATGACAGTACCAATAGCTGCTGTTTTTGCTATTGCCACTATTGCTACTGCAAATAAAATCAAATAAAATAGAAATATCGGTTGGTCAGTTTCTTTTCATTTTTTTTTCCAAAAAACTTTTGTTACAAAAGAAAAGAGGAGAAGTGGAGAAAAAAAGTAATGTGTATATGTGTGGGTTTTGTGTGTGTGTGTGTGGGGGGGGCATTATCCTTAATAGAATCCCTTTCTACCAAAAGAAGAAGCTATTTTCCACTGGCCAAATGTTTTGATGAACATTTTTAAAGCAATTCTAGCACTGGGAATGATAATCTTAGAGAGCACTTGAAAGCAGATTTGAAAAGCCTTTTTGATGTTTGAAGGATATGGAATGCTTCATAGCTTTCTTTTTCCATCTTGCATCTTGGGTTTCATGCAATTTGGGGGGTTTCTGAACTGTGCATTTAATAGCTAAAAGATAGCAGCATGGGGGAAAAACAAGTTCTCTCCCCCACCTCCAAGTCACAACTTCTAGTAAAATTTGTTGCTTTTATATATTCCAGTCTGACATGCTCTGATAAGATGCACCCTGTTCAGCTCTTAGGCTTCTTTGTAGATGGTGACACTGTTGAAAAGACGCTTTATTCCTACCATCTTTGGAAGTAACTGAAAAGTGGCACAGGCGAATGTGTTAAGATGGTGTTAGCCTGATCAGGCACAGTTCATACCTGTGGGGATATCCAGCTGTTACTATTGATATCCTTTTGTGTTTTCTGAAAACTTGTTTTTAAAGTGTAATGTCCATGTGGGTTTTAACTCTATACAAAAGGACAGTTCTTTTTTTCATGATGAAAAGGGGATTTGAAGAAGCTTAGTGTAAAAAGTGAATTACATTGTCTATATGTAATGAAAGCAGACTTGAACCCCTTCAAATGATGGAGACCAAATTACAAATACATTGTATTTGTAAGATGATGAAAAAGAGAGATGAGCACAATCGAGCACAATCAATTAATACAGTATGCAGTATCAGTATTTTAATAAAGAGTTTCATTTGCAAAAGAAAACCATGTCTGAATATTCATCTACATTCCATTTGCAAATGTTTGCTGAAGCCAAGGTACAGCAAAACTTTCTTATCTTCCCTTTCTCCTCCCAGGAACCCTTGTTGTCACCTAAAAAGAGACCCTAGAGGGATTCCCAGATATTTGAGACATGTTTTTGAGGAGTACGGTTGGCTCTTCTAAAAGGGAAGCTTGTCTCTTTGGTTTTACTGATAGAAGGATAGAAAGATTTCTATCAGTCATGTACCTCACTGGATCTTGGTTGTTGGGCTACATTCAATGTAACTGGTATAGGGGTGGGAATCTAGTGGTCCTTGGACCGCTTTAGTGCTCTCTTTATACCCCTCCCCACAGCCTCCTGGATTGCCTGAACCCCTTTTAACCCAAAATGCTTTTTTGTTGTTGCTGGTTCTGAAAGCAGTTTTGCTCTTTAATGCTTTTCAATGCTGTCTTGGTTCTTCACTTCCCAAAACTTTACTCCCCAAAATGACAAAATTGCCAAAGATTACTTCACACAGCATGAAGCACCAAAAAATAGGTCCTCTAGGCCCCAGTACATGCCCATGCTTGCACTAGTGGGAACAGATTTTGGATTCTGAATTTTAGTCCACAACTCCCAACAACCCCTTTCCCTGACATGGCCAATGGTAACAAATTGTGAGAGTTGAAGTCCAGACATCTGGATGGCCAAAGGTTCCTTGCCTCTAATTTAAAGTGTAGTGCAGGAGGACTTCAGCTTGAGGAGAGAAGAATGGCATCTTGCATTTCAAGAGGTCAGGCACAAATGCCATATATTGAAAGAACAGAAGATTTTATTAGAATATTATGAGGAACCCACTTTAAGGGCATCCAGGCAATCTACTCCAGAAATCGTAGGGAATCATTATGGGGTCCTCATTGCAAACTGAAGTTCTTAAGAGAGAGAGAGAGAGAGAGAGAGAGAAAGAACAATCTATAATTGTGGACTTGTTCTCCATCTTTTGTAGCTAGAGGCTTTTAACTTTTCTTTCTTTGAAAAATTACACATATCATAATAAACAAAACTATCACTGAAAATACTTTTCTCCCTTTCTATAAAGGTTACATTTGACACTAGACACACAGCCACGGTTCCTCTAAGGGAACAAATATGAGACGCTGCTTTGGTGACCTTAATGTTGGCAAATGGTGAGTGATGAGCGGTGAACCATGAAAAACAGCTCCAGTGCAGCTTATGGCTTTTCAATTTTTCCAAGATGACTGCTATGTTCTGAAAGGATGTGACAATCATTTCCCCACTCTTGCATTGCAATTCTGCCTAATGTCATTCTTACCTGTTTAGGAATACAAATTTGTTCAGGAGCTTTATAGGGATTCACTGAAAGAAAGGACACCTATTGTGTGTGTGTGGAGGGGGGAAAGGATCAAATTTGACCCCTCAAAGTATTTCAAGTGGTGTGGGGGGGGGGGTAAAATGGTAGTGAGAAGACTTCTATCAAATACTTTTATTTGATTTTTTAAATACCGCTTTTGCAAGACAGCACAGTGGAAGAGCAAAGCAGAGATGTAAATCTTCACTTATTCCACTTGCATCCAAGAATACACAGTTTCAAAAGTGTTCTCCCTTCTGGAAAATAAAAACAAGTTTTTGCAAATAAAATTTTGTAATTTATTTATTGCTCAGAATGTTGTTGTTGCTGTTTTTGCACAAATACATTGTTTCATCCATACAAAATTTTTCTTCCTTCCCAAAAAAACATGTCTTGCTGCAAAAATAACACAATTGTTGGTCATTTTTCCAACAGGTTGTTCTGACATGCAACAAATTGTTGCAAAATATTGTCAACAAACAAACAAACTTCCCCATGAATTATTCAGTTTACTTCTTGGGAGCCAAACATATTATATATTTGTATACACTTGTTTCTTTGAGAATTGTCATAATAAACGTTTATGAAAACAGTACTTTTTCTCATAAGGAATGGTTTAGATGATGCACTTCTAGGATTGGGTCTATGGATTTTACAGATGTCACTGGTGGCTTTGGAATTCAGAGCAGAATACCCCTATCTTACGATAGAATGCCTCTATCTTACTTGGGCATAACATCTCCAGAAAGCACATATGAGGGAAAAATATAATTTTATATTGAACAATTATATTTCTGGTAATCCTGGTATCTGATTTTAGGTAGAGGGTTTGGAACACAGACTTGTTTGTCTTCCCCACTGTCTGGTTTCAGAAGAAAGCTCTAGCAAGCCCTTATAATTGCGAACTTGAAATACATATATGCCAATATTTCAGAGTACTAATATTTTTATATGTCATCTAAACTCCAGGGGAGCTGGGCTGTCAGCTTCCAACTGTTTCTCACATTCCAACCAGCTCTTCTCTGGTTTTAGCAGTAATCCCCTCTTTTAAAAAAGTGTTCTGATTTGATAATTGTTAAAAAGCACTGGTAAAATGTTTGCTTCGCTACCATTAGTCACTTGCTAGGATCTCAGTTGTCATGAATAAGCTGCTTCCGTGCCTTGGGCTGCCAGCTGCATGGTAAACAGAATTTGTGTACTAAAAGTCAAAAGTTATTTTCATTGGTGACAGCTGCACTTAATATTAACTGTAGCAGAGATACCTCCTTGAACAGTTCTCCTAACAATCAAGGTAGCACTAAATAAAAGACTTGCACTAAATCAGGATTACAACAAACAGGAAGAAAAGAGATCTTGAGGACATGGTGACTTACCAACAACAACAACAAAGGATTCTCCAAAATGAGCTTGAAAGCTGCTTAGCATAGAAACCTACCATGAGAAGTCAAGCAAGTATACTGAGTGCATTTTAAGCAAAGGTTGGGAAATCACTGTAAGAAAAATAATACAATCACACAAATCATCTACATCGGAACAGTGGTAGGATGATTGGGGACCCTGCTACAGGTCAGTTATGCAAGCCTTCAGCATCCCCCCCCCCCCTAGTGACTTGCCAAGTTCAGATTTTGACATTTTCAAGCATTTCCTCAAAAGGTATCCAAAGCAAAGGGACAGAGGAGTTCTTAGAACACTCTAGAATCCTGTGATGACTTCCCACTGCTCCAAACAACAACAAAAACAAAACAAAAAACTCTTGGGTGTGTTATTAGATATATAAATCAACAAGGGACACTGTCAGACATACTCATGCATTGTTGAACAATGTTTTACAAAAAGAAGTGAGCCAATAAAAATATTTAGTATTGCAAAACCTGCCACAAAGAAACAGAGATACAAGGGATACTTTGAATATTGATCACTGTGTGCACAGGTGTACAATTGCATGATAGAAACCCAGGTAATGCTATATTACAGGCAGAATCTTCTAGCATGATTACCCCAAAAGAAAGAAAGAAAGAAAGAAAGAAAGAAAGAAAGAGGCACTTTACATGTTTCTATGGGGCAAAACAGATGGGCGGGAAAAAGTGGCTTGAAGCTGCCTTTTCTGAAGCCATATTGAAACCCCACCAACTGCACTGCTGGTTCCCAAGGCAGCTGGAATGCACATGTCATGATCACATGATATGGCTCAAGCCAGGAAGAAGTGGGAAAAAGCTGCTTCTTTTTTGAAATGGCTTTTCTCTGCATAAGGCGCCTAGAGGGCACTTTCCTGCTGGCTTCAAGGCATGTGTCATCTAAACGCCACACCTTCAAGTCAGTGTGAAAGCACCTCTTTTTGCCTGTCTGTTTAGCCCCTTTGTGTGTGTATGTTACTGACCTCACCAAGCCTAGTAATACATCTCTACAGAGTCTCACATTAATTTCATCTTTTTTGTTTTGTTTTGTTTTGTTTCAAGCACTGGAAACCTCAGTTTTTTACTCTCCCAAACTGAAGAATCAACACTAGACTGAGTAATGAGTTACAAACAAAGATCTTTTTCTTTTCCTTTTTTTGGGAGGGTGGTGGTGGTGGTGGTGGTGGTGGTGGAAATCTTTTTTTTTCCCAATGTGAAGTCAAAGCCTTTCAAGGCCAGAATCCAGATTTTTTTGTGGGGTTTTTGGGCTAGGTGGCCATGTTCTGGAAGAGTTTATTCCTGACGTTTTGCCAGCATCTGTGGCTGGCATTTACTTAATAGGAAGCTCTCTGAGCCCCATGGTGGAACACTGAAAAGCAAGCCCTGGAAACAGCACCAAAACAAAACAAAACAAAAACACACATGGTTCCAATATGTGGATGACACTTCTACCATTTGAAGCCATGGAGAAGATCTGACCATGTCTCTGAACCATGCGAACAATATCCACCCAAACATTCAATTCATGATGGAAAAAGAAAAGGACATTGTCATTTTTGGATGTCCTGGTCATCTTCAAGCTGAACCAACATTTGGAAAAGAATTCCAACCATCACCTAGGACAAAAAAAGAAGCACAATAAAAAACTGGTAGACAAGGCAAATAGAATCTGTGAACCTCAACTTCCTGGAAGATGAATTAAAGCATTTAGACCGGACTCTACAGGCTAATGGTTACTCCAGTTCAGAAAGGCTGCCAGACCCAGAAAAACTCACATGAGTGAAGACAAACAACCACCCAAATGGAAAGTATTTTTACCACACATCAAAGAAGTCACAAACAGACTAAGGAAACTAGTGTGGAAACACAACCTCCAAACAATCTACAAACCGACTAAAAAACAAAACACTCCCCCCCCCCCCCGAGCAAATGCTGTGCTCAGCAAAGGATAGGAGAGACCCTCTCATGACCACAGAAGTTTACCACATACTGTGCAGCTGCAAACAGATCTACATAGGGACCATCAAATGCAGTTTCCAAACACATATCAAGGAACATGAGAGACACTGCAGACTGGCTCATCCAGAAAAATCAGCAGTAACAGAACATGTTATAAACCATCCTGGGCATAAAATTTGAAAACACTGAAATTCTGGACCATGCCAACATCTATCAGGTCAGATTGCACAGGGAACTCATTGAAATCCATGAACACCTGGACAACTTCAAGAGGAAAGAAGAAACCCTTAAAGTAAACAAAGTTTGGCTATCAGTCTTGAAAAGCACCAAAATCAATACCCACCTCAGACAAATGAAAACCATCCAGGGTTGGGAGGATCACTTCCTCTCAACCAAGCGTCACACAGTGTATGTATATCCCACTCACTCCCATGCCAGCATTCTCCAAAGATGCCAGCCACAGATGCTGGCAAAACCTCAGGAATAAACTTTTCCAGAACACAGCCACATAGCCCCAAAACCTCACAAATACTATTTCCAGGTCAAACCACAGGTGTTTCCTCAATGTTGAATCTGAAAGGTGAGGCAGCTGTCCTTCTGCCTCATTTTTATTCTGAGCCTTCCTCCTTGTTCCAGTCTCCAGCATCTACTGAGCAATGCATTTAGAATACCACTTATTACAAAAGACAACTCCTGGAAGAAGAAGCATTTACTTCCCCAGATTCTTAATCCATTACTAATTTAAATATACAAGAGGGATTTCCGGGTTATGAATTGCAATCCTAGCATAAATGTACAGTTGTGTGTATCCGCAAAAGCTAATTTTGAAATAAAATCTGTAGAATATGGCAGGCAATCTATTTAAAACAAGGCCATAGCATAAGTGGAAGTGGGTTCTTCAGTCCATATTAGAGAAAGGGCTTGGAGGAAAGAATAATCCTTTTAACAATATAAGGGGAAGTTTCATGGACAGGTAAGACTTTCACAGAGAGGTTTTCCTCCTGTCCACAGACAACAGCACATAAGAATGGCCAGCCATCCTGAGTTTGAAAATGAACTAGCATGTTCTTCAAGATTACCAGGGAAAAGCAGGGATGAATAGACTTTGTGTGCAGGTGACTATCTGTGGGCTCTTTTCTTTCTCTATTTGCTGACGGCAGTGGGAAGTCAGTCTCATAAATTATGTGGTGGTGTTTTTACTCCGATGAGAATGGCTAGTGTTCTAGCTGCGGGAGAGCAATGTCTGCAGCATAACAAAGCGTTGCCATTTCAGCTCGAAGTTCCAGAACAAAGAAGCATTCCAGCAATGAGGCCATTATAAGGAATGTACATCTTGTAACAGTCAGCTACTTAATTGTCTGTGTAGTCATGAATAACAAATAACATTGTCTTGGAATGGCTTTTATTCCCCCCATCTTCACACCTGGATTCTTCCCCTTACAAGTTTTGTGCCTTTTGTTCTTATGGAAAAAAAGCTGACCCATTGGAAAGAATAGTCTACACACACACACACACACACACACACACACAAAGAGAGAGAGAGAGAGAGAGAGCACACTTTAGTCCAAACTTTAATGAAACCTATGTAGGCCTTTTGCTTGTGTATAAGAGATGTTTCTTCCACCACAGTGTCTTTTAAAACACCTTTCTCAGACTCACACAAAATACACTCATCTTACCTTCATCCTTTGCCTTGGGAGCTAGAATTTATTTGGGCTTAAGAAGAAAAAAGAAGAAAAAAAGAAAGGGGGGCTTGTTTTTTCAAGTGGCAAATGAAACCCGTTTGTCACAGCAGAGGGGAGAGCTGAAGGTCAGATCACTGCTTGCTGAGACACATTTTCATGAGCTGGATCATTGCACGGTGATTGACAAGGCTGACACCCATGAGGAAAAGAGAGAAGGTGAAGGTGCTGATGATGATCTTGTTCCCTTTGGCGGCAGGGGGGAATGGATGGGTGGTGGCGGCAGAAGACAGATGAGACTGACAGCAACAGCTCTGGAAAAAGTACCAAAACAACAAGTGAAAACTCTTCTTTTTCTGTCATGACTGAACTACATAGGCCCCAAACTTTGCAATGTACTCCATTTAGCATCTCTGCAAATGGGTTGCTTCAGTTCCAGCTGCTAAACATAAGGCATTCAAGATGAACAGCTTACTGCCAAATCAACATTAATTTCAGTCTTTTGTCTTTTAAATTTTGTTTTTGTTTTACACGTTTCAAATCTTTAAGTCACTCTCTGTATGTATGGGAAATTCCATAGTTTAAATATTGATTGTAAAATCAAATTTCACCACAGTCTAGGGGGAAAAAAGAACATAATTAAACAATTACAACTGGCCCTCCATATGCATGGATTCAACCATACATGGCTTGAAAATATTTTTTATTTAAAAAAATACATCACTGTCAAAAAGTAAAGATTGATTTTGCCATATTATGTAAAGACATTTCACTACATCATTGTATTTAACAGGACTTGAGCATCCATGAATTTTGGTATCCTGGAACCAAACCCCAGTACATACCAAGGGCTCTGTGTAAACGTCTTAGCTATAGCTTAATATGTCTCAGATTCCAGTCTTCATTGATCTTGTTACCTCCATTGCTTCCACATGTCCATACAAACCTGATCCACTATTCACAAAAAAACTGCTGGGGACTGTTCTGGGTTAAAAACTGAAGTGAACTGAATCAGTCCTGGTGGCGCAGTGGTTAAATGCCTGTACTGCAGCCACTCACTCAAAACCATAAAGGTGGCGAGTTCAAGACCAGCAAAGGGCTGAAGCTCGACTCAGGCTTGCATCCTTCCGCTAAAATGAGTACCCAGATTGTTGGGGGGCAAATAGCTTACAATTGTAAACCGCTTAGACACTCCTTAAGGGTATGAAGCGGTATATAAATGAAGCTGGTTTTTTTGTTTGTTTGTTTTAAGGAGCAGCTATCTTAACACTTTCTTTACCATAAACCCCTTTTAAATACATTTTGTTTCCACAGAACCCCAAAACGTAATTCAAGATTTAAAACTCCAAAGTGCATCAAATATTTATTTAAAATTGCTCAGCAAAGGTCTTCATATTTGGAAAGAAGAAATAAGTAAATGAACATACCCCTGTTATAATATTTTTGTTAGAACGATTCCATAAAACATCATCATCACCTCCCCACCACCACCACCACACCAGCATGATGCAGTGGTTTGAGGAGTGGACTATGCCTTTGAAGTCCATGGTTCAGGTCCCCACTCATCCATGGGTGATCTTGGGAAAGTCATAATCTCTCAGCTTCAGAGGACCACAAAGGACCCTTCTGAATTAATCTTCTTCTTCTTCTTCTTCTTCTTCTTCTTCTTCTTCTTCTTCTCCTCCTCCTCCTCCTTTATTTATATAGTGCTGTAGGTTTACACAGTGCTGTACATATAAAATATTAATTAGATGGTTCCCTGCCCTCAGGCTTACAATCTAAAAGACACGACACAAAAGGAGAAGGGAAAGGTGATGGGGAAGGGTATCAGGTCTGGTGATTCTTCTCTCCCTCCGAGGCCTGGAACAAGGCAGATGGACTAGAGGGAGGGCTTGGCTTCATAATGCACAGTTAAAACGGGCCAGACAAATCTTGCAAAGAAAACCCTTTTAACTTGAACCCTTTTAATTTTAATTAATTTCTTAATTAATTGATGAGGAGGCTGGTGCAGCATTTCATTTACAAGGCTTGTTATACTGGGCTTAATAGATGAAACTTGTATTCACTTTTCATTGTATTCACATCATGCTAGCTCTCTGGTAAATAATAGTGCATTTTTAGGTGCCACATGTACAGCAGCAAAAAGAATTGGGTGGTGTGTTTGCTTTTTAAGGATAAGGCAAGCTCCACCAAATCTGCAGAAAACATTCTGGGGAAATGAAAAGCTTGTACTAAAGATGGGCAAATCTATCAGTTTTACTTTCTTCTCCATTCAAATTTTGGTACATTATGATAAAAAGGGGGGAGGAATCACACCCCTGCCCATCCTGCACACTCTTTGATGGCATTTGATGACTCTAATACAGTTAATGCAGATGGAAACCACAGCTGTATTTTTATTTTTATTTTTATAGATGTGTCTGTCTGTCTGTCTGTCTCGTGACTGTCATTTATCATTTATCTGTGTGAGTTGTAGGTGTTTAAAAAAGTGCCTGCAGCAGAATAATTCATGAACCTTTAAGTCAGTGACCAGTCAGAAAAGAATTACAATGGAAAGCAGTAGTTCATCAGCCTCCAAACTGCTCAAGTAATAGAGAATGTTGGTGGTGGTGGCGGCGACGAATCATTCCCCAAGGAGAGCTTTAACCATTTTATTTAAGGCCACTATCTGGAGGATAAAACTAGAGGCTTTGTCTCCTAGTCTTGTAAAAGCTGACGCCTTTATGGAGCCTCCACAGAAGATTTTCCAGACTCAAACAATAAATAAGAATAAGGAGACAATAAAAAGAGAGGTGGAGAATATTCCAACTTTTTAAAATGGTTATTGCCCCTTAGTCTCTCAGGGTTAATTTGCAATTCCTTAGCACACTACCGAAACTGCCAGAAGTTTCTCAGTCTGGAAATTGCTGGTGGGCCATGAAAGGTCAGCTCTTATTAGTAGTATTTATTTAATTTGGAGGCAAAAATAGCATTTGCTTTTATGTGATAAGAAAACCATTTCCAGTGATCTGCAGGAGCTAAAAGGTTACACGTTAATCATCATAGCTATTTATTTTTACAGATCATTTCACATTTCCGCAGTTGATCTGCATACAATTTATTAATAAGTAAAGTTTGCCAATGTGTGTTTGCCAGAATATATATATATATATATATTCCTCCCACATAGCTTCTCATTAACGGCACTTCTGCGCTGCAATTTTGATGTCTGGCTCACACATGGAAATGGCTGTGTAGGTGGCTGATTGAAACACAATGGCTACAGTACGGAAGCTCTCTTGCATCATTTTGTGCTTCAAGCAGCCACTTAATTATATGTATATAGTGCCTATAGGAGAGACGCACAGAGAAAGCTTGTCCTCTTTTCCTTTATAACAGATGTGTTTAATTTAATTCTGAATATAGATGCAGCCAGCTGGGTAGAACCTTGTTGTGAATTGCACAGCTCTATGCACTAATTGTGGTTTTCAAGTGGAGGATGGGGAAGCCCTGCATGTGTTCTTGAACTTCAACTGCCAGAATTCTTCACTACTGGCCAAACTGGACAAGGCTTCTGGGAACTGAAGTCAAATAATGTCTGGAGCATACCTCCCCTACCCCAAGTTGAGACTACTGTAGTAATCCTTGCTGTTTGATCCTCCAATCCTTTTTAGGAGTGGATTTACACTGACCAGAATACTCTGGAATGTTCTGGAGTATCCTGGCCCTGAAACTGCCCTGAATTCCTCCCATTACCCAAGCACTTTGGAGTGATGCTGGGCGGTTATCTACAAAATTATCCCGCTGTGCTGCCTGCTGTTACAAGTTGCTTCCTCTGAGGTCAAAAAGGAGTCACCCAGAATGAATCACATGATGGGTGCCTCATTGTGACCTCACAATGATATGTGGCACAGAGGGATGTGTGTGGAGACTGCCACCCAGCATTAAACTGGAGCACTCCAGATTTTCGAAGAAGATCCGGAGCAAATGGTGAGGGATTTTTCGTTTTGTGTTAAGGGAGGGATGACCCAGATTTGCTGCAGAACTGCTCTTTCCACATGAAGACAGTCTACAGTTGAACTGGACCTTTGGCCCTCTGTTGTGAACACAGGGAAATACAAGAGCAAGGGCAAACCAGTTTAAATGGTCCATGTAAACATGCCTCTGGATTCCTCCATCCTGCAAGATTCCATTCCTGCTTTGACTCAGAGATAGTTTCCTTCCTTCCTTCCTTCCTTCCTTCCTTCCTTCCTTCCTTCTTTGTTTATTGTCTGTCAATAACCAGGTCCACACCCTTGATGTGCAATTGATAAAAACTCTTTAAACATTAAGTAACTTAAACTAAAAACTAGAATGGTTTTACATGGGTTCTAAAATGCACATTGTACATTAGCTATAGCTTCTAAACACTTTTCATGGGCAGCCACACTTTGAATATATTACACTTGTCTATCTGGCATTAGCAATTGGAGTATTATATGGAAGGGATGGACTATAAAACATAACAAATGAAAATCAGACATAAAATACAAGATGTAAACCAGGTTGTCGTCTGTTCAAGCATTACCTTGGTCAGCTCAGGATAAATTGCTGTCTCATGGACTCCTGTCCTATAATTCAACCTCACCTTCAAATTTCATGTGGATATCATGGGTTGGGATTTTCCCTAGAGACACATTCTACTCTCCATGTACAATAATTGTTCCATCAATAAAAAGTTTCAGGCATTTCCCCCCCATACTTTGTATTTTTCCCCCATTTTTGGATGAGACACTTCAGGGACAACTTACAAATAATTTTAATAAATAAAATAAAAATGGCCACCAAAACGAGAAATTCAGAATCTTATTATTGTGCAGAACTGATAAATTAAATTATATTCTGATGTGTTGCTGAAGAATTAGGAGAATTACTGCTTCCTGTGTTGTTTACAAGACAAATCCCACTTTCACAGACTAGAACCTTTATGCAAGCAATAATTAAAATTAAATAAAACATTGACAGATACCTCTTTTCCTTTTCCTTTAATTGTCACAGTGACCATCTGGTTCATAAGATGCCTTTACTGCCCTTATAGCACACACATTTAATACTGGGTTTGGAGCTGTAGACATAGGATAAGCAGACAATGAAATTTCCATCAAATTTTAAAACGAGTTACTTACATTTCAGTATTTATTTGGCAGGTACCATTTCACATTAACCAAAATATAGATCTAGGTTTCTGTTTAAATGCTATGGCAAAGCTTATGGAATCCTGGGATTTGCAGTTTAGGAAGAGACTGGAGTTCTCTGACTTAGAATTCTAAACCCCCATCCCTGAACTGAAAATGCTAGAATTCAATAGAATATTATTGTCATGGCAATTAAAGTGGACTACAAGTGTGTAATGTGAAAGAGAACATAAACATATTCATTTATGAATTTCTGATATCACATGTGCCTCCAATAGTGCAACTGGGGATTTTGGTGCCACTGACAATCCCACTCTCTCTTTTCTACATTCCACTTAACCTTGACTTTCTTTCCTATGCCCTACCTGGCATATTTTTCTTTTCTTTTTTTAATTTAAATGTTTATTTGTAACGTAATTCCAGAGTTGTAGGAATGCAATTTAGTAAAAATAAAAAGATGAAAAAGAAAATAAAGTGAAAAAAGTGAGAAGGGGAGGAAAAGAGGTCACTTGGGAATAGTGAGGGGGGAAGGGAGAGTGGGAAAAGTAATAATAATAATAATAATAATAATAATAATAATGTTTATTTATAACCCGCTCCTCTAATAGAATACTCGGAGCGGGGTACAGCAAATTAAAAAATACAAGAATAAAACAGCAGTCAAGTAGAAATTGACATTATGGGGCCACCCAGTATCAGGACTGCTGCAGGGACAAATTATTGTACCTGTGGCGTAATGGGGTGGCAGCATTAGAATATGCCCCCTAACAAGGCTTCAGAGGCACAGCAGCAATGAGTTGGACCTGATGTTGTGTGACAGGTACAATTCACTTGCTAAAACTGTGGTTTAAAATCTACATCTAATAAAGTCCTTAGAAGGATGCTTTGGCTTAAATTCAGCTTTGGGCTGTTGGTCATTGGCTAGAGTAATAGAATTCCTCCCATCAATCTGCTGCCATGGATGATTTCCCCAGCAGGGTGTTGAGGAATGGCCATATTTATTCCCCGGACACCATTGCCTAGGGCATTGGACTGGCGTTGAGAAAGATCCAGGTTCAAGTCTTCAGCTCACTGGGGTGACCAGACACTGTGTCTTAGCCTGGCGTACCTCAAATCATTGTTGTGTGATTATATTGGTGAGAAAGAGAACTATACACCTCATTCAAGGAAACATGGAATATTTATATAATCCATCTGCCAACCAATCATCGTCAAGGCAAACCACAGTCATGTTTTGAAAGTTTCCTTATTCTCACCAAATGCTATTGGAAATTGAAGTCTTGGCGACACCAATGATAGATTTGAATGGGGATATATCCATTAGCAGGTATTCAACGTGCCACTTATACATAGTTCGCATCAGTCCAGATACCATGGAGAGGCTGAAACAAGCATTGTCAACACATTGTCAACACATTTACATTTGGAGATCTTAATTATTTACTTAAATTTGTATGGTTGCCTGCGTGTTTTAAAAACACTGTTTTTTATGCTGAGGGTTCATAAAATTAATATCAAAAGTAATAATGATAATGCTATAAATATGAGTGCCAGCATGATTTGGATATTGGACTTGGACTCTGAGTGACCAGAGTTTGCATTCCTGCTTTGCCATGGAAATTGACTGGATGACTGGGCAAGTCATACTTTCTTAGCTCCTGAGGAAGAGAATCTGAATAGAATCCTCTGAACAAATCTTGTAAAAACAAAACAAAACAGATGATACTATCACCATAAATAAGAGATGACTCGAAGACACACAAAGCGAACAACAACGTGAATCCCAGTTCTGGGTGTATCGTTTTTATTTATCTTCTTTACAAGCTTTATTTTTCCTGTACATAAGTATCTCAGCTTTCTTTACTTTAGTTGCGTATGACAAAATTCATAAAAAGAAAAATAAATAAATCTGATCTCCGAGGATGTAGGAAAGCTCCCACAAATACCTCCCTAGGGCAATGTGGTTTTCTCTTCCACACTGTGATTAGCACCCTTCCCTTCTGTAAATCATCAAGCAATGAGATACCAGGCAGCTGTTCCCAGGCCTGGCTCAGCAGTTGCTAATGGCAGGGCTCATGTTTCTGCTGCTGAGGAAAATAGCGGTGGAAGCAAGGCAAACTGCTGAAACTGACATTAAGGCTCCGGCATAGTAAAGATTTGTTTACAATGAAAATTACTCCCCTTGTGCAACCCAGCAGAGAGAGACCACCAGTAGAAATAGGGTTGCTTTGCTGCTCCTTCAGGAAAGGCAATCCCATGAGTATTGATTACTAGCATTTCTACTGCCATTTGTAGAAACCTCTACTCCTAATGGTGAGGTGTTATTTTCATTTCACTCTTATACACACAGACACACTCACATGGCCACAGTCCCAATGCTTTTCCAACCTTTTCTGGATGGTGAGAAATTTCAGCGCTATCTCTGCCATCTCCATGATAATCTTATGGAGGTTTTGCTATACAAAGAAGCAGCCTTCTTTTTCCCCAATTCCATCTGGGCAAGAAGGCAGCAGAGGTCAGGCAGCGCGGAGAGGCGGCGGGGAAGGAGAAAGCAACACCTGGGACTGCCAAGGCCACCCCTCCATTCAGCAAAACAACGTGGCATTGGCCGCAAGACATTTCCATATATTGCTTTCCCCGTCATCATTGCATGGCTAGGTTAGCCATAAAGGAGAACATTCTACCTCAGGGCCTTTTGTTTTTAGGCATAATGCTTATAATGGGAGAGCTGACTAGACAGGAAAATGTTAATATCTGTCCATTGTCTGTTAAACATGGACCTCCTATTCTGGGTCAGAAACTTCTGATGGATAAATCATTTCCAGCACCAGATGATGGAGCCGGGAATAGCTTGGGAGCAGGAATTGAGGTTGTGTGGGGGCAGGGAAGGTATGGCGGCAACAGTGTGAACAAATGTTACAAAAGAAGAAGGGATCGATGTCTGATATCTATCCCTTCTTCAGTTCACCCTGTTTCCCAAGATAACATGGAGAGCGCACCAACCATTCCACAATCCCTTAATCTGCTCCTTTGCAATGTCAGGTCGGCCAAAGGTAAGACTCATATCATCCACAATCTTCTCGTGGATGAACAGGCCGACCTGGCATGCTTCACCGAGACTTGGCTGGGAGATGCCAGCGCTGCTACCTGGGCGCAGGCCCTCCCAGCCGGCTACACGGTTAGTGAGCAGATAAGGGAAAGTGGGCGGGGGGGCGGTGTGGCAATAGTTCACAAAACTAACCTAACTTTGATCAGGAAACCTGTCCGGAAAACGATCCACATCGAGTGTGTGTACCTTGGCCTGAAGACCAGGGATAGTTTGGGGATTCTGTTAGTATACCGGCCACCCCGTTGTCTAACAGATTCCCTGACTGAGCTGACTCAGCTGGTCTCTGAGTTGTTGTTGGAGTCTTCCAGACTTCTTGTATTGGGTGACTTCAACATTCCTCTTGAGACCAGCTCTTCTGATCTATCTGGAGCAGCTCGGGAGTTCATGGAATCCATGACAGGCATGAACCTATCCCAATTGGTCAACGGGCCTACCCATTGCGCGGGTCACACACTCGATGGAATCTTTAGTACGGAAAAGGAATATCCGTGGGCGGAGGTAACCAAAACCTCCGCACTGTCATGGACGGATCATTTCCTGATCAAGTTGGAACTAAAAGCCACTTCTGTCCCCCCTGGGGGTGGTGGACCCATTAGAATGGTCCGCCCTCGAAGACTAATGGAACCAATTGGTTTCCAGAAGGCCTTAGAGGGTTTAATGGTTGGCAACGCCGGTGACTCCGTCGAAGCTTTGGTGAATACCTGGAACACCGATCTTCCCAAGGCTCTCGACGCAATCGCCCCCAAGCGTCCTCTCCAACCCGCTCCAAATCGCAAACCCTGGTTCTTGGAGGAACTCAGGGAGATGAGGCGGGTTGGACGACGACTAGAGCGCAAATGGCGGAAGACTCGACTCTTCTCCGACAGAACTCGCCATAGGCAGCATCTTCGCGCCTATCGGGAGGCTTTGCGTGCAGCGCGGAGATCCTTCTGCTCTGCACGCATCGCGTCTGCAGAGTCCCGCTCAGTAGAGCTGTTTAGGGTTGTGGGGGAGCTGACGCGGGTGCCCCCTGCGCCAAATCCCCTACTGGACCCAACAACAGCCTGCTGTGATGAGTTTAACACCTTTGCAGACAAAATCTCTCGGATAAGGGCCGACTTGAATGTCAATGTTTTGTCAGAGCCCATAGGTGAGGTGTCCGATAACTCCGTTGCTGTTTCTTTACTGGATGAATTTCAACCTGCAAGTACCGAGGACATGGACAAGCTCCTTGGAAGTTTGAGAAAGATGACTTGCCCTCTCGATCCTTGTCCATCTTGGCTGGTCACCCAGGGAGGGGACGCAGTGAGAACATTCCTTCGGGATGTGATCAATGCGTCCCTCAGGGAGGGTTCTTTACCATCTTGTCTAAAGGAGCGGCCGTTAGACCCCTCCTGAAGAAACCCTCCCTTGATCCCTTGGATAAAAACAACTACAGGCCAGTCTCCTTGCTCCCATTTTTGAGCAAGGTCATCGAGAGAGCAGTCGCCTCCCAACTCCAAGCTGTCTTGGATGAAACTGATTATCTGAATCCATTTCAAACGGGCTTCAGGACAGGACATGGAGTTGAGACTGCCATGGTCGCTCTGGCCGATGACCTTCGCTTGAGCATTGACAGGGGTAGTGTGACCCTGCTCGTGCTCTTGGATCTCTCAGCGGCCTTTGACACGGTAGATCATTCCATCCTTTTGGGTCGACTGAGAGAGTTGGGGATCGGAGGCACTGCGCTTCGGTGGTTCCGGTCCTTTCTCTCCGGGAGATCCCAAAGGGTGAGGCTCGGGGACAGTTGCTCTTCTAAGATAGAGCTTAATTGTGGCGTCCCTCAAGGCACCATCCTGTCCCCGATGCTTTTTAACATCTACATGAAGCCGCTGGGTGAGATCATTCGGAGGCATGGAGCTCAGTGTCTTCAGTACGCTGACGACACTCAGATTTACCTCTCCATGACAAGATCGTCAGCTCAGACTTCAGATGGCGTCTCTCCTCTCAATGACTGTCTTACGGCAGTAATGGATTGGATGAGGGAAAACAGGTTGAAGCTCAATCCGGACAAAACGGAGGTACTAACTGTCACAGGACCGAAGCCAGGATTGGGAATACACCTCCCGGTCCTAGATGGGGTCACACTCTCCTCGAAGGACCCTGTTCGCAGTCTGGGGGTACTCCTTGATTCGTCACTTCACATGACTAGTCAGGTGAATGCGGTGGTCAGGAGTGCCTGTTATCAGCTTCGGCTGATCCGCCAGCTGCGCCCTTTCCTGGAGCCAAAGGACCTGGAGTCAGTGGAACATGCTTTGGTAACCTCACGATTGGACTTCTGTAATGCGCTCTACATGGGGCTACCCTTGTGCCTAACTCGGAAACTTCAATTAGTTCAGAATATGGCAGCCAGGCTTGTCACGGGAACATCAAGGAGAGAGCACATAACACCAGTGCTCAAATCTCTCCACTGGCTGCCGATTAGTTTCCGAGCGCAGTACAAGGTGTTGGCTTTAACCTTTAAAGCCCTACATGGCTTGGGTCCATCTTATCTGAGGGACCGCCTCCTCCCATACGAACCCCTCCGCACACTCCGGTCTTCTGGGAGGAACTTATTGCAGCCTATGAAGACTAGACTGACGCAGACCTCCCAGAGGGCCTTCTCGGCTGTCGCTCCCAGGCTATGGAATGGCCTGCCAGACGAGATGCGTCTTATTACATCTTCTGATTGCTTTAAAAAAGCCTTGAAGACGCATCTCTTCCAGCAGGCCTTCCCAGAAAGTTCTTAACCTCCCGGCTCTGTTTGGGTTAAGCTCTCCCATTAGCATTTTAACATCTTGACCCTGATCTCTATGTAATGGGTTGCCGTTTTAAATTGAAATTTTTATTATGTCATTTTAATTGATGTTAGTTTAATTTAATTTTAAGGGGCGGGTGGTTGGGTATGGGTCATGTATATTTTATCTTGCATTTTTTAATTGATGTAACCCGCTCCGATTGGATACAGAGGAGCGGGCTATAAATAAAACTTTATTATTATTATTATTATTATAGACCTTTTATTGGGAATGTCCATCTTGAACTTAGTGTTCCCTTCTAGTACTAACTTTCAGAAACTTATGACATGGTCAAGCTGGCTGGCAATTTCAGTACCATTCTCTTTTGATGAGCATTTACCCAAAAGCTTTAGATTTCTTTATGTTTTGAATAGTAAGAAATATATATATATATATATGGGAGAAACCAAAACATGACACACCTGTCCATTCCAGGGCTTTGAATGCTTAACTCTTAAAAGTTTTGGCAGGGACCCCGGAGCTGTTTTTAAGGTAGGAGGAGGCACAACAGTGGTGGGTAGGTTTTTAGTTATTTTCCTTACTTGGTGATATTTACAGAAGGAAGGCAAATTGCTTTCCCTATCTATTATTAAATATTAAGACTCTTCCTTAAGTATTAAGACTCTTACACACTCAGCGTTTACTTAGATTCATGCCCTGTATTTAGTGTAGCTCACTCCCAAGTGTGTCTAGGATAAATTGCAAACAGCCTTTGGTATTTCTTGGAAGGCTCATCATCAGCTATTTTCCTAAAATATCTTAGGGCTTGATCCTTTAGTATCCTTCTGATTGATCATTCTTTAATGAGTTCAAGTACCTAGGAGTCTTTGTGGTTCAATTTTACCAGATCATTTTTGGGGTGGCCTCAGTTCTGTAGCCTAGTATTGGGGGGCTCATATACCCTTGCTAACCATTCCAGGGTCCAGAAGTTTGAGTTTGAACCCTGTGACAATTCTGCTACTGTCATCCCCTCCCACCACAGATTTTTCATCTTTTAAGAACTATATGTTAGGCAGATACAACATCTTATGTAGATCTTCTGCAGGTGGAGAAAGGTGTACTTCCTGAATCTGTCCAATTTAAATGGTGAAATATTTTGTTTCAGCCCAATTTTTTCCTGAAGAACTTAGGTCCGATACAGACAGGCACTAAGCGGCGTATTCGCTGTGATTCTAGGGTTAGGGACCATGCAGCAACCGCATGGTCCACAACCCTATTATGTCATGGTGGCATCCCATCCACATGGGCCACTATGATGCTGACATCATTGCTGTGCACCCAAAAGGGGAAGCACAGGAAGAGGCACTGTGATGGTGCCACTTCCTGTATGCACCGCATCAAGAAACTAGCTGCTCTAGGCAGCTCCTTTTTGATGCAAGCAGTGCCCAGGTGCTTCATTCCCATGGCAACCAATGGCCATGGGAACAAAGCGAGGGAAAAAGGGGCAGGGCAGCTCCTTTCTTCACTGGCGGCAGGTGCAAGGGTGTCCAGGGGCATGAAGCCACAAGGATATCCCTTTTCCATGCCACAGAAAAGCGGCATTTTGCCGCTTTTCTGTGGCATGGAAAAACAGAAGATTGGGGCCTCTGGGCTGCAGCTGCAGTTGCCCTAGCCCAAATCCTTGACAAAAATGGGTGGCACAGACTCACCACTGAAGGGGCAGTCTGTAAAGCCCAATTATTAAACATTGTGCTGGCCAAGTGCCGTAATAAATATTCTGTTCTATTATTAAACATTTAGAATCATCCCCCCTCCTCCAGAAGTGGGACAGAGCTAACTTAAAATTTTAAAAACTTGACACAAGGAAGCAGTGGAAGTGACAGATCTTTCCCATTCCTGCTTTAGGGGCAAAGCCAGAACAAATCAGCATGAGAAATTTGAAACTAGGAAGAACCAAACTTTAAAGTACATAGGTAGCAGCTTATACTTTACTTACAGACCACCATATAGATTCTGGAAGCATGGATGCGTATGCTTTCCAGAGCTCCTGCTGAGTAGAGAATGCAAGAGGTGAAGGGAGAAAATACTCATGCTCAGTGGATTCTCCAGCATGCTTCTGCCTCTTCTCTGAACTTTTCCTATGGTTTTCCTTACACCCCCAGAGTAAAGGAAAAACAAGTAAAGAATAAGGACTGTAGGTTCTGCAGAAGATATCATAGGGTTAAAGCAGGAATGTCTTTTCTGTTTTGGGGATCACTTTTCTTTCCCAGGAACATAGGCTCCCACAAAAGGTGGTTGTGGTAGGGTGATACAAGAGATGGCTAGAAATCCACTTCTGAATTTTATTTTATTTATTTTTTGTCTAGATTATTTGGTGTTTGGCCTTGCTCTGGATTCAGATTCACAAGAGTGAAATTTGAATAAAAGGAATGAAATCTAAAAGAAAATGTTTGAAGATTAAGACAATCCTGGATAGTCATCTGGAGATCCAGCAGGACACAAATCTGAACCATAGACACAGACATCATGATTCCTTCATTCCCATATTGTCACCCAGTGAGGAATATTATGGACAGCTGCAATCTCACAGATGACAGCAGCTTTTGTAATAGGTTTTTCTTTAATTTTTCAGTGGACAGATATATTGGTTTAAATGGCAGGACGGATAAAGCTATTTTTGTTTACGTGTAATATTTGTAGAGGAGTGTGTATGTGTGTCTGGGAAATGATAAATAATGTGCCTCTAAGCAATACAATCACTAGTGGAGGATAATAGGTTATAAGAATGTGTCCTGCTGACCTTACAATTGCTTCTTAAAAATTAACATGATCATATTGATCTACACTTGTCTTCTAGTAATGCTGTTTAAAATATATATTGTTCTGCTGCAAATTGCAAGAGCGAATAAATGTGGAAATCATGCCTCAATGCCCTTCACTGCAGTAAATCTATATTGATGAAAGAATGAATACAGCTTAATCCCTCGGGTCTATCATAAAGTCTAGACAAGATGAATCAAATACAATAATAGCACATTCCAGGAAAAGGTTGTAGCTGCATTTCCTATGCATTTTCCAAAGTAATGTAGTTAAATCTTTCATAAATGGTTTTTAAAGGCTGCACGATTTTCATGCACTTGCTTTGTTTTTAATATCAGCAAGCCTGAATCTTCCTTATTTACTTTTCTGTAGTCCTCTAACAACACCAGTCTTTTTAATTATACTTCTTAGAATTTAATAAGTGTTATCTACAGGCACAATTTTGAAATCTTTGTTCATGTCCCCATGTTGATCTTTACTAAAACTTTGTTGTTCACAATAATGTTAGAGAAAATATTGTAGTAGCCACAGCTAGATGGAGACAATTGGGTGAGTGGGTGGGGATACCACTAGAAACTAATATGTAACATAAATCTTAAAGATTTTCTTTAATACATTGTCATAAAACAGAATAGAAAAATGGATCACACACTGTAGCTGAAATGAAAATAATTGTGGGCTTAAATAGGGAAAAATACATTATTTTTCTAACTCATGTGAGGAAGTGTGAATACTGCTGAATCCTGGTATTATGTACATAAATATAATAACAATGCAGGCTATCAGAAAATTGCTGTTGAGGCTATTTTTAACAAAGCCTGGGTGATTTGTTATGGATGGACTTGTAGAAATGCTTTTGGTATAATATGTGCATCTCTCTCTCTCTCCTCTCTCTCTCCTCTCTCTCTCTCTCTCTGTATGTTGGTCAGAATCCTGTTAGTGACATACTTGCATGAATGCCTGTATGGTGGCAGTCGGCCATTTTTGTCGAATGGTGAACTTTTTCATTCAGGCCAAGTTTGCAGAAGTGCAGCTGTGCATGTCGTGCCTTCATTTATATAGATATAGAATGCATTGCAAATGCAGATATGAATGCACATGTACATTCAGATATGCTTTCAGTTGTGTGACTTTTCTATCCAACACAAATATTACATAGGAAAATTAATGAATAAATCCATACACTTATGTAGGATTTTGGTTACAATGTATATTTTGTGGGTATGTGTGCACACATGCACATGCTGCATTGCATGTTGAGGACAGATATGCAATTTCCATATCAACAGTAGAAATGGGGGTAAGTTAGGAACCACAGGATGTTCAACACCTACTTTACCATTAAATGGAAATCTTAGGAGCTGAATTTAGGATCCTCTGCCTGGATAACATCTATCACTGAGCTATACGGTGGTGGTGGTGATGGTGGAGTGTCAGGGGTGTATAACAAACTTGCTTTGGGTTATAGTACAAATTTTAAAGGTGCTATCTGATAGCTAAATCTATTTCAGGAATATGGTTCAGCACCTTGGATAGCTCTTTTAAAATCTGAAATTAAACCCAGAGTTTAATTTCTCCTTTGACAGGAAGAAGGGGGATAAGAAGGATCAGAAGAGCAGGAAAAAGCCTGTTCTATCTGTGTCTACAAGGTGCTGACACAGGTTTACCCAGATACAGCCATCTCCTCTAAGGGAGCTACCAGCCACCACTCAAGTTATGCTTGTCTCAATCTTCTTCCCACTCATCTTCCTGCTGTATAATGACTTTATGGATGCTACCTCCACTGACACAGCTTCCATAGTCAGCATCTAATGGAATCACTATACTTCTTCTTAAGGCATGGCTTCATCCACCCATTTGATCCTAAACACTTGATGTTAGCATTTTGGAGGACTGAACAGTAAAAGAGACTGAGCAGACATAAATTACTGCAAGTACAAAAACGATAGCAGGCTATTTCTGCTCCTGCTCTCATTTGTATGCCTCTACATCATACTTCACTATCTGCACTCAAAATGTGTGAACATAAAGGTGTGAAGAAGTCTATCTGTGCCACACAGAGACAAAAATGAACATTCTTTGTGATTATTCATTCAAGAAGATGCAGTTTTCTTCAGAAGATAAAAGAGGGGATGATTGCAATCTGAGTTTGTGCTTTCCTTGGAATCGTGTATCATTATTATTATTATTATTATTTGAAAGACTACAATATGACTGTATACATTTCTAACCTTTAGCACTGAATCGCTTCTAAAACCACATCCTGTTGCCCAGAAGCTCTGTATAAGTGCTGGTGGAAATATACAATGGTGATGTGTGATAAATTCACTATATAAAGATTTTGGAGAGAGTTTTGAAATGCCCTGATTCTGAGGTACAATTAGCACTGATGCTGGCTGCACTCGAGCTCCAAGTTAAAAACGTGGCTCTTTATTAAAGCCTTTACAGATCCAGTGATTCTGCTCAAAGCTGTTAATTGCAGTGGTTGCCACCTGGTAAATAGGGATGAAGGGGGGGAGTTGGGCTAGGAATTACTGTGTAGCCATGTAGAGTTGGTGGTTCCACATTCGTCACTGTTTGAGTGCATTCTGGCCACCATTTTCTGTGTCAAAAATGCTGTTTCCTGTGCAAAAAAGCAATGCTTATTTTATTTTTTACAAAATAAGTCTCAAATTGCAAATAGGCTTTGAAAACTATAGTATGGTTTTTAAAGACTTTCTTGCAGCAGGAAAAAAAAATATTACTCATAGCTTCCTTTGAGAATAAACTTGGTGAAGAATCCCATCCCTATTGTCACCATTTGGTGGGGAGAATATTGAGGTGGGGAAAAGTGCTTCAGCTGCACGCATGTGAGAATGGGTTGTGACTTTTCCCCCAGACCATTCTTCCCCTAAATGGTCTTTTATATTCCAATGTTCTGATCACATTCTTGTAAACAAACTGTATTTTAACTCAAATGCTGAGTTGCTCTTGGTCCTGTGTTGGGGAAAACATGTGATAGAAATAAAATCAAATAAAATATAAAAATCCAAAAGCTGGTCATAAATATAATTGTCCTGAGAATTCAAATAGGATTTTAGTCCTACGCTTTTAAAAATGGTGTGACTATGTGTGAAACAGTAATAGACAAACCAGATGCAAGAAATATAAACTGAATTGCTTTAAAAGGTAGACTGTTGCATCTTGACTGACTGTATGAGCAAGCAGATAGACAAGAGGACCTGTGAAGTGCTGAGCATGATAATATATAATAATGTGATTAAAAATTGCTTCTGTTCACATTCAAAGAAACCTGCACTTCATTTGTAAACTGAAAGCCCCAGGGAGTTGTTCATATGATGCTCTCCAATTGCTTTGCTACATCCCTTAAACTCAGCAAAGCAGCTGACCCACATCCACTCTGCATCAAAGGAAAGAAAACGTAGTAATGTGTGGCAGTCACAGGGGCAGGCTACACATTAGATGCAAGACACAAGAGTCTCAGGAAACCCAGCAATCATTTTACTTTTTAAAAATGAGCCATTGCTTCAAAAGAACATAGTTTTGGAGACACAACAATGTGATGTTTAACCTTTTGTCTGGCAGCCATTTTTTCTGCTCAAAAATCCCCCTAAGCAGCTTTTTCTAGAGGAGAGGTGGGCCTCTCCTGGACACATTGAACTTCAGTTTCTTTCATCATTTTCATAAGAAGCAGCCATGTTTTTCAGCCATCAGAATGATGGTACCAGGAGGGCCTCGCTTAGCCCTTTTCGGTATGAAGTAATATAACAGAGAACTGATCTAGAGAAAGGAGACAGAACTTGGAAAGTTAATTTTCAAAAAGCAGATAGTTATGGTTATAGCTCCGAGCCCCTAAAAGGAGCTGGGAAATATAGATACCATATAAAGTAAATTTACGTCTCCTCATTATACAGCAGTAAACATAATAGTTGCTTGTTTGCTATTTTTGTTTAAAACACCAGAATGCTACCCGGTGGTGTGGTACAAAGGACACATCCATAGTTTTTTTTTTTGGGGGGGGCATATTCATAAAAGTAACAAAACAATGGTAACTACACCATAAGAAGTAAATGGAAATTATCCTTTGTTGAATTATAATTGAAATGCATTTTGGTTATGCCTTTGTTACTTCAAAAAGAAATGAATTATAATTAACTTGCTATTTCTAAGTATTTATTTATTTATTTATTAAAATAGTTTAAAAGTCCACTCTGTATCTAAAGATCTTAGGGCAGCATACAATAAAATTAACCTGAAATGGGACCTATTGAAACTATGCAATTATAGCACTATATTCCACTTTAAGTACTAGGAAAATATTCTAGGGAATCCTAGAAAGCAACTTCCAGAGACACCAGAGTTCTTTGGCTGAGCTTTCTAAGTATACCTCCCTGAACTGCAAATGCCAGAATTCAATAGAATGGAGCCATTGACGTTAAAGTGGAAACATATTCTATGATTGTGCAGTGTAAAAAGGTCACAGTGTAAACAATAAGAAAAGTTTTAAAAGGCTAAACAATTTAACATGCTGTTTAAAAAGACAAATTAAAACCTATTAAAATATTTTAAAATTGATTTAAAATCATACACATGTGCAGAGTTGTACAAAACTGATTAGGCCTCAAGGGCTTTAGTAAACAACCATGTTTTCAATTGGCATAAGTATAAGGTTGCCAGTTTGAATATGGGATGGAGCCCTCTTAACTTTAAGCCCAAACAGATGAAGAAAGGCAAGGTAACACAAAACTCTTTGAAGCTGGGCAAAGATACCTGTCTTCTGTTACCTTTGAGTTTTGAAATTTTAGCTGTAATGTTTAATTTCTAATGGTGCTCTTGCCTCCTCAATAGAGAGTTGGAGGGTAGCAGCAGAGAAGCACCAAGCAGTGGTGTAAAGGATATTCATAAAAAATCGATAAACAGAAGAAATTTCTGTTATTTGAAGATTTCTAAAGCTTTTTAAAGAGAAGGAATTATGAGCTTCTCGATCAACAAGTAAGAATTTTGGTTTTTAATTCCATGTGCAGGAATTGAATATTTTGCATAAGCAAAACTACCATTCATATTAGGTTTTTCTAGCAGAGGGATGTTCTTTAAACCTCTGCCAAACTTCTTTTTGATGTACTAAATAAGTTTGAAATGCCAGGAAATTAGTGTAAATGTTCACCTCCCTTGTCTTTTATTTTCATTTGAGAAATCTGTGAAAAATACTTCTCGACAGGGAGAGAAAAAAAAAAAAACCTTTTGAAAGTGGGATTTTTGAAAAGATTTTTTTTAAAAAAAAATCGCATCTAGTTCTCGATGGGAGAGAAGAAAAAATTGGTTTGTCACAACACTAGCACCAAGCTTTAGTCTTGTCACTGGCACCTCTCCACCCCTTTCCCTAACTCTCTACAAGGATGCAAGATCCATGTTAGAAGGGAACCGCTGCAACTGAAAGTTTGGCATTGAAAGGTAAGGGAAGAGAGGTACCTTTGCCCTGATTCATGGTATTTTATGCATTTTATCCATCCGTTTGGGCCACTCCTCATATGAACCCCCCCCCCCCGCACACTCTGGTCCTCTGTCAGGAACCTATTGCAGCCCATGAAGACCAGGTTAGCACACACCTCCCAGAGGGCCTTCTCAGCTTCTGCTCCCAGGCTATGGAATGGCCTGCCGGACGAGATACGTCTTATTACAACGTTAGACTGTTTCAAAACAGCTTTAAAGACGTATCTCTTCTGGCAGGCCTTCCCAGAAATTGTATAATCTACCCAGCTCCTACTATCTACAATCCTCCCAGCCTATTCTCTGTCCCCCCCCCCCCATACTTTGTTGTTACCCATGCTGTGGCCAGCATTGTGGTGTTATGCATATAACATGTTGGTTTTGTTTTATTGTTTGAAATCTAATTTTAAACTCAGCTAGTTTAATTCTATTTTAAGGGGTGGGAGGTTTGGAATGGGATCATTGAATTATTTTAATTGTAATTGTTTTTTTTAATCTTGTTGTACCCTGCCTCGAGTGTTTTTACAGAGGCGCGGGTAAGAAATAAATAAATATTATTATTATTATTATTATTATTATTATTATTATTAAAGTTACAAGAACTTTATCCTATATGCGGCCTGGTAATCAGACATCACAATGCTGCAATGTTGGCACCAACTCAGCTTCTAATTCAGTTGCTTCCAAAGCTTTGCAAAGGGATACTCTTCTTTATACTATTAGCACTACTTTGATTATATGTAGAGTTATGTTTGGTATTAATCGCTGTCTTTTCACAAGTCTATCCTGTGGAATCTTTTCAATGAACCCTCATATTGTGATAGCTATTGTGATAACCCTCATATTGGCCAGTAAGAACAAACAAAATCAAAAGGAGAAAGAAACGTCATTTGCTAGAAAATAAGGACAATACAGCCTCGCTCTGTCCTTTCTTGTACTTTGAGGAAAATAAAAGCGACAAGGGCAAAGTGTCCTTCAAATGCTAGGGAGGTTCCTTCCACCCAAATAACCACAAAGACTATCCAAATAAACTTCAGTTATAAAGATAAGAGGGCAAATCCTCTGGGTATACAATAAATACAGAAATTGCTCTTAAAATTGGCATGTACTAGTTGCTGAATTTCTTGTTACAATTGAATGTCTGTCCCCTGCCCCTCCTTTAATAATATGAGATTTGCCTGCAGCTCACTAAACTTCCATGCAAATTTTCTCTATTTGCTTCTACAGAGAGCACTGGGCTAAATAATGCCTCTTTTCATTCAAAGAATAAATCCTTCCCTCAAATTTCAGTGCTAATTTTGTTCTGGTTCACCTGTTACCAACTGTACCACCAATATGTGACTTGGGATTCTTTGCAGGATGTTCACATCACACTAGATGGCATCCTAAGAGTGGGGGGGGGGGGTGACACCACTGCTCCTCAAATATCTCTTTTTTGGCAGAAATGGGCCGTGGCATTCACCTATATCCCATTAAGATACTGAAGGGATGGTGTGAGTAGGATGAAGCTCAGTGGGAGAAGAAATGAGAGGTCCAATTTTTTTTAAAAAAAACAACACACCAAACAATTATTATTTTTTTTTTGAAAAAAATCTTTTTAAATTTTCTTTAAAAACACCACTTTTTATCAAATTTTCATTTCATCCACATGATGTGCCTATGCAAATTCACTGAGGCTGTGTGCATGATATTGCAATTTAAAGGTATAATTTTAATTTTGCTAGTTGTTTTATGTTACAGCTGTTACCATGATGTTCAGTGATATGCAGAAATTATGATTAACGAATAACAGTAGTACAAAAACCATTACTTAAGATTCTGTATGGTGTGGTAAGGGAGGAGGTCAAGGGAGGGGGGGGTGACACCATGAGTTATCACATGTTACAAGAACCTTATCCTGGTTCTTACCCATTCCTACTCTCAATTGTCTATGGCAGAAATACTTCAGTACCTTGGATGTTTCAGATGGGAATCTGCCTTGTTTTATAGACATGAAATTCTCAATCAAAATGGGGTTCTATTTTAATCCTTTAGTCCTGTGGACTTATCTTTGGGTCGTTAGGGGAAAGATGACAGGACAGTTGTAATTTGCAACTCTTAGAGCAGGTGTTGTAGTTCAAGGATTTACTGTCTGACGCGTTCTTACAATCTGTAGGTGACAGCTGACAGAGCAACATGATGATACCTGTTCTGATATTGTGCTTGGATAGATCTTTTCTGCTTCCAAAAGTCATCAGCCTAAGAGTTACATTTGCTTTATTTTCAACAGGAGCACAACTATTGTTCTTAGTATTTTTATATTGTGTGTGTGTGTGTGTGTGTGTGTGTGAGAGAGAGAGAGAGAGAGAGAGAGAGAGAATACAGAATAAAGCAAGGACAGTGAGGAAGGAAAGAAAATAGGTTGGCATAGGGTTACAGAGATGAAAGTATTTCTACTTTACAGATGAGATGACTCAACAGAATAGTCAAATCTGTCTTCAAAGAAAGGAGCCAGAAGACAATTGGTTTCTTCCAGGTGAATCCCTCTGCATTTGATCAAATGCTTGAGCACATTCATACAGTTGGTTTGTGCTTTCTAAGTTTATATATTAGTTACATTTATACGTAATGGTTACATCAAAAACCTTTATTTCTTCTAGTGAGCTGAAGGAAGAATTCATGACTCTCCTCTTCCATTCTCACAACAACCATGTGAAGTAAATCAGGCTAAAAGGATTGGCTAGCCCAACATCACACAGTGAATTTCATGGCTCAATGGGAAATTAAATGTGGATCTTTTGGATCTAACCACTATGCCACACTAACTTTCCTCTGCTATTATCCTATTAGTGGCATATGCACCATGTAAGCCTACGTATATCTTTTCTGTGAGCCAGAGTGGCATAGTGGTTTGAGTGCTAGACTACAATTTTGGAGACCAGGGTTAAAGTCCCAGCTTTACCATGAAACACACTGGGTGACCTTGCAGAAGTCACACTCTCTCAGCCTCAGATGAAGGCAATGGCAAACCTCCTCTGAACAAATTTTGCCAAGAAAACCCATGATAGGTTCACCTTACGGCTGCCATAAGTAAGAAATGACTTAAAGGTACACAACAAGAAAGAACAAATACATGTCTAAGCCCCCACCCCACCCCAAGTGTCAGTATTTCATTTTGATAGCTTCTCCTTCACAGTTATTGTCTGGGGGCGAGTGGAGGCACAGAGAATAGAGAAGTATCTGGCTGTGTAGACCGATGACATAATCTGCTGAGATCTTTTGAGGGAATCCAATGGATCTAGGCAGATAATGATGTGAGAACATAGCCAGCTGCTTTTCTGATCCCTGCCTACTCTCCACTAGTCCCTAAATGGCGATATGGGGTAGGGGCTGTAACAGTGAACTGGTGATAGTAGAGCCATACCATAGATCCACCTGCAGAATTTCTATGCTACACTCAATGATTTAGGAAAGTCCACTTTTGTGTCGTGATGTCATAGTGAATTACTAGAATGGAAGAAAACGTTCCTGGGAAACAAGTACTTTTGGAAAGTCAGGTATGCAGATAAACCAGCTTGTTTTTATGATGTCTTTACTAGTAAGGGAGGTGTTAAAGTCCCATTAGATGTTTGATGTTTTTGATGTATGGCACAATACAGTAAACAATGGAGTTCCATGAATCTAGGTATGTGCTTGACTATGGATATACAATATGTAATGCTTTTGGTCCCTTCTTCCAATACAATAGTGAGATTTCCCAGATTAAATGAGATGTTATTAAGGATACCTGCTTTATTTGATTTTTCTTTTTACAAATGGGTGTATATATTTCAGTCTCATACAATCTTGCATACTAAAATATTTTTTTACCCACCCCCCCCCCCCGGCTACCATTAAGGAAGAACGAAAGAGAATTTATTTCATCCTTTCTGAAAGCAACATTAGACCTGATAAGGGGATGTAGGTTTAAGAATAATATTTTTTCTTTTAGTATTTTACTGTCTCTTGATAGCATCCTAAATATGGGAATTATGCTGAATCTCTTGACACACCGATTGCTAGTTTTTTGTGCAGTGATCTATTGGAGGAGTAGCCAGCCAAAATTGGATCAGGAGAAGAGACTTGCAATTGTGAGGTATCAAATCTGTGCGGCCTTGTTAAACTGCACAGTTTGCAGAAAATACAAAATGGGAAGAAAAATGCCCTTGGCTATTTCTGAGTTATAAACACTCAAAAATAGAGGTTAAGGCTTTTAAAAAGTTTGGTACTTTGAGATCTGAGACTTACATGTATGTGTTTATGGCAGGGGAGAACCAAAGAGTTGGGTGGACAGTTGTGAACAATGGAAGGACAACTGATTGCTGAAACTACAGAAGTCACATTCACACTATAAACTTAAACTGACACTAGTGACCTCTAATGGACAATTATTGGCACCTCCATGGAAGAACAGTTCCCAGGTTTCTTTGGGCAAAACCATGATAGTTAAGCCAGTTTATAAAACCATAATATAAATATTTAATGAAGACTGGCCCAAGAGGAAAACATCATTGATTAAATGTTAAATCTGATGAAATTTGGTACTGGAATCGTCTGCATGATTGGGCCTCCACTCCATAGTGATAGTTCAAAGAAGTTATTGCATAGATTGCATGTTACCCCTCATGCAGCTTCTGTGCCTTCAGCTTAATTTGCTAATTCTGGGTCCAGAAACAACTACACAATCTGAACAGGCTGAAACTTGCAGGTAAAATATCATTGCAATGTAATCCTTTAGCTTTTGGTCTAAATTGGGAAATTTATTAGGTGATCTTTGGGCAGTCACAAACCAATCTACCTCATTTTGGAGAAATGCAGGAGACAGTAGCATAAGTAGAATTTTTCATCCCATCTCATGGTGAGAGGCTCTTTTACATATGCTTTTCAAACAGGGAGGAAATAGGAAAAAGTGCAGGTCACAAAATGGAGACAAACAAATTCAGAACCACTGCAGATGACTTGAAGAAGAAACATGATCTGGCTAAGACCCAAAACCAGGAAATGACATGTATACATGCTGTGTCTACAGTGATAGAAAGACATGAAACTACTGAGTATAGGCATACTTAGAGTGCTGCTTCTAACAGTATTGAGGATATAATGTAGATTGAAACTATGATTGCAATCCTGCTGGTGCACTACATTGATGTAATTAGCAGTGTACATGGCAACAGCATATAGAAAAAAGCTGGGGACACAGTTTACATTGAAGGAAGGAAGGATTAGATGAGCTGTGCTAGTAAGCACAGATTTTGTCTTCCTTTCCTCGTTACTACTGTGTAACTTGGAGAAAATGTATCCACCATGTGCAGTGCTAGAGCTCTATGGGAAAAAGGGAACCAGCATGGTGTAGTGGTTTGAGCACTGGACTACAACTCTGGAAACCAGGTTTCAATCCTTCTTGGGCCATAAAAATCCACTGGGTGAGCCTAGGTGAGCCACACACTTTCAGCCCAGAAAACCATGTAATAGATTTGCCTTAGGGTCACCATAAGTCAGAAATGACTCGAAGTTACACAACAACAACAAATAAATAAACAGAGGGAAGAGTGAGAAATAAAACTCATACTGATACTGTGTCTCAGTACAAGTGCACTATTATTATGATATTACAATGATCTGGAATCTTGACTATGTGGAACCCCCCCCCCCCCATCATTGCAGTTGAAGGTGCATCATGTGCACTGGGCCACAATCATTACTGCATCCCTTTGAAACTAAAAGGATTCCTGTACATGAACACATGAACACAGTAGTATTGCAGTATCACCCTAATGATTAAAGTCAGGCTGTTTGAAGGGATTTTGGATAAGTGTGCTGTGCAGAGTTGTGTATCCTAAAAACATTTAATTGTACCTGTGTCAATCATGAGGTATTTGACCTCTACTAATGTTTCATTCTATCTAATCTCTTCTGGATATTCCCTAATGGGTACTTTCAGACAAGAATCCTATTACACTATCTCTGCATTCACTGAATTTTACAGGGCCTTCTGACATCCTCCTCATCTATGGATAAGCTTCCCTTGTTTTCTGATTATTTCTGCCATTTTTCTACCTCACTACCAAAAATCTGTTGAGAAGGATGGATAAAATAGGAGCTTTGTGCTTTCTATTACTAGCGCGAAGAGCCCTTTGTTTGAAAATGGTGTAACTTTCAGGGGATTGTGTACCAAGTTAATAAACCAGGACTCTGTGAGTTTAAAGGGCTAGAAGAAGGTCATCATTTAAGAAATAAATGTTTTGTGTTGCTACAAAATTCATTAAAATATATCCAGCCATTTTAGTTCTATACTTCTGTGTTACTGTAACAATCTGGGATTATGGTGTTGAAATCTAGTTTGATAGCATTGTGGTGGAGTAGAGTGCAGAGGCCAGTGCTTCTTAGGCTATCTGATATGGAGGGTCAGCATCGTGTTTTCATATTTACGTATCATGTTTTTCTCCTAATGTGCCAGGGGCTGGTATCATATTTTTACCCATTGCCTACAACTGGTTCTTTCTTTTTCTCAAAACTGTCTATGGACCAGCAGCTGATGGATCATGAAGCTGCATCAGTCCCTGATGAGTACCATCATGAGAAGCATGCTCTGGGTATCATTAGAACAGGATTATATTTTTTTCAGGTATTTCAAATTTTGAAAAGAAACTGTCTGTCTATATACAGTCAAACATATCCAATTTATGTAACTATAGATATGGGTGACTAAATAAATAACAAAACTGCCAATTAATATATGGACATATATCTCTCCCTATATCTAGCTGTGACAAAAAACAAAAAAACAAAAAACAAAAAACAAAACTGTAAATGGTAGTCAGCATGATTCCCAAAGCAACATTGCAAAAAACATGTTGGTATTTAATACAGCTGGTCAATGTGTAGAAGATTTTTCTATGTTGATCACTTTTCTGGATAAGGGCAACTTAAAATGATGGTTCCATTAGCAAAAGTGTCATTGTGCATAATGGAGGCAAGATTACCATTCTTTACCTGTGTTACAAATTAACTGTAGCATCATCTTATAGAAAGCTAGTTGTATATCAGCATAATTTAAAATCCAATTTATTTTTGAGTGCACACACAGTTGCCTTGCTACTTACATTATATTTCTGTTCAACTAATAATTTAAAGTTGACAGTGTAATTGTTTCTAGAATATTTCTAGATATTATAGTTCATCAAACCTTGGTCATCCTTTCTCATCTTGCCATGGCTGATGGAACAGCCAGTACTTATGGCAGCAACCAATCAGTATTTCCTCTCCCCTCTTGTTTTGCTTCTAAATAGTTGACTGCAGAGTGAATCACTTGGATGAAAAGAGATGATAATTCTTGATTTTCCCCATCCCATTAGGTGTTGGGAATAACCCATCTATTTTTCTTCCCATACTGTCAGACGATGTGGGAATCCACCCTCCACCCTCCTGAGATGACAAGAAGCTGTGCAACTTTCTCTCAAAACTGAACATCTTTTATTGAAAATTTCTCAGCTTTTCCAGCTGACATTTACTGGACACTATTTTTCTGCAATTTTCCCTTCCTTCTTCCCTCCAGCTTCAAAGTTGTGCAGAAATAATCAGCTGTGAGAAGAGCCAGGTTCTCTGTGGAAGGACATTGCATAGAGGGGAAACTACATATATTTGGCAGCCAACAAACTAGTTTTTGCTTTTCCTGCAACTACCCTCCCTTCAAGCCCCAATCCTGACAAGAAGTTGTGAAAAAGATGTTTCAGCTGTCAAAGCAAAAGGGCAGGGAAGAGGAAACTGAAAAGGCTTTTCACAGCCTCTAGTCAGGATTTCTATGAAAGACTGGGACTTGGGAAAAGGAAGTTGTAGGAAAAACAGAAACTGGATTGTCAGCTGCCAAACATCAGAAACTCCTCTGCCCCTCTTCCCCCAAATATTACACAGAAATCCTGACTTAGAGGCTTTCAAAAGACTTTTCAGTTGTCGAAATATATAATATATAATATAAGGCTGTACTTTTTTTACTGCTTTTATACTCGCCACCCTTTCATTTTGATTTACTAATCTTCTGTGTGTTTGTTTGCAGTGCTATGGAAAGAAACTGTAGTTTGTAGGGGTCTAGCATTCAGAGAGTTTTACTGTTTCTTCTGCTCAGCAATATGCCATTTACATTCACAATAAAATCATATACATACATACTCAGAAAATAGCTCCAGTGTGTTCAGTGAAATATACACCTTGGTAAATATATACAAGTTTGTACAGGATTGCAGCCTAAATCAGACCTTCTAAAAGACGATCGGAAAACATAGATTTCTATTATGACCAAAATTGTTACATAAATTTTGAACTAATATTAACCCATTTATCTGCATTTTTAATCTAACAACAACCCTATGAAGTAAGTTAGGGTGATACTCAAGGTGATCCCATGAGATGATGGAAAAGCTGGGATTTGACCTAATATATACTGTGCACATGCACGTACAAAAAATAAATATGAGTTGTGACCCCTCTCTCTTTTTCAAGGCTTTCCTCAACATAGTGCATACATGTTTCTCTCCTTAAAATTGTAGATTTGTGTGTTCTACCTTATTAAAAATGTTGCACTTGATCGCTGTTTGTCTGGCCACACCGTTTTCACTGCACTTTGATTTTGCTTGGCCACATGCTTCTCTGTTTTCATCTGTGAAATGTTGCAGGATATATAATTTGGATAGTAGGTCTACTGCCTGGCAGGAGTACATGGAACTCAGCATGGCCTGATCTCTTCCATACTCAACTATCTGTTATTATAAGTCCTGTTTAGACTTGTGTCCTCTCTTTCTCATTCTCTCATATCTTTTATTGTTAACCAAAGGCTATGCTGTGTCACACAAACTGTGGCCTGAAATACCTCTGGGAAATGAGGGTACATCCTATCCCAGAAGTATTTCAGGGTCATGCAATGCAACATCTGAGCTGCCAGCTTGCTTTTGATTAACAATAACAGATATAACAGAAATGTCATAAATCTGCAGGGCTCTTTCCTCTACAGGCAAAATACAAATAGCATAGCCCTGGAAACATCCCAGCTACACCATAAGTGCTAACACATACAAATCATTTAAATGGGATTTAAGCTGTTTGCTTGCCGGCCAGTGCTTCAGCAAATGCCCTCCCCCAACCCAAATCTTGTGGTAAATAATTATTTGGTTTGGGATTTTGTGAGACCCATACCTACAACTGCTTGTGTGTGCACATGCATTTAAAAAAAAAATACTGCTGTTATTGTTTTCACGGTCTGTGTCATTTGCAAGGATATAGCCTGATGCAACATTTAGAAGAACTATCATGTTCTTGAATCAAATATTTCATCTTTCCATTGAATCTCTACTAACATTAATGGTAAGAAAACACAAGAGAAAAGAAAAAAGAAGAAAGGAAATGTAGACTGGAGGCAGAGAAGGAAAGGAACCCCTGTTGTGATTAACTTTGATGTGGCTTCTTCAGACTGTAAAATATAGAGTTTGTTCCTTGACCATCTGTGCTATTATTCATTATTTTAGACTGTATGTCCAAAATGCTGCCCACCACTATCTTCCCTTTTAAGAAAACCCAGGAGCATCCAGATAAACCCTGGGGGGAAATGTGTTTCTTTTTATGTTTGCGATGTTAATGAAGGTGTGTAAAGACTAAGAGACAATATCTTAGCTGATGCAGAAAACAGCAGGGGGTCTGATCTATTTCTCTTTCCTCTTGTTCCCCAAGACAGTGGCTTTTAATATTTTTGACCATATGTGTGAATTGAAAAACAAAGTATAACCTTGCAGAAGAGAGCTACAGAGCACTGGCTCTAGCTGTGGGTACTTTCAACACCAACGAAACACTGTCAACATCATTTTGAAATAAACCAGGACGGAAAGAGAGGGCAGTTTTGTTTAACAAAGAACCTACATTCTCACTCCCTCCTTGGAAAAGAAAATGGGCATGCCTAAAGCCTGGTGGAAATCAGTGGGACAAGTTTGTTGTGACTAACTCAACTCCCATTTATTTCAATGAGAATTAAGTGCAAGTGTATGTCTCTGGATATTGGGTGCAGCATTGACTTCCATGCACTAGCAAATAGACAATGGCTACATCTGCACTGCAGAAAAAATACAGTTTAACACTGCTTTAACTGCTATGGATCAGTGCTATGGAATCTTGGAGTGTGTAGTGTGTGTGTGTGTGTGTGTGTGTGTGTGTGTGTGGCATCAGAGAACTCTGACAGAGAAGGTAAATATTTCACAAAATTACAAATTCCAGAATTCCATAGCATTGAGCCATGGCAGTGTCACACTGCATTATTTCTGCAGTGCAGATTCAACTAATCACACAAAAATGACAGTGTGCATGTGTGAAATAGTGGGTTCATAAAAGTGAACCCATTACTTCAGCTGCAGTGTACCACATCTGTCATGCGAAAACAGGTGGAGAGCATCTTGATAAAAATTAAAGATGTATGAAACAACAGGGATATTATTATGGGAATCTACTACAAATCCCCAAGTCAGGTTGAGGAATTAGATTATGACTTTCTAGAACAGGTGATGACACACTCAGAAAGAAGAGATGTAGTAGAGATGGGTGATTTCAGCTATCATGATATTTGCTGGAAATCAAACTCAGCAAAGAATTTAAGGTCCAGCAAATTCCTCTCTTCCTCAGCAGGTAATTTCATTGTCCAAAAGGTGGAGGAAACAACAAGGATATCAGCTGTTTTAGATCTGATCATAACCAACAGGAATGACCTGGTAAGTGGGCTGCAAGTGCTGGGATCCTTAGGTGGGAGTGATCAAGTTCTCCTGGAGTTTGTTATACAGTGGAAATGAGAAGCCAGGCATAGTCAGACACGCAGTCTAGACTTTAGAAGAGCTGATTTCAGTAAACTTAGGGAAATACTGGAGGTGATCCCGTGCTCAGGAATAGTAAAAGAGAAGGGAGGTCAGGATGAGTTGGAGTTTCTCAAAACAGAGGTACTGAAGGCACAATTTTAAACAGTTCCAATGAGATGAAAAAATAGGAAATGTCTCAAGAAGATTACTAAACACCTTTCAAATGAGCTAAGTTTTAAAAGGGAAATGTATGAGAAATGGGGGAAAAAGGGGAAATCACCAAAGTGGAATTCAAACATATAGCTAGTATGTGTAGCGGTAAAGTCAGAAAAGCTAAAGTACAGAATGAGCTCAGGGTTGCTGGAGATGTTAAGAAAAATAAAAAAAGAGCTTTTGGATGGTATGTCCATAGCCAAAGGAAGAAGAAGGAAATGGTAGGAACATTGCATGGAGTAGATGGTGAAATGCTAACATGGGACAGAGAAAAGGCAGAACTACTCAATGCTTTCTTTGCCTCCTCACAAAACACTTTCTTTGCCTTGTCTTCTCACAAAATGAAAAGAGTGCACAATGCAGGGGAAATACAGCACAGAACAAGTAAAGAGGTAGTTTAGGAATACCTGGAGAATCTAAATGAATTCACGTGTGTAGGGCCAGATGAACTACATCCACAGGTATTAGAAGAACTAGCAGAAGTAGTTTCAGAGCCATTGGCAATAATCGTTGAAAATTCCAGGAGAACAAGAAAAGTCCCAGTAGAGGAGGGCAAATGTTATCCCCATCTTCAAAAAGGGGGAAAAGGGGGACCCAAATAATTGCCACCAGGTTAGCCTGACATCAGTTCCAGCAAAGATTCTGGAGCAGCTCATTAAACAGAGTCTGTAAGCATTTAGGAAGAAATGCCATAACTGCAAAAAGTCAACATAGCTTTCTCAGAAACGAGTCATGCCAGACTAATCTTATCTTTATACATACACACACAAAAACATCAGCTTGGCAGATGAAGGGACTGTTGTGGATATAGCATATTTTGCTTTCATTAAGGCCTTTGACAAGGTCTCCCGCAATATTCTTGCAAACAAGAATGTCAAATGTGGACTAGACAATGCAAATATTAGATGGATTAATAACTGAATGACTGGCTGAACCCAAAGGGTGCTCAGCAGTGGCTCCTCTTCATCTTGGAGAGCAGTGACCAGTGGGGCACCACAGGGTTCTGTCTTGGGCCCAGTGCTATTCAACATTTTTATGAAGATTATCATACAGGGTCTTACCATCTGAGAATCTCTGGGGAAACATTAGGGAAGCATGTGTGTGTAACCTTGAAGCGCTTCTGCAAAGTCATGCAATCAGCAGCTCCCTCTAATGTCCCTTTAACATCATGGAATCGTTCAAGGAGAGGCAATTTGCTATTAATGCAAAGTTTCCATTAATAGCAAATCACCACTCCTTGAATGATTCCATGATGCTAAAGGGATACTAGAGGGAGCTGACATTGCATGACTCTGTGGAAGCACTTCAGGGTTAGAGAAGCATGCTTCCCTAATGTTTCCCCAGTGATTCCCCAGCGACTCCCTGATGCTAAGATCCTGTGTAATAATCTTCAGTGACTTGTATGAAGGAATAGAGGATATGTTTATCAAATTTGCACATAACACCAAATTAGGAGTAGCAGCTAATACCCTAGAGAAGAGAATTAAAAAAATCAAAATGACCTTAATAGATTAGAAAACTGGGCCAAAACTAACAAAATGAATTTCAACAGGGACAAATGTAAGGTACTACATTTAAGGTGGTGGGGGGAGGAATTTCCTTTTCCTACCTGTCTGTATTGCATTTTTGTGTTGTTTTAACAACTGCTAATAATTGTACTGTGCAATTATTATTTTATCAATTTATTTTTATACTGGTCAATGACCGAATAAATCTTACTACTTGCACTTTTGGTCACAACCTCTAGTTCTATGAATTCAGGAGTGAACCTATTCTTACATCTCTGGTGCCAAAATGTCCAGTTTTATTCTCAGTGGGATCCTTTCCCCATTAATTAGATGGAGTTGATTTCATTTATCTTTCCTTTTTAAAATTCGCCCACAAGGGCTTATAACTGGAAACTTCTTGTCATTCAGTTTAGGTTATGGTCCATGGTTCTCAAATGGCTGTGATGTCCTTGTGAACTGTATATAACTCAGCATCTAGCAGAAGAATCTAGATCAAACAGGGACTGAGCTGAAAAGCCAATGTTTTCTCTCTAGTTTAGAGTCCATTTAAAATTGTATGAGCATGCATAAAAATATTTATGCGAGAGAAAAACATTTTGGAATCAGGCCAATAATATATTAACTGCTGGAATAGGGTTTCAGTGAAGCCTGGAATTACTTGTTTTACTTAACTATATGGATCAATGTCCTTTCAGTGATTTACTCACAATTGATGTAGATATATGAAAAAGGGGTGAGTTCAAATTATATCATTTCATTTTGCAATTAAAATACCTCTTGGATACATCATTTCAATGTGACTAACTGCAGTTCATCTTTGAAATTGATATTGCTAGTATTTTACAAAGAGGTTACCACACACAGTTTTCCCTATTCAGACAAAATATTCTGCCTGGGAAATACTTGTTTAAGGTAGTGTGTTAATTTTTACACAGGACGTAGCAATAACAGTGGCTTTAGTGTAGAATAGTGCACACATTCACAAAGAACCTTTAGCTGATGATATATTTCAGATTCTTTCAACCCTAAAGACATGAAATGTAATTTTCCTTTAGAGGTGGGTAGTTGGAAGTGTGGCAGCACCATTAAAAATTTTTTGAAGGAAGCTGGCAAGAATAAAATAAAAGACCATTCTTGGATATATTTCAAGATTAATTTGCAAAGTAAGCAAATACCCCCCCCCCCCGAATGAGTGTACTTTAGGTAGGGCTGGAAGGCATTCCACTTACATAGTGTTATCTAGAGTGGAGCTACTACAGTGGTTGGAATCAGGAATGCTTCCAAAGTGGATTTTGTTAGAATCCACTATTCCCTGATGAGTTCTGGGCTTGCTCCAAAAATAAACAGAATAAACCCTTCAACAAATAGGAGACCTTAGAATGGTAGAATTGTTCAGCTATAATTGCTATTCATATAGCTATTCCTGATAAAATGGATTATTGTTTAAACCCAGTTGTTCCAAATTGAGTAGACCTATTGAATTAAGAGAACTTACACAAGTATTGGCTTACCAAGTTCTACTTAATTCAGTAGATTTATTCTACTGGGAAAAGTAGGTTCCTATTTCTCAAATAGTCCTCCTACTTGATTTCATCATTTTTGAAATGCAGATGATGCTTGCATAAAGTCTTGCCAAGAAAAGTGGTGTTCCTGTACAATTCCTGAAGCTTAGAAGGAGAGGAAATGGAAAAACAAAACATACACACACAGAGAGAGGAGCAGAAGGATACAAAAACATATCTTGGCAACCACTCTTGGTAGTGTAGCTTTCTCTGCTAAGAAAAGCTAATAAAAAACAACAACAACAACAAAAAACACCTTTCTAGGATTCATCCTTGGTAAACCTTTCTTTGGGCAATATCTTTAAAGAATAGGTAACATTTGCCACTTGTAGGAGACCCTGGTGGACTGTGACTCTCTGGCTGGGTAGATACCTATATCCTATGCTTCCATAGAATAATCCTACTCAAAGTAATGGACATGCCAGTGGCTACCAATCCCTGGTGAGTTTCCATGACAGACAAAAACAATTGTAGCCAATGGTTTCAAACATGGTGCTAAAGTGTTAAGTGAAGTTGCATTTGCTGATCCTTTTTTTCTTTCTGCATAAGCAGCTGCAGTGTTGACCTCATGGGCCTTGTGCTTGCTCCACTTGACCTTTTCTAAGTTCCTTTACATTTTCCCTGACATTCTTCTATGCTTTGTGGAATGGAACTATCACAAGCCTCTTTCTATGCTTCAGATAAAACATTCACACACATACATAAAGTTTGAGTAGGGATGTTCCACGGACCCTAATAGTTGCTGTAGCCTGCCAGCAGAATGCAGAGGTGTATGTGCGAGGGGAGTTAAAATGGTTCAACTCCTGTGAGGGTCTTAATCTGCACTGTACATCCATCATGCATACATCTGCGGGATACTTGTATTGGATCTAGTTACAACCTAAATGTAACAATAGTTGGGAAAGTGATGCAGAAAGCCATGAACATTGACAGATATCAACTTGAGATGTTTGGATGCAGTTCTCTTTGCATATAAATAGCTTCTTTTAAGTTCCTCATATTTAAATATAGCTATGGGGATGGTCACATTAATGGCATTCTTTTTCAAGGTATTAAGTCAAATGGGCTAAATCCTATTGTCCAGGCCCAAAGAAAGTAGAACCATTGAATCAATTGATGAATATGAAATCAATACTTCCATAAATCCCATTAATTTAATGAGTGTCCTCTGGCTGGAACTAGCAATTGGGCTTAGCCCAAAGAATGGAGCATTTTTGATGATATTTTAATGTAACTGTAAGCCATGTTGTTTCTTGATAGCTCTCTCCCACTTCAAATATCCCCCTCTCTCCTGTTTCTCTAAGCATGTTTGTATTAAGATATTTATAATAATGACATTTTAGCATTTGGAATATAACCCTCCTTAGAGGCATAGGGGCAGCTACAGTAAGTTAAAAAGCATAAAAAGAAGTTGGGTTGAGATTTGTTAAAGAAATGCATCTCTTACAAGTAATTTAAAGAATAGCTGTAGTGGGGGAATGCTTTATGAAGATGCAGAATGATCTATTCTGTTAGCTACTCTATACATGAAAAACATAATCCTTGTGCCTCATTGCACAATATTTCTCATTAATGCTTATGTTTTGTACATAAGGGGGTAGTCAACAGTGTCATAGATACTGGAATTAATTGCACAAGGGTCCTAATGTAATTAAAACTGCTACCCAAGCCAAGAAGGACTTGAATGGTCATTTTGTTTTGCTTTGTTTTGTTTTTCCAAGGTCTACAGTATACAAGACCCATGGAATAAATTCTTTTTTTTTTAATTTAAAAATTTGTTGTTGCTATAAACACTGTGGGACATAGCGGGTCAAGCGGGAGTATTCTCTGCTATGCACAGATTGAATATTAACTGTTATTTCCCAAGTGAAAAATGTATTTCCTGTGGCTTGGAAACCCAGTTAAGAAGCAAAACACAAAGGTGAAGCTTTTGCAAGTGTTTATTCATTCTTGAAACATCCTATAATGTTTGGGGAAATTATTTTGCAAATATATATATTCTGAATATATATATATTCTATATTTTTGTGTGTGAAAATTGTGTTTTTCTGCAAAACAACATTTTTTCCACACAAAAGCACTGTTTCCAGATAGCAAGTGTTTTTTTTTTTGTGTGTGTGTGCAGAATTAGTGGTTGGCACAGAACCCCCAGAACTTTTACACAAAACCATGTGTCTATCTTGGACAATGGGTGGAATTTTGTATCATCTACTCAGCGATATAACCTACCTAGCTATATAAGTTATGTAGCTAAGTTATGGCTCCCAGCCTAACACCCCAATTCTCTTTTACTGGGCTGCAGTCACTATGAGTGACTTTTACTTTTACTCTGTTGATTTGGAGATAGCTCACTGACACTCTCACCTCCTCCAATACAACAGCCAGAAGCAAGGTCACTGTCACAATTTCCCCTCACCCTGGAGATCACTCCCATGAATGGTTGATGGTAATGCCAGTCATATCCTTCCTAACCAACAGGCAAACAGATTCCCATCACTCACAGTGGCTTCTGCCTGAGCATTGGGGATTGGGGGACTTTCGCGATCCCTGCATGTACTCTAAACTTGTTAATACACAGGAAACATGAGTACAAACCAGTTTTGAATGTGTAATTCTAGGTTATGCATTTGTCACTGCATTAGTGAATTCTAGCCATTTTTCTTTTCTTATTAAATTGTGCAAAAATGTGTTTTTCATTAGGCATGGAAAGAACATTTCCTTTAAAAATGGTTTTAAAATTTTTTTTTTTTTTGAGTGCTGAGAAACCCTGCTAAGAAGAATCCTGGGAGTTTATTGCACAGCCCCTAGAATGGGCCTGGTGCGTTACGAAAGAGGGCATGATGGGAATGGGAGGCTGCATAGAAAGCATCTTACTGCACAGGAGAATGCCGCCACCACTGCCACTGCCAGAAGTTCTCATTTCATTCCAGATGCATCCCAGAGGGGGCAATTATCAGGAACACTTCAGAAGCATTTCTGAAAATGACATCCAGGGGAACACATCCAGAATGTGATGGGAAGTTCCGGCAGAAGCGGTGGGGGCAGCATTCCCCTGTGTGGTAAGTTGTGTTCTATGCCACTTCCTGTTCCCATCACACCATCTTTTGAAATGCGCCAGGCTTGTTCTAGGGGCCTGTGCGATAAACTTCCAAGACTGACAGAATTATTTGCTGCTTAGAACTTATTCTGAACAAAATTTGCACATGGGTGATTTGCCTAGAAAACAGTTTTTTCTGTACATGAATCAATAGCTCTGCATAGAAATATTTTATGTGCAGAAAATTATGTTTCCTGAATAAGTACCAAATTATAGTTCTTGAAAACTGCATGGTTTTCAAAGAATTTCTCACTGTGAGAAAAACAGTGCTAAAATTACTGATTGCTTCCTTTGTGTAGAAACCTAGAGAGGAATTACATCTCTTTTCTTATCTGGAAGTGGTTGGTTTTCATGGAAAACATTCATTTTCGCATAAAGAATGTATTTCTGCACAGAACAATTCCCCACACACCTCCAGGTGAGAACTCTGAAGAAATATTCACTTTCTCTGCAGCACACAGAAAACTGTGGACCTTGTATGCAAGGACAAAACAAAAGAAAATTTATTTCCATTTTTCTCTGCACATGTAAACAGAGGCATATTGAATTAAAAGAGTATTGGACATCTTACAGATACTGCAAAGACTACATTGGATAACAATACTCCCTCAGAGCATTCCAACACTCAAGAAAAATTGGAGTTGTCTATTTATTAGTCACAATCATTCTCTTTTCACCAAATGAGTTCTAGTCACCACACACGGCTACCAGCCTCTCCACTTTATCATCATATCAGGGGAGGCACATTGACTGCTCCAAGATTCATGACCAAGATCATGGTTCATTGGGACTAGAACATGGATTTCTTAAGACCTAGTCTAACAAAAGTCTGTATTGGCTCAGGCTATATAAATAGGTTACGCAGGGATACAAATACTTCCTTGTCTCATTTTGGCATGCAATACAGCACACTCACCCCAACTATGGGCTTGCCATCCACTGCTTTGAGCATCTGCAAATGGCAAGACCCATTGACTTTACTGGCCATGTACACACACATCACCATTGAATACCATGGGACTTGAATTTTTGTTATCCATGGTGGGGTCCAGAACATAACCTCCACAGATAAGAAGGTCCCAAAATAATTTAAAAAGTCAGATCTCTTCACCTATAATTTGGTAAAAAATGTAAAAAAATTTTTTGTATTTTGCAAAATTGTTTTCTCTTAATGAAAAAAAAAAACTATGAAGAAAGTGTTCTTGCATCCCCAGTAAGGAAACAAGCAATCTTTCCCCCAAAGAAAAGCCCATTATAAATCCTTTAGGTTACACTAAATCTTTATCTGAAGGTTCAGAACCTTCACAGTCACTGACTGGGAATTCTGCAAAATGTAGTTTGGGAAAATAACCTTTCCACGATCTGGAATGTGAAACTGCCAGATTCGTCTACCGCAACTCTGCAAGGTGGCTTCTTTGCCTTCCCTGCTTCACCCTGAACCATTTGCTGCTACAGAAATGCCGTGATAATGAATTTTAATGGCTCAAAGAGTTTATGCCATGCTGACTCATCTTAATTTTCATCTTCAGAGAAGATAACCATATTGTTCCCTCAATATAACTAGAACTAATGCTGATGCTTGTCATTGTCCTCTGTGGAAATGAATGACCCCTGTTAGCTAGAGCTAGCATAACCTGTTGAGTACGTGGTGTGACTGCATTTCGAAGGAAGCGAGGTCTGATGCTCCTCACTGTGGGAATATGCTTCAAGACCAGATCCTACATTGCCTTTAAGCAGTGTGCTTTTGAAGGGCTTCTTGGAGGAAGAGAAAGTTAAAATGAGAGGTTTATCTTTGCTCTGGCATGTGACAGCATGTGGTCTGCCTACTGTGCAAAACACAGGTTATCAATTCAGACCTGAAATAGAAAATGCATATATTTAAGAAAATGTATAATTTATACACAAAGCCCAAAGGGGGAAAAACTGCATTGCTTTCAGAATTTAATTACCCCATTAAAAAAAAGTATGGGCAGCACAATGCAGCTGCGACACCCTGTGAACAGTTCCAGGAACCTTAGTCAATAGCATACGATGTTAGTGATTCTATTTTACAAGGATAAAATGGAAATGCCATCCAATTAAAGGTCAAAAATAATAAAGTAAAATTAATGTATGTGAAAGAAGACCTTTGCAAACACATCTGTTCCAAGAAGTGATTCCAAATCTTTCCTTTAAATAGACTTCCAGAGAAGAAATGGGTTCATTTGCCCCACCTTTAGTGCTCAATGTTCTTTAATTCTATTTATTCTGAAGGAGTGCCTATTGGTTTTTATGGAATTTACTACTAAGGCTGTACCCACATTGCAGAAATAATCCAGTTTGACACCACTTTAACTGCCAAGGCACAATGCTATGAAAGCCTGGGAACTGTTGTTTATTTTGGCACCAGAGTTTTCTGGCAGAGAAGGCTAAATATCTGACAAAACTACAGTTCCTAGAATTTCATAGCCTTAGCAGTTAAATATAGAGTCAAACCGGAAGGATGCAGCCTAAAAAAAAATATGCTTAGCATTTTGGCCAGCTAGATCTTGTGCATGTTTGATCTAAAAATAATTATTTAAGAGCAGAAGGAGAGCCATATTGGTATGTACCCATTAGCCAACCAGATCTCTCTAGAATGTCCATGAGCAGGTGCAATGGGGGTCAGAATTTATCATTCAGTTTCATGGATATGTCAAAGGGAGAGAAGGAGCATGGAGAATGACCAGCCATAAACTGGTTCAGTCAGCTTACACATACTTATAGTTTTTGAAAACTCAGAGCTTAACAATGTAATTCTCTACATGGTACTTTGAAATTCACCCCACTAATTTCAGTGGGACTTGCTCTGATGTCATTATGTATGGGACTGCAACTCAAATGGCTCAAAAATCTCTGTGGAACAGATAAACACTGGAAAGGCTACATGGGCATACAGAAATTAAGGGGCTAAACAGACGGCCCTTTTGGAGTGGCTTGCCATTGCACCTTTCCTTGCTGGATTGGGGCCATGGTAACTATATGCAACGGCCCTGATCTGATGTTTTTCCAGCCCTAAAAAGAATAGAAAATGCTGCTCATTTTGGATCCAGAAAAAGGACACCTTTGCCGCCAAGGTGGCACTTTCCAGCTCTCCTTTTGGCATGCGTCATCTGAACGCTACACCAAAGGAGCACTGTGGTGCTGCCCACTGTGCAGTTAGGCATGGTGTGGTGCCGGCATCAGGGCAGCTTCGGTGCATGTGTTGTATGGATGCCACATCCCCCACTCTGTCCTAAGACTGGCATATAATGCCAGTCATCCCCTATGTTACACTAAGCCACAAACCACATATGCAGTGGAGATTTGCCATTCTTTTTGAAACTTAAAAAAAATCCTTAAAAGCCAAAATGGGCAAAGTTGAGGAAATTCCTCACTGGAAAATATGGTAATTTAACAATTTATAGATAGTTGCAGAATCAGCCTCATTCATTCTTCATAGAGCTGTGCCTGATTTGAGCAAAATGCTTCTGTGTGTGCATAATCCATTCATAGACTGCCCACAGTGACTGTCAAAGCACCACATATATTGCACCAATCCCTGTGGTATGTTGCAACAGCATGTTTCTTTTATAACAAATGTTAATATACCTCACACAAACTGTCCAGTAAAAATTCAGTGACTAGAAAAGTGACCTTTTTGGACCACAGTTCCCAGAAACTTTTGGCCAGAATGGCTGCTAGGATTTTGGGTACCATAGAATCATAGAATCATACAGTCTTAGAGTTAGAAGAATCATTTAATCCTACCATCTGCAAGAAGGAATATAAAGTGGCCCCTTCCTATATGCAGGGATCTGTTACACACACACACACACACACACACACACACACACACACCATGTATGGGAAAAACTTGTGTAAGATTAAATCCCTTTATTTGCATTCCCATTTTGTCCTCTGCGGCTTGCCGTATGCATAAGCTGACATCCGCATGCGGCAAGCTGGCAAATGGAGAGGACACACTGTACAACCAAGGGTTGTTGTCTAAAGCCAAGAGCACACAAGTCCACCAGCACATTTACACTGGAGGTTTGAGGTGTGACAGCCATTCCTTTTTTGGCTACACAACACCAACCCATTGCCAGTCTGTGGCTGAGGAATAGAGCTTCATGTCATCACCATAAGGTTGCTGTAGTTCAACCAAAGAAAAGACATTGCATTAGGACATACTGCATACCTCCTTGTAAACATACACTGCTATAATTCCTTGCACATGCTTAGAAAAGCTGCCCAAAAAATTCTTGTCCCTTTTTCAAGTACTGGGTCAAATCTAATGTACAAGAAACAAATAATAATAATAATAAAAAGTAGTCGAAGAACATTCAAGAAATTTGATAAGCTCCTTCTAAATTTTTTTCTTCACTCCACAAGGCTCAAAAGCTTTCTCACTCTCACCAACAGATGTCAGTCCAGTGAAAGATATGAACTAGCTTTCTTTGTGTCTTAGGAACTGACATGGCACTGAAACAACATGATGTCTGCCTGCTGTGCAAAACATAGGGTTTTACTTCAAACCTGTAAAAGAGAGAGAGAGAGAGAGAGTGGGGAAAAAAGAGAAGAGAAAGGGAGAGAAAGGGGGGGGGGAGCTGATATTTTAGAACATGTATAATTTAAAGATAAACACTGGGAAAATGCAGTTATCTAAGTAAAATCTAATTACCACTTTTTTGCAGAAAGGAAAGAAACAGGCAGCACAAAAGCTACTTAGCTGTGACTAATTTGGGAGTCTTTTGGTAACACTTAAGATACTTAAGATACCTTTTTGGGGAGATGTGTCTTCCATTTGCAAGGCAAAATGTATTTGTGATTACCCCTGCCCAACACAGAGGTGAGGGAAGGGTGCATTTCTGAACAACACTGAGGCTGTTTGCTTATATTCCTTTTCATGTGAAACTTCAGAATTCTTAAAATAGTGTTCTTAAAACAATATACATGACATTATGCATTAACTCAAGCCATTCCATCCCCTCTCCCAGCCCCACGTGCACATTCTATGTGCTCTCATTTAATTGCTTTTAGGAACATTATAATTAAATGGAAACCTATTGTGTGTACCTGATTAAGGTTTCTAACTTACAGAAATAGCCTGTCTTAGCCATGGTTTATTATAGAAAGTTCTCTTCCGCCTCTTTGTATTATTGCAGGCACCAAAAAGGCTCTGATTTAGCTTTACTTTTTTATCTGTGCTAACAAATGTGTGTCTCCTTACTGAAAAACTTTCAGTCATCCAGATCGACCAAAAGCCACTTCAGTCCTGTACAAATTGGCACTTTGTGCCGGCCTGTGGGCAGAGTCAGGGTGCATATTTATGATATAGAATCATAAATGGACAAGAAAACACAACACTATAAAATGTTTAAATACTAAAATAATATACTAATACACTAAAATTGTTGTTACTTCCCTCGATCCAATATTGGGAGAAGCGGGATACAAATTATTATTATTATTATTATTATTATTATTAATCAAACTCTTTAGCAGTTGCTACTAGTATCAGCCTACTTAGAAACACTCAGCAACTCAGGGCTGAAAGAGATGGCCCTAAAGGGGCAATGTGTCACAGCCCATTTGATAGCTGGATGGGGGCTGCAGCAACCACATGCTGCAGCCCCAATCCGCCTTTTTTCCAGTGGAAAAAGAAGCAGAAAAATGTCATTCCTTTTTGCACTGGAAAATATGCTGTGGCTTTTTGGTGCTCCTGTGGCATGATGCATCTAAATGCCATGCCAGCAGAGTGCCGAAAAGCTGCACCCGTGTGGGCAGTGGTGTAGTGCCGGCTTCAGGGCAGCATTGGGGCGTGTGTAAGCCAAACCCCCATGCTGCCATGAAGCCAGAATATTGTGCTGGTCTGTACCAGCCTTTAATGCAGCAAATTGTAGAGGAAGGTCTTCAACCCTTTAGAAAAGCAGCCAGAGGTGGAAAGGAAGACTGTTCACAAATGTGGGGCCACATCCTGAAAGTCTCACAACTCTGATAGAGCCATATGTGTTGGTTGAACCACCAAATCCTTTCTCTGTAGATTTATAAATTCCTAGATGGTACATACCATGCCAGTCAAGCTGTCAGATATTGGGGAAGATTAAATTGAAGGGCCTTAAATTCCAGGATGAAAAGCTTGTAATAAACCCTGGTATACAGTAGTAGACAGGTCTGGCCAAGCAACAGCAGAGTGTGGTAAAGATGGCAAAAGTTGTTTACTGAGGAAGAAAACACATTCTAAGATGCTGCCACAATTTGCTCTTGCTGATTCTACAGGGAAGGGTAAAAGTTCACCCTTCCACCCCCCCCCCCTCCCAAAATATGGAGTGCAAACTACTTTGGTACTTTGATATCAGTTTGCAGCCATTGGAGTAAGTAGAGGACAAAGGGGAAGAGGAAAGAGAAAGTAGGACATTTTGAAGGCAACTGAAAAAGTGGGTTGGCAAAGGATTTATTGGTACTGTCCCTGCCAAATCATTACAGTAGTAGATTATTTTTTTTTATTTCACTGGTAGCAATTAAAACAAAGCATGGCATTTGAGGAATTTTGATTTCTTTTTAAAAAAATTGAGCAGGATTGACAATACAGAGGGAGTATTGTGCCCCTATGTGTTTACTTGGAAGTAAAAAATAAAATGAGACTCTAGCACAAGTTGGATATTAAACACAATGTAACATACAGATTTGTTACAACTATACATTTTTAGGTAGAACAATTAAACCCTTTGTATTGTGGTTGTCTAGAATGCATTCAAGACACCACTATGGAGAAAGCCACAAACCTTATGTTATTCTTCTTGTGTAGAGATGGAGGATCTATCCATTGTTGACTGGATGTAACCTCTGTGGATCACCCATCTCCCCAGGCTGCTTGTGCTATAATTAACAACAAACATCAACAACAATTTATTTCTTACCCACCTCACCCTAAGGCTCAAAGTAAGGTACCACACAGATTAAAATACAATATATAACTGCACATTAAAAACATAAATTAAAACACATAAACAGGATTTTTTCCAAAACTTTAAAAAAATTAAGAATTAAAACAATGATTTACAAAACAAGAATATGCAATAGTTGTGATCATTTCTATGAATACAAATAACCTTGTTTAGACATGTCCACATGATATGACTTCCCCAAAGTTCAATTTGTGTCCACTCCCTCAGCTTCCTTATTCTTCTAGACTCTTTTTCATCATTTTTTCTTCAAACAAAATTCTAGACCATCCTCCTAAATTTGCCCACCATTCATATTTACATAACTCCTGCTTATTTATTCCCATCTTTTTTTTTTTTTTACAATATTCCACTACTGGAGACCATTTCTCCCCACTTTCTTCAATGTCTTTATTATTCAAGTGACCAGTTAGTTTATCTGTTTCTACTATGTCATTAACTTTTAATAACCACTCATCTATCTTTGATACTTCCTGATTTTTCCAATTCTGTGCTAAAATCAACCTGGCTATTGTAATCAAATACAACATAACTCTTCCATATTTCCTTTCTTATCTGAGAAGGTAAATTATTTAACATGTTTAGTAAATAAACTTCTGGTTCCATTTTGCGCTTTATATTTAACATGTTTTCAATTGTTATATGTATTCTTCCAGTATTTCGCCAGTTTTGGACAGCACCACCAAACATGGAACCATGTTCCAATAACAATATTACGTTTCCAACAGTTACTTGATTTTGTATTATAGATTTTGGTCATTTTCTTCAGAGTTAGGTGCCATCTTCTTTCCATCTTTCAATAATTTTCTCTCAAAGCCTAGGATTTAGTAAATTTCCCCATTTTTATTCTTTCATATTTCCAGCTCTCTAATCAATGCATTTGAGTCCGGCCAGAGAGAGGAGAAGGAGAGGAGCTGCTTGGCAGCCATTTTGGGACCGTGTGCTTGAGACCGTGTGCTTGTTGCTGAAGGGGAGGAGCTTCTGTGAGTCACATCTGTGAGTCACAAGGGGGCGGAGCTAGCAGACTAGCTTTATATACCACCTTCCAGAGCCTTCCAGAACAGTCCGGCCAGAGAGAGAAGGAGAGGAGCTGCTTGGCAGCCATTTTGGGACCGTGTGCTTGAGACCGTGTGCTTGTTGCTGAAGGGGAGGAGCTTCTGTGAGTCACATCTGTGAGTCACAAGGGGGCGGAGCTAGCAGACTAGCTTTATACACCACCTTCCAGAGCCTTCCAGAACAGTCCGGCAAGAGAGAGGAGAAGGAGAGGAGCTGCTTGGCAGCCATTTTGGGACCGTGTGCTTGAGACCGTGTGCTTGTTGCTGAAGGGGAGGAGCTTCTGTGAGTCACATCTGTGAGTCACAAGGGGGCGGAGCTAGCAGACTAGCTTTATATACCACCTTCCAGAGCCTTTAACTGAACAACTCTGCTCAAGTGGCATTAGACTTTGCAGTATGGACAACGAGGGATCTGCCGCAGTCACCTGCAACTCTTGTGGGATGTTTCTCTTCTTGCCTACAGAAGTGGAGAACTTCACATGCACCAAGTGCAAGTTGGTGGCACTCTTGGAGGAGAAAGTGCAGCAGCTGGAGTCCAGAGTAGCTACACTTCAGCAGATTAGGGAACAAGAGGATTTCCTGGACACAATAGAACTAACCATCTTGGATGAGTACCATGCAGAGGAAGATGCTAGGGTGGAAGAGGTCACTTGCCAAACAGAGGAGGCAGACAGCTGGAGGAAGGTCACAAAGAGAAGTAAACCAAGAAGGAATTGTTCGGGGAGCTTGCAGCTAGAGAATCGATTCGAAGCGCTTTCCCTTATCAAGGAGGATGAAGAAGAGCAGCATGGACAGACTTCAGGGACGGAGCAGGGGAGCCTGAGAGTCCCACCCGAGGAAACAGTCGCTGCTAAGCCTCGGAGGAGGCGTGTGGTCGTAGTGGGGGACTCCTTGCTGAGGGGTACAGAAGCAGTGATTTGTAGGCCTGACAAGATGTCTCGAGAGGTGTGTTGTCTTCCAGGTGCAAAGATCCGGGATGTGACAGAGAGGCTGACAAGACTGGTCAAGCCTACTGACCAATACCCCTTCCTTTTGGTCCACGTGGGAACTAATGATACTGCAAGACACAGCATTCAGAACATCAAAAGGGATTACGAGGCGCTTGGTAGGAAGCTGAAAGGAATGGATGTACAGGTTGTCATCTCGTCTCTTCTGCCAGTTGAAGGGCATGGTCCAGGAAGGGAGAGGAAAATAGCAGATGTGAACAACTGGCTTCGCAGATGGTGCCGCCGAGAGGGATTTGGATTCTTGGATCATGGGCTGCGGTTCCATGAGGAGGGACTTCTTGCAACAGACGGGTTGCATCTCACGCCAGTTGGAAGAAATGTTTTTGCCAACAGTCTCAAGAACTTGATCAGGAGAGCTTTAAACTGAGTTCCGAGGGGAAGGGAGACAATATTAAGGAAGGCAAAAGGGATGGCGAAAATAGTCAAACTGACATAGAGGAAACAAGGCAAACAGTGCAAGGACCCAATAGTGGGAGGCAAAAAAACTTGCACAGGCAGCAAGTAAAAGGGAACCATGGTCTGCGATGTCTCTACACTAATGCACAGAGCATGGGAAATAAGCAAGATGAACTCGAACTCCTAGTACAACAAAGCAAATATGATATAATAGGCATCACTGAAACCTGGTGGGATGAGTCTCATGGTTGGAATGTGGAAATAGAGGGGTATAACCTTATTAAGAGAAATAGGCCAAACAGGAAAGGAGGAGGAATAGCACTATATGTCAGAGATATTTACACCAGTGAAGAGATCCTGGGCATCAATCATGGAAGCCAGGTGGAGAGCATCTGGATAAGAATCAAAGGGGAGGGAAACAACAAGGGTGTTACGGTGGGAGTCTACTACAGACCCCCAAGTCAGACTGAGGAATTGGATGATATCTTTCTAGAACAGATGACCACACAGTCAGAAAAGAGAGATGTAGTAGTGATAGGCGACTTCAACTATCCTGATATTTGCTGGAAGTCAAACTCAGCAAAATCCTCAAGGTCTAGCAAATTCCTCACTTGCCTGGAAGACAATTTCATGGTCCAAAAGGTGGAAGAGGCAACAAGGGGGTCAGCTATTTTAGATCTGATCCTAACCAACAAGGATGACTTGGTTAATGGGGTGCAAGTGGTGGGATCATTAGGTGGAAGTGACCATGTTCTCCTGGAGTTTGTAATACAGTGGAAAGGAGAAGCCAGGCAGAGTCAGACACGCATCCTAGACTTTAGGAGAGCAGATTTCAGTAAACTTAGAGAAGTATTGAGGGCGATTCCATGGTCAGAAATACTAAAAGATAAAGGAGTTCAGGACGGATGGGACTTTCTCAAAAGGGAGATACTGAAGGCACAATTTCAAACAGTTCCAGTGAGAAAGAAAAACGGGAGGTGTCTCAAGAAACCAGGATGGATGACTAAGGAACTTTCAACCGAGCTAAGTTTGAAACGGAACATGTATAAGAAATGGAAAAAGGGGGAAATCACGAAAAAGGAATTCAAAGAAATAGCAGGCATGTGTAGGGGTAAAGTCAGAAAAGCTAAAGCGCAGAATGAACTCAGGCTTGCTAGAGAGGTTAAGAACAATAAAAAGGGCTTTTTTGGATATGTCCGCAGCAAGAGGAAGAAGAAGGAAACGGTAGGGCCACTGCGTGGAGAAGATGGCAAAATGCTAACAGGAGATAGAGAAAAGGCAGAATTACTCAACACCTTCTTTGCTTCAGTCTTCTCAGAAAAGGCAAAGGGTGCTCAACCTGAGGATAATGGAGCAGAGAACAGAATAGGGGAATTTCAGCACAGAATAAGTAAAGAGATAGTAGAGGAACACCTTGTTAATCTAAATGAATTTAAGTCTCCGGGACCAGATGAACTCCATCCAAGGGTATTAAAAGAACTGGCAAAAGTAATATCGGAGCCATTGGCAATCATATTTGAAAACTCCTGGAGAACAGGAGAGATCCCAGCAGACTGGCGAAGGGCAAACGTTGTCCCCATCTTCAAAAAGGGGAAAAAAGAGGATCCCAACAATTATCGTCCAGTTAGTCTGACATCGGTTCTAGGGAAGATTCTGGAGCAGATCATTAAACAAAGAGTCTGTGAACATCTAGAAGGCAATGCCATAATCATAAAAACTCAACATGGGTTTCAGAGAAACAAGTCATGCCAGACAAATCTAATCTCTTTCTTTGATAAAATTACCAGTTTGGTAGACGAAGGGAATGCTGTGGATATAATATATCTTGATTTCAGTAAGGCCTTTGACAAGGTTTCCCATGACATTCTTGCAAACAAGCTTGTAAAATGTGGGCTAGACAAAGGAACTGTTAAATGGATCTGTAATTGGTTGACTGGCCGCACCCAAAGGGTGCTCAACAATGGCTCCTTTTCATCCTGGAGAGAAGTGACCAGTGGGGTCCCACAGGGCTCTGTCCTGGGCCCAGTGCTATTCAACATCTTTATCAATGACCTGGATGACAGAATTGGGAGCATACTAATCAAATTTGCAGATGACACCAAATTAGGGGGAATAGCTAATACCCCAGAGGACAGGATCAAGATTCAAAGTGACCTGAATAGACTAGAAAGCTGGGCCAAAGCTAACAAAATGAAATTCAACACAGAGAAATGTAAGGTATTGCACTTAGGGCGGAAAAATAAAATGCACAGATATAGGATGGGTGACACCTGGCTGAATGAAACTACGTGTGAAAGGGATCTAGGAGTCCAAGTAGACCACAAGTTGAACATGAGTGAACAGTGTGATGCGGCAGCTAAAAAGGCCAATGCTATTTTGGGCTGCATTAATAGAAGTATAGTGTCTAGATCAAGAGAAGTAATAGTCCCACTGTATTCTGCTTTGGTCAGGCCCCACCTAGAATATTGTGTCCAGTTCTGGGCACCACAATTCAGAAAGGACATTGAGAAACTGGAGCGTGTCCAAAGGAGGGCGACAAAAATGGTGAAGGGTCTGGAAACCATGCCCTATGAGGAACGACTTAGGGAGCTGGGGATGTTTAGCCTGGAGAAAAGAAGGTTAAGAGGTGACATGATAGCCCTGTTTAAATATTTGAAAGGATGTCATATTGAGGAGGGAGCAAGCTTGTTTTCTGCTGCTCCAGAGAACAGGACCCGGAACAATGGATGCAAGATACAGGAAAAGAGATTCCACCTGAACATTAGGAAGAACTTCCTGACAGTAAGGGCTGTTCGACAGTGGAACGCACTTCCTCGGAAGGTGATAGAGTCTCCTTCCTTGGAGGTCTTTAAGCAGAGGCTGGATGGCCATCTGTCAGGGATGCTTTGATTTGGATTTCCTGCATGGCAGGGGGTTGGACTGGATGGCCCTAGTGGTCTCTTCCAACTCTACGATTCTATGATTCTATGATTCTACCACAGTCTGTATCCCATTTGATCATTCTGAAATTAACTCCTTTTCCTGTTCATGTTTTTTAAGAAGCTGATAAAATCTTGAATCCTTTTTGCTCTCTGCCTCAAACCATACATTATCCAAATCTACTTTTTTCAACATTGAAGTCCTCTACTTTGAATCTTTCCTTCAACTGAGTGTACAATTGCCAGTGCATTTTTGGAACTAACTGAGATAATTCTTCCATTGGCCTTATGTCCATTAAAACACATACACATCGGATTGAAACTACCATTACACATTAAAATTATCCAGATTAAAATACTTCAATTTAAAATCCATAGTTTAAAATTGATCGGGTAGGCCTGCTTTAAGAGAACAGTCCTTAATACTGTTTTAAATCCAGACATCATATTTAGTGTCAAATATCTTCCAGCAGGTTGTTCCATAGTTTAGGAATTGTCTTTTGGGTGATAGTTGCCAGTTTAGTCCTGGCCAGTTGAAGTAAATGTCCCTGCAAAGGCCCTGAGAGTATGGGGCAGATAATATGGAAGGAGGTGATCCTATGTAGGGCCTAGGTTCTCAAATGGTGGGGCACACACCTCTGGAGAGAGCATGACAGTTTCATAAGGTGAGATCCAACCTCAGATGCTATTAGCTTCAGAGAACAAAGTGTTTGGATTGTTTTTTCAGCATCCCCTTCAGCTCAGACCCCATGGCCAGGAGTGAGAGAGAAAGAGTATTAGGGTTTGGTGAGGAGGTTGGGGCTTGTTTGTGCATGTCAGCAGTTTGGGAGGGGCTGAAGCAAAATTCATTGTCCCACTCCTTCCCCTTTTCTCTTTCCAAAACCCCTTGCCTTTGGAAGGAGCAAAATGAAACCCCTTTCCTTCCCCTTTGCTCTTTCCAAAGGCAAAATCCCATATACTAAATTGAGCAGGGGAGGATCCTGACATGCAAATGTAGATGTAAAGATGCGGGTCCACTGGGGAAAAAAATGAGAACCACTGATTTAGGGCTTTAAAGGTAATTTTGTACTTTGTCTAGAAACTAGCTGGCAGTCAGTGGAGTGGTTTTAATATTGGTGTAATATGTTCACTCCTGGAAGTATCAGTGGTCAATTTGGTTGCCATATTTTTAATGTATTGACATTTCTGAACTTGGTACAATGCAGAGCACATTGCAGAAGTCCATGCTTGTGGTTACCTTTCTCCAGTCACTGACTAGTGATGGGACAGAAGTATCTTCTTAAAATCTGGAAAGATTTGGCAATGAATTGAGCTTGAATTTGCAGCATGGGAAGGTTTTGTATTCTGTATGAATTCTGGTTTGAAGCCTAGGAAAAATCTGTAAGGAACTAAACATAGATAATAATAATAATAATAATAATAATAATATATTTATTTGTATCCCGCCCCTCTGGTTAAGCAATCGGGGCCTGAGAAGCTGTTCCATGGAACTAAACTGGATTTTGAAGCCTGGAATGCTGTTGGACTGGATTATGATCCAGGGGAGACATGTGAAGAATTGAGCTGTGGCTTGCATGTCCAAAATCTGTGACACTGAAACTTACTCATGAGTATATTAATGCACAGAACTCAACTGTGTTTTACCTATTTAGGAAGTGAATATGCAAAATTGAAATATTTACAGATGGTTCCACCTATTTAACATTGGCCCACCCACTGCTGCAATGCAATTTATCAAGTCTCCTTCTAAACTACCATCTGGCCCCCTGACATAAAAAGGTTGCCTACCTCTAGCCTAATAGTTGATTCGAGCCACTACTAAACTTGTGGCAGAAACTGGACACTTTAGTATAAAGGCAGGCTCCTGCAAATGACTTTGGAGGGCTACACCCTTGGAAATAAAGGGTGTCGCTGGATCCTGCCTAACACCAGTGGCCAGTATGAGCAGCAGTTTCACTACAATTTCTCAATCACTTCCTGATGCAAAAATAAAATAAAAAATAAATTAAAAAAGCTCTCTTGGGTCTAAAAGGGGCCATGTAAGAGAAAACAATCAAGGTGTATCTCCCATCCATCCAATAAGATTTTTGAGGCATTTGAGAGGTTTCTTTCTTTTTTAAACAATTGTAAAAAAAGGGGGGGGCGGGTTGGAGGAGTCACAAAAAGGGATCTGAGGCCCTATGGGGTGATACAGACCACCCAAAAGGGGCACTCTGGCATCATTTTTTGTTGTTGTGGAGCAACTGTGCTGCACACTGGGCTTTTTCCAGCTTTGTAGCATTATTCTATCATTATTGAGCAACAATGATACAATTGCGATATTAAAACACTTACTTTCACACACGGGTTGCAATAATGCTTCATTAACAATTCGAGAGTGGCAAATAGAGCAATTGATTTCCACACATTGGCAACCTTTAGCATTTGTTTATTGTTCTTGGGAGATGTTTACCAACATTTTGGTTAATGGAATTCATGAGCCTCAGAAGACATCTTAGTAGGATAGGAATTGTGAAGAGGAGAGAAACTGGTTAATCTCTTGCCACTTACTGTCTGACACAGGAAGTGTTTCTGCCGAACTACACTCTAGGGGAATACCCATATGGATTGCTATTGAATTGTAATTGCTTTTCATACCTTCTGCAATAGTGCAAATGAATCATGATCGCCAAGCCATTCACACTTTCTAAATTGTTAATGGGTTATTCCAGTAGCATGACACTTAGAGGACGTTACAAGAATGATAGGAAGACGACGTTGTGTGAAAATCTTTCCCCCAATCATGCAAGAATGATGGTAACAATACACTTCATTAATGCTTTTTACACCGCGTGATAATCTTCTGAAGCAATTTCATTATACAGCATAACAAAAGCACGTAGCAATCCCAACTTTTGAGTGGGCTTCCATTCCATTTGTCCACAATCCAAAACATTATTTTTACCAGGCTCAATACTCCTTTCCCCCCTCTGCCAGCTTTTTTCATGGGATCAACCTTAATGGCTCCCAGCATGATCTCTACTCCCCACAGATCTGCTTGTTAACTGCCCCATGAATGGTAAGTAATTAGCATCACCAATGCTATAGAACATCCTATCATCCTTTATGGCAAAATATAACAAAACACTACCGAAAAAAATTAGCAGCAAGCATGGCAGGAAATTAGAGGAACTTTGATCCTGACACAAGGGTTAACAAAAGGTGATGTTTTGTCAAAACCATAGTAAGAAGGGGCAAAATCTACTCCCAGATGCCATAGCCCAAAGGATAATTACCCCACCTCCATTCCTTGCCTTTTAAAACCCCTTTTTGAGGGGTGAAAGTGTTTAGTATCCTACATATTTTGGCTCTCAGAAATACTCAGGCAGGGAAGGTGGGTGGCCCTGAAGTTAGTGGGATGACTCTGGGTTTTAATATAAGTTTTAAGCTGAAATCTAAAGGAACTGCCTGAGGTGGTGAACCTGCCTGGAGTATACAATTTAAAATTTGAAATAACTCCTGACATGGATTTTCTACCTTGTCTACAACCCTGGATCCATCCAACACCCCAACACTTGGATCCAGTTACACAGGCTTTAAGCCATGTTAACTTCTCAGCAATTTTCATGTCTCTTCCTAGACTGCTGCTTTCTGGATCTTGAACAGCTATTTATCCATTTTAAATAACCAGAATTGTTCCACTTTTCTTCACCATTCCTTTCGAATTGACAGCAAAGGTTTGAAACAAGGTGTGAAATGCATAGCAGTTCCTCCTGCCACCCAGCATATGTTGTAGCACCTGTTAATTTTAGCTGTTCACTTGAAATTGCTAACTTTGTTATTACTGCTTGCTCCCATTCATACAGTAATTCTTAGTTCTCATCTTTTAAGACTTCATTTTTGTTCTTTTAACTAGTTCTCACAACTTGTCTTTACCTTTCTGTCTTAAATGTGTCTGCACACACACAGACACACACACACACACACACACACACACACAAATACACACATACGTGTGCAAAACAATTGTTCTGCCAGTGTCCTGATGCAATCTGGATAGAAAAAGATTTTGAAAGGGAACTTGGCAGCCTAAAGTCAAAATGTAGCAAACTATTGGAAATGACAAGCAAAGGAGGAGTTGCAAAAGTTCATTATATGAGATTTATCTTGAATTTTATATAGAAAGCTTGAATGACCCCCAAATCCTCAGAGCCATCAATAGCTTCTATCCATTTAAAACTGATTTAAACCCAGGCCTCTTTTTCAATGTTGTTAATATGTAAATACAAAGATCACTAACATGAAAATTAGACTTCCTGCATTATAATTATGATTTTAGCAGACATCTGATTAAGTTAAGGTATTCAAACCTTTCTTCTTGCTTGAAAGCAATGTGGAAAATAATGGAATTGTGGTCAGTAGGGAAGTAATAGGAAATAACATTTGCATCAAACCACTGCCTGCCTACACAGAGTAGTATCTCTTCCTGATAAAGAGCCACAGATGCATATCTTTTCTTATTCTCACACTTGAGAATGAAAGCTGTCAAAGGATTTCTTCTCACTGAGTGATGCTGAGAGACTTTTGGCACATTTCTTACAATTTTTCACAACATTTTTCACACAAAACATTGGATTTTCTAGGGGGGAAGTACAAAAGTACCACCAAGACCTACCAAAATGGGGGGGGGGGAGGGACTGGTGGAAGAGGAAGAAGCATTTGTATTTTTGCTTATGCCAAAGGACAAACAAACTTCACAGCAGATGATATGTATTTTTTTCAAACTGCTGTGTTGTCATGTTGGTTGATGCTTTCTCCCTGAAAGCACAAAAAGTAATTAATAATCTTTGCATCTCTGTAAGCCTTATTAGTATAAGGAAGGAAGAGCTGTCTTCGTTCTTTCTTAGAAAATAAGAAGAACCAACCTGGATCAAAGGAAAGGCCTATGTGGTGAAATATTCTTTTACCATCACTCTACTAGGTTCCTCTGGGAAGTCTGTATGCAGGGCATTAAGATAGTAGCATCCTCCCAGTCATTGTTCCAACAAATGGTGTTCAGAGTCATGCTGCCTTGATTCCATAAATGGCATACAGCCATTATAACTAGCAGCGTTTGATAGCCTTATCCTATACTAATGTGTATTATCCCCCTTTAAAGCTCCCCAAGCAGTGACTCTTAGGAGTTTATCAGACGGGAGGAATTTCTCATTATTTTGAATGCAGCCAATTGGAGCTTATTCGAATTCATGTGAATTCGCTAGTTTAGTGAATTTATGTGGATTCCAATTGCGTTTGGAATGCGTTCAGAATGACTTCCCATTACCCAAAAATGATTGCCCATTGCCCGAAATTGCATGAGATGCTTTAATACGAAATAACGTAAAACCCATGACTGCGTTCGGAATGACTCCCCTTTTGCCTGAAATTGTGTGAGATACTTTATTATGCAATAACGTCAAACCCCATGATTGTGTTCGGATTGTCATTAGATTATATTCCAATTTCCATCATCTGATAAACTCCTTATTGTGTCTTATGGTCACAAGTACCACAGTTTAACAATGCACCATCTGTGTGACCTGAGTCTCCCACTATTCAACAAGCACGGTTGGTGGTGACACAAGAGAGAGCCTTTTCTGTGGCTGCCCCTCAACTGTGGAACTTTATGCCAAGGAAGGCCAGAATGGCCCATTCCTTATTAACCTTCTGCTGGTGGGCTAAGACCTATCTGTTTAGACAGGCGTTTACAACAGAATGTTTTTAAAGCATGGGAGAGAATGGTTGTATTGTTTTAAAACATTTTAAACTTTTTTATTTTTTAATTTTATTTTATTTTTAATAAGTAACTTGTTCAATATTATAATAATTTAATTCTATTTTGTTGTAATTAAATGTAATGTAATTTTTTATGCCTTTAATTGTATTGTTTTTAATGTGAGCCACCCTGAGTACCAGTTTTGGGGGAAAAGTAAGGATATAAAAATAATAATAATAATAATAATAATAATAATAATAATAGCCCAAAGAGTTCTTGTAAACAAAAAGGTTCTTGCCTGCTTCTTGGAAAGACAGCAGTGAAGGGACCAACCTAGACTCAAGTGGGAGGGAATTTCATAGCTTGGAAGCACCCACCAAGAAGAATATCTGTCTCAAACGTACCTGTGGTGAAACTGAGAGAAGTCTTCCACTGAGGATCTTAAAACTCTGGCAGGCTTATGTCTGGAAATAATAGTTGTTTTCAGCTAGTCTGAACCCAAGCTTTATTTAAATCGGAAAATCATTCACAATGACAGCATCACCCAGTAGATCATTTTTAGACACAGGACAAACTTTTGCTACTTATTCCATTCTAGTTTTGTCAAATTATATCTCTCAAGAAGCAGTGTTTCATTTCCTTTGTTTAAAGGTACTGATGTACCACCTAACACAACAGATTTGGGAATGAAGGATCTGATACCACAGCGCAGTGCGGGAATGGGTAGCCTTTTACTTATATATTTAGGAGTCAAGCCTTTGGCAATACTTAATGAGCCAGTTACATTAGCAAAGTGATATGAAAAATTCACTTTGGATTATTTGGAGAAACAGAAATAAAAAAAACCTTATGGATAGGGTTTGGATGGAAAAGAAATGTGCCTACTGAGAACATAATAATGCCCTGAGCCATCATTGTAAATAGAGATGACTTCTCTTTTAAGCAAGGACAATTCCTGTCTCATAACAGGTTTTTGAAAACTGGAGTTCTCAGATATTATTATTACTAATGAAGTCTCTTGTTGAGGATTGGCAGTTGTGGATGCCATGCAAATGTAAGGAACTAATTAGGTTGATTATCTTTTTGATGCCTGCTGATTCACTTACAAAAAACGCCTGCATTCCTGACTTCAGGATAACATTTCTGTGTCATTATGACTGCTGAGTGATGCTCAGAGAAATCTGATTACTGCATGAATAGATAGATAATGGCTCTGCCAGTATTGAAAGGCGGGAGATGTGGCCTGCAGGGAGAAGGGTGGGTGGTAAAACTGATGAGGACATGAATTGATGAGTTTATATCGAAGTGGTGCTATGTCAAACCTTTCCACCTACCCACTTTGTAGGATCATTTCCAGACCTTAAATATACAATCATCTTTTTACATGATGTTTGGGAGGATTAATTTTTTAGGGCTGAGGGTGTTTAGATTGCTGGGCTAAGAGGTAAAGATGCTGAGAGTTTCCCCTATTTTTTCTCTTTAAACCTCCTCCAAGGTTCCCCACAACATCAAGCAAAGTAACTGTTGCAATGTAACAACGGACCAGTAGTCTTCTTGTTTTTCATGGGAGAGCTCGATGAAAGTTAGAGTACTCCTTTTTTGTTATAGAAAGAAAAGTGTAGGAAGGGACTCTGCTCATGTCTTTTGTCATAAGGCTTTTTAAAAAGAACAACAACAACAGCAACAACAAAACACATCTATTAAAATCCAGGATGCCCTGGATTTTCCAGATTTGCAGCAACCCTGGGGCCTGTCTATACTATTAAAATGACAGAGAGGCTATGAACAGCAAATTCAGATTAAGCACATTCAGAGGGCGTGTCAATGTAAAATTGCAAGTTCCTCTGAACTATTTCTGGCAACATGATACCTCAGGGTTTTTCCCCACATGTCTGTGAAGAATATGCACGAGAATGAAGGTAAAGGCAAATAGTAATATTTATATATGGTTATGCACAGATGCACATAAATACAACAGCATGTTTGTTTGTTTTTTAAATGGCAATTGTGCCACTCAGACCTCTGGCTCTTGGGGACCCATCATGTCCTTTTTCTCCACCACTCCCAATGCCAGCCAAGAAACAGCATGTTGTAGTGGTTTTAGCACTTGACTATGAACCTGGAGAGCAAGATTTGAATCCCTGCTCAGCCATTAAAACCCATTGAGTGACCTTAGGAAAGTCGCAGTCTCTCAGCCTGACAGGATGGCAATGGCAACTCCCCTCTGAAGAAACTTTCCAAGAAAATTCTGTGATAGGTTTGCCTTAGAGTTACCATAAGTCAGAAATAATGTGAAGGCAAAAAACCCCACATATAAACACAGATAAATCCTCTCATTCTCGCTAAACTGTTTCCCATTTTGTTTGCTCCTTTTGGTGCCAAACACATAAAATTAATTTTAAAAGCCTTGGGAAAGCTTAGACAGGAATTATTTTAAAAGTTGTAATTCTGAGCTAGGAGATCCACAGGTTCCCCATGCCCAGTTTAGACACAAAAATTCCATGCTTTTTAGATTGCAAAGTCTGGGGTAATTATAAGTGAATGGTAATCTGGGGTGATTATAAGTGTCAGAACTAGGGAAGAAAAGAATATTTGAATATATATATATATATATATATTAAATGGTTGAAAAATGGTTTTCCACTATTGAGAAGTCTTGTCAAGGAGAAACCTGGACCAGAACTGATGGTACTTTTTGCAGTCTGAGATCTATTCTGCATAAAAGTTATATGCAGAAAATGACATCCTGTTTCCTATACAGTAAATGTTGGGTTTTGTGCAAAACCACCATGTACTAATTTTGTGCAGAATAAGGACTGAAATAAAAATAGTCTTTGAAAACTGCAGTTTTCAAAGACTTTCCCATATTAGGAAGAGAACTGCTGAAATTATTAGTTGATTCCTTTGAGATTTAGATTAGAAAAGAATTGCATCCCTCAAGTTATTTTAGAAATAATTTCTGATGGCAACAATGAAGTTATTTTTCAGAGAGCAAATATGTATGCTTTATTGTTAAGAAGCAAAAGGTCTTTTGAAGGAAATGTAAGCTAGTAAAAATGCCAGACATTGAGAATCTAGGACATTAGCTAGCTTAGTAACTAAGGATTTTGGTTTAACTAACCTAGGAAGGCAAATTGTGGCTGCAGATCTATATGGAATTATTTGACAGTCCAGTAAGACTTCTTGGTCCAATAAAGATATTCATGCATTTTGCAGTTTCTATCAGCCTTCTCCTCAAAGCATTGACACTTAAACCCATAGGCTCTGTTCCATGCAGCCACCTGAGTTGCTGGTGTTTCTAAGGAAAAATGAAAAGCATTTGAAATGCAACAAAGAGAAGTACAACATGACCCCACTAATTGCAGGACCAATATCCTCAGTTTCACTTAAAAAAAAATGTGGAGGGCATCTGGAAGGCCACTAGCACAACTCTATGGCCATCATCTGCTGGAGGTTAACTATACAGTTGTTCTGAAGGACCTCCAGATACCGACAGAGACAATCCCAGAGATGTCTGGAGGTTTTCCAGTGCAACTCTATAGTCAACAGTGGAGAACCCCTTATCTTTCACCACTAAGTTTCTCTGATGACAGCACCTTGGGCCTTTTCATCCCACTGCCAAAAATGTATTATGTGTTGATCTCTCTCTCAGTCCACCCACAACCTATTCTCAACTGTGGCAGCCCTATGGGAATTTCAGTCCCACTGCTGCCACCAAAATCTGTGAAGGACTCTTGCCAATCTTCACCCTAACACTCCTCTTTGAGGTGGCACAGCACCTCTGTGTCACTAATATTAGGTAGCGTGGTTTGAATCAAATGGAGGCCAAGTAGTTGTCTAAACAATAATAAAAGTTTTATTGTAAAATTATAAAAAATAAACTATCAATTAGAATCAAAGTTGTTACTTATTAATTAGATACAAGAAGTCCCTTCAAAATAATAATATTAATACAGCCACACAGGCAATCTTATCTTCGGTACATGGACCAAAATTCCCTTTTTAACAACCGGCTTACTCTGAGCCTCTCCCTACTAGACTCCCCAAGCCTACACAGTCCATATCTGGACTCTTAAAACCCTTTCGTGGACACCAAACAAAACTAAAATGTTCCCTCAGGAACCCTAAGAGCACACCCTCCCTTCGATGTGACTCTTTCCCTCAAAAAATCCCAAAGCTAAAACCCACTTTTCTCTGCAAGGCCCTTTTATAGCCCTACCCAGCCAGCTTTCCATTGGCTGGTCTCATGCTGCTTTGTGATTGGCTGATAGATTGGCCTTTTCATTACATCAACTTCTGGAGGAAATATAGGTTTTGCTATTATCTGTGATTTTCACTATCTGTGGCATGTCTAAGAATGTATCTCCCATGAATAGCATACAGGAGAAAGATGAAATAGGTTACTGGACAGAACAGGTGGCACAAATAATCAAGATCAGCAGGTGGGGAAGACTTATTTGAATGTTAAATTCTGGTTTGGTCCTGGAACTATAGGAAGGTCTCTCTGTCTGTGTCTCTCTGTATGGATGGCTAAGTTTTCCTACTAATAGGGTATGTGTGCAAACTAGAGACAGAACTTGAAGTCAACAGTTCACAAAATGAATTTGATTTTAAAGGGGCAAGTGCATTCAAACGTTCAGCTGCTGGTTGTTACAGGAATTGAAAGGGGTGCTGCACAACAGATCCATCATATGCAACTGCTGGTTGTTTCAAGTGGCTTTCATTTTTGATATCTACAGATGAAACATTTCATGACAGCCTTAAATTATATTGTGGTACTATAACAGTAACAAAGCCCAAAGGATTCTGTGTGATTTCACTCCGTTACTGGAAAGAGTTACTTGCTCAGCTCGATTTGTGTTATATATTTATGGCATATTGATTGTCAGCCGCTCTTACATTATATTCAAAGCTTATTTGCTTGATTTTATTGTCACATTTTTGTGTGCCTTTATTAAATTTATTCAGAAAGCTATTAACCTCTGGATTGGAAATAAAGTTAGCAGGACTATATGATGTGTAGTAATAATGGATAAACAATTATATGTAAATGAATTCGCATAGCAAAAGGTCCTGAAATGGGAATGATGTAACCTCTGGAATAAATGTACTGCAATAATCTTTTTAATAGCAAAGCACATCTCAAATCCTAGTTGGCCTTTTACCATGTTAGAGAAAATGCAGTAAGACTACTAAATGTGTGAGGCAGAACCTACCAACAAAAAAACATGTTGATATTTAGATTGCATTACACCAAAGACTAGCGTCATGAAAATTAGCAAGGAACTTTAAAGAGGTTGATTGCATACATTGATTGATGATTGGCTTCAGAATAAATTTCTATCCATGGATGGGAGTGGAACAGCGAGGTTTGGGGGTGGGCAGAGAGTGACAGTATTGACCCTCTCTATTCAATCAAAATGGTAATTCAACAGAAAATATGGTTGCCAGAAACCAAGAGAACCAAGAGAGAATCTAAATTATGCCTAATCTCTCCCTCTCAAATATGTGTTTATGAATAAAACTGATTGACATTACTCCTCCTCTATCTTGTCTCCCAGTGTTTGGGCAGACAAGCACACACAAACAATCTTATTATAAGACAAGAAGAAATTTTGATTTAAAAGTTTGCTTTATCTTCTCAGATTCACTGGAATTACTATTATTGTTCCCTTCTTTTTCACTTCTTTCTTTCATTTGAATGTTCATGCATCATTTTTCTTTAAACATGACAATTTGATTGAATATGAAGTGTTTTATCTCAATCATTCAAGCTTCTGCCTTTGATAAAAAAGTAAATAAAGAAACAGCATTACTGAATACTTTAATCTTCCTGCATATTCAAATTGCTGATTATATGTCTGTGGCACCTGTTTCACTTATGATATAACTAAGTAATGGTGGTATTATGGCCAGGTTATATAATTCTCCACATCCAGGATGGGAGCAACCATCACACAGCACTCTCTCAGACTTTTTGCAGAGTCTGTGGAGTCCAAGAGGGAAACATTGTAGTCAGTGGGGAGACACAGCCATTAACAAGTCTATCTATATATTCATTTGAGAAATGCATAATGCAATATTTTTTTAAAAAAACAATTGCATGGAATAGTTTGGAGACTGTAGAAGGACAACATTCATAGAAATGAAGTTCACTGATCAGTCCATCCTGAGTTACAGATAGACTTATAGAAAATTCACCAGTAATTCTTCAGTCACCAAATGCTATAAGAAAAGGAACATAATTTAATTTCAGCAGAAGCCTCTTTAAAGTCATGCTCTTCTGTCCCCAGACGTGACAATATCAGTTTATTACAGATAATAGCTACTGAATAAGTAATATTAATTTGAAATTATTTTAATGTCCAGTATTGGCTGTGACTTATAATTTCATGACCATATTTTGTCATATTTATCACTTCATCCAGGCAGATTTTAAAAAATCCCAAAACACCCTTCCATTGAGTGGCTTAATCTGAAATATCTTCTACCTCTAATGAGAATTCAATACTGCAGTATCTTAAGCCCTCTGTTCATAGGAATTTTTGTGGCTGCAATAGCAAAGGTTATCCACAATATTCAAATTACCAAAGGCAGAAAATGTAGGGTGACGTGAGGTAGATTTTGAGTAGCTCTTGGTCCTCCTTGTTTCTAAATAAATACATTCATAATGTATTTCTTCAGAAAATTGTTCTCCCAGACATTTTTGGCTGGAAAAGAAAAACTATGGAAGTTGCCTAAAAATTGTGGACAGTGTTTAAAACTCTACAGGTGATACTGTTGCCAAATGAGTACCTTGTAGGTCTGGTTCCATGTGCATAAATACATAGGTCTGTGGGAATCAAGTATTATAGATGAAATATCCTTATGAATATAGAACATAAGGAAAAGAGGATGCATGAAAAATTCAATTTGTGTTTGTTTTTCACATCCTTCTTATACCCATGAATTTTGTTTCCTAATGAAAACTACATAATTCTTATACCCGTGACTTATACTTCTGTATCTCATGTGGTATACTGTATGATTGTGTCCCACTGTATATATTCTCTCTCACACACCTCCAATTTCTTGTTCTCTTCTCCCATGGCAACTCTGGGAAAAAGAAAAAAGGAAAGGAAAAGAAAGGAAAGGAAAGGTTTTGAATTTCTGCTTCCTGTGTTTTCATGAAGAGCAGTAGGAATGATTATTGCCTTTTAATGCTGCTGTATCACCATTAAAATAAGTCATGTTAACATCTGCACTTCCAGCAAACATCACTAAACTAATCCCAAAACACTTCTTTACATGTTTAGATGTACGGTCGGCCTTCTGTATTCCACATATTCTTTATCCACTGATTCAAGCATCCAAGACTTGAAAATATTTTAAAAATATATAAATTCCAAAAAGCAAATCTTGATTTTTCAATTTTCTATGAGGGGCACCATTTTAATATGCTGTTGCATTTAATAGGATTTGAGAATCCATAGATTTTGGTTTCTATGGGGGGCCTTGAACAAAACAGCAGGTACCAAGGGCCCACTGTGGAAGTATCATTTGTGAAACAATGTCCCCTCCTCCAAGAAATGTGTTTATGGACTTCAGACTGGACTTTGTGAAAAAAATTCAAGTGATATTTATAAGACACCATCTGTTCAGTGTGCAATATGAAAATGAGTGCCATTTATAGTGTGAAGTTCGGTTGTTTTTTTAATGGATATAATGGAGATGGAAATGTGTCAGTGCTGTTTTGTTTTTTGTTTTTTTAACACCAATAAAGCCATGAGGGGAGGGGAATAAATTTGCAGTTTTGGGCAGCCATGGATAAATTACCCATACATATTAAACTTCTAAAACAGGAAGATCATTAGGTTTGTCACCACAGTTTGTGTAACGAAGAGGAGCTTTTGTGCCAGTTATTTGATTTCTTAGTGGTTCTTGAACGTGGTTCAAGAACATGGTGCTATGACCAAGCTGGTGAGTGAATGTCTATGCAGAATCTGTTGTTAATTTATCTTGTTAAGAGTTCTAAACTACCCAGAGTTCTCACTACAAATGTTCACCCAGCAACTAGGACATGCCAACATACTTATTCCCACAATTCCTCTCCACAATTCTAATTGCATGGTGACTGCAAAATCCAAATGTAAGCAGTGGTTGCTCCATCAGCTGGGCAAGGCATCTGTTTCATGTTTTAGTTTGAACCTTAAAGGAGGTTTCAATGGTCCTCTACCTATTGTAAAATTTAAAATAAATTTGGAATGGGTTCACTTCTTCAAGACAAGGAAATCAACAACTACCATTGAATGTCAGATATATGTGGAAGTTTTGCCAAAAAAGGGGGAAAAAGTAGCAAATAAAAGAGAGTATGAAAAAGGGATCTTTTAGCACCTTTGAGACTGTGCAACTGTGCAAAGGAATATGTAGCATACACTTTTGTAGACTTGGTCTACTTCCTCAAATGCAAGTCTATGAAAGCTTATACTTCAACTTTTTTAAATAGTAGTCTTAAAAGTTTGACAAGATTTCTTTTCATATTGATATTTCAGACCAACATGTCTATGATTTGCAAGGAAAGGTAAGGGAAGAGAAGAGAAGAAGGAAGGCAGAAAAGGAAGGAAGGAAGGAAGGAAGGAAGGACGGAAGGAAGGAAGGGAATTTCTCAGGAAGGTTCCACGTGTCTTTATAGAACAGAGCTTTTGTAACAATTATTTAATTTTCATGGTTCCAGGCAAAATTCTTGCCTTTATATTAAACCCTGCAGCTAGTGTGGGAGTTGATGGTGGGGTAACTGTGACATCAAGGATGTGGCCACGCTTATGATGTTGAGTGATAAACATGCCTCCAGACACTGTTTGCTTCCTATGGGTGATGACACAAAACTGGCTCCCCCTCCTGTAGCAAAGTTACAAACATATTAAAGCTCATTTTGGCAGAGGGATGATGCTTGTAATTACATTTCAATATTCTTTGCACACCTCCTTCAGTCTTACGTGTGTCAACCCCTGAACAATCAAAAGTATAATATTAAAGTGTAATGTGAATATATCAGTATGCGTTCCTCAACAGTCAGTCTTGATCTAATATGACTTTCATGATTAAATGCCAAACTTAACCTAATTAAGTGCTCCCAAACTGAATGGCACTTTCTATCACAGAGAGTCTATCCACATTGCCATGGCTATGGGATGACTGCTTTGTTATTACAATGAATAGATGACAATGTCAAGAAATAGAAAGATAAATTCAGGTGAAAGATTTGTCATGGGAATGGTTGATTTCAGCTTGAATTTTTAGCTTGCTTCTATAATCACATATCTCTGTTCTCAGTAGAAGCCCATAATTAGATGTACCGACTGTTCAGGCTTCATCTCTTTTAGGTGTTCATGCTGTCTCCATTCCAAGAAGCCATGGAGAAAAAGCTTCCAAAGCCTACAGCAGTTGCTTCCTCAATCTATTTTCACCTTTAATATGTGTTTCAAGTAAATAAATAAATAAATAAATAAATAAAAATAAATAACTGACTCTTTGCACATAACCTAAGCGGATTAAAACTTGATGACTGGGATATTGACCTAAGCTGATTAAAAACTGGATGACTGGCAGCAGATGTGCATGGTGGCTCAGCAAGGTTTCTGTGTAGACAGCTACCATGAGGTGGGAAGAAAGGGATTTAGATCTTCATGGAAGATCCAGAGTAACAAGTAACTTTTTAAATTATGTGTTAAAGGGGCGTATAGCCTAGTTCCAGTGCTGCTGCTGCTGCTGTTGCCAGGGGCTATAACATGTAGTAATCTGGCTTGTAGGGTTAGTCCAATTTGTGGATCTTTCCTTTATAACCCAAGAAATATGGGTGCACAAGGTGCAGTCCATGAGGTTTATGTACCTCCCCAGGGCCACTTTTTACCTGTCTTGGGGCCCAAATAGACAGACCAAAATAAAGCTGCTTTGGGTCACTTTGGAGGTATGCTGATTAAATGACACACATCTTAAGAGGCTAGAATTTGTGCCAAAGCTGCACTCTAGTCCTTAGGACCGAAGCATGGTTTTGGTGTGTCTTCTGGTCTCTTAGGACACTTGCAGCATTTAAACAGCTTACCTCCAAAGTGACCCAAAGCAGCTTTATTTTGGCCTGTCTGTTATTTTGGCCCCCAATGTCTCCCTTAAAATATGCCATCAGAAAATTGCTAAACACTTTGAAATAAGTAGGAAAATACCTATAGGTATTAAATGGGTTGAAAATGGGTTGCCAAATTATGGCTCTCAATAATTTGCCTCCATTTTAGTGGCACAATTTACCACTGCATTGAAATGGTCCACTAGTATGAAAGTTATATGGCCCATAAAGGGAGCAAAAAGGACCCCCCCCCCCAGATGCATCAAAAGGCTTGTTTCACACACAGGTAATTCAGGTAATGAAGGCTGGTGGCCCTGGGATCAGTGGGATGACGAATCTTTGTTGTGTTTTAGTTTGAGCTTTAAAGGGGCTCTAAGGGGCTCCATTTATTCGGAGGATAGGGTTTAGTCTGATTGTATAAATCTTGAAAAACTATAGGGCTCATTCATACGTACCTTTTTGTACCAAGGAGATCTGGGTCTCCTCAGTAATACTGAATCTCTCTATGCCATTTTAACCCTGCTCCCATACACATTGGGGGGGGGGGGGAGGAGGAAGGAAAAGGTAAACTCCTTCTGGTGTGCCCTAAGTCAAAAATGATTTGAAGGCACATAAGAGCAGAGGAGGGGCACCACTCTTTCTTAAGAGATCCCCCCCCATATTCTGCCCTTTTCGTTAATGCAAATGTTTCCTATCAGTTTTTTTCCCCTCCTCCTCAACCCTCTTCACCTCCCTCAGCTCTGGTGACATCCAAAATAGAAAAGAAAAGAAAGTCACACACTCTCAACTTCAGAGGAAAGCAAAGGCAAACCCTCTCTGGACAAACCTTGCAAAGCAAACCCTATGACAGGTGTGCCCTAAATTGTACATGACTTTAAGGCACACAACAACAACAATAGAGGAGGGATGGTGGTGCTGTGGTGGTGGGGAGAGGACGGAAGAGGAGGAGGAGGAGGAGGAGGAGGCGGAGGCGGAGGCGGAGGAGGAGGAGGAGGAGGAGGAGGAGGGAGGACTGCACTTGGGGGTCCCAGAAGATCCAAATCAATCCGATAGCTTATTCTTGCTAGTGGGGATTTGGATCATTGCCATTCTTTAAAAAAGAACCACTAAGGGATCTAGTGCCAAATGCACAAGTTTAAGTGGGCTTTTTGGTTGCTCCCCCCACAAACTGCACTGATTGCCATCAGGTGGATGAGTGTGAACTTCATGAAAATAAATTGGTTCCACACCGGGCTTCTGTTAAAGAACTGGGTATGGCACAACATTTCATTGTCCTGATGCATAATCTGAAGTGAGAACAAGAGGCTACTGTTAGGACAGAATATGGACAAATAGAATGATTTCCAACTGGAAAGGGGGTTAGGCAAGACTGCATTTTATCCCCCTATCTATTGAATTTGTGTGCCAAGAACATAATATTAAAAGCAGGCTTGGACTTGGAAGAGGGACAAAAGAAATTCAGAGGAAGGAATGCCAACAATCTAAAATATGCAGATGATACCATAATTTAGCAGAAAAAATATGAGAATTTTTGAAATATTATTGAAGAAAGTGAAGGCCAAAAGTGCAAATTCAGGTTTGCAGTTAACATCAAGAAAACAAAAATTATGACCACAGATGATCAACATAATTTTAAAGCAGATGACGAAGAGATCAAAATAGTCCATGATTTTCCATACTTGGGTTCCTCTTCTGGTAATGGAGAGATCAAACAGAGAGGAAAATGCAGTTAAGAAGTAAAAAGATTAGGACTTGAAAGGGCAGCTATGAAGGAACTAGTCAAGATCCTGAAGTGTAAAGATAAATAATTGAATACCAAAGTTAGGATGGTCCATGCCATAGTATTTCCCATTTCTATGTATGATTGTGTGAGCTGAAGAGTGAAAAAAGCTGATAAGGGGAAAAAATCAGCTTATTTGAGATATGGTGCTGGAGAAGAATTCTAAGAATACCATAGACTGCTAAAAAGACAAATGGATGAGTCCAAGAGCAGATCAGGCCCAAACTCTCCCTGGAAGCAAATATGACTAAACTGAGGTTGTCATATTTTGATATCATGAGAAGAAAAACTCACTAGAAAAGACTACAAAGTGGAGAGCATTAGGAAAAGAGAAAGACCACAATCCAGATGTATAGACACAATCAGAGAGGCTACGGCTATGAGTCTGCAGGAGCTGAGAAAAGCAGTTGAGAAGATGGTGACTTGGAGGTCTCTCATACATAGAGTCTCCATGGTGAAAGTTTACTCAAGGGCAATAGGAATAACAAGTATATTTCTATACTGCTTATCAGTACACTTGGGCACTCCCTAAGTGGTTTATAATGTGTAAGCCAATTGCCCTCAACAAACTGGGTACTCATTTTAGCGACCTCAGTACGATTCCAGGCTGAATCAACCCTGAGCCCCTGGCTGGTATTGAACTCAGTACCTTGTGGTTTGTAAGTGAGTGGTTGCAGTACCGACTGCAATACAGGCATTTAACCACTGTACCATCAGGGGTCCTAAAATAAATGTTGTTATGTGCCTGAATCCATCACAGGCAATATTTATTCAGAGGAAGTTTGCCATTACCTTCTTTTCATGCCTAAGGCCACTCATTGGGTTTTCATGGATGAGCAGAAACTGAACCCCAGTATCCCAGAGTCTTCATCCAACATTGAAAGCATGCTGCCAGCAGCTTCAATTTTTAAACTATGTGCTGAAATCTGGAATGGATTCAGTGATCTATTGACATCAGAATCACTTGTCTCTATTGACTTCTTGGCTATAATATAGATCCTTGTGAAATATTTCCTAAAAAAAATTCTTAGTAAAGAAACATAATCAGTAATACTGAAGCTTAGAGTCACATCTTCTATAAATTTTGACCAGTATCTAAAGAACTATGTGACATGTGTCCAAGGGGCCTTATTTGTTGGAATAAGCTTTCCCTGTTCTACCAGGAAAATCTTTTTTGATACTGATGAAACATTTTAGTAGCACTTTGCTATAGCAGCTGCTTAAACAAAATTGATAAACATTCCTGCTGGGTGTAACTGTAGTGGATTTTCAATGCTAGCCACAGAATGGAACCCTACAAAGAGCTTAAGCCCATTGACATCAATCAGTTCTTTAAAGAATAATAATATATAATAATAAAATTTTATTTCTATTTCCTGCCTCGATCTGATGGAGAGGTGGGATTCCAACAATCAATAAAATAAAATAAAATAAAATAAACCCTTTGTAATTGCCATAGAAATGGAAGTAAGTTCCACTTGTTTCAATTATGGATGGTGAAAACTCCCTGAAAAAATACTACTTGTTTTTTGTGAATTTTTATCAATTTTCCTTAAATTCTACAAAAGGTTACAAGGAATGGCTCTTTCAATTTCAATTACAAATTTGCCTTTTGTATAAATTCATAGAATCATAGAATCATAGAGTTGGAAGAGACCACAAGGGCCATCCAGTCCAATCCCTGCCATGCAGGAACTCCCAGTCAAAGCATCCCCAACAGATGGCCATCCAGCCTCTGCTTAAAGACCTCCAAGGACGGAGACTCCACGACACTCTGAGGAAGTGTGTTCCACTGTCAAACAGCCCTCCCTGTCAGGAAGTTCCTCCTAATGTTGAGGTGGAATCTCTTTTCATGCAGCTTGCATCCATTGTTCCGTGTTCTAGTCTCTGCAGCAGCAGAAAACAAGCTTGCTCCCTCCTCAATTTGACATCCCTTCAAATATTTGAACAGGGCTATCATCTCACCTCTTAATCTTCTCTTCTCCAGGCTAAACATCCCCAGCTGTCTATGTCATTCCTCATAGGGCATGGTTTCCAGACCCTTCACCATCTTAGTTGCCCTCCTTTGGACCCGCTCCAGTTTCTCCACATCCTTTTTGAATTGTGGTGCCCAGAACTGGACACAGTATTCCAGGTGGGGCCTCACCAAAGCAGAGTAGAGCAGCACTATTACTTCCTTTGATCTAGACACTATACTTCTATTGATGCAGCCTAAAATAGCATTGGTCTTTTTAGCTGCCGCATCGCACTGTTGACTCATGTTCAACTTATGGTCTATTTGGACTCCTAGATCCCTTTCACACATAGTTTCATTCAGCCAGATGTCCCCCATCCTATATCTGTGCATTTCATTTTTGCGTCCTAACTGCAGTACCTTACATTTCTCCGCATTGAATTTCATTTTGTTAGCGTTGGCCCAGCTTTCTAGTCTATTCAGGTCATTCTGAATTTCAATCCTGTCTTCTGGAGTATTGGCTACTCTTCCTAATTTGGTGTCATCTGCAAATTTGATAAGTATATCCCCAATTCTGTCATCCAAGACATTAATAAAGATATTGAATAGCACTGGGCCCAGTACAGAACCCTGTGGGACCCCACTGGACACTTCTTTCCAGGTTGAAAAGGAGCCATTGTTGAGCACCCTTTGAGTTCGGCCAGTCAACCAGTTACAAGTCCATGTAACAGTTACCTTGTCTAGCCCATGTTCCAACTTGGTGATTATAACAAAGGCAGAAAAGTGACTAAATATTGACTGAGCTGTAAGAGTTTTTGGTAAGTCAGCAGAAAATAGAAGAAATTTCAAGATTTCCTCTTACAATGGCTCCATTAAGAATTGAGGATCTATGTTTCTTTTGTATCTTCCTGAAACACATTGGCTAATTTTTGCTCTGTTATAACATATCTGTTAAATTGTCACTTTTAGGGGCTCCTCAAATCCATCTCAGTTAATGTCTTAGCTTCAAACACTGAGTTCTGAAACCAGATTTTTTTCAAGCGTGCTATCCTTTCAGTAGGTCAGGATGTTTTATGCAAGCAAGTTTCTGTTGTATTTTTACTAGCTCCCTAGAACCTAATGATCTTTATAAAAACTGATTAGTTATCCCATCAGTGTATATTTTTTGACTGTCACGGAAATTTGACCAATATTCCTATCCAGAAAGATTTAATTTTTCAATAATCTAGTTATGCTTACAAGCTTCCTCTTTCATCCTCAAGAGCGCCGATTGGCCTCAAATTTTCACTCCATTATATACTTTCAGTAATTACTCAGTTTATTTGGTCCTTAGAACTGACGTTAAGCTTTGCAATGCAATGAACAATAATGAATTCAGTCTGGGTACTTAAAAGGGTACTTTGACCTTGTAAAATCACAGTTCCATTTTTGTTGTGCGTGTTATATTAAGGCTCCTGGAAAAGTGCTATTAAAAAAACAACAGTACATCAACACACATTATAATAATGGTAGGAATGTTGGAGGACCTTTCCGTTCACAGAAACTTACCATGTGTGGGTGAGCTATAGAGGAAAATGGAACTTTTGTGAAGTTCACTATCATCTTAAATTTAGTAGAGTGTTTCCTATATGAAAACATTTCGGAATTCCAAACAAATAAAGAACATCTACCAGTATTCTACATTGACTATTTAGTTACATGTGTGTATCTAAGTAACATCTCGTTATCCAACTCCTAGCTCCTCTTAACAGGCAATAGTCTCATTGGGTGAAGGAAGTCAGCTGTCAATGAGGGCACAAGGAGGATGCCCATCTGTGGGCATAAATACAACAAGGAATGCTATGTCTGATCAACACATCCTTAGCCATTGGAAGAAGAGTGCTGGAAATGTCATCCTATTTGTGTACCATGTTTCAGCTGAACAGACTCTTTTTCCTGATGCACCTGATGGCTGTTAAGGTGGGCTGGGTGGAGCATTTATGTAACACTATGTAGTTGTACTGAATACAAAGGAGTTATGGATCTGTAACAAGGTCAAAAACCTGTAATTACAATACACAATGCCAGACAAACTCATTTAATGTTGATCCTCTTTCATTAGACATATCCAGGTTCTTACCATCTTTTCTTCACCCCTTAATTCCTTCATACCCTTTCTTTTCAAATGTGGGTATTGTACAGGAATGTATCATAGCAGTTGAGGAACATGGGAACAGGATCAGTTTTAGCCAGACGACAATGCACATGCCTTGTGGTTTCTTTGTAATGTTACTAACTTTATTGTTAATATCTTCCCCCATAATTATCTTTATTAAACACACAATTTTGGATACTTATAATAAATACAATAACCAAACAAAATAACATAACCACTCCCCAAACAGAATTTAAAAATGCACACAAAATTATGACTATATATATATGACAAAGTATATGACAGCTGGTCCCTAGGAGACTGAATTTTAATATATATCCAGTTTTCCCACATAATAATTATACCTTTTTATACAGAATATAACACAATTATTTCTCACACAAACCATAATCATCCTCAACTGGACTCTTACCCTATAATCTTAATGTATATGATTAAATGCATTCCCAAATATTAACACTAGCAATCTTAGTAATCTTAGCAGCCATTTTGGTGACTGTGTTTTGAAGTAATTAACTATACCTTGAAGTAACTAGTTACACTGAATTCCCTTTGATGTCCCAGTGACTAATCGAGGTCCGAATGGGAGAGAATACCCCTTCTCCCCACCCATATTTATTAGAGCACAACTTGGCCAACTTTAATTGATGACAGCTATTTTGAGCACTGATACAATATACCTGGTGGGCTGGAGTCCTGCTGTTAACCAAGGAAATGCCCACTCCCCAGCATGTCTGCTGGGTGAACCCAATGGAATGGGAGGAAAATGTGGTTCACTTAGAAAAGGCACTGAAGGTATCGTGTGAACCTTGCACCACCTGCCAGTAAAAGAAGTCCATGGGTCCCAGAGCTGGGCTGGCCCTTTTCCAGTTTCACTTCTAAGATCCCTTAAGAGTGTTGGAAGTGAAGGTGCAGCAATGCTTGTATTTTGTAATTAGAGACACGTGGAACTCTCAAATGCATACATGCATGCTTTCACTTCTCTGTTTCTTGACCCATGTGCTTCAATACTTTTCTGCTTTCTACCTACAGAGGTAACTTTCCTGACCCTTTGTTTGAGCAGAAAGCATCCACAAGGCTTTTCAGCCTCAGGATGGCTCACAATCACACAGCGATTCTCTTAGTAAATTACAAACAGTCTTCTTTTGGCTATCTCCATTTCTATCCAAGATGGATTTCTTGCAATAATAAATGTATGTAATTTTTAACTTTACCAGAACATTCTGCCTATTTTGTATCCGGCTTCACACCATAAGCTCATGTTGTACTAGGCATGCTGCACTCTGCTTAATGTAAATATCAAATATTCCTACAAAGAATATCTCAGATCAGAAGAAATAAACATTCAGGCCTCATCACTTATATTATTTCTGTGCTTTACCAGCATACCAAGTTGTGAAAGGACAAGAAAATGTGCCTGAAACAGAAGTCAAATAGCAGAACACCACTGATTCATAGGGAAGGTAAATAGGTAAAGCTGATTCCAATTACTTGTTACAGCATGGCTGAATTCACTTTATATCCTGACCAGGCACACCTGAGAAAACTGTAGCTAGATCCAAGTCTGCTTAGAAAGTATCATTCCCAGTACTTTATGCCTCAGCCCCTTGTTGGCTGGGCTTGCCAAAATATGCTAGCAGCCTGCACCTGATCAGGCTCCTTCCATGGAAGAGCCAGACAAGATAAACCAGCAGTCCCAGAATGTTTCTCAGCATTGGCCAAAGAGCTTCTCGTTCTACAAAGGGCTTTATGTGTTATGTGTTTCCAGAGTTGCACTTGTCATTTCCCTTTCTAGTTATGAGGGATACCACTATTTCTTATCCATGCCAGATTACAGGTGCATCAGCATAGTAGAAACAATGCATTTTGACCCCACTTTAAATGTTGTAGCTTCATCCTATGGAATAATGGGATTTGTAGTTTTATAAGGTCTTTAGTCTTTCCTGCCAAAGTGTGCTAGTGCCTCACAAAACTAGAAATCCCCTAATTCTGTAAAGTGCTGCCCCCTACATTGTTATTCAGGCACAGAGTGTTATTCAAGCACCTGTTGCCTCACCTCTGGAGCATCACCACTACCCCCACCACCTTGCAATGTGAATATTTGCTTATTTTAAGAAATCACTTTAAAAATCTTTTTGCTCAGTGAGATTATGAGAAGTTTTCATTTATTTTCTTTTCACAATTAAGTTCTTTTTGGTTAAAAAAAAAAGTTTTCTCTAAAAAATATTTCTGCATCAAACTGTGTTTTCCTGTGAAAATATTGCTTTTCGGACCAAAACAAACAAACAAACAAACCTTTTTTTTCCAAAAAAAGGGGGGGTTTACAAATTGCACATTTCCCAATTTCCCATCTGATGGGTCAAGATACTCTCTTTCACTGATGCAATAAAATTTGTGACTACATTACAGTGTGCCCCTGCCATATGCAGGTTTGCTCTATGTGAATTTGATTTTCTGCGTACAGAAAGCCGTAAAGGACAAAATGGGAATGTGATGCCATAGCATATAAAGGGTTTTAACTTCTTGCAGTTTTTCCCATACATTGGGGGGTGGGGTGGAATGATTTCCCCACATTTAGGAAGGGGCCATTCTATATATCACTTGCAGCAAAAGCAACAGCCATTCCTGTAAGCAGAATAATCTGTTTTTCCCCATTTAAACCTTTTATTTCTAGAAATCATGGACAATCATAATCTAGTCACATAAAGATACCTACATCTAGTTGCACTTTAAAGCAGCTGGTGTTGCAATAGGCATTCCTGTTCAAATATAGGCATGATCCCTTAACTGGTCCTATAGTAATTTTAATCTCCACTTGAATGGAGAGAGCTTTGGTTGGAATTAATGCTGGAATGAAATATTCCTTTGCCCCACAAATATTTATTAACACAGTTTTATTCCTTAAGGGGAAAAATACATCTCTATTTAAAGCTTTTCATGTTTGGGCACTACCAGAGTTGCTTCTAGTTCCATTGGAGATTATCAGATGGGGGCTAACATATCCTTGTCCCATCCTTTCCCCATTCTCATAGCATGATTGCGAGAAGATTTTCATATGACATCACACTTATCCAGACATTATCCCATCAGGAATGCACAGTTGACCGTGATTGCGCAAAAGACTTTGAAATGATGTTGTGCAGACACTGTCATTGTCCCCTCATTGAAGTGGCATTACCCAGCATTTTGCATTAATGGGAGTTCATGTTAATGCAATGCCCCTTCAATGACAGGACAGTAGTGCTGCAATCAGAAAGCCTTTTGTGGGATCATATCAAAGATGTGATAAGGATCCTTATCCCATCCCCATGTGATAATCTCCATTGTCATGGACATGACAAATCAACTTTAGGTTTTAGCGCTTCTCCCTCCACAACTGTTCAATTTTGGATGGGAGTCACCAAGATGCTGGACTCTGTTTCCAATGGAAGTCTGGCAGCATAGAAGCTCCTGTATAATCCAGAATTTGCAGACTATGCAACCCAGAAAGGATTTACCACTCCTCAGAGCAATAGGTCCATTGGGTACTACTGCTACCTACAAAGGTAAAAACAAATAAAGAAAATAATAATAATAATATAGTATTCTGTATTTATGGCCCAAAAAACATTAACTTAAAATGTCAAAAATCATTTGTGGGGCTTTACAGACCAGCCCAAAAGGGCGGTCCCTGAGCTCCCCTTCCCATGCCAGATTGGGGTCAGGGCAGCCTCATGGGCAGCCCCTGCAGCCCAAATCCGCTGCTTTTCCAGGCCATGGCAAAGCCGCGAAACCAAGGACACCATGACAGGTATGGGGAAGAGGCACAGGCACGGGGAAGAGGAGGAAGGGGCTGCCTGGCCCCTTTCTCTTCAGCATCGCTGGTACGGCTGTGTAAAGGCCACGCCAGCGATACACATGCACAGAAAGAGCTCCATTTTGGAGCTCTTTCCTGCGCAATTGAAATGGTGCCCCAAGTGCCCTCCAGTGGTGCAGTGACATAATGAACGTGCCAGCACGCCCGTGTATGGATGGCACAATTTAAAAATGGCACCATCCATACGCAGTAGGGCTGGGAAGTGTGTGGATGCTGCGCACTCCCCAGCCCTACTCATGCCGCAGAGACGGCCCTTTTGGGCCATCTGTACTGTGCCTGTGTGACTTCTAAATATGATTCTTGTACCTGTCTGTTCAGGGCATCTTTGAAACACCTCTCCCTTTCTTACCAGTTGTTTGATCTCTATTTGGGAATGTATATGCATGGGCCAAAAGGTCCACGTTGCCCCTGGCCTGGTGTTTTACCCTTTGGATGACAGATGACACAGGCTATTAGCCCCAAACTGGAATTGGCCAGTCAAGATGCCGATCTAGCACTCCTAGCCCAAAGAGGCCTTAATCTGGTCCAAAAAGACTGGCTGTTTGCTGCAGAGTTTCCAGCTAACTCCAGAGTGATAGCTGGCAGTCCCATATGCGTCTTACCTGCCGCTGCCACCACATCAGTCCTGAAGGTCCCCATCTTGGCCTCTGACATTGGAGGGGTTCACCTGGCCATATGGGTATCAGAGCCATGCACTACTCATGGTCCTTCTCTGCTGGGCTCTGCAGTGCTGGTAAGATGCTGCACAAGGTGCTAAAGAAATACTAAGGGGCTTTCTAGATTGGCAGGAAAGTGTGACATGAAGTTGCCTTTTCCTTAATGCTTAGCAGCTGCACCACAGTCTTTAGATGGAGCTGTGCTGTTCCGCAGTTTTTAAAAAAGAAGCTGGGAAAACCAGCACCTTTTTAAAGGCACTTCTTCTCCCCTAAAACGCAAAAAAAAAAAGTGTTTTCATGGCACACTTTCCCTTTTTCTCATCTAAAGGCTAGACTTTCATGCAGCCATGAACACACTTCTTTTTGCCAATCTAGATCAGGCGTAAGTGTCTCCAAGTTTTATTTACAGAACTTTACTACTAAGTATGTACAGCACTATACATGGCAACGACTCTCCAACCAACTATCCACTAATCAACAATAATCCACACTCTATGGTGTCACACCCAGATTTATACACACTGTGAATGGCATGATCTCCTTTCACAGGTGTTTCTTTTTGTGCAGCACTAGGTACACAAGCAGAGTGCCATAACAACAGGAGCAGCAAAAACAACAACAGAGGCAAAATATTAAATCATACACACACTCACAGGCACATACATATAACACGTGTGTGTGTTTGTGTGTGTACACACAACACATAGGATAATATTTCTGTGGTGCTGATCTCTGCTACTGACTAGCCAAATATTATCAATTGATTCATCAAGCAATCAGCTATTATTTGATCATGATCAGTTATACCATGAAGCAAAAGTACTATTGTTTGGATTGCAGGTTGACTTTTAAAATATCATAGTACCTTTTTGTTGACATGGGCAGAGATGGGCATTGATATAACTTGCCCTTGAGTCCTTGAGCAGTTAGGAGCAATTCTAGCAGCATCGCAGGATTACATCTACAATTGTAGACAATGCTGGAATATATCATTCAAGAGCAGGAAAGCAAGCATTCATCTGTGACAGAAGTAACTATTATCATCCACACCCTATTCATTATTTTAATTGGACCTGTAGATTGGCCAGATGTTTCAACATAAAATCCATCACAAAGAACTGTTTGGTAAATCGTTTGCATTTATAGAAACCTTACCTATTGTTCATAGTTGAAATAACCAATAGTGGTGTTTTTTAAAAATTATGAGTTTATTTAAACAGCTTGTATGGCATAATGGTTAAAGTGCTGGACTATGAGTCTGGAGACCAGGGCTCAATTCCCAACTTGGCCATGAAACCCACAGCTCTCAGCTTCAGAAGGCAATGGCAAATCTCCTCAGGGCAAATCTTACCAAGAAAATCCTACAATATGTTCATCTCAGGGTTACCATAAATCAGAAACAACTTGAAATTACACAACAACAACAACAATAACAACAACAACCATTAGTAGAACAAAACAGGCCTTTCAAGGTGACTAACAAAAACTAATAAAAACAATAATAAACGATTCAATTCCAGTTAATACCAAGCAATAATACTATTAAATACAACCTTCTGGTTTCACTTATTCATTCTATTTATTTGTTTAACATATTTCTATATCATTTCCATGCCCATAAGGGCTGCTGAGACAATGAACAAATAGAAACAATTAAACAATAAAAAGATAAAATATTTTAAAAACAGATTCAAATAGTCCAGAATCCTGTTGGGGACTTTGTAACTGTATGATATTTATGATTCCTACATAGCCCCTAGTTTAGGGGATACATAGGAACTGTGACTATGACCTAATCCCCACTTACCAGAAAGCAACTGCTATGATAAATGGAGATCCATTTCCCTTGTCTCTCCAGAAGCAACCCCACTTGTGTGAAAAATTTGTGCTTGAGGGGCAATTAAACAGTTAACCCTTCCTGTTACAATGGAGTTTACATACTGGATTGGCTGGGAACACCAGTTAGCTGCTTCCAGAGCAATAGGGGAACAGACCCACATTGACTGCAGTGGCTTCTTCCCACTAAGGATGAAGAGTGGGGACTGAGCCAGAATTCATTATATAGCTCTGTAATTATTGTAGTTACACATTTGTTATTGCTCAATAGGATTCCATCTAAACTCTTTTAAAACTTTTAAAAGCAGTCTAAAAGCAAACCCAGTGCAGTAAAATGGTGTCTCTTATATAAAATGACAAAAAGTTTCCTTTATGGAATTTAATATATATGTATATGTGTGTGTGTGTGTGTGTGTGTATATATATATATATATATTCAAGCCATGACTGATTGAATCCATGGATACAGAGGTCTGACTGTAATTAATACCTTAGAAATGCTGGACTATTATTTGGCCATATTCCATCTATAATTGAGCTAGTCAAGCCTACTTCAATTTTAGGAGATCAGTAACAGTGCTCAAGGCATTGTTTGTTGAGTACACTATTTTGCTGTCACACAGAGAAAGTATAACACTCTAGATGTCAGTAAAAATTTCACTGAGTGACAGTGGAAAAGGGCCAGATATCCACATGGTACCTTAAATTCCTCAAGGAATTACATTTTCACTGATGTAGCAAGCCTTTCCACTGATACAGACTTCAACCATTCCACATCGTTGTTGTGATTATACTTGCTGTGGCCAACCTTCAGGTAATAAATGCCTCTATACATAGTTAGGCTGTGTCCTCAGACAGAAGACATGTAATTTACCCTCAAAACCATATTCAATTGTAACAGCTTGGTAGAACCTGCCAGTACTTGTGTTCTGGTAGCATAGCTTCTGAGGGCCCAAGGATAGCTCCACATCATGATGCACAGTAGGACCTTGTAGAAATTCCTATACTAGATTATCACTGCCGCAATAAATACAGAATGTGGTTGGTCTTTTTAATTTTTTAAGGCAGACCTTGATTTTGATAACCTTGTCATTCATTATGTACATACAGTGGTCCCTCGGGTTACGAATCCCCCGGGGTATGAAAACCCCGGGGTACAAAAGAGCCGGGGCCGGAAAAACGGCCCCGGGTTACGAAAAAAACCCCGGGTTGCGGAAAAAAACCCGCGCGAAATTCAAAAGGTGAAAAGTTTTTCCCTATACTTACAGTGATCCCCCATTTTTGCTAACTTTTTCGGCTTACGAAAGTGGTGCTGGAACGGATTACTTTCGTAAACTGGGGGACCACTGTACTGAATATGTACATACTCAGTTGACTCTTAGGGATAACAGTCTGAGAGGCAACAAAAGAGGCCTTATTGCTAATAAACATTGAAGTAAGCCAATAATAATAATAATAATAATAATAATAATATCAATAATAATAAATAATTTTATTTATAACCCGCCCCTCTGAACAAACAATCGGGGCAGGGTACAACAGAGTTAAAAAACAATTACAGTTAAAAAATTATTACCACCCAAGCCCTACCACCCACCCCTTAAAATAGGATTAAATTAACACAAGTTAAAACAGAAAACAATACAAACAACACCAGTATCAAAACCAATTATATCAAAGGGGTTATTCAGACAGTAAAAACAATCCAGAATGAATCTAGGTTGAATCTCCATTGTTCACATGCATCCCAAGTGCACCTGATTTAGCTTTTTTATTGGGGGGGGGGGTGCCAAACCCCCCATTTAGCCCAGGAAAATTGATACTGTTTCCACCATCCCCTGAGTTTTTTTTTAAAAACATTGCTGACAGTATGAATAACCAATGCAAATAGACCTGGAATTAAACTACGCCTGCCTTCAACAGGTTTCAAATGCATTCACTTTGTTGACTTTATCTTTATTTAAGTGTGAGCAATGAAACTTGCAGAAATGTGAAGAGATATGGTTCCGTTGTGTGAATAATGAACCCGGAATGTGTGAGTGAGCTTATTTGCATTGCTGCCCTAGGGAAAAAAAGACATCTGAATGACCCCAAAGATTCCATCATGTAGTTACTTTCACATTTTTGATAATTATAATGGTGGCAACTGTAAAGCCCCACAAATGAATAACAAGAATTCAAATATGAACATATAATTGACTCTTTTGTATAACTATCTATGAAAGATTAGCAGAAAAAGTCAATTCATCATGATCACACAATCACTATATAGACAACTTCATCATACAATACTATAGCTTTATAAACAAGTAATGAATTCTCTTGTTACTCTTGTTGTCCATTGATATTGCAGGTAAGGCCTGACCAAAGCAGAATAGAGTAGTACTATTACTTCCCTCAATCTGTGTAAAGAGAACGTGTAGCACCTTGGAGACTAACTGAAAGAAAGAAGTTGGCAGCATGAGCTTTTGAAGACGTAAGTTCTCTTCCTCAGATACATTTGAGGAAGGAGACTTAAGTCTATCAAAGCTCATGCTGCCAACCTCTTTCTTTCAGTGAGGGCCAGAACAGATCGTACAGAAAAGCTGGCTTCCAGACAGCATTTTGACATGCCCACAAGATGTCTTGAAGCCACTCAGCCAACCAGACGTAGATGGCTTCAAGATGCGCTGGAAGCATGGCATTTAGATGCCACACACTGCCAAAACACCTTGAAGTTACACCAGGGCTGCCTAAAGTGGCCCAAACATGGGCCAAATAGGAGTGGATTTTTCCCTGCTCCTATTTGAGTCAGAAGTGGATGGTGCCTTTGGGAGTTCAGTGTGTGTTTGCACCGTCCCAAGGCATCTTATAGCAATAGCAAGTACATTTCTATACTGCTTGTGCACTTAAACACTCCCTAAGCGGTTTATAAAGTGTAAGCTAGTTGCCCCCAGAAATCTGGGTACTCATTTAACCTCGGAAGGATGTAAGCTTGAGCCCCTTTTGTTGGTATTGAACTCACAACCTTATGGTTTGTGTGTGAGTGGATGCAGTACAGGCATTTAACCACCTTTGCCACCAGGGCTCCTTGGGTTGGGGCAGCTTCAAGCCACCCCTTCCTGCTGGACTGTTCTGGCCCTGAGTTTCAACGGTGTTATAAGATCTCTTTACATACTGATTTTACAGACTAAAACAGCTGTATCTTTGAATTCTCTCAGTCTAGACTCTGCACTTCTATTGATGAAGCTTAGAATCACATTGACTTTTTAGCTGCCGAATCACATGATGACTAAAGAGAAATAACATTTTGAGAGAAAATGTTTTCCTGTGACTCTAACATCATTACTTATCCTATATGATTTCTAATGCATTTGCCTGATGAAGAAACCAGTGAAGCAATGATGCATTTTCTGCATTGTGGTTGGACCATGAACATTTTACTCTTTTGTGGATTTTGTATTTTGTTGCATGACCAACACAGCTTCTCCTGAATATGTTTCCTTTGGCTTTTGCAATTTTTCATATTTTATGATGCAGTTCTTAAATTAGGAAAATCATACAAAAACATTTCCTTAAATCATTGCCCAAAATGCATAATGTCAAATAGTTTCATCCAGTTGACAAGGTTGTGATCTCAGATTTGTGATACTCATTGGTTGACTTTGTTTTCCCTGAAGGTCGTGAGCCACACCAAAGTAATTTAATGTAACAAAGTGTTCATCAAAAATTGCAGAGGACAGTCCTTAATTATGGTTGCCAAAAATTATAGTAGCAAAAATTATATTATAAAAAAGCATTCATTTTTTGCACAGCTATCTGTTTAATACATACTGATGGGAAAACAAATGGAATGTGTTTTGAAAAAAAAAAAAAGAACATCATCAAAAGCAAAGTAGTGAGATTAGACCATCCTGATTTTCAACATCTATACCCTGATCTAGCCAATCCTGGTCTAGGGATTAACTAGCCCTAAACACATTGGGCCGGTACAGACCAGCCCTTTGTGGCACCCTCATCATATCCTAGGGTTGCCTGGGGGCTGAGCGTATACACGCCCCACAACCCTAGCACATGATGAGGGCATCAAGATGGCAGTGCCCTGTTTACATGGGCACCGCCATCATGATGTAAGTGCTGCATGGCATCCGCACGGTACCTGCACAGTGCTTACGTAATGAGAGCGCCACTGGCGCACTCATTACACTACGGTGGTGCACTGCTTCGTCTTTAAAAGAACCTGCTTTTCGCAGGTTCTTTTTCTGCTGGCAGGAAGCCATGTGGTTTGACCACTGAGGTTTCCCTCCGGCAGAAAAACAGGTGCCAGGGGGGTGCCTATTTGGGGCAGTATGTAAAGCCCCATAGTTGACTTATTACAAAACACTACAAGCAGAGCTGGGAGAGCAACTGTATTGTGGTGACTCCTGTGTTGTAGAAAGCAATGAATGAACTAGCCTTTATCAAGGCTTCTTTATATAATACATAAACTCCATCTCTATTAGGAGGCTGGGGGCTAAAGGAATATAACTTCGACCATAAAACTGTTTTGAACTGAAGTCCAAGGGTATTAGGGTATTTTGATCTCTGTTCATTGCTGAACTAAAAACAAATGGGAAGTCAGTAATAGACAATTTGTTTTTAAAAATTTTGATCTGCTTAAACACTGAAGAGATTGTTATGAAAGTTTGGAAGAGTAATTTTTTTTCTGCTTGCCTAAATAATTGTCTAAAGCACATATGTGAAATGATGACATGGCAGTGATGTCCGACTTGCTAACTCTCCAACACTCGTTTTCCTCAAGGTCACAGAGGAATGTTGAAGTAATTGAGAGATTACAGAGGAAAATCTTCATTGCTGGTAACTATTTTTCATTGTTCTCCAGAGTCAATGAAAGTCAATTACATTTTTCTTTCTTTCAATTAAACATTACAAGGACAGCAGACCTCAAAAGGGTATGTATCCAGTAATCCTGTAACCAGATTGAAGGAGCCTCTGTGTGGGTCTATGTATGTTTCTTTCCCCATGCCATTGAGTTGGAATCAAGACTCTTGAATAAAAGTGCTGAGAAAATGTACCATATGAAAATACTGGGTAGCCCAGGCCAAAGTTTGATGCTGCCTGAAACTGCCTAGCATATTAATAGGCCCCAGGAAAAAATGACTTCGGTTAAAAATTAATAGCACATTGACAAGTATGATTTAAATCTTTCCAAATGCAAATGAGCCAGCTCCGCAGAAAACCTTCAAACACTGAAGCACAGCCCTCAGGTCCTGGTGTCAAATAGTACTGTGAGGATTGAGAAGACAGCTTGCATTTTGTTCACATAGCAGTTTTGTCCTTGCGCTGAGAGCAAGCAAGCAATTGTGTTGCCCTTGTGTCTTTACTTAACCTCCATTAGCACTGCATATAGTAAAATGGTAGTGTTAAATAAACATTACTCCTTTGAAAAACAAATTAGATGTTGCATAGTACAGAGAGACATGGCTGAGCCATTTTTTTTTGCCTGACTATATCAAGCACAAATGTGCCTCTGCTTTCATTTTATTTTTAATGTGGTAGACATAAATGACTTCCCACTTTGCTTTCTCCTTATTTTTTCAAAAGGCTCAAAGAAGTATTTTCACAATTCACCTGGAGGCCATTCCAACATGTGACTTTAAAGTGGTTCCCTTCCAGGTTGAGTACCTGCATTACAAAATGGCAATGAAGGATGCTGCTCTTCTTAAGCACTGCCCTAACTCATATACATTATAAACGAACTCTGAGTCTATTTTTAAACATATTTATTTATGTTTATATGCATCCAATCTACAATATATGTCTCCATCCACAAAAAAGGAGACAGAAAAGATTGCAGCAACTATAGGAGCACAGCACTAATCTCTCACACAAGCAAAATTATGCTCAAACTCTTGCAACATAATCTTCAACCTTACATGGGGAGAGAAATCCCAGAGGTCCAAGCAGGGTTCAAGAAAGGAAGAGGCACTAGTGATCACATTCCAAATATATGATGGCAGGAGGAAGTTCCAAAAGGAAATCAGCATGTGCTTTATAGATTATAGCAAAGCCTTTGACTGCATAGTTCATGAAAGACTATGGAACATCCTTAAAGACATGGGAGTGCCAACATATCTGATAGTCCTGATGAGGAATCTGTACTCAAGTCAATAGGTTACTGTCATAACAGAACACAGAGAAACTGAATGATTCCCAGTTGGCAAAGGGGTCAGACAAGCATACATCTTATCACCCTACCTGTTTAACTTATATGCAGAATATCTTGTAAAGATAGCAGGTTTGTACACAGAAGAAGGAGGAATGAAAATAGGAGGAAGGAATATCAACAATGTAAGATATGCAGACAACACCATAATACTAGTAGAAATCCTCAAATACATGAAACTACTACTAAGGATAATCAAGGAAGAAAGTACAAAGGCAGGCTTACAGTTAAAGAAAACAAATATAATGACCACAGAGAATCTATACAAATTCAGTCTCAACAATAAAGAAATAGAAATAGTTAAAGAGTTCTCATACCTGGGATCAAACATGGATAGAAACAGGGACTGTTTTCAGGAAATCAGAAGAACATTAAGAATGGGGAGGACAGCTATATATAAAAAAAAAAACTAGAAAAGATTCTAAAATGTAAAGATATATACAAAAGTTAGAATCACACAAGCCATTGTTTTCTCTATTACCATGTATGGATGTGAGCGCTGGACAGTTAAGAAAGAAGTCAGGAGGAAAATCCATTCAGTTGAGATGTGGTGCTGGAGAAGAGACCTGAGGATCCTATGAACAGCCAGAAAGAGAAACAAATGAGCAGATCAAGCTAGAAATTTCCCTGGAAGCCAAGATGACAAAACTGTCATACTTTGGACACATCATGAGAAAGCATAACACTTTTTAAAAATCATTAATGCTAGGAAAGGTGGAGGGAAGCAGAAAGAGAAGATGGCTGCATGCTAGATGGTTGAATTCTATTAGGGAGGTCACAGGTATGAGTTTGCAAGAACTAAGCAGATCAGTGGAGGACAGAGAGTCTTGAAGAGGTCTCATCTCATCTAAAGGGTCACCATAAGTTGAAATCAATTTGGGGGCAGTTAACAACAATAACAAATTTAAATTAAACCCTATTGCTGATGGCTTGTATATTAGTGGTGCAGTGAACTTACTCTGGGTTTTAGCTCAGACATTAAAGGAGCAAGAGCAGATGTATTTCCTGCTGACAAGGATGCCAACAGCTGCCACTGATTTAAAAAATGTGGTCTGGCATTTAGTATTACAGTTACAGATCTGTAAGTGTTCTGTATTCAGTAAGTCTATGTTAATGCCACCCTAGCCCACTTAAACAGCTAGCAGTTGCGTTGTGCAAAGGAGGTTCAGTCAGCTTCAGACTGAGATGCAGAGAGGTTGACATTTCTACCCCTCTCTGCCAGTAAAGGGGAGTTATGACAATAAATAAATAAATAAGATCCCTCTTGCACATCTTTCTAGCAGCCTCACTTGCTATCCTCTTTGCACCCTGATTGGAAGCTAAATGAACCTTCTTTGACTGATCTGCTTGTTGGTTCTGAAGGTTGTCTGTAAGGTGGGTCAGACATTAGTTAGTTTAGTTAGTTTACCGCATTGCGGGCCAGGAATGTTGCCAGAATGTTCTCAGAATGGTACAAAACGGGAGCAGATGTCACATTACCAAGTGCACAGAATTGTACTTTGTTTCAAATGGTTGTAAGATCGTGTGTGTGTGTGTTAGTCAAACTGATTTCTATGGGACCCAAATGTGATGAACCCTAAACAACTGAACAGAAGAGACCCACCTCTCACGAAGAGCAGAGAATTCCCTCTTCAGCAGGGTCCAGCATAGATTGTCCCTTTCTGTAAACCTGCTTACAGTGGATTCTCTTTTGTGAGCCTCTTAAATATGTCTGAAAGAAAAGATCTTCTGATTTGAAGGACCTGCAAAAGAGCTGGGAATAATCCTGTTTCAATTGATGCTGACATGAAAAGTGCATAGGCTTTTCAGGGAGCCATAATAATGTTTCTGGGGAAGTAAGTCCAATTGAATTTGGTGGGACTTCTGAGTAAATATGTTTAGGATCAGGCTGCCTGTTTATTAGTATTTAATGTTCTTTGGAATCTTTGGAAGATAAAGGAGGCAATAGACATTTCTAGAGAACCCTTATCAGAGGCATTTACTTCTATTTTCCTCTGAAAATCAATGAACTGAGCAATTTGAATGCTGCAGTATTAAAAATTCAAATGCATTTAATATCAGTTTGAACAGATCCAGACTGAATAAATTAACACTCACAGGGCCTTTCTTTATTATTATTATTTTTGCTTAAAAGACCACAGTGCCTACAGCCTTTCTTGGCGATATGGAAAAAGTATTGTGCCATCAAATATCTCTATAGAAAGAAAGATCATTTGCATTTCTCACAATTTCTGCTGCCAAGTTTTGTGTTTGAAGAGAAGCAAATCTATCAGGACTACAGATCTAATTTATAAACTTAATTTAAATTGGCTGTTCCCTTTCAGTTCAGCCCATTTCTATTGAGTTTCATAATGCAAGATAGGCAAATGCAAAGAGGTTGAAAAGGGATAATTATATACATGATTATTTTTTATGAACTGAAATAACAATAACAATGATATCATGGCAGAAACTGCAACACTAGATCAGAATATTCAAACATTTCCAGACTAAGGGCCAGAATATTAAAAATAGTTCACTGAAATGAGTCCCTTTAAAAGAACAGATAAAAAATATTGATACCAGCCCAAAAACTGTTTCTTGTGGGGAAGTTGTAGCATTAGTTTAAACCTATTATAAATCCCTACAGAAGAAAGAGGAAAGAAAATCTTGATATGACGTATGTGTGGATGGTTCCTTATTTTGTAGGTGAAGAATTATAGGTTTCTGTTTTTAACCTAGAAAAGGGATGTAAGCTTTTGTCATTGTTGTTGCTATAAACTTACAATCTTAAAAACACAATGGTTACAAGTCCCATTCCACTAAATGGGTCTTCTGAGTAGACATTTACAGGACTGGAATCAAAGTGTCATTGTGCAGAAAGAATATGAGCATATTCTGAGCAGTGATATTAGTTTCAGCGATAGGTGAGCATTAAGAGAGGTATGATATGTTTATAATAGAATTAAGGGTATGGCTGTCAGAGGATTGAAGGTATGAGGTGTATTGAAGTCCTTATAAACAATAGACATAATTCAGATAAATCAGTAACTTAGATCCGGTACAGACTGGTACCTTGCACTGGCCTGGGGCCGATTTTAGGGCTTGGGAGAGTGGAGCATCCACATGCTCCCAAGACCTACCGTGCTGTCTGGGTTTTCCTCATGGCTCGCCTCCATCCATACGTGGGCTGCCATGATGACATACATGTGGCACAGCATCCAAATGGAGCCACACCATGCGTATGTCATTGGGGTATGAGAGCACACCAATCGTGCCCCTTCCTGGAAGCTGCCAAAAGCAGCTTCTTTTAGCCAGTGCGTCGGTTCTACAGCATGCAGCTGCTGCAGTACTAACCTGGGGCAAAGACGGGCAGCACAGAGTTGCCCGTCTCTCAAGCCCCTAATTACATAGGACAAAACTATTTCTTGTTTATGTCACTTTCATGTTGGCTTACCCATAAATTCAGTCACTTCCATTTCTGCATTCATCTCCATATTTTAATCCTTTTCAAAATATGCATTCATTTTAAGGGTGCAGTTAAACATGTATTTAAATTACCTTTTATATTCTGTCAAAACCAGTGTTTTTTTAAAGCTGGAAATTGTGTCAAGTTGAAATCTGGTCAATTTCTCTTAGGAATTCACAAATTCCTCAAGCATCCCTCACACTATGTGCCAGATGGTTCATCTGACTCTTCTTCTCCTCCTCCTCTTTCTTTCTTTCTTTCTTTCTTTCTTTTCCAAATGGTACACAATACTGCGTTGCAATCCTAGCATTCCTCCAGTTCCCTGAAAACATTATTCTACCATGAAAGAGACTTCTGTTTTTCTGCCTCGTTCTCAGCAGGCATTAGAATTCAGAATTTCTCTGGGTCATGTTTTCAATTTGCCTTATCACTGACAGATTGCTGAGGGTTCTGTGTATGTGTGTGTGTGTGTGCTTCATAATACGAAAAATCCCCACAAGAAGAGTTGAAGCCTAGGAAGCACCCCATGATTCAATAGTAGCTGGTGGTTTTGGTGTCAGTATGTTGATTTCAGAGGAGCTATGCATAGTGCTCAACAAAGCTGGCATTTGACACTGTGGCTAGATCCTTCAGAGTTCTAGAGTAGATTTACCACCCCACTGATATGAGAGCTACCACCCACTACTATTGTGCTCCATAGCCTGTAGGGGGGAGGAGAAGGGAGGAGAGCTCACCCGGCCATGGTCTGAGCTATGGGCCACCAGAGGCAGAAAGCCAGGGCAGCTGCAAACCACCAATGAGATGATTTGACAGTAAAAGACAGAACACTCACATGTACCCCTTGGTCATCTCATAGCTGAAGCACACAAATGACACCTGTCCCTTAGCATCATTTAAACAGATTTTACTGGCTGGTAAAGCCTATTCATGATGCCTAAAGGACATATGGAAATATGAACAAGGGGCATAGCACCGTGTCTTGGCCCTGCTCCCTATGTTTCTGTATGTTCTAGCCCCAGTCTCTCAATCCCCAGCATCCGTGCAGTCAGGAAAAAACAAAACAAAACCCAAAGGCTTCAGAACATGGAGACATTCTCTTTTGAACTACACTTCCTAGCATTCACCAGCTATTATGGATTCTGGGAGTTGTGGTCCAAAAAGTAACCTTTCTAAAGCCTGCTTTTATTCACATTCGCCTGATCTTGAAGACAACAGCTCAACTGCAGGTTTTTTTTAAGGCTATAAGTTAAGTCCATGGGGCAGGAGACACTTTGTCTTATCGTCTTATCTGACAATACAAAGCGAGAACTTCAGAAGCCTAAACTGAAGTTCTAACTTTGGCAATGCAGAAATCCTGTCCTTTGTCTACTGAACACTGCAGGACTTCCACACCCTCCCTCCTTACCCACCCACATCGGAATGATTACTACGAGAGGAACATAACTAATATTCAATTGTATCAAAGGAAGGTTGGAAGTAAACAAAGGGGGAAAGGTTCCAAAGAGTAGGCATTTTGCAATATATATGCAAAATGGGAAGATGAAATTGAAAATATAACTGTAATCAAGGATTCTTGAATGCTTTTGCAAACCAATTATTTCTCCATGTTATGGGGATGTATCAAAGAGCGTCAGTCTCTAAGCAAAATGAGATGCCTCTTTCAAATAAAGAACAAAGTCAATGAAAGGTGCAGAAATCATTGCAGTGCACAGGGTGGCATATGTGAATGCTGATGCAGATGAAATAACTTAGAATGTAACTTCTTCAGTGTAAGGAGGCTTAGAAGTGTTCAAGCTGTAGTTTTGAGGGGGGGATGCCAGAGCTCACTAAGACTCATGTGTTCTTTATTACAATCCTGTATACTTCAGGTTAGGATTCAGAAGACCTAAGGTGGCTCATATTCTTTATGTAGAGAGATCTTGTAGCATCTTAACATGGCTATGTCTTTGAATTCTCTCAAAGATTAGACTTAGGCCAGTGAATTCTATCACATTCTTTATGTACTTATACACTGAGATGAGACACTGGCCTAAATCTAATTGTTAGTCTCACCTAAAATAAACCCATTGGATCAACAGAATTTACATAACTCTTGATATAGCAAGTTGTTTTGAATCAACTGGTCTAATCTCGTCGAAGTAATTATTCCTTTTAGGCAGAGCCATCATTCGGGTGCTGTGGCAAGTGTGGACTGCACCAAGTGACAATCTAAGTGGGGGTGACACCACTGCTCCCCAAACATCTGCCTTTGGGCAGAAATGGGCTATGACATTAGGCTGCATCCTTTTAAAATACTGGAGCTTGGCAGGAGATGATGTGAGTGGGCTCAGTGGGAGGATAAAAGAGAGGCCTCATTTTTTTTTTAAAAAAAGATAAAATTTATTGTTTGAATTCTCGAAAAGTTTCTTTAAAAAAAATCACATCTGACCAACTTTTCACTTTAACTACATGAAACTATATACATGTAAATACATTTAGGCTTTGCCTATGATACTATAATTTAAAGGGGTGTGTGTGTGTGTGTGTGTGTGTGTATTACTGGTTGTTTATGTCACAACTATTGCATTACGTTCCGTGATATATGAGGATTACGATTTATGATTAACATTAGTTAAAAAAAAAACATTACTAAGGATTCTGTATGGTATGGAAAGGCCTCTCTTGAAATTAAAAAGGCTCCAGAGCATGGATAACTTCCTCCCATATATCCTGGTGGCATGGGAACCTTTTCTAGTGGGGGGAAAATGAGTGTTAGAGTGCTGGTGGGGTTGGGAGGGTCTCTGAAATGGCCTTAGAATGTTTGTGCAGCCTGCGGAATGCCCCTCCAATGAGTTTCCCTGGAGAAGACAGTAGCCTAAAAGCAGTGGTGTCACTAGGGTTGGCATCACCTGGTGAAGTAACTCATGGTGTCACCCCTTCTGATTGATCTGTCCCATGGAGGAAGTTATCCATGCTTTGGAGCCTTTTTAATTTCAAGAGAGGCCTTTCTAAAACCTGCATGGCAGGGGACTGGACTGGATGGCCCTTGTGGTCTCTTCCAACTCTTCCATGATTCTGTTCTAGGAAGTAAACAATATAATCAAGCAATTAAAAGGGACTGCAAGGACCTGCCAGTCCACCCCCACCCACATACACCATGCAGAAATACACAATGAAAGGATCTCTGAGAAATGGCCATCTGAACTCAGTTTAAAGACCTCTAAAGTAGGAGTGTCTGCAATCTTCTGAGGCAATCTATTTGACTGTCCAACAGCTCTTACAGTCAAGATGGTCTTCCTAATATTTAGTTAAATCTCTTATCTTGCACTTTGGATGCACTGGTTTGTGTTCTAGTTGATGGAACAAACTCGTTCTACCTTCGACATGACATCCTTTTCTTCAATTTCTAGTGACACAACTACTTCAGATAGTAGATGCTGAAGTTGGTAGATGCTGACGTTGGAGAAAGAAAGCAGTGTTTTGTGTGGTCCATCATGAACCTTCTGGCCAAGTCTGCTGCTTTTCTCTTCTAGAACATGGCCATATAGCCTGGAAACTCCACAAAAAACTCTGCTGCTTTTACTTGCAACAGAAGATGATGAATCATTATCAGCATCAAATAAATGTTCAGGTTGAGATCAAATAGGCAGACTGAAGAATGTTTATCTTCTGCAGGAGGAAGGGGAAATACTTTTTCCCCCTTCACTACTTCCCGGAGTATACAACAAGAGCTAGGAGACCATCTTTGTCCCTCTGGCTACTGATCGGCTATGGAGGATTCTAGGTACTCTTGTGTGCTGTCATGTGCCTGGGAAAGATATATCTAGCAAACTAACAACTTGTTCCCCCCATTAATTTTAGCTGAAATTAAGCTCCAAGGAGTTGATTTACCAATTGCTATAACTCTGATAGAAATGAGGAAACCACAAAGCAAAAGAAATGCCTTCAGCAGTTCCTCAAATCATATGCTTTCTCTAAAAAAAAGAAACCAATTTAAAATTAGGCCCTATGTTGAATCCGTCCCCTTCTTGCTATAAACTGAAATGGTCCCTGTGTTTGTTTTCATAAAAACAAAAGGAGTCTGCTAAGAAAGGTCATGCTTAGTTGCAGCATTTAACCATTAGATTGTGACCTAATAGAGTATGGCAAATGCAAATACTCCAGTTAGAAGTCTTAGTTGAAAAGACTGAGGTTGCTAATGTTAAAATGAGGCTAAGCACCATCAAATATGTGTATTTTTGTGTATGTCTGGCCTATCCTTTCACATGGCATTTCAGTTTACTTTATATGCTCAAGGTCTTTCCAAGTTTTCAATGTCATTTTGATGTTATTGAGAATAGATTATCATTCATTTAAATGTTGTAGTCCTCCCCTCAAGCACAAAAACTTTGCATGAAATATTGAGTCAAACCAGTTCCAAAGCTGATTCACCTGGGGATGTGATTTGGCATAAAGTTTTATTCCCCCTCCCAAAATGTTTCTTCAATAGAATAATACAACTGAGACATGAACATTTTTGAGCAGCCACATTAAAGGAGACTACACCACCTTGAAACCTGTATGCATATATCTAGCTGCATCAGCAGGGGATGAATTTAAGTTTTCCATTGAAATACCCACAATTTCACTGTTTTGTAGAGAAGAGATTAAACAACGTGACATTAAGATGCAGGCTTCAGCTAGAAGGATAGAGCAGATATTCCTATCCTTCCCAAAATTTGGGTCAAAACAAAGCAAAAAACAAACAAACAAAAAAGTAGGAATAAATGTCACATTTTGGTTTGAATCCTACTGTTAGTCTCAACAAACTGAGCAGATTGTTGCATAGTAAGACCAGACCTATATGAATCTCAATAGATCTACTCTGTTGGGACTACAAATAGGAAAGCAGGCCAGTGATATGAATTCACTAAACAATACTTGGACTGCAGGCTTCTAGTTTAAATTCAGTGCCATCATTGAGATGAAAAAGAAAGAGGCAAGCCCTGAACAACCACTCTGGGTCCTTAGTGAACAAGTTATCACCCTCAGTAACAAAACACATTGCTAGCAAACCTTGATCTGTTTATTATTCATATTCAAGTGATTAAGAGAAAATGTGCTAATGCTTTTTGGAGAAGCTCTATTCAGTTGTTAATATTAAAATAAAGTAGCTGAAAAACCTTTGCTTTTATTGAAACTCAATGGGTTTCTGCACATTGCTGTCACAAGTATGAACTTCTTTAACATCCTTTTAAAAACATTTCCCAATCAGTTACTTTTTATTTTGAAAATGTTGTACTAAAGGAGATACAATGCTTCATGCATGGTCAGTGAATAAGTGCTTTGAAGGCATTCCAAACAGAGATAAACAGACTGTCTCTTAGACTGTCTTTTAGACTATATATATTCTGAATGTGCAGGGTTCGTTTTAAGTTTTCTTCAGTGAAAGTTGAGTTCCTCAAGCCTGACTTAATTATAGAATAAGGTTTTTTCCCCCCTCAGAATAAAAGAATGCAAAAAATATTCCATCTTCCATGTATAATGTCACATTTTTGCTCTCTGAATGGATTCTCTATCAATTGACAGTTTTTAGAAAGTTGAATTAATGGGGATGCTAAAATTAATTTGAAATAACTCTCTGGGGGTGTGTCCATTTACCTTTGGATTACCATGATCCACAGTGACCAGGAGCTTTTCTACACATACTGAGATGAGTTTAGGAGTACTGACTTCACAGGTCTCCCTTTTGAACACACATTAATACAATAAGCCATAGTCTTCACAGCCACATGGCTTTGGATGTACGTATCTCTAAACTCCTCATCCCAGCTGCACACAGATATTGATATGAAGCAGTCCACACAAGCACATATCCAGATTTTCCAGTCAAAACTGGGTTAAAACTCTACCTGTTTTGCCTTTGAACTAAAGCCCTGAGATGATGAAAAGGCCCCAATCATCCTGTACAACTTTTGGACAGCTCACTGTGAAAACTAGGAAAGACCATTTTATTTGGCCCATGTAGACACACCCTAAGGTAGTTGTCAAAATACATTCTAAAACTGCCCAAGGTTCATTAGTGAAGTTATGGAGAAATAGATCTATCTCATGCATGTTTACATAGAAGATATTGTGGGACGTACTCCCAAGTAAGTGTAACAAAGAAGTGACAAAAAACTACTCCTCCCCCCCAAAAAACCTAACAGATTGGAAGAACATGTTAAAAAATTTATCTCAGATCTTAATCCATCTATTCCTTCTATCTATACATGTCCATATCTAAACCTCCAAAATATGTTGCCACCTTTTGAGAAGAGACATGAGGCTGTATCATTAGACAATATATTCCTACCTACTGGCTGCAACCACAGAGGAGGCAGTACTGGCTTACTGCACAATGAAGTTTTATCTTAGTATAGGGGGTGGTGCTCATCTCTTTTATTAAGCTGAAGAGCCAACATTGTCCCAGGAGAGGACTATTCCGGTGGTCAAATGGCCAGCATGACTTCACTGAAATGCTGTTATTTTCCCACCAAAGTGGTACCTATCTATATACTTGCATTTGCATGTTTTTGAACTGCTAGGTTGGTAGAAGCTGAGACGAGTGATGGGAGCTCACCCCATCATGTAGCATCCATCGTGCCAACCTTCTGATCTTCTGATTATCAAAACTGGCATATTAGCCACTAAGCCCACCACATCCCCTTAGGCAGAATAGACCCTTTGAAATCTCAGGGCAATCGCGCCTAACTAATATTTAATTTATTTAAGTTGAGTAGTCCAAGACTGTTATACTTTCTACATATAATGAGGCAAAACTGGAAAAATATGATAATGCTTGGTAAAGTGAAAGGCAGTAGGAAAAGAAGCAGACTGCACTACAGGTGGATTGATACAATCAAGGAAGCCATGGCCCTCAGTTTGAAAGACATGAGGAGTACAAATGATGACTGGGATTTTTTTATGTCTCTCATTCATAAAGTCACTGTAAATCAATCTATTTAATGGCAAATGCATATGTGCACAACAGTAAATCCCAATGAGAGTCTGAATGGTATAGTCAGGTTTGAGCATTGGGCTATGCCTCTGGAGATCAGGGTTTCATTCCCAACTTGGATATGGAAACTAACTGTATGACCTTGAGTGAGTCATACACTGTCGGCTTCAGAAAATCATGTGACAGATCTGCCTAAGGATCACCATTAATCAGAAACATGAAGGCACTCAACAACAGCAAGAAGAAATGATCACAATAAGATTTACTTCTTACTGAACACAATAGGATTTACTTCCAAGTAAACATGCATATGATTGCACTGTTTGTGTCATTTATTTATTTATTTATTTATTTATATAGAGCTGTAGATTTACACACCACTGTACATACAATCAATAAAATAAATAAGAATGAAACCTGCCAATGGCGTACATTCTACAGGGTAATAACAAAATACTTATAAAACAATAGATAATAATACAAGATAGAATTAGATAAAATAAGCAGGCAACAAATTAAAAACATCAAATATCAAATATCAGATGAAATATCAGATAACAATCAGATAACAGTCACATAATGCCTGGGAACGCTTCCCTGAATAATATAGTCTTCAACTCAGTTTTGAAACTGGTCAAAGAAGTGATGACCCATGCTTGTGGGGGAAGAAGGTTCCAGGAGTGAAGGGCAGCAAATGAGAAGGGACATATCCAGGATGGGGTGGTGGAAATCCTAGGCTGGGACAGCAAACCTTGACTACCAGAATGGAGGGTACGAGTGGCGATGTGAGGAGAAAGAAGTCCAGATAAATAAGGAGGTGCCAGCCCATGCAGGGCTTTAAAAGTCAACAACAAAAGGTTATGCAGAATAAGGATGGGACTCTATAGGATGAGACAGTATAGTATAGCATGGGATAGGAGATGTGCACAGTCAAAGATCTGGTCGCACAGATCTAGGATTTATGAATGTGTCTGGAGGACAGTATAGGACAGTATAGTATAGGACACTATAGCATGGGACACTATAGGATGGGACACTATAGTATAGCTTAGGAAAGGAGATGTGTACAGTCAAAGATCCAGTTGCACAGATCTAGGATTTATGCATGTGTCTGGAGGATTCTGGAATTCCAAAATATCCGAAGGTTGATAAAATCAAGTGCATAACTCTCTAGCAGGCAAATGCAAACTCTCCACCAGAACTTCATTCCCATCCTCCAATACATGGGTTTTAAAGTGTTTTATTGCAAATAGTTTTCACTGTTCTTAAAGTTTTATTGCAAACATTTTTCATTTTTCATTTGCTTTTTTTGGAAACCATCTCGCTTCCCACTTTAGGAGAAAGGTTGCAAATAAATGTAGTAAATCAATAAAGAAAAAATCATTTTTACTAACATGCAAAAATGTAATATATCTGTCTAGTTCTTAGGCCCCATCTTCATAGCCCACCCTTTCCCAAGGAATCAAGGTGGGTTACAACATTAAACAAACAAACAATGTACATATGTTCAGAAGAATCCAATTTTTTTCAGAAGGAAAAAAATTAATTTAAATCCAAATTAAAAACTCCTCAGAATGTCTCAGACAATGAGCATATTGTCTGATTACTGGGCTGAGATTACAGAAAATGAGAGTAAGAAAACCCTATTAAAAATCATGGGGTTGACAGGCAACTTGAAGGCACATACACATATGCAATAATCTGAAAAAGAGAACTTTGAGGTGAAACAGACCTTCCCTCCCAAAAGTGGATTGGCACTGCAGCATCTTCCATCTTGAAGCCAACCAAAAAAGGAGCTGCAAAGAGCCATTCTTTTTTGGGCCAGCAAATGGGCAGCTTTAAGCCACTCCGGTGGCCTGTGGCATATAAACACTGTGCCACCAGAACACCCTTAAGACAGCTCATGTCTAGGCAGCCAGGCAGCTTGAAGTCAGCTTCTGGGCATCTTAGGGCATTGTACACCATGCTCTCAAGCCAGCTGGAAGCAGGCTTTTTATGCCAGTCCATTTCGCCCCTTGGTTACACATGCAGCTTCTCCATGCAATCAGAAGCACTCATGTTTTTTTTTTTTTTTTTTTTTAGAATTCCAGATCATAAAGAACATGATCATGGTGCCAAAGGCTCTACCTTCCAGAATATCACTTTTCACATGAATATAATGAGAATAGAAGGGGTGGAATCTAGACTGCTTCTTCTCTTTATGGATTTAAGTTAACCCTACACTCAACAAGGCTTCAGGTAACCTGCTCTGCAATACTGGATAATTCTGATGTCAACAGGGGCCTCACAAGATATGCTTTATACTTACATTGCCCCATCTCCCAGCTGTTTAATTATGTTGTGGGTAACATTCGTCTTCCATAACATCTGTTTTATCTTCCTATTGCTGAAGGGTTCAGACTGTTTTAATTGGACTTTATTGCTTTTATTATATGCTGTTAGCCACTCTTGGACAAGTTTTAGTCAAAAAAGGAAAGGCGGGGATTTGTTTTTGTAAATAAACAAATGCATTATTTTTCTGAGGCTGTCCTTCTACATATTCAATTTTATCACTTCAGGCATTTTTTTATTGTTTTGATATTCCTCCTCTCCTGTGCTTCCCCTTCATTCCTTTCCTCCCATATTAATATTTATATTAGAATTCAACTATTGGAGAATTTTAGAAAGAATTAGAAAGAGGCTACTTAGCCCAAATCAACCTTACCTACCATAATATTCCAATCTTAATAAATGAACAACCCTTTAGGAATTGGCAAAAGGATATGACTGACTACATCTGGGCAGGAAGGAAACCTTTTATTAAAATGAAACTTCTTCAACCTTACTTCAAGTTGCCACCATTTCACAACCAGGTGTTCTTCCTTTAACAGCTGTATAATGGTTATAAACAAACAGAGGTGCCTTTTCCCCAATGAAGTGATGGAGTTATATTTCAGAGAAAGACTTAGGCCCCATCTTCATAGCCCACCTTTTCCTGAGGAATCAAGGTGGGTTACAACATTAAAACAAACAAACAAACAGTAAAAACAGTACATGAAAGGCAATCACAATTTTAAAATAATCCCCTTCCCATCCCCTTCACCGTCATAAAAACAAAACAATATAAGATATATTACAATGTAAGGTTTAAAAAATTATAAACAGAAAATAAAGCTAAAATAGGGGCAGAAACCAGTTAAGGCAGAAAATTATGTTTACGAGGCAGATGGGGGCATCCAAACTCATGGTGGCGGGGGGTGGGGGGGAGGCTAGTCTGGAAAGACCTGCTAGAAAAAATCCATCTTAACAGCCTTCAGTGATCTCCTCCTGCAGGTCGTTCCACAGCCTTGGAGCAGCAATTGAATAAGCCCTCTGGGTTACTGTGGTCACATATTTTAAAATCTTTTTTATATTTTGAATTACATTTTTATTTTTATTTTTCAAGGGTAGATCTGAACTGCTTTAATACTGTGGTTGACTTAATTTCATTTTAATTTTAAGTTTTGCATGTTTTTAGTTGTGTTTTTCTTTTGAAATTGCATGCTACCTTGAGTCTCAATTTTGGGAGAAACATGGGATGAAAATAAATATAGAAACAATATACAGTAATATATAGAGGATTTTAAACTCCTGAAACAGATCAACAGAACAAGTTTCTCTTCAAGAGACCATTCAAATTTTTAAGTTTTGAGAGTAAAAGTTCTCTAGACATCATAATACATGCATGGGGAGAGAACACTACTTTCCTGAGTAATTTCATTAGATCAGTGATGGTGAACATTTTAGAGACTGAGTGCCCAAACTGCAACCCAAAACCAACTTATTTGTTGTGAAGTGCCAACACAGAAATTTAACCTGAAGAGTGAGGCCAACAAGCCATTTTACATTCATCAGAAAAATAGAGCTGAGTATATAATAAAGTGAGTGTTGGACTATGACTCTGGAACCTGGGTTCAATTTCCATCTTGACCATGAAACCCACTGGATGATCTTGGGCAAGTCATACAGTCTCAGCCTCAAAGGATGGCAATGGCCAAAATGGCTGGTTCCGCAGCATCTGAGGTCAGTGAGGCTCCTCCAGGACCCTCAGAGCTAAGGGCCTCCAGAATGGCTGGTGGGAGAAAGGAAAAAGCCCTTTCCACCCAACGGGTTTTTAAAACTCACTGCTGGACCTCTTTCCTACCAATACTAAATCTTGCCAAGAAACCTCTAGGAGAGGTTTGCCTTAAGGTCACCATAAGTCAGAAAAGCCTTGGAGGCACCCAGCAACAACAAATGTAATAAGGCACAGAAGGCACACTACAATAACAAGAACAACAAATATGTAATATAGAGAGCCAGCATGGTGGCTGGTTCTCCCACTCCCTCTGCGGCAGTGGCTCACATGAACACTGATAAGGCTGTGAGAGCCTCCTCTGGCACACATGCATGAGTTCGCCACCACTGCATGGGACTCATTATTAGGTTTTTTGCCTTTTCTTTTTATTCTTCAGCTTTGTTTGTTTTACCTGGTAAATAGTCCTTAAACTGACTTTCAGTCTTTCCTCAGTGGCAGTGTAGGAACTTGAGAGATATTGTGAAACTTTGGAAACTGCCTGTTGTCAGACTGGACCTTAGTATTTTTAGCTCAGTATTTTTTTTTCTATAAATGGTAGCAGATTTCTAGGATTTCAGAGTTTTACACACCGCTTTGTTAAGTGGAGATATCAGGGATTGAATCTAGGATCTCCCCTAGATGCTAATCCAGGGCTCTGCCATTGAGCTTTGGTCTACGCTCTTTGCTTGTATCCTCCTCTCCAAAGATGGATTCCCATTTTGATCTCCAGACTCACATGCTTGTTGTGAATTTTTATTTCAATGACCTTTTAGCCGTAACTCAAGTATACAGAGTGGTAATCACACATGATATTATCTGTTTCCTGGGAATTTTGCAGCATCCTGTAGTGGCAGACACTGGAGGACTACTAAGAGCTCAGATGTCATCTGCCTAAATTTATTTGTAGTCTATATGCTGTAACAGTAAATTCTGTACAAACTAAATGTTCTGGCTTTCTAGCCTGTAGAATGCTTTTGTGATAGCATTTGAGATTTCCAAATCACCCACAAGGGACAAGTTCCTTTTCTGTTAATTTACCCTAGTCTCTTAGTCCTGGTTTTCACTCTATCTCTGTGTAAAAGGAATGGTTGCAGATGCCCTTCTGACATGAAATCACATATTGAGCAAAGAATTCTTCCAACCCAAGCAGGAACAGATGGCTAATGCCTACTCCAGCGACTGGGAGGTGAGGCCATATTACTACAATGATCTAAATACCACAGACTGGAACATTTGGCATAGTATGTTCTTCAGTAAATGCTAGCATTTATCATTGTGCTACAGCAATGTGCTGAGGTTGAATGGCTGTTAGGAAATTGTATCCGTGGATGCTGCATAGCAGACCAGATGACTTATCTTACTCCATAGCACAGCAAAGCAAATGCATCCAGATGTGTTCCATCCTGGCTACATTGTTCTCATGTACTCTATCTTAATTAGGTCTCCCGTGAAATATTGGAGGAGTGATACACACTAATCTTGGATGATCAGTATTTTACATGGAGAAGAGACATCTCAGGAGAGAGTATGGAGTTTTACCTGTTGAATTAAGTTAGTTTTTTCTCCCCCAAAGCTTGGAATAGTTGCTTTTTTGGACCATAAGTTCCAGAATTCCACAACCAACATGAACCATGGTCATGCTAGCTGAGAGATTTGAAGACCTGAAGATCCAAAAACTAACTTTTCTGAGTTCCATCTTTTGAAGTGGTTGGGAGACATATTTTAAAACTATGGGAACAGACTAGGTGCTGGAGTAGGTGGATGTGAAAGTTTGCTCTGACCAAAAGTGGGTCCAAACCAGCCAATGGCAGGGCCTGCTCCCAAAGTGGGTCTCAGACACAGGGCTCAAATTGCTCCTTTTTGTTCTAGTCCACCAGAGAGTGACTTCAGTGCAGCTTTGGGCCACTTTTTTGGCCCATGTGTTTCACTCCTGAGAGCAAGATCTATTTTGTACTTTCTTTGGAGGCTTAATAAAGGGTTTGATATTTGGTTTCGCAGCCACCTGCTTCAACTGTAGCCTAAGTCACGAGTTTGCTTTAGAAATTTCTGAGGACTTTATCACACCAAGCTGCTAAGGTGCCACAATCATGTCAGTGTAGGAAACAGTAGTTTGGTGACAGTAATTTTCACACAGCTCTTCAAAGTATCACGGTGCTGCTATAGTCCTAGGTTCTGTCTTCTGTATGCCAGCCTTCATAACCCTCCTTCCTGCCCTATGCCCTTCCCAGCATAGTCTGAATTTTAAAAAAAATATTGTTCAGTTTCAGCAATTTATTAAGTAAAAAGAAAAGAAAGGATTTTTTAAAAAAACAAAACAAAAAAACCAAAACAAAAACAAAAGAAAGATTGCTTGGAAATAGTGAGGGGAGGGGGAGAAGAGCATGATCACAACCATGTGCACCACACTGCCTGCATATCGGAACTGCAGTGGGAAGAACTTCTCCTATATGAATCAAGAGTGAAGAGCAGTGTGATTGGAATGCATTGACAGGTTTTGCCCATCAATGAAAAGGAGTGCTCCAGGAACAGATGGAAGATGAAGCAGCTACAGGAGAGGTACGGTGTTGCATGACAAGGTATGGCCACAAATGCTCCTATCCTGCTGTAATTTCATTTTGACAGACTCATGTGTCAAAGTCCAGAGTATGATGCAGATACTTTTTTAAAAACTGGTGTGATAGTTTTGCTTTTTGGCATAGTTGGCTGAAATATGTAGCCATTCTGCCAAATGTCAAGCAAGCAGAAGTCTACCATTGGCAATGACCATTAGACAAGTGTACTGTGATAGCATCATTTGCCTGATAAGTTTTACCCAACCTAGGTCAAACCTATACCCCTGGAAGAAACAGAGGGGTTGTGTTAAGGGCATGAGTGTGGATGAAAACCTGGGGGTTTACAAACCTGTTTGCTTGTAGGTCCCACAGGGTAACTCCTTTCTTGTATTATTTTGTGTAGAGGGTGGGTTCCATTTAAAAACAGGTTATCTACTTAATCACTAGGCTTTACATTAATCAGCAGGAGTCTATGACTCTAGGGACCAAGGTTTGATTTGCTGCTTGGTCATGAAACCCACTGGGTGACTTTGAACAAGTCGCATTGTCTCAAACTCAGGGGAAAGGAATAGCTAACCTCCTCTGAACAAATCTCGCCAAGAAAACCCCATGATACTATTTTTCAAAAGTAATTTATTACACTGCTTGTTCACAGTAGCCCCAAAATAACCCATTAGCATTAACATTGTGGATTTTGTTTTTTAAAAAGTCACATTTTGGTACTCATTATGATACATTGGGTTACTTGATGTGTTACCCATGACATTATCCCTTATTTGCAGGTGAGGGGGTGCTGATGTTTATCTTATGTATCCATGGTATGTGTGTGAGGGGACTGTTTCTCATCCATACTTTAAAACAGTCTCATACACAGGACTTCAAGAAGTGCTATTCAGGGGGAAATTCTCAAACCCTTCTGCACTTCCTGGAGTGAAGGGAAGTGAGAACAATATGATCAAATATGCTGCCCAATCACTCAGCCTCAAGGCACACCTAGGAGCCAGTCCCACTTGTGATGACCTATATGACACAACATTTCTTCACATTGCTTTCAGTTCCTCTCTGTTCTAGGAAGTAGGGGAGCCACAATAGCAGCATTCAGGAAGTAGATGAGCCATTCTAGAATATGTGTGAGTTATTATCCTCCTCCAGTCTATCAAGTGTATTGTTTTTAAATGGAGCAAAATGTTCCATCATCTATTGTTGGTAATCTCTCAGAATCCCCTGGCCTCTTCCTACCGTGTTTCCCTGAAAATAAGACAGTGTCTTATATTAATTTTTTTCTCCCAAAGATGCAGTAGGTCTTATTTTCAGGGAATGTCTTATTTTTTCCATGAAGAAGAATTCACATTTACTGTTGAACCAAGGAAAATGAACATTTATTATATACTATATATAGATTTATATACAAAAACTTTGCTAGGTCTTACTTTTGGGGGAGGCCTTATATTTAGCAATTCAGCAAAACCTCTACTGGGTCTTATTTTTTGGGGATGTCTTCTTTTTGGGGAAACAGGGTAAGAGTTTGACAAAAGTGTGAAGTCTGAGATGGTTCTCAAAAATGAGGTGCCCAATATTGATCAAATGATTGGGTGCCTTGTTGTGACTTCAGAGAGAACAACTCACACCAAGCAACACAGTGGGATTGTGACTGGGACCCTAGCGGCTGGGGGTGTTGGTGGTGTTCCAGGGAGGTCCATTATTGATAAAGTGACTCAAGACGCCCAAGTGGATGCTCAACAACTTTATTTAACTCTTAATTTTAACCACAAGGTCTTTTAGTTCTATAGGTTAACACCTTATGTCACGGTTACTTTTTCTCCTTACACCTTTACAGTTCTGCTTCTTGAGAACTCTCCTGCCTTTCTTCTCTCCCTTGGGGAATTATAGAGTGTCCTACTGGCCAACACTTTCCTCTGATGTCCCAACACAAACGGGGCCCAGGTCCAATTACAGGTCCAGTATACCACTGGTCTTCTTCCGATACCAAAGAAGCTGGGTGTGCTTGTGACGCCAGGAATCCGTCTTCTCTGGGGTTTTGTATTATTCCCCCGTAGTGGCTGCCTCGGTGGGTCCTCAGATGTCATCTCATCAGAGCGGCTGGCCAGCTTTCCCTTGGTCTCCCTTCCTCCTCCCTCGGGCCTTCTCCTTCTTCCCCTCCGTCACCAGTATCTTCCTCTGCCTTGCTCTCCTTCCCCCCTCCAAACCCACCTTTTTCCCTTTTATATGACACGCAGCCTCTCGCTGGTCTACTGCCACCCCCTCCCCAGCTGCTACCCATGAGCCCTGAGTTATCCCCTCCTGATTCACTTCTGCAGGGTCCTGCTGTCCGTCCATTTCATGGGTGGGATCCCAACCTCCCTCAGCCTCCTCCTCCACCCTTTGACAGTCATTTGGTGTCACTCTGGAGTGCTCCCAGTTTTCTTGGAAAATCTGGAGCAAATTATGAGTTTTTTTAAAATATCCCTTTAACACAGGGATGGGCTAGATTCACAATGGAACTGCTCTCCCTATATGAAGACAATCTGCATTTCAATCGGGATTTTGGCCCTCCGTCATGAAGTCAAGGGGATGTGAGGGTGAGAAGGAACTGGTTCATTTGGCCTATGTAGACATGCCCTAAGTCTCATGTTAATTAGTTTTTAGGACTCAGTGAATTTATATTGCCATGTCCAGTTTTGCCAAGCCTGGATTTCAGCAGTTGTACTTAGTTGCAGTTGCATACAACTATATAATGAAGGCATTAATAACACATGACAGAGTGTTGCAGCAGAACACCTTGTGGTTTCAACTAGATGGCTCTCTATGGAAGCAATTTACACAGCGTAGATGAAAACTTTGTTGTTGTTTTAAAAAATGAACTATTTGTGATGCTGCTTACACTGTCAAGGAGATGAGGGATAATCCTCCTTGAAGCATTATTTATGATTAATTAAAAAAAGATATTTCCTCCCTGGTATTCATGTTGGATTCCTAAGGATGATTACTAAAAAGAAAAAGAAATATTGCAATCCCACTGCTCCAATGTCTGTAAGTGTGGTCTGAATGTAAAGTCCAACACTCATCATTGACCTATGTTTATGCATTAGAGGACAAGATCCAACAAATATTTTAAGTACAATTAAGCCCCATTGATTTCAACGTATTTTATGCACATTCATTTGTGTGCAAGATGACACCCTTAAAAAAGAACTGTAACTGTAGTGACTGTTTGTCATTGAAGAAAGAACTAATAGAAATATGACACAATAAGGCCACATTCGTCAAAGGGTAGCATGAAGGTATTTTTTCATTATTAATGAATAAATGAAATTCCTATTGATTAACAGTCACACACAGCTAAATAAGGGATGACTCTCATCATAATTACCAAAATTTATATATTCTGGAGAACTGGCACTTCATAAATATTGGAGTGGTACTATTAAACTGAAGCATATCTAAGCTGAGGCTCTATAAATTAAGACACTGGAAGCTAAACACCATCGTGTTTCATTATTTATTTCCATTCTCCATTGTCACAAACAGAAAATACATTTATTCATTACAGTTCAATTCACAGATGTCAAACTTCTTGTTCTGATGAATCTTTTTGGGGGAGAAAGAGCCAGAAAAAGAAAGGTGGTGAGGTAATAAGATTTTACATGTGCACACATACACAATGGAAAAGAATCAATGCTCTCAACTGCAATAATGTAATCTAAGGACTATATGTTGCATGCTTCTTTTGATTTCAGCAACTTCATTGGGCCTGGAAGCTACTTTTGCCCTCTATATTGATCCCAGAGGGTTGTACCAGTTCAGTTTTCCTGAATTCTACCTCTTTGATGTTGAAATCACTTCAGCATGACCCAACATCTTCAGACTGCCCCTTTAAATACTATTTCCAGAAATATGGGTTATTTGAAAACCAAAATAGCCTTTTAAAAAGATTTCTGTCCTGTCTGTTTTTTTAAAAGACCATTTTGGACCTAAAACAAGTATGACAGCATGATATTTATTTACTTTCTTTGAAATTCTTCCTGCACTGAAGAAAGAAAATAAAAACAAAATCAACTCATTTGAGATGCTGGAGAACAGTGCTGGGAATACCGTAAATAGCCAAAAAGACAAATAAATGGATCCTGGAAAAGATCAAGCCGGAACTCTTCCTGGAAGCCGAGATGATTAAATTGAAGCTCTTGTACTTTGACCACATCATGAGAAGGCATGACTTATTGAAAAAGACAATAATGTCAGTACCTAGAGGGCAGTATAAAGAGAGCAAGACCATATGCCAGATGACTAGACTGAGTTAGGGAGACCATGGGCCTGAATCTACAAAACCTAAGCAGAGCAGTGGAGGATAGTGGAGCTTGGAGATATTTCATCCACAGGGTTGCCATGAGTCAAGGTCAACTTGAGGGCAGCCAATAGCAACAACATGTCTTTAAAAATAATTTTATATTGCTTTTAATTTATTGTTTCAATGGGATGGTTTTAATTATGTTTGAAAATGTTATTGTTCTTACCTGATTCTTTTTGTGTATTGTCTTGGTCCCACTACATGAGAAATAGCATATAAATACATACATACATACATACATACATAAGCACTTTCATAGAGCCATAGAATCATAGAGTTGGAAGAGACCACAAAGGCCATCTAATCCAACTCTCTCCCATGCAGGAACTCACAATCAAAACATCCCTGACAGATGCCCATCCAGCCTCTGTTTAGAACGCCCCAAAGAAGGAGGCTCCACCACTCTCTGAAGGAGTGTGTTCCACTGCCGAACAGCTTTTACTGCCAAGAAGTTCCTTCTAATGTTGAGGTGTAATCTCTTTTCCTATAGCTTGCACCCATTGTTCTGGGTCTTATTCTCTGGAGGAGCAGAAAACAACCTTGCTCCATGCTTAATATGGCATCCCTTCAAATATCTAAACAGGACTACCATATTACTTCTTAACCTTCTCTTCTCCAGGCTAAACATACCCACCTTGCTAAGTCACTTCTCATGGGCATAGTTTCCAACCCCTTCACCATTATAGTTGCCCTCCTCTGGACACACTCCAGCTTCTTAACATCATTTTGAATCGTGGTGTTCAGAATTGGACGTAGTATTCCAGGTGATGTCTGACCAAAGTAGAATAGAGTGGCACTATTATTTCCCTTGATCTAGACACTATACTTCTATTGTTGTATCCTAGAATCACTTTGGCTATTTTACCTGCTGTTGACTCATGTTCAGCTTGTGGTCTACTATCACTCCTAGATCCTTTTCACATGTACTGTTATCAAGCAAGGTGTCCCTCATCCTATATCTGTACATTTCTTTTTTTTCTGCCTAAGTGCAGTATCATACATTTCTCCCTGTTGAACTTCATTTTATTTTTTAGCCCAGCTTTCTAATCTATTAAGGTCAGTTTGAATTTTGATCCTGTCCTCTGGGGTATTAGCTACTCCTCCTAATTTGGTGTCATCTGCAAATTATTGTTAATCATATTGTCCAGAGTATTATATTTATTGATTTTCTCCCCCCCCCCCCCCCGTTTTCTGATCTTAATACGTAAATGTCATGGTTTCTATGCTTAAAATAACAGGTTTTTATGTTTTTCCTCATTAATTTTGCCCTCCTTCTCATTGCCTGGCCAAACCTCTTTGACTATATTCTGATGTTGCTCCACCCCATATTAAATATTGAAGGGTGTGCACATTTATAAAATGCATCAATAAAAAGTCAGACACTGTTCTACATCTAATGTTCATGTGGTAAATTGTGTGTGTGTGTGTGCACGTGTGCGCACTTGAGACATAATTATCATAATGGAAATAGAATGAATGTATACACACCCATAATGGGGAGTAGTGTATTCAGTTCCTACTATTGTTTGATAGCTTCATTGCTCCTGGTTTTCTTTTCTGATGACTTTTAAGCTTGACTTAGACTGGGAAGACTTTGAACAATGGATGCCTTCGAGTAGTAGATAGTTGCTTGACACATCTTCAGACCTCTGTAAAATGGGATGTTTGACTTGCCTGCCCATTACTGAATCATAAAATGTATTGAATTATACCACATTGACCTTAAAACATAACTCTGTAACTTGAAATGTTGCTGCATCTACAAGGGTGTTTTGGAATTTGATGGCAAAATGGCTGCCCACACTGTATGTAGTAAACTGCTGCAAATTTCCAAAACACTCTTGTATCTTCTAGTAATGGGGTCAGGCATGTCAGGAAAAACTCTGATCACTTCTTTTCTGTAGCATGGAACAGTGAACTCTTTGCAAAGGGTTGTGGTCAAACACTATTGCTATTAAGTGAAAAATGAGCTTTTACAGGAATTCATGAAAATGAAAGTAATAATTAAATCTTGGTGTAACTTCTAGGTTGCATTGTAAGTGCTTAGTTGGAAAAAAAATGTCTTTAACTCATGGCCCGCAGCAATCACATCTGTTATATTTTAGGAACAGCAATTAATGAGGTGGAATATGGAGTACTGAGCTTAATTGGGCCTGTTTTGATTATGTGTATGTGCTAGGAATATTTCATTTGCTTGTACAAATTGCAAGCAGCTAGCATAAGCCACAAAGCTCACAACCCTTTGTGGCTAGGCTTAGAAATGATAAAGTTGTCTCCAGCAGACTGTGCTGCAAAATATCCGAAAACTTGACTTATATGTTTATGCCCTCTAATTTTTTATTAGAGATGTGTGCCTTTGGGGATTATAAATAGGACTTTATTCATGCATGTGGGCCCACATTCTGGGATGTCTGATGTAGCATAAAGATGCTTTCAGGCATGTTTTTAAGTTGACCGCATTATTAGTGAGTTGGAACCAAGCAGCAAGATGTGTAATATAATTAGATTGTCATGGAAGGGACACCTGCCCCAGAAGTAATGGGAATTAGGGCATAAAAAGCCCATCAACAAACGAGCCACAGGTTTGAGAGTTCTTAAACTATTACCAACTGAAGTACTGTCTTTCCTTCCATTCCATTACAAATTAGCTAGCCATATTTTTCCAGTTTCTGGTGGATGCAAACTTCCAATTCCTGTTGTGATGGCTTAGCTGTGGCAGACAATTACACATGGCAGTACTGTGCTATCTTTCATTGGCTTTGTGCCCACATCCTAACAAAGGACTTTATCACACGGGGGGGGAATTGTGAGGAAAGCAGGAGTTTAAAATAATATTATCCAATGAAAATTGTGTGATTGCAGTGAAGATTTTCACATGCATTCTTATTAAGCAGGACCTATCTCAGCAATAACCAGGTAATAACCAGCAACAAATCATTCTACTGCTGGTAACTGAGGTTGACACGGAGTGAGCCCTACACTAGTCTTCTGCAGGAACTTATGCTTAGTTTTCAGATTGGATGCAATTGGTGGTGACTCATTCCAGAAGTTTCCAGGCATCCCACTTGCACCACCCAAACAGAGTGAGTGCAGGTAATGCCTTCCAACACATTTTCACTCTGTGGTGGTGTAACCTGTGGAACCTCTGCAGAGATTGCAGTGGCTGTGGGGAACTTACGCCTGCCACTGGAAACCAGGTCAGCCCAAGATTTCGTAGGTTGCTCTGCCTGGCCCCTAGTAGTGGATTTGGATGGCTCCTGTTCTTACTGGTTCCATTTGGGGAGCATGCTGCAGGAAAGGTTGTGCAGAGAAGGCCATGTGCAAAAGGAAGCCAAGAGTTAAGGTCCCCCACTCTGTGTTGCCATGAGCTGGCACTGTGCCACTATGGGCTGTAAGGCTGTACTGACTACCAATGCACATCTGGGGGCCACATGTTGCCACTGCTGCCCTAGGTAGTGGGCCACCCAGTGAAAGGTGCCCCCAGCATTTACCATGCAGCAACCTGGCCCAGCAGTGGACAGCCTCAGCTGAGACCATAGAGACTTGTGCCCTGCCTGGGATTGAGGCCCAGTAAGCCCGAAGCCTTGGGCCTCCTCTCCCTTGCATGGCTTCAATGACTGCCCATGCCACTGCTGGCCTAATTCCACTTTCTGTACTGGTGCTGCTGGCATCTATCAGAGATGCAGTAAGACAAACGCCTCAAGCCTCCTACCCCAAAATGCCCCCATTGCCAACTGCCTTGTCCAGGCTCGATCTCTGGCCTGTGTTTCCAGCCCAGAGATCAGAGCCAGAATGGTGACTGCAGTTGGCCATGTGGCCTTAAGTAGGCCCAATCCACCAATGAGCTCAGCAAGAAATCCCATCCCTTCCAGCGGCTGGGACAATCCCAGTCCACTTCTGGTCCTGGGGCATGTCAGGAGTTGTAGTCCCTCCCACAGCCAACTGTCTCTCCTTCCTACACGTAGCCCAGCCAATCTGGGCTTTTCTCAGGCCCCAGCACAGCCTGGGAAGGCAAGGCACTGGGTCCAACCACTAGACAAGCCATGGTAGCTTGCAACATTCCCTGGCACCCAGCAAACCAGTTGGCCTGGTAAGTTGGGTGAATGGGCTTCTGGAAGTTGTAGTCCAAAAAGTTATTCTTTCCACACTCTGCTTTGTCACCATGCCTATATATGCAAAATGAGAACAGTTATACTGATTTGAATTTTAGGGTTTTTAAAAACCTAAAAGTCAAATATGTAAAGAACATCACTAAAAGTCAGGTGTAGGAACCATATGGTCCTCCAGTTGTTGTTGGATCATAATTCTCAGCACCGTCATGATTGGCAATGCTGGCTTGTGCTGATAGGACTTGTAGTCCCCATAAACTTAAGAAGGGCCAATTTCCACTATAAAGGATTACCAAACTAATCTAGGAGAAAGTCTTTGTGAGCTTCAGGATATTTTGTAATTATTAACAGTGATAATATAACATAAGAATAATAGTGACAGAATAAAATAATATCTATCTGGAGTGTCTTTCATATGAAAAAGAAACTGGCTTCTCTTTTCCAAAATGGAGCTAAGAACAAATTATTTCTGTGCATGTGCAAAAGGTTCTCATTTTACATATAAAGCTGCTTTAAAAAAGAGAGAAAGAAACCAATTAACCATGCATTCAATACATGTGTGCTCAGAGGTAAGTATCACTGAGGTCTGAGTAAGTGTATGCTGACTGAATTACATCCGGAAAGAGAAAGTAAGTCTGAAAGGAGGTAGATGATACCTTGCCACCACCCATGAAAGACAAAACAAAAACCTATTACCAAGAAAGACAGAGGACTCTTTCATACAAGGCTAAATTGGAAGTATAATTTAAGGTCAATTCGAATGCAATCATGGGTTTTATGTTATTGCAAATTAACTCTTCACATGCAAATTCGGGCAGGAGGGAAGCCAATTCGAATGCAATCATGGGTTTTACCTTATTGCGAATTAAAGCTTCGCATGCAAATTTGGGCAGGAGGGGGTTAATTTCGGGTAATGGGAAGTAATTCCGAACGGAGCAGGGGTTCATGTAAATTCGCTAAACAAGCGAATTTACATAAATCCGCATTGGCTCCATTCGGAGTTGGGAGAAATTCCTCCCCGTTTGAAAGAGTCCACAGAGTTCCATGTGGGCTGGGTACATTTGCAGAAGAAACATCAGTGGAATACTCTGCTTTTATTTATACTATAATTTAAAATTATCTTCTCTCTGTTTACAAGTTATGTTATATAAACACACACACACTTGATCAAAGAGATAGCAAACATGGAGTGTTATCTAATGGAATCAAAATAAAAATTAAAGTAAGATTTTGAACCAATACATCAACCACTTTATCTGTATCTGTGAAGCAAACACATGTCTGTATATTTGCTCTTGAGTGCACATTTATAAATCAAGTTTGACAAGTGGCATGGCTTGAATATGGAAAAAATCTATCCAATCAAAAAATATGGCAACTCTATGAGTCCTAGAGCAGTCAAGCCGGAAACCTCCCTGGAAGCTAAGATGACCAAACTGAGGCTGTCGTACTACAGACACATCATGAGAAGGGAAGACTCATTGGAAAAGACAATAATACTGGGAAAGGTGGAGGGAAGTGCAAAGAAGGAAGGCCACATGCGAGATGGATGGACTCTATTAAGTCATGGTTATGAATTTACAGGCCCTAAGCAGAGCAGTGGAGGACAGGAGGTCTTGGAGATGTCTCATCCATAGGGTCACCATGGGACAAGGTTGACTTGAGGGCAGTTAACAACAACAAAAACCTTTCTCTAATTATTTGGAATTTACTTTTCACACTGCCCTGATATTGGGACTGGCTTAGACTATTTAGTTATCATTGTGCAGTAGATCAGAGGTAGACAGGTTTATTGCTTTCAAGAGCTCTTTTTCACCACATCTCCTGGATTCTCCATATTCTTCACCTACCCCTCTAATGAAATCAGAAGTGACCTTCTGATCACTTCTTTCTTTCTTTCTTTCTTTCTTTCTTTCTTTCTTTTTTTTTAAAAAACTCTTTCTATTTAAAAATAATTTTTCATTTTGTTTTTGGTAAAACATTGCTTGTGTGGGAACACTTATATAGGAGAATGAATAACTTTGAATCTCATTCTTGGGGAAAAGGCAGGATAAAAATAACATGATTGATTAAATTATTGATTAACAATTAGATCCCTTGGAGGCTTCTGGAAGCATGATTCTTCCATTCTTTGGGGAATATTAGTAGGTGGGAAGGCATCAATGGCTACTAGAATGGACTAGAGGGGGGTCACATTAGTGCGGTGGGCTATGATTGTCATCTCTGTACTTGATACTGCTAATTCTGTTTTCATAGTTGAGTAAGCAAAATAATAACAATCATGTTATTCATGTTCCATTTTCACGCACAGCTCCCTTCATTCAATTCAGTGACCAGTTCATTCCAAATTGAAAAGACAGAGCTGTATTCAAAGTGTTTATCTATCTTGGCCTTTCCATTCTCTCCCCATACAGAGGACAGTTTCCTAACCACAACATTGTGAGGGATTCGCTGTATTTTACACTCTATAATGATTTCTGGGGTAAGGTTCCCCCCACCCATTAAAAAATTCTTTCGCAAACTATGATGTCCTTGAAGGCCTGCTCCCATGTCAGAACTGGAATTTGAAGTGAGAATGTGATATTCAGGATGGCACTGTATTTATATGAGAGTATGACACATTTCAATCTCTACCCTGTCTCTTATGACAAAATTTATTTCCGTACATAAATTTAACATGGCAAGTAGAATTAGGCTAAGTTAGAAATATCAGCTAGCATTGCACATGACACATAGCATTATTTTGATCTGGAGGTTGATTTCAATAATGCATTGCCCTGCATTTATTCTTAAGTGATGCCATCTTGTGGGGTGCACTGTACCATATGTCAATGGTATATAATTTAATCACCTCAGTAAGTAGCATAGGGGAAAATTGATCCATTTATTTAGTACAGTATGAATATGGCCTTCCAGATGTTGACAGTTTGGAATTCCCATGAGTCCTAGCCTGCACAGTTAAGAGTCTTTGTAGCCCAACGATATGTGGGAAGGAGGCATGTGTCCGACACTGTTGTGCAGCTGTACACTTTGAAAAAAAAACCATCCTCCAACATGAGGAAGATGTCTGGCATTAGTTTCTCTATTTGTAAATCACTGCATAACAATCTCATTATGGTTGAAACAACTATTATGTCCTTAGTTAAAAATATTTTGATTCAGCATTTACTACTACTACTACTACTACTAATAATAATAATAATAATAATAATTTTTATTTCTAGCCCGCCCCTCTGAACGAGAAATTGGGGCGGGGTACAGAAACATTGTAACTGTGGAGAGAAAAGGTTCATAGCACAAACCAGCTTTTACTACCCAAAAGTTAAGAGGAGGAGGAGGAGGAGGAGATAATGTTATCATATATTTCATTGTGTTTTAGGGAAAATTTCTTGTTTAGATCAAATCTCCCAGATTATGGTAATTGTGGCCCTGAAAATGAACTTTTTAAAGCTCTGTTTACTTGTTTTAATTGAAATTTTGTTTTTATTTTATTTCATTCATTATTGTTAGCTGGCTTGAGCACCATTTTGGGTAGACACTTCTGACAGAAATTCAATAAAGAATCACAAATATAATAAGACCTTGGGAATTTTTGTTTGCAGGGCTTTGCAGATGCAAAATGGACACATTGTGGGATACTGCAGTCAGTGTTCAAGATAAAGAAGGTAATAAAGTGGACAGAAGCACAACATCATTAACCCAAGAGAACTCCCTTGACTAACCTCTTGCTCTTGAAAAATTCATAATGAGCTATTAAATGGTCACAAGTCTATATGGTCTTGATTATATACCCCCTCCCAAAATGGAACTGTTTGAGTGACAGGGTGACCTGTTTCACCCTGTGCTGTGATTGGTTCAATAATGACTTGAAAAGGACAAATGTCTTCTATGGAAGTAATCAGCATTGCTTTCCAACAGCTCTCTGGATTTTCTTTGGAGTTAAAGAAAAGCCAGTCAAACACAGAATAGAAAACTATGTTTTCTTGCAGTGAGCAAAATAAATTAAGAAGTTGGGGACTGGGGGTAGAAAGTCAAAGAAACGAGTTCTGGTAGTTTCTGTCCCACAGTTTAGTCCATTCCATGTAACTTGCTGGTACTTCATCTTAAATGTGCCAGATTTTGTGATTGTCAGGGATGATGACATCCTCTGCTTCCTTAGCAATCTTACAGTTTCTAGATGGGGTTATCTGCAATCCTCACAGTAGCTGGGATGTGTATTGGTTACTTGTGTGTGTAGCTTCATAACACACAAGAGTACAGACACACACCCACAGGTAGCTCAAAACAATTGGCGGGGTGGCATATATGTTAGGGCTATTATGATGAGTATCTATATGTCAAATTTTACTATCATACCACCATTGAGGAGTTTCCCAGAGTTTTGGCCATCCAACTTCTTCCTCTTTAAACTATGTCAGGTTCTATTAGATTAGGGGCTGCACTCAGCAGTGCCTTAAGAATGTGATTGCATGGGTAGAAGCTTTAGTACAGCTTTGCTTGAACCAAATGATGAGTATCTAGGACTTGGATGAAAAACAGACAAACACTTCAGATAATTGTGCAATTTGCTTAGCTCTTCACCGAAAGGTCCTCTCTCATGGAACGTCCCCGTGTTTTGACACACACATCAAGAAACCCCGAAAATGCTGTTCAGCTGTATTCGTTTTCCCCAGCCCTTCTTAAAATTCTTTGTAAACCTCTCCGTTTCAAATGCTACTGTATACATAAACCTTTTTGATTAATAAAAGTGTTCGGTGGGAAACATGTTTGATGTTTACAGAGCCTGCTGCAACACTGCCTGAATTAATTTTGCCATATTGAGCTTACTAAATCCAGCTTTTTAAAGTAGGTTATTCTTTTGAAAGATGTTGAACTCGCTTATTCTCGCTCACCCAATCTCTCTGGGCTGTCAGTCATTTGATAAAATAAAGGTCTATTCTTATTATCAGTGGTGAATTCCAGTTAACGAAAGTCTGTAGTGGAAAGGTCAAGAGACTAATCACTTATATCCTTTCAACAGCTATCTTCTTTCTTAGCCGGGACTTCAGATAAATGTAAAAGGAAAAAAAAAAGGGGGGGGGGATTTTCAGATTTAGGCTTGATATGCTTTGATATAGTCTGATTCTCGCTCTCACCCCCTCTGGCAGAAAATGCCAGTTTGTCCACTAAGTGATAAGTTGACTTCTCTGTGATATTTTGCTCATATTAAGGAGTGTGAGGAATGAAAGGAATACATGTTTGAATGTGTCTGCATCTAGGAGAGGTACTGTTTTTGCGGCCCAATGCATCATCTGTGCTGTGAAAGGCATGGCACTTTGGAGCCACATTTCTCTGCTCTTATGAGCTGAGCAATTATTGCTACTTTCCGGCTTTCAAATAAATCAGGGACACCTTGCTGTGGCAGATTAGGCACACAGAAAGTAGATGTTAGAGTCCCATTTTCAGCTATATCACACTGGAAGTAGTGTTTCAGTTGGGGTCCTTGAGGGTCTTTCACAGTGTGATTATAGCTAATGGACCATAGAATGTGACTCCATGCTGTACTTGCAGTCATGTGAAATATTTATATCTTGCTGTTAATTCTATTTTTCCCCCTGTATATAGCACTCTTCTGGCTGAGGATTAATATGTATATAATACTGTAATTCCTGGGGTGTTTTCTTTACTTAGTACACTGTAGTACTTGTGTCATAAGACTTTGCCATAAAACATAAAACAGTAATATAAGACTGGACTGGAAGCACATTGAAGAAATGTTATTTGACATAAAAATGAGAATTGTGTGTGTGTGTGTGTGTGTGTGTGTGTGTGTATTTCTCCTTTTAATGTCAAATAATATTTCTCCAATGGACTTCCACTACATTCTTCTACTGCAATATGTTGAAATGAAGTTCCCATCCGTACCTATCAGTGAGGAAGCTAGAATCCTCTTTCCCATGTCTTCTCAGGCCAGTCTGCCACTGTTTCGATACCTATCACTGTCTTTTTCATGCCACAGTTGTATCTGTAGGATCTGTTTTGGACTTCATGTCAAGGATCAGTTGCAGTCCATGGCTCTTGAATCCAAGCCTGGATTTGACAAGAAGAGCCACAAAGAGGAACCAAGAACATGGTTTTGCAGATTGGATTGTTCAACAGGAGAGGAACTATGAGAAAGATTTTTACAACGTACCGCTTCGCATTTCTCATATCCAGACGGTGTAGTGGGAAGGTAGGAAAAACAAATGATTCCCCTGACATTGGTGAATATATGGGGATTATCATACGGAAGCACTTACCATTGGTCGAACGTTGACAAAAGGTTCCAGGAGTGTTCCTGACGCATGAAGGTGTGATAGTGCGCCGTGCTTCTAAAACATCATTGAGGTGTTCTGCTTCTCTCCCATAGAGGAAGCATGCCATTTGTTTTTTTTAATAATGGGATCTCTCACACAAATGATGTGTCAACAGAAGAGAAGCCGGACACCTCAATGATATTTTAGAAGTGCGAAACTTTATCACACATTTTTGCTTCAGGAATGCTCCAGGAACCTTTTGCCCATGGTAAGGCTCCGTGTGATAAGTTCCTATGTGAACTTGTCTATAAGGTAAGATAATCCAGTCAGCATGAACTTGCTGGTGTTATATTGAAACACTTTCAGAAAGATAGTGAAGAACTGTATGTCTGTAATCCAAGACAGCTAGTCAGGGTATTTTTCTTTGCTTATAAAATTTTATTTGAATACTTTTTATTCCTTCTTCTCACATTATAGTGTACATTGCACTTTCTCTGTCATTTAATCAATTGATTGCCTGATCATTAAGCTACTTCTCAGGGTTTTTTAATATTATAATTATTTCAATAGTTAGAAAATGGATATCCCATCAATATGGCATTGAAATGTACACATAGGTACAATTTCTCAACAACGATATACAAAAGAGATAATGCAAATAGGAACATATGTACAAAAAGCAAAAGATAAAAGTACTCATTGAAGGAGAAAATTTAAATTGACTAAAAATGATTGGTAGGATAAAAACTAGAAGGAGTAACAAGAGCAACAACAACAGGACAAAGAATTTAAGAATAAGGAAGATAGAATAAGAACTAGATTCAAAATAAAATATTAAATACTGTACAATTCACATTTCTACCTCAAGAAGAAACTGAGAGAATGGAAATTAAAGCATCCATGGAAAGCACAGGTAAAAAGCTGAAAAGCTAAAACGGTAATAACTAACAGCACAAAGAATTTTTTTAAAAAACAACAACAAACCACTACAGGAGAATAGTTTGATGCAAGGCTGATAGGAGGAGGAGAGTAAAGGAAGAATTAGAATGGAGAAAAAAGATGGAAGAAGATTAGTCAATTAAAGAAGGCCACATGCAACAGAGCACAAGTCTAACTCTACTATATCCCATCTCTAAAGCTTTTATTTCTCTCTCCAGTGTTTTTCTCCATGCAACAAGTGAGAAAGAAAGTATAATTATGAGTTTTATCAAAGTTGTGACACTCTGAAAAGCAGAGCAATGGAAAAACATTCATAAATATGTCACAGTATTATTATAAAGTGGACGTTCATTGTTCATACACATTGGGCTGAAGCAGATGGGCAGGAAGGAGTGGTCAGAAGCCGCTCCCAGCCCAATAAAGCTAGGGCCTCTGTGGCCCTGAAAGCACCTCCCACCATGTCCTCAAGTAGAAGCAGGAAAGACCCACTTCTTTTGGGGCTGGGTTTGGACCACCTAGCCCCGGGATGGCTTCCAGACGCTCTGGGGACCTGCATTGTGTAAACACCATGCCCCTAAGCAGCTGGACACTATCCCTGTTTGCCTGTCTGTTTCAGGCCATCGTTGGCCCAACAAATGTCACAGGCACACCTTGAATCTTTTGTTGTTGTTGTTTTGATATTGGGCAGACAAAAGTTGATATGCCTGGGGGGGAGGGTTGACAAGTCTCTTGTTCTGGTCACTTCCTTGGTACATTTGGCTTGGCAGTAGCAGACTGTCCCTGGAGAAGTGGGGGATCATTCAAAATGGTCCACCATGAAGACTTATGGAAGTCTAAGGATCCCTGAATGCTTTGGGGGATTTGCTGGCTGATTCTGATGATTTGGTCAAAGTCTTGGTCTCACTATCAAACAATAAGGACCCTTAATACAGTTGCTCCCAAACACTTACTCTAGCTTTGGAACCTGACATTTTCCTTGATTTACAGAAGATGCATAGGCAATGAAACAAATGGCTAGCATTCAGACTGTGTCTAGAGTGCAGGCTGTGTTGTGTAGTATGAGGAAGCATGTTTGAAAATTAGCAGGGACTCTATCATGCAGTGCGGGGGGGGGGGGTGCCTCGCAAAAATGTCAGATTTTGCTTCTACTATCATATCATTGACATGCAGCCTAGTGGAGTTATTTTGAATAATCAGCAGCCTGTTGGGAACAGGCCTGGGGAAACAGGGATGGAAACCTCAGTTATCTGCTGTAAAAAAAATTGGTGGAGAAATGTCTTGAAGAGATAGTTCCCCACACTCACTCAGAACTCATTGGTACAGTTATTGTGGAGTCCAGAGAAAGATGCACAGCATCTCAGCTGGTTAGAGTTTTTGGGATCACTTTCAGTTGTTGTGACCTCATGCTGTGGACAAAATAGTAAAATCAGTCTGTCCCAAAAAACCTCAGCATGACTTTTGCTTCTCTTGGTTGATAGGATCCATTAGAGGTGCATGGGGTGGATGGTAAGTGCCTCACAAGATTAGGAAGAAGCAAATGCCTTATTATTATTATTATTATTATTATTATTATTATTATTATTTTCTTCTTATACACCTCTTCCCATGAACTTTGAAAGAAGTGGTAGTGCATCAAATTCTGATGAGACCTCCCTGGATCCAGAGGTACCTGAGAAATAACCCTTGTGGCTAATATTCCTGTTTTTGGTCCAGGTGCTGGGGCATTTACAGCTTGGGCAACCTCTAATATCTTTAGAATGAAGAAATAATCTGGGATCATTTCAGTCTGGTTCCAGCTCAGGGTGCACTACAGAAAAAACCTTAATTCTCCTGTCTGATGACCAGCCCCAAGTAAAAGGGAGAGTGTGTTGCTACCCTGTTAACCTTCCTGAATCTCTCAGTTGCTTTTCATAGCATTTGTCATGGTATTCTACTGGACCATCTCTGTGAGGTGAGAGTAGAAGATGCTGTCTTATGATGTTGTAAAAGAAAAGGCTGATGGGAAACACCTTCTCTTTTGACCCAACAAATCACATGCAAATTCATGCAATGAAATTAGTGGAATTTTTGGGGAAAAAACAATCTTTATTTTAGTTATTTATTATTTTGATCTGGAATTCAGTTTCTGGTTACTCAAGAGACCACCTTCTTAGTCCTTGAGGTCATCTGGAGACACTACTGGTGGGTCCATAGATTCCTGAGACCTATTGAAATCTAATCTACCATTGTTCAGAGCAGGAAATCTAGTCTGTGTCACACATTATTTATAACACATCTCTCTCTGATATTTGACATACTCTAGCAATTGTCATTTTTAGGTGCAAATTGAAAATGTACATGTGTTTGAAAACAGTATACTGTCTCCTTCATTGAAAGCATAAATATGTATTTAAAAGTTCTGTATAATTTTTATTGTACCTTTTATGCTTGTTGTATATTGTTTTGAAAGTTTCTGATATGGACAGACAGATATGCAGATATATTATCTGATATTTGTTAATAAATACATAAGTAGAGAATAAATACGTCTCATCAAGTTATTTTGCTAGGAAAAAACTGCCGCATTTAGCTGCCTGCACATTGACCTGGAAGTGTGTCTCATAGAAATCAGTAGGGGTGGCTTCTCAATATGATTGTACTGTTCATCTTTAAAGTATATAACAACTTCTTATCCTCTAGGAAACAAACAAATAAAAACCCCAATAAAACCCAATTCTACGTACCCCACTTTTTTTGGATGCTCTGAAGAAAATACTAAACTGTCAGACGGCATTGTTTGTGGGTAAATGACTTTCTGAAATAGCTTATTTTTTTCCTTCCCATTGAGATTAAGAAGAAAATATTACAGCTAGAAAACAGGGTAGGTGAAATTGATTTCATTTAACAATAACCTTCCAGCCTCGCTTCACGTCCTACTCAAATAACCTTTGTAACTAATTATAGTGGGATCTGAAAATAAAGCACTTCTAGGCTGAAGGGTTTTAGAAGTCATCAAAATTATCCAATGCTCAATGGACCAAAAATTCTATAAATTATTATCTTGCACTCTGTTGCATGTCTGCCTGCAAGTTAACATCTATAGAGTTGTGAGAGGTAAACACACATATCATCAAATGTTCTATTGATAGTCAGAGGTGTTAAAGGTAGCACAGGAAATCAATCTTATCTAAACTCACTTTCTTCTTTTCTCTTTGTATTAAAAACAAGGTAATCAGCATATAATTTGTTCTATAGTATATTCTTTCATTGTCCTTGGAAGAAAAACCCACATTGATAATGTCAAGAAAAAAAATATTGTGCATTCATGTGCACACATAGACAGGACATAGTTGATGGTACTCATATCTGTGTTTTTGGGGAGCGGGAGGGGGGAAATTTATTTAAATCTGAACTTTTGTGATATAGGGTAATGTCCAACTCAATACACAAAATGTCCAAGCAATTGGCATGCTTATTCTATCACACAAAACAACGTCTGTAGAAATGTTCCTTTCTTTGTCAAAGTCTTTTCAAGCATTCTGTCCAGAAGAAAACATGAAATAGGCCCAGAAATGTAGCTATTGGGAATGAAGGATAGTGATTACAAATAAGATTTCTTAGTATGAACAGTTTTCAGTGTCTCAGTTTGAGCAATGCTGGAAGTTTGGGGATTGAAAGAAAATTTCATAGGTGGGCAGAATTCTAACTTGGAGGCAATATATTCACCTCCATAGCTACACTTCTAAGTAGGCCCCATTGTAGGGTTCTAGGTATTCCTTACCCAATCCTTGCTCCCCTGTATGGTAACCTGACATATGAGAGATTATTCATAGAAGTAAGTAATGGGCATGCGAAAGAAAGATTCACTTTGTACCACATGTGCTCTTTAAATGCATATATGAGCCTCTCTCATGCTGGAAGAATACATCCTTTTAGGGGATTCTCTGAATTTTGGCAGAAACACATCTGGAAAGGTAGGTCTCAGTAACTCACACTCACACAGAACTATTTTTCAGAGGACAGTTTATTGAGCATGCAAAATTATATATTGTAAAGTATAAGCATACACATAATATGTGCATTGTTGGTTTGTTGTGTGCCTTCACATAGTTTCTGACATGGTGATCCAGAGGGGGTTTTCTTGGTAAGATTTGTTCAGAGGAGTTTTGCCATTGCCTTTCCTTGAGGCTGAAAGTGTGTGACTTGCCAAAGGTCACCCAGTGCGTTTCAGGGCCAAGCGGGGAATTGAACTTTAGTCTCCAGAGTCACAGTCCAATACTCAAAGCACAACAATACACTGGGTCTCTAAAACATGCATTGGGGGACTGTAAATAATGAGGAAGGGCTTTGTAAATGGAGACTAACTAAACAAGAAAACAAAGGAGCATCAGTTGCTTTAAAATAATAATTTGAACACAGAGAAAAAAAGTCTGAGAGGCCTCTAAAGATTCATGCCATGACTGCAATGCATGAGTGGGGTATAAAATGCTACATAGGTTGCTCTGTCTATGTTGGTGGGGGGAATGTTATTAGGTAGATCTCAGAATAGGGAAAATAGGCCGGCAGGGGGCCTCATAGCCACATCCCAGAAGAGACTGATACAATCCTCTGGCTGAAATTTTCACACCTAGGACTAAGGGATCTTGACTCCATCTTAAAACTCACTAAACAGAAGTTCAAGCTTAACTTGTTTGATTTCAGTAAGGATTCAACAAAGGAGGGAGAAGTGAAGCCTTCTCCTCAGGACAAAAACAACAGCAGTTCATAGTCTAATGGCCAGATTAGAAAGAATTTGTATAAAATGGGATCAGAAAAAATTAATTTATTGTGTTCTGTAATCTAATATAATTTTTTTTTTAAAGTAGGGTGATTTTCACCTTTTTCTCTTATGGTGCTCAGGAGTCTTGCCTTCAACTAGAAGCAGAAAAATGCACAAAAAAAGTTGATTAGTGATGTCATCTTTGCTGTGTAGAAGAATAGTGGCTAACAAAGGGTTGTCAACAATAAACTAGAGGTTTTTAATGGATGTTGTGCCATAGACAAGGAAAACTAATCAGAATTAGGATAAAGATTTCATGCTAATCCCCTTTGTGATTTCCCTCTCAATTGGATGCTATTAATATCTGATAAATTGTGTTGAGATAATTTCTTTCCTTGAGGGTCCTATGTTTTGTTATTTGTAGTCAAGTTAGCTTTCAGTTTATAGTGTTCCTATGAATTAGAGATGTGTTATGAGGGATCCTTTGGAAGAGAGATTTGTCATCAAAGCCCCAGTTTAGGTCTTGGAAAGTCATGACTGTGGCTTCTTTGAATCAGTACATCTGTAATATGGTCTTCCTGTTTTCCTACTGTTTTCCACTTCACTGAGAATAATTGTCTTTTCTGGTTAGTCATGGCATCCCATAATGTGTCCAAAGTACAAAAACTCCAGTTTAGTCATTTTGGCTTCTAGAACAAGTTTAAATATGATTTTATCTTGGACCCATTGATTTGTCTTTTTGGGATTCCATGCATCTTTGGAGCTCTCCTCCAGTGCCACATTTCAAATGAGCTGATTTTCCTCCTCAAACCTAAAGGCAACATCATTTCATTATTTCCACTGTGGAAGGTTACGTGGACCCTCCTCAGTAGCAGTGGTTAGTTGGAAGATATAGTTCTGCATCTTCTCCAGTCTTCATCAATCCATTTCATTGGAAAGGATTTCATGGGACGACAACAAGCGCTTTAAAAGTTACTTTTACAAAAATAATATTACAAAAATTTACCAAGTCTGAAAAAAAAAATCTCAAAGTGCACCAAGAAATGCTTCACCTTCTAAAAAATAAACATTTAACTATTACATTGCTAGGCTTATCTTTTCATATGTAAATCCAGCTCTTCACATTTCATATGAACTACCAGAGGTTGATATATACATGGACACCCACACCCACCCACACTAATTTCTTCATGAGATTTTGACTACAAACTCATTTAAGGCAAACAAAATGCTAAGCACTCATAATTTAAACATAGAAATTGACAGATTCAAAAATATTACAGTTGTCATACCTGCCACTTTGCTACTCATTCTGAGGTTATCTTTCTAGGGTTGCAAATAAAGAGAAGCTTCTGACTGAAGCAGTGTATTGAACTGGGGGAGTATAGACATGTAGCAATCAAGTTCTTTCAACTAAATAAGTGCATTACTTTCTTCTTCCTCATCAAGACACATCTGTGCCATGCATGTATGCCAGTGAAAGCAAAAGAAAGGCTTTGCCACATGAAATACACTTGGGTGGATTTTCTGCATTTGGCAAGGTTAGCCCTGGAGAACGAGGAACCAGATAGTTTTTCTTTGATAAATGATAAAATTACAAATAGACATGGCATGCTATTTGCAAAATCTCTAACACTTTGCCTGAATAGAAATATTACAAATGTAACAACATCCAGAACCATAAATGATACTAAGCGAAAAGCTCATAGGTAATAGATGTATAGGATTTACACAGAGTTAACATAAATCAAGTCATGGCTAACAGTGGGAATTTGACATCATATATATATATATATATATATATACACACACACACAGTGGTCCCCCGGGTTACGAAGGTAATCCATTCCGGGATTACCTTCGTAACCCGGAAGTCGTTCGTAACCCGGGGGACCGCTTTAACCAATGCACAACGCGCCGGAAGTGCACTGTTTTAAAGCATCCAGGTTGCGAATTTTTTTCACAACCCGGGTTTTTTTTCGTTGGCCAGGGCCGTTTTTCAGGCCCTGTCGGTTTCGGGTCCCGGGGATTTCGGATCCCGAGGGATTCGTATCCCAGGGGACCACTGTATATATATATATATGGGGAAAACTAGGAAAGAGTAAAGCACTCTTATTCTTATACTTTACATTTTTATTTGTGGTGTTAGTCTGTTGTAATAAAAATCAACAAAATTTCTTATGGAGTATTGCCTGGCCATGGACATGATAACTCCAATATTTGAGACCTAGGTTAAACCCCTGCCAATGTCTTAGTGGGCCTCAATGCAGTTATAAAGCATGAGACAGTAAGCACCTGAGAATGACATTGAAATAAAAATGTGATAGAGCACAACAACAGAATTTTTTAAAAAATGAGAGAATGCTTTTATCTTTGAAAATTACATTTCCCAGCTCTGCATTGAATGGGAGGAATGTTTCACAACCCACTGTTTAAGAACACATGGGAGCTGCAGTCCAATGAAAGACATTTTCCAGACTTTTGAATTAAAAAAAATGTGTGCTTCCCATTTCAGGTGTTCTTCAGTTACCACCATTTAATGGTATTTTTGTGTCTTCTCAATATACATTTGGAACCAAGCTTGCAGATTTCTAATCACTATATCAAATGTTATGTTCTGTAGCTACTTTCCTAAAGAACACATTCTGTATTCCTTGACAAACAGTGGGGCAGATTTGGTGGGTTCAGAAATCTGGTGGTACTCTGAAGTCCAGGTGCATCGAAATATTGATAGAAGGCATTAATCCAGAGACAGTCAAGCATACTTAAGAGCCATTGAAATCAAGTATATTGTTCAGCACTGAAGAACCTCTGTCTTCAGTTTAATGAGATTTTAAGCACACTTCATTTTTTTTCTGGGGCTACATCCACTGATGAAACTCAATCAAGCAAAGGTGATGAAAACCTATGCTGCAAACCAAACCCCTTCCTTCAATCCACACACTTATTTTGGCTGTTATTTGAAGAAAACAATTCTTAACGTTACTATTCGATTGCTGTGACATATTAATGGAATAGAGATTGTGCATCCCCTTCTGTTCTCCCCCTTCCTTTAAATCAATTTACTCAGGTGACAGCTTAGAGTCAGGGGGGAAAAAGTGGGCAGAGAAAAAGTTGTTAAGACAGACCCCCAGACTTACAGAAGATGGGAGAAACATTTTTCTTCAATATTTGTTCTGACATTTTCCACCTAAGCTTTTCAATCAGTATCCCACTGAGTCTTGGGGATAAATTGATAAAAAATAAATAATATACAGTCCCATGTGAACTGAAGTTAACACTGCTGAAATGGAAAGGGGTTCTGTCTCTCTGTGTGTGGATAATTTTAGAAGAAAATAGAACGTACAGTGGGTTTTTTAAAAATCCAATTTTGCCATATGTACCTGAGAGAAAAGAAAAGAAGTGGGTGGTGGAATGCACAAATAAACTAAAGGGAGCTGAAATGGCCTAGTAAAGCATTTATTTAATTTTCTTTTTCCTACCTTTTTTTATCTGATTAATGTTCAGGTTTCATTCACGGCCAAGATGGGAAAAGCCTGGAATGAAAAATGGTTGAAATAAATAACGTCGCTAGGGAATGGGATTTCACTATAATCCCATTTAGGGAGAAAATAGACTTTATTTGTCAGAGTCCAAAAAAGTGATGTTGAAGAGCATGACTTCCAAAAGTTGGTAGCATTTATACCTACAATGGTATGTGATGGTCTATTCTTGAAAATGGCAATACACGCAAACAACTAGTTTTAAGAGAGTGTGTGCATAAGATTCAGACACGTAGCTATTTTGTTGTAGAGTTGTTATGCCCTGGTAAACTGAAAAGACCCAGCGTGGTGTAGTAATTTGAGTGTGGAGCTATGACTATGGAGACTAGGTTTAGATGTGTCAGAGGATGGGAATGGCAAAACCCCTTTGATGAAACTTGCCAAGAAAACCCCATGATAGCTTCACCTTAGGGTCATTGTAAGTTGGAAATGATTTGAAGGCATACAACAGCAACAAATCATCTAGAATGAAAAGAAAGGAGTGTGGCTGAAAAACTTCTATACAGTATCTCACAGTGAAAACTATATTATATTTTATTAAGATATCTACCCCTATGCAGAAGTGTTGCACAAAAAGTTTACATAAAATAAAATACTGCTTTTAGTGACCCCTAAGATTTGGAGGTGATTCCCAAGCAGGAAGAGGGGACAGAGGTAGGGACTGGAGACCTGGGGAGGGTGTGTGGAAGGAGGGAATCATGTTGAGGAAGATCAGGCCTCCCAGTAGAAGAACGGTCCTTTCCTTTTAGCCCTGGGAGTCAAAGGATGGGGGTTCCAGACCCTAGGAGACAGGATATGCTTGCAGGTGGAGACACCAACAGCCTGACCCCAAAGCTCAAAGAGAACTATCTAGTGGATGGGGGCTTTGGCATAAAGAACAGCATGAATGGGAGGCTATGGAAAAGCCTCTAAAGTGGGACTAGATGTAACTCACAGTTAGAAAGGGGTGGGGGTGACTTAGAGTCAGGAAGTCTCTAAGGGAGAGATTTCCTCCTGAAAAGGTGTTACAAACTTTCTGTTTTCTGTTAACCCTATCTGGTGTATGTCTGTGAATAAAACATTCTTCAGTCAGAGTGTGGAGTCTTCCCTATACCTGAGAGGGAAACACATAGGTATCCTCAGTTTTGATATCTCCCACATTTTTATAAGAAAAATAAAAGTCCTTCAAGCTCTTTCTGCCCCCCCCCCCCCAAAGTAGTCTTCACATTTTGGTAAATTCTTCAAAAGTGAAATATAGTTAATTTTTCCCACATATATATCGACAAAATTCCAGATGCATAGAAGCATGTTGCAACAGCTTGTTGTATAGGTGTTCAAGGTGAGGAGGGTCTTATGAAAGTGAGGGCTGGAATAAGGCTTCTGGAGATTTACCTCTCTATATCTGTGGAGCCCTGGTGGAACAGTGGTTAAATGCCGGTATTTCAGCCACAACATTGTAAGTTCAATCCAAGGGCTCTGAGTTTGACTCAGCCTTCCATCCATTTGTAGGTCAGTAAAATGAGTTTTCAACTTGTTGGGGGCAATTTGTAAACTGCTTAGAGAGTGGTGAGTCCCCTATTAAGCAGAATAGGAATGTAAATGCTAGAACTATTGCTTTATTTCACACAACATTTAAATGGCTTTTAATATTCAAAAATAAAGCCGTTGGCTTACCTACCACATGACACTGCCTCTCCCTACATACTCCTGCATCACATGCTGCCTTGCCAACCAAGTTTGATTATAATGATTGCAAGGAATCCTTTCACTGATGGGAAAACCTGTCAATAAGCCTCCAATTACATAGCTGTCTCATTAGTCCCTGAGTGTGGTAAGTTCTTCACATGGAAGTTCCAGAACTGGGCAGTCATGTAATAATAATAATAATAATAATAATAATAATAATAATAAAATAATAATAATTTATTTGTATTTCCCACCTCTCCCTGCAGATCGAGGCGGGATTCCAACAAGTTAAAACAATAAAATATTTAGTACAATGTGCAATACAACAATTACAATGAGGAATACAAAATTAAGTAAACTACATTAAAAACAGTACTTAACTCTAGCTGTCACAGATATCTGTCTGATTTACAGCTGTTCTTAATCATTCACGGCACTCCTGACAATTCGTTAGATGTCATAACATGTCAGGTGAGTAGGCCCGCAGGAAGAGATCTGTCTTAAGTGCTTTTTAAAAAGACTCTAAGGTGGTAATGAGATGGATCTCTTCCGGCAAGTCGTTCCAGAGTTTTGGAGCTACAGAGGAAAATGCTCTCTTAGATGTTAACATCAATCTAGTATTAGGACCTTCTAATAGATTTTTCCCTGATGTTCTGAGGGTGCGGGGCGGATTATGTAGGGAGAGGCATTCCTTCAAGTAACTCGGGCCTGGGCCATATAGGGCTTTAAAGGTAACAACCAACACTTTGTATTGTGCCTGGAAGCTAAATGGCAGCCAGTGTAAGGATTTTAGAACATGGGTGATGTCATCAGTTCTAGAAGCCCCTGTAAGCAGTCTGACTGCCACATTTTGAATCAGCTGAAGCTTCCGGACTTGGTACAAAGGTTGCCCCATGTGGAGCGTGTTACAGAAGTCTAAACGAGAGGTTACCAGTGCATGTATCAGTGTTTCAAGGTCCCCTCTGCCCAGGTAGGGATGCAGCAGGTGTATCAGCCGAAGCTGATACCATGTACTCCTGGCTGTTGCCTCCACCTGTGATGTCAGCTGGAGGGACGAATCCAGGAGTACACCCAGACTGCGAAGTTTGTCCTTTAGGGGAAGTGTGACCCCATCCAGGACAGGATGACAAATTTCCATCCCTGGGCTCGGAGAGCCTATCACAAGTGCCTCCGTTTTCTCTGGATTCAGCTTAAGTTTGTTTTCCCTCATCCAGCCCATTACCAACTTCAGGCAGGAATTCAGAGGGGGGGGGGATGCCATCCTCGGTTGCTCCAAGAGCCGGAGACATAGAAAACTATATTTGTGTGTCATCAGCATATTGATAACACTGCTCCCCATGTCTCCGGATGCTCTCTCCCAGTGGCTTCGTGTAAATGTTAAATAGCATAGGAGACAGAATGGTTCCCTGAGGGACACCAGATGTCAGCTCTCTTTTACGAACCATCTGGAACCTTCCTGAGAAATAGGACTGGAACCACTGGAGAACAGTGCCTCTGATGCCCACTTACCTCAGGCTTTCCAGAAGGATACCATGGTCCATGATATCGAATGTCACTGAGATGTCCAAAAGCACCAATAGGGTCACACTTCCCCTATTGATGCCCAGACGGAGGTCATCAACCAAGGCGACCATGGATGTCTCTACTCCATATCCCCTCCTGAAGCCAATTTGAAATGAGTCTAGATAATAATCAGCTTCATCCAAGGCGGCTTGGAGTTGGAAGGCGAGTAATGTCAGTTAAGCTTGTTGCACAGGCCCGTGGGACAGGCCTGGTGTGGAATGAAAGGGAGTGGGCTGGGAAAAGGATGGTGTAAAGGACACATTTTACCTCACATCAGAATGGCACTGGCAGAGGCAGAATTTCCCATTCCTTTTCTGATCCATCCCAGAGGAAGCGATTTTCAGGAATGCTTCTGAACAGTTCCTGAAAAACACCTCCTGTGGGACAGATCAGGAATGGAATGGGTTCTGGCTTGAGGTAATATGCATCCTTTGCCCCATCCTGTTCCCATCCCGCTCCCTTTCGTTCCAAGTCAGGCCCATCCCAGGGGCCTGTGCAATAAGCTTAAGTGTCTCTTCCTCTCCACTTGTAGGGACTTTTAGGGCTTCTCAATAAATCCCTACAGATGATCCCCTTGCAGGGCATGCAGTTACAGGAAAATAGTTGAATGCAGTTCCATCGATCCCTTTGGTCTCCAATGACATGGTCATATTGGAGGGGCTGTATCAGTCCAAAAGCCAGTTTGGAGGAGATATAGCTACAGAGATATACCTCTCCTGGTGCTGGATTTCAGACAATATGATCCTATCCAGAATATCTTGTGACTTCATTTCTTGAGCTCATGGAAATGGCCATGTAGGAGGGCTGTGTCACTTAAAGGTAGGTTTGAGGGATCTTGGTGGTTGTGTGGCCAGTAAAGAATTTTAAACTCCTCAGTGCCTGAAAAAAGTGAGTTGCAATAGCATAAATTCAATTTAATGTCATTGAAATACATGAACAATTTGCAAATTTCTGGCAAATTCTCATTAAAAAAACTAATGGAAACAAAATTCTCACTCACTTCAATACCTTGTTTTTGAAGAGGGGGCAACTGGAGGGAATGCCATAGGGAATGAGAGGGTGAAAGTCAAGTGGAAACCTGAACATTTCCAGCCTATCCTACGTCATGTTAGCTGGTTGAAAAGGCAGAATTTATAAATAATAAATAAATATTCCTTTGAAAAAGCACTTTCTTTGGTGGAATCAATGTTCTATTAGCAATAGGACTGCAAAGCAATGTGCAACTCGCATATAAAATATGACTTTTAGCTGATTGTCATCTGGGATTTTGTTCTGCATGTACAGTTCAACAGAATGGAAAGGACTGGAACACTGTAGATAATTTTGGCTCAATTATGTGGTATATTTGGGGGGAAAACAATCAAGGTAAATTGAAATTGAAAGATAAGGGGAGAGTCGTTTTATTTCCCACAGTAAATAGAACTTACAATAGTCAATCTGTCCAAATGCTGAAAAAGAAATTAGAGCTTTTAATCACCAGAACTGAATGCATCAAACGACTTGTAGGTGAAAGCATGTGTTAGAGAATATTCAAAGTAAATAGGAAAAGTGCTGTAGGTTTCAAACCTGTTACTACAGGAGATAGTGCTGTACTGTACTTTCAAATAACTTGGTAAAGGTATAGGCACTAAGAATTCTTGGGATGAAAATTTTGAAGAAGGCTTGAGGAACTGAGATTTTTACAGTATTCCTAAAAACCCGAATTCTTACTTCTCACTGGTCTGGAAAACATGTGACTGGCCAAATGAAAGACAACCTACTAGCCATATATTATGCCCTACCAGAGACTCAACAAAATATTTGTTTTTGTTCCCAACATAGCATGTATAGCAATCCCAACATGTATAGCAATACAAGATTTACCAGGAGTCATTGGTGGAACTTTTACTGGACCATCATGCTTTAGGAATGTAAAAATTTGTTACTTTCATTTTTAATAGAATCATAGAGTTGGAAGAGACCACAAGGGCCATCCAGTCCAGCCCTTGCCATGCAGACACTCACAATCAAAGCACCCCCAACAGATGGCCACCCAGCCTCTGTTTAAAGACCAGCAAGGAATGAGACTCCACCACCCTCCGAGGGAGTGTGTCCAACAGTCAAACAGCTCTCACTGTCGGGAAGTTCCTCCTAATGCTGAGGTAGAATCTCTTTTCCTGTAGCTTGCATCCATTGTTCCGGATCCTCTTCTTTGGAGCAGCAGAAAACAAGCTTGCTCCATCCTAAATATGAATACCTTCCAATATTTAAACAAGGCTATCATATTACCTCTTAACCTTCTCTTCTCCAGGCTAAACATAGCCAGCTCACTAAGTCTCTCCTCGCAGGGCATGATTTCCAGACCCTTCACTATTTTCACTTCCCTTCTTTGGACACGGTCCAGTTTCTCAACATCTTTTTTTAATTGTGGTGCCCAGACCTGGACACAGTATTCCAGGTGAGGCCTGACCAAGGCAGAATAGAGTGGTAGTATTATTTTCCTAGATTTAGACATGAGACTTTTTACATTCCTGGTGAGAAGGTTCATTATTACATTCATTCTTAATTCAGCTGACCTGAAACCATTGATGCTGCAATGCTATGCCCACTTAACTGGACATAGGCTCTCTTGAACTTAGCAGGATAGTTGTGTTCTGTCAACATGATATACAGCAGTTAAGGACTTAGCAATGCTTATGAGATGCTGGTGAGTCTATGTGCTCATAATCCATTCCTCTAAGAGAAACAAAATGTGGATGGCTTGAATGCAGTGAAGACCAGATTTGAAACACATTTTCTTTATATTTGCTCTTCCTAAATCAAAGCATGGCTATGTCTTCAAGAATGAATGTGCTTCATTCTGAATTCTAATCAGGTCAGTGGGCAACCAGTTGGCATGCAGTTATGTGCAGCAGAAAAGATGGGCATAGAAGGAAGGACTACTCTAATCAAAGTACTCACACCGTACCCTACTTGACATACAACACCACTTTAAACAGTAGTGTTCTCTTAGGGGGAAAAAAGACCTGCAGTACTTTGCCACTCAGTTATTTGCATAATTTTAAGGAGCTGGAAATGTCAATGCTATTTTACCATAATTGTTGGAAATGATTAGTTATACCATTTATACACTCCGTTTTTTTTTTTTTAAAGAAAGAACCTGCCTTCATCTTTTTACTCTTTAATATTAATGGCAAATAATTAAATGAATGAGAACAAACATTAGGTGTAAAACATAATGTACAGGCTGGAAGTATGCTAATTATCTATTCCACAGTAATTTTCTAGATTTGCCATCATACCTGTCAACAGTGAGCATATTTTTGCCCTATGCTGTGTCTACATTTCTGTGTGTCTAGTTTAATGGGAAGTCAGTGAACATAAGGTAGAGACAGATGAGTGGGAGGCCAGTGGGAAATTCTTAAAGGTTTTTTCCCCCGTGAGTCTGTAATTAGACTCTGTGTGGAACTGGAGTATACCTTGAAGCAGCTTCCACTATGGGCAGAACACATGCATGCAACATGAAACCATGTGATTAAATCCCCTGTTTTCATCCCCTTTTTCAGTCAAAAGGGATGGGGGAAGAAACTTAATCATTAATTCCTTCTTATGTCGCCTGGTTGGATATACACTTGCCTCACCCAAATTTACTCCTTACCTGCTCTCTTTTGCTGCCCACTTTTGGCTCTTGCTGCAAACAACACGTGGCTGCCTTCACTATCATTGTTGGGCATCTTGTTCTGACCTCAGAGTGACTCACAACCCACAGTGGTGGCACTGTACAGATTATGGGAACTGTCAGTGAAAAGGCAGACATTATCACTGTGAAGTGAACCAAAAACTCACAGCAAAAGGTCAATTATTTAAATGTGGGTTAGGGAGAGAAAGCCCTAAATCAGTTGCAGGTGTTGCAAAAACAGTCTGGACCCAATTTGTGGTTTTGGCCCTATGTCATGTAAACAGGATTCAGCAAGCCCAGGGGCATTTGACATAAATCACCCATGTAGACAAAGTGTACAGGGGCTACATCATAAAGTGAATTGATGTTAATGCATCATGTGTCTTTTCTTTGATGGTTGTACTATTCAACCATCCCATCCCATCCCAATTTTTCATCTTCCCTTCCTACAGGTGCTTTGAAATGTGTGCCCACTGTGTAACCTCTTTCCTCTTTCAGTCCACCCTCCTCAGCCCCCCCCACCTCTTCTGCAATTTTTGGGGTTTCTTGACCTTGCTGATTTCTTCTCCATGTTTCTTAGCATTTACTCTTTGGTTACACACTAGTCATCCTAACCAATAGCATTAGCAACAGCAAGTACATCCAAGGGGGAGGGTGGAATTCTGTAATAAGCTTTCATGGATTCCAATCCACTTCATCAGATCTGATGAACCAGACTCAAGTTTGTATTACAAATCTTTTTTTTTTCCCATTCAGCCTCAAAGATGTTATAGGAGGTTTTCACTACAAGCAGATATAACTTTTTTTTGATGCTGTATTCTGTCACACACACACACCTGTAATATGTCCCACCATCCTGTGAGGTAGCCTAGTGGGTACATGTAGCAGGGTTTTCTCTGTAGAATTCCTGTCCAAGGGAGAACAAGCTAGCTTCACCCCTTCCAAGTTTCCATTGGGCTGTGTATACTATGCTGGTTTTTTGTGGCCCTTTTCCTCTTAAAATTAGAGATATAGATTCTGGTGATGTTTAAGCTGTCTGGGTTTAGAACTACAGTTGGCCCTCTGCATCCATGGATTCTTTATCCATGCTTTCAACCATCATGGCTTGAAAATATTCCAAATCTCTCTCTCTCTGAATTCCAAAAAAGCAAAGCTTAACTTTGCCATTTTATATGAGCGATACCATTTTACTATACTATTGTATTTAATATGATTTAAAAATGCACAGATGTTGGTATCCATGGGATGTCCTGAAACCAAATCCCAGTAGATACCAAGGGCCTACTCTATTTTGATAGAAGTGTTTAGACTGTTTTTTAAAATAAATAAATAAATAATGTTAGCTCGTTAATGTTTTAAATAGTTTTTAGTCAATTAGGCATCACCTTAGGAGCCCTTGTAGGTCAAGAGATGATAAATAAGTGTCATAAGTAAATTAATTAATAAGATATAATTGAGTCATATTTCATGCTCATGAATCATTTTCAGATTTCACCAAGGCTGTTTTTGGGATGGGGATGTGAGAAGGAGTTAAAACTATTCCTAAAAGACACAATTTAATTTGGTTTGTGTGTATGGTTTTTTACATTGGAATGAGCTGTTGCTCTTTAGAGGGCTACTATTTTTTTATTATTTTAATATTTTTGCTATAACAGTCTCAATCAGTGACCCTGAAAAAGTTTGGGGACCACTGCTCTAAACTCTTACTTGGGACTAAGTCCTATTCAAATGAGTGGGACTTACCTGCAATGTAATTATAAGATTGCATTTGCAATACATGCATTCAAAGCTGAGTTACAGAATCCAGGTTCAGTTCCCAAACTTAATGTTCACATTCACTGAATTACATGCACACAGATACATTCAAACAGAAAATGAAAAATATGAATAAAACTGAAATCTTACTTTGCTTCATCAGTTATAACTATAGTTTATCCAGGAGAGAAAATGTTTAGCCCTAGTGATTAAGGAGAAAGACTGTCATTTAAATGGCATAATGCTTAATTTAACCATGCCAAAAAGAGACTTTCACCATCGCAAAATGGATAGCTTAACATATGTGTGTGCAAGAGTTTTTAAAATCATGTTTTCAGGACACTCACTTTTTTCATTTACCAGACTCATGAATTCTCCAGTTGGTATTGACAGTAGTGCAGATAAATTCTTATCTCCTCTGTTTTTGATTTTCCAGTCCCAGAGCTTTCTATGGATAAATGTTTTATGTTTGACCAGACATTATGGAAGAGAGAGGAGAGGGCACATCTAACCCATCTCTTACATCATCTTACTCAGTATTTCCCTGACACCTGGTCCACATGTTACATTGTGACATGGAAAGTAGGAAACACAGAATATGAAAACATTAGAATAAGGGTAAGTTTAACTGGGGAAGCTACTGATGAGAGCACATTATTTATTATTCTTTCTTTTTTTGCTGTTAATTATTCAGTTGTATTACTGTAAAAGTGAGGGTGGGGGAGGCAAGGGATGAAGTGTGCTCATCAGTCATGATTAAGATAATCTTAGGTTTAACTAGAAGATGTAGCCACAAAGCCAAGGTTCAGAGAAAGATTAGTCAGATTCAGAGAAGGAATGCAAGACAAAATGAGTTTTTAAATATAGTTAATAGGGACAACATCTAATTGTTAGTCTAAACTGACACAATAAAGATGTTGGCAAATTAACATTTAGGTAAGTTCCATAGATTCAGCTGTTCTAATGCAATTGGGAATGACAGATGGATTTAGGACTAACTCTCCTACTATTCATTTCTGTAAGGCATTCTAGACAGCTAAAACAAGATTTAAAACAAAATGGAGCTTATCACTCAGCTTATTAATTTGTCTTACCTCTCCCGGTTTAAATTTCAATTCCAGTAGCATCCTGATGTTATCAGAAGGTTTTTGCCACATAATTTGTCACCCAAATACAGCCCGGGTGCATCCCTGCTTCCAGGAGCACTCTGGCAGCCACTTTCTTAAGGTGGAAAACTCCCGGATTTGAAATAGATGTGCAGAGCACTCTTGGAAAAAAGGATGCACCCAAGCTGTATTCGGGTGGCAAATTTGGCAGCAAAAACCTTCTGACAAGATCAGGATGCAGCCAAAATTGAAAGTTAAATCAGAAGATGTAAGAGGAATTAATAAATGAAGTAGTAAGCTCCAATAAAAAATAGAAAAAAATGCTAAAGAGAAAAGATGTAATATTTCTAAGTGTCTGATCCACCTGATCTATAACATGCTGATTATTCATTCATATATGATTTCATTACTGGATCTATAATATGTTTATTGAAATGCTCCTTCAAATTGCTTTGTGGAAGGACTAAACATCCTTATTTGGAGAAAAATACCTGTTTTCAGATTCTACCATTTTAAGGTTCCACCTCTTTCTGCAACATGCATGCATCATACCCTAATGCAGATGTCACTGTACTGTAGATCCCATCATCCTCAGACAGCATAGCCAAAATGGAGGGATAAGGGGAAATTGCAGTCCAGTAACATCCAGCAATTACACATTTTGTACCCTTGCTCTGTCAATACTTTCAGCCATGCATTCAGTTTCAGTACTGTCATTATGCCATGTCTGAAAAATTCTGTATCTTCCATATTATTTTCCAGCATTTACTTTGACTTTTTTGATATCAAATTTATACTCAGAGTCTATTATTTTTTGCTATGTGATTTGTTTCTTAAATATACCATTTTTCTCCGGAGCTTCCTTCTGTATTCATAGCTAGTAATTCCAGACATTCTCTATATTTAACATGCAGACATTCACAAATATTATTTCTTGAAGTGCACATCACAAAATGGCACTCTTCTTTTCAACTTTAATCTTCACAAAGACCTTAAAAGTGGTCTTAGGCACCGCTTTTTAATTCTTCCTTCAGAAAGAAAAAAGAAATATTGATAACAGTAATATGACAATTCATTACAATCTGCTAATGCCCAAGGCCTAATTAAAGAGAAAGCTGGTTGAAGGATAGCTAAGGGTTTGAAAGCATATCACATAGAAGTTCCTTCTTAATATATTGCCTGCCTATCATGGTTATTATTGCAGGGTGGGCTGACAGGTTAATTATGTACTTTGCAGAGGAACCAGTACAAAGGATATTACCATTTCAAAAGCAAGCCCTTATAATCATTTCATCTAAACAGGAGATAGCCTCACCTTGAAGAAAGTCTACATTTAGAGAACATTTTAAAGACAGCAGCCATGGTTCTACCAATGAACCACAAAGTCGTTTCATTCTGTCTTTTCTATCATCCTTCTCATGAGCTGAGCTTCCCTTTATGATTATGATTAAATAGTGGATTCGGAATTAGGAGGCAAGTAGGAAAGTGCCCATTGCTCAGGATTTTCATCATCAATAGTACTAGGCTTGGGGCAGGGGGCTGGATTCTCTCCTCTGTTGGTGGGACCAGGTTGGCTTGCATGGAAACTCATGTAGGGAATAGCAGCCATGCAAACTGGTAGCTCTAGTTCATTGCAGCAGAGGGAACCCATTTTAATTCCTTGACATGCTCCCAAATGGATGGCGCATGCTCAGAAACATAAGGTGCTCCAGGACGCGTGTGATGTTTGAAGGAGCAAATTGGGAGTAAAAAGGGGAAGAATAAATAAAAGAAATTTCCCAAACTATTGAAGAGAACTGAGCCTTCCTATCTTTCCTGCTAATGGCTAGTTAGTGCTCCTTTCTAGCTTGTAGACTCTTCTTTCTATCCTGTATCCTGCAGCTTAACTCTTCTTCTAGAGCTGTTGGTACTGTTTATCTGAGTAATGATCATCTGAGACCACATCACTAGAGAGATATACAGTAGGTACACATTTAGGTGTATGTGTGTGTCTGAGAAGGAGAATGATGGAATTTTCTGAACATACAGTAAGACTGACAATAGAAATAGCTGTGTCAGCATTGTTGTGATAGTGAATGAGGCCTAATTTCATTTTGGAGGAGCACTAACATTTAGCAGAAAAGGCAGGAATGCTTTCCCTGCACCAGTTCTCCTTTTTTTTCCTGATGGCTCAGTTCTGCTCCAGAGTTTGTGAAAGTTCATTTTTGTTAGTGAATGGCAATAAAAAGGAGGAGGAGAGGGAGGAGGAGGAGGAACTTTCCAAAAACTAAAATAGTGTTCATAAATTTTCTCATTCTTGGCCAATATTTAAAAATGAGCCAACAATGGTCACTGTGGCAAGATACATACACAAACACACACACATGCATTTTGGGACTACTTGTACGTAAATGTTATTTTCTACAAAATAAAACTGTTTTACACAGGAATATAGACAAAAATTCTGAAAATGGAAATATGCATAACACACACACACAAACATATACAGGGAAATCCTTGAGCAAGTCACATTCTGTCAAGCCCAGAGGAAAACTAAGGCAAAGACACTTCTAAACAAATCTTGTCAAGAAAATCCTGTAATAGTTTCACATTCACAACACAGAGAGAGAGAGAGAGAGAGACCATGAAATCTCACCCAACAAGAAGAAAACTTTTTAAACTGTGTGTGAGAATAAAATAAGCAAAGATTTATATCCTGAATTTGAAGAGCTGGAACAACTGTTCAAAACTCCCTGATTCCAGTTTAGGTGCTGAGGGATTGCTGCCTGAACTAAAGACCCCTTAACTTGATTGTACATTTAAAATTTGCATGGGATTGGAACTGACAGGTGAGTTCCCTTTTCCCACCCCCAGGTGCTGCTCCTTTGGCTGTCCTGTCATGAAAATCCCTTTACTGTCAACTCCGTGAACTCACCAATGACTCATAACTATGTATGGTAACTACAGTATCCTATCCATTTTTAATATTCAGAGAAGAAGCATGATATCCCTACAAGCCAATTAAGCTATACTTAGTACTAGTATGGTGGGAGGGTGGCTGCTTGCCAAACAGCAAATACAGTGCCGTTGATGTGCATCTAGTCTTAGCTGGACACAAACACCTCTGTCACTAGACATAAACATGGAGTGTATCTCCATATCAGTCCCATGCATTACTTTCTACTTCCCTGTAGAGATGCAAAGCCCAGTGATGGGGAATATGGCAATTTTTATAATAAGTTGAGGGTGATAACCAGCCCTGGTGGCGCAGTGGTTAAATGCCTGTACTGCAGCCACTCACTCAAAACCAGAAGGTGGCGAGTTCAAGACCAGCAAAGGGCTGAAGCTCGACTCAGGCTTACATCCTTCTGAGGTCGCTAAAATGAGTACCCAGATTGTTGGGGGGCAAATAGCTTACAATTGTAAACTGCTTAGACACTCATTAAGGGTATGAAGCGGAATATAAATGAAGCTGTTTGTTTTTTGTTTTGTTTGATAATATTTGGTGATAGATTACAGCCCTCCCTCAAAAACAAGTTCATTACCTGAGCCACAAGTGAGTACAAGTTCAAATCTGGTCCTCCTTTGGATCTTTGTTCAGCTATGGAGCTGAAACATCACTGTGGGAATGGATGTTTGCCTCCACTGATGAGCAGAAGAACCTGTCAATGGTGAGAAAAAAAATCTTGCTTTGTGTGAAGGGATGAAGGAATTGTGGTTTCTAATACAACTGAAGCCCTTCTATTCTTCCAAAGCCTGTCTCTTACTACCCAGAGAAATAGCACACCATTCTAAAGTTTGGCAGCAGGAAGGGAAACAAAAATCCAGAACCACTGTTTAATAAATGTTTTGTGTAGATTGTCATAATTTTAAAAAGAAAAAAAAAGGATAGAAGAGAGGCTATTTAAATGACATGGAAAAGCAAGCAAACAATCTGTAAAGCATTCTGATGTGTTTTTTCACCATGCTGTGACAGAAACATGCGTTGTGTTAAAGAACAACAGGGGGAAGGAGAAAAACACAGTCTTCACACTGTTTTCTTTCTTCTGCAAGAATATCACTTTGTGTTCCTTCTGAGCTATTCAAGTGTTTAATCTGTAGAGCAGATGTTGTTGAGAGTGCAATACAATGCCAACTGGAGCATTAATACCCTCTTATGCAATTTCCATGTACCCCCCGAAACACTGTAATTCTTTCTTTTTCAATAACACAATTGTGGTGTTACCTTAAACACACTCACATATACACACACAACCCAGAACCAAAATACTCTAGTAAAGTGGACCATGATAATTCACTCACAGCCTGAGTTCTGTTTATTCTCATTTAAAGTATTCATGTTCAATGTGCTCACCTATTTCATATATGCTTGTCCTATTGTTAGTATCTTGTTCTCAGCTGGAGGAACAAATGGTAGACTATTGAAAAAATATACAACTTGTAATTTAAATGGTAGTGCTGAAGCGTTCGAAATAAACAAGGCTTGATTTTCAGCACTGAGCAATTTCATCTAACAAACCTGTGAACCAATTCCTCTGCAGTAACATGGGTGTGAATAGAAAGCATCTGGGGAGTAGACAGAAGAGGCAGCCATTCTGTGTTGAAAACTGATTTGCATAATGGTTCCTACAAAGTAATCCAAAAGAGCAAAGGTCCAGGAAAGAAATTCTGTTTAAGCTTAATTAGCCTGGTTTTATAGGGAGAAAAAAAAGAGAGACAATTTTGATTAATTCATTTTAAACCTTTGTCAGATCATAGCATCGTTCCAAATCCTATAATTTCCTCCATCTATAAACAAATGAGAGCCATTCAACTCTGTTTAATGGAATAACACGCGTGCACACACACACACACACACTTAAGCTTCTTAAACTCTTGCCAGCCAGCAATAATACATTATGATTGGTCTCTTTCTGTCAGACGGATGCAACCAAAAGGGGGCAGCACCATAGTTGTCATTTCTAGATTGTATCGGATGCATTAATGGTGCTGCCCTCTTTAATTCCCTTGCCTGAAAAGACTGTGCAGGGAACATTAATTACAAATCATGAAGTTAGCCATTTTGCATAGAAAAGCAAAGTTGCCTGAGCTTATTCCACTCCCGCAGGAAGAGAGATTAGCTAGAATCTTTTGAAATTTGATCTTACAAAACACTGAACATCTCCTAAAAGTAGATTAGTCCTCGGCAACAATCATTTACACAGAGAAAGTATAAACTTATTCCACCTTCTAAGGTGGTTTAATATATAATTGGGATTTAAATGGTACTGTACAAGTATTAATGCATGGGGTAGGGAACATTGCACCTTCTTCTTAAGTGATTTATAAAGAACGGTCTGATTACTTCCCAAAAGTGAATTGACCTTACCCAGCATCTCCACTCAATTAGAATGAGGAATCATGGTGCCACTCAGGGAATGAGCATCAGCTTTTTTTCATCCTGAAAGAAACTTGCAAAACAAATGGCAGTAGGGCATCAAGTCAGGGAAGGGTCCAGTCAGGGGAGAGTAGGGAGAAGCCATAACAACCTATAAAAAGCTATTCTACCCCAGTGGCATCATAGGAATGTATGTGGTGGTTCGGCCTGCACCACATGATACTCGGGAAGAGTGTTGACAACCTGTGTGGTTCTCCCCCCCCCCGTGCACTCCCCCCCCCCCCGTGCGCTGTTCCTGGACTGTTCATCAAGAAAAGGATGGGGTTGCATAGAGGCAGGGAGTGTGCACTGCCCCCGCATGCTCCACCACCCAGAAGCCTCACCCCTGCACTGGGTGGCACCAGGTGTTGGGACACCACTGTTTTACCAGAGTTCAGGTGACCAATCTTCCTAATCTGTCATTTCCTTTATATACAGTGGGCCCTCCTTATCTGCAGACTGGCCATCCACAGATCTGAGCATCCGGAGATGGAAAACACTGCCATTGGGAACAAAAGTCTCTCACACCCCTCCCCTTTTGCTTCCTTCATACTCTTCCTTCATCCGTCCATCCTTCCTTGCCTTCTTCTTTCCTTCCTCTATGCCCCAGCTTGACTTTGGGGGTGCAATCTGCTGCCCAGTCAGCCAGGGCAGGGGCTGGGGCTGGGGCTTGAGTCTCGGAATCCTGTCCCCAAGCCTAGCACCCAGGATGGAGCCTTTGGGCTCTGAAACTCAAGTCTCAGCCCTGCCACTGACTCCCTCTGGCCAATGGGGTTCCAGGGTTTGATTTGGAGACCCTCTGGCTGGAGGGAACCAGAGCTAGGGTCTTGATTTTTGGAGCCCAGAGGCTCTGTCCTGGGTATTAGGCCTGGGGACGGGACTCTGAGACTCAGGCAGGATGGGACTCCCTGGCTGACTGGGCAGCAGACTGCACTCACAAAGTCAAGCTGGAGCAGAGAGGAAGGAAGGAAGGAAGTAGATAAGGAAAGAGGGAATGGGAGGCCAGAGGGCGGGCGGACTCCAGTCCCATTCTCCCTAATGGCAGCTTGGCCACATGGCTGCACTACCATTAAAGACAACAAGACTTGAGCATCTGCAAATTTTGGTATCCGTGTGGGGTCCAGAACAGATCCCATGAGGATACTGAGAGCCCACTATACTCAAAATCAGATATATACTGGAGGTCCGGGCAGCTATGTGTAATCTTGTATCCCAGGACAAGTGTCCAGTGATGAGAATTGCTTTTCTCCAGTCCCAGTTCCCTTCTACAGCACCTCAAGTTCTGTTGGAAATCATTGCATTCTCTCTCTCCTCAAATAGATAGGATTTTTCCTGCATGCGTTTCCCTTCACTGTCCTCTATCTGCTGCATGCATTTGGTTCTGCTCAATTACAGGGGCAATAAATACCTTTTAGGTTGGTAAACACATCATGTGATGTAGCAAATTCCTTAGGAAGTACACACACAAAGGATCTCTCTTGCTTTCCCTTCGGTCTCTCCATCACCATGCTCTCTCAACTTTCTTCTGAAAGATGATGAGATTAAAGAGTTCTTCTTTTACTTTAACTATTCCTCACTAGATAGGTTAGGATGTAGCTTCTATGCATATGTAGTTTTAAGCCATTAGTAAAGTTTTGTTTTTAAACTGCAAGCTATTTGTGTCAGCCTCAATTCTTATAGAAGCATTTTTAGACAAAGACAGCTTTCTGCTGCTCTGCTGATTTAAAAGCCAAACCCTAACAGGATTGGCTTTGATATTTTTGATATTTTGATATTTTTGTTTCCTTACCAAAGGCTGAAGCCTTAGGAAACTTGAATTCCCCTACGTGTTCCTTGTAACTGTTGTTAAGAACTGAAAATAGCACCTCCAGGAGGTGTGATTCCACACTGAATTGTTATCCCTCCAATACCTGGAAAAAGCCTCCAAATAGGTAACTCTAGAAGCTAGAACTGACTACATAATCACATCTGTTTTAAAATTAATTAATTAATTAATTAATAAGACGGGGTGCAGCTCATTGGAGTACAGACTGGTGGAAATGGGATGTCTGTGAACCCTTGATCCAACATGGGCATCTATATATATATCCTTCTTTTTTTTTTTCTTTTTTAAAATTTTATTTTTTAGTTTCATTTCACATTAAAAAAAAAACTTTTTACATATATCCTTCATTCTAATAGGACTGACAGGACATCAAGGTAATGAGACTTCAAGGCATCTTTCTATATTACTGCCTGGTAGTGAGAGAGGCAGGATGACAAGCCATTAATTACAAATAACTAGTTACTTATAATAATTAATTGTGTGTGTGTGTGTGTGTGTGTGTGTGTGTATGTGTCTTCAATCACCTGTAGACTTATGGCCCCCATGAATTTCATAGGTTTTTCTTAGGTAACAAATCCTCAGAGGTGGCTTTGGCATTTTCTTCTTCTGAAATATAGCATTGAGAACCTGATATTGGTTGGTAGTCTCCCACTCCCATCCAAGTACTAACCGAGGTCAGTCTCCAAGATCAGACAGGATCTGGTGCCTTTAGGGTATTTAAGCTTACTTTTAATTAATTATTTTTCCTATTCTTTTCCATAGCCATCAATCAGTGTAAGGGTTCTGAAATATAAATTTCATCCACCATATGCACCGTAGTAGGGACTGAGACAAGCCCATAAATCTCTGGCTAGAGCTGGTTTTCTCATGCATCATTATATAGTGTTCAACACAACTGAACAGACACAGAACCAGAGAATGTTCCACTATAGCAATTCCATTAACATAAGTTTCAACAGGATATATATTGGGAGGGAGAGCAGTAACCATGGAGCTGAGGGTAGACATGAAATCCAGTGTGGTGTAGTGGTTTGAGCATGGGATGATGACTGTGGAGACCAGGGTTCAAATCCTGACTTGGCCATGTAAACCCACTGGGCAAGACACACTCTCTCACCAACAGATGATGGAAATGGCAAATCCCTTCTGAAGAAACTTGCCAGAAAACTCCATGTTAAGGTTGCCATAAGTTGGAAACAACTGGAAGGCACACAACAACAAAGGTAGATCTATCTCTGACATATGGCTTCCAGCCAAGTCTTCTTGGAAATCACCTGAAACCTATGGAGTTTATCACACACTTTGCCTTCTGTGATGCTCCCATCATACAAACGTCACCAATCTGTTATGGGAACCTCCTAGTGGGATCACTCATGGTGCTATGCTTCCATTTTCATCATGAAAGCATTAGCGTAATTGCTAGGAAAAGGGACCTATTTTAATAACGACATGATCTGTTATTTAAAAAGGGCTCTTTTTCTAACAATTACGCTAATGCTTCCATGACGAAAATGGAAGTGTAGCGCCATGAGCGATCCCACCAGGAAGCTCCCATCATGGATCAGTGATGTTTGGGCAATGGGAGCATCGTGGAAGGCAAGGTGTGTGATAAACTCATATGTCTCTAAGCTGTGCTAAACATCTTGAAGAAACTAGGTGTGACAAGTACATTTTCAAAAAGCAGAATGCTCACTCAAATTCCCCTCATTTTTCACCACCTCGTAGCTCCTGATTTTGAAATCTCTTTGGTACCAAAATTAGTGGGTATGTGTCCTGGGATATAGTATGCAAGGCATGTGATACTGTTTCTTCATGAAAGGAAGGTTTTCTGGCTCCAGCTAGCCTGGTCAGTGTTAAAGCATGATAAGAATTCAGCAACATCTGGATGGGCTCATGGTCTAGAAGAGTGGTTCCCAAACTTTGGTCCTCTAGATGTTTTGGATTTCAGCTGCTATAATTCCTGTTTGCCATGTTGCCTGGCGTGTCTGGGATCTGAAGTCCAAACCAAATGGAGGATAAAAGGTTAGGAACCAGTGGTCTAGACTGCATGTGTACACTACACATTTAGTCTTGAGTCCCATCATGGTGGGACACAGTAGCTTAACAGTTAAGATGCCAACTTTGACAACAGCAAGGACAGGAGATTGGCAGTTCAAGGCTCAACAGCCATGTGACAAGAGTAAGCTCCCAGCACAAGTCCCAGATTCTGCCAACCTAGCAGTTCAAAAGCATGTAAAAGTTCAGGAGATAAATAGGTGATAAATAATACCTTCAGTAGGAAGGTGACAGCGTTCCATGGAGCCATGCTGGCCACATGGCCACAGAGTCATTTTTGACCATGCTGACTCCCTCAGTTTAGTAACAGAGATGAGCACAGCCCCCTACACAACCAGACAATCATGTCAAAGGGAAAACTTTTACCTTAATGTTTTACCCATAATTAAACAGTATGGAAAATCTTGACGGTATGAGCACCATGAGAATGGAACATTCAGGGACATGGACAAGGTGTCATACAAGACCAACTCTATGGTTCTATAGAATAATGCTTTTTGTACTGCTTCTGAAATGTGGAGTCTCTGGAGAAATATGTATGATACAGGAGATTAGTGTCAACGCAGAAGAGGATCTGATTGTACATGGTTGCCTGTGCCATTTCTATAACTGTATTGCACAAAAACAGCAGCACAAAAAGAGATTTGGTTTCTTGTATGAAAAGACCTTGTGTTCCTAAAGAAACACAGTAACTGGGCACAGAATAGAGGAAGAGAAAGCAGTAATACAAATATTTAAGTATGCATGTGTGCTCGCGTGCACATACACACACACACACAAGCATTTTAAAAGGTAATAATTTCTAATAAGTTTCTTATCCTAAACCTAAAGCTGGCAACAATTAATAGAGGCGGTTGTGTGAAAATAGTTCTTTTTTTCCCTCCTTTCACTCTCCCTTTTTCTTCTTTCCCCCCTTTTTTATTCTTTCCAAGTTCTCTTCCCCCTTGCTGCTTATTAATCACTTGAAGTGAGAATGCTGTTTATGACATTGCTTCTGATTGAAGATGTCAGGCCTGTCACAAACAAGATGTGAAGACGTCTAGTGGAGGAACACTGCTTTCATGCAAATTGCCCAACATCATAAACACAAGAAGGCAAAAGTGTTGATAAAAATAAGCAGAACTGTCTTTTAAAAAAAGAATGCCTTTTTGCATGCTCAGCAGCTCTTTTGACTCCTTATTATTTCTCTCTCCCTCCTTTTTTTTAAAGGAACCAATGGAAGACATGTTCTAAGACAGGGAAAGGGGGAAGTACAATCTTCCCCTGCATTTTCTGAACTGCCATTTTAGTGCCATCTTTTGACTTCTCAGGGTGAAGCTGCACATAAGACATTGTTATATCTCAATCTGTTGCAGGAAAGTTCAGCTTCTTGGCAATGCAGAGCACTAATAGCTTCTTGGTTTTGATCTTTTCTTATGAAGGAAGAGTACAGCCTGATGTCAATAGAACCTGGGCTTATGTACATGTCAGGTGTGTGTGTGTTGTGTACATTATTTAGGCCTAAACTGCCAGAGATGGATAGGCCACTCTCAAACAGAGCTTTGCCTGATTAAAAATACAGAAGTAATGGTGCTGAGCTTTGCTGTTTGTCTGTTTGCTTTATCTGTTTTATACAAGAGTTGGCTTACATGGCACACCTTCAAACTGCCCTGATTTGGGAGGCACACTCTCAATTAATTCTGTGTTGTCCACTTTTTCAGCTGCATTTAAAATGTTTTTGTTTTTCTCTCTCCCCTTCACACTTTCCCCCTTTGTCCTCTGCTTACTACAGTTATTGCAAACTGAGTTCAAATGCCTTGGCTCCTGGACTTAAGGAGGAGGAATGGGCCTTTCCCCCTCCTCCCCAACATCTGCCAGTGAAGAGGACTTGTCTGAGAGAGTGTTTGTTTGCCCTACCTCCACCTGGGCTACTCCCATGCCTTGGCTCCTTGACTTAAGGAGGAGAAATAGCCCCTTTTCCCTCCTTCCCAACATCTGCCAGTGAAGAGGACTTGGCTAAGAGAGTGTTTGTTTGCCCTACCTCCACCTGGGCTACTCCCATGCCTTGGCTCCTTGACTTAAGGAGGAGAAATAGCCCCTTTTCCCTCCTTCCCAACATCTGCCAGTGAAGAGGACTTGGCTAAGAGAGTGTTTGTTTGCCCTACCTCCACCTGGGCTACTCCCATGCCTTGGCTCCTGGACTTAAGGAGGAGTCTTGACTCCCCCCCCCTACTTTTTTCTTTTCTTTCCTTTTCTTTTTAGATTGTGTATAGTTCACATTGTTTTAGGATTGGGATGGGGGGTTGAGATTGGAGACTTTCTTTTTACTTGTTTGATATGTTAATTTTTATGTATTTTGCTTTGTTAATTTTATTTTTTGTTATAACTACTATGTATTTTTGTTGTTGCTATAACTGCTTTGTATTTTTGCTTTGTTAATTGTTATTCTCTTTTGTACCCCACCCCGATTGCTCGTTCAGAGGGGTGGGGTAGAAATAAAACATATTATTATTATTGTTGTTGTTGTTGTAGTTTGCCCACAATTAATCCAGCAGGGAGAAGAGCAGAACAGAAAAGAGAGCAGAATCTTACCCTTCCCAATAGGCTCAAGCAAAGACAAACTACTGCAGCTTGTTCTAACTTGTGAGTTCTTCTTCATTAACACCTTTCCCCATCTTGATCACTGTCTGATGTTGCTCAGCCTCACCTGTCCTAATTTTCATCTGTGGAATGCTGGGGCACATGTCATGGTTTTCCTCTTCTTCTCTTTCACTGTTTTTGGCTGCATCTGCACTGCAGAAATAATGCAGTTTGATACTGCTTAAACTGCCATGGCTCAAAACTATGGATTCCTCAGATTTGTAGTTTGGTAAGGCACCAGAGGCAGACAAGGCTAAATAACTGACAAAACTGCAGCTGTGTAGTGAGCAGGCTGAGGAAACAGCCAATCACAGAGCTCCAGGAGTCCAGCCAATGAGAAGCTGGCTGAGCAGGGCTATAAAAGAGCCTCAACAGAGTGTGAAAGTGGGGTTTATTTTGTTTGAGTTTTGAAGGGAAGAGATATCTTTGGAGGGAGGGTGTGCTCTTGGGGTTCCTGTGGGAACATTTGTTAGGGCAGTTTATAGACCAGGGAAAGGTCTGGAGAGTCCAGTAGGGACTAGATAGGCTTGAGGGAGTCTAGGAAAGGGAGACTCAGCATAAGCCTGTAGGTTTTAAGGAAGGTTTTGGCCTTAATACTGGAGATAAGGTTGCCTGAGTGGCTGTAGTGTTATTGTGTTAAGGAACTTCTTTAACTAAGGAACAAAGCAAATAAAGTTTTAATTATATTTTATAATTTATTTTATATTTTACAAATAAACTTTATTCATGTTTTAAATTACTGCTTGGCCTCTGTTGAACTATTGAAACATGCTACCAAAGATATCTGTGCCTCAGTAGGAGATAGGTGGTGGGTGAACAAGAAAGGGCTATCACGGTTCGGTCGCAACCCAAGCAGGACTTTGGTATCCGCAGAAGATACCGAGGAAGGAAGGCCTGCAGTCCCACCTCTGGGGACAATGTGGACTTGACATCTGCAGATACTCAAATCTGCAGATGGCAAGTCTGCAGATACTGAGGTTTCACTGTACAAATCCCAAAATCCCCTAGCATCAAGCCATGACAGTTAAAGTAATATCAAACTGCATTATGTCTACATTGCAGATGCAGCTTTTCTCCCAGTTCCCCTCTCATCTTTGTTAAATACACCTATGCACGAGGTCAGCCTTCCAGTTTTCCATTTGTATATGGCAGCCTCATTAGAACAGGCATTTGAAAATCTGTCCGCTTCATTTTCATTATGTTTCTTGGAACTCCACCAGTTTTTTGCCCTGTCTAAGTTCTGCATCAACATATAGGATTAATTCCTTCCCTCAACATTATGTTGGTATGCATATTTCTGAATGTGCACACTTCTTAATGTATTTCTTTTCAAGTATGCATTTTGAATAGATTATCCCTACTGACTAAAGTGTGCTTAGACACATTCTTCAAATATGGTTTTATGAATTTATTTGCATATTATTTGAAAAGAAAAGTGGGGAGAGAATGTGATGCTTGCAATTCTGATTATGGAAAAAAAAATGCATGTGTTCATAGTTTCTCAGACCCAAACCCACAGAGGGGATAAATTTATAAAATAAACTCAGGAACCTCCAAAAATGTGTTGAATAATTACTGTGGTACTGGAGCATGTTAAAGGCTTTCTCTGCTTTTGTTCCACTTGTTCCCTAGTTTACAGCAGTGCTCCCCAATTATTTTCCAGGTACTACCCCTTTTCATCATGGATGGTGACCCTAGCACATTCTCCTGTGTGTATTTCCTGGTGTTAGATCTATTGACATTTTTTGGTATTAGATCTACTTATATTAATGTAGTGAAAATTCAAAATAACCACACATGGTCATTCTAAGAACAGCAACCAAGAAAGTTCTCACTCATGCCATCCCTTCAGCAAAGGCCAGTGTGGCCAAGAGAGATTTCGGTTGCTGCTCGTCCAGCTGCTCAGCTCTTCATTTCAAGGCAACCAGGTACAATGGGAGAAGCTTCTCCCTGGTGAGGTATGCCTCTCAATCCTTCTTCATTGGGGCAGAGAAGGGTGCCACCAGTAAGTGTGTTGGGGGTTCAGTGTCCACATGCCCTGGACTGGTATGGATGGGAAAAGAGAGATTTTAATTACAGGAGCCACATCCAAGATGAAGGACCCTTTCTAAGAAATGTTATAAGTGCTCTATATTTCATGTAAAAATCATTGGCCTAGGTGACTCCATGATGACCTGAGCATGGTATCTGGGTATAGTGGCTTCTCAGCAGCATGGCAAAAGGGGGAGCCTGGGTTTTATTATGTAAATAAACTTCTTTTAAAACAGGACAAACCAGATCATAGCAAAAAATTGCGAAATGGATAAATCACCTGGTCCCCAGCCTTCAGAGGTGACTGTCCTTTCCATAGTGTCATCTCCTTTCTGTTTGGCAAGGACTGCCCTGATTGATGGGTGATCAATTTACATACATGCCAATAGGTTCCCGGACCAAAAGATGGTCTCTGGGTTCCCGGACCAAAAGATGGTATCTAGCCTAACAACCAGTGGTCCCATGGGATCGAAGTATATTCCGTGAGATCAAAGATGGGAGTTGTGATCCCAGCAAACACCACTAGGCTGTTTGCACCTTTGCCAAGGGCAGCATTTTCAACCTATACAAGCCCCCTAAAATTTTGTGACTTTGCAACATCATGACAGATTGATTACAGTCCTGTGTTGTTCAACTCCATGTCATAGTGGTGCATGGCTTACTCACTGGCTCAAATCTTAAGTGTCAGAGCAAACGTCTCCCACATCCACCTCACCTCCCGGTTTTCCTGGGAATTAACCTCTTCAGTGGTAAGTATAGTGATGCCTACAGCTATTCCACTCTCACACATTACTTTCCTAAGCCTTGTATGATTGTGTGTTGCGTGTGCATGAATCCGTGTATTAATAACCTAGATATCAATCAGATAAAAGTGCCTATGTGCTATTTTTGTACCCAATCCGGTTTCTTGATATACATGCCGGGAGGTGACCCTGCAGGGTTGTTTGCAAGCCAGGCCCCTTTTGCAACTTTGATTGAGCTAATTGAATTCCCCAATTGATCTTAGACTCTTTGCCTTACACAATTGACCCCCAATACTCCTCCCTCTCCTTCACTAGAGACATGTCTTCCCCACACAGCTGCAGAATACACAAATATTGTTTTTTCCCCTGTTACATCTTCTTTCAGCCTGTCTGATGAAAGAAAACAGGTGCAGAATAATTCCAACTTGTCAGTCAAGTCCCAGCAAAGCTCACAAAGCTTAAGCAGGTCCCAAATTTGAAAGCCTTTTCTTACTGTCACTTGTTCTAAGTCCTCACTAAAGTCAATGAGTCTGTCCCAAATTAGAACAACTCTGAGCCATAGAAGCAATGCCCTGTACCCAAACCTCAAAAGAGTTTCCCAACCGACATTGTCACCATCAGTAAAAAATGCAGCTCGTGCAGGCAGGCAAAGAATGGGAGACACCACCACATGAAATGATCAACAAGGCTGTGTTCTGGATTTAAGGGGCCCTGAAAAGAAGTTTCATGCAACCCTCATCCTCACCACCATCCTAAAGGTAGCTTGTTCTCTTTGTCTTTCTTACACACCAGTACTTTTACTGAAGGCCCCCCTGCTGCCTCCTTTCCCCTTCACCACCCCCTTGATTTTCCATTGCCCCCTAGGGGGCATGCCACCCACTTTGGGAATCACTCATTTACAGTGTACAGTGTGTAATTAATGTGTGCCATTTATAAAACTTCTGAGGTTTTAAAATATGTTTTGTGGTGTGTTTTTTTTAAAGAATTATATATTATATGTTATATATTATAGTATCCTATGCCGAGTATGTTTCAAAGAGATTTCATGGATTAAATTTTTCTTTTTTCCAAATACCTGGCTGGCCATTATAAAGAGCCAGGTTTGGGTTCATAGGTCACATGTTGTGCATCACCAGTCCCCATGTATTGATCTGAGCTTATCAAATGTACTCAGCTCTTTTGCTGTACCTGAGTCGGCAGAAGTTTTTGTCATTAACAGCACAGGACCTAAACATTCTCTCTTGTTCTTTCTTTCTTTGTTTAGTTGTCAGCAAATTCATACATGGTAAAAGGTTCACTAGTTGCACCTTATTTCTGCTTTTATATTTTCACCTCATATGTCATAAGCAAAGATCAAGAGCAATGAGTAACCACTGTCTCAAATGCCAGAAGTTTTTCTTAGTGATACAAAATTCAAACTGTTCTAATTGCAGTGACAGTTTTCAGGTTTTTCCCCCCCAGATTCCATAATTGCCCGTTTGTTTTGCCTTTCCACATTCTGGAGATGTGACCTTAACAAAGCAGTGCTTCCCCTAAATCCTCCAGGCTATATACAAGCCACATTTTTGGCTCATTTTCTGTCTCAAGTCTGCATATTCATATCTTCATGACTCACAAATTATCATACAGCAGCAGTAGTATTGCTCACTGTCACCTCCTTGCTCACTGTCCCTTCTGAGTGCAAGAGGGAGGAAGTTCTATTGAATCCAATGGGCCTTACTTTCCAGTAGACCCATATTACAGTTTTTCAATTTCTTTTATCCCAAAGCAAAAATCCACCCCCCCCCCCCCCCATATTCCTCCCTGCCAAGGTGGCAGAATATCCCTTCTGCACTCCCTCACTTTATTCCACAAAAATTAACATTTTGTCATATCAATCCTATTCCAGGAGATGAGCCTCCCAAGGTCAGTGAAGTTTACTTCTGAGTAGACCAACTTTGGGTTTTGTCTTCAGGAATATTGCAAATGAGAATAAGTATGGCATACTTCTAAGTAGGCTCATACCATTGTTTAAAGTTTCTAAATAGCCATTTAAAAGAGAAGCAGACGACAGGAAAAAAAAGTGTTCCGAATAAGAAAGATTGCATAAGGCTAGCCATGGTGACTAGCATTCTGTGATGGCATCCATAGGGACCTCTAGAAATCAGTAGTAGTAGTCCCGTACAAATAATATCCTTTCAGTATAGATAGGATGTCATGATGATCTGGGGTACAAGTAACAAACAGCAATTGTGACATGTTTACAGGGTCATCACATGGAATTATTCATGTCCCACATGACTCCCGCTTTGAGAGAATCAAAAATATGAAACTGATGTTGCTGAAAGAAGTGGAATTTTTCCAGGAAGCAATGCAAATTTCTACAATGGTTTACGATTAATGCTACAAAAAAGTTTTTTCTGTTTGTTTTTTTTTAAGAAAGAGGATAATTTGCAATCAAGAAAAGCATGTATCTGGCTACAGATTCAACCTTGGTTTAAATTTTAGCACTTAGAATGCAACACAGAGGTCAGCAATCTGTTAGTGATTTTTGATGTTGTTTTGTGCAAGTAATTTCTGACTTATGGTAACCCTAAGGTGAACCTGGTTGTTTGGGGGCTGAGAAGGTGTGACTCACCCAGGGTCACCCAGTGGGTTTACATGGCCTGAAGAAAACCTTCATCTCCAGAGTCCCAGTCTTATGCTCAGACCACTACACCATGTTGCCTCTCAACAGTGTAAGTCCAACTTATACTCTCAAACCCATTTTTTTCCCTCATTTTAGAGGTCAGAACTCTTTACCAGCTGCACAACAACCAGCATACTCTCTTCAAAACCACTTTATAAGTGATGCACATTCCCCCCTCCTCGCCCAGCATGAGCATTTCTGTGTTGTTGGGTGTGGGATCAGCAGAAACACATCCAGCTATTTTCTTCCAGCTGGACATGCTATGACGGGCATACATGGGGACCTCTGGGGATCTGTGGTAGGTCCCTGCAAATGACATACATTTCTGTGTATAAAGGATAGTGCCCCTGTCCTCCAAGAACATGGAAATGACTATCACACAAAAAGTTTTTTTGGGGGTGGGAAAAGACCTTCAGAAAGTCTGGATACAGTGACACATGTCTCCTGATGCAGGATCTCAGCCACCTCCCCATCCCCAATATTCAACAACTTCCTTTCTTATTATGATCATACATGATCCCTCAGTGTCCTATTTTTCTAAGCAATTTCTCAGTCTAAGATTCATTTCTCACAGGTATTTCTGAGCTGATTTGTTAAAGAAGCAAGGAAAGGTTTTAAAAAACACACATGAGTTGATTATGTAAATCTTGCTTAATCTCAATATTTGCTAGTCCTCCAAACAATCAGTGGAAAAGAGAGATCCCTATCAGCAATGGTTTAAGCATCAGTGTCTGGCTCTGACTACTCTCCTCCCCCCCCCCCCCCCATCGAGATAGCAAACCTTAATCTTTTCGGTGCCAATGGCCAGGGGTATTTCTGTGAGGGAGATTATTGTGAAGGGGATGCCGTTTCTTTAATAACAGCAGAACAATATTGCTGGCTAGAAAACCTATCAAATGTGAATGTGGATGGAGCAAAAAGCACAGCAAAGGTGAAGCAATCAGAGTGGCATGTTACAGACAATGTGTCATGTTGTTATTGCCTCTTCCCTAGGTATGGGAGAAAAGTATTTTCCTTCCTTCTTCTACAAACAGTTTGCATAAATATAGTGAATTAGAGGGTCACAGCACTTATATATAAAGTAGTGAAGATCACTATAAGTGAAATGACTTGTATATGTTATTGGTGTAATCTTACAGCCCTATAAGATAAATTAGCACTATTATCTGTATAGTGCAAAGAGGTAACTGATTCTAAGGTATAAGAGTCCATCTAAACACTACTATTTCCTGAGTTCATCTCTGGAATCACTTCTGAATACATTTGATGCCCTTTGGTTGTCCCCCCCCCCCGCCCTCAAAAAAAAAAGTCATCTGATATTTTCATATTCAATGTGACATTTGAACTTGTTGTTTTCTGTCACAGTTCAGTTATTTATCCAACATCCTGCACTAACTCACATAATCTCTTGGGCTGAATGTATTCCTCAGTGTGAGTCTACTTGTATCAACTGGCCTGATATACATCTGTCTCTTTTAACTTGATGAGTTTTGCAACGTTGCTGAATTGTATAACAAGATTTGAAATTCTAACAGGTGAAGTTGTGGGAAGGGAGGCAGAGCTTGGAAAATTATTCCAAGACAAATGAATATAAGGACATTGTGAAGCCATCCACAACTGAATATCATCCTTGAATATCATCCTGAATATCATTCCCTGCTTTTTCCTTTTTCCCTCCCTTACAATCTAATCATCATAACTCCTCATGTTTTACTGATGTTCATATGAATCCCACTAAACCTCAGGATTAATAACCTGCATCTTTGGTTTCTTATGGCAAATGAGAAGCCATCATGCAGGATCTAGTTTAGAACATATGAGGACCATTTGGAATTATCATCCGCCCAAGTTACCTTTACTAGTCATTCGTTAGGAATCTTTAAACTTTGGAATAAATTTAATTATCATACTTTATTACCATTTGCACTTGTTAAAACACTTGATGGTTAGTATTTTCTTTTCTATTGGCAGCAATAAAGCACCTTGTTTTAAGAAATGGGCCTGTCCAAAATCCAGTGGTGCCTCCACCCATGGTGTCACCTAGTGTCAGTGGGGCTTCTGGGAGCACAGTCAAAAGAGCCACACCAGGACTGGGTTTCTCCCATCCAAGTCCAACACTATGCTACACTCATTCTCTCAAAGGAGTAATTACTATAAAAACGTTATTAAGTTGGGGGCAGGGGGCATGAAACTATTGATGAACTGAATTTGGATGACAAAAATGCAAATTGTTAATATGCTTAATTATAATACGTTGCATAATGTGAAAACTAGATCCCAGAATCAAGGGGCTGAAATAGCCTCAATAAGTCCGCCGAAGTTTATACCTAAGCATGTATGCTTTACCTTCAAATTTGTATGGTATATTGTGTAAAATAAACACATTTATTTATTTTTCACACAGTGGGTGGAAAACCTCCACAAGATATATTTCTATATCTTGGCTATGTATAATTTAAGAATACCATGAAAACATGCTGGATTTGTCATTTTCCTGCCAAATGGACCTCTTCCAGGAGCAGGAGGAACTTGTCTTTCACCCATCCAAACTTCAGACCTAAACTATTAGCAACACTATTTCCTTTGTGATAAATATCCAGGGACTACATCAATCTTCATTTACTTCATTTTTGACCCACTGGCCTTTAAGAAAAGATCAGATACTTGGAAAAGCTATGCTAGTTACAGATCTAACTTCCCCATTTCCTGATCCCAAATCTGAAGCTGGATCCACACTAGCAAAAAAATCCATACCCACATAGATTCTGTTGTTGATATTTACAACATATGACATTTTTTACTGTGAAAGTGCTTCTTTTAAGCTTTCATGTGATTAAAAAAAACCCTCACTTTTTATTCTACAGTTGGGGGTGGGGGGGTGGGAGGCAGGTTTTTTTAAAAAAATACATCAGTCATATGCCCAAATCAAGGTCGGGGTGGAACTGGGAGGAGTGGAATAACTTACCCAGGTTCCATAGATGTGATCTCACCATTTTTTTTACATTAATTTCCAGCTGGGGGATGAATGCTACATTTCCTTGAATATTATTTTAATAAGTTTTATTACATGCTCAGATGGAGGGAAGATGGGGGGGGGGAGGGGGAACTGCACACACTCCCATGATGAGCCAGAAGAGGTTCTCATTGGGGTGGGAGTAGTGTGTAAGAGAGACATTAAAATTCTCTTGCTCACCCATGACCATTCACTGAAGCACAAAGGAGAAAGGGGCTTGGATAGGTGAGATGTTCAATTAAAGCATGAAGACTGACAACAAAACAAGAAAAGCTATTGGTGATAGATGTGGATATGAATGCCCAGAATAAAGAAACAAAATTACAATGGTTATGTGACCAAATATAATCTAATGTAGTAATCATGTGGATATGGTAGGACACTCCATTTTGGCCCCAGTGTGAATTTTAGTGTGGGGAAATGTCAATGGCTGTCAATGCACATTGGGGTTGGATTATAATGGGTGTGTGAGACACTAATAGGAGTCAAAGTGGGGCAGGATAATATGCAGTTCAGATGAAATATTTTGCAGGTGTGGGGGCAGTTTTATAAAGAAAAACATTTTCCATTCTTGTTTGGCCCAAAGTTCCAAAACAAAATAGCGCCTCCAAAAGTCTCCTTTCAAAAAGAGCCCCCCCCCCTAAAGAAGCATATAAGAAACAAGCCTGCTGGGGGAAAATATCCTCTATAGGGTGAAACAGACCATTGGAAAGGGAGACATGAAGCCACCCATTCCAAAGACTGATTGGCGTTGTGGGGAACACACCCCGCAGCTCCAATCCACCTTTTCCCTTGCCGAAAAAGGAGCGAAAAAGATCCACTCCTTTTTTGACCAGGGAAAGGATGGCTTTTCCCACCCCACCACAGCCCAAAACTGGCCTCCAGATGCTATAGCAGCGGGTGGCATGTAAATGCTGTAGCACTGTAACATCCTGAAGCTGCCCACATTTGGGCAGCTGGCCAACATCTGGGTGGCTTCAGGATGGCGTGGGAGCATGCAGTGTATAAATGCTGTACTCCCAAGATGCCCAGATGGTAATTTTTAGAGCCAGTCTATTCCAGATCTATAATATTTAATATTAAGATAGATTTATGTTGGCTTTCTTATCTAGGACATCTATGCAAGTCAAATGTTAAGTCCAGCAAGCTTGCAACAATGCAAAGCTGCAATAGAAAAAAAAAAATCAGATTTGTATTATGTGGTTTCTTTTCTCAACTGACATTTTCATATTTTTAGCCCTCTCCCTCATTGACTCACACATATACATTGCTTATTGCTGTGCAGTCCATAGCTATGTGAAAGAGAAAAAAACAGAAGAAGGGAAAGTGCAGAGATGAAAAAGTTTCTTTAAAAGTAATGTGTTAAAGTGATCATGTTAAGGCCCCAGAAGTAGTTTTTTACTGTTATAGTTCAGAGTTCTAAGAAGTAAGGTGAACAGGTAAGCCTTGAAAAAATTCTGAGCAGAGAAAATAAAAAATGAATTTCACCCAATTTCTCCACAGGGAAGAGACTTTCTAACAGTTTCTCTGTGGGTAATTGCCATAGTTACTATTTTAAGTAGCACTGGTTTTCCTATATAGACAAATATCTATATTATGCATATTGAACACACATAACAGCTTCATAGGGAAAGTTTTGTGATAATAGAATTTATGAGGACAGAATAGCAGGTTAGAAGAAAGGTGGGTCTTCTCTTTAATTGAGTTATTGGTTGAACTTTAACTATTGCTTCTGGGTCCACATAATTGCTTGTCCAAGAACAAAGTTATATACCCTATTATATACCCACTGATAGGTCTTTCTGCAGACTTGAGGGAAGAAGTGGGATGAAGGTACCTCTCCTCTCTCACCTTCCAAAACCCAATTTTCTACTGCAGCCATCCTTTCCCGTAATGCCCCACTAATTTGTGACTGGTGATAAGTACAGATCTGAGCACTTCTCTGTGCCCACTCTCCTGAACATCCGCCAGCAAGAAAGAAGGTTTAGGAGCAAAACAAGAAGATAATGTGTAAAAGGAGCTGATTTAGTAAAAGTTAATTTTCTGTACTACAACAGGCCACATTGACTTGGTGATTCTGGAAAGTATCATTCAACAAAGTAACTTTTCAAAACTTTGCTAAAAGGGGGCAGTCAAACTCCATCAAGTAGTGATTTCAGGAGGAATCCTGAAAAAATATTGTAAGAATTACTTTCCTTAATTCTATAATTACATGGGAAGAAGGAAGACAAATATGTCACTAGTATAGATACACCCTCAGAGGAACTTCCAGCAGATCTTTAAGATGAAATAATGGAGGGGTTTGCAGTCATGTGAACTTATTTCACTGAGTGCTGCTCCTCATCTGATAAAAACCAATACAGTTGGCTTATAGCAACTCTAGAGAGGAGTGGAAAAAAACAGCAGTGACAAATGATAACATTCCATGGGCACGGAATGTTAACTGTGTTTTGCAAGGGGGAGATGGAAAATTGGAGTGAATCAAAAAGGAATGGGATGGTACAGTTGTAATCTTGAAAAGAAGCACTCTGTGGTATAACTGTTCATTGCAGTTCCAACTTAATTCACCTGTTTTCATCTTTTCTCTTCTCCCCCTCCCTTTACTGAACAGACTCATAAAATGTATTGAATGAATAATTGTAACAATTCACATTTCTGCCTGGACATGACAACCTGGTAAACTGATTATAGTCTTGAACAACAGAGCTATCAGATAATGAGATAGATACTTCTATCTGCCATATGGACATACAAATGTTTTCTTTTTTAAAAAAAAGAAAGAAAAGAAAATATCTGTGTGTTCCTCTTGAAAAGAGCACATTATATACTCATTTTAGATACTACCCCAGCTGCAAAGGACTAAATATGCAAGTTAAAAGTATGCAACAACTCCAGTATTTAGCTGTACCGTTACACATATACATCCAAAACAAATGGGACACTAATGTGATTGCAAGTTAATTGCACTGCATCACCAAGGCTCCTTTCACTGTCATTTAACCTCCTTCCTTCCTTCCTTCCTTCCTTCCTTCCTTCTTGGTAATACACTGCTATGTTAAACATTACTTCTTCCTCCTTTTCACCATCCCACCAATCCACCTGTCCTAGATTTAACAAACTGAACAGGAAATTACAAGAAGGTTGCTGTTCAAATTGTACAGAAGGAATCTTACCTTGATAATCAAGTTGGAAATGCAACAAAAATTCAGAAAAAACAAACAGTGGACCTTATCAGACGTTGGAAATTGGAAGTATAATCTAATGGCAATCTGAACACAATCATGGGGTTTCACATTATTGCGAATTAAAGTATCTCACGCAATTTCGGGCAAAAGGGAAGTCATTCCAAACGCAATCATGGGTTTTATGTTATTGCGAATTAAAGCATCTCATGCAATTTCGGGCAATGGTAGGTCATTTTCAGGTTATGGGAAGTCATTCTGAACACATTCCAAATGCAATTGGAATTCACGTAAATTCACTAAACTAGTGAATTCACGTGAATTCGAATTGGCTCCAATTGGCTCCATTCACAATAAAGAGAAATTCCTACCGTCTGATAAGGTCCAGTGTCACAATACAGATATACACTGTATATTGAAATGTGTTCACCTCACAGCCTCATTCCACCCAAATTTCATCTTCTGAATTCAATTTGTTTCAGTTCCCTTTTACAACACCTTTAACATATGAAATGAAATAGCCATAGGAATTCTCTGAATCAGTTGTGTGGCAAGTTTAAACAATCAAAACAAGAGAAAAATGCTACTGGGGAAAAAATCAAACACTTGAATATATTAGAGCAAAATGCATACAGTAAAGAAAATGCATACAAAAATGTATACAAATTTTCATGCAACTATTTTCAAAAATGTAAACTGATGTGGAAATGGGAAGGAACAAACCTGAAAAAAAATGTGAACATTGCAGAAGGTAAAATAGATTCATCCATCCCATATTCACATGTGTGTGGATTTGGTGGATTGGTTCAAAGCTCACTTGCAAGACTAATGGAATATTAATCACAGTTCCTCAATCTGATTAGTGCTTTCTCCCTCTCAGGACCTCATAAGCTATTGCCAAGGTTAGATTGTTTTATTAAAAGAAAACAGTTCTATACTGCATATTGGAATAAAGGCAAGTATTATCTTTTTATTCTTTTTCTTTCTTTCTTTCTTTTAGTTTTTGGCAGTAGGAGTATATCAAAGGCCTTCCTTTTCTATTTGATTTATATTCCCTTTTCATTTAAGTCAAAAAAGAAAATAAGTTTGGGAGAGTTGGCTAAGTCATGATCAGCAAAAATTATAATTCTCATACTTTTCTAGTTAATAACCTCTTATGGACTTTAATAATTTAAGCTAATTATCTGTGGGACTGACTTCTGTGTATACTTCAATTATTGCTTTTAGTACATTTTCTCTCTTTCTTTCATGTTAGCAATGCCACATGTCTTCAATGTGTCTCCCGTGCCCATTATTGCTACTCTTCTCATATAATACACTTATTATCTGCGAGAATATGACCTTGACACAGTGGAGAGGAGACAAAAAAAAGTCTTGAAAGGATAGCTCAATTAAAATCAAATACCTCTGCTTAGGTCTGGATGCTATTACTATTCATGAGACTCTGCCACATGATTCTCATGCAACTTGGATGTTTATTCAAAAGGAAGAGTTATGGAATTAATTTTCATGCTGCCATGTACCCTCTTGGTTACAGTAGTCACTTGGTGGACTTGATGTAGACTCTATAGCTTGCAAATTTTCCTTTTAAATATTCAAGCGAGCACATCTGGCACAAGAGTAGTACATGCTGTCTGCACCTTTGAACTACTTACCCATCTGAAGAGCTACAACAGGGCAAACCCTTACACCACCTCACCCTTTCTAGGTTGCATTGTGACACACCAGAAATGATGTCAAGTCACTTCTAGTCAGCAGTTTGGGATAGTTTTCAAAATATAATTTGGCATGTTTGGGGGAAAGGTGATTGTGTTCAGTTTGCAGAGACGGTTTAGTGATATAATTGCCCAATGGTATCAAAGTTTCATAATTAGCCAACGAGACAGCAATCTGCATTTATTTATTTCCGTAAGCTGTCTTGAAGCCCAGTATTGGGGAAAGAGCAGGATACAGATGGTGATGATGACAACAGTTTTCACTTACTTGCACTATCCCCCCCCCCGGCACTGTTTTATTGGATTTATTCTGATTCTGTGAGAGATAAAAATTTATCCAGATAACCACTCCACAACATCTAAATGATGAGTGGCCACTTCAAAATGCCTCCCACTTTAATTACTTTGACATCATAGAGGACAGTAGGCAAGGAGATTATTCTCATGAAGTAGCCTTAGAATTCTGTGAAGATGACCAGTTTAAAATAAATGAAGAGTGCAGCCCAGTCCTCTGCATGTTTTCTTGCAGTAAATCTCATTCTATTCTGTTAGTTCATTGGAAGTATGTAGAAGGGTAGTCCTCAGCATCATCTGATCCCCTTTGTCTGTGTCCTTTTCAGCTCATTTCTAATCATGTCATATCATGCTACTACAGTATGTGTAATAAAAATTTTATTTATTTATTTATTGTATTTATATCCTGCCTTCCTCCCAAAATGTGGAGGCCCACAAAGAACTGGCATAATTATACATTGAAATGCTGTGTTTGGAAGTATTTAACAAAATAAAAACAAAACAGAACAAAAACATCCCATGTTAAAAGACTGTAATATAAGGAGCAGTCTGGTGTTATATGCTCTTTACGGCCCTGTGCACACAGGCCTTAAAGGACAGCTTGGGGGCAGAGTTGGGGTGTAGCATCTACGTGACACATGCCCAGGCTCCAACCCCAGTGTGGCATGAAACCCTGCACCACACTGCATGGCGAGAAGCATCACAGTGCTCCGCTGGTCCTACGTCCACATGGTGCAGCAACGAAGGAGTGCCGTAAAGCCATGATGCAGCAGCTTTTTGTGGCTCTTTTTTATGCCCTGGAAAGGCCAGATCAGGGTTGCAGCCTGCGGTTGCTGCGGCCCTGATCTGGCTGTAAAAGGGGAAGCTGGAAGCCACCCCTTCAGGGCTGTCTGTACAGCCTATACATTGCCAAAACTGGGTTTGATGAGTTAAAGGTAATGCACATCTTTTTGAAGAGAAAAAGAAAAGAAAAAAGAGGAGGAGGAGGAGAATAAGAAGATTTTCACAGGTGAGAATTATTTTGTTATGCAATGTGTGTAAAACAGTCCTTGAAGTGAGAAAGGGGTTTTTTTAAGAAAAGAAAAAAAAGAAAAAGAAAAGAAAAAGCAATTAGCTGGCCAAGAACATAATTTTCAGTAAAGCAATTATGCTGTGTTTGAATCCAGTATATGTCAAAGAGCCTCTAATTTCTTATTGCTACTAGATTATTCTGGATAATGTCATGCAATTAATACTGCTCTTTTCAGAATGGTTTTTAGAACCAAGGTCCCACACACTTCACTGCTTACATGCGAGGAAGAGATGAATGCCTGATGATTTAGAATGGCAGCAAGGGGCAGGGGAAGGAAGGCAGTAGTGACTGGGGTAAGAAATATCTGGGCTCTGAGACATGCATTTCTTGCATGTCTAGCTTTATGAAGGGGGTGGCATAGAAAAATCTCCTATGCCATGTCACACATGATTTTTGAAGCCACCCCATGTATAACCCTTTGCTCTGAGGATTCCATAAAACCAAGGATTTGAAAAACAGGTAGCTTGGAATTGGCCTCTGCTCTTCTCAGTTTTGTTGTCACTGCTGCTGCTCTTCCATTTGCACAAGGAGGACATGAGTGCCTATTAGTGCAAGTCTGACCACACAATCCTGGAATTGCCCCAGGATAATTAACCTCACTTGTAGACTAGTGTTATACTAGCACAATTGGAAGCTTATTGACTCTCCCTTCCCTCTTAAAAATGGCAAGATGTGGGCTTACCATGATTGGAAGACAAGGCATCAATGAGGGGGAGATGGCATCATGCAATAGGTATTGCTACAGTTGCTATTATTATTAAATCAATAGTTAAATAATTCAAAATCTCTTCCGGCAGGCCTTCCCCTGAAGAGGGAATAAATGTAACACCAATCCCCGACCCTGAAAAATGCAAATAAAAATGTAAATGGAACTGGGGGATTAACCTTAGTTGTCCCCCTGTTTAAATCTTTTGATTCCATCCATTGGGGATTGCACTCGCCCTGTCCATGAAATTGCACCTTGTTTTTACTGTTCTAACGAATTTTAACTGATGTCAATTTTAACTAGGTTTGGTTTAATCTGGTGTTAAGGGGGGAGGGAGGTTGGGAAGGGATATGACTGCTATTTTACTTTGTATGTTTTAATTTTGTTGTACTCCGCTCCGAGTATTTCATTAGCGGAGCGGGTTATAAATAAACATTATTATTATTATTATTATCATCATTCAATTAAAGTAGCAGGAGAATGGTTACTAGGTTTTCACAGCAGGAACATGACTAGCCCACACAGTCTTGTAAACCCTCCTCATCCATCCTTTCAATGCATGGAAGCATGGGAGAGTCAAACAATGCCGTGTGAATGCTTCCAAAGGCTAGCTAGGTGAATGCCTCCATTGTTCATTGTACAGTATCTTGTTCTTTTCACATCCAACCTTCTTCATACATGCACACACACACCGTGCCAATGTGCCATGTAAAAGCTTTACTCAAGCCTTGCTCTGAACCCCATCTACAGTCATGATAAAATGTCTCTGACTAAATGTTATCTCTGAAATTTGTCAGAGATGCCAGGAATTTGCCAGACAAGCACAGGGAACTACTCCCCTATGCTCTGCAGGGTAGTTAAGGAATCAAACAATCAGCTGTCATATCAAGACTGAATCCCAGTAGAACGTTTGAGTCTATCACCCACTGGCCTTTTATTATATCTGAGCCCCTTTCTATAAACCAAAATCTACTTTTTGAATTTTGACTCAGCTGCAAAAGAGCTTTGCCACCTGTCTTTTTTCAAAATGGCACCAGCTCAAGACTGATTAGTGAAATATATATAACTATATATTTATATGTTTTTGTCAATAGTGAGAAGCCATTTTTAAATGTTATTTCTTCCTTCTGTTTTTTTTTAACTACCCTAGAGATTTTAATCCTGGAAGTATCAGCCTAGAAAGCTAGAATCACAGCTCTGCTATAATGTTTGCTTATGGGAAAAGTAATTTTAAATCCTCTAAAGTCTTTTTAATGAATAATTTCAGCTTTGCTGTAGCAATTATCTGCATAGTTATTTTTAGTGGATTAAGACATGTTTAAGGGAGTTCATTTTCCTTGCTTCTGACCAAGGCAAACCTTCCCGGGCTTTCCACTATCCACTTTGCAAGATTTGGTGTCATTCTATAAGAATGAAATAATTTTTTTCTTGTGCTTGATAGCAGTGGAAAGAAGGCAGAGGTTGTGCCGTATTCTCTATTACAGGATGTCCAAGGCAATTGCTTTAGTAGGTCAGCTATCATAATTACATACAATAGTGTGGTTAATAAAATGCATGCAAGACATACATAGTCTATGAATATTAACTCCATTAAGCTCCATTCATCATATTCTTATCTTGTACCTGTGAAGGTTGGCACATTTTACATGTTTTCAAAATGAATACAATTAATTTTGTCTGCATGAAGGCAGATAGCTTTATTAATTTGTTTGGACTCAGTCCTGTGACTTACAGGACAATTTGCTGACTGCTAATAATGGAACGAAATATGAAAAAGTAACTTTCTGGCCTACAACTTGAGGACCTCCCCACCCACCCTTCCCACTTCACCAGCATCGTGATGGTGAGATGTGATAGTCCAAAGCATAACTTTTCCAAGCTGTGCATGGAATTAAGGGCATTGATTTCCCTGAAAGAGGAATTACCATGAAGTCACCAGCAGTGGTTCAACATTTGTAAACAGATCTTCACATATCTGAACCCTGGTCTCCTAAAGTCTAATCCAACACTCCAGCCACCTTACCACACTGGCCACCAGTGATCTGCAGCTTTCCTTAAATGTTTGCTTTAGAAACTGAAAAAGTCAAGCAACCTCAGTTGTATGAAAGGGGAAGGAATCAATGATGTAGGAATGGTGGACAGAATAATATGATAATATTTTCTGGCCACCTAAATCACGAAGCAGATGACACGGGACTAGGAACTTCAAGATGAGACAACTAAGCCCAGGTTCAATGGGTTTGTGTATCAGCTTCCAGCCCCACACAGAGTGAGTCACTGGAGTAGTGATGGTACTGATAGAGTTCAGTTTTGATGCCATCCTTAGTAGGTAATTTCCAGAAATACATTTCTGCTGGTGATGCATTTCCAACAAAGTGTGTTCAGAAAGATGGTGTCAACTTTTAATTTCCCCAATGGAAATTAAGGAGCAGTATGTGTGTGTATGTGTGTGAATGTTTAAATCATATTAAAGCTGAAGTACAATTACATTGTCTAGCTGCATGATATTACAGATGCAAGATAATGCCTCTGCTCACAGGTTGCAGCTACCCATATGGAGAATATTAAATTTATGGGACATTTGGGGCCTTGGGACATGTGGCTCATATGATTTAAGTTTTATTATTTTGTTATCATATTGTGATTTTATTTTTTTTTATCATGAGAGCTACCTTAAGCGAAAAATGATGGGATAGAAATATTACAAAAAATGCACCTATAAATAAATTGAATTTACCATAACTGTGGTATACAGCATCATTACTTCTGCTGACTGGCACTCCTTTGCTAGATCAGGATATTTGTATCTTTATCTGAAAGATTAGATTGTAACTCATCCTCATTTATAATGTTTTGTTTTGTTTTGTCTGGTGTACTACCTTCAGTAGTTTTGAATGTTTCAACTTCATCTTGAGATTTTGGAATGTTATCTTCATTTTGAAAAAAAAAAATGAGTCAGAATTTTGAAGTTTCAAATAGATTCATCTTATTTCTACTTATTTTGTAATGGCCTCTAACAATGTTTCTGTGGCTTCTGCCTCTGTGTTGGACTGCTCTTTAGACTGCTGTTATTTGGGCAGCAATTTTTCTGCCATCATTGTGTCAGAAAATAGAAGCCAGTATCCAATGGTGTACTTTTGGGGATTTTTTTTTCTTTCCTGGCAAAATCTGTTTTTGCTTATAGAAGCAGGTCCCAGGGAGGTTGAAGTGATGGGCATCTTTCCAGATCACCATACTACACACTTATAGTGCTGCTATTCAACTTTTACTGCTCTGGCTGTCTCCTGTTGCATTCTGGGGTTTATAATTCAGTGAGGCCTAAGAGCTCTTTGGCCGAGAATTCTAAATGTCCCTCCCTCAACTGCAAATCCGGAGGCATCCAGAACAGTTAAAATGGAATAGCAACACTATAAAAATGTAGTGTGATATTCCAGCTAGCCACTTAATAGTCTTGAGTTGTTGTAGTGTGCCTTCAAGTTGTTTCTGACTTATGGTGACTCCAAGGTGAACTTACCATGAAGTTTTCTTAGCAATATTTGTTCAGAGTTTGGATGCCCTTGTGTTCCTCTGAGGCTGAGAGAGTGTAACTTGCTCAAAGCCACCAGGTGGATTCCATGAGAGATTGAAATCTTAGTCTTGAGTCATAGGAGTTTAGCCAATAATTAAAAAGTGACTTACCACTGATGATTTCAATTTGAATTCGAGATACGTCCGGATTTTATTGCATGCATTTTGCTGCCGATGCCACCAGCCAAATGCAGCCCAGCTAACTTCTGGTTAGAATCCACACTCAGCCAGCCTATTTTCAAAACCGGGAGGCTCCTGGCTTTGAAAATTGGCTGGCTGAGCTCAGATTCTTGCTGGAAGTTACCCAGGATGCACCAACTTGGCAGCATCAGTGGCAAAATGCATGTGATAAAATCCAGATGTATGCCAAATTCAAATTGAAATCAGCAGTGGTGAGTTGCATTTTTAGCTGTGTGCTAAACTCCTTAATCCAATGCTCACTGACTCTCATCACCAGTAACGCTAGCATTTGCTTGATCTTTCAGACATGCAAAAATTGCAGAGAAGTCTAACTAAAACTTCAGGAAGGAGACAAGCCTACTGTAATCACCAACTGGAAATGAATTTTTTGAGAGGAGACTATAACTGTGAATAAGTGGGAAAATACTCCCAGATATGTACAGCAAGAGCTATCACATACCATAGCACATATAATTTGAATCTTATCTGCACTCAAGAGAACTTGGGGAGTGAAGGGATGATCTCCAGGTTTAGAATTTACTACTACTACTACTACTACTACTACTACTACTAATTTATATCCCACCCCATCTGCACTCAGGCAATCGGGGCGGCTTACAACATTAAAATTATACATAACATAACCCCCAACCCTCCCTCCCTTAACACAGAATTAAATATTTTACAATTAAAAACTGTTAACAATTAATAAAAAAAGTACACAATAAAAATAAAAATTAAAACAATAAAACAACAGCAACAACTATGGAGAAGCAAACAGCAAAACGGGATCAAATTCCTTTTTTCTCTCCTTTGGTGGCTGGGCGTCTATTCAGGAAAGGGCTGCCAGAGGAGATCCATCTTAACAGCTTTCTAAAGCTCTCTAAGGTAGTTATATGACAGATATCATCCAGCAGGCCATTCCATAGTATGAGAGCAATAGCTGAAGAGGTCCTCTGGGCAGGAGTAGATAATCTGATTTTTATTGGGTGTAACAATTTTTCCCCAGAGGACCTGAGTGTGCAGGGTGGATAATATGGAAGGAGGCGGTCCTGGAGATATTTTGGATCCAAGCCATTTAGGGCTTTAAAGGTAATAACCAACACCTTGTATTGGGACCGGAAACTAATGAGCAGCCAGTGAAGAGATTTTAAAATTGGAGTAATATGGTCTCTTCTAGATGTACCTGAGACCAGTCTGGCTGCCATATTCTGTACCAGTTGAAGTTTCCGGACGAGGCACAAGAGTAGCCCCATGTAGAGTGCATTGCAGAAATCCAGAAGTGAGGTTACCAGTGTGTGTACTATGGTTTCTAGATCCCTGACTTCCAGGAAAGAGTGCAGCTGGCGTATCAGCTGGAGCTGATAACAGGCACTCTTGATCATCGCATTCACCTGATTTGCCATGTGAAGCAATGGATCTAGGAGCACCCCGAGACTGCGACCACAGTCCTTAGATGAGAGTTTGACCCCATCCAGGACTGGAGGTTGTATCCCGATACCTGGGTTTGGGGCTGCTACCGTAAGTACCTCCATTTTGTCTGGATTCAGTTTTAATCTGTTTTCCCTCATCCAGTCCATTACCGCCTTAAGACATTCATCGAGAGAGGAGACACCATCTGAGGTCAGAGCTGAAGACTGAGACATGGAGAAATATATCTGAGTGTCATCAGAGTACTGATAAAAGCCTACCCCATGTCATTTTTACATCCCAATTACACCCAGGAGGTTGGAAGGTATGGAAATATAGAACACCAAGGTCTAAAGCAGGTTCAAGTAATTTGTAGCCCAGAGATGTTATTGACAAACAGTTCCCATCTATTTTATATTCAATTATGAAGAGTGATGGGAGTTGCACCTGAACAGCCTCCCGGGTGACCACAAGTAGCCCATTTCTACACTAGAGGCTCTACATATTTTCTTAAGTGTGAAGTGAATGACTGAAACTGGGATCACCTTTCATTTTCTCTGTGTAACATTGGAATAGATTGTTTCATTGGCTGTCTTTGCAAAATAGTTTCATTATGATTGCAGTTAATTATTGAAGTGGCTAGAGAGAAAGATTAATGTTAGACAGAACACTGTAAACCACTTTCACTCTTTAATGTGTTACAATAGGTCCCCAGGGTAATCATAGGATGGATTTCTGATTTTTTTGTTTTTGTTTTAATTTTGCAACATGTCCTCAGCTTCTTACTGCACAATTGTTATAATTTAAGGGCAATTTTAGAAAGAAGTCATTCTTTTCTAATCAGAATCTCTGATATGATCCCTTCTGGAAGAAATGTCTTAGCAACTGTATTTTTAAAGCTTAGGCAGCCATTCAGAATCTGATTACCTTTCCACATTTTCATACAAAATGGATTAATGTGTCTCAGCTTTTATTACGTTTTCAACACTTGTCATTTGGCATTAAGCTGACACTATGAAGATCTAGCACAGATCAGCGTGAATGGACAGAATGCAATGAAGTACAGTGAATGGAGAAAGTGAGGGTAATTTATGTGGCATTCGTATTAGGCAGAAATATTTTTTGTAATAACGTTACACTTTAGACAAAACCATTTTTGCGTGAAATAGATGAGCTAGAAAAGTATCACACTATAGGCTTGTAAATGATGGGGAGGGACCATTGATTAATTGGGGGGGGGGAGTTGGTTTGCATAAGCATTTGTATAACAAGCTGCCTGTTGATATATGGTGACCCCATGAATTTCATAGAGTTTTCTTAGGCAAGAAATACTCAGAGAGGACTTTTCCCAAATTCAGTCCCATGAATTTCTATTTAAAGTTTTTCACTTGCTAGGGTGTTGGAAGACTATCGGCTTGACTTCTTGGAGTTTTGCTTCCAATCAGAATAGATGAAAGTGAATTAGACACACCAGTGGTCTATGAGTCTCAGTATATGACTGCTTCATTTAAAAGGAATAATCAATAATGAAAGAATGAATTATAAAGGACTTTTTTGTATAACATTTTTATTAATTATCCAAACACAATAATTACAACATAACATATATATCCATAACTTATTACAATATCCAAATTTCAAAAATTCCTAATATTATACATCATCTAACATAATACAACTATTATCTTCTATGTAATGTATAATTTTTAATATGCATACATTGTTCTCACTTTTACACATTGAAAAAAAATGGACTGCAACTATCACAGTGTTTAAGCATAATGAACCGAATGCTTGTTTGACTTGGCCATGATTAAAATTCTTGCAACGATAATTTGTGCTACCTGAAGTTTCCTATTGGCTATTGTCTTTTGTCTGAAGCTGCAACTTGATTGTCCAGGTCCAGTTCATCATTGACTTCACACTACTGTGTGATACCATTATTAAAATGCACTTTCCTGTACATGAAATGGTCACTTCAGATCATCAGCACTTTCTGATGGATTCTGGAGAGAGAGGAGGAGAAAAACTTTTGAAATGATTAGTTCTTGTATGCAATAAGCATAGATTTACCCTATTGTGAGAAATCATTTTCTGTTGTGGTTGTTTAGAAGTCATAAAGAAACCATGAAAGTCCCCAATCTCCACTTACAAGGAAGTAGACACTGTGATGGATGTGGGTCTATTCCCTTATTACTCAGGAAATAGCTTGCTGATAGTCTCTTCCCCTCATGCAAATAACCTCTGGCAAAAGAGAGAACTTCAACAGGGCTCATTCTGCCTATCACACTGGATACTGATCACAGGAGTTGCTTCCCAAATGACAAGAGAATAATCTTCCAATCTGGGAATGCTGCCAGCACACACACACAAATACACACTGATAGGAATGGCTCAACGGGGAAAGCCAAGCAGGCAGCTAGCAGACAGTCTACAGACCTTTCAAGAGTCCACAAACGAAAGCCAGGGTCAGGATACCAGAAGTCATGGAGGTCAGAACAAGCCAAGGTCAGTGGAGCCATAAGGTTCGGAGGCTGTAGTCCATGTGCTTGGGTGAGATCTAATTTAATTTACACTTGAGCCATTGCATTCTGGGAGCCAGTGCTGGGAGGCTACTTAAGGCTACTCAAGGCTAGCAGAAGCTTCATTTCCTTTAAGGAGGAGAAAGAAAAGGAGGAGGCTGTAGTCCATGTGCTTGGGTGAGATCTAATTTAATTTACACTTGAGCCATTGCATTCTGGGAGCCAGTGCTGGGAGGCTACTTAAGGCTACTCAAGGCTAGCAGAAGCGCACGCCTAATGGCGCGCGAATTTTGATTTTTTTATCTAGTCAAGGAGGTGTTTAGAGAATAGAAGAGGAGCCGGCCTGAAGCATCAGAGGAAGTGAATCAGAGACTTGCCTTTGGAAGGAGCTTTTAGCCAGGAGCTCTCTACATAACTATAGGCCCCGTGACTTGAACTCAGTGACAGAGCTTGGGAATAAAGGCCAAGTCTAGCAAGGGAAGCCCACAGTCTTGTTTCAGTGCCTCCTTAAGACTTCTCAGTATGGACACTGAAGGCCCTGCAGCAGTCAACTGCAACACCTGTGGGATGTTTGTCTTCTTGCCTACAGAGGTGGCGAACTACACCTGCCACAAGTGCAAGTTGGTAGCCCTCTTGGAAGAGAAAGTACAGCAGCTAGAGGAGCAGATATCTGCACTCCAGCATCATAGAGAGCAGGAGAATCTCCTGAACAGATCAGACCAGAATGTCTTGGGTGGGAAACAGAGAGAGGAAGTTGTTGGGGTGGAGGAGGTCACTCCACATATAACAGAGGTAGATGCTTGGAGGAAGGTCACACACAGAAGTAAGGAAACCAGGGAACGTTCTGTGAGCGGCTTGCAGCTACAGAATCGCTTTGAATCTCTCTCTGTTGTCAGAGATGATGAGGAAAAGCAGCAGGGACAGACATCAGGGACAGAGCAGGAGAGCCTGAGAGTATCACGAAAAGGAACAGCCACTGCTAAGCCTCGGAGGAGGCGCGTGGTCGTGGTGGGGGACTCCTTGCTGAGGGGTACAGAAGCAGTGGTTTGTGGGCCTGACAAGATGTCTCGGGAGGTGTGTTGTCTCCCTGGGGCAAAGATCCATCATGTGATGGAGAGGCTGACAAGACTTGTCAAGCCTACTGACCGTTATCCCCTTCTTTTGGTTCATGTGGGAACCAATGATACTGCAAGGCACAGCCTTCAGAATATCAAAAGGGATTATGAGGCTCTGGGAAGGAAGCTGAAAGAGATGGATGCACAGGTTGTCATCTCCTCTCTACTCCCGGTAGAAGGGCATGGTCCAGGAAGGGAGAGGAAAATAGCAGAGGTGAATAACTGGCTCCGTAGATGGTGCCGCCAAGAACAGTTTGGATTCTTGGATCATGGGCTGCGGTTCCATGAGGAGGGACTTCTGGCAAGGGATGGACTGCATCTCACGCCAGTTGGCAAAAACGTTTTTGCCAACAGTCTGAAGAATCTGATCAGGAGGGCTTTAAACTGAGTTATGTGGGGGAGGGAGACATTATACTGGAAGGCAAAAGGGATGGAGAGAATAGTCCAAGTGGCATAGAGGGAACAAGGCAAACAGTGCAAGGACCCAACAGTAGGAGGCAACAAAATGTGCAAAAGCAGCAAGTAAAAAGGACACATGGTCTTAAATGCCTCTCCACTAATGCACAGAGTATGGGAAATAAGCAGGATGAACTTGAACTCCTAGCACAACAAGGGAAATATGATATAATAGGCATCACTGAAACCTGGTGGGATGAGTCTCATGATTGGAATGTAGAAATAGAGGGGTATAACCTTTTTAAGAGAAACAGGCCAAGCAGGAAAGGAGGAGGAATAGCATTATATGTCAGGGATATTTACACCAGTGAAGAGATGCAGGAAGTCAATACTGGAAGCCAGGTGGAGAGCATCTGGATAAAAATTAAAGGAGAGGGAAATAACAGGGATGTTACTGTGGGAGTCTACTACAGACCCCCGACTCAGGCAGAGGAATTGGATGATGCCTTTCTAGAACAGATAATCACATACTCAGAAAAGAGAGATGTAGTAGTGATGGGTGACTTCAACTATCCTGATATTTGCTGGAAGTCAAACTCAGCCAAATCCTCAAAGTCTAGCAAATTCCTCACTTGCCTGGAAGACAATTTCATTGTCCAAAAGGTGGAAGAGGCAACAAGGGGATCAGCCATTTTAGATCTGATCTTAACCAACAGGGAAGACCTAGTTGATGGGGTGCAAGTGGTTGGATCCTTAGGTGGAAGTGACCATGTTCTCCTGGAGTTTGTAATACAGTGGAAGGGAGAAGCTAGGCATAGTCAGACACGCACTCTAGACTTTAGGAGAGCTAATTTCAATAAACTTAGAGAAATACTGGGAGTGATCTCATGGTCAGGAATACTAAAAGAAAAGGGAGTTCAAGACGGATGGGAGTTTCTCAAAAGGGAGATATTGAAGGCACAATTTCAAACAGTTCCAATGAGGAAGAAAAATGGAAGATGTCTCAAGAAGCCAGGATGGATGACTAAGGAACTTTCAACTGAGCTAAGTTTTAAACGGAACATGTATAAGAAATGGAAAAATGGAGAAATCACGAAAGAGGAATTCAAACAAATAGCCAGCACTTGTAGGGATAAAGTCAGAAAAGCTAAAGCGCAGAATGAACTCAGGCTTGCTAGAGAGGTTAAGAACAATAAAAAGGGCTTTTTTGGATATGTCCGCAGCAAAAGGAAGAAGAAGGAAACAGTGGGGCCACTGCGTGCAGAAGATGGCAAAATGCTAACAGGGGACAGAGAAAAGGCAGAATTACTCAACACCTTCTTTGCTTCAGTCTTCTCAGAAAAGGCAAAGGTTGCTCAACCTAAGGATAATGGAGACAGAATAGAGGAAATTCAGCACAGAATAAGTAAAGAGGTAGTACAGGAATACCTGGTTAACATAAATGAATATAAATCTCCAGGACCAGATGAACTACATCCTAGAGTATTAAAAGAACTGGCAAATGTAATATCAGAGCCATTGGCAATAATCTTTGAGAACTCCTGGAGAACAGGAGAAGTCCCAGCAGACTGGAGGAGGGCAAACGTTGTGCCCATCTTCAAAAAGGGAAAAAAAGAGGATCCCAACAATTATCGTCCAGTTAGTCTGACATCAATTCCAGGAAAGGTTCTAGAGCAGATCATTAAGCAGAGAGTCTGTGAACACTTAGAGGCCAATGCCATAATCACAAAAAGCCAACATGGGTTTCAGAGAAACAAGTCATGCCAAACGATCCTGATCTCTTTTTTTGATAAAATTACCAGCTTGGTAGATGAAGGGAATGCTGTGGATATAGTATACCTCGATTTCAGTAAGGCCTTTGACAAGGTTCCCCATGACATTCTTGCAAACAAGCTTGCAAAATGTGGGATAGACAAGTTAACTGTTACATGGATTTGTAATTGGTTGACTGGCCGAACTCAAAGGGTGCTCAACAATGGCTCCTTTTCATCCTGGAGAGAAGTGACCAGTGGGGTCCCACAGGGTTCTGTCCTGGGCCCAGTGCTATTCAACATCTTTATTAACGATTTGGATGACAGAATTGGGGGCATACTTATCAAATTTGCAGATGACACTAAACTGGGAGGAGCAGCTAATACCCCAGAGGACAGGATCAAAATTCAAAATGACCTGAATAGACTAGAAAGCTGGGCCAGTGCTAACAAAATGAAATTCAATGCGGAGAAATGTAAGGTTCTGCACTTAGGGCGGAAAAATGAAATGCACAGATATAGGATGGGGGACACCTGGCTGAATGAGACCACATGTGAAAGGGATCTAGGAGTCCAAGTAGACCATAAGCTGAACATGAGTCAACAGTGTGATGCGGCAGCTAAAAAAGCCAATGCAATTTTAGGCTGCATCAATAGAAGTATAGTTTCTAGATCAAGGGAAGTTATAGTGCCACTCTATTCTGCTTTGGTCAGGCCCCACCTGGAATACTGTGTCCAGTTCTGGGCACCACAATTCAAAAAAGATGTGGAGAAACTGGAGCATGTCCAAAGGAGGGCAACTAAGATGGTGAAGGGTCTGGAAACCTTGCCCTATGAAGAACGCCTTAGGGAGCTGGGGATGTTTAGCCTGGAGAAGAGAAGGTTAAGAGGTGATATGATAGCCTTATTTAAATATTTGAAGGGATGTCATATTGAGGAGGGAGCAAGCTTGTTTTCTGCTGCTGCAGAGACTAGAATGCGGAACAATGGATGCAAACTGCAAGAAAAGAGATTCCACCTCAACATTAGGAGGAACTTCCTGACAGTAAGGGCTGTTCGACAGTGGAACACACTCCCTCGGAGTGTAGTGGAGTCTCCTTCCTTAGGGGTCTTTAAGCAGAGGCTGGATGGCCATCTGTCAGGGATGCTTTGACTTGGAGTTCCTGCATGGCAGGGGGTTGGACTGGATGGCCCTTGTGGTCTCTTCCAACTCTATGATTCTATGATTCTATGATTCTAGTCAAGTCCATTCCAGGGTCATAGGCCTAAGTCCAACAAAGGTTCTAGAAGCACAGAATTCTAGGAGCCAGAGCTGACAGTATCCAATATGATGGATCTACAATAAACTCTGGCCAAGAATCAGTGTTCTCCAGCTGCCTTAAATCAGCAAAGCCCTCCCTTATCCCAGCTGTTCCTTATCTGCAGCATGCTTGTCTGCCAGTCTCTTAGACCTCTGCAAGCAAGCCTTTTCAGCCCTCCTTTGGCTGAAGGAAGGGACCTGCATGCTTGGTTCTTCCTCTGGAGTAACCCTAGGCTGCTGGGCCTCTGGAGGAGACTCCATAGAGCTCAGATCTTGCAGATCCTCAGTCACTGGGGCTGGAGGAATAGAGCTGGGATCTGGCAGGGCAGAATTGGGACCTGGCATGGCCTCAGGTTGCTCCTGCACCTGAGTAGCCACGACCACCTCCTCGTCCTCCAAATCCTCCATAGGGCTGGTCATGACACTTCCCTTGATCTGAACAACTGCTTTCTGGTAAGCAAGGATTAGGTAGGTCAGTCTGGGATTCACTGTGTAGCACTGTAACTATGATGCATAAATCTCCAACAGAGTTTCAGCCAATATTTGAAAATATTTATAAAATGTTCAAAAAAATATATGTGTCTCAAGTGTTGGAAAACTATGAAGAGGAGAATGCTAGACAGGTGCAAATCTTCAGTTTAGGACTTACTCTGTGTGTGTATGTGTGCGTGTGTGTGGTGGGTGTTGTGTGCCAAAAAAAAAAAAAAAAAAGAAAAAAGAAAAAAGAAATCTGTTGGAAAACATTGTTTTCTGTACAAAACACCCCGATGCATTATTGTTCTTGGAAACAGAATAGTTTACAAAATCAAATCAAATACATCAACATCAAATGCAGTGGACCCTTGGTATGCATTTAGGTTTTGTTCCAGGACACACACACACACCAAGGATACCAAAATCCATGGCTCATCAAGTCCATTTATTTACAATGACATAATAATATGGTGTCCCTTATATACAATGGCAAAATCAAGGTGTGTTTTCAGGGGGTTTTTTCCAAAAAAAATTTTCAAGCTGGGGATGATTGAATCTGTGGATGCAAAATCCATGGCTATAGAGGCCATAGTCTTCAAAACCACAATAGTTTTCAACAACTTTCTCACAGAGAGGAGAAAACAGTAAAGCAATTTGTTCTTACCTATGAGAACAAATTTTAACAATTGAAATTTAAAATTTGCATCTTTATTATACAATCCCACTTTTCTAAGTTTTGATGCATTTCTCAAGTTAAATCAATCTGTAAAAATGATTATATCAGAGGAAATTGTGGTTAAAATGTACACTTTCAGTAAAATAATACACAAACATTCAGGGGGAGTTGTTTGCAGAGTATGTCTTTATTGGGAGGCGGAATGTACACATTAGGAAAAATGTTCACAAAAATCCATGCATATTTAGTGTAGACTTCTTTTTTAAAGTCACATTTTTGAGAATATAGAAATAGGTTAAAACGTGCTTATTTGAAAAATTGTGCAACCGGAAAATCAAAATCAATGGATTCAGTCATGTCTGGACAAGGCCTGCATTTGCTATTATTTGTCCGCCTGCAGTTGTTTCTTTGTTTGGAATTTGTAGGAGAAGAGAAAGAAAACAAAATGAGTTGGACTTTCTTATAACTCTGGATAATTCTGTTTCTGTGCTGATATACCAAGCCTCTTTGGCTCAAAACACTTGCTGAATTCAAGGGGGAATATTATAGAGCAATCCAGCAAATGCAGAATTAAATAGGGAATGATAACATGACATTCTAAAATTCTTGGCTCCAAATTATTCTAAAAGTCATGGTGCAAGAGGTATAATTGGCAGGAAAGCACAGAGCTTGTCAGTCCACTGCAGTAATTACCCAGTCAAGAGCCTGAAATGAACTCTTACCAGCTTCTCTCTCAGGTCTTTTCCATCTTAGACAGTTATACTTCTTCTTCTTTTTTCATTTCAGCTCGACACTATACTTCTTATCCCCCCCCCTTCAGCATCTTCACTTTTCCAAAGATATGTTTTTCCTCCAGAGTACAGATGTTACTGAAGATTGGATATTGCCCTTGTATTTTACTTGAAAGCAAGATGGATGACTGAGTACCAAATCTGTTTTGCTCAGTCAGTACGCTATGGGGTAGTCAGAAGTATCTCACTCATTTGTGCATCGATATATGAGAGAAATATGTAAAATGGCATTAAATGTATTTCACTGTGTCACCAAGAATTCAGTGGAGCCAGCAGTAATGAATATGCTTTTCTCTTCAGCTGGGTGAGTGTTTCATTTCTGCCTGACACAATCATCTGACAAGCGGCCCCTGCACTGGCAATGTTGCCTATTTTCAAAGGCATGTAAATTAGTTTGACAGCCTCATAAACATAAATTGGCAGGCATCCCACTGTGATGCTTGTTAAGATGCACTAATGGCATATAATAAATACATGATTCTAGAGGCATTTATAACATTCTAGGCTCTCTCTCTCTCTCACTCTCACTCTCTTTCTGTCTCCCTCGCTCTGTGTGTTAGGCAGAAGAGGACAATATGACCTACAGTTCATTTCACACACAGTGGAGTATGAAGTATTTAACAGCTATTGTTACATCACTCAAGCATCCTGAGCATTCATGGTGAGGTTTATGTGCTCCCAAGAATGAAAACACATACACACACATATCATAGAGGTTACACTGAGTTACTGAACACTTTGGAAATTCCTGTCACATGCATCTTGTGTTTAAGATTGCAAATATTAGTTATATTAGCTATTTCTTCTGCATAGTATTTGTAAGGCAATGTCTTACTAATTTAATTGTAGGTAGTCTTACCTAGAATAGACCCCCCCCCTTAATCTAAGGCCCCAAACAGATAAGTCAAAAGCACCACTTTCAGGCAGATCCAGGGGTGTGGAATACAGATGACACATGTCCGCCCATGGATTAGGCACAAGCTTCACCACAGCCTCCTAAGACAGCTCAACCCCCTGATGCAAAAGGGGCACAATAAAAAAGTACTCCTTACCAGCAGTTCATTGCAGACCACAGTGGTGGTCACTGTGGTCCCACACCAAACTGTAAGTGATCACCACTGGAGTGGCCAGAGGCCACTCCAACCTGCTGTTCTGCTTGACCCTAACATCCCATTGATTTCAGTAGCTCATTGTAGGTAGGACTAACATTAGATTTAGCAGAATTCAAAGACATGTCTGTGTTAACCTGGGGAATCAGAGATAACAGGATCTTGTAGCACTCAGGATCTCAAAGTCTCAAAAGTGCTACAAGATCCCTTTGCAATTAGATTTAGTGCTATGCTTTTTCCCTTTCCCTGATTGTCTTTCATAAGTTAACTTTCACAACAATGCTGTTTTTGAAATCATTGTTACTTTATTTAAGGAGAAATACTGTCTGGAAGATAACATTTTGCTATACACAGCATACAAAATGGTGGAAACAAACCACTCATGCATGTCCCCAAGGCCTTCATCTATGGTTTGGCCAAGTCTAGGGACACTCCTCTTCCTCTGTGAGTTTCACAAGCTTCCATTTCTTTGTACCCAGTTCTACAAATTGGGCTACAAATAATAAGTCTGACAGCAGCTATATCAGCAGAAGTTGGTTTATGGTCAGTAACAAATCTCAGCAATACAAAGTAACATTGAATCACAGCAAAACATAAACTATACTCTGTCCAATAATTGGATGTGGTGGCTTAGAGGTTACAATGCCAACTTTGATGATTGTAAGATCAGAAGTTTGGCAGTTCGAGGCCCAAGTGCCATGTGATGGGTTGAGTTCCCATCACTAGTCCAAGCTTCTGTCAACCTAGCAGTTTAAAAGCATGTAAATGCAAGTAAATAAATAGGCACCACTTCACTGGGAGGGTAACAGAATTCCATACAGTTATACTGGCCACATGACCACTGAAGTCAACTTCAGACAATGCTGGCTGTTCAGTTTAGTAATGGAAATGAGCATCCCTACTGCCAGTTGCAACTAGACATTCATGTAAAGGTGAAAACTTTACCTTTAACTTTATTCAGTAATGATAGACTATTTTTCAATACATACACAGCAGAATAAGAGAAATGAGGAAGGAAGATGTGAGGTCCAACATCATACTTAAATTTCATGCTTGCATTTCAAATAGCTTGTTGCTTTTAGAATAGTAACCTCAATGAAGACAGCAGTCCGTGTGACACTTTTAGTATCATCCAGCCAATTCATGCTTGTTCACTTTAACTGGTTGTTAAAGTTGTTAAAAGATGCAGATAACATGGAAGTTAAAAGAAAATCCAGGGGTAAAAGGGAGGAACCAAGAGGAGGAGAAAGAAAATACCAGTATCTGAGCAGATGGGGACAATGGAGAGGTGAGAGGGTCAGAGGAGAGAAGGACTGGATCCTCTGGAGCCAATGGGGGAGAACCAGTACAGGGACTTATTGCCAATTTTTAAAAATGAAACCATTGTTGTCATCTCCTTTTCCAAAGCAGCTTCTATTCTTTTAGCAACTGCACAGAAATAAAAGCCATGGGTGAGCATTTTATCACCATACTAACTGGAATACATCAAATCTCATCTGATTTCTGAAGCAAGAAGAGTTGGTCCTAGTTATTATTTGGATCTCCAGATATGGCAGTGAAAGATTTATGGAAAAACATTGGTAGTCTAAGTTGGCAATACTGAGCCAGAAGAATCTATCTTAGTTTAAGCTTTTGTAAAGACAGGCAGCAGATAGGGAAGAAAGGGAGATTTTCATCAAGACATGTGAGAAACAGATATGCCTTCTCTTTCCACCATGTAGCCTTCTACCAGGTTTCAGTTTTTAAAACTGATTTGTAAAATGTGTTAGTCTGTTTCATATATATGACTAGTTTGGCCCTTAGCTCCCTTGAGAATATTACCCCTAAAGTCTAATGCATTCATATTCAAGAAGTATTATCTAGGATTAAAACAGGAAAGCGGCTTGACATTTAAAGTCACTTGTTTAACAACATCATTTAACAAATACATTAATTTACATAAGTCATACTGTAAATAAACCTGGATGAGAAAAAGAATCTGGCAGTTCTTCTCTAGAGCTTTGTAAAACAAGTAAAATAAAACATGTAAGAAGCAAAAATGTGAGCATCTTGTCTCCTTTAAAAGAAAGCATTTTAAAAAATCTAAACACAACCATGAACAAATTTTATACATGCATGTAAAACATGTATATACAAACAACAATAATAAAAGAAATAAAACTAAACAAGTAAAACAAAAGCAAGCATACGCTACTGATTCCCCACAACTGTTGGATATATACCACTATTACTATACTTCTTGATATATGGAACTATATATATGCCTCTACCACACAGAAACCCTATTTATTTTACAAAATCTAAAGCTGATTTATATCCTTTGTGAGACTTCATGTAAATAATAAACTATTCTCAGCCTTTCTTAAAATTGTTCAAAGATTTTGCTTTGATCAACACTGTCAATTTGTCCATTTCAGCCAGTGCAATAATCTTTATCAGGCAGTCTTCTGTTGGAGTATCCATGTTCTTCCATCTCTGAACATATGTTATTCTTGCTGTTGCAATCACCAGAGATGTTACTTTGGTGTCACCAGTTGCAGGTGCTCAGAAAGGGATGGAAGGGGACGATGATAGCAGATTGCCATGCCCTTCCTTCCACTACCTTGCTCACCTGCCCCTTAAACTGGATACCCATCACCCTGCCAGACCACTGCTGTTGGGTATGGTGCTGTGGCATCTGGAGGGCCTGTTCTGAGTCTGGCATGGCTAATGTGCCAGACTCTTAATGGAAGTTACCCCCCCCCCCTTGGAAGTGCCAGGGCTGAGAGAGATACAGAGATGCAGCCCCCAAAGGGGCCATTTAGTGAGCAGCCATGCCAGAATTCGAATAGAAGACAACACAAACCACCCCCAACAGCTGCTGGAGGGTTGGGTTGCAGCTTCAGGAGGGCCCATTGGAGCCTTGTTGACTGTTCAGTGAATGAGAAAGGGTGGTGATACACTTTCTCACTCATCCAGCAGCTGCACCAGTCCCACTGTACTGACCCATCATGTGTATCAGCCAGAGTATTTTAGCCCCGAAGCTACCCCAATGTCTCTGTGTGACTGCCATTGTGTTGCTGGGCAGCTGTTCATACGCATGTCCTGCTGTGCTGCCTGGTGCCTTTGCCACTGACACTAGTCAATTACTCTGAGGTCAGAACAATCACATGGCTGAGCAGCTTCTTCTGAGTTCTGACTACAGAGTGAGCTATGTGCAGCAGCAGTGGCAGCACTGGATGGCATAATAGGATGGATTTTACCAGCTGTCTGACATCTTCTAGGAATCTATGGATCAAAATGTGATTATTTTTTTTAAAAAAAACTATTTTAAGGAGGCAGGTTAGGTTGTGACCTATCGGGACATTATCCAGACTGGTTGGACAAGAACTAGGGATTGGACCTTGTGTCATCTGGACTGATTGTCATGGCATTTTATTTGGCCTGTGCAGACAAGGCCTTGGATGAAGTATCAGGAAGTGTGAAATAGATATTTCCATGGCAAATATGATTGAGCAAAGAGTCAAAGAGCAAGGGTTACAAAGTTACTATCTTGAATCACATAGGAAAAACTGTGTTCCTTTTTGGTGTATCATGACACTATCACAACTTACCTATGATGTGGATCTTGGCAGCAGAAGTGAAATGATCTGTGACCTCAGACAAAACCAAGAAACAGTTGGATCTATATGGCAACTATTTTTGAGTTTATGCCACAACAGAGAGAACTTGGCTTCGTGACATCTTCTTACAATGCAGTTGTCAGAAAATCTAATTTTGATCAGAAATATAGCCCCGCAATAGCTTGGCTTTAGCCAAAACTCCCTGGAAAACTCATATCATTTTAGTAATTTATAGGCATGAGCAAATGAAGAGTCTGAACAGAGATAATCAATTACAGTTACATCTATCAAATATAATTTTGGTAGACTTATAGACTTAATCAATTGTAATATTAGCCAATAATTTAAGATCATAAATTTCATTTTAGATTTCACTGAATGCTCTGTAGATGTCAGCACAGTATACAGTAGTAAAACAGAAAGAAATGTGTCACAAAATATTGAAATATAAACCCAATTTTTATTCATAGATCAGCCAATATAAGGAATAATCTAGAGCTAAATAAAAATAGCCTCCGGAGATCACCCAGTTTATTTTTGGGAATAGGATACAGGGAGCCCATTTCATTGGATATTATTTCAATGCAAAGGAAGGCAGAGATTGGGTGTGGGGATCCAAAAAAGAGAATTATCAAAAAATATTTTTGCTTAGGTAATGCTAATTAGAAAGTGATTGTTCATTGTTCAGAGCAAGCAATAGGGTCTAGGTCTAATAATATGAAAATAGGATCTGTAGTTTACATGAAATTCTAGATCACATTCAAGTGCTAGGGATATTTGACAGTTATATTTTGCCAAGTATTATGAGGATGTGTGGATAGGGGAGGAGCAGAATGCCAAAATTTATTAGAAAATACTTTCATTTATTTCTGTTCTATAGATCAGCTGAAATCCATGCTATCACTGACATTCCTGAAACAGAAGTCAATATTGTTTGTATCCACATCTTTAAATGAGGTGAGTTAATATTCCTTTCAATGATTAAAGTGGGTTGTGTGTATATGTTTGTAACTTTCAGCCCAAAGCTAAAAATACATGAAACTGAAATGTGAACACAAGGTGACAAAGAAACTTTATAAATGTATAATAAAAGTCACAGGGATGGAAATGAAAGATAACCTGATTCCATGACAATGCCTTTTGTTTTGTCGGATTTATTGCTACCATACCTGCGCTCACAAATACAAAGAATGGAAAAAGTAAATTTCAGTGTTCTCAGAAATGCTTAACTAATCATAAAAGCCACTGCCATTGTTATTGTTTTCAAGGACAAATTCAACATCACTTTTGTCTTCATCAGCTTCGTTGTCACAATGTGTACATGACATATTGCCATGCAAATCAAGCAATTTTTCATATTGGTACATACTCTTGCTTACACCTTCCAGATAACAGTGCCAGAAATGACTCTGTGCTGTTTTTCCAGTCATCCGTTATATGATAAGAACACTTGAATCTTTCATCCATAACCATCTGGACCGGCAGTCTTTGGAAACCAGGATAGTTATGGTTTTGTTTTACAAATAAAGCTTAGCCCTTTATTAGTCACATTACAGTAAACCCTCTGAATCAATGATAACTTGATAAGTCAACACTGCAAGTACTATTGACTCACTAGGACTACTCCAGTTGGGATTAGAACTAGGATTCACGCCTTGGTCATTACATAATGAATGTGCTGCTGAAGGAAGGCATGTTGGTCCTTTTATAATATATGAAGGCATAGAATCATAGAACTGTAGAGTTAGAAGAGACCACAAGGGCCATCCAATCCAACCTCCTGCCACGCAGGAACTCTCAGTCAAAGCATCCCTGACAGATGGCCATCCAGCCTCTGTTTAAAGACCTCCAAGGAAGGAAACTCCACCACTCTCTGAGGAAGTGTGTTCTGCTGCCTTACTGTCAGGAAGTTTGGCTGAATAATGGCTGAATATTTGTTTTTACCCCATGGCTGGGAAAGACTTCTGCCTCAAATCCTGAAGCAACTATTATTCAGTAGAGTAGCACAATACTGAACTATATCACTTGGTTAGAATGGATATAAAACTACTTGCCCTATTCCTAAATAGGGCAGTTTCCCCCAAAGAGTGCTAAAAAAACCAAAAAACAAACAAACAAACAAACAAACAAAAAACAAAAAACAAAAAACCAAGCAGCAAGCCCATATCTGCTAGAGACAGCATATATGCACAATACCTGCTCGTTCCAAGGAGGAGGTGGTGGAGGAGGAACTGGACATTCATTGCATGCTCTCTAGGTAAGCAACTGCAAGTCTAGCCAATTCAGCTGCTGAAGAAAGTCTGATATTCATGTAAGACCTAAGATTGTGGTCCGAAATACATGGGCCAATTAAAGCACCTTCTGGGCACTTTGGGGGCATGGCATTCAGATGACGCATGCCCCCAAACCACTCCAAGGCTGCCTAAGATGGCCTGAAGGTGGCCTGAAAATGAGAAGCAAATAGCTGCTCCTGCCAGTGTCCTGTTCAGGACTGTGGCAACAGCCAGCTTCAGGACCACAGTGTCCAGAGTGGTCATGGCCAGAGTGGCCTCTGGTTTCTCCTTTTGACCCATTTGCTTTACCCCTATGACCCTGTAAACAGTTTCTGGGAGGAGCCCCCCCCCCTTAACTCAGCAGAACCTACTTTTGCATAGAGATGCCTAGGTTTGACCACAGTAGTGTTATGTATTAGAGACAGTGGACTCTTTCGAACGGGAGGAATTTCTCCCAATTCCTAATGGAGCCAATGCGGATTCATGTAAATTCGCTTGTTTAGCGAATTTACTTGAACCCCTGCTCCGTTCGGAAGGCATTCGGAATTACTTCCCATTACCCGAAAATAACCCCCCCTTGCCCGAAATCGCGTGAGAAGCTTAAATTCGCAATAACGTTAAACCCATGATTGCATTCAGAGTGACTTCCCTTTTGCCCGAATTTGTGTGAGAAGAATTAATTCGCAATAACGTGAAACCCCAGGATTGCGTTTGGATTGCCCTTGGATTATACTTCCAATTTCCCACGTCTGAAAGAGTCCAGTAGTGATTATCGCATGGGAGGCAAGTGTCCTTCTCCTGTTGTTAAACCTTGTTAAGAGCACGATTTAATGACAGGAGAAGGACGCTTGCCACCCGTGTGATAATCTCCTATAATGTGACCATTTCCAACAAAGTAGAATGATGCAGTAATGTCTCAAGTAAACTAGTTGTTACACTTTTTGAAACAAACAAACAAACAAACAAACAAAACCAAAGCAGCGAACCCTTTCTTCCACTTTCCTTTCAGCATTGTTTGTGGAAGTTTCTAAGTTTTACTTCTCCATGACAACCATGTTTGAGAGGCAGCAGCTATTCTGGCAACTTTGCATCACATTTTCTCGGCATGCAAATTCTGTTGACAGTCTCATAAAACTAAATTGGCAGGCATGGTATCCCCAAAGCAATGCTTATTAAAATATACTAATGGAATAGAGAAGAAAATATGCTATTTTCACATTCAAGCAGAAAATGTACAGCATACATATGATGTAAGCCTGGAATGTGTGTGAGTGTTTGTATAAAACAATCTCAGTGGCAATTAATGAAAAGTTACTGGGGAAGTTTTACAGAGTTCAAAAGCTTAGTTTGTGGAAGTGGTAGATGTCTGGATGTTCATTGCATATTCACCAGATAGGTATATCCATTAGATAACGTCCATTATGTCAAGCAACATCCAGTTTCTTGGAATTAAGTGGAACTAATCTCAATGGAGGTCTATGAAACCTATTTCAGAATAAACAAGTATAAGATTGCTGTAAATTCTCTGTGTTTGCAATCTGAAATCATATCCCTGAAGAGAATTTTCAACACTCCAGAGCAGCTCAGATGGTGCTATTGGTTTTGTTTCTCCTTCCACATATATTTAGAAACCTGTTCTGTTTAGAGTAGATATTTTCCCCTTTTCTTAAAAAACAAAACAAAAACAGAAATACAATCAATTTGCAATCATTTTTTTTTTAAGTGGGTTCAGTTTTTGTATTTTGTTTGAGATCTTACATTTTCAACTTAGGTCCAAAACACACTGCAGAAATAATCCAGTTTGGGACTGCTTTAACTGCCCTGGCTCAATGCTAGAGCCCCATTCCCACTTAATCATAAATTGGTGTGTGATCCAAATCGAATCGATTTGACAGCGGAGAGTGGTTCCCACTACATTTGTCCCAATTGCACTTTTTCCTTCCAAAATTAACTACTTGTGGTTCCCATTCACCAATGAATCAATTCAAAATTATTTGGTTCCAGCTGGCTGAAGGGGAAATTTGAATCAATTCCAATCTGCTTGTGGTACACACTTGTGTGGAATTGATTTATTGAAAAAGAAGCTGAAAAAAAAATCAGCGTTAAAAAGACGCGGGTTAAATGGGTCTAGAGCATGGCCCCCCTCTCAGAATCACTTCAGTGATTTGGATCAAGTGAGAACCAGGGTAGTTTGAACTGGTTCAAACTGATTCATGATACGATTTAAAAGATAGTGGGAATGAGGCCCAGGGTCATTTGAACTGATTCAAACCAATTCACGATCTGGGAATGAGGCCTAGGAAATTCTGGGAACTGTAGTTTTGTGAAATGTTTAGCTTTCTCTGTCAGAGGGCTCTGGTGCCACAATAAACTACAGTTCCCAGGATTCCCTAGACCTGAGCTAGGGCAGTTAAAGTGGTCTCAAACTGGATTATTTCTGCAGTGTGTTTTGGACCTTAGTTACAAATTCATAACTAAGTACTGTCTCCTGGCCTCAAATCTCAAAGCTACCTTAACTCCAACAGCCACATCAGGCAAAGGAGGTCTGTTCTGTTGGCAATTGGGGCACAGCAGAGTGACATTTCAAGCCCCATCTCACCAGTGATCTCTTGTGTGATGAGGATTTGTGAGAAAGATCTTGCTACTGATTGTCACAGCCTTCTGATTGTCACAGGGAGAGGTGGGAAATATAGATAAAACTATTGTTGTTGTTGTTTGTGGGCAGGAGGGGACATGAAATGTCATCCTGATGAGTCCCAATCACCAGCAGAACACCTCCATCACTCAGAGTGTCCCTATGGAATTTAAAGTGGGATTCAGAGGAATTTATGATTGTGTAATAGTGCCATGTTAGCAAATATATAGTATAACTGAAAAAGGAGCAGTTATAGATGCATACATCTAGGTTATGAATTCAATATAGGATGTCAGCCATGGTCTGAAAGAAAATATTTTTGAAGTAAAGAAAAAAATTTATTACTCCCCTTACATGGTTATGTAAGTTTGTTTGTTTTGGTTATTCAGCTCATTGATTTTAAGTAGATCTCCATCTCTCCTGCTTTTATCAGGAAGCATTTGTTGATCTGGTCTATCTTCGGTTCATATGAATTTGCAATTAAATCATATTGCCAGTCAAACAGTCCAAGATTTGAGTTGCTTGTTAAAACCATAATAGTTTATAGTCCAACTCTGCAGACAAATATAGACCTTTCCCCCAAAATGTAATTGACCTTTAGAAGAAGTTCATCAGACATTATAATCGCACACAGCCTTGCCAAAACTGGATGTGGCCTTGTTTGGATTGCTGTTCTGTTTATATATTAATGCACACACCTCCTTGATAAAAGCACTGGGATGAACTGAAATGTGGTTTGCAGCTAATAAATTCTGCTTTAATTTTTCAGGATCATCTTGTTGGTCTTCATGGAAGGGGATCAAGAGTTCCTGCATGGCAGGGGGTTGGTCTGGATGGCCCTTGTGGTCTCTTCTAACTCTATGATTCTAGTCTCTGTAGGACCTACACTGCAAGATCAAAAACATAATTCTCTATAGTAGCACCCTTCCCTAGCAGTTTGACATACTCTATATACTCATGCATAAGTCTAGAAATTTTAGTAAAAAAAATTGAATCCCAAAACCTGAGTCAACTTCTCTACAGGTCAATGTAAGTACCATACTTTAACACTCTCTCTCTCTCTTTTTTTTTTTAAGGAACTAGACCCTTCTCTGAGTGGAGTAGTAAAAAGCAAGAGCTTAGTCCATCCCAGGAACAACTAAAAGAAGCAACAACCCCCACTAACAACCTCTGCCACAGTGCTACTGCTGACCTTTTTGAATTCCTGGATGGGAAAATGGTCATGGTGGAAGCCGCTTGTACTTCCCCTCAAAAAAGTGTCAAGAGGAATCAGTCTTTGAAGGATCTGAATAAGACATTTGTGAACCTTTGTCAACTTTTCTGGGTTAAAATCAGGCAAAGTTATCACACTGAAGTCAAAGGCTATGATCATGACTAACATAGTCAACATTTTCTTTGCTTTGCCTATTCATCCTTTTTTGATATCTGTGCATTTTCTTAGCCCCTCCTGTGTCTGGTTGCCTTGTCCGTACATTGCACAGCCACATAATTACTGTAATTACTGTAAATCCATCCAGCTTTTGGGGAGAGCACAAACAGTTATGCCTACCAGAATTTTGTAAGTTCTTTGGCATTATTTTCCTTGGCTTCATCCTTTACATTCTTTGTTATATTTCCCTAAGTTTTATCCTCAATTTATCCCCAGATCATATTAAAATCTATAACTTTGGCTCCATAACCTACCCTTGCCTTATACATGAGGTCAATCTATAGCTGAGTATATATGGTAGGCTGGAATTCTTTTGGTTAATCCCAAGTAGAGTAGACTCAGGGGCTGTGCCCTCCACGTTGGGCCCACAAGGCTGTTTTCCCATTCTACTCTGTCTTGTCCCTTTCTCCAGCTGCCTCACCGAGGCGAAACTGGAGCGGGTCCAAAGGAGGGTGACAAAAATGGTTAAGGGTCTGGAAACCATGCCCTATGAGGAATGACTTAGGGAGCTGGGGATATTTAGCCTGCAGAAGAGAAGGTTAAGAGGTGATATGATAGCTTTGTTTAAATATTTGAAGGGATGCCACATTGAGGAGGGAGCAAGCTTGTTTTCTGCTGCTCCAGAGACTAGGACGCGGAACAATGGATGCAAGCTACAGGAAAAGAGATTCCACCTCAACAATAGGAGAAACTTCCTGACAGTAAGGGCTGTTCGACAATGGAACACACTCCCTCGGAGAGTGGTGGAGTCTCCTTCGTTGGAGGTCTTTAAGCAGAGGCTGGATGGCCATCTGTCGGGGATGATTTGATTGGGAGTTCCTGCATGGCCTTTGTGGTCTCTTCCAACTCTATGGTCCTATGATTCTATGATTCTCTCTTCTATGTCCCTCCTCCTTTCCAACTGCCTTTCCCTTCTCTTCTACCTTCACCTCTCACCCCATCCCTCTTAATTCTGCCTTTCTCTCCCTGCCCCTTCTTTCCTCAACCCCAGAGGTTTGTGGGCATTGTAGCTTTCCTTTTCCAGCGTCTTGTGATTCAGCACTCTTCACTCCAGGACAATTCTCTTTTCTCCTGTCCTCCTACTCCTCCTTGTCACAGCGTCATATGGATGCTACACCCCGACTCTGCCACCAACCCAGCTTTTAAGGCCAGTCTGCACAGGTCCTCATTTATCCAGTGAACATCTGCATCCCCAGAGATTGTTAATGGTACAGGAGCTTTGTCGGGAGAAAATTCAGTAAAGAAAAGAGGCTACAGGGTACTCAAAATACCTTGGGCTTTAGACTGTGCATCTCTGCCGCCATGCAACAAACCTAAGGAGACCTAATTTTCTGATTGTATCTATAAGACAACTTTGAAAGAGGTGATTCTGAGGTGAAAATTAGCAGTGTGCATGCATGCTAGTCAGCACTCTTCTGAGTTACTATCTGAACTGCAGAATGAGCAAATACTTTGCATAATACATGTTCATGGTAGATTTGTGGAACTATAATATGGAAAAGGAGAGAGAGAGAGAGAGAGAGACAGAGGGAGACTAGCTGATTAAAGTTGCCTAGTAAGAGAAAAGGAGATACAGAAAGTGTAAAGACCAGTGAGGAGGAAAAAAAAGTATTATTAATGCATATGTTCCCACAAATAGCCATGTAACAATTATTCCAGAGAGCTTCTGATTTCAAGGGAACTGACTCTCAGTAAGCGGCCCACCTGCCAGACAGACCTGTATCATCACACTCAACTCAACTCTTTGAAGGTTTGTGACCAGTGTCACGAATTACATCTTTCTGTATACTATCACACTCTGATCCCTCTCTCACAACCATGCAACTGTTGACATCCCAGTGGTTTGATATTAACTCCAACAGTGTGACTGAATAAGTGGATTGAAATCCATAAATGCTCATGGTCATATAAAATCAGTTCATCTTAAAAGTGCTACAGACTCCTTTCCCCATCTCTACCCTACTTTTCTTTTTAGTGCTGCAAGAGACTGCCATACTATTCAGATATGCCACACTATTCACTGATACTAGTTTTTCAATTATATATTGTACTTACTGTAGAAACTGTAGTATATCTCATACTACATGGCGTGAGGGACACAAAGCAGTTAGCAATGCAGGTGAAGTTGGTACAGGTTGAATAAGTGCAAGTGTGGAAAGAAAGAAAGAGAAAAATGGGGGGAAAAGACTTGATGTGGGGAAGAGAAACTGAGAAAGAAAGAACACAGTAGGGTTAAGGTACAACTAATAGCTTTAAAGGAGGTGAAGCCAGGCAATTTTGCTAGAGTATTTATACAGCACAGATAACTTCCAAGCATCACTGCTATGTCTGAAATCACATGGGAGGGATTAACAGATCCTACAAACTCTGAAAAAAGATTACAGAACAGCTGAGCCTGTCTCAGAGGTCATATCTGCATTCAGATTGAAATGGGTGTTAAACAAGTCAGAGGATTCCCTGAGGAATTTTATGGACTGTAATTATGTTATGTCTACTTTTGATATTTAACATTATCCATCGATACTGTTCTTCAGCCATATATTGTTTTGCATTTATTGTAAAAATGGTAGGATGTAAGTTGTAACAGAAAACAAATGACAAATGCATTGAAGACCTTATTGATCAAAAAGCACAGTAGGATTTTTTTTCTTTAAAAAAAAAGATCATTGAGACAGTTGTTAATACAGAAGAACTGGGAAGAACTGGGAAGCAATATTAATGTTTGTTTAAAAAAAAACACCAGATGAAATATCTTTAATGTTAGGATTGGTTCACCTGTTAGTGAAGACCAAGGATTTGGGGGTTTGGGATACAGTTTTTCTTTGTGATTTTAATTTTAAATGAAAATACAGCAAAAGTCTCCAAACCAACAAACATAGTCATATTAGAAAAGCATGTGCCTCACCTTCTTCTTTCAGGGATATCCCTACCTGCCAACTTAAGACACATACTTGTCCTCATCTTTGCCTCTTCTTTCTTAAGTGTTATTGTTAAAGTGTGTACACTAAAATTTTGACTGAAAGAAACCATCTTCAAAAAGACGGGGAATGGATGTGAAACAGGTTCATGCTAAAATTTAATGGTTTCAGTGGGAGTTGTCTTGGTTAGGCCAAAGCACATTGAACCAAATGCACAATGGAAAATGCTAATACCATGACTCCAGGAGTTAACAGAACAATTTAAAATCTGCTACTCAGACTAAACCCAGTAATCTGCATTTAACTAATCTTGCCAGTTTATAATGTGATAAAAAATGGCATTCCCTCTCTCACTTGTCACAAACATTTAACCAAGGAACCTCTGAAATGCAAAATAATAATAATAACATTCCTTCATTATTCCCTCCCCCCCAAAAAATATGTGCAGTGCATTGACAAGCATGAAATGTTATAAATAATTGAAACAGAATCTGCATTGTCAAACTAAATGTCACCCTACATGTTTGCTCACTTCCTTACTAATTCATCGCATTTGAAAAATTCAGATGGGGTGCTTAATTTGACTGCAATTGAAAAAGTCCAATTGAAGCAATATTCCCTAACCCTAGAGGAAAAGGAAATGTGGTGAAAGACCCAAAAAGATTGGAGTTGTTTAGCTAAAGCAAATCCTCCTTCTGAAAATCTCCCTGCCTTAAATCAAGGGTGGACAAGAGAATATCCATGCCAGATGCTTCAGAGACTGGTCAGTTAGTTGCGGATGGGGTTTTGGACACCGAAGGGGAAGGAAGGGAATACTAAACCATTCAGCATAAAAAAAAAGGACACATACACATTGTAGGAGCAACTTACATATACATACATTCCTAATACGCTGATTGTGTTGCTCAGCTTTGTGATGAATGGCAACATTGCATAACTGAACAATTGAACATGCAACGGAATGCACAACCAAATATACATACTGTAGTGAAAAGGCCAATCTATCAGCCAATCATGAAGCAGCATGTGACCAGCCAATGGGAAGCCGGCTGAGCAGGGCTATAAAAGGGCCTTGCAGGGAGTGAAAAGGGGGGTTATTTTGGGTTAATTCTGAGGGAAAGAGTTGCATTCAAGGGAGGGTGTGCTCTTAGAGTTCCTGAGGGAACATTTTAGTTTTGTTTGGAGACCACAAGAGGGTCTTAAGAGTCCAAAGAGGGACTGTGTAGGCTTGGGAAGTCTAGTAGGAAGTGGCTCAGAGCAAGCCAGTTGTTGAAAAGGGAATTTTGGTCCATGTACCTGAGATAAGATTGCCTGTGTGGCTGTATTGATATTAATATTTTGCAAGAAGCTTTTGTAACTAAGAAATAAGATGAATATACCATTGTTTTATTATTTTACAATAAACTTTTTGTTAGTATTTGAAATTCAACTTGGCCTCTGAATATCAAACCGCGCTACCAGAAATATTAGTGACACGGAAGTGCTGTGCCATCTTAAGGAGCAGTGCTAGGGTGAGGGTTGGCAGGAGTCCTTCACAGAATTTTGGTGGCAGCGGTGGGATTAAAAGTCCCATAGGGCTGCCACAGTTGAGAATAGGTTGTGAGTGACTGACAGATTGAGAGTTCACCACACATATATATCAACATGCAACACATCAACACACATGGCGAGCAATCCCCCCTCTGCAACCTGAATGGAATATGGATATTCTGCATTGGACAAGGCTATTTAACCACATCCATAAGGAAGTTTGCATATGTGTAAAATATCAACAGGATTTCAACCATAGTTGGAGACCTTGAAACTGGAGAATAGGCAATAATAATACTCAACCTGCACATTACTCTATGTGGCAGTGAACAAGTCTTAGGGCATTACTGAAAAGGCAGGTGGGAGGGACTTAAATGATATGCAGAAATGGGGACTAGAGTTTTTGAGTGCCTTTCCTTTGATATGTGCTTTGATTTTTTGATTACTCTCCAAGAAAGAAAGTGGATTTCCAGAGCCAAGGGCAGCCATCACAAAGCTGCCTGAAGTGCCCTTAATCTACTGCTTTGATGCACAGTAGTCATTCTAGAGGATTGTTGTAGAACTATTAGATAATAAAAGAAAATAAGAGAAGACTTGTTATGTGACATCCTTTCAGTGGATTCATTCATTTATTTATGAAATTTAATATCCCACCCTCCTGCCCCATTTGAAACTCTGAATACAATCTACAGTTCTGGCATAACAACTAAGAATGACAAAAGTGCCTAATATCAACATAAAGCATTACACATAAGAAACAGCTGAAAAGAGCAAGATGGAAATCAACAATAATACATAAAAGTGGTGGTAGGGAGGGGACAGAATTCAAGCCCAGGGACTACATTTCAATACGTTCACAGTTTCATATTTTGAATGTCTCATTTTCCTTCAGTTAAATGACAGCTTACCGGAATGGGAGCATACACATAGTCATTGTATTCATTGCTATGACAATTTCAGGATCCTCTACTCCAGAAAGAAATTTTAGGTTTTTATCATGCCTACATCCCCACATTTCATGACAGTAGATAGTAGAATATATATATATATATATATATATATGGAAGAAATGAATTAAAATTCATACATTTGGGAAACTTTGTAAGAAAATTAATGTGAAATCTCCATACATTCTTGTTTTGGGGAAGGCAGGGATGGGCTAAGAGAGAAACATGACATTGAAAATGTATGAATGAAAAAAGGCCAAATTGACATGGGCTAAAGTAGAGAAATACCTCCTCCTTTAGTGGAAAATGCTTACATGTTGATTGCCCTTTCTCTGCCTCATCCCATAATGTTCAAGAGAGTATGGTATGTGTACCCTGTTTCCCCAAAAATAAGACATTCCCTGACCTAGTAGAGGTTTTTTTGTATGTGTGTGTGTGTGTATATATATATATATAGAGAGAGAGAGAGAGAGAGAATACACAATAAATGTTTGTTTATTTATTTATTTATTTAATGTTCAACAATAAATGTGAATTCTTATGTGGAGTTGAAGGCTTTCATGGCCGGCATGCATAGTTTTTGTAAGGCTTTTGGGCTATGTGGCCATGTTCTAGAAGAGTTCCTTTCTGACCTTTTGCCAGCATCTGTGGCTGGCATCTTCAGAGAAATTCTCTGAAGATGCCAGTCACAGATGCTGGTGAAACGTCAGAAAGGAACTCTTCTAGAACATGACCACATAGCCTGAAAGCCCCACAAAAAACAATGTGAATTCTTCTTCATGGAAAAATCCCCTGAAAATAAGACCTAGAGCATCTTTGGAAGCAAACATTAATATAAGACACTGTCTTATTTTCAGGAAAACATGATAGTATTGCTGCAGTGCTTCCCAATAGCTCAAAGCCACTATCCAATGTAACATTCCTAGATGTGGAAAAAAAATTGTTCTCTAAAATATGTACGGCATTATCTCTTCATAAGACTCAGGTTCTTCTGACCAGCCATTAAGGCCAGCCTAGGGCTGGAGTCAGGGCATTGCATCCACATGACTCACACCCTGACTCAGCTCCCCAGGGTGCCATGAAGCCATGCGCTGTTCCACATGTTGTGTGGTATCCTGGCATTCCTCCAGCGCTGCATCCAGACTATGCAGAGCCAAAGGAGTGCTATATTGGGGCTTTTTACATTGGCAAGAAAGTGTGACATGAAGTTGCACTTTCCTTAATGCTTAGCAGCTAGACAGCAAGCCCCAGGTGTGCATTTAAAAAGTACAGGGCAGCTAGACTGAGGTTTTTTCTGTGGCTCAGCAACTACATGGGAAGCTGTCAAAACGCTACAAACACAGGCGGAGCAGCTACATGGGCGGCAAGGAACGTGGCTTTTAGCCGCGCTTTAAACATTTTTTTCCCTTGCTGGCTGCGAATTGCGCAATTGCGCAGGTACACCATACAGTCGGAGCTTATCACATGGGGGAGTACAGGACCATTCCGAAAGAGGGAGAAAGTGAGGTCAGTTCGGAAATGCACATGATTACGCACAAGCTCATCACACACAAAACAAGAGAGCATCTACACAAAAAGAAAATGCAGAGTCAATACGAAAGAATTCATCACATGTGAACATACTGGTCGGCTTTCTGTTGCAAATTAAGGCATCTTGGGAAATGGTAGCAAAGGCTCATGGGAGTTGTAGTCTGTGTTCTGTCAGAGCATTATATTGAGTTGTCTTGAGGTTTCAGCCCTCTGTCCAGGAGGGATTCCCATATGTTCTCCATTCTTGAGCAGAGGCCCCCCTTTTCCAAGTTGACCAGGCACGTCCTCCTTTGCCAGGACACGTCCTACTTTTCCAGCCTTCTTTTTGAAGAGGAAGCAGGAGGGCCAGGCGTGCTCTGGCCAGGCTCTGGGGGTCTCTTCCTGGCTCCTTCCCTCCCTCCCTCCTTCCCCGCTGCCTTCCTCCTCCCTTTGGCTGAGAGAGTGTGACTTGCAGGGAGGCAGGGCAGCGGAGGTGCTCCAGGTCCCTCCCCTTCTCCTCCTCCTCCTCTTGCCAGCTTGCCCTGGTCTGGCTGAGCGCCTCCAGTGCCCTGCTGTCTCCCTAGGAGTCACACTCTCTCAACCAAAGGGAGGAGGTGAAGGAAGGTGCAGGCGCACTCTGGCCGGGCTCTGAAGGTCTCTTCTTGTCTTGGCACCTTCCCTCCCTCCGCACTTGTATCGCTGCCTTTAAATGGGCGCTTTAAAGATACAGAGCCCCATTTAACCGTTCAACTACACCTTAGCCTTTAGATGCAATAGGGGTGCTTTTTACATTGGCTAAAAGGGGTGGTCCAAACTCACCCCTTCTAGCGGCGAGATGAGGCCTAGGCTGCCACACGGGCAGCCCCAGAGGCCTCATCCCGCCGCAATGACCCGCCACAAAAAAGAGCTCCGGGATCGAGCTCTTTTTTTGCGGCGCGGGAAGGGCGCGATTGGCGCCCTCCCATGCCGCCAGAGCGTCAAAACGTGCGCAGCACATCAAAACGCTGCGCACGTGATGACGCTTGTACGGCGCCACCGTGTAGACGCCGCCATCTTTAAATGGCGGCGTCCATGCGTTTTAGGCTTAGGGAGGGTGTAAAGGCTACGCCCTCCCTAACCCTAAATGCGGGCTTTTTAGCCCTAAAAGCGCCTTTTTTTGCCCGTGTAAAACGGGCCAGCAATGCTGCACCCTTTTTAAAAAAGTAGTAGGGAAATCAAACTACTTTTTAAAGGCACTTCTTCTCCCTTAAAACTCCAAAATAGTGTTTTCATGGCACACTTTCCATTTTTCTCATCTAAAGGCTGGGCTTTCATGCAGCCTTCAACACACCTCTTTTTGCCAATGTAAAATGGGCCAGCTCCTTTTTAAAGCACTTCTTCTCCCTTAAAACTCCAAAATAGTGTTTTCATGGCACACTTTCCCTTTTTCTCATCTAAAGGCTGGGTTTTCAAGCAGCCTTCAACACACCTCTTTTTGCCAATGTAAAACGGACCAGTGACATGGTTCCACAGCTATCATGCCCTTTCTAGGGCGCAAAAGGGAGCTGCTTTCTGCAGGCCCTTTTTATGCCCTGGAAAGGCCAGATCAGGGCATAGTATGTGGTGGCTGCAGCCCCGATCCAGCTAGGAAAGGGGTGGCATCATGCCATCCCTTAGGGGCTGTGTGTACAGCCCCTGAGTCTCAGGCACATATCTTAGGCAAAATGTTGATCAGAATGGAGATTGCTGTCAAGAAATCAGAAGAAGACTAGGAATGGAAAGGGCAACTATGAAAGAACTAGACAAGAAAATAAAATGCCAATATCAAAGTTAGGATTGTCCAAGCCATGTTATTCCCAGTCACCATGTAGAGATATGGGAGCTGGACAGTGAATAAAGCAGATAGCAGGAAAACCAACTCATTTGAGATGTGGTGCTGGAGAATAGTGCCAATGGTACCATGGATAAACAAATGGATCTTGGAACAGATCAAACCTGAACTCTCCCTGGAAGCCAAGATGATGAAACTGAAGCTGTTGTACATTGACCACATCATAAGAAGGTATGGCTCATTAGAAAAGGTAAAACACAGTAGAAAGAGAGGAAGACTGCAAAGTAGATAGTTAGACTTGATAAGCAAGGTCATGTTTCTGAACCTGCAGGAACTGAACAGACAGGTTAAGGATAGGAAGATTGGAGATGTCTCATCTACAGGAACTCCATGAATTAGGTTAATAAATGCAGTTAACAAAGGTAGTTAACAACAAAGTCCCACTGAAATCAAAGAGCAGTGTACCATGTATAGTATATGCAATCTCCCTCCCATTTTGCAAAGTTTTCCAATGCCTTGTTTGAATTGTGCTGAGTTTCTTCATATCATTATTTGAAGGACCAGACTTTGAAGCTATAAATCACCAGTGGCACTTGAGAAGCGAATAATTCCCCCCCCACACCCCCACACCCACACTCTATCTCCTTTTTTCAAGCTTTTCCAAGGTGACAATTATTTATCAGTTACTTTGGGGTGGGGGTGGGGGGAGAAAAGAAAAATGTTGTACTATATCTGTGGACAATTTATGGTCTCCAAAAGCTGTAAATTCCCACAGGCCCATTGTATTTCAGGCCCATATAATCCTACATAAAAATGTAAAAATAAATAACCAAGATACTCATATTTTGATCTTTGCTTATAACTAACAACTGTTAATGTGAATAGCAAATTTTTTTTAACTTCCATCATATCTCTGTTTACAGTTGCATACAACAGTCTTTCCGCAAGTTCCTTGACATTTATTATAGTCTTCGGTTCATGTCTGACTTTGTTGTCATTTTTGTTGTTTTAATTGTTGCTGCTGCAGCTGCTGCTGAACCAGTCAAAAATAGAGAAATTATTAGCAGCTCTCTTAAAATGATATCCACAACAGACCAGGTAGAAAACTAAATACTAAGAAAGTAACAAAGACCACATAAATTTCTGCATGCATTTAATTATAATTTCTCCATCAATCTTTCTAATTTAGCCAGTGACTGCTGGCCAGATTATTTATATATATATATATATATATATATATATATTCAGAAACAAAAAACAGTTATTAGCTTATTCCAGGGAAGTCTAAGGTTTGCAGAAGTGTTTACTTTTTAAAATAAAATTGGGAAGGGAGATCACTGTGGCTGTATGTGCCTTTAAGTCATGTGTCTGACTTATGACGACCTCATGAATTTCATAGTTTTTTTTAGGCAAAAACTATTCAGAGGTAGTTTGCAAGTTCCTTCCTCTAAAATACAGCCCACAACACCTGGTATACATTGGTAGTCCAAGTACTAACCAGAGCTGGCCCTGTTTAGCTTTCAGGATCAGACAGGTTCTGGTGCTTTTATAAAACAGTAGTTAGGTTATCACTACACACATTCAATAGGCAGTGAAGTCTGAGCATTTTTCAGTAAACAGCGACTGCAGAGTGTTTTGATGGATGCGGAACCTGGAAACTCATAGTAGAGGAGATATAGCATGGAACATCCTGCAAAGGATCATGGTTAACTGGAAACACTGCAACACATTCTTGCCTGCTTCAGTTGCTTTTTTCATAAAAGAAAAAGCAGAACTCTCTGTCACATCTAGGAAAACTGCTTACATCCCTGGGACAATCTATGAGTTAACTTACTGTTTCTCAGTCTAGAGAGAGCTAGAGAGCAAGCTAAGGAGAAATGCAAGCTGATTTTCTATCATAAGCATAAGTTCCATCTGAAACATGCTTCAGTACGTTTCAAGCTTCATAACATAATGCTGCCTCAGATGTACAAGTAAATACTCTATTAACAGTTTTGCAAAATGGAGTGCTGAGGTAGGCTGCGCTCTACACTTACTCATTTATTTGTATTTCTAAACATTTCAAATTCAAGTGCTCAGGTCCAGACCTTTCTAGTCTCTGAGACAGCAAAAAGTTCTGAAGCATGAAATGACTTGGTTGCAAGGCTGCAATTTTTGCTGAAATGTCATTTATTCTTACATGGTACAAGAACCTACAAGCTATTGATTTATTTGGTGTCCTCTTTAAGAAAATTTTAGCTTGAACTGCATGTTTAATGTGCTCATGTCTTGGTTGTCCTATATTTCTTCAGTTAAACTTGGAGGAACTGAATCATTCACACAGACAGAATCATATTCAACAGTTGCTTTGACAATTTATGGATCTCTACCCCCATTAAAAAAAATGCTCCTCTGAATGAATTTATTTTTTCTGTTCTAACCATTCGTCAGCCATTTTTCTCAAAGAGAGATTGCCAAATTCTTCTTACAACATGATAAGGCAGAGTTCAGTAGCAAATAAGTCCCCATGTTGTTTCCCTGAGGTATATCAAGACTTCTTACGAGGGTCTTCTAGTGATATTTGGTGCCTGATGCAAAGAACAAGATGGTGTTCCCCTTTTGTCCCATGTACAAAATCGGAGACATCAGCATAATCCTTTTGGTCTATGGAGGGCGATGATGGGATTCTGGTTGAAGAAGGTGGCTGGCATACACAGACAAAGGACACTTCTCTAGTAGCAAAAGATTTCCTTTGCCTGATCCACACCAATTGTCTCAATATTTCCTTAATCTCTCAACCAGTCTTCTGCCCTAGGAAAACTATTTAGCAGTGAGGTAATCTGAGGTTACTGTCCCAAGGTATTATTTTGAGTACATATACCTCCACCTTGACAATAGCAATTTGGATTAGTCTGAAACAGTGCAGAAACTCTGTTTGATTTCTATTGAATTCACCAATAAGCTGGCCACCCCACTTGTTTAGCCTTCTCCATTCTGGATGCCCCTTGATAGGAACTAGGTTTTAAGATTGGTACAGCATTACCATTAGCAAGGCCTCCACTTTTCACCTTCTCCCACCATTGCTTCCTTATTTCTTGTGGGTTTGTGAGAGTGTGGGTGTGGGTGTTGATTACTTTGTTAATAAAACTGCAAAACCTATCTGGAATTGCCTCTAGAATTCTGTGTGATTTGGAACTGATATACACAGGGTTGATCCTAGGCTGGATGTTATCCCAGACAAAATGCATTTTTTAATTGAGCTATTAAATTTCCCCTAAAACATATTAATTTGTGAGGCCCCCCCCAGCTTTTTGAATAACATTATAACAATGTTCTCTGCCATATCTGAAGGAAGGAAGCTAACGTAAGGCTCAGCCAGATTGCCTAAAATTATTGAGAGTTTCCAGTGATTGGGCAACATATAAATAAATCTTATTATAGTTATCCTAACTGTGGAATATAAAATATCATTTTTTTTCCTCCTTTGCTTCCAGTGTCAAGATTTTAATACTCTCAGAGTTCTTGTTTTCTTTTGTTGGTTGTTAAACAAACATATGGTGTCCTGCAAGTTCAAACATTCTCTGTGGAGGTCTCTTCTTCAAGGATTCAATGGAATGATGACCCACCAAAGTTCCCCCATGACTTGAATATTCACTTATATGATGTGATCTAACAACATTTGGGAAATGTATTGAGTAATTGGTAACCTCTTTTCAGCAAGCCAATCATTGCTCAAAATGCCACTAATTGTTCTAGTCATGTATATCACTTCCTTGAATAATTGTTTTCATTGTAACCTAGTTCTTGAGGAAAAGGGATGCAAAGCTTCCATGGACATAAAGCAGTGTTAAGAGAAACATAAATTTAATCAATAAGACACCATGGCTGGTAAAGGCTCTGAAAAATGAGTGTTATTGGTGTTGGTAGCCAGAAGAAGTGAATAGCCAAAGTGGCATGCTTCCTCAGTGGATTCTCAGTATTTATGAATTACTTATAAAGACAGAAAGAGAATCCATAAACAAGGCCAGAAAATAAATTAAAGAAATAAATAAATGTAATATTATTGATATCTGATTTATATTTACAGCATGTGCTGATAATAATCCTATATGTCTGAGGAACCATGATTACTAATTTGGAGCTACTGTGTCAAAACCTAAACAACTGATGTTTTCATTCTATGCATTTTCAGAGCCATGGATTTTGAGACACATAAAATATAGTGTAGACCTTAAAGACTTTTGCAGTATTTTCTGTTGCATCTGGACGTTGTCTAGGGCTATGAAAGCTTCAATTACACTTTTTTCACAGACTTATCTGTACCATTGGCAGAATAAGGCATCTGCTTTAGGTAGAAGATACCAGGGGATGCTTTTGTTGATTTCTCCAACTCTTCCTCTTGAGCCACTTCCTGATTACAGGCCAATACCATCCTACCAAGCTGGGATTCCAGTAGTTAAAAATGCTTACTTATTGTCAGTTGTTAGTATCTTCTGTCTTGCTTCAACACTTTCTCAAAATACAACACCACATAAACAGTGTCCTTCAGGAAAGACTAGATCAATCAAGCAGGTAGAGAAACAATCACCAAAACACAGCTTGTTCTTCATGGCTCTGTTAATCTCTGCTTCACTGCAACTTCTGTTTAGAGGGGCAAGGAGGCTCCATAGGCAGAATGCTGAGCAGAACAAGGGAGGGCAGAACTGTATGTGCCACACACCCTCAGATGGCTTGTTGTCCTCAGGTCTGTGAAGGATACTCTCCTGTAGCCAATTGTGGAGTAAAACTAGAGTCTGAAGCCCACTATCAGGTTTCTATAGGTGTAATTGGGGAGGGGGGGGGCACAAATTTGCCTTGCTATGACCTCAGAGGACAGCAAAATGTTTACCTCAAAGGACAGAAAAATGCCTTGGACATGGTTGGGAACATGTTATTGATGATTTTTAAAATTTTATCCAGGATTCTTCAGCCCACTAATGACATTGTAGTAATTTTTGTTCTTTTTTCCCCCTGCTCTGATCTTGGGCTAATCCTGTTTCCTCATCTTTGTATTTCCAGGATTTAAATTGGGATGTTTCTACTCTTCTCTAGCCAGTCAAGGATTGTAATTCAGACATGTTGCAATACTAACAGAAAAATCCTGGAAAAGTAATGATGAAACACTTTTTGAGGAACCTGTGACTTTGACAAATTGAACCAGCAAGCATTTCTATGACCATTTAGCATTTTCATTAATAAATTATCAAATAATATGTTGGTGCTAGAGAGCCAGAATGGTATACTGGTTTGAGCACTGAGCTACAGCTTTGAATCCGTGGTCAGCCATGGAAACCTACTGGGTGGCCTTGGGAAAGTCACATTCTCGTAGTCTCAGATTACAGGAACAAATCTTACCAAGAAAATTCCCTGACAAGTTTGCCTTATGGTCACTATAGGTAAGAAACCACTTGAAGGCACATAGCAACAGTTTAAATCCTGCTTTATAATCCTTAGAAGTAACTTAACATTTAAGGGAAAAAAATTATGTAAACATTTTGGACTATCATCTGCAAATTGTATAATTGTATAATGCCAACCTAAAGATGTAACAGTCAGGATGTGTGTGTGTGTGCACCTCTGTGAACAATTCTATGCATCTTGGGACTCATACTGTGGGATCCTATATTTCTGTCACATTCAAAATTGCAGCATCAACTTCTCAGATGAGAATGCTTGGAAACAGTCCTGTGTGAAGCACATCAATAGTCACAGATTGATTTTAAAACAACCAACACTATCATCCATATGTTCCAACTGACCTCATCAAGAATTTCTAATTCACAGAGGTTATGAGAATCACATCTCTTCAATTAAATTGACCAGGAGGACACTGAAGAGTGACAAAGAGCACATTCTCTGGATGAACATCTCATTACAGTGCCTCTCTCTTTGTTTAGATCTGTTTATAGATTTGTTTCTGTGTCAGTTATACAATGGATCAGCACTGGATTAGTCTGAACTTTAAAGGAGATGTCCAAGATGCTGACTTTAAATGCCCCCCCCCCCCAATATATATATATAGTTTGGGTATTTTAGAGTGAATTCATCATTCCTGTGACATGGAAGCCCCCAGCCATCACTGATCAAAGTACTAGACAAACAGATAAACATATGCCATGGTTCAGATCTTTGTCTTCAGAATGCTGTAGGAAGAAATCTATTGGACTCATATGCTATTGGAAATAGTTTTTACAGGATACAGCAACTTCTACATGTTAAATAATATCTCAATGAAGAAGTATGCTGTTTTCTATGCAAATCAACCATGTATGAAATCTAGGTAAAGGTAAAGGTGTCTAGTTGAATGTCTAGTTGTAACTGACTATAGGGGGTGGTGCCCATCTCCGTTACTTAAGCTGAAGAACCACCATTGTTTGAGGACTACTCCAGTGGTCATGTGGACACCATGACTGCACCAAATGCTGTTACCTTCCCACTGAAGTGGTACCTATTTATCTACTTGCATTTGCATGTTTCCGAACTGCTAGGCTGGCAGAAGCTGTGACTAGTGACAGGAGCTCACCCCATCATGCAGCACTCAGGCCTCAAACTGCCAGCCTTCCAACGTTCCATTCATCAGAACTGGCGTCTTAACCACTAAGCCACTGCATCCCGTAATTCTACACAGAAAAAATCTCCAATTAAATGTTGTTGTTGCTGTTGTGTTTTCTGAACAGAAAAGCCTGTACAGGAATTTATATTTCTGTCTTAAAATAAAATAAAATATAGTGTTCTGCTCAAAACAATGACATGCAAATAAATCCTGATCTGTGAAGATTCTCATCAGTCTAAGATTCTTCTCATCAGAGTTTCTTGGTACTCAAAAACCATATTTTTAATCATTTTAAAAATATATATATATTTAAAAACTATTCTTTCCATTCCTACAGTGCTTCTTCATCTTCAATGTTTGCATAGAGCATGCCATATTTATAGATGTAACTAGAATTAAAACCTGCCACAATTTCATTTTTCACATACACATTAAAGGTAAATGAACACTGTCCCCTGTGCCATCTGGCCTCCTACATATATCTGCATCTAAACTATCCTTAATGTACATTCACAGCATATCCTGAAACTGTATGTTCGTGTCCCAAGAGCTGTCTGTACTGCAGAGTTGTGAAGTCTCCCTCCTGCAGTCCTGCCCCAAAGGACAGATTTTAAAGCTTCAGTGAACTGTGTAGTCCCTGGGCTACTGGTATGGGTCACAAAAGCTCACTGAGCCTTGAGAGGAGGGAAGCTGCACAATTCCTCAGTGTATCTCATTGGCATCCTTGTTTTGCACCCTCAGAGTTCCTTAAACATTTCACCTCAGCAGAAACCGCTAAACTGACTTTAAAGATTTCATTTTCAGCAAACAAATAAAAAGATTTTTAAAAGGTGGCGATAAGTCTATTCAACAAGGAACTAGGCAGGCAATGTAAGCATGGTCACAAGGAGAATTTAATAAACATCATGGGTAAATTGCATGGATATCATTGGCCTTGAGGCTGATATGAAAATAGAGACCAACCAGATTGGATGAAAACCTTCAAATTTCAATATTGTTTGAAATATGAATATCCTAATATGTCGGAATGAAACCTTCTAGAGAAGGCAGTCACAGGCTTCTAAGTCACTGCGGTGGTAAATCTGCACTGGTTTTAAAGGAGCTACCCAAAGTGCCTATTTTCAGGATATGGTTCAGTGCACTGGTTATCTCTTTTAAAGTTGAGAGGAAAATCTGGAGCAAATTCAATGACATTGAAGCTGCCAGCTGCCAGTGCTTGTAGACATTTTTAGGGTGTTTTTGCACTTTCCTGAGAGGGGTGTGTGTTCATGGAGCAGCTGTGATTGATAAAGTATCTCTTTCTGGCAATAATTACAGAACACAGTGTTTTCCCTGACTGAAAAAGCACTGTGATTAGTGAGGGCATTTTTTTTCCCAGACTAGATCAGTCATGTCACCAAATGTCTTAATTATGCAGATTTGTTGGGGTGATGGCAGGAAAGAAGAAAAAATAGTTTGGGAAAGTGAAAGAATGGGAAACATGACTGTTGGGGGAACAAGGACTGACTCCATGGTATATAAACTCTTGATATAAAACAACTGGAAGCTGAGGGAGTGAACAGGGGAAATTGGGGGAAAATATCCATCACACTTCATTACTTCCCAGAGTTATGCTTCTTTGTTTCTTTGGAGTTCAGATTTAACCCATATTAAGAATTCCAGTGCCATTTCTCCAGTCATTCTTCTCCAGCGTAAAAGATTCATTTTGTTATGATGAGATGCTTTGATCAGGTGCCACCCATCTCCCAAGCTTTTTCTTTTAAAAAAACATCCCCAACCTCACACTGCCAGCAGGGAGCTCTAGGAAGCTAACCTCTGCACATCATGTTGTCCTGGCATTCTCTGGAGACCACCATAAAATACTACAGCAATAGTTGGAGTTGATTTGTGATGAAGAAAGCTGAAGTGGAAGGACGGAGGCTCTGAAAATGAAGTGGAGGCACATGCAAGTGGTAGCTGTGCCAGTGGCAGGTATTTCTGCCCATATTTCAAGTATCGCCCCCTCTCTTCTCCTCCCTCTCTTCCATAGACCATCCTATTCAATGCAGTTTCCTGATCCTCTCATAGCTCAAGGGGTGGTGGGGTGGGGTGGGGGGGTGAAAGAAAGAGTCACAGGAAGCAACACTCAGGGGTTCCTGGAGGAAATTCATTTCTTGTATTCTGCTTTCCCAGCACAATACCGGCTAAATACAATGCCAATTGCTATATGGAACTACATAGTTCTCTAATGTGAATCCCTTACTGCTAAAGGGTTGTGGATTTCTGGGGAAAAAATGGGTTTGAAACTCTAACAACCCATGATTTGGACTGACTGTATTTGCTTCCATCCCTCTGATAGCTTCCTGCCAAATGTTTTACATGATTGCTATGACATACTCATAATGAACATAATTTAGTACTTCTCTTATTCCCTGGAATATCAGTATGCAAAGGTATCTTGTGTCTTGTAGCAACTAACTAGGTGTGCAATGTTCTAGCATAAGCTTTTGTCATTTTGGTCTACTTTCTTAGATCCTTAGTAGACCAAGTCTACTGGTATTCCAGATTAACATGGAATGTTTGCTTTGGAAGGGCTTTTTGAATTTCCAAAAGAGTTGCAACCATATTGGTCCTAGACATACCTTTAAGCAGAGTGCAGTAGCAGCCTCCCACCCTCTTGAGTCTCCTGGTCATTCCCCTACTTTGCAGGGCAGAACTAGAGGACAAATCTGTGCATTCTACACTGCTTAACCTTTATTTCCCTAAACCAAATTCTTGTCCTCAGAACTCTACTGGCTGTCATGAAGAAATATCCCAAAACTTTCTACATAGTAGGAAGAGAAGAACCACATTGCTCTATGTTTTAGGGAACAAAATCTCTTGGGCCAGCCCAGGGTTAACACAACTTGGGGATCAGACCAGGGTTTGGACTTTATTCTGTCTCTTTCTCCAAAATGTCCTGCAGTTCTCAAGATGATTCTAGATTAAACTCATCAGAATTTAGCCATCAGTTCTATCAATAGGCTGGTGAAAATTCTGTTATCTCATGAGCTTCGGCTAAGATGTATTTATGTATTTAAGACACTGTATCACATTTCATCTCACCAGCATCCACAAGGCAATGTATTACAGATAAAAGCATTTAAAAGTCAAACACATAGAACAAAAACTTTAAAAAACAAGCTAATGCAAAACACTTCTCAAAAATAATTTAAAGCCAGTCAGTTAAAACAACCAGAAAAGTTGCAAAGGCCAAAGACTAAGCAGCACAACACTGTCTTTGCTGCCTGGTAGAAGCTAAGAAGAGATGGAGCCAGAGTAACTCCCTTTGGCAAGGACTTCCATAGTTGGGGTGCTGCTACAGAGAAAGCTCTGTTATATGCACACATCAACCTAGACTTGCCTTCCAGACTCCAAAGAGAAGGCACCAACTTGCCCAGCAGTTGCTACTGCTGATGGGGTGGCTCTGTGGCCTCTGAAGACCCTTTTTAGGTCTGGTGCAGCTGCTTGCCCAGCAACCATGTCTCATTCTGAACAGAAGGTATGGCTTCTCACAAACAGCGGCCGCTGCTGATCAGGGAATATTGCAGCTTCTGGAGGACCCATTCAGGGTCTGGTGTAGCTGCTGCATGGAAAATAAGGAGGTAGGTACACTTGGTGTATAGTCCCACCTGCTATACACCCCTAATATGTCACCCAGTGTAGGCTGCACCCCCCAACCTCTTAAAGATGCCTTTGCTACCTAGGATCTTGAATTGCAGGAAGGCTCAGAAGAGAAGAAGCCCTCTTTCAGGTGTCCTGACTCCATCATTTGCCACCAGGAGCCGCTTCTAGCTACAGGAGAAGATATTTGTTTCTGAATAATTTGCTCATGTTCAGTAGACTCTGTTACCATACATACGCAGAAATGGGTGGATCAATTTTTAGCCCCACCATTTGGGTAAATACTACATAAATCCAACTCTCTCCCTGACAGCTGGTAACTGTGGCTAGTTACATGCATTCAGTCCTCATATCTTTTTGCAAACTTTCCAAATAATCCCTGTGGTTCATAAGAAGAGATGATGATTCTGTGACACATGGACTTTCATCACCCTTGAAGAAAGGGAAAATACAACACACTTGGAGCATTTAAACACTGAAAGCCACTTTCAGTACAACTTAAAAGAAAGTCTGGAATTAGCTGAAAAGTAACTGTTGTTTTCATTTTGACAGTAAGAATGATATTTGTTGGTGCTACATTCAAAGAAGTCATGCCACGGTTTCCTAAATTTCTGCTCAGTATGGACAACTGGGATAGCTGCATCAGCAAAACCAATTCTAGAGTAAGCTATTCAGTCTGACTTTATTTGCTTTTTTTACCTGCAGGCATGAGAGATTAAAGAGGTTATCTCTAGACATTGGAGGCATACTTTTTCTTCCCCTTCTTTTCATTTCTTTTCTTTTTGCCAGAGGAATGTTAGCATCAAGAATAGACATCTAGAGAGGGCAGGGATGGTAGTGGAAAGAGAGACTGAAAAGAATATTGTATTCAGGTAATAACTCTTTGCTGCAAAGGAAATACAGCAGAACACTGATTGTATGTTGATATTTTTCAGAACTGTTTGCAAAGAGCAACAGATACACACACACATGTGCATGCATACACATATTCATATGTTTTCAAGATTTCCTTTATGCAAGAATTGCATTACCTGGGTGTTTTTCTATTGCGATGCTAGGAACAGGTTGTTTCTCTGTGTTGCAGTGACCTGTTAGGAAAAATTGTCTAGATCTGGTACTGGAAAAGAGGGGGGAAACTATTTGTGTCTCTCCCACCTGTGTTGTCACAGTATTCACATGTCAAATTTTTATGGGATATTATGGAACAGTATTACAAGGAAACAGTTTCCATAGATTTTGATTTGTGTTGAATGAAAGGGGATATGACCACAGGTGAAATCATCTTGCATGATTCTGAAGGATATACAATTGATCTATTTTCAATTGGTTCATAAGATGATAATACCATAATATGAAAGCATTCCTCTTAGAAATAGCTCAACAGGGCTATCAAACAGTAAGTAATTGACACCATTATGGCTGTCTGATGATGGTTAGTGATTATGATGTCAGTAGGGTGATGAATCAACTTTGGATCTTACTCTGAACCTGAAAGGAGTCACTCAAGGCATTGAATTCTATATCTAAAATAGGTTAGCATCCTGAATAACTCATTTAAAGTTTGGATGAAAATCCAAAATGGATTCACCACCCTATTGACATAATACCCACCAGCTAACACTGTATCTGTTCAAATGCTTCTTATGAATTGACTTATAAATGCAACATTGCTGGTCATGCAAATGGAGGAAAATAGATTTCCAGTTGAACAAAATAATTTTTAGCTGTACTTCGTATTAGGCAAGTAAATGTACAATTTATCCTTGCAGTTAAGGATGAATAATTTTCATAGTTTGCTCCCTGCTGTGTGGGAGAAATGAATATTTCAAAGTAATTTTCACCTACATAGATGAAATAGCTATATTTTTTTAAAAAAAAAAAATGCACAAAACACCATTGCTTCCAGTAACATGTGAGATTCTAGGGAAGGGAACCCACAATTATAACACATGAACAATGTGTACTTATGCAAACAATGGAGGACCTTTTGCAAAACCCATAATTTTTGCACAAAAAAAAAAAAATCTCCAAATGTTTAAGATGTGAGTGAATACCAGGTGTGAACTTCACAAAATGCTTGCTTCTGTGTTATTATGCCTGACTAGGTTTTTTCCTAATGTCAGGAAAGAAATAACAGTGAATATTCTTCCAATCCCTTGGTCACATGTGTATGCATGGTGGATGCTTCCTGCTATTTCCCTGAGCTTTCAATGGACTATTTTTTCCCCAGCCATGAGAATCTTTTCTTTTCTTTTCTTTTCTTTTTTCTTGGAAGCCTTTAAGCATGCAAAGCACGTGCTATAGCCCTGCATCACAACAGTTTGACTAATTCTTTATCAGTGTTACAAAACGTCTTCTTCACTGATGGCTAAGCCTGCAATCTATACACACTAATGTGGGAATAAGCCTTATTTAACTTCCCAGGACTTATCTTCTGATTAGCCTTGGCTAAAAGATTGGCGAAAGATCATTTAACTCAGTGGTACATTGTCTCTCTAGTTGTTCTGACAGGTCTCGTCAATTCTTTATTATTGATTATGCTGACTAGGAGTGATGGGAGTTGTAATACAATGCCATTTGAAGATCCAAGGTTGTAGTAACGAAGGAAATATTTTTTTTAAAGCCAATTGAACATTTTACTGCAGCCCAGCACACATACATTGTCCACACCAAAAGCTGTAGGGTTGGGTAGTTTGGTCATCAAATCACAAAGGATACCCTGTGTGTAATGGTGGCCCTGGGAAAGCCTGTGAAATCTCCTTCCTGTAGAACATATACATTCAGGGTCTCTGTGAAAATATATGACATAGAATGGTGACTATGATGTATCCATCTTGTATAACAGTCAAGGATAAATGAAACTATTCCCAGGTAAGACAGAGACTGGAGAATTGTCATCAGGGCAGCTTATTTGCTTAACTCTGGCTTTGGAAGGCTGCTGTGTATATGACATGTTTCTAAATAGCAGGCAGCAAATTAGAAGGCTGTTGTGAAGTAACCCAATAATCCATCCAACCAGCAAAAGTAATTTAACTAAGATGGAGTGAGGGCTTACTATGGAACAATCTATCACTAATGACTGGAACAGGTGCACAAAGTGTCTTAATAAATCAGTAACCTGAAAAGCACATAAATTACTTTGAAGGTTAATGTATTTTCCTCCTTGTTTCCCAAACATCTTGAAGGTATTTTCATGAATATTTCAGACACTGCACAGAAAGCCACCATGGAATACGCTTGAGGTACTAGATAAAAGAAGAAATGGAAATATGATACTTACCTAAGCCAAGATCATTATGGACCAGTGCCTCAAAGATCTTCCTAGAAGTGAAACCTACTGAACTATTAACTTTCTAGAGGTCTGTTGGAGTCACATTATTAACTTCACTTAAAATTGGATTTTCCAGATCCATTCAGCTGGATGTTAAGAAATATTTTCTCAGTGAAAATGTACTCTTCTTCCTTTCTCCCCTGTGCATGAAGTGAAATGACCTGACACTGTTAATGTTCACATATTAAACATCTTAAATTTTTGATATTGATTTTAGCATGCATATCTACCACTGTCTCAATCAACTGCTGTCTTCTACAAAAGAGAGAGAGAGAGACAGAAAGAGAGAAAAATAAACCAGCCTCCAAGGTGTTACAATAAGCTTTTCTGTTGTGCCAGTATTATAAAGCAAGAAAAATAACTTTCAGTTCTGTGTTTAGCTGCCCCTACTGCCAAATGACAGAACTGCAATGTTGGAGAAGCTTGCTGGATACTGAAGTATTCTTTGATTGGCGTTTCCCACCCAAGCTGGCCATTTCATGAGACATCGAAGTTTATCACACAGGCCCTGGAACAGGCCTGTCACGTTACAAAAGGGAGAGTGATGGGAACAGAAGGCAGCATAGAACGCAGTTTACTGCACAAGAGAATGCCGCCACTGCCACTGGAAGTTCTCATTGTATTCCGGATGCGTCCCAGAGGAGGCGATTTTGAGGAACACTTCTAAACAGTTCCTGAAAAACACCTCCTGGGGAATGCATCCGGAACACAATGAGAACTTCTGGCGGTGGCAGTGGCGTTCTCCTGTGCAGTAAACTGTGTTCTATGTCACCTTACATTCCCATCATGCCCCTTTTGTAACATGACAGGCCTGTTCCAGGGCCTATACAATAAACTCCTTTGTGTTATCAACAAATTCTTCCAGACTCTGGTTGTGTAAACTTTTGATTTTCTTATTAATACTAATCTACAGTTTTATCCTTTGGTCTTGACTTCTGGTAGCTATGGTCTAGATCCCATGTGATAGCAGTAAAATTAGTATGCTCTGCTGGCATAGTTGTACTGGATTAAAACACCACCAAAGATTACAAAAATCTCACAAAAACAATCTCACAAGTGATTCCACAAGATTGCTAGGTATGGTATGTTGTGTGCTATTTACTCATCATGCTTTATAAAATGGCTGCTTTGGTCCCCTTGTGTCCTGCTAAACCCAATCCCAAAATGTGAAGGGGGGGGGGAATAATGAAAACTGGATATTTGTAAATGCATCTCTAATCTATCATTTTTGGTTGTGGTGGAAGTGATGGGGCAGCCTATGCAGGATGTTCCCCCTCCTGTGCCGTTCACATTTGTGTAGTCATGAGGAACAGCATTAATACCATGGATTCAGGACCTTCTTGATTTCTGATTATTCCCAACTCTGGTGCTTAATTGGTTCTTCAGTGTTGATATCCTGGTTTATTCCTCAGTTTCAGTTTCCTGGCACAACCTCTGTCTCTTCATCCCCAGATTCTGGCTCACCTTGAACTGCTCCCTGTGACTCAGCCATGATATATTGCCCAGGGAAATTCCTGAAGAAAGCCAGCTGCTTAGGGTTGAATGAAATGAAGATCAGAAAACCCATGGAGACAATTGGCCACATCTGACAGCACTAGAAGTAGGAACTGTAAATTAGATATTTGTGCTATAACAGCATTGTTTGTTTGTTTTATTCCCACTTTTCTCCAAGATATAATTAAAAATAATATTGATTCAAAAATTAAAAAGAATTAAATAACAGTACTTTTTTTTAAAAAAAAATATGAAAACAACAACAACAACAATACCCAAACCCTTTCTGTCACATAGAGTTTCATCCAATAGTCTGTCTGAATAAATGAGTCTTAGGGGCTCTATAGACCAGCCTAAGGGCAGCCAGATGCCACCCCTTTCCTGGCCAGATAGGGGCAGTGGCAACCTCACGCCACAGCTCTGGTCCAGCTTTTGGAGGCTGCAAAAAGGAGACACAAAAATCAGCTTATTTTTGCACCCTAAAGGGTGTCATAGCTGCAGTGGCATGGCAGTATGGCACCCCTTTGGTGTGTCATCAACTGGATGCAGCGCTGGAGGCATGACATAATGCTATGCACTGTCTGGAGTGATGTGCAGCATCATGGTACCATGGGGGTGGAGTCAGGGTGTGCATTGTCAGGACGCTGCACCCCGACTCCACCCACTGGCTGGCTTTTCGGTCCGGTCTGTATAGGGCCTCAGTCTGCAGACAAAGAGAAAGGAAAACCCTTCTGTGGGAAGAAATTCCATAATCTGGGAACAGCCACTGAGAAGGCTCTCTCCCTTGTCCTCACCAAACGTCCCTGTGATGGTGGTAAGATCAAGATTTAAGATTGTATGTACAGCACTGTGTAAATTTACAGCGCTATATAAATAAAGGTTAATAATAATAATAATAATAATAATAATAATAATAATAAAAAAGCCTTTCCTTGGAAATCTTAAAACTTGGGCAGCCTCATATAGAGAGATGTGGAATCAGTCTGCAAAAAGCTTTAAAGATCATAACCAGCACTTTGAATTCTGCCCAGAAACAGACTGCTTTGTAGCCACTGGAGCCTTTTCAAGGGGGAGAGGTGTTATATGTTCCCTTTAACCAGTCCCAGTTAACAGCCTGCTGCGGCATTTTGGACTTATTTCTGAACAGTTTCCTGTTTCCTGTTCCCAAACAGTTTCTAAATGCAGCTCTTTTAGTATTATAGTACTAAACACAATGTAATCAAGGGATATGTGTTACAGTGGCCAGATCTGACATCTCAATGAATGATTGTAACTGCCTCTCTAGTTTTAACTGTACAAGCATGCCCCTTCCCATTGCTGAATACTGGACATCTGTGTACCTGAGATTTCAGGGTGTGTATGTGACTCCATCAAACACAAGCAGAATACCCTGATCTGCCCCTTTGATTAACCAGGAGCACCTCTGTCTTGAGCTTCAGTTTGTTTATCTTCGTTCGGTCCATTACTGACATCAGACATTGGTTCAGTACTCCAGATGAAACCTCTCAGTGATTTAATATAGATGTTAAATAGCATGAGAGTCAAAACTGATCCCCTTGGGAAGCCATAGGCCAAAAGCTGGGGGTAGAGCAGGAATTCCTCAGTAACATGGTGCAAGCATTGGCAAACTGTAACATTTGATTATACATTTTAAAATTCTTTTTTTTCTAACTGACATCAAAGTCTTTGCCAAATTCCATGATAGGTAATGCCATTCCTCTAAGGAGTTGATCATCCTAAAATCTTCCCACCCTTGTCTTTCTTCATAAATGTTCTCTTTTATTTAACCCCAACCATTATATATATTTCCCCTATAAACCTTTCAGCTGACAAGGGCTAGTTTGACATTTCATTCTGTTCTGAATGCTACTCCTGGGATCACAATATATGTATGAAAGGACAGTACACACAGGAGACTCTGTTTGAAAATACCGAAACAAAGGAAATCATATTCCACACTTTCTATTCACTACTTTTTTGAATTATATTGGATGATTATTAAATATTAAGCTGCCAACCTTGAGAAATTATACTCATAGCATAATGTTATATCCACAATATATCCAAGGGAGGCGTTTGCTTATTAAAAAAGACGGAAAGGAGAATGAGTTCAATTTGTATTTAAACTTATACTACACCAATAAAATACTTATTGCAGAGGTTACATTACAATTTTAAATTTCTCTGATTTTACTGTCATACCTTAAGAAACTTAATAATGGGTGAACACATTTGTCTTGTTCAGCAAAAAGGGGGGAAAATAAAATAATAAAATGCTCTTCCTTTCCTAAAGTAAACTAAACTGTTATAGCTCCTAACTTTACTGCATAGTAGTACAAGGAAATATTATGTGAACTGAGTTCTCTGTCTCATATGTTTGTATAGAAAGTTTGCTAATCTTTTTAGGGAAGCTACCATACCAAATGCAATTTGAAATTTTCTTAAAGGACTCTAGTTCCCTTTTAAAGTTATTTGAACCAATCCTTAAATTAGCAGGGACTTAAAGTAAACATAGACTCTAAACATAATGAAGCTGCCAATAAAACAATCAGATAATCCACCTATAAGAAAAAAAGACATTAAAGGAACATTAAAGTTGTGAAGCAAACAGCAGAAGCAGAAAAATAAGGGCAATGCTTAGCACATGTTTTACAATCTAGTGTCACACAAAAAGTAGTTAAGGAGAAACCCTGTTGTGCCTAGGTGCAAAATGCCATACGGTAATTATTCCTAACAAAACCTTTCTCTCTCTCTCTTTTTTTCTTTTTCTTTCCAGTTTTGCTTTTTAGTCTCATTGGCTAAATTTCATCTAAGTGGTGGTGAATGCAGTAGTTCTCAAACTTTGGCTCTCCATATATTTTTAGACTTCAGTTCCCAGTTATCTCTACCATTCTAGACAATGGTCAGGAATTTAGGAGTTGAAGTCTAAAATACCCAGAGAGCAAAGTTTAAGAGCCACTGGTCTAAGGCGTATACAAAATCAACCAAGATGGGTGTTTGTTCTGTGAATGCAAGAAGAAACTCATATAACAAGGATGAAGTATCTAGAGACAATGTGAAATATGCCTTAGTGTGATTCAACTATGGTCAGATATTAACTGGTCCAATTTATATTTATATAATAATACTTTTTTTATAAATTCTATGGAATGCTTATATATACTTATCTGTCACCACCATCTTCTCTAATCTACCAGGCTCCAAGTTCTTCCTGGTGCACATAGTACCTTTGTATCCAAAATCACCATGGCTATACCCCAAATTGGGAAAACAAAACAATGGTCCACAGACTGGAAATGATCAGTATACATTCCAATTCCCAAGAAAATGGACCCCAGGAATTTTAGTAATCAAGGGTATGCTCAAAATTCTATTACAAAGGCTTTTACCATATATGGAGCAAGAAATACCAGATGCCCAAGCTGGATTCAGGAATGTAAGAGGCACTAGGGATCATATAACAAACATACACTGCCTCTCTTTTATAGACTATAACAAAGCATTTGAATGTACAGATAACAAAAAACTATGTGTTGTTCTTAGAGAATTGGATTTCTCTCTTACTTTGAAAAAGTGCTGGCTGAGTGAGGCTTCAACCTGGAATGCATCCGGATGGCAGCATCGCGGTTAGATCCACAGGAATTTAAGTATGATATCATCTGGGGGCATCCCGGATTCTCAACTGAATGCAGAAGAGGTAAGACAGCTCATTTCTTCTTCTTCTTCTTCTTCTTCTTCTTCTTCTTCTTCTTATTATTATTATTATTATTTATATAGCGCTGTAAGTTTACACAGTACTGTACATACAATCTTATAGTTAGACGGATCCCTGCCCTCAGGCTTACAGTCTAAAAGACAACACAAAAGGAAAAGGGGAAGGTGGTGGGAAGCGGATGAGGTGCAGTAGTTCTTCTCTCCCTCTGGGGCCTGGACCAAGGCAGATGGACTGGAGGGAGGGCCTGGGTTCTTAATACATAATACATCTGATAAGCAACTAAGATTAAAAGCCTCTTTGGAAGAACCTCAGCAGTCATGATACTTCCAGACTTAGCAGTGGTGTTTGTTTTCCTGGCTGGCAGTCTTCTTTGTATGGACACAGTTGTACCCCAGTGCCAACAAAATAAATCCTAGTATTAAGATCTTCAAGATTCATTTTCTTGGAACAAATAACGAACTTTTATCTAGTCAATGATCTACAAAATTAGAGAAATACTAGGCTACAAATAATATCAATTTCCCTCCATGTTACCCTTACTGCTTATTGATTTAAAATATTTTAACTTTAATCTGACATACTCTGAACCACACATTTTTTTTTAAAAAAAGTCCTATACTGATTTGTATTTGCATTTGCAGTGGTTTCATTGTTGTGACCTAAACATTGAAACTCTCCATTTTATAAAACATTATAACTGAAAAGCTAACAAGAAGCAAGAAGTTTTCAAGTATCAAGACTTTCAGGGGAAAATGTGCTGGAAAATGTTGTAAGCATGGTCTCTTACTTAACTAATTAACTCAACTAATAACCTGACTCTGGAATTAAGTTAATGGTGTAATTTTAATCTAAATCAATAAGTTAAGTTAAAAATACATTGAATAAAGTTACCTCTTTACATTAGAACATTTCAAAATAATTTCTAACTCAATTTATTTTAATTACTTGGTTCTTATCTCTACGCTATGGTACACTTTTAGATCATTATTCTGTGTACAACATTAGTCAGACAGAATTCCCTTGTAAAACATACCCAAGACAAGTGGGAATACTTTTTACCTGCTATGATGGATTCAAAAGCTTTGTGACCTCTCTAGGCAGGGATATTATGGCCATAGATATCAGTGTTCTAGTAACCTTGCAGTTGCAATTCATTATAGATAAGGCTGCTTTTGAAGATGGTCCAGAAGCCACAATTAGTGTGGAATATATGACCGAGACAGCTCTGTCAGATCATATCTTAGTAGTTTTAAAAGAGCTTCCCCAGTGGGCTGCCTGCTTTGCAGTGAAATTTGAGATTCTCATACTGTCAAAAGCCTAAACAGATTGGGATTCTGATAGTTGACTTGTATTAGTCTTCCCATTCTGTAAAGCAGGGATAGGTAACTGTGGTCCTTCATAGTCCTTTATTGTTAGCTGTTTTTCCCCCAGGGACACTAGGATGAGCCAGAAATATCTGGTTAATGATGTTTTAATTAAAGAAAATAATAAATAATATAAAGTGTCTGGGGGAAATTTCCCCATTACTTGTGATGGACTTGGTTTGGCTCAAACAGAAGCAGTCCATGTTTTAGGGGGGAAACCGGTGATCTTGAAAGTTGTCAGTCCCAACCGAACAGGGAAATATTTGAACCTGTTTATAAGCATTGCTTTTTACAATGTTTTTCAGAAGTATCAGCACTCTTTTAACTTTTCCACATTATTTTGTGTTATTGAAATGGATTCACTTAGCATTGTTATCACCTGATGCACACAAGATGCAGAACACTGTGAAGGTGCAAAATATTTTTTTTTCTATTTTGGCACAAACATTAAATAGAGAAAAACAAAATGGAACTTGAACTCCAACCAGAAAGTGTCTACTTCTGTTTCCTTAAATTCTGTGCCACAATAAAATTATTTGTCATCTACACAACACTGACTATCCTGCATACATTTAGTTGTAATAATGCTAATTCAATCCATTTCAGTTCCAAGTTGTAAAAATGTGGAATTCTTAAGGGGTATGTGAATATTTCTGCAAGTCTCTGTACATATGACTTAAAATGTCAGTTGCTACTAATCAGTTCTTACTTTTCAGACGTGAATATTCCTTTGCAGAAAAATAGAACTGTCTGCAGTTAAATCCTTGGTCCTGCCCATTTGGTATAAAGACAGACTGGATTTAAGCAATGCAAGATTGATTATTTATTTATTTATTTATTTATATTATAGTTACATCCTGAGTTTTTCTCAGCATGGACCCAAGGTGAATATTTTCCAATGCAGTCTTTATTAACACATCAAATTGATCGGCATGTAAAAATTTAACAGTTAATAATTTTATTGTAATTGTAAGCCATTACATTATTGAGATGCAAAAGCTGTGCCCTCTTTTATTTTCTAACAAAGATGAAAGAGGGAACACTCCTGTTCATCTTTTTTTTCCTTTTTAAAAAATTAACCACTCCTTAATTTGGACTGGAGGCATCATTAATATTCATTTGTAAATAATTGTCTTAATTTTTAGTTGTAATGACTTGAGTAACCAACTGTTTGATTGATGGTACTTGTGTCTCCTCTGAAAAGGAAATAGGTTGAATTATATAAAAAAAGTGTGTGGGGGGGGACTGCCTTATATTCATGCCTGATATTTTTAGCTGCCTTTAATTACAAGCTAGCTAAATGAGCATGCAAATGGCGTTGTGATTGATAGGATCTTTCTACTGAAGTGATTGTTTGTCATAAAATGGGAAGGCACACAAGTCAACTGTGTTCTAAAATAAATTGGACTGGAATCAGCCAGGTCCTCAAAATAGCTTCCTGAAAAGCTAAATAATATCTGCAAAGAAGGGGACCAGGGTCATCTCTACCATCAGGCAGAGTTCTATTGCTGCTTCAGACAGCAGGTGCTAGGGTGCAGAATAGATAGAGCTGTATGTGCCATCTGATCTGTTCTGTACTCTCTTAGGATGCTGACTTGGCATAAATGTGAAAAGAATATTCAGCTGTCATTCTTGGAAATTTTCATATATGGAAAAAGTAAAAGGGAGACCCCCATCTTGTCCTTTGCTTCAGGCAGCAATACATTATTGGCTGTTCTTCTTTCATGACGTAAATATTTGTTGTTTATGATGTTGTTGTGTTCCTTCATGTCATTCCTGAGTTATGGCAACCCTAAGGTGAACCTGTCATGGGCCAAGGTTTGTTTAGAGGAGGTTTGCCATTGTCTTCTCTTGAGGCTGAGACCAGTGAGTAAGCTGGGAATCGAACCTGGTCTCCAGAGTCATTGGCCAACAATCAAATCATATCATCATATTTTCATACTTCTTTAAAGAAACTTCAATTATAACTTTTGGCCCAAACTTAGAATTGTTTAGAAGGGGTAAATCTCAGTTAACACAGAATGCTTTAGAAATTCAACCAACTATGTTATATGTAATTTTCATGACAGTTCTGATAAGACATGCGTGTGTGTGTGAGAGAGAGAGAGAGAGAGAGAGAGAGAGAACATCCTACATGAGACTGCTAACTGGAATCCTGTGTGTCGTAATAGTTAGCCAGTAACTAAAAATCAAAGCCTCTTCAGCCAAATTCTTGAGCCAGGAGGCATTTTGGAAGGAAATGAGGATTGCAAGTCCCTTAACAGCACAAGCAGGGAGATCAGGAAAACTGATTGATTTACAGGACAGGAGTGAATAACTCCAGGCAAAGCTTTATCTCCCAATGGGACATCCTGCAGTTGGCAAAGAATGCCTTATGGTCATAAGATAGGAGCTGAGGGGGAAGGTCACTTTGGATACACCTCAATATTTTTCTTTTCATTTTTCAACATTAGTCAAAATATGGCAATAATTTATCCCATCTCACCTAGGGGAACCTTAGCAACCCCTTTTTTCATTCACAGTTTGTCTGCCCATCACCAAAATAGCATAACCTCTAGAGACAGCACAATACTGTGAAATATGCAAACTTGAAGACAGTGGGCCAAACCAGTCAAACCAAAATTGTCACCTTCAGGCCAATCCAGGAGTGTGGTGTTCAAATGATGCACACCCTCAGACTCAGCCAAAGTTGCACTACAGCTGCCTAAGGCAGCCCAAACCCAGAGCAAAAGGGAGTGCAAAAAAGTTCTTCTTGATGGCAATGCATTGCAACACCTAGTGCTGCGGTCCTATAGCAAATCAGGGTGGGAGAAGGCACTGGCTGTTCCTTTTGCCCTATCTGCTCAAGGCCAGTGAGACAAACTTAAAGGTTTTTTCAGAACCCCAAATCACATAAATGACATCAAAGCCAAAGACTAATTTCTTGTTGAAATGGCTGAAGCCTGGAACTGAGTACTGACTTGAAGCTGCTCTTTGTCTCAGAAATGAGTTAATATTTTCCCTTTCTTAAGCAACTAGCTAATGATCTGTTATATCATTTTACTGCTTGTCATTTACAAAGCTCTACTATAATATTTGCTGTTCTCCAATGCATTTGGTGTATAGATTTCTGATTATTGTGCATTCAGTAAAAATTTGTTTTATATCTTTTGGTGTAAATGTGAGTTATTGGGCCCTATCTGCCTAATACTGTATATCCCCCTGCCAAGTGTAAAAGATCTACTGGCATATGTTGTCTATCAAACATGAAGCAAAAAAGATGCATTTTGAGAGCTGTCAGTCTCTTCAACTACTCCCTCTTTCTTCAGTGTACTTGGTGAGCAGCAATATATGGACAGCAATATAATGTCTGCTGTGCAGCTGGGTACCTCTTCTAGTAAAGGGTCTATATAGTTGGAGATGGATAACAATATCAGATTAGTTTTGAATTTTCCAAAATTTGTCAGATTTACCCTTGGGAGAAAGAAACCAATCAGGTAGCAAGCTCCACTGAGGTCTGCTCAGTGTAGATTGTGTACAGAATTGTGTTGTTTCTTATTCTGATGGTGACCAGGAGAAATCTCTGTCTATTTTTTTTAATTGCAGGATTTTTGTGAAAATAAAATGAGACAATTTCATGAACCAGCCTATTGCTTCTTCATGGTGAAGGGCAAAGAAGCAAACATGAAAAATAATAATGAGCTTAAGTTTCATCTCAGCATTACAATGTCTTTCACTGCTTTGGTTCTTCATATGACCATGAGGAATGAAAAGAAGAAAACACCACTTAGAAGATGAAATATACTGCAATCAGCTGTTTTACAGGTTAGTGATGCTGACAAAGTTACCAAAAGATGGGCTCATTATACACATTTTCACTGCTCATGCTACTATCTTTTATTACAAGTCTGGCATTTCTATCCTGAAACACTTCCTATATTCATAATTAATAACAAGACAATCTTCAAGCCGATGTCCGGCTTTTGTACTCATACATAGACATTTGTTAGATCAAGGATCAGGTTGTGTCATTACTGGTCGTGCTCAGAAGTTGATTCCTTTATCCCAAGGATTGGTTTTTGCTTAGAAATTGATTATATTGGCTCTCAAGATGTTATATATTTAAGTACAAGATGTTCTACTCAGGATGGTCAATGGTAAGAGATTTTTGGAGGGCAGTGCTAATCTCCTGCTTTAACTCCATCCTTGATATCTTGATGGGAAACTGTGCTTCATTCCTGACAGCTGTACTGAAGGGGAATTCCACATACACCTTTAACTCTAGAATAAATTAGAAGGCTAGGCCTAGTGAATCACAGATAAGAACATTGTGCTTTTGCATAGAGTAATCAAAGTTTTTGTAGCTTTTAACCCCTCCAGATGTCCAGACCACCTCTTCTCCTGACAGAAAGGTGACTGGCTTATTCTAGAAGCCACAGTTCACCTAGTGTTTCAGTTGCAGGGCTCACCAGCACTGCAGAACACACACACACCCAGAAGTCAGCCTCCTTTTGGCGCTGCTGAAAGGGCGCCCTTCAGTGGCACCATGACGTCATCATGGTGTGCGCGTATGGATGGCACCATTTTAAAATGGTGCTGTCCATACGTATTAGGGTTAGGGAAGATGTAAATGCTGCACCCTCCCTAACCCTAATCCCACCACACAGATGGCCCTTTTGGGCCATCTGTATCAGGCCATAATCTTCTTTCTTGAAAATATGTTATGGGATTTCCCTCTTCAGACCTCAAATCTCCACTTATTCTTGGTATGCTGTTCCTGACAGGTCTGGAGGAATACTAATTCCTAGACATTTTTTAGCCATTGTTTGGTTTGTGAACTATAATTCTCAATGTGTAATTTGGCTATGCTAAGGAATATACATGCAGCAACACTTCCAGTGGCTGGGTATGCAAGGGAGGGGGGGAGGACTTTCACTCTGTACAACTTTTTAAATGATTTAAATAGTAAAAATGCATTCTATTCTAATTTCAGTTTATTTTTCCTATTAAAACAATTGTATGTTATTTTTGTGCACATCTCTCTTCATTAACTTTTATGTGTAATATTCCCCAGTATATGCATTTTTTGAACAGAGAACTATATCTCAAAAACTGGATGACAGTTGCATTCCAGTTCATATATTAATTTGGGAAAGGCAAATTAGGTTGGTTTGTATTAAAGTGCAAACCAAACATATTTCTTACCTTTCTGAGGTCACTATCCTCACAAGCCAGGAATGAACTCTTCGAAGCAAACAATTACTGCCCATTATTTTCTAATGCATGCCAAGAAAATTTGTAAATGCTGAGGCGATTCCACCTTCCTTTCTAAGGAGTTTGGGTGTTATTAAGTATGAATGGGATGCTGTTTTCCATTATACAGGTAAGAATGCCTTCCCATTTTTTTCATATCATCTAGGGAACAGTGGTAAGAAAAAAACAGACAAAATGATCAGTGGATTTGATATGTCTAAAGGCTGAAGGATATGGGGAGTCATAGTTGCAGAAATGGGATGGAGAACAAGCAAAAGAATGGTGAATCTCATATAAAACTAGTTTTTTTTTGTCCTTCTTTAAAAATAATAGAATTTGAACTCTGCAATTTAATTCATTTGCAACTATTCTAGACCTGATAACATTTGTACATAAAACAATGGAAACTTACACAATTCACGGCCACAGTATGACTGCTAATTAAGATGCCTTTTAAGTGTTACTATAAATGGATTTTACTATAAATGTCAGTGGGACTGGACAGACTGGCACTTTCTGCCAGCCTGGGCCTGAACTAGGGTTGTGCAGGAGCTGAATGTTTACATTCTCAGAAACCCTACCGCATGCCCCACGTACCATCTTGGCATGTGCCCATACAGATGTCACTCATGTGCAGCACCTAAATAGTGCTGTGCATGAGGGGCATCATAAGGTCGTGCCACAGCGCAGGGTTAGGGTTAGGGTAAGGGTACAGGGTTCCCTGTAGCATAAGGAAAAGAAGTCACTTTTCTGGACTTCTTTTTTCCAGTGGGTTGGTGGTGAGGCATGTGGATGCCACATCCCCAACCCAGCCCATTCAGGGGTGGCATGGAGCCGCCCTAGAACAGGCTGTTTGTACAGCTACAGTGTCTTTTAAATGCTATGGGGATTTTTTTTTTAGCTCAAAGGAAACTCTGGGGCTTTACAGACTGCCCTGTCAGGGGCGAGTCTGCGCCACCCCTTTCCCTGTCAGATTGGTGCCAGAGCAGCTGCACAGGCAGCTCGGAGGCCCCAATCCACCACTTTTCGAAGCAGCAGGAAAGCAGCATATTTTGTCACTTCCCGGCAGCTTGGAAAGGGGTGTCCTTGGGATTGCATGCCCTAAGGATACCCCGACAGCTGCAGCCATGGGAGGTAGGGGCCACCTGGCCCCTTCACCCCATGACTTTGTTCCCACAGTGGTCTAGGTGGCAGCTCAGTTCCCGCAGCTCAGGTGGCACGCACAGCAAAAAGGAGCTGCCTGGTGCAGATTTTTTTTTTGCTATGGTGCTTACAGAAAGTGGCACCTTTACAGTGCCACTTCCTGGCCACCTCGATTGGGTGCCCAGAGATGGCAACACTGTTGGTGGGACCCATGTAAGCAGAAGGCTGCCATGATGGTACCAGCATGCTGTGCTAGGGTTAGGGAGTGTGTGGTTGCTGTATGCTCCCTAATCCTAGAATCGGCACCAGGACATCCCTTTGTGGACATCTGTATAGGGCCTTTGTGAGAGGCTGGGTAACCATAGGATTGTTTTCTCTTGTGTATACCAGTAGTGATGAGAGAGAACTCCAAGTTTACTCAAATAAATATGATCTTATTTTTCAAAGGTCAAAGCATAACACTCACACACGATAGGAATCCAAACATGCACATCATACGGAGCTAACCAAAATGAGATATGGAAACTGCATAACGGAGACTGAGGGTTGTAGAGGGGGTAATGGCTCAGACAATCTCTGAAGAAAATACAGTGACTGAAGAAAATCCTCTGTGCACATGCATTGTTAGATCTGGGAGTGATATTTATACCACTCTCTTTTTGGATGAGGTGTAAATGCTTTTTTCCAATCTATTGTGCCACATACAGACGGGGCTCAGAGGATAGAAAAGGAAAGTACCCTCCTGCTATGAACATTTTTTTTTCTTCGCCCTCTCACCCAACACTAACTGCTTCATCATTATCTAAATTTCCTCCCCTCTGCCAGACAACTGCCAGAGCGATGGAAAGTCATGGAACCACATGGGTGGACTTTATGATCTGCCTGCATGATTTATATTCTTAGCCTAAATATCCAGAAAGCAAGATAAAGCAATATCATTCATATGTTTTGATGTCTGTAGAACTAGAATAAGAGATAATATATAGGAGAAGAGAGAGTCTGTCTGTGATTGCTTTTGATGCCCTGTGTACCAGATGCCAGGTGGAACTTACTCCCCTGGAAAATGTAATTCTAGTGTCTGGAAAGGGGCAGTTGCATTGCTGAAGCATTTGTGATAACTATGTTTACCACAACTTTTGCTTGACCTCGCCTGGGAGCTGAGTGAGTGAATTAAAGTAGATTCAGAAACTATCTGAGATATTTTCTGGTTTTGTTTTGTTTTTTGTTTTCTAAAAAGTACTTTGACTGGTTTGGGGACAATACAAACGAATGGTGGACTCATTCATAACTATTTTGTATGTTGTTCATGTACAAAAGTAATAGTTTTTGTCCTAATCATTTTGTGGTCAGGAATTTGTTTTTGAGAGGCCATTAGGGCATGGATTTTGCCATTAAGACAGGCATTATCATACTGGAAGAGAGCAGTTTGGTTTTTTTTAATTGTCCACATCTGTATTGTTCACAACTGTAACTCAACCACTCAGCTGATCTCTTGCTTGTAATTTCCTCCCATTTGCCTTCTGCTCCTCAATACAAGCCCATCCTTCACTACTCCTTTTCTATTTCTGCCAATAACATCTCTATTTAGCCAGTCCAGGAAGCCTGCAGTCTCGGTTTCATTTTTGACTCCTCTTTGTCATTTATTCCCCAGATCCAGACCACAGCCAAGGTCTGTAGACTTTTTCTCTATAATATTGCCAAAATCCGTCCATATCTCTCAGTTTCTACTGCAAAAACACTGGTCCACGCCCTAGTGGTCTCACGACTAGACTACTGCAATCTCCTCCTGGCTGGGCTTCCTCTCTCTCACCTCCACCCATTAATTTCTGTTCAGCATTCAGCTGCACACATTATTTCACTTGCTCGCCATTATGATCATGTCTTTCCTCTGTTGTCTTCCCTTCACTGTCTCCCTCTTCCTTTCCGCATCAGGTACAAACTTTTATTAATCACCTTCAAAGCCCTCCATGGGCTGGCCTCTCCTTATCTAGCTGATCTTCTCTTCCCCTATGTCTCTACTCGTAGCCTCCGCTCTGGTAACCAAGGTCTCCTCTCCCAACCCAGGTTTTCCTCTCCCTCCTCCCGGATCCGTCCCTTTTCTCTTGCTGCCCCTCATTCCTGGAATCTTCTCCCTCTGCATGCTCATCTCATCACTTCCCTAACGAGTTTTAAGGTGGAGCTGAAAACCTTATTGTTTAGGGAAGTGTTCTCAGGGAACTTGTGATTGTCATCTGGCTGTTTGATATCGTTTGATGTGACTTGCTTTTATGTCTGATGTTTTAACTTGTCTTTCCTTCCCTTTGTAATTTTATCTAATTGTTACTATCATAGAGTGTATGCATCCAGCAGGCTTTTATATATTTCTTAAGTTTTACCAATTTTGTACAGCGCTGAGTATTATTACAGCGCTTTAGAAATAAAGTTTAATAATAATAAATAATAATAATACATCCAAAACTTTCTCTTGAAAAAGGGAGAAAAAGCATCAGAAGCAACTGGCCATCCTCCCACATTTTCAATGTTTCCCATTGGAGACTGGGGACTATGCAATAGACTGTCAGAATTTTTACTGTGTTATTGTTGTTCCTGCACTGCATGTTGGGATTTGTAATTCAAACCATGAAATCAAAGATTTCCTGCCCTAAGGACCCCATAGATAGGAGGAGAAGAAGCAGAATAAAATTGTCCCCAACTGCCTCAGAATAATCTGTGATATGTAAGATTAAGCTCTGACAGAAAAAAAAAAACTACTTCTGTGAATGTTTCAACAAGCAAACTACATGGCTAGCTGGTGTCTTTATTAGCAAGACAAGAGATACCCACAAGAGGAAAAAATGAACGTTGTTGTTGACTTATTCTTGTTGAATGAAACAGAAGAGGCCATTATCTTGCTCTTTATATGCTAAGAAACCCTGAGATAAGTGCATAAAACTGTACTGCTCCAAGATATAATTGGAATTAGTGCAGCTTAAGCCTCTGTAGGCCTCTGAGGATTCGAACCTCTAGCTCAATCACTTGAAGTGTACAAGCCCCTTCACAGGTCATATTTGATGCACAGGAGTCAATATGTGCAAGGCAAATTCCATGTGTGTAATATCATTTATGAAGGGTATCCTCACTGAGAAACCCCGTGACTGCAAAAACACTGTGCAGAAAGCATTGATCCTTTCCTAATCACTGCTTACGTTATCCCACAGGGGAAAGGAGTCATTTATGCAGAGACATCATTGCCCTTCATTACTAAAGTGATCCACCTGTGCTTTGCTCCTGGGATTTGGTTCCCCATTTACAAGACACACACTACAAAGCAGTTGCCACAGAAGTAGTTTATGATCTACTTCTCATTATGGGTCTGACATAAATATAGTCAACAGCAACAATTAAAAAAAGCATTAGTTAAAACACATCAGTTAAAGCACACATCAATTTAAAAGAACAAATAAGATGTATACATATTAACACAATTCACATCTAAAGTTCATCATTTAAAATACACAATTTAAAAATCATAAAGGTAAGCCTGCCCTAACAGATTGGTCCGTAATGGTTTTTGAAATTCACACAGAGTACTCAGCTGTCAAATCTCTTCCAGAAGGTAATTCCACAGTCTGGGATGGCTGAAGAAAATGTCCTCTGGCTGAAAGTTGCCATCCTAGTCCTGACCGACTGGAGTAAATGTCTGCCAGAAGACCTGAGCATATAGGGTGGATTATATGAGAAGAGGCAATCCTGTAGGTAACCTGGATCCAAACCATGTAGGGCTTTAACAGTAATAACCAACACTTTGTACCTTTCCCAGAAACTAACTAAATGCCCCAAAGGCACGAGATCCTATCTGATCTTGGAAACTAATTAGGGTCAGCCCTGGTTAAGACTTGTATGGGAGACTGCCAACAAAGTCTTATTCCCCTGTAAAATATAATTCTAGTGTGGAGAAAGGGGCAATTGCATTACATAAGCATTTGAGATAACTATGTTTACCACAACTTTGGCTTGACCTGGCCTGGGGGCTGAGTGGGTAAATTAAAGTAGATTCAGAAACAATTTGAGATACTTTCTGGTTTTGTTTTGTTTTTTGTTTGTAGGAAAGTACTTTGGTTTGTAGACAATCCAATACACACCAATGGTGAACTCATTCATGGCTATTTTGCATGTTGTTCAGAGGAAGGAACTGGCAAAACTATCTCTGAGTATTCCTAGCCTTAGAAAACCCTATGAAATTCATTTGGTCTCCATATGTCAATAACTTTTTTTTTTTTTTTTGCAGCTGAGCTATTTTTTCTTGTCTTAAAAGTGGATGCAATGGGTGGAATCATCATCATGCTGTATGGTAGAGGGTTTCCAAATTTAGTTCAGTACAAGCAGTGGTGTCCGGCACCGGGGTGTCAAGCAGGGAGGTGTGGGGGGACCCACTCAGATGGGTGTTGCCCCTCTTCTGGGGTGTCACCCAGTATGGTCCACACACCCCTCCCCAGTGATGCTACTGAGTCCAAGAAGCCAATGGATGTTAGTATAACTTAAGTACTGGCTATAGGCCTATTCTGAAATCCAACTTGTAAAAAATTAACAAACATAAATATAACTAATCCACTATAGGCAACAGGGGCGGTACAGAAAATGAGCATATTACAGTGGTACAAACAAAAGAAAAGGATCATGTTGGAGGTTAGGCAAAAAAGGCAATTTGTTCTAAAACATATCCATTTTTTAAAAGGGTAATTCCTGTAGGCTCACAAAAGGTACACTTTGTGCTTTTGTAATAGGCATTCATTACACATCAGCCGGCATGGTATAGTGGTTTGAGTGTTGGACTAGGTTTCTGGGAGTCCAGGGATCAGATCCCTGTTCAGCCCCAATAGATAACCTTGGGCAGGTATCATCCTCTCAGCCTTAGAGGAAGGCAGTGGCAACTTCCCTCTGAACAAATCTTGCCATGAAAACCACATGGTAGTTTTACCTTAGGGCAAAACCATCATAAGTTGGATATTATTTGAAGGCACACAGCAAGAACAAATAAGCTACAGTAGATGTTCCGATCCTCAGAGGGCAACCTTTCCACATTGCTGGTATCCTCAATTTTCTTCATTCCTTCTCCTGTACATTGTTTCCATACAGTGTGCCTGCCATTCATTGACCCTCTTTCACCAAATCAGCTTACTTCCTTTTGTTTCCTTTTGTTTCTAGCTATATCAGTTTTCTCCTAGCAATATTCCATGGCCTTGTGCTTTGAATGTAAGCCAAAATGATAACAGCCAATATCACACATTAGCTACCCTGAAGGCTTGTCAGCTCTGGTATCACTTTCAGCTCTGAGTTATGAGAATGCAGAATGAAACAGATGTGGATTCATAAAATATGTCCTACATTATAACCTAAAGTCCTACAGTATCCAGCTGAAATCATAAACACACTTTTTCCCATCATGAGGAAACAAAATAGGATGACACTGGCAAACAGGATGATAATAATAATAATAGTCCTTTTATTGCACAAATGAAATTAATGGACATATAAATACATTTTGGGTTTCAACAGAAGTCAGTCCCCCAAATGATAACAAAGCCGAGGTCAAGGAAAGAGTAAGCCATCAGCCGGTGGCAGATGGAACATAATCCCAGATAGGCAAAGGGCCAGGTTTTCAAACCACCCTCCCTCTTGTCCAGTAGTCTAGACGTTAACTATCAATGTATAAAGTACAAAAACATCCAAAATCCACAAAATGTGTAAAAACATGATGCAAGCTTTCAAGGCTCCACTTGCTTTTTCAAAGGTGTTAAAAATCAAAGGAGAAAGAGAAGGGGGGAAATTAAGACGTTGGGATCACAGGCCTACATTTTATTAAAGTTGTTGTAATCTTTGTCTCCTAGAGAATCCACCTGGCCAAAAAAGAGGAATGACCTCTGCCGGTATGGATATCCCTCTATACCAGCTTAAGTGAGAACAAGTATAATAACAAGATTACAACAGCTTCAACAGACTGTCCATAAAGACTGGCCTCGGGGCAGAGTGGGGATGTGGCATCCACACAATGAATGCCCTGACTCCACCCCACCGGATGGCAGGCAGTTTCATGGTGCTCCTCTGGTGCTGCATACAAATGACGCAGCACTAAAGGAGCCCTGAAAAGCCATGGTGCCAGCGGCTATGGTACCCTTTCCATGGCAAAAAAGGAGCCACTTTTATGGTTCCTTTTTGGTCTGTGGAAAGGCCAGATAGAGGCCGCAGCATGTAGTTGCTGCAGCCCCGATCTAGTGGTGAAAGGGGTAGCTGCAGGCTGCACCTTAGAGGTGGTCTGTTCAACCCCAAAGTCCAGGAAGTAAAATTCAAAGTATGTTAACAACACAATAAGAAACCTGATTTGAGATCCATATTGTGTCTGTCCTGTGTGAGCTACCAGTCTTCCTCTCTGGTGGAGAGCACTGAATTTCTCCAGAAGCCTCTGTGTTATTGCCTTTGGAAAATTTTAGATGCTGTTTAGGTAAATGAAATCCCAGTTTAAAAGAAGTGTTACCTTTGTTGGAAGGCAAAGACCTCAAAGAATTAAATCCCAGCTCCTTGGCTTAATTAAGAAAAAACATAGTAACTTATTGGCAAAATGTAGGTCTGCAACTCCAATAGCATTATTCCCCCCCCCCCCTTTCTCCAGTCTGATTTTTAACACCTTTGCCTGATGAAGAAGTCAGTGAAGTTTCAAAACCTTGCATGATATATTTTGTACACTTTGGTTGGGCCAATCAAAGCATAATTGTTTTGTGGATTTTAGATGTTATTTTAATTTGCTGTATGGCAAACACAGCTAGGGATATGTTTAATGTACAAAGTGTTAATCATTTTTTTGCTCGTATTACAAAGGAAGACTACCTAGACTCTAATATCTGTTTCATTACCATCAGATGCAATGCCATACATTAGGGCAGAATTGATTTTTAATTGTTATTCTGGAAGTCCATGTGAGATTTGTGAAAGGTATCAACACTGTTTCAAAGACGTTTTCTTTATCTCTCCACAGTGAACCTAATATAATATGTCAGTTTCTCAGCAAGCACAACTGGCCATGCTTTGTAAAACTAGTGTAATCACTACTGAGAAACTGTGCCATAACCAGCAGATATTGGGGTGGACATGGCACTATGATGCAGAGTATCACTATGTGATCCTAATGAATGAAATTGCAGGTGCAGCACTTGCTTGCATTTTTAAAATACGTCCTATAATGCAGGAGGACATAAATAAAGGTGAATTGCAGTAGCCTTCAGTTTTGCACCACTTGCTTATATGACTGACAATCCTCTTCCCATGGTAGAGTGATAGGCATAGGACACTCACCAAATTATCTGCCAACTTAATGCATATTGTATTGTAAGACTGGATGCCTGGCTTGAATGATCTTTTTAAAGGAGAAGACACCTTGTAATTCAGCCACTTGTATAGGATTCCTCGTGGGGTGTCTACACTCAGACTAGGTGTGCATGGTGGCTCACCCCTTCTCCTTAGCCACAGTGGCAGCCTCCTCTTGAGGCAGGAGACACTGCCATGGCAAAGCTGGGAGGGCAATGTTCACCCTTCTCTTTTGTCATGGGAGGGGCTTCCTCCTGAGGAGGGCACTGCCACCACAGAAAAGCTGGGAGGGGTGTTCTCACCCCTTCTCACCCTGCAGCGGGGGGTGGTCAGGTGTCACCTCATCTGAGATATCACCCAGTGTGGGCTGCACCCTCTCCCTCCTAATGACACCACTGAAAGAAAGCAAGGCATGCATTCTTTCCCCTGCCATGCATCCTGTCACTTCCACCTTCATACTGTCCATGTTCTGGGACTATGTTGTAGAAAGGAAATCTTCCAATGTAAGCACAATTTTCCCATGAACTGAAATTCTGCACCATCTGAGTCCCAACTTGTGGGAGGAAATCTATTATGTAGAAAGGCTTAACTTCTCGAAACATTTCTGAAGATTGGCTACTAATATAATTCTGGTGTGAATTCAAGGTGTTTGTGGGATTTTAATATTTGAAAGCATACTTCTCTCTCTATATATATGCCTGGCCATGAATTGATGTCTACTGGAAGAGCCCTCCCCCGTGGAGATTATCACATGGAAGCTAAGAATGGGAGCAAAGCACATTGCTCCTCCTTATTCCATCCTATTTGCATAACTGGGGGAAAGATTATCACACACCATGCACTTACCCCGTTCTTCTCCCATCAGTGAAGTGTAATGAACCCATCATTTGGTATTAACAGGAGTTTGTGTTAATATCAAATGATGGGTCCATTTTACTTCACCAATGAAAAAAGAATGGGATAAGTACACTGTGTGTGATAATCTTTCCCCTGATGACATAAATAGGATGGGATAAGGATAGGAGCAATCTGCTTTGTGATCATCCCCTGTGTCCACCAATGGGTATAAGGATATGGAAGAGGGTTTTCTTATCTGTGGAACCCTGGTTGTAGAATGTTCTCTCCTTGGAGGCCTAACTGGTGCCAGCTATGGTTTTATTTCATGGCTGTTTATTACACTGTATGCTTTTAAAAAAGTGGTTGCTTATTAAAGTTTTTGGGCCCTAACTCTGGTATATTTATGCATGTGGCTGTAACCCCTTTTTATCTTTTTTATCTGTTTTAATTTGCTAAATTGTTTAATATGCTTTTAGTCTGTTTAAATTATTTTCATTGTTTTAAAATTACTTTGATCTGCTTAAATTGATTTTACTTTTAAGCACTCCTGAGATCTCATGCTGTAGGACAGGATAGTAATATTAAAAATGAATAAAGAAATTGCACTGAGGTGGTGCGGAGATGAATGTGCCATTGAGTGGCAGGGTGAGGCCAGCATGCACCTCCCTGCTACTATTTTTCTTGATTTCCTGCTTCTTCTGGTTATTTGCTACACTACTCCACAAAAAAAAAAAAAAAAAAAAAAAAAAAAAAAAAAAGGGAAAAGGCAATGGATGGCAAATATCTCAAATTATGAACAGAATAACTCTTTATGCACACCATTACAATGATGGTAACAACACTAATAGTATAAAAAAGTATCTCTGTGTGTGTATGAGTGTGTGTGTGTGTGTGTGTGTTATTATCTACTTTGCCTGTCTTCAAATGGGGACAATAGCCAGCCCATCAAAATGCATCCCTGCTAACACCATATAAATTCCCACGTTTGTTGATGCCACTGAAGATCTATGTTCAGTCACCTTCTACCTAACTCTGAACAGTGGCAAACTGATAGATTAGGCAAGTCTGCATTATTGTTCCTTATGTCACTTCTTAATGTTCAACAATAGGCCAACTAGGAAGTCTCATTCTGTCTCTTCCTACCCAGTGGTTTTCTGTATTATTTCAGAGACATTATTTTCCTCACAGCATGACAGCAATGATTAAGATCAGAAGGAAAAAAGAGATAATTAGATTGAAAATGAGTATCATTTGAAGAGAAGAGGGAGAATTCATTTTTCCCAAGCTAGCTTATATACCCTTAATGGCTCCCAAAGCTGTTACTTTATGTTTCCTGAGAGCCATCCTCTTCTTAAGGCATATGAGCATCAGGTGCTTGGTTAATTATTTTTACTAGTTCAGAAAGCCTGAGGTGCACATGGATACACATGTATTCATTCATCTCCATTTATTAGATCCAGGCTTAGATGTTAACCTATTCCCTTTGCATACAAATACCTCCGGACAAACTCAAATTACACCATCTAAAGACCCAAGGAGCATATAAACAAACTGCCAACCAAATGCAAATCCCTCCCCAGCAGCCCTGGGGAATCTGGAGACCAAAAAATGAGCAACTTCAGAAGAGGAAGGGCAAGTCTCGGCTTAGGAGGCAGATTGGAATTTTGCAGCAAGATAATGAAAAGCCTGACAGAAAAACCAGACCATGGAGACAAAAAATAGAGGGAGAGGGAGAGGAACACACAAAAATAAATATTCTGCACACATCTCAGTCTCTTACAATCTAGTAAACAGGGGGCAGTCAGCAACACTGAGTCACACACTGCAAACTGCAAGAAGTAAGAAATCAGATGGGTTAGTGCACACTGGGAGACCTGCCAAACCACAGTGGAGAGCAATGTGTGAAGTGGATAGCATCAGGACATCAGGACTGGTTAGGGTGTGACCTGCCTGAGATTCAGTTTTACCAGCAGGGTTGGGTGTATGAATTTTAGATTGCAAATACTTGAAGTCACACTTCAGAAGATTTAAAATGCTATGATATACTGAGTGAAAACCATCTCTCTCTCTCTCTCTCTCTCTCTCTCTCTCTCTCTCTCTCTCACACACACACACACACACACACATGCCACAATACCTTCTCTCTCAATTGGCATCTTCTTGGTCCTGTTGTCAACCAAACATCACCTTACTGCCATGTCTTATTTCAGCATTGAGATTCTTTTGGTACTGATATTGTCACACAGAAACCCAAACAGTGCTTTTATTTCTCCTTTAGGCTCTTATTCCCAGTTATTTTTCTCATCTCACATTCTAAGAATAGCTACCACTTTTTACCTGTTTCCTCTGTGTATTTAATTCTCTCCTTCTCTTGGGCATCATATCCACTCCTTGATCAGAACTTTATTTCTGAAACCAGTTTCCTATGTTGCCTTTTATTTATGGTTACATTACTTTGCAAATTCTTCTTTTCATCCTAGTCCACTTTTCCAAGAGAGTAAAGATTATAGTCCTAAACCCACTCTGTTGGGGGAATCAATCCTGGTAGACTCTGAAAGGCTTACTTATGGCTAAACACTGCATTCATTAAGATCATTGTATTAAGAAAGTTCAAGACAATTATTTCCACAAAAATGAATGAGTGGGATAGTTTTGCCTTCTTCCTCCCAAATAGGCAGGTATTTATTACATAAGCTTTGGGATAACAATGATGAATTTAGATAACCATTTTATGAATGGTATGCACAGTGGATGGATTTTTTTTTTTTTTGACAGAACAATCTGTGCAGAGTGTGTGATGTAACTAATCAACCTCCCATCATCATACTAAAACCAATTTTCCAGCTAAAGCCCTGTTCAGACTTTGTTTACCCAGGTATTTTTCAATATGAGATAAAGGGACATTCCTGTTTACGTACTGTGCTTCTATGGAGAATCTCCCCAAAAGCAAGACCCTTAGAACATCCAGGATCTGGTTCATGTGAAGAGCATCCACATGAGTAAGAAACTCTCATGTTCAGGCATGTAACTTGCGATGTGAGGAAAACAGTGACGGAAGGATGGAGTTAGGCACCCTGTTTCTCCCAAGCTGAAGAAGCCTGAGTGCAAAATAGCTGAATATGATTTAATTCTCCATTTCCATTCAGCTGAAGCTTAGTTAAAATGATAAAAGAATACTATTGTAATCAGTACTCCGATACTGTACCTGCTGATGGCTTCAAGTGGAGGACAACACACTAAGCAGAGGGGGTTTGTAGAAGCACAGTACTTCCTCATTTCATTGCCAAATGACAATAAAGAATTCTCAGCCTTGGTTTCATTACATTTCTCTTTCATCCCACCTACATTTACATCCCATCCTTTGTTTGTATCCAATTGTGAAACTTTGCTTTTTTTATTCCCACATGAATATCTGCACACAGTCTCTCTATGCTTTCCTCAATATAAACACATTCATTTGCCCACTTTTACTAAGGTGCAGGTTTTTGTACACATTTTCCCATTGATCAAAATATGTTTATGCATATTTTTAAGTTGCATACATTTTTATCTATTTGCATTTTTAAGAAGTATGCCTGATCCCCCTCTTTAAATATATAGTACTCATTTAGTTTTTATTTCTCCAAATCATACCACAAGCTACAGAAAGGCATAACATTCCTAAGACAGGATGAATCCATCTCACAAGCCACAGAAAATGCAATATGGATCATTTTGGAGAGAATTTTTAAGCAACACAGACATACACCCTGTATTTTTCCCCCCATTTCAGGACAACATGGGTTGTTTAAGCCTCTCTCTCAGTATGTGTGTATGTCTTCAAGTTGCTTGTGACCTTCTGGAGACCTTATGGATTTCACAGGGTTTTCCCAAATATTCAAGGAATGCTCAGAGGTGAACTTCCATGTCCCACCTTTTAAATATAGTCTATATCTATAGCTACTGGGTTCTCTGGTGGAATACATTCAAGTGCTAATCAGGCTTGGCCCTGCTTAGCTTCCAAAGTCAGACAGGATCTGGATATTTAGGCCTTTCTCCACACCTTTTCCCTAATGTTTTTTGCCTTCAGCACACATTTTCCTGAATAAAAGCAGGTGTCAGTATGAACCATGGCTGGTCTCAAGTAAGCTGAGCAGGAATGTCTTGAGGGAGCTAGGACTGACAAAAGCAATGAATACGTGTGTGTGTGTATGGATAGATGATAGATAGATAGATAGATAGATAGATAGATAGACAGACCTACACACCCTCTCTTTGCTGAATTAATGGGGAGGCACAATTTGCTAGCATATGTGTGTGTGTTTTTTTCTGTCTTTAAGTCAGGCTGGTCATAACACAGATAATGAAATATAGGAAATAATGAGCTCCCAGCAGCACCATGAAGCCAAAAGGAACTCCTGCCGGGGCTGCATGGCTTGAGGATAGAGAGACAAAAACCTTTGGGATCAGGGTAAGTTAAGCACTTAGCATCACAGGACTTGGGGTTTGACGCTGAGGAGGGCAGGACATTATGAAGGAAGCAAGGACTTCTGTTGTCCTCTTTCCAGACTCATGGGCAAGTCATGCTTTTCCATAAATTAAATAACACCAAAAATACATACAAAGATACTGCTCTTGCTAAATTAGCAAAAGTATAAGATTTGGGGTTTTTTTTCTATAAAAAATAAAAATAAAATAGCCCACCTTATTATGGATCATGCCTTTATTTCTGTGTGTAGCTGGAAACATAAATCGACATTTCAACACCAGTCAATTTCTCTAGATTGAACTCACAGTTTCAGAGTACCATCTTTTAACATCTGCATGCACAATTCAATTCCATACACTATGCCACCTTTCAATGATGTTCCGTACTTCATAATTACAGTTGAATTTACTCTGCTAACAGAAAAAAAAATATAATTTGCCAAGACGTGCTAACAAATTATCCTGAGCATGAAAATAACCAATAGTCTATCTCTTCCCTCCATCCAACACATACAAACACACACACACACACACACACACACACACAACCAGCCATAGTTTGGTTCCCTTGACTGTGTCTTTGAGGAGACCTTCTACTCTCTGGATTATGCCCTCAACCCAGGCACCATTATAAAGTGTCCTTTGATGATTGTGACTCCAAATAGAAAACGCTGGCAGCAGCTTCTATGAGGACTGCACTTTGTAACTTATTTATGATTTTTTTTCTCCCCTCTGTGCTGTAAAGGGCAAGGAATAATGAAATGTAATATTGTTTTTCCCATTCATTTATATATTTATTGGCTCAGGAAGAACTTCCCAGCAGGGGCTGATCCTTATTTGCAATGAAATAGAGAACAGGTTAGAAAGTTTGAAATTATATACCAAGGGTGATGAGAGACAAAAATTGGAGTAAGTGTTGTGGTTGTTTCAGTATACATTTAATGGTATGAAAGTAAATGCTCCAGAAAGCAATTAGGGTCAAAATCAAGTCTCCTAAACTTTAGAAAGTTTCAGATGTGTAGCAGGATAACGTTGTTTGAAGAATTTTAAAGAGATCTTAATCCTGATATTACTGCTAAATTAGAGCCTAAGCCTATGCAGAATTAGGCATCTCTAAGCTTATTGAAGACAATGGGTCTAGATGCCCCTAATCCTTATAAAATCAGAGCTGCCTCATTCCATTGCTTTACATAGGACTTTAAAGACAAAGAACATACTTCAAGATCAAGAAGAAAGAAAAGGAAGTTGGATACAATACAGTTATATAAAAGAGATGAAAAAATGGATGACACATGGAATGAAGGACCATAAGAAGATGAGCCCTAAATTCTAAAAAGTGAGGTGGAAGCTGCAATAACAGAAATTGGAATAGATGTTATTCCAACTGAACAGCTACAATCCACACAGAATCAACTCTCTTGTTAACTAATATACATCAACAAATATGGAAAACAAAATGGTTTCCAACAGACTGAAAATTATCAATATACATGCCCATTCACAAAAAGGAGACACAAAAGACTACAGCAACTACAGGAATATAGTATTAATTTCTCATGCAAGTAAACTTATGCTCAAAATTTTGTGATTCTGCTTTATAGACTACAGCCAAACATTTGACTGCATGGATCACAAAAGCTATTAAAGACGTAGAGGTGCCACTACAACTGATAGTGCTGATGAGAAATCTATCCTTCGGGATACAATCAATGTGTCCCTCAGAGAAGGCTGTTTACCATCCTGTCTGAAGGAGGCAGCTGTTAAGCGCCTCCTGAAGAAGCCTTCTCTTGACCCCCTGGACAGGAAAAACTATAGACCAGTGTCCTTGCTCCCTTTTTTGAGCAAGGTGATCGAGAGAGCAGTTGCCTCTCAACTTCAGGTTGTCTTGGATGAAACCGATTATCTCGATCCATTTCAAACCAGCTTCAGGACAGGACATGGAGTGGAGACTGCCATGGTCGCTCTGACCGATGACCTCCGCCTGAGTATCGACAGGGGTAGTGTGACCCTGCTGGTGCTCTTGGATCTCTCGGCGGCTTTTGATACTGTAGATCACTCCATCCTCTTGAGTCGACTGAGGGAGTTGGGGATCGGGGGCACCGCACTCCGGTGGCTCCGGTCCTTTCTCTCTGGGAGATCTCAAAGGGTGAGGCTCGGGGACAGTTGCTCCTCCAAGATTGAGCTTAACTGTGGCATCCCTCAGGGCGCCATTCTGTCCCTGATGCTATTTAATGTCTACATGAAGCCGCTGGGTGAGATCATTCGGAGGCATGGAGCTCAGTGTCTTCAGTACGCTGATGACACTCAGATATACCTCTCCATGACCAGATCGTCGGTTCGGACTTCAGATGGCGTCTCTCCTCTTAATGACTGCCTTGCAGCGGTAATGGATTGGATGAGGAAAAACAGGCTGAAACTCAATCCAGACAAAACGGAGGTACTAGCTGTTACAGGCCCGAAACCAGGTTTGGGAATACATCTTCCGGTCCTAGATGGAGTCACACTCTCCTCGAAGGACCCTGTTCGCAGTCTGGGGGTGCTCCTTGACTCGTCGCTTCACATGACTAGTCAGGTGAATGCGGTAGTTAGGAGTGCCTGTTATCAGCTTCGGCTGATACGCCAGCTGCGCCCCTACCTGGATCAGAGGGACCTGGAAACAGTGGTGCACGCTTTGGTAACCTCACGCTTGGATTTCTGTAACGCGCTCTACATGGGGCTACCCTTGTGCCTAACCTGGAAACTCCAACTAGTTCAAAATATGGCAGCCAGGCTTGTTAGCGGTACACCTAGGAGAGAGCACATTACACCTGTGCTTAAAGCTCTCCACTGGCTGCCGATTAGTTTCCGGGCGCAGTACAAGGTGTTGGTTTTAACCTTTAAAGCCCTACATGGCTTGGGTCCATCTTATCTCAGGGACCGCCTCTCCCCATATGAACCCCCCCGCACGCTTCGGTCCTCTGGGAGAAATCTGTTGCAGCCCATGAAGACTAGGTTAGCGCAGACCTCCCAGAGGGCCTTTTCTGCTTCTGCTCCCAGGCTATGGAATGGCCTGCCGGATGAGATGCGTCTCATCACATCACTAGACTGTTTTAAAACAGCCTTAAAGACGCATCTCTTCCGGCAGGCCTTCCCTGAAACTGTATAATCTACCTGGCTCCTAAAATCTTTCAGCCAATTCCCAACTCCTTATCCCCCCCCCTCTGTATTTTATTGCTACCCATGCTGTGGCCAGCATTGTGGTTTTGTGTACTATGTTGTATGGTACTTTTATTGTTAGTAATTTAATTTTAAACTTAACTAATTTAATCCTATTTTAAGGGGGGGAGGTTGGGATGGAATTCTTGAATTATTTTAATCTGTAATCTGTTTTTAACCTTGTTGTACCCCGCCTCGATTGTTTTACAGAGGGGCGGGTAAGAAATAAATATTATTATTATTATTATTATTATTATTATTAAGACACAACCATCAGAACAGAATATAGAAAAACAGAATGGTTCCCAATTGGCAAAGGGGTCAGGCAAGGATGCATTCTATTATTATTATTATTATTATTATTATTATTATTATTATCCTTTATTTATATAGAGCTGTGGGTTTACACAGTGCCGTACATATAAACTTATAATTAGACGGTTCCCTGCCCTCAGGCTTACAATCTAAAAGACACAACACAAGAGGAGAAGGGAACGGTGATGGGGAAGGGTATCAGGTCCAGTGATTCTTCTCTCCCTCTGAGGCCTGGGCCAATGCAGATGGACTAGAGGGAGGGCTTGGCTTCGTAATGCACAGTTAAAACGGGCCAGACAAAGTCACACATGTGGGAAAGCTTCTCTAAACAATATAGTCTTTAACTCAGTTTTGAACCTGGTTAGAGAAGTGATGATGCGTGCATGTGGGGGAAGAAGGTTCCAGGAGTGAGGGGCAGCAAGTGAGAAAGGACGAATCTGGGACAGGGCAGTGGAAATCCTTGGCTGGGACAGGAGACCCTGACTACCAGAACGGAGGGTACGAGAAGGAGTGTGAGGAGAAAGAAGGTCAGACAAGTAAGGAGGGGCCAGTCCATGGAGGGCTTTGAAAGTCAGTAACAAAAGCTTGTACTGGATGCGGAAGGGGAAGGGGAGCCAGTGAAGGGAGGACAAGAGGGGAGAAACATGGTCAAAGCGGCGAGCAGATGTGATAATACGTGCAGCTGAGTTCTGGACAGAGATTAAAGGATGGAGGTGAGATAGAGGAAGACCTGTCAGAAGAAGGTTACAGTAATCTAGTCGTGAAACCACTAGGGCATGGACCAGAGTCTTGGCAGTGGAGGCTGAGAGGAATGGACGGATTTTAGCAATGTTGTAAAGAGAGAATCTACAGGTCTTGGCGGTGGCCTGAATCTGGGGGATAAACGACAGAGAGGAGTCAAAGATGAAACCAAGACTGCGGGCTTGCTGAACCGGATGGATAGAAGTGCCATCAACAGAAACAGAAAAGGAGTATTGAAGGGTGGGCTTAGGTGGGAAGATGAGGAGCTCTGTCTTAGACATGTTGAGCTTCAAGCGCCGATGCCGCATCCACTGCGAGATGGCAGCCAAACAAGAGGAGACTTGCTGTTCAAGCCCCGGTGAAAGGTCAGGGGTGGAAAGATACAGCTGAGTGTCATTGGCATACAGATGATAGGAGAAACCAAAAGAACTGATGAGTTTACCAAGGGACAATGTGTATAGAGAGAACAAAAGGGGACCTAGGACAGAGCCCTGGGGAACTCCAACAGATAAGGGAACAGAGGAGGAAGTCTGACCACCTGTGACCACGGCAAAAGATCTGTCTGACAAGTAAGATTTAAACCAGTTGAGAACAGAGTCGGAGAACCCGAGGTCAGAAAGTAAGTCAAGCAAGAGACAGTGGTCCACGGTGTCGAAGGCTGCAGACAAGTCTAGAAGAATGAGAATAGAGTAGAGTCCATTCGCCTTGGCCTGTAAGAGGTCATTTGAGATCTTGGTGAGGGCTGTCTCAGTAGAGTGCCGAGGGTGGAAACCAGACTGAAAAGTGCATTGCAGAGGAAGAAAGGCCTGACCACCAAAGGCCTCTACAGCTTCCTTCCAGAGTGCATTGCAGAGGAAGAAGAGCCTGACCACCAAAGGCCTCTACAGCCTCCTCCCAGAGTGCATTGCAGAGGAAGAAAGGCCTGACCACCAAACGCCTCTACAGCCTCCTCCCAGAGTGCATTGCAGAGGAAGAAAGGCCTGACCACCAAACGCCTCTACAGCCTCCTCCCAGAGTGCATTGCAGAGGAAGAAAGGCCTGACCACCAAAGGCCTCTACAGCCTCCTCCCAGAGTGCATTGCAGAGGAAGAAAGGCCTGACCACCAAAGGCCTCTACAGCCTCCTCCCAGAGTGCATTGCAGAGGAAGAAAGGCCTGACCACCAAACGCCTCTACAGCTTCCTCCCAGAGTGCATTGCAGAGGAAGAAAGGCCTGACCACCAAAGGCCTCTACAGCTTCCTTCCAGAGTGCATTGCAGAGGAAGAAATAAACTTGGAACAATTGCTAAAGGAAAATTAAAGAAGAAAGTGCAAAAGCAAGTTTACTGCTGAACATAAATAAAACAAAAATAATGGCATGGAGGAACTACAAAATTTCAACCTAGACAATGAAGAAATGAAATAGAGTTCCTGTACCTTGGCTCAAACATTGATCAAAACGGAGACTACAGTCAAGAAATCAGACAAAGACTAGGAATGGGAAGGACAGCTATGAAAAGTGGCATTGCACTTCTCTGACTGAACTAGAGCTCTATAAATCCCAGGATTTAGTAGGATGATGGAACCATGGCATTTAAAGTGCTATGTGACTGGAAAATTTAGACAAAGAACATTTGATGCTAATTTTCAAGTAGAAAGGTCAAAACATGACTTGTTTATAGGAGTTTAAAATCTGACAAATGAACACCATCTGCTTGATAGATATTGATCAGAATACATGGACATGTATGTAATTAATCATCATCATTATCATCATCATTTATTTATTTGCCACCCAATCACTGGAAATTTGGGCAGATTGCAACATAGGGAAATACAAAGCAATAACAATACAATGAAATAAAAAGCAAATATAACAATATATAATATATATAAAACTATAATAATAAAATAAAATAACAATTAACAATAGCAGTAAATAACAGAAACAAAAATACATAGCAAATCAACAGCAGCAAAAAATACATACAATTAATAAAGAAAAACAGGTGAAAAGAAAAACTAACAATCAATGTTCCTAACAGATTAAAATAAAATATTTGAAACAAACTATAAAGGGGGGGGGTGGTAAATTCCTTCAGCGTTCTCCAGCTGGCCCTCATTGGAATTTGGGTAGGAGGCGGGAGGAGAGCACAATTAATAAATGTTGGGCAAGGACTTATCTTCTAAATGGTCAAGGGAGCACATGTTTGCCTTTTTAAGAAGACTTGCATGGCCAGGAATCTGGTAACAAGGTAGAACCACATGTAGAACTATATGTACTCTACTGCAGAATAGTGATTTGAGACCAGGGTTTAGTTCCCTGCTCAACCATGAAACCCAATGGGTGACCTTGAACAATGGCAAACCTCATCTGACAAACCTCCTCTGAACAAATCTTGCCAAGAAAGCCTCATGATAGATGTGCCTTAGGGTCACCATAAGTCGGAAACAACTTAAAGGTACACACCAAACATGAAAAAAAAGCATTATGCTTTGCCATGTCAGGTTGGCCTTATGTTGGTAGAATGGAATCAACTGTTGAATGGTTAATTAATACATAGGTAAATACAACTGAGTCAAAATTTCTCCCCTAGTCAGGGTAACAAAGAAATTGTGGCTATTATCTGATCCACATACATTTTTGTACCCAATCCTACAGCAGTAATGGGAGACTTACTTTTTTCTAGCAGCAGTAGTAGAAATTGTGCTTGATGGTTGCTTATAGTGGCTGTCATTCTTCCCCCAAAAAACTACTCAGACTTTGTGTTGTTCTAGTGTAATGGAAAAATGAGTTCAGCTAGGACTGAACCAATCAATCCTCAGCATGACAGAGTGAAGTAAAGGCAAGAGGACCCAGAGTCAGTTAAAAGTTCCAGATTTATTCAGCTGGCATAGAATAAAATGTCCCCAGTGGAAAATTCAGGTTTCCAAAGACTGAGACACACCCCCCCCAAAAAAACCCAAGATGATGGGATTTATAGTTTTTACACAAAGGATTTCCAAAAATGCTTTCTATTGGCCAATCTTAATTCTAAACAAATGAATCTCATGCAATCAGGCAAACGAATGTATGAATAATTAAAACCCACTTATGACTCATCAGGACACTTTACAAAAAGTTACTTTCCCTGTAACCTTTGCATATAATTACACAGTTGCAACTCTACTTATCTGGTGTTTATGTTTTGACTTCACTGTGGCGCCTCTGCTCAATGTAACAGGGCATCTTGTACCTAAAAAATTTCTTGTTTTCTCCTGTTTGTTCAGCTTGGTTGAAAGACCTTCACTTAGCCCCAATTTCAGCCATTTTAAACTTTGGTTCAGGCAGCCATGTTTGTTCACTCTGCATAAGAATAGCATATTCTAAATATTGAATTATAAATTTCACCCAGTACACTAGAGTACAGTAGGGGACAGAATGAAGACACCAGAAAGGGACATTTCATACCTACCTACAGTACCTCATAATGATACAATGTCCCCAAGCATTATTAGTAAATACAGTGGCAGCGACTACTTATAATGGTTCTGCTGCTACAGCTATTACTGGGGGTGGGGGGGGTGTTAAAAGAAAACACAATGAATGGGAGTAATGAAGAAAATATTTTTCTAAATAAATACTAAAAGAATACTGCTTATATAAATGAATAACAAAATGGAGCAAGACTTTTTTTAATAACAATAACATTTTTATTAATAAATACATTTTTATTAATAAAGACATTTCTTGCATACTCCTGGTTTTGGACTGTGTACATTTGGTAAGAAATCCATATGCCTTAACCATTTCTGTTTTGCACTTGTTTGCTAGCTGGCTTAAAACTTACAAGTTTGCAAGACACCGAACTTTTTGTGTTGTAATTCTATACCAGTTACTTATCGCCCCAATGCAAGTGAAATCTTTGCTGAAAATTAATTTGGAGAGCCTGGAAACATATTCCCTCCGTTCACCTGTTTGTAAACGATAAGGCCAATAAACAGCCCTTTAAATAGCTTGGTACGGTACTTAGTTCTCTTACATTTTATGGTCCTAAGCACACCTGTGATAATGCATCCTTTTAATCTAATGCATGCTTCCCACTGTGAAACTCAGTGGGTCATCCCAACTGCGTGCAGTTTGTTTCATAAGGCATATGTGCAGAGAAAGAGAATCCAGGCTGCGTATTCATAGTGAGTCAAATTGTAAAATACTGTTGTTGCTGTCTTTTAAATCTTCCCTTAGCTACACGTTTTAAAGAGGCAGCACTGGACACATTTTAAACATTTTCGAAAATGTGACCTATCCTCTAGACAAGTATATGTGTGTTATTTTAGAGAAACATGCAAGTAGATGATAAAGAACTATAAAGGAATTACATAAAATGTCTATTTCTACATTAGTCCAACATATATTTTATATTCCTCTGTCCTCATCTCATATCATAATGTCTCCTCCCAGGTTTCCCCCCCATACAACCTTCTTCAGAGAAGGGATACTCTTGAAATATACTCCTATCAGTGATTGATGCTTTCATCAATTATTTCTTCTTAACTTTTATTGTCCTTAAGGAGTGCACCTTTTCTGACTCTACCCCTTTCCAATCCGACAGTCCCTTTGTCATCTGCCATCTATCCAGAGCACACTCTCCTTGCCACATGAGCTGGGCAACAGACACTTTTCATTCCTTGTCCTGAGGGAAAGTGGGCCCCACTCAGTTAGATGACATAACATCACCTTGTATGCTATCTTTCTAAGCTGGCTTCCAATAGAGTGCAGATTGAACAGCACCAAAACATCTTCCTTTTGCGGCACAATTGTGGCTGCATCTACACTGTAAAATTAATGAAGTTTCACACTGCTTTCACTGGCATGGCTCAATGCTATGAAACTCTTGGATCTGTAGTTTTGTGATATATTTCACTTTCCCTGTCAGAGAGATCTGGTGCCAAAACAAAAATACCAGTTTCAGGTTTCCATAGGATAGAGCATTACAGTTGTGTCAAACTGCATTAATTCTGCCGTGTGGCAGCAGCCAGTACTGTACTGAACAGAAGAGAGCAGTGAACTCCCACTGCAAAGATGGGAGAGCAGAAACTGACTGGCATCCCATTATTAACATATGAAAGTATATGTCCACCTTATATATGTGTGTGTGTACCATTGTTGTTGTTTTATTGTTGTTTTACTGTCTCTGCAATATCCAAAGCCCCTCCCCAACACAGGGACATCACTATGAAGTGCAGAGGATGGGGGCACCATCCAAACCAGATGACACCCTAAGTGGGGGGGGGGGGGTTACACCACTGCTCCCCAAACATCTGACTTTTGGTAGAAATGGGCTGTGGCATTCACCTGTGTCCCTTTAAAATGCTGAAGGGATGGTGTGAGTAGGGTGAGGCTCAGTGAGACGAGAAAAAAGGGCCCCCAGATTTGTTTGTTTTAATTAAATTTCAGATTAATTAAATTAATTAAAAAAATTATTTTCTATTCTTTTTAGATTTTCTTTTAGAACATAACAATATATGCTTTAACCATGTAAAACTATGTACGTGCTAATACATTTAGTCTGTGTATATGGTATTGTAATTTCAAGGTATAATTTTAGTTTTGCTAGGGTTTTTTTTATGTCACAGCTCTTGCCATTACATTTAGTGACATATGGGAATTATTATTTATGAGTAACATTAGTACAAAAAACTGTACTAAGGATTTGGTATGGTATGGTATGGTATGGTATGGTATGGTATGGGAGGAGTAACTTATGGGGGTGACACTTTGAGTTACTTCACCAGGTGATGCCAACTCTAGTGACACCACTGCCCGAACTCACAATATTGTTGCAAGACCACCAATCATTCCATTTCTAATGGAGAGAAGATAGGATTAGAAAAGTGTCTGCTTACGTTCCCAAACAAATGATAACATCTGCTGAGATTTGAGGAGGATCCTAGTGGATCTTAGTGGAATATGTCCTCGGTCCACATCTGGCTATGGGGATAATTTGGGTATGTCATAGTAAGGCCCAGCCAAGAGATGGTAAAGACAGAAGGCCTGACTCAACAGAACCCTGAACCTAGATATATTTGTGATACAATATCGACCCTTCCATAGTGTATTTATGGTTTACACAAGGATTGTTAGACAAATTTTCCTGGTTGATATTTTAATATGAATAGACCTAACAGTACTTCACAATTCCAAAAGTAATACAGGAAATAGAATGCAAATATTCTTCTGGTTTTTGCACTATGTTGTTTTTTGCTATGTAGTTCTCTGATTAAACACACACACACACACACACAAACACATACGTTAGGGAAAACTGAACATGTACATCAATAGAAATGTACACAATGATGCATGAAAAAATGTGCATATGTTTAGCCAAAAATTACACATGGATTTGGAAACAGGATTTAAAAAAATACTTGTGGTTCAGAATAAGCAAAAGCTAAAGAAAGCAACAGACAAATTCTTTCATCCTTATATAGCACTAGAAGTAAATAAGCACAAGAACACCTCCCCAAATTGCCACCCACATCAACTGAGGCAAAATGAATCAAAATATATGTTGAGGAATAGAAGGCTGGTTTTTAGGAGAAACATAAAGGTGGGTCACATACGAAAACAGATTGAGTTTTCAAACAGACTTGTGGATACAGATCTCCAGCACAAAGTATGTGATTGGTAAAGGAAAGGAAATTGGAAGAGGTGTATCTTTATTTAGTACTTCCTTTCTCCTAGGAACAGCATAGTCCACAATTACACCACAACAGGTCTAATGATTATACAGTCAGGAAGCAATGCATGAGCTATTTGCCATTTAAGTCAGGGGTGGGCAATTTATGGCCATCCTGAAATTTTTGGATTGCAGCTCCTATCGGCTTGCACCACAGGGTATGCTGGCAAAAGCTGCTGAGAGCTGTAGTCCAACAATTTTGAGAAGGCCAGAATTTGCCAAAGACTGATTTAGTGGCAAATAACACAGGCATGGCTCGAACACAACTGCAACTCCCAGCAGTTCTTGCCATCTTAGCCAATGAATAAAGATGATGGAAATTGCAGTTTAGCAATATCTGGAGGCTCATAAGTTGCCCTGAACTAAATAAAAGTTGTTTATGTATAAATGAATCCGCTGTAATGATTCATGTGTTTACTTATGCAGCTTATTTATCTGACATAAATAGACCTAACATAACTATATGAAATCATTGGGCATCAACGCTAAGTTAAGGATGGTTGTGGCCCTGGAAGAGTTCCAAAAATAAAATCCCTTTCTGCATAAGTATCACCTATTATAGAAGTGGCTTTAATTAAATAATGTAATAATTAATTGAATATGTTTTATGGGAGGAGGTCATGGGTGTGTGTGTGACACCATGAGTTACCACATGAGTTACCCCTAGGGATGCCATTGGTAGGAGCAGTGGCAGCTGGTGGCTGTGATGTCAATGAGGTGGTGAATCTGATCTGGCTTTTAAGACAAACTGTCAAGAAGGTATCCAAACAATTCTCAAAATAGGTTCAGCACTTTTTAAAGCTCCTCTATGGCTTGAACCGAAAAACCTGGAGCAAAGTCACTGCCCCGTGACTTCAGAGTTAAATAGGCATGTTTGGTTCTTCTCTTTCCATTGTTTTTATTATATTTGGGCTATATGGTCTTTAGATATTTGCTGGGAAAGGTTTGCTGCAGGTCTGTCCTTTCCAAGTGGCTGCACTCCTGTTGACAGTTGTCTTGCAGGTACTAGCATAGTCTCTGCCCTTGCACAGTATGCCAGCTTTTGCTCTTAGCATACACACAATAATTGTAAAATGTCTTTGATTTTAAAGGCATCCTTGAAACTGTGATAGTCCTAGTCCCCACCCCACACCCCACACCTTTAAAAATCACCCATGGATATTTATTTCTTCACAGGAAAATGCTCCAAATTTAATTGTATGAAGGGGGAATGGGAATAATGAGTCAAATGCTCCAAATGTGGCAGCACACTCTGCTGTATCGAAAGGCAGAATAGAATGGTTTGCAAGGCTTGTAATGTGCTTGCCAGGAGAATGGTGTTTGCAATCACACTGTCAGGCCCATCCTGCTTCAGAATGCATCCCCATTTGAAACCACTTGAGTCTTGTTGATTTCTTTGGCAATACTACAGTCTCCTAGTAAAAGAAAAAAGAAGGCAAAGGCATCTGGCAAGATGGCCAGGTGTCCCAACTCTTTCAGCCTTAGTAAAGCAGGAATGTGGAAAGCTATTTTCTACTTATTCCTTCTAGCTCAGTATTGCCAGTTCTGATTGGCAACAGTGGATCTAGTTCTACCTTGAGATACTTGTGTCACCTGGTGGCCTCCCTTTCATGTACTAACCATGTTTGTTTCCAAAATCACATGAGATCATATGTGTACATGATGGTATTTCTATTTTTTAAAATTTATTTAATATGCCAGCTTTCTGCTACAGTGGGACCCAAGGTGGCTTATAGAACAAATCAGATCTAACCCTTCTTGAATTTATACTTATCTAAATCCCCCCTGGCTTGCTTGTCTGTCTTGCCCATTTGCCTCTCCTAGGTTTCCTGATCCTACTTGATTGATTCAGGCTTCTCTTGCTCCAGTTTTTCCTGAACATGTGTGAGATCCATTAGTCCCATATTGCCAATTGGGTTGTGTGCACTGGTTTCAAGCCTTAAAATACTGTGTGCATGCACACATGAATTTATGTGCAACATATCCTGAGGAAGGATAGACAAAGACATTTAGGTGTCTTAGACAGCATGTTTTACCCATCAAAGTCGAGATGCATTGTACTCAACACTAGCCAAATTATTTTTATGCATGGGGTATATGTTCCAACAATTACTTCTTTCAGTCCTGGAGCAAAGTGAATATCTAATCATTTGTTGCTGCCTCCCCATGAATCCTCACATCTACTGGTTGCAGAGTGCCTCAATTTTCCTTATGGCAGGATCAGTCCTGGCCTGGCAGGAAAGTAAGCTAACAGTAAACTAACTAAAGTGACATAGTAAATAAAGCTACTTATTATGATACATGCTGCTAGGCATCAAGATTAAATTCTATGCATCATGAAGGATCAATTCCCCCCAGACATTCTAATTAATATTACTATTGGATTTTTTTTTTAAAAAAAAAATATAGTAACCACAGTGTTGTGAAATATTAACAATCTTGCTAATGATGTACTTTTCTCCCTCCTGTGCTGAATTTTTTTTCTGTAATTGTATTATTTTTACAAGGCTAAACTTAATTAGGAAAATGTATTAAACTATGTGTTATGTACCTGTTTTAGTGGATGGAGCTCCGGATTTATAAATATTTCACTTTAGAATAAAGTGAAGGAAATCATTTGCGGCTCCTTTCTTGTTGCTGTCCTACTTTTCACATTGTCTGCCTGACCAAAAGGGGAAAAAAAAGTTTTGTGCCTTATCTACCTGATTTTATAACAAAAAAGGAGCCCCTTTTGGGACTAATTAGGATTTTTATAGCAAAGTAATGAGTGAGAATTTCCATCCCCCACTCCCATCATCCCAACTCTCTCTTGCTTTCTGCCTTGGGTTATTCTTAGGACTCATGCAGTCAGTTTCAATTTACAGAACTACCTGTGTTGCACTTCTAGATTAATAGGGTGAGTAGAACAGGAGAGGGGGGGGATGAATGTGATAGAATTTCATCGTTATGGTTGTTGTTGCTGAGAAGAAATATAAAATCCCTGTCTCCTTGTAATAGATGCTTGGTGCAGCAACAGTAATCATCCTGCTTGATTGATCTTGATTTGCAGTCCTGTTCATTCTGCAAGCGGACCATACTGAGTTTATACATTGCAGGAAAAATAAGGGAAGCTGCCTTCTAGCAGGTCAGCTAGGGAAAGACAAATGGTTCTGATGTCAGTAGATGTCAGGACCAAAGTTTTTACCATGGTTGCTAACCATATATATTGTATAGGCCATGGTTGCTAAATATATATATTACATATGCTTTGTAATACTGGATGATAGGGTACATTACACCATTGGTGATATTAGGTAGAAAGATAGTTAATCTTCCTTGGAACTTTTATTTTCTATTTATTTCCTTTTTTTAAAAAATATTTTATTTAATTTTACTTTATTTCATTATTATTATTGTTATTATTATTATTAGTTTTTCTGATAGTAGAAATAGAAATGAGAACAAGTAAAGAGAGGGGTAAAGGGAAATAAGAAAGAAGAGAGATGTAAAGACAGGGATAAAAATACAACAGAAAGAGAAAAAGAGTAGAGAAAACTAAGAATAGATAGTTAAGTGAGGAAGGCATAAAGAGATAGATAGGAGTGAAAGTGTGAACAAAAGATGAGCACTAAACGGAAGGAAGGAGAGAGAAAGGGAAAGAAAAAACTTGAGAGAATGAGAGAAGAAATATGAAGGATGTGAAATGTGAAAAAGGGATGAAATAAGTGGAAGATGGTATGAGGATGTGGAAGAAGGTAAGAGAAGATGTGGGAAGATTGGAATAAGGATAAAAGAGAAAGGAGAGAGTGAGGAAGGAGAGAGAAGGGAGAGGTAGAATAAGAGAGGGAGATAGTGAGAGAGGTAAAGATGGAGATAAGAATGGAATGTGATGACTATGAGAAGGAAGGGAAAGGAGGAAAAAGGGAGGGATTAAGGCTACAAGGTAAAGGAAAAGAGAGAGAAGGGTTAGCAAAAGTTCATACTTTAGAAAGGATTGTACACTGCATATAAGATGTGTTGCAATACATATAAAAGATAAAAAGGTTTAATTTAAGCTATGTAGATATGAATAAGGGCTAAAATGCATATTTGCAAGATGAAAGAAGGATATAGCGGAGATATAAATTTTGATGGATATAGATTTAAGATAACTGTAATAATTTAAGATAATGATGGAAATGTCGTAACTTCAAATAGTATGGTATGTAGGATAAATGTAATGTAGAAACTTTGTAAGAGTCAAACGAAAATGGAAATAAGGAAGTATAATAAACAAATAAACAAATGGGAAAAATAAAAAATATATAAATATTATCTATTATTCTAGGCTACAGTAAATATTGTTTATAAGATTTTTATAAAGTTTTAAAAACGGAAATTTGTCTATCTCAGACAAGTTCTTTATTTATATGAGGGGATATCGTAAAGTTTTAATGATCAGCTTTTTAAAAAATTTACAGAAAGTTTGTTTTGATTTGTAGTTGTTAACTTATCTCTATGTAGTCACTATCTAGATTTATACATTTTTTCCCAGTGTATCTTGACCCATGAATACCTGATATTCTAGAAGTCTGCAGATTATGCCTTACGAGGGGGTATCGTAAAGTAATAATTATCACCCGGAAGTTATTATGGCATATTGATGAAATTTTGTCAGTGTCATCATTGGTCCCTGTGTGCATGTTGCTGAGAAAATCAACTCATTGCGTCCTTTATTTTTGTGACTGGCTCTGCCAGAAGTGACTAAAGTGTAACATTCTTGTCAGGCGCAATCTGAAGACTTCTACAATATCAGGTATTTGGAGGGTCAAGATACGCTGGGAAAATTGTATAAATCCAGATAGTGACTACATAGAGATAAGTTAACAACTACAAATCAAAACAAACTTTCTGTCAAATTTTTAAAAGGTGATAATCAAAACTTTATGATACCCCCTCGTGTGTGTGTGTGTGTGTGTGTGTGTGTATGATATTTGGAATAAGCTATGTTGAAGATAACGAATTATGATATGTATAATGAAAAAAAATGCATGAATTAACTCTTAGAAGCAGTTATAATATGAAAGGACGTATGTAAATTAGAAGATGCTTAACTTTTCTATCTTACCTGTTTTTTACTCCCTACCTCTTCTTGTTCTCGCCACTTCTTTCCCTTTTCTTTTCTTTTCCCACCTCCCCCCTTTTTTTCTCCCTATAATTCTCTTTTCTTTCTCTCTTCATCTCATTTCTTTCTCTCTTTATGTATATGTATATAATTAAAATCTTTTTAAATTTAATAAAAATATTATTTTAAAAAATATGGTATGTAGGATAAATGTAATGTAGAAACTTTATAAGATCCAAATGATTTTAAAAAAAAAATCTTCTTTGGAGCTGGTTAATGATCAGATGTGGAGGGAGGAATTAAGAGCTGAGCGCTATCTATCTAGCACCTTGTGGTCCAGCGAGGAAAAGAAGAGCTGTCCTACAAAAAGGAATGTTTAAAAATAAAGGAGATGTAAGCAGGTAAAAATGTTTGAATTGCTATATGCTTGTAATATGCCATGTAGCCAAAAATGTGTCACTCCTAACAACATTGTTATTCTGGGATCAACCCAGTACTTTTCTGCATAAAGCTTTCTGACTTTGCTGAGGCTTGTGTTTCTGGATTACAGTTAGCCAGTCCATAATAGCAGAGTGAATCCACTCTCTGAGTTTTAATTCAAGCATGAAAAGAACAAACCCAGAGGCTGAAGCTATTTGGGGGTTAGGCTTCAGCACTTTACATCACTCCTTTAAACTTTGGACTAGGCCCTGGAATAGACACACCAGCCTACTGATATCTCAGCCACCCACCTACCCAGGGTCAGATTATTTATCCATTTGCATGGTATTATCTACTTTGACAGTAGCTCTCCACAGACCCTTTATTGTCATCCGTTCTGCTACCTTTTCTTTGTACTGACAATGCAAAAGACTGAATCAGAAGCCAGGTGAAAAAAGAAAGACCATACCTTTTTCTAGCACTGGGCTATTGTCCTGTCTTCTGCGGCTGTTGCTAAGATGGGAATTCACAGTCTTTAAGTACCAGTTCACAAAAACAGCAGCATCAAGTAGTCAAATCAGGACCATTTCACGGAAGGCTGTAAAGTGTTCAAGGGGAGTGAGTACATTTGAATGCTTCTTGCTTTGAGAAAAATATTCTCTCCATCCAGTCTGACATGGTATGGCCAAGGAAAAAGCTTTCTCATTTCCTTTCCATGAGTGAATAAGCCTATCCTGAGTAAGGATGGTGAAAAGGGTTCTATTGTATGCTCAGTTTGCCAAGTTACAGGCTGAAAGAAAGAAGTGTCATAATAGACATGTGTGAAAAAGCACTCTAGTAGCAGAAACATCCTGAATAGGCTGAAGAAAAAAGAAGGGAAAAGAAAATTGAAGAGGAAGTTGTAATAGTCTGTAAGAGATATTTCATACAATTTCCTTATTAGTAGCATGGGAATCAATCCAATGTCAGAATATTGCTGTGTTCAAGATTTTGTATGCAGTCCAGAAATGAGTTTCCTTTCCCTCACTGTGCATACTTTAATCTTTGCTTTCAACCCCATAACAACCATTCAGGAAACCTCTTCTTAAGGTCCTCCTCATTGCATTGCTTCCAGTAGGAAATGCCGATCAGGGTATGTGATAGAAACCAACTGTCTGAAATGGACTCCTTGGACAAATCATAGAATCATAGAACCATAGAGTTGGAAGAGACCACAAGGGCCATCCAGTCCAACCCCCTGCCATGCAGGAACTCCCAATCAAAGCATCCTTGACAGATGGCCATCCAGCCTCTGCTTAAAGACCTCCAAGGACGGAGAGTCCACCACACTCCAAGGGGGTTTGTTCCACTGCCGAACAGCCCTTACTGTCAGGAAGTTCTTCCTAAATGGAACTTTCATAAGTATTGAGTTACCAATCAGTTTCAACTATTGGATTTAGGCCTAGAAATCCATGAGAGGCAGTAACTACTATTTAATTGGCATAGAACCTTCTATTGTTAGACAGATATAATGTGGGTTCCACTCACTTCCCATGGTAATGAGCAGCATATTCCAGCAATGCCATATCACAAGCTGGTGTTGAAAGGCCCTTCAGTTTGTCACATGGCCTGATTAGGAAGGTTGGCTGCTATTTCAGAAAGATAAAGCTTTGTCCTTTATATTTTTATTGGGGCTTTACAGATCACCCCTTTGAGCAGTGGATTGGCGGCACGGCAGCCTCACTGGCTGCCCCCGGAGGCCCCAGTCCGCTGCCTCTCCAGGCCATGGAGAAGCAGAAAACTGCCGCTTCTCTGTGGCCTGAAGCGGGGTGCAGCAGGCGCCCTGGGTGCCTGCTGCACCACGCCATCCACGACACTCCCGAGGGGAGAAAGGGGCCACCGCTGCCACAGCCCCTATCTCCTCGGGATCCTTGGCGCGACCACATGAAGGCCGCACCAAGGACAAGTGCGAAAAAGGAGCTCTGTTTTGTAGCTCTTTTTAGCACCGCAGAAGGGCCCCATAGGCACCCTCCTGTGGCACGATGACATCAGGGGCGTGCCACGCTATCTAAATGTGGCGCGTGCTATGACGTCATCATGGCACACGTGTATGGACAGCGCAATGTAAAGATGGTGCCATCCATACGTGCTAAGGCTGGGGAGAGTGCAAATGCTACTCACTCCCCAGCCCTACTTACGCCTCAGTGACAGCTCTTTGGGGCCATCTGTAACAGGCCATTGTGACTTTCTTTAGGATCCTCCTTCTCCAACTCACAGGCCAAATTTTAGATAAAAGTTTTATAGTTTGGAGATGATGGGTAATTGGAACAGAAAAACAACAACAAAATATTTGATCAAAAGGAATTATCTAATACAGACTTTCTTTTCTTTACCCAGTTGCAACATATAGACTAATTTTGTTTTGTTTTTGTTATTCCCATCCATGGATTTATTTTTCTCTAATGGCTGTTAATGTCAATTATTATATAAAATGTTATGTGGAAACTAAAACTTAAAACCATAGAGAGGGAGAATGTGATTTTTTGTTTTGCCCTTCTTTTTCATGGTTTTTTTTTTTGGGGGGGGGGATAAAGTTTTTATTAAAAATTAAAACAATGATTTACAAAACAGGAATATACAATAGTTGTGATCATTTGTACAAGTACAAATAACCCCGTTGAGTCCATGTGATATGACTTCCTAAAAGTTCAATTTGTGTCTACTCCCCCAACCCCCCCTCCTTTTTTTATACAATACTCCACTACTGGAGACCATTCCTCCTCCCTTTCTTCAATATCTGTATTGTTCAAGTAAACAGTTAGTTTATCTATTTCTGCTATATTGTTAACTTTTAATGTCCATTCATCTATCTTTGATACCTCCTGATTTCTCCAAATTATTTAACATGCTTAGTTAAACTTCCGGTTCCATTTTGAACTTTATATTTAACATCTTTTCAATTGTTATATGTACCTTCTTCAAGTATTTCACCAATTTTGGACAGCACCACCAAAAATTGAATCATGTTCCAATAGCAGTGTTACATTTTCAACAGTTACTTGATTTTGTATTATAGATTTTGACCATTTTCTTAGGAGTTAGGTGCCATCTTTCCATCTTCTAATTTTTTTCCCACCTCAAAGCCTGGGATTTAGTAAATTTCCTAGGTTTTTTTTTCTCTTGCATATTTCCAGCTCTCTAAACTAATGCTTTTGCTACAATCTGTAACCCATTTAATCATTTCTTCTGAAATTAACTCTTTTCCTGTTTGTATTCTTGAAGAAGCTTATAAAATCTTGAAACCTTTTTGCTCTCTGCCTCAAACCATATGTTTTTCCGCATTGAAGTCCTCTACTTTGAAGTCCATTTTGAAACTTTCCTTCAACTGAGTGTACAATAACCAGTGCATTTTTGGATCTAGTTGAGATAATTCTTTCATTGGCCTTATGTCCATTTTGTTTATTCCTTTTTTAACCAGTATATCACCATATGTGAGCCAATTATTGATTTCCACCTTCCTAAGAAAGCCTCTTGCAGGGAAACTCATAAAGAAATTTTTCCTGTTTTTTTTTTTCTGATCTGTTTTTTAATTTTTAATAATGATCTTTTAATAATATGATGCTTAAATAATATGATGCTTCAACTGCCACTTAACATACCAGAGATAGGAGTGCCATATGCATCTGTTATTGATTCCTTCTAAATTCAGTAATCTCTCATTTTTCAAGGTTATCCACTCTGATAACAAATTCAGTACAGTTGCTGGATCGTATGACCACAAATCTGGCACACCTGCTCCACCTTCTTCTTGTTCTTTGTTATAGTTTTCCAGTTCACTTGAGTTTTCTTATCTTTCCAATTTTTTTAAAAAAATATGATTTTGCCATTCTTTGAAAGGGAAGTTATTATTGAATATTGGAATGGTCTGAAATTAAAAAAAAAAAAACTTTTGGCAGAACTATCTTCTATACCCCCTGAAAGAGATAATTACATATTCTTCCATCATTTTAACTCATTTTTAATTTCCTTCCATTTTGGTATATAATTATTGACAAATAAGTCCATGTTTTTATTTGTAAGCCATATTCACTGGTATTTGACCTTCTTTGTTATAAGACATTTAGAAAGCTCTACCAGAACTTATTTCTCTTGTCTTGTCTTGTCTTGTCTTGTTTTTTGTTTTTTGGGTTTTTTTTTTTTTTTTGCAAATATAAATGTCTTGTTTATTTTGAAACCTATTTTGCCACATTCCTCAATTTTTTTCAATAAGGATTGAATCTGTCTTTTATGGTCTTCTACGATAAGCATTAGATTATCAGCAAAGGCTTTAACCTTATACTCCGAGCCTCTAATCATAGTACTTTGAATGTCTTTGTCTTTTCTAATACCATTCATCAACATTTCCAATGTAGTTATCCTGAGTAATGGGGACAGAGGACAAACTATGCCAAGTACCCTCATGTATTTCAAATTTCTTTGATTAATCTCCATTTATTTTCAATTGGGCATATTGAGTTTGGCACATTTTTTGAATCCAATTTAAAAAGTTTGTTCCAACATCCATCCTTTTTAGCACTTCCAACATGTAATCTGAATTAACATTATGGATTGCCTTTTCAGCATCTGCTAATATCAATGCAGTTTTTCTTTCATTATTCCTCTCATAATATTCTAAAATGTCAATAGTTGTTTTAATATTTTTGTACATCTGTCTCTTAAGTAAAAATCCAGTCTGATCATGATCTATATAATCCTGCAGCATTAACTTAAATCTTTCAGCCAATACGGAAGTTAAAATTTTATAATCCGTATTGAGTAATGAAATTGGTCTACAATTTGGAATCTTCTTACTATCTTTCCCTTCATTCAGAATTATCACTACTTCTGCATTCTTCCAAGAATCAAGCAATCCATTAATTCTAATATGATTCAGTGTCTTTTTCAAATATATCTTTATCTCATCTTGGAACTTCCTGTAATACCACAGGGTAAATCCATCTAACTTTGACATAGCCACAGTGATTTTCTCAATAGTATTTTCAATGTTTAAACTGTTTTTATGTTTATACAAGATAGTTTTTTCTACTGTTTGTCTAGGTAATTATAGATAGCTTCTATCATGATATCTTCTTTTTTTATATAAGTCCATGTAGTAGTTTCTAAAGGCTTCCAAGATTTGTTCCTGATTAACTATTATTTTAATGTCACTCTTTATTTCCAATACATTTTTTCTTCCTCTCTTGTCGCAATCCATATGCTACCTATTTGCCAGTCTTATTTGCATTTTCAAAATGTCGCTGCCAGATGTATCTCATTTTCTTAGCTAATTCTGTTGAAATCTTATATTTGATTTGTTTTTTTTTTTAGAATTTCAGTTTTTATTCATTTTATCTAAAGATGGATCTTTTTGCAAAACTATTTCCACTTCTCAAATCTTTTTTCCCCTGAGTTTTTGAAGTTCTTTTTTGTCCTTTTGCTTTATCTCTGTTTCCCTTTGGATAAAAAGTAATCTCAAAACTGATTTACTCATGTCCCAAATTGTTTTCATTGGCATGGCAGGTGTACAGTTCATAGTGAAAAAGTCCTTAAATATTTTTTTTCTTTCTCCATAATTTTTTTATTGTTTAACAATGAGTCATTCAATTTCCAATTAATTTTTTCCCACCAAATGTCAAAGACATAGTAACCAAATTATGGTCTGAAACCAGTCTTGGTTAAATGTTTTTGTCAAAGTTCTGTTTTTTATTGGATCAGTTACCCCATTCCACTCACCTAGAAGTATAATATTATCAAAGTCTAATTCATTCCATACTTCTCCAATCTTCCTTTAAAAAACCACCCCTAGTTTATTTTACAAAGGGGCATAAATACCCATGATAACATATTTAATATCAGCTAATTTTAATTCAATACCAATAAAATGTCCTTCTTCATCTTTACATATTTCCTTTGAAAATTCCTTATTGGCAACATATAAAACTCCTCCAATTTTCATTTTCTCATTCAGTGTCATATAAGCTTGGCCAAAGTTATGATATTCCAGATATATATTTTTATCTTGTTGCTTTCTTGCAAACATAAAACGTTGAATTTCTTTTTTTCAATAATAATAATAATAATAATAATAATAATAATAATAATAAAAATCTTTGTTTGTACTTGGAGTTCAGCCCCTTTATGTTCCAAGATCCAAACTTTATTGTCTTCATTTTTATGACATTTATTTACTGTCTTTTTTTCTTTTTTGTTTATATACAGTTGCCTCTCCATTTGCACACTTCATATCTGCAACCCTCGCTTACTCATGAGGAGCAAACAGAAGGGATTAAAATTGGGTGGATGCCTGCAGTTGCTTCTGGGCACATACATCCATTCAAGTCTATGGGGCTTTAATATGTGTGAGTTTCTGTTTTCGCAAGGGGGGGGGGGTCCAGAACACATCCCCTGTGAAAACGGAGGGCTGACTTATATACCAATTTATATTCCAGCACCTGTAGTCTCTCCTGCATCTAAAAAAGCATATCTGTGTCATCTGGATCAAGGATGTTTTCTGGTATCTTTTATTCCTCTTCAGGTTCCTCCATTGTCTCTTTCTCTGCACTCCTTGTTCTCATGATTGGGTCATCACAAGAGTTATATGCTTGGTCTTTCCTTAATTTCCTTAAAAATATCCTTTGCCTTTTGAACTAGTTGGAGAATAAATAAAAGTTTATTCAATACTACTACTACTACTACTACTACTATTAATGGTGTTAATGTGAAATCTCTTTTGATTATATAGTTTTTACATACTCTCAATTCTTTTCCAAGAACAAGGAATGTTCCTTCTTAAGCACCTGCAGCGTCCTGGGGCTGAGGGAGGCTTCCCTGCCCCCACCAACAGCAGCGCAGCAGCAGCAGCCAGGGCCAGGGCCAGGGTGAGGCCATAAAGCCTTCTGGAGTGCCTGGCAGGGGTGGGAATCGGAGGCACTGCGCTCCAGTGGTACCCGGTCCGGGTATGGAGGTGGTTCCACCTGTCCTGAACGAGGTCACGCTTCCCATTAAGGACACTGTACGCAGTCTGGGGGTGCTCCTTGACTCGTCGCTCCACCTGACTTCTCAGGTGGATGCGACAGTCAGGAGCACCTGCTTTCAGCTTCGGCTGATACGCCAGCTGCGTCCCTATTTGGACCGGAGGGACCTTGAAACTGTAGTACATGCTCTGGTAACCTCTCGGTTGGATTTCTGTAACGCGCTCTACATGGGGCAGCCTTTGTATCACACTCGGAAGCTCCAATTAGTGCAGAATATGGCAGCGCGGGTGGTCACTGGTGTTCCCAGGGCCTCCCACTTAACTCCGATTCTGAAAGATCTTCATTGGCTGCCTATTCGCTTCCGGGCTCAGTACAAAGTGCTCGTTATCACCTATAAAGCCCTATATGGCTTGGGCCCAGAGTACCTGAAGGACCACCTCTCCCCACATAATCCGCCCCGCACACTTAGATCTTCTGGGCAACAATTGCTTAGAGTTCCAGTGGCTAAATTATCAACTACCACGAAGAGGGCCTTCTCCATCTCGGCCCCCAGCCTCTGGAACTCGTTGCCCGTCGAGCTCCGCCTGGCTGCCTCCCTTAATGTGTTTAAAAAGGTGTTGAAGACTTATTTTTTCAAACAAGCGTACCCCTGATATCCTCCTCCCTCGTTGTGACCTCCCCCCCCATATTGCGTGCTGGCCGGCATACATCTGATATACCATCACATCGCCACCACTGCCAGATTGCTGCTTAATAACATTGTTTTATCTTGTGATTGTTTTTAATTATGTATTGCCTTTGTTGGTTTGTTTTTAACTTTGTACTGTATATGTTGTACACCGCCCTGATCGCTGGAAGGGCGGTATAAAAATAAAGTTTATTATTATTATTATTATTATTATTAAGAATACTTGTGTTAAGAACTTATATTCCTGTCTCCTCCAGAGAATTTCTAGAGGAATGTCCTTCTAAATTTCAATTGTCTTGTCCTCAGTCTTTAAATCTTGTTGAAAGCTTATTTGGAGAATTTTATCTCTCCATATTGACTTAAGAAAAGAAACAACCACATCTCAAGGAAGTCTCTTCTTCCATGGTTTCCATGTAGTTAGGTAAGATCTCTATCACATTTTCATAGACTTCTTCATTTATCTCTTCAGGAAATCCCTGGAACTTTTAGACATTTTTCACAATAACAGGTCTCACGTATAAAAGTTTTTATTTCCATTTTTTTCTGTTCTAGTTGAAGTTCTTTAGTTGAACCTTCTAATTTTTCTGTTTTGTCATTCAGTTTCTTATTTTCTATTTTTAATCTTTCTGTGTCATTAATAATTTTATCTAGTTTTCCCCCAAATGTACTAATTTCTTTTTGCATATCTTCTTTTACTTTCCTTCTAGAATGTTCCAGTTCCTGTTTCATTTGCAATCTTATTTCCTCCTTAAACTTTACCATTTTCTCAAGAAAGATCACAGTCAGGTCTGAAGCTCTTCTTTGGGGTGCCAGAGATGCCCTTTTTAGTTCCAGTAGCCATTTTTTCCAGTTAATTTTTTTAACTAAGATCAATATCTATAAGTCTCATTTAAATGAGTTATAAATTCTACATTTAAATTATTATCAATATTTGATTAAACAGTTACTTAATTAGGTACTTAATCAATTTATCATATCACTTCGCAACAGAAAAAAGGGCAAAAAGTATCTGTTCAGTCAATTCAGTTAGTTAATAAATTCTTCAGTTCAATCATTGGGGCTTTCTAGATGGGCAGGAAAGTGTGACACGAAGTTGCCTTTTCCTTAATGCTTAGCAGCTGCACCACAGCCTTTAGATGGAGCTGTGCTGTTCTGCAGTTTTTAAAAAAGAAGCTGGGAAAACCAGCACCTTTTTAAAGGCGCTTCTTCTCCCCTAAAACACAAAAAAAGCGTTTTCATGGCACACTTTCCCTTTTTCTCATCTAAAGGCTAGAGTTTCATGCAGCCATGAACACACTTCTTTTTGCCAATCTAGGGTCCGTTTTACATTGGCAAAAAGAGGTGTCATGAAGGCTGCTTGAAAACCCAGCTTTTACATTAGAAAATGGGAAAGTGTGCCATGAAAACGCCATTTTGGCGTTTTAAGGGAGAAAACGCGCCTTTAAAAAGTAGTTCGGTTGCCCCACTACTTTTTTAAAAAGTGCGTTATAGCGCTAGTACATCAAAACGCTAAGATGCCATTGCGCAGTTAAATGGGGCTCTGTTCCCTTAGGGCACCCATTTAAAGGCTGCGCTGCAGGTGCGAATCAGACTGGATCGTGGGTTGGGAGCATGCGTGGTGTGGACTTCACTCCTAATTAAAACGTTCTATGCCCTCCAGGTGTAAAAGCTGGGGTTTAACCGCGCAGTTTTTTAAAGCTCCCAAACCCCCTTTAAATAATTTAAAACTGCGCAATTCGCAGCCGCAAACAGCGCAATAGCGCAGTTCAAGCCTCAACCATCGCAATAGCGCAGTTCAAGCCTCGACCATCACAATAGCGCAGTTCAAGCCTCGACCATCGCAATAGCGCTGTTCGCAGCGGCACGAACAGCACAACAGCGCAATTCGCAGCCGGCAAGGGAAAAAAAAAATTAAAATCGCAGTTTAAAGCCGCGTTTATTGCTGCCCATGTAGCAGCTCCGCCTGTATTTGTAGCGTTCTGACAGCTTCCCATGTAACTGCTGAGCCACAAAAAAGACCTCAGATAAGTCGTTCCCACACCCCTCAGTGTAGCAGCTCTGCACTTTTTTAATGCGCACCTGGGGCTTGCTATGTAGCTGCTAAGCATTAAGATAAAGGCGACTTCAGGTCACACTTTCTTGCCAATGTAAAAAGCCCCTAGAAAGCCCTTTAGATGCTTATTCTGTAGTGAGTACACTTTAAAAGGGGGGAAGGGATACAAATATATAGATAATATGTAATTTTTTTTAAAAAAAATACTAATTTGAATATAAAATAAAATCTTCATATAAAAGAATCAAATTTAATTCAAATAGTTAATTCATATGTTCAATCTGTTATTTTAAGTTGAATGCGTTAAGAAAAAGTTAGATGAGTTTTACAAAATTTGATATGAGTGTACTTATTGCTGTCAGTTTACACATGTTCTCACAGTTATGTTTCATCAGCACTTTCATGTCTTGTTCTTCTTTGTTATTCCTTTCTTAAAACTTCTTATTTCTACTTTAATTAGGTGTTTTGTTTTTAGTTATACTCCTAGATGTCCCCTCCCCATCCTCCTTTAGTTATATTCTTTTATGATTGGGAGCAGGGAGAGGTTGGGGACTGTAATTTTCTGCTTTTATATCTATTTGTATTTTATTGATCTCTTGGGAAAGGCTGGCTAAAAATAAATTTTATTATTATCATTATTATTGAAATAATTAAAGATTCCCTTCTCACTCTTCCAGAATTTGTTGTTGTTGTGTCTACATTGTCTTCAGATCTTTCTGTTTACTTATTAATCTGCCAGTTTCTCAATCAGTACCCTCTTATTCAAGCCTGTTGTCCCTTTTCCTTTCTTTTCTATTATCTTTTTAGAGATAAGTTTTGGTGTTTTAAAAGATCTCCATTCCCTTAGAAAATCACTGCTTCCTCCCATAAAATTTAAAAGACAATGTATATGACTCACCCCCTCCGCTGAGAGTTTGTAAGCTCTAAAAAAGATGGAGGAAGCTTCTTGACAGTTTGCAGGCTTATCTCATAAATTAGGACACTTGTCTCAATTCAGAGTCTCATAGACAGTTGAAAGGGGGGAGACCAACACAAATTGACTTAAAAATCTATAAACTAATAATTCTTAACTAAAAACACTGGGCCCAGAGCCAAAAATGGCAGCCACAGACAGGCTCAACTGCTCTGCGGTCTTACCACCCTTGAGCAAAGTAGATTTACCATTTGGTGATCCCCGACCAGGGTGGTTAGACACTGACGAGCTCCGTTCCTGATCCTCTTCTCTGAGTCGGGTTATTCTGGGAGGACCCCCCCCCCCAAAAAAGTCCTGTCTGGGTACTCACTTGGACAAACATCAGTCCAAGTGACTGATCACCCTTCCGTCACCACCAGAAGTCTCTTCTTTTTCTTACTTTTTGTGGAGAATTTAGACTGTGCTTCTCCTGGGGAAAATTGTTGCCTCCATATGTCCCTGATATCCTGGCTTAAGTCCCAACCCAGATTGGTCCTCAGGCTGGTGCAGGGACAAATGGATTTTTACATGTCCACCGATCCCTCCAACACAGACCCACTACTACTGCACAGCCCTTACCTTACTCCATAATTGCCACTAGTGAGAAAACCCCTGTCACCACATCTGATGTGGAAACATGGGCGTCTGGCTGCAACCACATGGCCAGGCTCCATGTTTCCACATCAGATGTGATGATGGGTGTCTTCTCACTAACAACAATGTCAAAATAAGGTAAGGGCCATGTGGGGACTTCTGACCTGCTGAGATATGCCATGGAGTTTCCATAAAACTCCACAGCAAACAGTAGGACATATTGGCCCATGTTAAGGCCTCTTTGACCTGGGATCAGGCCAGATCCACCAGATCCACATCCAGTCTGCCAGATCCTAGCCTGATCCTGGCCTAGGGCTAATGGCCTATTCTGTCTCAACAGGACTATGTGACCCTGGGGGGAACATGAGCTTTTTGACCCATATGGACAGTCCCTGTGTCTACTTATTTACAGTCTTGGTTCATAGTTCATGATTCTGAAAAGTTCCTTTTCACTTATAAGTTCTAATTTTCTATAGTCATTTAAACATTACATTTGAAACATTACATTGCTGCTTCACATTTGATAATGACCTTCTTTTTTTAAAAAATAAATAAATAAAAATAAAATATCCAGCATGCCTGACAAAAAATACTGACCAAGGTTTCCTAGGCAAAATTCTATCCAAAATCTCATTCATTTTCCTTGTCTTCAAAGAAGAGACTGCCATGTCTATTTATAACTTGGCCATTAGCAACTTTAAATTCTCTGGTTCTGTCTATTCTCTCTCTCTCTCTCTCTGATTATTTCAAGTGGGTGCATTCCCCATCCAGTAGCAAACACTGCAGTGTTAAATCATGTTAAACTGTGGAGATCTCATGATATGAACAAATGCCCCTGCAGAGAAATTGCTGAGATCAATGAAGACATTCCCATTTAATCTCAGGTTTCTGCTAGATACAAAGAGACTGTGCCATCAAACCTACTGTGGGATGCTCTTGCTAATTAAGACATCCCTCCCCCCAAAAAACCACTGGTCACAGACCAGTCACTGAAAATAAACATGTTTGAAGTCAGTTTAATAGTGATGACACAGTCCACTGAAAATATATGCAATCAGATTGGCAAATGCACTCTTTCTTTTAAGGGAAAGTTCTAATGGAATTCAGGTGTCCAGCTTTCTTATTAATGCCCACATTGTTTAGTGGGGTTGAAGGAATAAATACCTCACAAGAACAGTTCAGTTCAGTTCATCTTTATTACGGTCATAGACCAGCACAGGTAAAAATGGGATGCAGAATAAAAGAAGGTAAAAGCAAGGTAAAAACATGATAAAAACACAGGTTAAAAACAGTATTTAAAATATCCTGCTAAAATCCAGTGTGGCAGGCAAGATTGGTACTAGCATAGTGTGGAGGTCATTGCCTGATGGATTTTAAATGCAGCTGCACAGAATATGGCAACGTTATACGCTGTATCAGGGTTGGTGTCCGAAAGCAAAATGTGTAAAATTGACTGGTGTGTCCTTGATGTTTATACAATAAAGGTGAAATAAGGCTGAGTTGGATGTCCCTGTAGTATAAGAACTGGAGTAATATGTGCTCTGTTATATCTGGGTGGGTGCTGGATGAGGATGCCATTTCGTGCTGCCCACCCTGGGAGCACCTATGCAGGACAATTACGCTGTCAAGCAGAGAGAAGGGGAGGCTGTGAGGGAAGCCCTGCCAGATTTCCCTCTCTCTAGAAGAATATGAAATATGCCCCCTCCTCCATCTGTGAGTGCTAGGGTAGTAGTGCAGTGTGACAGGATAAGCAGCTGAATAAATGTATCCTATAATCCACAGTCTGTGTATGGCTATCAGTCATGCTCTTATGTAGGCAATCTTACCCATGTGCATGAGGGAGAAACACACACACGCACACTAACAAAAGGGCATGGAGGGGTCACCCAGCATCGGTTTTTCTGGGTACTGCATGATACTGTACTGGGTACACGTGGTTCAACAAATGTCTCTCTGGCAATGTATCAATTCCCTGAAATTCAGGCTTCCTAATGGCCCATTTGATTGTAACAATTGGTAGCTCAGAGGGCAACCATTGGGGGATAGATACAAACTGGCCCTTTGTGGGTCTCCATTAGCTTTGAACCAGCTAAAGCCAAAATGTCCCTGCAATCCTTCACAGCACCCCTGGATGATGATGGCAGCCTGGAGGAGAATGCCTGTCCGGATCACGTATTGGACCAATGAGGAGGTGATGCCCAGTACCAACCAACCTAACTGGGGGTACTGCCATAGGCTTCCAGGCCCTCCAGCAGCAGGGCTTTCAGGAGGACCCTTCCATAGTGCCAAACAAAATTCAAGACACTGAAGGAGATCTTCTTTATCCTGGAGGACTTTGGGGAGTACCTCCAGTTAGAAAGAGGCCACCCTTCTTTGACTGGCTGCACAACCTCTGGGCCATCCTCCAGCAACTTGGGCCCCTCTAACACCCACTCCCCCTTCCCTCAAGCACCTCTCCTCTCCTCCCTTCCCCCTCCCCTCCCCCTCCCCTTGTACTTAGTTTGGACTAGTTTGTTAATAGTCATTTAAATACACACACACACACACACAGATACACACACACAGAGTCTTCTGTGCACATGCTCAGGACTGAGGCAAATTGTTTTTATCAACAAGAACTTTTTCCACTCTTAAAATTGTGATGTTTTATGCACAGGTGTGAAGGTTCAATGCAGGATCACTGCAGGGAATCAGTGAGGTGGGCATAGTGGGAGGGGTGGTAAGGGAAGGGATACCTTGGGGAAGGGAGATCTTGTTGTTTGGGAACACCATGATGCTGAACTTACTAGTCCTGCTACAACATCCCCTTCCCCCACTACTTGACTTCTGCCTTTGGAGGTGGCGAGAGGGCTGTGGCACTGGCACCTCGCTGCTGAAGAGGCTGTCAGATTCATCTGCAGGGTATTCTTCAGGGAATCTCCACCTCCATAGCAACCCTCTTCTCCAGGACTGGAGGACTGCCTCTCCTTTCTCTGCCCTGCTGCATAGCCCTCCTCCTCTGCCAATGATGCCACCCTGGGCCAGCTTCATGATTTCCAAAAGCTGGCCCAGAAGACCTGTCTGCACTTCAAGAGTGGCATTGATTGCTGATAACTGCTCATACAGACTGTCAAATATTTATAACAATGCAAAAAGGTCTCTTCAAATAAGAGAAACAAAGCACAGTTTAAAAGTACCAAGTCAGAATCCAGTTAGAGTGGTCAAGCAGTCCATGGGTCAAGGATTCCAACAAGGCAGGTTTAGCAAAGCATTCCAAAAGTCAAGGATTCCAGGTTGTCCAGATCAGTCAGCAGTTCGAGAGTCAAGGTTTCAGGCCAAGAAGACAAAAGGAGTCAGAGAGAAATGTGGTTTCACCAGGAAGCTCAGATAATCTCTGACAAAGGAGCTGAGCATCTTGCACCTTTTTATATTTCCCAGTTCCTGATCACAGGTGCTACCTGATTGCTGATCATTTCTCATAAAGTCTCTGTGACTGGTGGAGGCACACCTTTTCAGACCTTCGCTGGCTAAAGTTAGGTATCTCAGCATCCAACTGGGACTCTAACTCAGCCTCTTCATCCACTGAGTTCTCAGTCTGGCTGAGCATGACACTAGATTTGTAATGTGCTGGTGCATCTGCAGCAGTGCAGCCACACTGGAGGAAGCATGGCACTTTAAACTGAAACCACCTTTCCACAGTGTATGCACTTAGATCGGTTTAAACTCCAGCCCACTTGCGGCCCTGCTTCTACACGTGGGAGTAGTATGCAATTTAATTTCAAGCCTAGGGCATACAATGTATGCTCCAGATTCTCGACCTATTTTCCACCGCATGTGCACCGGCGTATCTACATGGATGCTTTAAATATCCAGCACCCCTTTTGTGCTGTACCAGCTATGCTGTGATTATACGCACCTGCAAAGGTGTGCCTTTTCTGAGAAGAACCAGAAAAAAGCTGCTTCTTTTTGAAGCCGCTTTTCCTGTGATATGGAGGCAATGTGGTGCTTTTCTGCCGGCCTTTAAGCATGCATCATCTAAATGCCACACCTTCATGCTGGTATGAAAGCACCTTTTTTTGCCCATCTGCACAGCCTCCTAGACAGGGCAATGGAGTCATTGAGATGCCCCATCCACAGGTTTGCCATGAGTCAAGATTGACTAGAAGGCAATTAACAACAAAGCAAGTTACTGCACCCCATAGGCACCTTGGCATGTAGGGATGTTCTTTGTGGACTTGCCTTTCATATTCAGTGGCATGGGGAAGAAAGAAAAACAGGGTTTGGGGCCAACTAAGGAACACACTTTCTTTAAATTACAGGACTCGTGCTGGTATGAAAGGTGGCTTTAGGAGTGAAGCAGACAGCCATGTATTAGCAGCCTGTGTGCTGCAGCTACAATTGTGCCAGGACTGCAGTGACTGCATGACCTGCTTCCAAAGCAGGGCGCTGCCACAGTCCCAAACTGGCACTGCCAGGAACTGGATTATTTCTGCTCATTAAAGGTCCAGGTTTTACTGCCTTTGTGTGGCCTTGGAGTTGCTTCAGGCCACTTTGGGAGCCTGTGTCATTTAAATGTCATGCCCCCAAACCAACCAGATGCTGCTTTATTTGGTTTGTGCATTTCAGGCCTTCTATGAAGAAACAGTGGCAAGCCCTTAGTTATTCCTTGCAACCATAGCTGAGTGGCTCTGGGTGCTGCCACACTGCAGAATTAATGCAATTTGACCACAGTTTAACTGTCATGGCTCCATCTTGTGGAATCCTGGGATTTGTGCTTTGTTGTGGTACCAGAACTCTCTGAAAGAGTTCACTAAACTACAACTCCCAGAATCCCATCAGATTGAGCCATGGTAGTTAAATCAGTGTAAAATTGCTATAATTCTGCTATAATGCAGCTTCAGACACAGCTAGTTTGAGGAACATGAGAGATTCTTGCCTCAGGATTTGCCTGCATTGCTTGAAGGCCTTTCTGCAATTCCTTGCTTTAATAGTTGACAAGGCGGCCCTTAGTTTACTCAACATGTGTGATGATCATTTATTTATGTTTGTATTTGATTTATATCCCACTTTTCTGCCAGAGCTGTGATGCAAGGCAGCTTCTAATGTAATTAAAGCAGGTTCCAATAAAAACCACAATAAATTATATATGTTAACATACAAATTAAATTAATTGCACTATTAGAATACCTATTAAAATCATTTTAAAATGTCGCACTAATAATAAACAAGCAGTAAAATATTTAGAAGTCCAGCACATTCATTTTATAACTTGTGGCCATTAAAGGCAGGCAGTTTTCTTTCTTATGAAGTTAGGTTTGGACTTACTATCTGATTTTATTTTAACCACAAACTGATGCAAAAGAGGTGCTCATTGCTTACTGACAAAGATGAGCTACAGAATCCAGTTCCATATATGCATTTTCAGAAGTAAGTCTCACTTCGCATAGTGGGTCTTACTCTTATGGATATCAGATGGTAGCCTTGTTCTAATTGCAAAGGGCTTAAATAAAAAAAAAACAGAGACAGCTATTAGACTCTAAATGGAGAGAAAAAGAGAATTAACTTTCTATGAGCATGGTATAGCAAACAAGTCGAATTTTGGGAGAATGCTCAAAGCTCCATAAGAAATCCCAGTTCAATGATACAGAGACTTGGACATTCTGCATTGTGATCATATGCTGTATAGCATACCCTCCAACCAGCCTTATTTGGCAAGGACCACCCTGGCATAGTGGTTTGAGTGTTGGACTATGACTCTGAAGACCAGGGTTTGATTCTCAGCTCAGCTATGAAACCCGATGAGTGACCTTGGGCAAATCACAAACTGTCAACCTCATAGGATGGCAAGGGAAAACCGGCTTTGAATGATACTTGATAAGAAAACTCCATGACAGGTTTGCCTTAGAGTTGTCATAAGCCAGAAATGACTTGAAGGCAAACAACAACAAACCTTGACTCATCCTCTATCATCCTACTTGTTCAGCTACTTTTAAAATGCCCCGTTTTCTCTCTCCCCCTCCTTGTCTTCCCATATTTCTCTTTTTTTTCCTGGGCATATTTCATTTGCTACAAATTGAATTCAAATTGCAAATTAGTTTGCAGTCAATTAGCTCAGTGTGGGGGGATGAGAAGAGAAGGGGGCAGAATCTCACCATTTTCAGTAGGTTCAGGCCAAAGGGAACTGTGGCAGTGTCTTCCAGCTTGTGTGTTCTTCCTCATTAACAACTTTTGTTAAAACGTCCCAGTTTTGATCTGTGAAACGTTGAGATATATGGTATAGGAGGATATGTGTGGCTATTCAGAGGTGGTTGCACTGTAGCATCCATCTGCTCTAGCCAGCACAGGTAATGCTGAACCTTGTCAGTGGCTTCTTCAAGCTATGAATTTCCTTTCCAAGGGAGTCTTGGTTGCTCCCTTTCTGCTTAGTTCAGTATGAAGCAGTACATAAATGAAGCTGCTATTGCCATTACAGGCAGGCAAAGACCATTACATTGAGACAGACATATATATTATATATACACACACACAGGCTGTTGACTGTTTTGGAAGGGTCTTTTTATAGCAGGCACTGTTCTTTTCTTCTCTTTGTTATGTTTTAAGTCCTTATAAATTAGTATTATTTTAAATGAGATAAGTTATTTAATTGCTTTTTTTTTTAAAAAAAAAATGTGATTAGGAAGGAAGGGAAGAGGAAGAGGAAAGAAGGAAGGAAGGAACAATAAATGCCACCACTTCCCAAAACATTTGGATTGGATTGGTGGGTGGAATTGATTAGTATGAAAAATGTCAAAGTAAAGAAATAATATCAATATGTCTAGTAGCATGATACTTTCCTTTGAACTATAACTACAACTAGTTACCCTTTAAAAGTACTTTTCCAGCCTCTGATGCGTAGTACTGAAAGCTGGATTCAATGGGCTCCATGGAATTTATTTTATTTTCCTCTTTTAACATTAGTTTATAATGAAGAGTTACATTTATTATGTGATGATAAACTCATTGTCAGCTCCTGCAAGCAAACAAACCATACATACAAACCATATGGCAGGAGTCTCCTGTACTAACCACCACGACTACTAGATCAGCTAAAAACAGTTCAGCCTTGGGCATGGTAGAGTCTGATGAATGCTTAACAGAGTATTTCCCCAAAGACTTCTATTTTCTCTCTCTTCCTGAACTTAGTTATAGACTATATGACATTAGCTAGGTTGGAGGTGCAAATGCACCCCACAGGAATACTCTTATTTATTTTTCATGGGATAATTGCTTAGTTTGAATAATGCATGCTCTGGCTAGGTAATGAGTGGGAAAACAATGTCTAAACATGATCTGGTGGCATTTTTTTTTATTGTGTCTATGATTTGACAGCAGAATGAAACTGGAATTGACGTCACAAGATAAGTTATATTCTCCCCTCTTTTCCCCAGTGAAATTTTCAATGCCATTTTATTTTCCACCCCCCCCCCCCAAAAGATAATATAAATATACAGAAGTCATAGTAACAACTTCAGCTTTCTGAGATCAAGCAACATATGCAGCACAACTGAAAGCCATGACCTAAAATAACTCAATGCAACCTTTCTTTGTGATTTAAACCAAGTATAAATTAGACATTTAATTAAATACCATATTCCAAAAGCTTAATATGTTTGCTGTTATGTGTTTCCAAGTCAATTCTGAATTATGACAATCCTAACCTAGGGATGCAGTGGCTTAGTGGTTAAGATGCCAGTTCTGATGATCAGAAGACTGGAAGGTTGGCAGTTTGATGACTGAGTGCAGCATGAAGGCGTGAGCTCCTATCACTAGCCCCAGCTTCTTCCAATCTAGCAATTCAAAAACATGCAAATGCAAGTAGATAGATAGGTACCACTTCTCAGTGAGAAGGTAACAGAATTCGGTTCAGTTATGCTGGCCACATGACGACCAGAGCAGTCCTCAGACAATGCTGGCTCTTTGGCTTAGAAACAGAGATGAACACCAGCCCCTATAAGTTACAACTAGACATTCGTGTCAAGGGGCTACCTTTACCTTTTAACCTAGGGATTTGGGGGGGCAGATTTATTCAGAGGATATTTGCTATTTCCTTTCTCTAAGGCTGAGGGAGTCTGATTTTTCCAAGGTCATCTGGATTTCTGAGAGTCCTAGTCCAATTCTCAAACCACTACACCATGTTGGTTCCACTTAATGTATATTGGGCTCATTGTCCCATACAGTTCACACCATGCTAGACAGTTTGGTCTAGTTCAAATAACATCAACTGTGTGGCCATTGGAGTTCAGCAACCCTGTTATTTTAATACTTGTATAGACAAAGAAGATTTGTCAAGTCTCATGTGACAAGAACAGAAAAGAGTTATATCTTTAAAATTCCTTCTACATATCTGCTATTGGTATATGGGTGTTCTTCTGTATTGCCTTGGTTCACTCCCTGTCTCTGTCTCTGTCTCTAGCTATCTTTAGTTTTGACCTTATGAATAAAATTATTGGTGGTTATTGGTGGTTATTTCTACAGTGAGCCAGCATGGTATAGTGGTTTGAGTGTTGGATTATGACTCAAAGACAAGGTTTTGAATCTTTGCTCAGCCATTGAAACCCAGTGGGTGACCTTGGACAAGTCCCATTCTTTCAGCCTCAGAGGAAGGGAAAGGCAAACGTTTCATGAATAAATTCTACCAAGAAAACATGGTGATAAGTTCATCTTAAGGTCACCATAAGCTGGAAACAACTTGAAGACACACAACAACAACAATTGTGCATTTCATATATGTGTGCATGTATTATCTGAGACACACTTCTGCTTAGAGCATATGTGTTCATGAGGCCACATGCATCCACCACACTCTCACACATGCATTATTGTAGAAAAACAAATTGTGTGGAAGTAAAAGAAAAATAATTTCGGGCTGCTAAAGTGGAATGATAGTTCTGCCTCCTTACTATCCTAGTTTGAGCTGTTTGAGCAACTGCTGGAAGTAGGTTTCTTTTTGTAAACTGAGCTCTTGGTACATCAGTGTTTATTTTCTTTATAAGTTTAAATTATCTCCCAGTAAAAAAAAATGCAGGAAATGTCATATAGATTTTAGTTTTCTCATTTATTTTAGTTTGTATATTGGTGTATAAACCCTAGATCTCTGCTGAATTTGGTTATGTGAAATGAATGTGTAAAACAAAAAAGGGAATACACATACACACCACTTTAATTTCAGATATTGGTACAATTTTCAAAGATTGGGAATATGTAATGCACTATTCCAATTTCATCTGACTGTTTGTGGAGAAAAGATTCCCCAACATCAGTGTACATTTAATTGCCACAGGGAAATAAAATTACAAAGTTTAGTGATCCTATAAAAATGTGCACTGTTATGTAAGAGCTTAAAAATTTCAAGCTCTCCAAGGTAAAATTATTATACTCCAGAGTCTCACAAAAGCTTTCAGAATAAAGCAATATAATCAAACTGCAAAAAGCTGTTACTCGTGAATGAGCACAGGAGTAGAAAGCAACATAAATGTAATGGCTATCAGTACAAAAGAGAGGAACAAATAGTTCTGGAAGGAAAATTTATCTTGAAATTGTTGTGCTTGATAAAAGACAAAGAAGAAAGAAGTTGCAAGGCCAACAGTATCCTTCTTTAATGTTTTATTTATGCAGATATTTGAATCTCCCATGGTCAATGTTTCTCATCTCATTAACAGTTGAGGAATACTTGTCAATTAAAAATGGAGACCCAATCCATTTATACATCCAAATAGTTGGGCTGGCCTACCAGTAGGACAAGGCATGGCAAGACAGCATTGCGGAGTTTGTGAGGGTCAGGAATACTTACATCATGGAATCCAACATCTTTGGATCTATATTTTGGTTATGCCTCCTCCCAAATGCCTGCTACTTTCCACATCAACTTGTCAGAATGTCTTGCTCTTCCACTGAGTCTTGCTCTCCATCTGTATGTTATTTTTTAACAGATGGTGAGTGGAGGGTAAGGATGTTAAGCTTTCCTTATTTCATTCTTTTTTATTATTATTATTAACCACCGATAAATTTCAAGAGTCTTTTTTCTACTGGATGATGAGAGTGTTGTGCATTTTTCAAGGACTGTTGTTGTTGTTGTTGTTGTTGTTGTTCATTTCCAGTTTTCCCTACCATGTATTTTTGCAGACATTGTTTTCTTGCAAAAATATGTATATTTGCACAATATGCAATGTTTTTGCCTTAGTTAATAATTTTTTCACTGGTATCTCTCAATGCAAAGGAGCTTTTTTTTTTATCCAGAATTAGAAAATTATGTGTTGTCTCAGATGTGGAATGGACTTTCCAGACAAGATCACCTGGTGCCAACCTTAATGTCCTTTTGTTGGCAAGGTTAAAAAAAATATTTGGGTGTTCTAGATTGCTTTTTCTGATGTTTTATGGCTTTTTTGCTTTTCAAAAATAGTTGCTTTGGCTTCTTTTTAAAAAAATAATTAATATTTAATAAAAAATATTTTGTTATTGTTGTCATTGTCAGACTCATGAGACTCCTGTTACTGAGAGGTGAAGTATAAATTAATGCAGTTCAGAAATATTTCCTCATTTATGCCTCAGGAGTGATGAATGATCCAACCAAGAGTATGACAAGTTATGCAGCCCTCGAGCATTTACTGCCACGGCCCCCAAACTATGGAACAATCTACCAGAAGAGATCCATGTTATTACCACCTTAGAAGCCTTCAAGAAGGCATTTAAGACAGATCTCTTCCAGCAGGTCTATCCTTTCGACCTCCTGTAGGTGATCTCAAGAAACATCTCCACTTCTGACTATGACGGTATGGGAAAGAAATGACGACTTAGTCATTTTAGTGATTGATAGCAATGTTGTTGTTTTATTGATTGTATTTTTAGAGAAGATTGTATTTTGTATTGTCTGTTTTATTCCTTTTGTAATCCTGCCTCAATCTGCAGGGAAAGGTGGGAAATATAAATACATTTTATAATTAATAATATTAATACTGTAATAATAATCATAATTTGCCTTTTTCCCAAAATGGAATACAAGCTGTCTTAGTGCAACTGAAATAGTATGCAATAGACAAGTTTTTAAAAATTAAATAGGCAATCATATTAAAATTATTTTTTAAAAAAACCTTAGTAAAACATGTTGAAAACATGGGGTAGAAATACCTCATTAAAAATCATCTGCTTAATCCACTAAAATTCATTTAATGTCTTTAGGTCTTTTAAGACAGCAAATGGTGTTGGTGATAATGATGGTGATGATGATGATGATGATGATGATGATGATGATGATGGTGATGATGGTGATGGCTGTTGCTATTTTACAGCAAGAGTTGTCAAAATAGCATAAGTAACCTAGAGTAATACACATCACTTTTGGGAGAAGGGAGAAGTATTCAGGAAGTATTCAGGAGCAAAAGGTCATGGGTGGCCCTAATTCTGTCCTATCTGAACCAAAGATTCAGTATTTCTCAGCCCTGGCTATGAGCTGATGGATGAAATGATGAAAGGTCAGTCTACAGAATTATACAGACATACAAGAAGCCACTTTTGTGGGGGAGTATTTTAGAAAATGTAGAGAATTAATTTTGCAAAGAAAACACCAGGATTGGTTCTCGTTAGGGTTACCATGAGTCAGAAACAACTTGAAAGCACACAACAGCTACATCTTGGACTCATAAAATGCTCATAAGATGCGGTTCAAGAAAATCTAATCTCTTCCATGTTTTCCCTATCTCTTTGCAGTCCCATTCAGTACCACCTAACTACTTACACAGTCATTCCCAGAGGGAGATTGTCTCAGGCACCTGATGCTGAAGGATAGGGCATGGAGAACCCTATATGTGCCAGATCAGAATGCACTACATTCACCAGCTACCCTCGTGTTCTATGGATGGTGCTGTCCTGCCACTAGTATTAAATATCCAACATTTTTCAAGGACTTTGTCAGTGGCTGTTTTCAGACTGCAGAGCTGCTTTGTAAGTGTTTTCCTCTACCCTGTTGTCCTTCTGTTGGAAGGCAAAATACTCTTTTTCTCAGACATGTCTTTGGCAATTAAGGTGGTTTCCTATGGAAAAGGATGCTGTTCTTTCTTTGTTGATGATGTTGTTTTAATTGAATTTATGAAGAATTTTGATTAATTAATACTCAGCATACACAAAAGTAGGTGTGCTGAAGAGAATCAACCAGAATCAATATAAAAATCAACTCAAATTATTAATCAATTATATTGATGGTTATCATTATTGGTCATTTTGGTTGGCATTCCATGGTAGAGAGATGGGTTACAAATCCAACAAATAAATGAAGACTGCCAGCCTTGGTACATGAAATGGGGGAAGGCTGAGATAAGTGTGGTTCCTCACACTGCCATTGTTGATAGCCTGGATGTTATTTGTCTTATTGGCTATAAATCTATATATGGATAGAGTTCCTTGGTATTTACTTTTTGAGTTACCTGACTTCCCAAGCTTGTAAATAACAATATGTCTAGCAGGCAGATCAATGTTACTTTCCTGTTAAGGATCTCTTTAATGTGGGCATTTCAGGACATTTATGTGGCAGGAGAATAATCTTGAAGCTTTGTGTCTGGATATCAAAGGCAGTAGCTTTTTTGTCTGCTAATGGAATTGAACATTTATTCCCTGGACTTTAAGAATCTCTAAGTACCCACAGAGCCAGAAGGAGGAGGGGCCCACTTGCATAAATACCCTTCCATACAATCTGAACTGAGGACAACAACCATAGCATCTTGACCAAATGCAGGGCTATGGACTCTTTCAGACGTCGAGAATTGGAAGTATAATCTAGGGTCAATCCGAACGCAATCATAGGGTTTGATGTTATTGCGAATTAAAGCTTTGCACGCAATTTCGGGCAAAAGGGAAGTCAATTCGAATGCAATCATGGGTTTGCCATTATTGCGAATTAAAGCTTCGCATGCAATTTTGGGCAAGGAGGGGTCATTTTCGGGAAATGGAGCATTACTCCAAATGCAATGGGGATTCCCATAAATTCGCTAAACAAGCGAATTTACAGGAATTCGCATTGGCTCCATTCGAAGTTTGGGAGAAATTCCTCCCATGTGAAAGAGTCCTATGACTAACATCATTATTTCCCCATTTCTCCTGTATGATTTTTAAAACCTTTTCCTGATGAGGAAGCCAGTAGAGCTTCAAAAACTTGCAGCATATACACGTGCATTGTGCATTTTGGTTGTTCCAATATATGTATCACTGTTTTATGGATTTTGGATATGAAGCTTTGTACTATTGTATGTATTCACCAAGTAAAAAATAATAGCTTGTTTTAGATCATCATATCACATAGTTGTTTATGGCCTAGGCCCAAGTTGATCTTGGTCTGGTCATCTTATGTATGTTATTTCTGATAAGGAACCCCTCTCAAATGTATAGGGAACATAGCGCTTGCAGAACATAGCAATTGTAAGAAATATCAACTTGCAATATGTGTGCTTTACATAAGAATCACATCAGCAAACATTAACAACAAGGACAAGAAAGGCATCAAGTAGCATTAACAAACATTTCAGTATTTGGTAGCATTTCACCTTCTCCAATACATGCATTATATGCATTACATGAAAGATATCTAAAACAAAAACAAACAGCTTCATTTATATACCTCTTCATACCGCCTAAGGAGTGTCTAAGTGGTTTACAACTATAAGCTACTTGCCCCCAACAATCTGGGTACTCATTTTAGCAACCTCAGAAGGATGCAAGCCTGAGTCGAGCTTGAGACCTTTTGCTGGTCTTGAACTCGCAACCTTATGGTTTTGAGTGAGTGGATGCAGTACAGGCATTTAACCACTTGCCACCAGGGCTCTTATATCCATCTAGCTTCTTATATTTCAGATACTTTTCAATTCAGTTCATCATTGAAATATATTTATATACACTGTATTACTACAGCATTCCATCAGCTGAGGCAGCCTGGCAGCAGCGTTCCTGGGACTCTGGGCCTTCAAAACATCTGCCCTGCCCCTTCCAGCAACTCCATCAGCTGAGGCAGTTTGGCAGCAGTGTTCCTGGGACTCTGCCTTGCCCCTTCCAGCAGCTTGGCAGCAGCATTCTTAAGACTTATTTTAAATTTATCTATTTTAAATATCTAATGAATTTGCAATTGTTTATGTAGTTTTGTTTAATGTTTAATGATGGTTGTATTTTAGTTAAGGGATGTGAGATGGAATTTTAGTTTGTATACGTTATGCACTGTTTAGGTATTTTATTTTTTTGCTTTGTAAATCGTTTATGTATTTTATGTGTTCTTATATAACTTTGTAAACCGCTTTGATCTTTTTGGAAAGGCGGTATATATTATTATTATTATTATTATTATTATTATTATTATTTTTATTATTATTATTACAGCATAGCTATTGTTACAGAAGGTGATTTTTTGCTGCTAGAGAGCAGGGATGTAAATCTTCCTAAACTTTCTTCTTGCAGGCAAGAATGAATAAAATTTCCATGTTTCCCTCACTGTGACAAAGTCCTCAAAAACTGCAGGGTTTCAAGGACTAGTCACATGTTAGAAGTTGTGTGGTGCAAAAAAAAAAAAAGTACATTTTTTTCATAGAATATGGAGATCAAGCCAGGTGATCTTGGGCAAATCACACTGTCTTAGCCTCAGAGGAAGGCAAAGGAAAAATCCCCTCTGAACAAATCTTACCAAAAACAAACAAACAAACAAACAAACAAACAAAAAACTGTAATACATTTGCCTTAGGGTCATCATGAAATGACTTGAAGGCACACAGCAACAGCATATGTTAAATCTTTACAAGAGAGGCTTAGGCTGGCAAAGTTATCGACAAAATTCCTATCAGAAAGTGCCATCCAGTCCATTGCCTCCGGAAGAAAAATATGTTGGCTCAGTCTTGTTATATGGCTTGCTGTTTACAATATGGAACTGTAAACATTATCAAAAATACAAAAGGAGCTTTTGAAGTATGCATTCTGTTTTATCTTTTATTCTATGAAATATCAATGTTCTTCCTATTGTACCTTACCTGGTTTTGATTTATTAACCTATATCCCACATTTGACTAGGACTGGTTTATGCAAATTTCAAAAATGGATTTGCTCACATATTTATTTATTTTCCTTTCAAGAATTTATAATCCATTCTTCTGTATGAGAATATTCACAGTGATTTACAGAAGGACTAAACAAAACAAAGCCACAACTCATCAAGCAACCCAAAAATGACACTACAATTGTAGAATTAAAATATGAGGAAACCAACATTATATACTCTGCATGAAAAGTGATATTCTCCTGTTGCATGACCTTCATTTCCCTCACCTAGTTGGTGAGAAGTTATAAAGGCAGACTCTTCCAAGTTTGGTTTCCTTTGGATGGGGGGAAAAAAACTACAACAATGAGCCATATTATTTTTGCAATATTTGGTTTATAACTACAAATTTTCTACTTTTTCACCACCCTATGCCCCAGGATGTGGGTTTGGGGTGAATTCAATTGTGTTCCATTTTTCACTTTTCTCCCAAGAAATCTTTTTTCCTCATTGTATATAAAATAGGCATGTTTTTTTTTTTAAGAATCAGAACACAAATTTCTGCACATTTCTCCTAACACTCAAATTTTATTGCAATTATGCATTGTATTGACATACAGTTTTCCTTAATACAACATGTTTATTCACTGCACATGCATGTTCCAATGACCTATTATATTTGTACTCATATTCTTTCTGATTGTGAGAAATGTCATGGAAACTTCAGAGTGGTGTTACTATCAAACTATGGCTGAAGTCCTGGTGGTGCAGTGGTAAATGCCAGTACTGCAGCCACAGTGTTGTGAGTTTGATCCCAGAAGGCTCCAGGTTGACTCAGCCTTCCATCCTTTCATAGGTCAGTAAAATGAGTACCCAGCTTGTTGGGGGCAATTGGCTTACAGATTGTAAACTGCTTAGAGAGTGCTGAGTTCACTATTAAGCAGTATAGACATGTAAATGCTATTGATATTGCGATAATACAGAGGTATTCCATCACAACTCACATTTATTGTTGTTGCATATATCGGAATTCTGTTCCAATTGTTGTTGTTTGTCCTCAAGTCATTTTTGACTTATGGAGGCCCTAAGGCAAATCTGTCATGAGGTTTTCTTGGCAATATTTGTTTAAAGGAGGTGTGCCACTGCCTTCCCTTTAGGCTGAGAGCATGTGACTTGCTCAGTATCATCCATTGGGTTTAATGGCCAAGTGGAGAAATGATCCCTGGTCTCCAGAGTCATAATCCAAACACTCAAACCACTATGTTTGAAAACCTACCTTGTAAACAGTACAGCCTTCCACAACACAGCAATTTCCATTTTGCCAAAGAGCAGAGGGATGAGTGTAGCTGTACATTTGCAGATACCTCTGTGGGCCTTTTGGGGTTTTCTTGACGCTGGGTGCAAGTATTTATGAGCTCTGAAATTTGGCAACTGCTCTAACTGAGTTGTGAGAATTTGCAGGCCATTTGCAAAAGAAGCAATGGAGTGGGCACATCAATGTTCAAGATATGTTTTTGTTTGTTTTGCTTAAGTAATAAAAGTAACAATGTCTAGGTTATTCATTTTAATTGTATGAGTCTCAGTCAAGGCAGTTTGAATTATTTTTCTCTGATGAAGGGTGGGGGGGGGGAGAGGGAATTCCATTATAAAGACAAACACAGGCTGTCCTTCCTTGTTGGGTAACATGAACAGAGTTGTATGGTTCACACCACTAACTGCAAGAAGAGATAGGGAAATAAAAATAGCTGAGTGTTTTATAGCACTCATTCCTCTGGAATTTGCCAGAAATTGTTCACTTGTCTGTGAGGTGAGCAAACTGAAATAATTTATTCTTGACAGAGGATAATGAATACTATTAACACTTTCTATCCACCTTCATGGAAGAGAAGAATAAAGAGATAAATGTACATCCCTATATGACAAATTTTTAGTGCATCCAGCTGCAAGAAATAGTTGGAAGTATCCCTGCTCATTCCCATTTTCTGACAACATGGAAATAGCCAATGTGGGGAAAGAGGCTTGAGTCATTAAATTAGGGGAAAGGGGGACATAACAACAACATATACTGCTTGAAAGAAATGTTTTGGAGGGACTAGCATCAGTGACATAGCTACAGAGATGTAGTTATATGGTACATGTTTATTACCCAGCACAGGATCACAGCCTATGTTTCAATCCATATATTAGTTTGGGAAATCAGCTTAGATAGCTTTGCATTAAAATGATGACTGGAAACTCCCGCCCCGATTGCTCGCTCAGAGGGGCAGGTTAGAAATTATTATTATTATTATTATTATTATTATTATTATTATTCTCAGTCTTTATAAGGTTGTGAGGTTCAGTTCTTAATGTTAGATGAAGTTGCCAGGATATCTTCCTTCCTTCCTTCCTTCCTTCCTTCCTTCCTTCCTTTTGCAGCAACCATGCCACAACATACTTTTCTATGCACTCTTCAAATGCCAGTGAGAAGCATGGTATGTATGTACATATTATTATTATTATTATTATTATTATTATTATTAGATTTGGCTAGATTCCCAGGGGCACAGTATGTATGTGTGTGTAGGTGGGTGGGCAGGTGGGTGGGTGAAGGATGATTTCCTTCATATGTATTTGAGGTTGCAGCAGAATAAGAGAAATGAAGCAGAGCCCTTCCAACAGCCTAACAGCTGTATTAGGCTTTTCCTTCAACTGTCCATCTTTCCGTCATTACTCAGCCTGTCTCCACAAATCCTAATATTCATGAGACCATGGGAGGAGTTTCTTTATTAATCCCCTGCTTGAAGGGATTTTGTTGTTGTTGTTTTAAGTGTGAGAGCTTTTGTATCTTGAGGCTCAGATGATCTCTGGACTAGATCAGCATTTTATCACCATTTGTTAGTTCACCATCTATGACCATTCCCAGTTAGGGTGTTGCAAGGTGCTTGCTGCATATATTGTTTTTAACTTTTTGTATTTTTAACATATTTTTTTTCCTGCGTAATGAAATGATTTCAATTGTTTTAAAATTATATTGGTAAGTTTTTAACCGATTTTATCTGTAAGCCTCATCTGCAGTATATTAAATGAATGAATGAATGAATGAATGTGTTCATAGAGAAAAGTCACCCCTTATCCCCATAAATCTAGATCCCCATAAGTATACCCACAGTGGCTCTTGCTCTGGTAATCTCTTCACTGGATTTTTGTAATGCATTGTAATTGGGAGTGTCTTGGTATAACTCAGCAGTTTCAGATTTTGCAGCATGTAGTATCCAAACCTACAACCAACATAGCCAGGTAGAATCATACAAATGAGAGTTGCCAGAACTCAATTCATCTATGAACCTATTTATTTATTTTATATGTTGCCTTTCTCCCAGAGAGGTTAAAAATGGTTAAAAACTCAATATAATTTTAAAACAATTAAAATCATTTCATTCTTAGATTGTAAGCCTGAGGGCAGGGAACCATCTAATTTGTAAGATTGTATGTACAGCACTGTGTAAATTTACAGCGCTATATAAATAAAGGTTAATAATAAAAGAATTATATATATATATATATATATATATATATTAAATGTAGCAAGCACCACAGTAAGAATTATCCCTTACAATGAACAAAACAGGTCTTTGTCTAGTGGTGAAAGGAAAGCAGGGAGGGGGCCAGCCTAGCCTCCTAGACTCTTCAGCAGAAAACAAGCAGAAGAAAACAATCTTGCTGCCTCCTCAATATGACATCCCTTCAAATATTTAAACAGGGCTAGCATATCACCTCTTTCTTCTCATATCAGCTTTCTCTTCTTCAGGCTAAACATCCCTGGCTTCCTAAGTTGTTCCTCATAGGACATGGTTTCCAGACCCTTCACCTTTTTAGTCACTTTCCTTTGGACATGCTCCAGTTTCTCAACATTCGTTTTGAAATGGATTTTGGAATTCAGCGACTCTACCTGTACAGTGAAAAGCAGGTGATGCATGCATACCATGAGCCACTTCTGTTAAACACAAAAACTCTACATTGCCCCTATACAGACTGGCACTTTGTGCCAGCCTGTGGGCAGAGTTAGGGCATAATGTCCGCATGCTGCATGCCCTAACCCTGCCCCCAGGGCACCATTTTTGTATGTGCCAGTCCATATGGTGCACACCATCATGATACCCCTCCTCCACATGCTGCAGCACCAAAGAGGCATCATAAAGCCGTGCTACCGTGGCTGTGGTGCCCCTTGGAGAGCGCAAAAAGGAGCCGCTTTTTGCACTCTCCAGATTGGGGCCGCAGCATAAGGCTGCTGCGGCCCCAATTTGGCTAGCTGCAGACTGCCCCTTTGGGGTGGTCAGAATAGCCCCTTCGCCCTCATGAGGAATGCATTTTTTCAAAAGCAGTTTATTTTCAATGACATTGAAGGAGAATGGTTTTTAATATAAGGAACACAGATTCAGCTTACCACAGCTATGTTGCTCATAAAGAAATCCCAAGGTTAGGACATCTGTATGTAATGTATCCTTCATTGTATTTATTCCATATCCTTTCTTTTCCCACCCACTCTATATTCTGCTGAGTGACTTTTATTTCATAGGACACACTCTGAATACTGTGGAGTCTTAAAAAGTCATTTATGGTGCTGTTGCTTTGCAAGTTTAGTGGGCCATCTAATAAGCCATATAAGGTTTTTCAGTCAGTTTTTGTGCCCAAGAATGTATAGCATACATAAAATAGCCAGTTCTCAGCTGGGGAATATTACAGTCTTTAGACTCACACATGCTTTTATCACACCCTTTAAAATTTTTATGCTATGTATATACACAGAGAGAAAGAAATTACAAGAGCTGTAATGTGTTGTTAACCTATTAATTTTTCTTCAAAATCTCTACTTTATGACTTCAATTTGAAGTTGCTGGGGGGTGGGGAGGAGTTTTATTTCCTAAATGTAGGACTGAAACCATTCTTACTGGATAGTCTGAGTTTGTTTGAAAAGAAAGTTTATTGCTACTTGAGGAACCAAGTAACTTTGTCTGAGATCTGTTGAACTATTACAATGGAAATGTTTCCTCCCCACTCCCATATACAAAATAGTCTAGAGAACAAATGATGAGTAGGATGGCTTTGGGTTCTACTTCGTGGAGGGCAGACCACTCTTGAAATTTCTCCTCCATTTGAACAGTTATTTAGTTCAAGTCTTGGGCTTAAAGACCATAGCAAAGCAAAACAAACAGGATCCTTGAGGTTTTCATCAGAAGTTGAATTTTAGTTTTTGAAACTGCCCAGATCTAGGAGCTAATGTTCTAGAACTTTCGTCCCACTTTTATCATATACAGTATAAAGGGAAATTACATTGTCTCTGATTTGTTCCAATTTGGTACTGAGTTGTTACTTGCTTCAGGAATTTTAGGCAAAAGGTCATCATAGACTGAAAACACTGGGGCTGTACAGACCATCCAAAAAGGGGGGTCTGCAGCCTCCTCTTTTAACTGCAGACCTTCACTGCAGCAGTTAGATGCTGTGGCAAAGGTGCAAAGTTAAAAGGAGTGTTGAAATGCAGCTCCTTTTTTGCATTGCAGTTGTGACACAAAAAAGAGCTGCTGGCATTCTGGTTACATCGCAGCTGCGCAGCACCATATAGATGTTGCTCAGCTGAGATGTCATCACTGCGTGCACCATCTAAATGATGCTCCTCAATGATAACGGCCCCATCACATGCTAGGATTGCAGAACGTGTGGAAGCCCCACCCTGAGGCCACCCTAGCACGTGATGGGGCACCTCAAATGGCCACTCTGTACCAGCCCACTAATACCACATGGGCTCAGTGTAGGTCATGATAACATTATCAACTGAAGAAGGCTGAAAATAGAATGTTCTAAACTAATACCTTAGATGCATCTTTAGCAAATGAAAAATGCAGAACTTGAAATGTTTTGCTTATTTTATATTTTTGGTTCTGTTTGTTAATCACTTCAATAATAATAATAATAATAATAATACTTTTATTTATATCCCGCTTTTTGTTAAAACAATTAAAGCGGCATACAACCTTTAAAATGATACATCAATATATATACAGTATCCCCCCCCCCCTTAAAAAGTATTTAACTGTTTAAGATTAAAATTACAAAGCATTTAAATCAAGAAATCAAATACAATAATGCAGTAATGATGGGCAGAAACATCACAAATATGGGAGAGTGGCCAGGTGCTATTCCGGGAAGGCCTGACAGAAGAGATCCGTCTTGAGAGCTTTCTTAAAGCTATCTAGGTTAGTAATTTGATGGATCTCATCCAAAAGATGATTCCCTAAGGTGGGAGCAGTTGCAGATAAAGTCTTCTAGGAGGTCACAGTCAATGTGGTCTTTAAGGGCTGCAATAGATTCCTCCCAGAGGTCCTGGGGGTGGATTATATGAAAGTAGGTGGTCCCTTGGATAGGTTGGGCTTTAAAGGTGATAAACAACACCTTGTACTGCGCCCAGAAACTAATGGGCAGACAGTGGAGTGACTTCAGTATTGGTGTAATATGGGGGCTTTTTAGATTGGCAGGAAAGTGTGACATGAAGTTGCCTTTTCCTTAATGCTTAGCAGCTAGACTACAAGCCCCAGGTGTGCATTTAAAAGGTACAGGGCTGCTAGACTGAGGGGTTTGGGAACGACTTATCTGAAGTCTTTTCTGTGGCTCAGCAGCTACATGGGAAGCTGTCAAAACGCTACAAACACAGGCGGAGCAGCTACATGGGCGGCAATGAACTCGGCTTTTAGCCGTGCTTTAAATTTTTTTTCCTTGCAGGCTGCGAATTGTGCAATTGCGCTATTGCGCAGGTACACAATACAGCGACATTATCATTGCCTGCTGGGAACTGTACAATTGCGCAATTCGCAGCCAGCAAGGAAAAAAAATTAAAGGTTCAGCGGTTTATCACTGCGGTTCCTCTGCCTTTTTAAACTGTGCCGTTGCACTGGTGCAGCATGAATGAACCCCCTTATTTTGTGAATGAATTGACATGTTATCCACAGTAGAATAACAGTAACCGCATCCCAGAGTCCCTACTGAGCATGTCTAGGGTTCGGATTAGGGCTGGAGCTAGGGTTTGAGAGCTTTAAAAAACTTCGCGGTTAAACCCCAGCTTTTACACCTGCAGGGCATTGAGAGTTTTAATTAGAAGTGAACTCCGCACCACACATGCTCCCAACCCACAATCCATTATGCTCTGCACCTGGAGCGCTGCCTTTAAATGGGCACCTTAAAGAGACAGAGCCCCATTTAACTGCTCAACTACACCTTAGTCTTTAGATGCACTGGCGCTATAGCGCTCTTTTTAAAAAAGGAGTGGGGAAATCAAGCACCTTTTTAAAGGCGCTTCTTCTCCCTTAAAGCGCCAAAATAGCATTTTCATGGCACGCTTTCCCTTTTTCTCATCTAAAGGCTGGGCTTTCATGCAGCCTTCATCACACCTCTTTTTGCCAATCTAAAATGGACCATGGTCACTCCTGGTTGTTCCTGTGATCAACCTGGCTGCCATATTCTGTACTTTAAATAGTTACAAATAGGTGTAGGAGTAGTGTGTGATAATAACCCATATGTCCTAAACTGAAGATTCTCCTAGGTAATATTAGAGATTTCTATGGAATCTCAGTTTCAGTTTGAAGTTTGACTGTTCTGTGTTGGCTGTGCGCTGGGAAAAAAATCTGTCAGGCCCAGACAGACTCACTAAAAGAAATGACAATTAGAAAGAGTAAAGAAGAATGAGAGTGGATTGAAAAGAATTTGTGGGAAAGGATTATAGGATGGGCACTGGTATGAAGAACAAAGGAAAACAAACTACAGTAAACACAATAGTGTCGTGAATTTTTTTTAAAAAAGCTCATTCAGAAATGTTATTGATAGTAATAGAGAACTCATAAAAGAACACAGGAGAAACAAAGGTAACTATGGGGTTATTCAGATAGTGAAAATAATTCTGGTAGAATGTGGGTAGAGTTTTAATAATTCTGGTAGAATGTGGGTAGAGTGGGTAGAATTTTTGGTGTTCACATGTATTTCTAAACCACCCAAGTATTTTTTGGAGGGGGAGGGGGGCTGCAACCCCCCCCCCCTTAATCCCAGGATAATCGATCTCATTTTCTCTGAAGATGCCAGCCACAGATGCTGGTTAAATGTCAGGAACAAACTCTTCTAGAACATAGCCACATATCCTGAAAAACCCATAAAAAATATCTCATCTCCCCCCCACTCAAGTTTTCCTAAAAGATTTGCATTGTCAGCTGTGTGAATAACCAATACAAATAGTGCTGGGATAAATTGGGATAAAATTCTGCATGCCTTCAATGTGTCTCAAAAGCATCTACAGCATCGAACTACATCAGCTTGCTGCTCTTGATTGTCTCTCCTTCCAGATACAATGACTGGAAAGTACTGCTGAAATTCTCCCCCCAGATTGAATGCTAGAGCAAAGTCCACCTCTCTTCCCACCCTCCTTTCTCTCCCCTTAGTGGCATTTTCCTTGTATAGTGATCATATTTTGCAGCATTTTGAAAACATGCTGTCTGCCTTTCTTGGACTTATGGTGTGATGTCTGAAGTGCTGAACCAGTCTGAATCTAGACAAAGGGGTTGTTCAGACAGCCCCAAAGGGGTGGCATGGAACTGCCCCTTTTTCAACCAGACTGGGACTGCAGCATCCACATATGGCTTGGCAGTGCTCCTTCGGTGTTGTGTTGTATGGACGCAGCACCAGAGGAGCATTAAGATGCTGAGCACTGTGTGGAGCAGCGCACAGCATCATGGTGCCCTGGGAATGGAGTCTGGGCATGCGTCATGTGGACGTGATGCTCTGACTCTGCCCCCAGGCTGGCTTTAATGGCCAGTCCGAACAGGGCCATAATCTACATCAGACCAATCCAATATGGACTCAATCCAAATCAATCTGAAATGACCCAAGTTCAGGTAGGGATTAACTAAAACAGTTGAACATCCACTCCTTGATGGATATTTATCAATTTAACATTTGTGCAACTGAAGCAAAATACCAACAGGACAGCCACAAGGCTGGATTCTGCTCTTTCATCCATATGTAGTAGCAAATTGGATTGGGAGTTGAATTTTATTTCCAAAAGTGGTACAACAATATGCTCCACTGCATATGGGGGCATCATTTAATAAGGTGGAGAATAGCCTGCATGTGGTCAGACAATTCCATCTTCCATCAGAGAAGATAGATAAAATGCTCAGGAAGAATGCTATGTCCCAGGAGTCTGCTGCTGATTCCTTACTGTCTGCCGCTAATTTCTTCATTCTTATTAGTGGTAGGAGTGGCTCTGAGTTTAAGTACTTCTTTGTAACGGTGGCAATAATCTTAGTGGATGGGGAGAAACTATTTCATTTCCTCACTGAGACCATGGGCATGCATGCTTCCATGCCTCCAGATGTCACCCTTGCCAGATATCATTGCCAGATTCATTATGTGGCAAAACAATATACCACACAGTAACAGGTGGCTCAAAAGGGCTAGCTGTTTTAACACAGCACCATATCCTTGCCAGTTAGTGGGGTTTAAAATAGGAGTCATAACACAGCAGTGTGGACTTTCTTATATTTTATTTTGCCATATGCCACTGTGGCATGGTATGAATAACTTTAAGGCTCAGAAATCAATTGGCAAAAAGGTGTTTTTGAAACACGTGAGTCAATGCCTTAAGTGGTGACTTTTTTTTTCTTTTCCATTTTTGCTGAATTAAATACAAGGGAACTGAAAAGCAATTTTGCTTCAGTTTCCTGACTAGTAGCAATAAACTACACACAGGCCTAGTGCCTGAAAAAAAATCTAAAGTATTTGATTACTTTAGGAGTTTGGAAGACAAGAGAGAATGGGGACCGGTTGGCCAAGAAGGTAGATCGACAGAAATAAAGAGGAATAATGGAATCTTAATATAGCTTTCAGTTTCTTTCCCCCACAGGAAAGAACATTACATATAGCAATGGCCATGGACTTGAAATGAGATGGCCTTTAGACCAGACCATTATAACAGGTGGTGAAAAGTTACATGACAGATTTATCGATCATCTAAAATGTTCTCTAAGGTTAATAAGCAGAGGTCATGTCATAGAACTGTGCACTTGGTATTTGCCTCCTCATGTTGCTGCTCATTCCTGTTGTAATGTCACTGAATTAAAAGATGCCTGCCTTCATCCACATAAAGGTACCAGCACTGGTCCCCTTGTATCACAGCAAGTGATATTGCATGGTTGTAAGGGTCAGGAATATATATCTAATTTAGGCTGCAGACCTACAGACACATACTTCGGGGCAGTAGTGTGTTGGAGAAAGAATGGAGGGCTGCACAGTGCCAAGACATTTTTCAGAGCAGGAGCAATGACCTCAACTTGTGGAGCACCAAGCAGATGAAGTGTAACAAGGCTTTCAACTTTGCTATTAGCACAGCAGAATCTATTGTTAGCCCCAAGTACAAGACCCACCAAATCAATGGCAACCTGGTAAGTTAACATTTATGTGGATTGGGCTGAGACAGTGGGCCTTCTCTCTAGTGGGGCTAACAAAAGAATTCACAACGGAATAATAATAAAAATTAACAATTGAGGATGTGTAGTTTTCTTTCTTATATTAGGGTTCCTAATATAATAGCTGTTTAATGTAGCCATATAGCAGAATTAAAGCAGTTTGACACCACTTTAATTGCTATGACTACAGAATCCTGGGATCTGCAGTTTGGTGAGGCACTAACAGACAAGGCTGAATACCACATCAAACTACAGTTCCAAGGATTCCACAGAAAAGAATCATGGCTGTTAAAATGGTGTCAAATTGCTGCACTCTAAATGGCAATACTTTATTTGCAAGAGAGGTTGCATTTCACCTGACTTTTGTGCAGTATGCATTCTATGTTCAACTAAGGGATCAGAAGTAAGTATGACTGAGCTCAATAACAATGCAATGGAATCCACAGGATTGCACTCATGCACAATAAACATGAAAATGCTATTTTTGTTGTTATTTTCTTACTTGTTTTGGATTTCTGTGCTTCATGACCATGTCAGCTCCTTTGAGAATAAAAACGAACAAACACGGGACTCACAAAGACACACAATGGCTGGCATGTTTTTTCCCACATTTCCACAACTGAAGCGAAAAGCATGCCCCTTTTCAACAAAAAGGGGAAGGGAAAATAAAAACACTGTGTGTGTCTGTGTGTGTGAGAGAGAAACTAACAATGGCAAATTAAATTGTATCCAGGCCCAAGACATAGCTCAATGCTGTCGAATTCTGGGATTTGTAGTTTTATGATATATTAGCCTCCTCTGTCAGAGAGTTTGTTGGTGCCACAATAAACAACAAATCCCAGGTTGTCTTAAGATAGAGGCATGATGTTTAAAGCATTGTCAAACTCCATTAATTCTGTAGTGTGGCAGTAGTCTCTCTCTCTTTCTCTCTCTCTGTCTCTCTCTCTGTCTCTCTCTCTCTGTTTCTCTTTTGTGTGTTTATTTTCCTGCTTTCGTTATACTGGGCTTTCATAATATCTAAATGAGAATATTTTTGCGTACTTTTATCATGCACAAAGCTAATAAAATATTAAACCAACCAAGCAAGCATAATCTATTTTAGAATCGTTGTGTCTTCACAGGCTTCTCATGTCTTTCTTTCTGAAACACTTCATCTTTTAATAACGATATGGAAGAGAGGTACATTATAGTCCCATCTGTGTTTGTAGTAGCTGTATTTATGAAATTGGGCTGGTGTGGCTTGGGAAGAGCTCTAGTTCAGATGGTTTTCGAAGAATTTACTAAAATCTCTCTGGCTTCAGGAATGAGGCAACCAGAGATTAAAAAGAGGTGACTTGGGGGGAATAGCAAATGCAAATAGCAAATTACCATGTCCCTTAGTGGCATTGGCCAGTATTCTACATCCATTACCTAGGAGTTGATCACATGGGAGGAATTTCTCCCAATTTCGAATGGAGCCAATTCAAATTCACTTAAATTCGCTAGTTTAGTGAATTTAGGTGAATTCTAATTGTGTTCGGAATGCATTCAGAATGACTTCCCATTTCCCAAAAATGACCCCCCATTTCCCGAAATTGCGTGAGATACTTTAATACGCAATTACGTGAAACCCCATGATTGCATTCGGAATGACTTCCCATTGCCCAAAATTGTGTGAGATACTTTAATACGTAATAACGTGAAACCCCATGATTGCGTTTGGATTGCTGTTGCATTATACCCCCAAATTCCGTTGTATGATAAACTCCTTAGTTATGCATACTTGATAGAAACATTGTTCATGCATGCTCCAATCACCAGGAGAACAGGTCTCCTTCTCCCCAAGCATCTGATGCCTGGTATAGTAGGTTGTGCAGGTAAAGTTACAATCATGGCAATAACACCACAACTGTGCCGATAGCAATTGTGAATATGGAATATCTACCTAGATTTGCTTATTTATAACTGCTATATATTTACGATTGTGGCATGATTGCCAGGATTGTAACTCCTCCCAAACCAACTTTAGTGAACATCAGCTGCATGGGGAAAAGGAAGACTATTCTGCCAGTGATAGGATGAATGATTTTTCCATCAGGACTGGGGGTGGATATATGTAGAATAAATTAAACTGCCTTTTAATTTATCAAACATAGGATGGTGGGTGCCATGTTTGATGAAGGCAGTATTGTATTTGAGTGAATCCTCTGCTTGAAGTATGGCTAGAAAGAATATTCAAAAATATTTTGGGGGAATTGGCAAAACTGTGTTTGGGGAACCTTGGCTATGAGAACCCTGGGCTAATGAGAATCTTTGCATTTTGGTACTTTGCATAGAATCCACATGTCATGTTCTTACACAGAAAACAGCATTCCATCACTGTGCAAAAATATCATGCTCAATTTTTGTCCAGAATAAGTCCCAATTACAGCATTTTCTTTGCAGGAAACATAATTTTTTGAGCAGAAAATAATACTTATGAATATATATTTCCTTTACGTAAATTTGTTTACATAATATGTTTCTTTTATATAAATTTGATATTTCCTAAGCAGAAAAGTCTGTGGAAGGGATTGTGCAAAAAGTGCCACATGCAAATGCAAAATAACTCCTAAATTCTGGATACTTTTTGAAAACTACACAGTTTTCAAGACCTTCTTGCAACAGGAAGCAAACTGCAAAAAAAAAAAAAGTAATTGTTTCTCTTGTTTATGAAATTAGTGAAGAATTACATCCCAATCTGAAGGACTGCCAGGCCATATCTGACATTAGAATAAACAAATATTCACAGGGAGGGCAGGGGAATTAAAATTGCCCACCAACAAGGAGAATGTTAACAATATGCATCTAGTCAGTTTTCCTTACAATGATGATCATAGTGGTGGCATATGTTTATTTTTTAAAAAAAATTAAATTCTGGTAATGTAATGAATCCTCATCCAAGACCCAGTACAGTGTACTGGTTCTAGTGCTGGAATATGATTCTAGAAACCAGGATTCAGTTCTGCACTCGGGTATGGAAATCCACTGGATGACCTTAGGCAAATCACACTCTCTTAATCTCAGAAGAAGGCAAGGGCAAAACTCCTCTGGACAAATCTTGCCAAGAAAACCCTGAGATAAGTTTGTTTTAGGGGCAGCATGAGTCAGAAATGGAGGCACACAGCAGCAGCAGCAACAACAACATCAACATCATCAACAACAACAATGAATCTTCAGTTTGCAGAAACACACACAGAGTAGAATTTTCAGAATTTATGCACATCTATACCATCTTTGGTCAACTTTTTAAGTGATACAGTGGTGTAGTTTCTTTTCATTGTGTTTATGTGTGCGTAGGTGTTGGTATATGGGAGGGTATGATGCATAGCTTGCAACTCTAGCCAAACAAAAAAGATGCTTTCAATTATAGTATTTTAGAAGTGATGGCATTTACATATATACACCAGACACTACCTTGTTCTTGTTTCTTTGAAAGAAACACCTGCAGAACATAGTGACGTTGAGCACTATCATTTCTGGTGCAAAGTATTATTTTTTCATCATATTTTTCTATATCTTGCATATGCAGGCTGGCTTAGAAGATACATCAAATGCCCAGAACCTTCTTGACATCTTCTTCCTGTTCCCTATTATTTACACACCCTGGCATGAGGACCTTCTAGTAATATAAGCAAACTCTTGTATCCTCTCCATAGTGCTTTAGTCACAGCTGGAAATGAAAGCCTGAAAGATAAACTTTATGATAGTAACTAATATTACAAATTGTAACACTGCTGGGTAAATCATAGACACCATGGAAAAGAACATACGGTAAGCCTGTTTTTCAAGCAAATGACTTATTCATGAGTATGCCTAATTCAAAACTCTTTGTCTATGAATATTCATGGCTTAAGCCTGTGTAACTGGATATTGTAAAGAAATCTAGGTTAATTACAACAGAGGCTCTCCCTTTGGCATTTGCACAGTGGTAGTCAGGAGTAAGCTGGAAAGATTTGCCCAAGTCCCCAGCTGTAACTGCTTCCATGTGATTTGGAAGGGGAGACAACACAAGCCGAGGTCAACAAAGCAAATATGTATCAATGCTCAGATGGATGCAGATTGCTGGCATTCCCCCACGCGAGTTTAGAATGGACATCATTATACCATGAATATTACATAATAATTTTACAGGGAATTGGATAATAGGCAGAGCCAGTCACAATGGGATCAAGCAGGCCTCAGAACTATATGTCATTTGAAGCCAACTCAAATCCTGCTGCCTCTCCCTGTAGCCTTGGCATGCAGCAAACCATGGATATTGACTTACTCTGTGTATGTGGAATAAACAAATAAACCCTATCCAGTGAATGGAAGAAGTAGAGAATATTCACTGGCCCTGTGTTCTCAACCAGAGGCAGAAATATAGAATTAGCAAAGAAAATTATCTAATTGCTTTTGTATTAATTCTTAATCCTGATAGAGCCCCCCAGTATCATGTCAAGATATTAGACATTTGGCAGTGTTTTGTCTTAGAATGACACTCTCCACAGTGATTTGAGCTCTCATAGCCACAGACTGATTTATGACTGTTTCCAGGATCACAGTTTGGAAATAAACAGTTTCAACTGGGAATTTATGTGAAACTAATTTATTGTTGAAATGAAACAGGAATCTTTTAGTTACTTTCATAATTTTGGGGTGCAGCTGCACTCAGTGGTGGAGGAGAAATATCACATAGTCTGAGTAATTGTGAAAACAATGTCTTTAATCTTGAATTCAGATGGTTTCTTAAAAAAAAAACAATAACCACAAAAGGTAACTATTTTCATTACTTTTGGAAATGAGCAACACCTTTTAAGAGGGGGTTGAAGTATAAATATAATTAATTACTTAATTATCTGTCTAATGCATTGTTAAGAATGAGGAAATGTGAGTGTCCCACCCTCTAAAGGGAAAATTAAAAATGAGCTGGAAGGGGAGCTACAATTCTACCATGGGGAAATAATTTATTTTGAAAGCAGTAAATGCACCCTATACAGTATTTTCCTATTAGAAAATAAATGAAATTCTTCTAGGGCCATTTAGAAGAAAAAGGATAGCAATGATTAATCCCATGCAGGATACAGGACCCAATCCAATATATTCAGTTTAGTAACCCACATTTATGAATGCTTACAGTAAATGCTTACAGGCAGATCAAAACCTTAGCACTAGCCAGTGGGAGCAAAGCCAGGAAAAGGTGGGGACTTCCAGCAGTTCATCCAGTTTGTATAGGCATATATTAATTAAATCTTATTGCCTTCAAGTCCTGTCATGTATTTAGTTCCTCTGAGTGATAACCCTTCCTGCATAGATTATTTTGATCAATCTATTACATTGGTACATTTCAGTCTCTCTAAGCATACCCCTTACCTCTTACTGTAACTCAATATTGGGCCCTGTCTTATTCAACTTTGTGTGTGTGTGTAATCCAGCAGTCAATATATGCATACTAGTCATATCTACCAGTTTCCACATCCAATGCTCAACTGAGGGTATTTCTTTTTTCTTCCAATTTTTTTGGCAATATCAGTTTTGCGGCTGTAACAATATATAACAACAATCTACCATAGGATCTTTCTATATCTTTCAATGCCTTATCAACCATATTTAATGGATATATTTCTGATAATAGGTTAAAGTTAATTCTGAGGATCTCACATATTGGTGCTGCAGTGGTTAAGTGCCTGTACTGCAGTCACTCACTCACAAACTACAAGGTTGCGAGTTCAGTACCAGTCAAGGGCTCTAGCTTGACTCAGGCTTGCATCCTTCTGAAGTTGCTAAAATGAGTAACCAACTTGTTGGGGGCAGTTAGCTTAAACATTATAAACCTCTTAGGGAGTGCTTGTGCACTGATAAGAGGTATAGAAATGTACTTGCTATTGTTATTGCTATTTTTCCAATAGGATTTCACCAAACTACAGTTCCACCACATATGGTACCACCCTCCAGCAGCTAGATTACATCTCCAGCACTTGCTATCACATGTTTTGTATATATTTGCCAACTTTACTGGGGTTAATTACCAGTGGGGTTCCATTTTAAAATAGTTTTCTTTTTTTTTTTAAAAAAAAAATATTTTTTATTATACACTGTATATCCTTTAACAACTCCAACATCAGCATAAAAGTATTACTTGCTTGAGTATACACAAGAGTAATCATCCGATCTCCCTTTTCCCAAAAACTCAAATCTCAAATCTTTTTAAGTTAATTTATTTCTACATATGAATAATATTCTGTTTTTGCAATCTCTGGGATATTTTCTGGACTTCTACTGCTCCCGACGTCTGCCATCGTATCAACTTAAGGATAGTTGACTTTCTTATACCCCATCTATTTTTATCTAATAAATATTTAATTTTTCTATACTATACTTGTGCGTACTTAATCTTAATACTAATAGCCCTTTATAATCCCCTAGAAAGCTGTACTTGAATGAAATATAATAGAACAAAAATAAGAAAGAAAGCAAAATAACAAAATAGCTATACTATAATACTAATAGTAACATATTTACAAAATTTATAATCCTCACTATCCAATATTTGTCTTTATGTATCATCAACTATCTCTGGTATTATTAAGAACTTCTCCTGATAGCATCCCCCCATTGATCATTTATGAATTTCTTCACCAATTCTTATTCTAAGTTGTACCCCTCTAAAGTGTCTTTATTAAGCAGGTATGTCAATGTATCCTTCTCCATAATATCAATAAGTGCAAACATCCATTTATTACATCTGGAACTGTTTTAGCTTTTAATGTTTGATCTAATTATATTCTAGCAGTTGTAATCATATAGAACAAGGTCTTATCAAATCTTCTCTTTACACCTCCTTCAAACATACCCAATAGAATGTATTCAGGGTTTATCCCTAAAATTTTATTTATTACTCCTACGATTGATTTCCAATCACTTTTCCTCTCACTTTTCTAATGACTTCCAGGTCCCTTAAAAAATCATCATTTAGTTTCCAATTATGTACTCTTTATGCACTCTTGCTTTATCTCCTAACAATAGGGTTAGTAAATGGTGATCAGATAAAAACCCTTCACCATCTTAGTTGCCCTCCTTTGGACATGCTCCAGTTTCTCCACATCCTTTTTGAATTGTGGTGCCCAGAACTGGACACAGTATTCCAGTTTTCTTGGTAAGATTTGTTCACAGGAGGTTTACCCTTCCCTTCCCTTGAGGCTGTGAGCATGTGAATTGCCAATGTACATCCGATCTGGGAATTTCTTTCCAGAGTCCTAGCCCAGTACTCAGACTACTGCAGCATATTGACTCTCAAGGCAAATCTATCACAAGATTTTCTTGGTAAGATTTGTTCAGAGGAGGTGCTAGTCCAGTTGGGAGTAATGACAGAATTTATATCTTTATTTGTACAGACGCAATTAATATGTAACCTCTCTGGTACCAGTGTCAGTGGTGGAGATGACATGAAAGTTTGCTAACTTTGGAATGAATTAGTAGAAGTGCCTTTGTGTGCCTGCTAATCAAGCTCTTTGGAACAAAAAAGGGAACAGCCTCATGGAACAGCCTCAAACTTCAGCTGTGGGGGAAAGGCAGTGATGGCAGCAGTGCTTCTGCACTTCCATTACAAAGGCAGAGCACATTTGTGCTGCTGCCACCACCAGAAGCACCTACACAAGTGATTCTGCACAAAACATCTTCCTTATAGCATGCGGGCCCCTAAAAGGTATTGCCCTAGGGATTTAAAGTCATTGCAATACCGGAAAAACTGGTAGGAAATGTCATGTTGTCAGAGTGGCTGGACCTGGCAATGGAACAGCCATGAATCTGTGGAAGTTATGCCAGTGGTTGAGTCTTTTATGCACAATATCCAGAGACCTTTTTTAGGGTGGCTGTGGACTCACCCTACTGCTCCTGTGTTCAGGCTATCCCTTTCTCTCTTAAGGCTGTACAAACACAGGCAATTGGCACACATCTTAACTCATATCAAAGAGTTATTTCAGGAGATTTGGCATAACCCAGTATTGTCAAGTATTGGTCATAATTAGGTGTCCACACAGGCCTTCTCTTTCATTTGTCAGTCTTTCATGGGGAGAAAGATCTAGAAGGGACGAGAACGGGGACGGGGGGATTTGATAGTTTGAAAGAGGAATGTTGACTACACTGAGGAAAATCAATTGCCTGGGTTCTTGATATATGTAGGTATTTTTGTTTAGGGCCAAGCCAATACCACTCTCATAAAGTTGAAATAACATAGATAAAATCTACAGGCTGATACATAGACTTTAAGGGTCTGATGTGGCTTTTATATAAAGATTTGTTTTCCATTAAGGTGGTGATTAATCTCTTTCAAAAATGGGGTGAACAAAATGTTAGAAATCTAACAATACTTAGAACTAAAGCAAAAATGTATGAGAGAAGAGAAACAGTGATAAGGTTAAATAATGACCCAAAGTCTCATTTCTTATCCACCTATACTGACCTTGCTGGGTATAAATTCTTAGGGACCTCCCCCCCCTCTTCTCTTCCTGTTGTTTTCTTCTGTTTCTCTCCAATTTCTCTCTCATCTTTTTTGAAAAGTGAAATTAATTTCTGTTCAGTATTAACTAAGCCATGAAACCCATTAGGTGACCTTGCACAAGTCACATGGTCTTAGCTTCAGGGGAAGGCAATGGCAAACTGTCTCTGAACAAATCTTACCATGGAAACCTCATGTTAGATTTGCCTTAAGGTGGCCATAAATTGGAAAAGACTTGAAGGCACACAACAATAACTTTAGCTTAGCACCCCAGAGAACATTTCTATGTGAATGGAGTTCTCACGGTAAAACCTTTAGTTGTTTCCTTAAGTCATTAGTATCTTTGCTCCTTAATCAGGATTTCTAGCTGTTGAACACATTCCTCACCAAAAAAGCCAGAGTTTTGACTCCAAAGTATGATGTTCACTAAGTATAAGACAGTAGGTCCAGCAGTTGGCATTTGGTAAATTAGACTGGATCAGTAGTGTCTCCCCCACACCCATGTATAGGTGGGGCAGAAGGTTCATCCAAAATTATGTTGCTGAGATTTTGGCAACCAAGACTTGTGTAATGGGCACTCTTGCTGATTCCAGACCTCAATCATGCTCACCATGATGCCAGGTTACATGCAGAAAGCCATAAGGAAAGAGGATGCTCAATGTCATCCAGATACAAGTCCTAGTCCAATTGAATTGCCACATAAACCTGGCTTCAGATTTTCAGTAGAATAATACAGATTGGTAGGTATGCTTAGTTTCAGAATTCTATCTGAAGATGAGAAATGCAAACATCACCCCAACAAATCCAAAGCCCCCATCCCAAGGCTTAAGAGAGAGAAAGGGACCCTAGAATTACTGTTCATTTTCATCTCACAAGTATTAATTATTGTATGATCCCATCATTCCACACTATGATACAGGGTGCCAAAGCCATGTTCATTTTTCTCTCAACCGTACCACACTAAGCCTCTAAAATGCTTATAAGTAGTATGCTGGACTGCTGGCTACTGACACTACCCCACCCAAATATTCAGCCAAAGCCCACACTGGGTGCACCCTACTCTCTACACACTCACCTATCCTACTTGATCTGTTTTGAATGGATACAATTGAATAATCACCCCTCTTGCCAAAGCACACATCTTCCAGAGCCTGAACTGATTTATTTCCACTTCAAGACATAATTAGCTCACATATACAGAATGCTTCAAAGAATAACATGACAGCAGCAGCATGAAATAACCTTGCCTCAAAACCAACAGTAATAGTGGAGGAGGAAGTCATGATGAGACACTTATTTCATTCAAGGCCTGCACTGGTGGAAAGGTCTGCTACAGGATCTGAAAGGATAATTAACAAATAAACATGATGCTAGATAAACTTGTTACAGTCAGCCTTCATTATCCATGGATTCATCATGGATGGATTCCACTATCCATGGCTCCAAAATATCCCCATCCCCACAAAAACGTTTCCAAAAAGCAAATCTTCATTTTTCCATTATATAAGCAACACCATTTCACTATGCCATTGTATGAAATGGGACTTGAGCACCCATGGATTGGTATCCATGGGAGATTCGGGAACCAAACCTCATTGGATTCCAAGGGCTGTACTTGAATTTTGCCTCTTTATTTCCAAGGTGTCTGTATGTGTGTATGCCCACATGAATGGTTGAATATTAAATGACACTAAGAATGCAACTTTGTACATTTCAACTCATCTATTTTGTTCTTTAGCAAAATTCATTTATAATGTCTGCTTTCTCACATGAGTGACAATAGCGATATTTAGGACTCTCACTGTAACATATATCTATGAAAAACCTCAAGGGCAGAATGATGTTTATTGATGTGAAGCCATACACCTATGTGTACAGCACAAAGCTTTTTTCCCCCTGGTTACTTTTATTGAAATGACTCCCTACTCCCATGGAAAAAACCCCCACAATATTCTCCACTAAAACAAATTCAAAATATTCCTAAGTGGCTCTTAGCTTGATTGGGTGCCAGTTTTAAAAACCATTAGCATACTTTCTTTAAAATATTTACCCAGGGGTTTTAAAAATGAAAGCCATCACACAAGCAATCTTGTGTTTTATCTGATGGGGGGGGGGGGGGAAATTCTATAGGCTCCTATAGATTCAAACAGTTATAGTACAACTTACATACATATTGGTGATTGAAACAGTGTGAGTTCTTAAGCAATATATAGCAAATCTATGAATGGTTATAAATAAAACATGCCACATCAAAGTTATTAATAACTGATAAAGCCTAGATAAATTTTAGTTCAACACGTACAGGAGGGGTAGGAGTGTGAAAGACTCTAAAGATGTGTACAGACAGAATGTATTGCCACCAACCAAGAGATTCAGAAGAATGCTATTGTGGAGCCAGCTGTCTCTCAATGTCCTTAAGAGCATTGCATCTTCCTTCAAAGATTGCTGTCATAATGGACAAGAGTGATGCCATAAAATTGAGCAACCTGACTCATGGGAGTGGTGATGGAATCAATTTTGACAAATGTTTGCTACCTTCCATTAGATGATTCCTATGTACTCTATGAGAGAGGTTTCATACAATTATGTAGGGTGTGGGAATTTTTCTAATTGTCTCATAATGAACATAGGGTTGTACATGGATTGGCAAGTGATTAAAGACAAACAAAAGCAACACATGTTCCCATAATATATGTGTTATAGACTTCCTTGCCATAAGATAATTTTTGTGTGTGTTTGATATTCAGTTTGATACAATTAATGCTATAAATATTTTAACAACAGCCATTGTGGTGGTTGTTGTTGTTGAAAAAAAATCTTGTCCATATCCATGCAATATATTATATATTATAGAGAGAGAATGACCACCACCAACTACAATGAATAGCACATCCCTCACTGACTGCCATTTTGTGCTTAATGAGGACAAGGTATCTTCATTTGGCTTTGTTACCCTGAAGCTTCAGTGGGTAAAGAAATCAGATTACATTCACATACTTGCATATCTTCACATTTTCTCACTCAGTGTTGTGTGATTGGCTGGGGTCATCACTGCGACACAGGAAACACTTTCTTTACTCTCCGTTGGCTCTTTTTGCCTTCATTGTTATAGGATTTCTGCAAAGTGTGATTGAGTGAATACTATGGACTTGCACAAATAAAGTGACTTACACCTTCCAGGATACAGTCCCTTACGAGACACAGTTAGGAATTATCACATAAAAATGCCACCGATACCACCAGGCAAATGCATCCTGGCTGCATCCAGGCTCCCTGCTGTGCTCAACCAGCTGATTTGGAAACATGGAAGTGTCCCGTGTTAGTAAATCAGCTGGCTGAGCATGGTGGGATATGGTTGCCCAGGGGCAATGGCAGCGTTTTTAATGTGATAATTCCCAACTGTATCCTGGAAGGGATGAGTCGCTATTTTATTTTATTTTATTTTATTTTTGCCATGTGATAATCTCCTAAAGCATCATGATATAATCTTCTTCGTAACTTGGTTTTCAATCAAGAAAGAAGGAGAACATACACTGTTAAGAAGTAGCAAATAATGGTACTAAAGTAGCTTCCCAGGTTGAAAATCCAAAATAGATTGAAAAAGACAGCATTTTCATAATTTAATTCTTTTTAGAAAGGTATTCTAATGCCCCCGCCCCCTCCACATGTACATAGAAATTGTACCTATTCCTCATGCTCAAAGGCTTTTGATGAAGTTTAGGTGTGGTGATGCCGCCAGCCTCACACCACTTTGGAGGGTTCAGTGCCTGTAAAGCTGGCAATGGCAAACCTCCTGTGAACAAATCTTGCTCAGAAAACCCCATGATAGGTTCTCCTTAGGGTCACTATAAATCAGAAATGACTTGAAGGCACATAACACATAAACAACATTGCCTGTGGGTCTACACTCCATTTCAGTTTCCATTATTTTTATTTTTTTAAAAAATGAATGTGTGATTTCTGACCACAATTTCAGTCCAAGCACAGTTCTCTTCCTTGCTCTCTCTTTCTGTCAAAATTACAATGATAATCAAGGAATATGATTCAACTCCCCTTTCCCTTATCTACTATCTTTCACTATGCTATAAAAACACAACACAACACACACATACACGCACATAAGTTATTCAACACAACTGCAAATAGAGAGAGCCAGATCTTGTAATAGTAATGTAAGCAGCACAGTTGTCTGTTTGTGGGAATGATAAAGAGGTAACAAATGGGATAAAATTATTAGTGTTACAAATACAGTTTGCTAGTTACTATTAACAAATTACATAAAAGTATATTCAGAGGAATCTGAGAAGATATTTTCAGGTTTCAGTTGATCAATCCAAAGATGTATAGAGTTGGGAGGTCAAATATGGCTCTATAAAACCTTGTCAGCTTTTGTCAACTTTGTAATGAGTAATAGTTGTCAGTTACTTTTTAAATTCTAGAATAAGTAATGGGAACAAATTCATTTAAATCACACATCCAAAACCAATCGCAGCATCCCCAGGATGATTCTTTATACTACACATACCCAGATATAAAGCCACCTCCTTTTCTAGCACACCTTCGATGCAGCAACCCGATGAAGTAGCAAAGGTGTGTCGGAAAAAGGAGCCCGAAAAAGCTGCTCCTTTTTGCGTCACACTTGTAAAAAAAAAAAATTAAAAAAAAATTTAAAAAAAGAGAAAAAAGCTCCATAGGGCACCCCTATGACGGTGCAGCTGTGCAGCTCCATTTGGCTGCTGCGCAGCTGCGATGTCATCGCTCTGCACACCATGTGTATGGTGCTGCAGAGCCAGGACACCCTCGTCACGTGCTAGTGTTGTGGAGCATCTATTGGTTCCCCTCCTGGGCAACCCTAGCATGTGACAGGGGTGCCCTAAAGTGTGCGTCTGTATCGGCCCAAGTAGACAGCCTCCACTATAAGATATAATGTTTAGCTTCTTTTTTAAAACAGTGATATCATTCTGATTAATATTTCATCCTTACTTATTTTAAGAAATAATTGTAAGCCATTTGACATTTAATGTATCATACTTGAATTATTAACTTTTGATGCTTATTTGCAATACTTAAATGCCATGCTAATTGCTGTGGGGAAATAAACAGGAATCTTTTCAACTACAGAAGCATAGATCAAGAAATGTGGCTTTTAAGTACTTATGCTTAATCCTGTAACCATCTGGTGTAGTAAAGCTAATAAAACACCTTTAGAACTTTTTGATACTTTTTTTGTTTCTTCTAATTGTGCTGTGGATTAGCATGATGGTGGTGGTAGTGATGGTATAGCTGTTTCAGCGGTACTAGCTGAATCACAGGGCTTTAAAAGATTAATGTGGCAATATATTTACAGATCGTGATATTTTAAACCAGAAATGAAAAACAATCTATATTAAACAGTAAACTATAATTGGAATTGCCAAGACAACATCATGTTTAGTAGGTCTGTGCATAGACCTCAGGGACACAACCATGTTAGTCTGAAATATTAGTATACAAAGGGATCTCATAGTAACTTTGAGACTAATAAGTTTATTACACAATATTTCCAGACTGATCTGGATTGGCATGGAATGGGTGAGAACAGGTTACTGCAGCAAAGAACACTGCCAATGTCTCTGGGAGTCCCCAAGATGTTCCCGATCCATGCTATGGCCACCGATTCTGAAGAACGGAAAGTTACTCCTGTGCAGTAACACCCATTCTCACCTGTCCCATGCCGATCCCAGCCCATACCCAGATTGGTCTGGAAATAATGTATGATAAACTTATAATTGAGTAAAAGGATTTGTAGAGTTGGATTTCATAAACATGGTCTACTTCCAAAAAGGCATGGATTGAACTAGTACCTAGGAAAAGACTTTTATAACCAAATTGTATGAATAGCCATAGAAACATGAAACTAGTGCACAGGGTGATGAGATGCCAAATTCAGTTTTAATTATGGTTGTTGAGAGAGAAAGGCAGGAGGAAAGGTTTGCATTTCTATGACCATTCATATAATCTGATCATAATCTTTTCCTAGGCACTAGTTTGCCCCATGCATTTGAGGAAGTAGACTACGGCTGCATCATCACTGCAGAAATAACCCAGGTTGACACCACTTTAACTGCCATGGCTCTGTGGTATAGAATTCTGGGAATGGTAGTTTGTTGTGAAACCCTCAAATGTGTCACAAAACTACAATTCCTAGAATTCCATAGCACTGCGCCATAGCAGTCAAAGTGGTGTCAAAATGGATAATTTCTGCAGTGCAGATTACAATGCAGATACACCCTAAGTCTACAAAAGCATATTTTACAACTGCTTTTACTCTGTCTCAAAGCTACTACAAGATCCATTGCAGGTTTGTGCATGGTTTTATTTTCCCCTCATACAGAATATGCAGACAGAAAAAAAATGCATACAAGTGAAATGCTGTTTCCAGAAGGGAAACATTTGGAAAAGTGCATTTGCACACTCTTCAAATACTCCTGTTTGACAAGGACAGTGCCAATTTATTCTCTGCCATCCCTTCTTTCAGCTGCTTTTAAAATGCTCCAGTTTCTCTTTCCTCCTCTATCCTCAGTTTACTTCAGTTGGTGTAAATTGAGCACAATGATATTTTTTACTCAGTTAACTCACTAGAGGGGAGAGTAGAGGAAAGGGTAGAATCTTGGCCTTCTCGGTAATCTCAGTTGCAAACATCTGTAGCCTCTCCTACCTTGTGTGTTCTTCCTCCTTAATAACTTTTGCCATCTTGACCAAACTTAACTATTTTCATCTGTGAAATGGTTTGTGTGTGTGTGTTATCCATAGTGCTCTGTATAAAATCATGGCATAAATGATATACATTTATATGACCCCTAGATGAACCCTGGTTGCTGGTCAAGCCTGGAAATTGGCCAGACCAGAAAAGACTGGTCAAACAGGAAAAAGAGGATTAGAGTATAGTGGACACATCCTCTCAGACAAATACGATCACCAGATAGTCAGAGGGAGTCGCCTCAGATTGTAATCTAGTCAATTTGGAGGTGTAATGTTTGTCCTCCTGGGGCATCTCCTCATAATCCGGGGAGCTTTGAGACATCCTCTCCAGGTGATAATTACAAAGGATTAATCCCTTCGAGTCTATCAGACCCTATTGTACAAACAATCAGCCCACAATTAAACACCTTTTGCCAGAGGGGATATTTTCCCTATATAAACCCCTAGTTTTGGGCCCTCAGTGTGCCAGTCTGGAGGTCTGCATACTCCATGTCAGTCTGATCTCTGAACTGGACACCGACAAGAGCTGCTCAAACTCAGACTTGTCCCAGAAATCACTGTCTCATTCGGATCCCCGAGGAGAATCTCTGCTTTGGTAAGCATCACCATTAGTCAAGCCTCAAACTATCCCCACTGCTAACCACTGATTTTCCTGAGCCTTGTATGTGTGTGTGTGAGAGAGAGCATTGTGTGATTGTCTTTATCTTTAATAAATTGGACATTATTAATTAGACAAGCCTGTCTCTGCTGAATTCCTTGGAAACCCGGCCTCTTGGTATACACAACGGGAGAAAATCCCGCAAGAGTATCGTAGCCAACTCATCTCGCAATTTGAGCTAATATTAAAATTCCCCAAAGCAGGCTCTTGGCTACAATTGGTGGAGAAAGCTTGGGCAAGTACCTCCCCCGAAATCTGAACACTCCGACCGCGCAATCGGACTGTGCAGATTTCGGAACGTAGAGAGAACGGGAATTCAAAAGGAATTGCTGCAGACGCAGAGATAAATAGGACGCTGTGTGATTGTGGTTCTTGTGTGAAAGGCCATAAGGGCAAAAGGGACTGTCGTGGGTGGCTATCCCCCTTTCTGTCTTTGGTCGTACGCTCTTCAGCCGGCTCGGCGCGAGCAATCCGGAGGGGAACGTACGGCTACCCTTGGGCGTGAAGTCGGAGTAGGTCTTTCCCGACGCCCTTTTTGTTATTTTCTGGCGGGTGGGAGTGCAGGAATAGGTTCTGCCCAGGTTTCATAAACCGCCCCCCGTGTCCACACACAAACTCCCCCACAGCTAAAAATCCCCCTTGGACGGGCGGGCTAGGGTAAGGAGAGGGTCCTTGACCTGAAGCCAAGGCGCAAGGGTGGGAGCAGCTCCAACAGGGGTGCTCTTGGTCATACAGGTAATCCCCCTTGGACGAGTGAGGTAGGCGAAGGCAGTAGACGTCCCTGACCGGAGGCTGTAAATCCTTGCGCAAGGGAGGAAAAAGGATAGGCTCTCCGTAAGGATTTGGAGCCAACTAGGATAGGAAAACTCAGGCAGGAGTCTAGCTAGGGGCCCCCGTTTGAGTATTGCTGGACGGGCTGCACTGAGTGGCGCAGCAGTACTTCAAACTCCCTAGTGAAAGTGAAGTAGTGCCCTTCACCGACTTTTGCTGGGTCTAAGCGGAGGACAACTTGTAAGACGCTCACGGCCGTAGCGCAGGACCCTCGCGTGAATTGGGTGGTAGCCCTGACCCAGAGTTTGATAGGCTCTCCGCAAGGATTTGGAGCCGACCAGGATAGGCTCTCCGTAAGGATTTGGAGCCAACTAGGAATCCAGGGGAATCACAAAGGTTCCCAGGGGTTCAGCAAAAAGGTTCTGTGGGTGCCCCAGAAAGGCACACGGAACCATAGCTCTGTGCAAAGGCAGAGAATAGGTTCACGGGTAGAAGTCCGTGGGAGACCATAAGGAAAGGTTTCCCATACCCATTGGGAGAGAACGAGACCCCCCCCTCCTAGAACAGGACTTGAAATGGAAGAAGCACAGATAGCCGTAGAAAGGTTAGGAAAGGCAGAAGAGCCAAGGAACCCTTAAGGTCTTGGCATGTTCTGTTTGAAGCCAGAGGGTTTTAACTCCTAGCTTCCCCTATGGGTATACCTCTTAAGGTCTCAGCCCATCCAGCTCAGTGGGTTTAAAACCCAGAGCCTTCTTTTCTTGTGTGCCTTTTAAGGAACACCCCATCTGGCTGCAGGTTTTAACCCCAGCCTGTCACCTCTGTGTTTTGAAGGATTGGAAGCAAGCGGAGGGAGAGAATAGCCAGTTTCCCTCCAAAGATCAGGGCTTAGCTATTTCCCTGGACATTTGGCTCTGCTCTCCAACAGTAATTTTTGGAGGGTAGTGTAGAGGAAAAACCCCAAAAGTCAGAACCCTAGAGGTTGCCTGGCTTTGAACTTCTCCCTCAGCAGAGAAGGGAAGAAAAGACCAAGAAGCTTCTTAAAGGGTCTTGGTCGCTTTAATTTGGAGCAAGTGGTTTTAACCCAAGCTCCACAGTGGAAAAACCTTTTAAGGTTCCCACCAACTCGGGCTGACATTGGGTCTAAACCCAGAGCCCATCACATAGAAGCCTTTAAGTGTTGCAACAGACTTGGAGGACGGTCCTCCAAAGAAAAGGACAGCCAGGTTCCCGTCCCCTGCTCAGAAAGTTCCCAAGATTCCAAGGGCTCCCCTACTAAAATGGAAAGACAGCTGTCAGCCCAAATCAGCCACCTCAAGGCAGAGAATTCCAGTCTAGCAGCCTCCCTTAAGGATGCTTTAAACAGAATTCAAAAATTGGAAGAATCATGCAAACAAGAACCAGCCCCTTTTCCCATCTCAGAAGTTCGTGCAATGGCAGAAATGTTAGGTCCCTTGAATCAGGAAACTTCCATCGTTTGGATGTTGCGAGCTGCAAATAGTCTGCCACCATCAGCTAATGGCTTCCATTTGACCCAGATTGCCAGATTCTGTATGTCTCCTTTAGACAGAAATAAACTAGAGGAAACAGTGATGTGTTGGGACCTTCTGTCCAAAGGAAGATACCGTTGGATGAGCCACATTTTGAGCCTCTTGTGGCCAGGAAAACAGGCTTGGGATCTATATTATGAACAGGAACAAAGAACAAATGAAGATCCAGAGGCATACCTTGCCAGAAAGAAGTTGCTGGCTAAGATAGGTTTTCCTTCTGGGGAAAGGAAGATGGATTTTATCAGTGAGCTATATAATGGACTTCATCCCAAAAGCAAGGAGGTTTTGGACCGCTTAGAAACATCATATGAGGGGCTGGACACTTGTTTAGGAAAGTTAAAGTGTCTTTCACGTGAGTTCCGCTTAAAGGTAGCAAAAAGGAAAGAAAAAGCTCAGGCCATAAGAAGGGAGAATAAAAAGAAGAATAGGGAGAGTTTCCCACGAAGAAGCCCCACTCAAAGGGAAATGGAGACTTCCAAGGGCCCCAGTCTCCCTAAGAGACAACAGCTCCCAGAGACTCTTGAGAGGGTCCCTTCCCCTCAGCCTCAAGGGCCAGAAACCAGCAACAGCCCCACAAACCTCAGAAAGGTAAACCTTCATAACCCACATCGAAGGGAGAATGTCTTCCTTCCTCCTAGAAACACCCCTGCTGCAGTTCGGACTACTGTCCGCAAGCAGGAGGATAATGGCCATGCTCCATATGAGCACCAAAGGGCCAAGAGGATTAAAACCCCAGGAAACATGGCATGGATTCAACCAGAAAACCCCAAGCTTTGCAAACCTTCCCAGTCAGGCATGCCACAGAAAGGGAACCCTAGAGGTCATTCATCCCATCCCCGAGGTTTACATTCGAAAGGCAGTGGGAGATGTGTTCCTAGAACAAATAACATTGCCTCAGTCACAGCCCAGCCCCTGGACCAAGAGGTGAGCAACACTGTCTCAGCCTCAGACCCAGAAGGTAGCTTTCGAAAGGGACTCCTAGAGACTGCCCTTTAAGAGGGACATAAAATCTTGCAGACATTTTAAGCATGTACATAGAATTTTGTGAGTGTTGGGACTTTAGAAAACGAAATTTTCTTTTTCCTTCTCCTTTAAGTCTGGTTTGCATAAAGCTGCAGACCTCATGGAATACTTGGCTGTTAAAAGCCAAGAAAACCAGATCATGGGCAAGGGAGTTGCAAAGCCCATCATCCTGATTATGGCAAATTGTCCTTGTTTCACCTTGGTGTGATTTTAAACAGGGATGGGAGGATGGGAACACAAGGTGATGTCCTACATTCCTTCATCCTTCTATACTGAGAAATTGGCTGTTTTAAAACCTAGGAGAGACTGATTGCTCCCCACCATTGCTGTGCCCCCCCCCCATTCAGCAGTTCCAGTTTGTGTTTTTGTGTTCTGCTTTTCCGTCTTTGCCCATGGGGCAAGTGGATAAAGAGATTTGGCAAAAATTTCCAAACTGAGTAAAGAAAAATGAGGAAATGTAGCAAGGAAGCACGGGAGGGAAGACACTCCCCTCCTCTTTCTGCTGCTTTGCAAGACAGAAACTGAGATGTGCCTCACTATTTGCTTTTGGCACTCTGCATGTGCTCAGATGCCATACCGAACCCATAGTTCAAAGCTGCAGACTCAAGTTGTTTGTGGCGCCCTTGTTTCCATAAAAGTAATTTGGAATTTTAAAATTCACTGCGGGTGTGGCTTCAAATCCATTCTCCCTTGTATTTGTTTTTATAGGTCTCTTTTGAGTTTCTTGGCATAGTTCTGTGTAGCTAAGATTGTCATTCTATGTGTTTTGTGGTTTCAGACAGTATAGCAGTTTGCACTCTGCTTGAGCTCAGAGGCTAATCCTTTCCCACCTCTGAACACAAGCTCTTGACTAGTCAGACTAAAACCACGAGTCCCCTTTTGTCTTGTCTTTAGTGTTGGTTTGTGCTGTTAGAATTTTGTCTTTTGGGTATTGTTGTGTCTGTTATGTTGTGCCCCTCTCAGTTCTCGAGGAGACACATCGTCTAGATCCAGCAGTTCTCTCTGCTCAGCCTGTCGCCATGTGCTTGGAGCTGCATGAGGTTTAAGCTGTAGTTTCCTGTTTCTGTTTGTTTGCACTCTTCACATGCTCAGAGGCTATACAAATTCTGTTTGTCCACAGTGCCCTCTGACTTTTCCAACCTCTTCCTTTCAGTCAGTTTCAGAGGTGATACCTCCTCTCAGTTCAAATTGCTTGGCATGATACCAGGCAGTTGACAAATAATTTTTCTTTCCGTTGCCTTCCCCCTTTTGTTCTAAGTGATGAAATGTGTTTTAGATCCTGTCTTCCCCCAGTTGCTGTATTCTAAACATGCTCAGGAGCTATCTTCCTCTCCACAACTGGAGAAGGGTGGATTTTTCATGGCAGGCTTTGTTCTCTGTTCCTCCTTTGCTGTGAATGTTATCACAGTGTCTCCTACAGGTTTTTGCTTTGCTCTCTGCATATGCTCAGAGACTAGGATCATGCTGCAAATATACCCAGTTTTCTTGGCTCATGCCCAGAAGCTGGAGGGACCAAATAGTTTTCTTCCACAAGGCCATGTTCTCAGAACTTTTTGTTTCATGTGTCCTTATATTGTGCTTCCTAGCACCCTGCTCCACGCTCCATCCATTTCCAGTGGAGACTTATTTTTGTGTTGTTTTGTGTTCATTGTTTCCCTTTTGTGACTTTGAGACAGAGTGAAAGCCACACTCTCTCGGCCCAAAAAGTAGCTCTGGCATCTCATTTTTCTTGTTTTTGTTTTATTTTCGCTATTAACCCTATGCATTTCACTGCTACACTCTTGTTTTGAATTTCACCTTTTGGCTATCAGAGTTTAGCCTTTTTGATTCCTAAGCCTTTTTACATGTGTTGTTGTTAGACCAGTAGGCCTAGTGGCTAAAGTCACCTGCTGGTGTGACTTTCTTTTGTTTTGAATTTTATTTCCAGGCACATTACTTTACAATGGTGTTAAGTACCGTTGTTGTTTTTCTTTTGCCTTTTTCATTCTGCTGATCAGCATGCCCAATGGTTAGAAGTTGTGCCAAAGTTAGTCCTCCTGGACTGCTCTTGTTTATTTTCATTGTTTTCTTTCAAGGAATGTTTATTTACCCTTAAGGTGCCCAAAATAATTGGTCAGGCTTGGAGATAGTGCGGAGGCAGATGGCTGAACTTAGAGCCCTCTGGGAAGAACTAGATCTTCCCTCACAGGCCACCAGGCCACACCAGCAGTCCATTTACTAAACTGGCAGCCAAGCTGCTCCCCCTCACCGCTTCAGTCTCCTTTTAACCATTCAGCAAGGCAGGGGGGTTCCCCCCCACCTTTTGGAGTGAGGTAGAAAGTTGTCATCCTTGGGGGTGCCACAGGGCTGTTTTGCCGGCTTGCTAAAACAGGTCAGCTGGCAAGGAGAGACCACCCTAGTGACATCTGGCATCAGTGCCAAGGAAGACTGCTTTCTGCCTCAGCACAGCTCCGGTAACCAGAGCGCTATGAAGTTAGCCCCTCGGCAAAAGGGAACCTCATTTTCACGAACTGCCCTTCATATGAGAGTGAGTCAACTTGCGGCCGCTGGATCTGCATACTACCCAGCACACAACCAATAGCCAGCACCGGAGGCATGTCAGCACAACCCCCCAAATTTGCATACGACCGGCCCAGCTGCCTGGACCAGGTCGATTCACTAGAGATAACAAGGGAGAAACAGAGACATGCTCCTTTTTTTTTAATTCTAAATCTTTCCTTTGACCAGTATGTGGAGTGGGCGAATTCTCCCCCACCCCTTTTCTTGTGTGTGCAGGCTGAGCTAGTTCAGCATCCTTGGAGGTGGGCCACTATGACAAAGTAATGCTAGGGTGGGTCGGCACGCCCGGTGGGACATCTCATGAGATGGCTCACCTGGGAGGGCCAGCAGGAAACGCCCTTGGCATTGCACACTGTCGCACCACCAAGGATGCCGAACTTAATCAGCATGTTGGTTGCCCTCTTACGAGGGCTCCGACGGAGCAATGCACCCCAAGGCACACAACTGGCCTCACTAATTCGCACTACCTCCTAGGTCAGGGGGACCCAAAATCCTGAGTTCATCACCCCTATCCTTGAACCCCAAGCCATCTGGACTCGAGATTTTCTCCACTCAAAAATGGTTTAATGGGCGGCTGTATGTCCCTTTGTCCAGCTTTAGCGCCCACTTTGCATATTTTCCCAGCATACCCCAGCCCGGGGCGGTGATAGCCAAATTGACGCAGCGCCCAAAAGTAGAACAGCCAATGCGCTCACGCGCTGGCCCCACCTGACCTAAACCAGCCAATCGCCTTAGCCTCCAGGCTTTAATCGCCTTATCGGGGCTGGAAGAGCAGGGCCTCGCCATCGAGACTCCCAGGGAGGAGCCCGCAGCAAGTGACTGGGCACAGAGATTGTGCAGCAGTCACACTCTCTCAGCCCAAAATGATTTTGTTGTTAGAGCCAGGGCTTTAAGCCCTCAAAATAGATTTTAGCGTGCATGTATTTAGTGTAGTTATAGATGTGTACGTCTCTTGCATGCATCTTTATGGTGATGGTGATATACATATAAGGAATACATATGCATGTTTGTTTGTTTCTTTTTGGTGATGATTCTTCTAGACACTCTAAACTCAGGCAATCTCTATGCCATGCATTCCTTAGCCTCTCTCGGAGACCAGGGGGGGGAGGAATCTGTCTCCCTTCGCTCTACAGCATGTAAACTTTATTCCGTCTTGGCTCTGTCCTCTAAAAATTCTCCATGGGGAAGGTAAGCCCCCAACAGTCTGAAGTGAACCGGACTGGACCCTGCAGACGCCAATTGGGATGTCAGGTCCTCCAAGCTGTCCTCCAGTCCACCAGAGGCTCCCCATTCCAGGGTAGAGACTATCATGCCCTCATCTTCCAGAGATGTCCTCCATGCCATGCAGATTGCTTCGAGACACAGTCGGTGTCTTCTACTCCTCCTGTTACCAACTGTCCTCAATGATCCTACACTGAGATTCTGCCTCTCCAGATGCCAACAGTGGCTTGTCCTCCATCACTACCATACTGCCCGCATCCACAAAGTCTACAGCCACTTGGACACTGCTTGCAAGGGAATTGTTCTCTGCAAGCAATCTACACACCACTATCCCCCCAGTACATCTATATGCCTGTATTCCCAGAAGTACCCCCAAAGACTCTAAAAGGGACATTCATAACCATTCCCAAGTGAATTCTTCATCCATATTATTATGCAAACTGTTTTGGACTCATGTTGCATTTACTCTCTCAGTCATTGGTCTCCAAATCCCTGAACATTGGACTCAGATACACATTGGACTATGCCTTTTCATATTGCATATTGAATGCAATCTACATCAAACCCATATTGATGGACGACTGCTTTTTCATTGCGTAGTGTATGCTTTTATTGATGCTTATGTTTCTCTTTCATATTCTTTTTTGCTTTATGTTTCCTTTGTGAGTGAGTGATGTGTATGAATGGGTTCCTGAACAAATACTCACTGTCCCCTACCATTAAAACATTAGCGGTCATGCTTCCCTTGGCAAGAATCCCCCTCCAAATTGACACCCCAAAATTTTCTATGGCAAAGGTTTATTTCGAGAGCATCCATCCCCTTGTTACAACGGGTCTGAAAGCTCTCGAGGGGGGGGAGATGTTATCCATAGTGCTCTGTATAAAATCATGGCATAAATGATATACATTTATATGACCCCTAGATGAACCCTGGTTGCTGGTCAAGCCTGGAAATTGGCCAGACCAGAAAAGACTGGTCAAACAGGAAAAAGAGGATTAGAGTATAGTGGACACATCCTCTCAGACAAATACGATCACCAGATAGTCAGAGGGAGTCGCCTCAGATTGTAATCTAGTCAATTTGGAGGTGTAATGTTTGTCCTCCTGGGGCATCTCCTCATAATCCGGGGAGCTTTGAGACATCCTCTCCAGGTGATAATTACAAAGGATTAATCCCTTCGAGTCTATCAGACCCTATTGTACAAACAATCAGCCCACAATTAAACACCTTTTGCCAGAGGGGATATTTTCCCTATATAAACCCCTAGTTTTGGGCCCTCAGTGTGCCAGTCTGGAGGTCTGCATACTCCATGTCAGTCTGATCTCTGAACTGGACACCGACAAGAGCTGCTCAAACTCAGACTTGTCCCAGAAATCACTGTCTCATTCGGATCCCCGAGGAGAATCTCTGCTTTGGTAAGCATCACCATTAGTCAAGCCTCAAACTATCCCCACTGCTAACCACTGATTTTCCTGAGCCTTGTATGTGTGTGTGTGAGAGAGAGCATTGTGTGATTGTCTTTATCTTTAATAAATTGGACATTATTAATTAGACAAGCCTGTCTCTGCTGAATTCCTTGGAAACCCGGCCTCTTGGTATACACAACGGGAGAAAATCCCGCAAGAGTATCGTAGCCAACTCATCTCGCAATTTGAGCTAATATTAAAATTCCCCAAAGCAGGCTCTTGGCTACATGTGGGGAGTGGTGGTGGTGGTGTATACCTTTTTTTTGTTAACTGCTTTCTAAATGTGTACCTTTTCACAACAGCTGTTCAACAGTACACTTTGGGGGACTGGCTTTTAAACTGCTTTTAAAGGATGTTTTTCATCTGTTTTGCTGCACACCATTCCAGGACCTCTAGTTGACTGAAAAAACAATTAACAAATATTAAAACTAATATGAAGTAGCCCAGATATCCAACACTAAGAAGTATGGCTCCCTGAACAAGAGCTGTGGACATTCAGAATTAGCCATAGATGGACCAATATACCACTTCCTTGGCACCCAGGTCCAAGAGGATGACAAATTTGTTGGAGATGCCCCAAACAGCTTCAATTTCCACCCCCTGGCTGTTGTCCTGTGCCAGAACTCTCCATGCAATAGCCCCTGTGCTGAGCTGCTCAGCCCCAATCTGGACTATTTCTCTATGAGATATCTTCATATATTCACATGATCTCCCACAAATTAATCTGATGATGAATTTCCATGAAATTCTGACCCAACTTTAAACATTCAGTAAAATGGGGGAAGCGTTCTTCCTCCATATTCCCACTTCTCCTCACAATGCAAACTATTTTGCATCTAACATGCATGCAGCATTCAGATAACCGACTGCACAAATCAGGAGTCTATTGCACATTCTCTCTCTCTCTCTTTCTGTGAGTAGAAAGAATTGCACAGGAAACAGAGCAAAGCCTGGCTTTTCTTTAAAATTCATGGGCATAAATCCTGCATATTAATTCTCATGGGAATCACAGCTGTGAATTCAATATCTAATTCTGTTTCTTAAAATTGGTTTTAGCTCTAGTGAAGGCTTCTGGGTATTTCTACATTATAGAAAGCAGTGTTACTTCCTAAAAATATTAACATGGAAGGAAGTCCCATTGATTGTGAGTCTGTGTGCTTAGGACAGCAGACTTAAAACATATTATTTTTATTGCTTCATTGATCCATCTGTCTGAAGTTAATCAAGAAGCTAATTTGCTGCATACCAAAATCTTCAATAAAAGTGGAAATAATGAAATGAACCAAAACAGAAATTAAATAAAATTTGGAAGAAAAGTCTCTTGTGGGAGGGGAGTAGTAATCAAATGTATTCACTGATAGCCACTACTAAAGTGACCACTTGCACATCATCCAGAAAGACAAAGATCTGCATATTTTCTGTATGCTGGTTTATATTTATAGCTGGAAATGAAGGAGCTATAACTGTAATCGAAATACAGATACTATACATTGTTAACCCCCACTCCCCAAAGGCATGGGTGGGTGTTTTTAAATGTTTGGGGAATTATTGTGAGAGGCTGGGTAACCTGGGGATTGTTTTCATCTATATATACTGGTACTAACTGTAGGGGGACTCCAGTGTCTTTGTAAATGTTTTAAGAATTATTGCAAGAGGTTGGGAAACCTGAGGATCATTTTCACCTTTATATACTGGCACTAACTGTGGGAGGACTCCAGGTTTGAGGAATAAAGAAAGTTTTATTTTAGAAATAGACAAAAAAACACACAAACATACAATAATAATTGAGAACATTCCGATACTCTAGACAGCTAGTTTTACATACTGTTGGAACTTTGGACATGTCCCTCTCAAGGTGAACTAGCAGCAGTAGTAGCTGTTTTCCATGCTTCACAGCAACCTACTCCTTAACATGAGGTAATTTTCAAAATTGAGCATAATGTATTATGGAATGTAGTTGTAAATGAAAAAGATTCCACTGGTTATAGCTAAGCTTTTAGGCATCCCTACTGTAATTCCTTTATCTTCAGTAAATGGATTAAATCCAACATTGTGCTAGCAGAAATATGTGTGCAGGGGTTCTTTCTCCAGCTGTCTTTCCCTACCCTCCCAAAGGCCTTTAAGCTGCCTGAAAATCTGTCCAAAGGTTTCTCAGCCCTCCAGATGAGATACTGCTTAAAATCTTAAATTTTATGGGTGGAGAATCCATTAAAACCCTCTGGGCTCTGCTTTTTACCCCATCTAGAACACAGATTCTTACCACTGGAGCATGTTCATGTTAGCATTTAGTGGCTGGGGTAACTGGAGTGAATTTGTGTTGTTATTCTGGATCTCCACAGAATATGTTAGCCTAGTTATGAAGGAGGGGTTATTGAGTGACCTCTTTTATTCAGAGGCTGGCTTCTATGGAGATGAAGATGCACCAATACATCTATCATCAACATTCCCAAAATGATATATATCCAATTTTAACATATGAAGGCCCAGCAGGTTAATGGGAGTGGGAATCGCCTTCATTTCCTCAGAAGGATGTGGTTCTGACACAAGAAGAGATCCACTACATTGAAGAATTCTGGTCTATTCTTTGTGGTACTGTACCAATTTCATATGCCACAAAAAGTTCACACTTTTCTTTGGCAAAGTCCTTATAAAGAAGTAACAGGAAAGCTTCAGATATATCAGGTCTCCATGACCCATTGCTGGTTGCCTCACAAAAACACCTCAAGGGAACCAGAAGGGTTTTGTTGGGGGGGCTTTTATAAATGATTGGGGCAAAATGTGTTACAGAAAGCACCTTGTTTTGATGGAAAATCACCATCTCTAGAAACATCCAGGAGTAGGAATTGATGGTCAAGGCTGAAGTTTGGGACAAGGTTCTTCAAATAAATGCTTAATATCAAACCTGGGATATACAAATCCTCCACCCTTTTACAAAGAACGACTTAATCAACTTGGATTTATGATCTGGAGAAGGAGTCAACTAAGAATATCTAATAGACATTCATAGGTGACACATAAGAATGGTTTCCAGTAGGAGGGGAAAAAATCCATTCTCTCTCTCTATAGAAAACATAGGAACATGCCGCAAAAGAATAAGTGGAACATTTAAGAAAAACTTTTTTTCTTTTTTTCTTTTTTTTTTGGCCACGTTAAGCATGCATGCTCAAGACATGAAGCAGTCTGCAACAAATTAAATAGCAAGGAACCAAAATAGATTTTAAGAAAGGATTGCTTCAAATGTTTTAATACCACCCAAATAGAAAGAAATGTAACACATTTCTTATTCATGGGTGGTGGTGTATTTAGTTGCAGTCCTTCCCCCATGACTAAACTCAGATATTACTTCCATATAAAAGAAATGAGAAGCAAAAAAGATAATTTCAATTTTCTTTAGAAAAATAAAGCATTTTAGTATGGTTCTCAGAACCCCAAAGGGAATAGCTTTACCAATTTCTGCTTTGGAACCCCTTCAGGGTCCCCCCCCCTTCAGTAGAATGGTGTCAGAGCACAATGCTTTTTTGGTTATTCACAACTTGTAAAAATGATGTGTGAAGGCTGAGTGCTACATTGTTTCTTTTGCTGTAGCAAATGTATGAGATGGCTACAGACAGGAGAAGTTTGTCAACAACTCTTAGGAATGATTTTCAAAAGTGAAACTTCCATTTTTAAAATTTATTTTTATTATTTTTTTTGGAAATATCTTTGAATGCTGGGTGCTAGGAGGCTCACAGCGGGGCACAGATAGCACTGTTTGTGACTGTTTGTGAACCTCTTGGAGACATTTGCCTGGCCATTGTCTGTACTAGACAGAATGCTGAGCTAAATGGACCATTGATCTGACCCAGCGTGACAATTTTTATGGTCTTAAAATAGAAGCGCTTTACAGCTTCAGAGTACAATTTACAGAGAATATATTTAGAGGGGAGCTAGAATGTGGCCATAAGAACTCTTATCCTACCCACCATTTTCAGCTTTCATGATTAAAAAAAAACAAGAAGAAGAACAGTAAGTGTCCCAGTATTATGTCTTTTGGAGAAAATAGTCAGTACTCCTTTAAGCAAATGTCTTCATGGAAGATTAGCCTTGTTTGATATGTATATTGTGTCCATTCCTAGTGTAGTTAATTTCTGCTAATAATGGAGAGATATAATGGGGGGAAATACTTGTTTGCTGGAAATGTCATAAAGAAAGCACTTTCTGCATCTGTGCGTTTTGTGATGCACATCACTCAGCAGCATGCTGAGCAAAGTGAAACCATAGTGCTGAAACAAAGAAGTCAAAAGTACAACAAAAGATTTTATTATCCTACTTCCTCGTGGAAGTGTAATGGTGATGTATTGCCAAGAGAGTGAAGCCAGAATGGTTTCCTTCAGTAAAACACTGGATTCACTCTTAGCTTCCTAAGACATATTTCCTTGATCTGACAAATGGAATTGAGAATAGAAGGATGACCTAACTGCTTGCACAGTTCACAGACCCTTTTACATTACACAATTATAGCTCTCTGATTTGATTTAACTGCCATGGTTCCATCCTATGGAATCCTGGGATTGGGAAGTTAGGGGGAGAATGCATATGAAGAACTTTAGTGCCTCAACAACTAAAACACCAAAGATTCATAGGATGTTTCCATGGAAGTTAAAGTGGAAAATGGCATCTGTGCGTTTTGTGATGCACATCACTCAGCAGCATGCTGAGCAAAGTGAAACCATAGTGCTGAAACAAAGAAGTCAAAAGTACAACAAAAGATTTTATTATCCTACTTCCTCGTGGAAGTGTAATGGTGATGTATTGCCAAGAGAGTGAAGCCAGAATGGTTTCCTTCAGTAAAACACTGGATTCACTCTTAGCTTCCTAAGACATATTTCCTTGATCTGACAAATGGAATTGAGAATAGAAGGATGACCTAACTGCTTGCACAGTTCACAGACCCTTTTACATTACACAATTATAGATCTCTGATTTGATTTAACTGCCATGGTTCCATCCTATGGAATCCTGGGATTGGGAAGTTAGGGGGAGAATGCATATGAAGAACTTTAGTGCCTCAACAACTAAAACACCAAAGATTCATAGGATGTTTCCATGGAAGTTAAAGTGGAAAATGGCATAGGTGTCACAGGGTGCAAGGTGATTTTACATGTGTTCAGGCATATTTTTTCAGGGCCTAATTTTGCGGGAGTGCGGGTGGGGAAACAAATGAAATTGTGAAACAGAAATGTTCCAGGATCATAAGGCACCATCAGTGATGCACATGGTTAATGTTAAGGAATCATTGATTAGGAATGGGGATTAGGATTGTTGTTGTTGTTGTTGTATTAATAAGCATATAGGGCTCCTGTCCTGATTAGTATGTAACGGGATCTTCCAGCACCTTTGAGACTAGCTGAAAGATAGAAGTAGGTAGCATGAGCTTTCCTAGACCAAATGTCATAGGCATCTAAGGATGTAGGCTCAAGTCTGTGAAAGCTCATGCTACAAACTTTGATCTTTCAGCTCCTCTCATAGGGGCTAGAAGACCCCTTTATGTACCAATCAGGATAGGAGCCCTATATGTATATTAATACAACAACAACAGTCCTAATCCCCAGTTACGCCTTTGAATTCTGTCCTGAATTGGTACATATTCCCATTCGTTTGAATCGAGAAAGGACATCTATCTCTCTTTCTTTCAATTGAAAAAATGAGACTTGCAGAGGCTAATGGGCTAAAAAACTATGATGTAAATTTAAGGAGGAAGAAAATCACATAGGCACGAAAAGGACTTAAAAAGCCACTTTTAGGACTAGGGAGGGCACAGCGTTTAGTCCCTCCCTAGCCCTAAAGAGTATGGGTGCCACCATTTTAAAATGGTGACGCCCATACGGACATGCCATGATGTTGTCATGGTGCACACAGCATTTAGAAACGCTGTTTGCATCATGACAACATGGCGCCGAGGGAGGGCACCAAGCGCACCCTTTCTGCGGTGAAAAAAGGAGCTCCAAAATGGAGCTCCTTTTTGCTTCCGGGTCCTTTAGACTGGCCCCTTTCTCCCCTCATCCCCGCGAAGGGAAGCGGGGTGCATCGGGCACCCAGGGCACCCGCTGCACCCCACTTTGAGGCTGAGGGGAAGCAGCAGTTTGCCTCCAGAAGCAGCGAGATGGGGCCTCGGAAGCTGCCAGTGAATCAGCCTTGGCCCCACCTCACCGCTTCTTGGGGTGAGTACGGACCGCCCCTTTTGGGCAGTCTGTAAAGCCCCATGGAGAAACCCTAGGGAAATGTCTTAGGATACAGAGAAATGATAGTTAGTGGCTCCTAGATCAGGGAAAAGGAATCAATTCTGAATTTTACTCCAAGCTTTAAAGACGCTATTCAAGACACTGAATCTATTTTGAAACAATCCCAAAATCAGTTTTATCAGAACTATCCACATGCTTCCCCTTTGGGATTGCTCTTTAGCTGCATTTCCATGGTTTTAGTGTCATTTTAATGTCTTTAATTTTATACTGATTTATACTGTTTTGAGATGATATATTGTTTTATTGTATTATGTTCTTGGATTTTATTTGTGAGCCACCTTGGGTCTCTTTGGAGAGAAAAGTGGGGTAGAAGTCAAATAAATAAATACATTTCTTCTCGTGATATCTATTTTAGTATTATTTAATGTTATGAGTGTGTAGAATTAAATAATACTAAAATAAATATTCTGAAATGATATTCTAATTGTGTGTGTGTGTGTGTGTGTGTGAGAGAGAGAGAGAGAGCCCTCCTAAATGAGAAGCAAGTGTTCATATATGCATCAAAACAGTTATCTAAAAGGTTATCTAACACGTCCTTTGAATCATTAGTCAGATAGTTGTGAGTCAGTTCAATTTGTGTCACAATTTGTAAAACGTCTCCAAGTAAGAGAGATTCTACATTTCAAGTTCAAAACACAGAAACAAGCTACCAATCTGACATGCAATATTCACACTATCAGATGCCTCATATACATTGTGACCACTGCAGATGTTTCTAAAGCAGCTGAGAAAGCTGGTGACATTTGTAATGCAGTATCTCCTTGAGGACTGAAACCTCAGGGGAGACTTGATGTGTGCATGTAATCACACAGTTCTGTACCGGATGTTGAAATATAGTACCCCTCAACATTTCAAGTTTGGCTTGATGATTTTCAGAACCTTTCCTCAAAATAATAATAAAAAATCTAGACAACTTGACCTACACTGAGTTTGCCATGGCAACAGCAAATAATCTCTAATCCAAATTTAAACAATTTTTGCCACCATTGGGTTAATATGGCACCAGTATAGAGCAAGGTGTTGGGCAGAAGCCATACCATTTAGTGTATTGAGGTGCCACTGTGGAAGGGAGTGCATAGCCTTCAAAATGTAACAGGGATAGGGACATGTGGCCAGGCAAGCTCAAAGTGTGATCAAGATGGCAAAAGTTATTAATGTGGAACAATACACATGCTATGAGAGGCTGCAGTAGTTTGCTTTTGCCTGAGTCTACAAGGATTTACCATTTCTCCCCATAACCCCAGGAGGTTAAATTTACCAAGAAACAAAATTAACAAGAACATAACTATTATGAAATCATCCTAATAATAATAATAATAATAATAATAATAATAATAAAAAATTATTCATATATCCTGCCTCTCCCTACAGATCGAGGCGGGATTACAACTTGATAAAAATACAAAATACAATAAAAGAACCAATGGTAACATTAATGTCAATATGCAAAATCAAACTAATGGAAAATTTAAAGTGCATTAATACCTTAAATGAAAGTGAGGAAGTTAAAATAAACTTGCTAATTATTTCCAAACAGCACTGTTTTAAGAAAAAAAAATGTACTCTGATTTTTCAACTCCAAAAATTATGAAAATGAGGAAATGCAATTATATTTTTAGTAAGGTTTTCAAAATTAGCTGACTTAGCTACTAAAATGTAAGTCCTATTTTAATAATTTGTCACCCAGTGTGAACTCTCAACATAGTTTGATATACGGATATTAAAAACAGTCACATCCTTTGCATAAAATAAAGTTCTAATAAATTAAAGGGTGGCTGAAAAATCTCATATTACAGCTTGTAATGAAAGCAGAGGTGCCAATTTAAATCTGCTATAGAAAATATGTTATTTTCACTGAGAATGAAAAATGTATTGTATGACTGGATGGAGATGCTGGCAATAAACCTGTCTGAACTTAGGGTCTTTAATATAGATCTGATACATTTTTTTCTATTAAGGATAAGGGACTTTGACCTGGAAATTATGAAAGGGATTAAGATATGCATCAGTAGAGAGATTTATGTCTCATGTTGACAAATTATTCATTAAAGTTTTATGTAACTTGCCCACTGGGATTATTAAATAAGATTATTGTGGCAGTTCCTATCAGTGCATTCATCTTGATTGGAGAGAGTTGCAATGAGGTTTTGGACTGTTAATCTAAAATACTGGAATAATTGGGCAGAGATGTGAGGAGCGACATGTCCTTTTCCACTTGGTCAATTTCAAAGGGTCCGATCTTTATTATTTTGTCTACTTCTCATGGAAGACAGTAATATGTCTCACTGTGTTCAATAGAAGGCCCATCAGACAGCTTGGACAGGGGGAATGTGGTTTATGTGGTTTTGTATATCAAAAACACATCTGCAGATATTATTTTATTCTCTTTTCCTATTGTTATATTATGTCAAGTTGACTCTGACATATGGTAAACCTTTGGATGAAAGACTTCCCAGAAACTCTGTTATCAACAGCATGGCTCATGTCTCCATAACTGAGAGCCATAGTTTCCTTTTATTATATTATTCCATTTATTTATATCCCATCTTCCTCCCAGTACAGTGACTCAAGGCAGCCAACAAATCTAAGACAGTCTGAGTTAAAACAGTATAAAACATTAAAAATACAAAATTTAAAAAAAACCACTTAAACAATTCAAACAATTAAAAACATTACATTATTAAAATTTAAAAATTTAAAACAAAAACAAAGCAGCATCTATGTCATGTGAAGGTCTGGTGGCATGAAAATGTCTTTACCTTCTATCAGAAGGACAGCAGGGATGGAGCTATTCTGGCCTCCCTAAGGAGGGAATTCCATTCTTTGGGAGCAGCCACTGAGAAGGCCCTCTCTCTTGTTCCTACCAAACACACTTGAGAGGGTGGTGGGACAGAAAGAAGTGCCTCTCCCAATGATCTCAGAACTCTGGGTGCTTGTACAGGGAGATACAGTCCTTCAAATATCCTGGACCCAAGCCTGGAATTGAATTGTGCCTGGAAATGGACTGGCAGCCAATAGAGCTGTTGCAACAAGGGAGTGAGTTAATTCAGCTGTAACACGGCCCTGTTCTTTTCTCATTGCCTTCAGCTTCAACAAGCATTATCACTTTTCCACTCAGCCATGTTGTCTCATGATATGCCTCAAATACAACAGTCTCAGTTTAGTCATTTTGGCCACTAATGTTCATGCTTATTTTGCTCTCATATCCATTTACTTGTATTTTTGGTAGTCCAGGATATCCACAGAACTCTCCTCCATCACCACATCTCAAATGACTTGATTTTCTTCCTGTTGACAATAAAACAATTAAAATATCATCCAAACACAGTATAAAGCAGTATAAAATTACAGACATTAACCATTTGCAGATTTCCTATAGAAGGCGTGAAGATTTGTATTTCTGGACTAAGAACTGGATTCCACTCAAATTATGCAGTGTCCAAACTGGTACAATCTGAAATGACATTGCTCAACTCACCGGGTTGGCCCTGTTGAGATGGGGTAGGACACTGCCACTTGTCATGTAGAGCTGGCTTGGTGGCACCCCAGCAAGTGCCATACCAGACCTGCTGGGGCTGCCATTGAGATGCTGGGCTGTAGGGAGGGTGGTACTTCCACCCAGTGCTGGGACTATAACTCTTGGCATGTACCTGGGTGAGATTGCTATCCCTAGGCTGGTGGCTGGGGACAAAAGGCACAGGGGATGGGCTGGGAGGCTTGAAGGGTCAGGAGCTTCTGGCCTCCCAACTGCTTATTGGGGGTTGGGCCAGCAGGTCCAGTTTCAATAGCAGTTCCTCCACCACCAGTTCAGAAGCCAGTGGATCTCCTGGTGTTTCATCTGCCAGTGGTAAACACAAGGGGTGAAAACAGAGATGCATTACAAATAAAAAGGACAAAAAGGCTCAAGACAAGGGTGTGGAGAACAGGTAGGATTGTGCCAGGCTAGCAACAGCCAGTCAGGAGTTAGCTGGTGACAGCCAATAGAATGTTGGCTGGTAAGAAGAGAAGAATTCTGTTAATGACAATTGAAAGTTAGATAGGGTTTTGTTTTCAGACAGTTAAGGACTGATTGAGTGACAGTCCAGAGGTTAGGGACTGTGAGAGCTAAATTGTGGATAGGAACAACTTAGATCTGTGACAGGATCTAATAGGGAACAAGTTCACAAGTGAGGGTTCTGCTATAGTATTCCAAGTGAGGGAGTTGCTGGTCTGATACCCTGAGACATAGGATTAGCCTGAGGTCTAGAACAATATTAGGGATCTGTTTTGTCCAGAGAAGGATAGTTGCAGAGAGAGGCAGGGACGGTTAGGGGTAGGGTCTAAAAGTGAGGGACTCCCTACCGGTATCCATTCAGAACTCTGAGAGAGAGAGAGAGAGAGAGAGAGAGGGATAACCTGTGGAATTTAAATAGCCTAGTTGGGTAAGGTAGAGATAGATCTGAGAAGGGAATCTTATACCAAGTTTGTGAGAGTCTTAGGTAAAAGTAGCTGATATTCTCTACAGAAAGTGACAGTAAAGTAACAACATGTAACTAAATGTAACAAAGTAAAACTGTAACAAGTGAATATACTAATTGAACAAGTGAAACATTATCAAACGGCTGTTTAAATAAAGTTTTATTGTTAATTTCTTAAAAGACTTGTCTGGGACCTGAATACTTACCATGCTACTATCCATTCAAAATATATATTAAGAATAAAGTGGCAGTCACCAGGAGGTGGTAGGAACACAAGTTAAATAGAATAGTGATTACAAATGAAGTGAATTGACATAATTTGGTGGCAGCGGTGGATTATAAAACCCATGGGGCTGCCACAATAGGAAAATAGTTGGGTGAGTGGGTCTCACCATCACAAAGGGGTCCAAGAACACAAGGAACAGGAATGATGCATGCTCCGTTTCATCCTTAGAGCAGGGACGACTATTGGCTAGGGAGTGCTTTGGTCCCAAGTATGACTTCATGGGCCATAAGGCATCAGTCCAGGCACCTGGATTTGCAGAGTGTGTGAGTGAATCAGCAAGCCTCTGCTTTTCCCAAATTTCCATGAGATGAGAATCCTCCAGGTCTCCACCTGTCCAAAAGAATCAGGAAGCGGATCCTCGGGGAATACTATGTAGATGTGTTCACTTTGCTGAAGCCAAGTGGGGCTTGGCTTCACCAGCAAGAAGGATAAGAAAAAGGCCAAGGCCCATCCTGTTGAGCTCTCTTTCATCAATTGGATGGAGGGTTTTGGCATTTCATGGCCTATCCTGAAAGGGGGAAACCACATGGCAAACCACATGATTAATATTATGAGGGCCAGGTCCATCAGAGGGGGGGGGAAGGCTGCTGCCATTGCCTATGACACAGCCTTCCACCAACATGCATCATAGAGTAACACCAACAGGTGGATTCTCATTGACAGTGACAACTGGTTGTTTGACATCAGCCCAAAGGAAGACCCCTCCAGATCTTCCAAGTGCTTGTGTGTTGGGCACAATACAAAGTGTTGGTCATTCCCTTTAAAGCCCTATATGGCTTGGGCCCAAGTTACTTGAAGGAACGCCTCTCCCTACACAATCTGTCCCACACTCTCAGAACATCAGGGAAGAATCTGTTAGAATATAAGAACATGAAATTGATGACGACTTCACATAGGGCATTCTCAGCTGCAGCCCCAAAATTGTGGAATAACTTGCCGGAAGAGATCCGTCTTATTACCACCTTAGATGCCTTCATGAAGGCACTTAAGACGGACCTCTTCCGGCAGGCCTACCCACCCGACATAGTATAACAGATTATTGAACAACTGTCTAAACCAGATCAATGATGGAAGAGATAACACATGCCTACTGTGCCGAAGGATCCAATTTTATTGTTCTTATTGCTATTTTACTGTTTCCTAATTAACTGTGTAATGTCCTAATTAACTGTGTAATGACTTTTAAGATAATTAATTATAGTATAGATTGGTGCAAACTGTATTTTAATAGTATGTTGGAATCCCGCCTTGATCTGAAGGGAGAGGCAGGAAATAGAAATAATAATAATAATAATAATAATAATGAGTTCAATATGGGCGCATGCAGGCCCAGTGCAAGTTTGAACATTATTGAGAGCTTTGCATGGGCCCACATGCCAAGCTGATGTGTTTGCAACCTGTGGGCTCTCAGCAGACCTTTCGATTGGGTTACCCCACCACAGAAGCCTCCGGCAAAAAAGATGGTGCATCCAGCTCCAAAACTGGAGTATTTGGGGGTCCAAAATGAGCATGCTGTAGCTGCATGGATGTGTTTTCATCTTTCCCTTACACTCATGTGCTCTGAGGCCTTGATTCCATTCCTTTGCAGCTATCCCTTCAAGAAAGCATTCATTTTCCTTGAGCTAGGCTTCATGTGTGGTTTCAGGATGCTGGTGGTGGGCCCTCATGTGGAAATTGGCCTGGGACATATCTCAGGTCAAGACAAGATCCAAAAAGTGGAAAAGGTGAGGCTGGCAGGGTGGCTGGCCCTTTTACCTCACCACCCATGCCTAACCTCAGAGTGTCCCCCTCCCCTTGGGGTGATGCCCCAAAAAGCCCCAGGGAGAGTTCCACCTCATACACCACCTGTCTCACCCCCCTGGGTCATCACTCAATGATGCCATTCCTCCTGAGCTTTGATCTGTCTGCTATGCCTCTTTTGACCACACAGTCAGATTGAACTGGCCAAGTGGATGGGGAGCTCTGTTGGCCAAATGTGACATAGCTTCAGCATTCTGACTGCTTCCCGTCCACCCTGATGATTTCTGTCTCCTTGGCTTCAAATCTGAGGGCCAATGTTATTTTGACAAGGCCATGCCAATGGGTTGCTCTGTCAGCTGTGCAGCATTTGAGACATTCAGCTACTTCTTTGAGTGGGACATCAAGAGCCAAGCCACCTCCCCTCTGGTCACCCACTACCTTGATAACTTCTTGTTCATTAGTTAGGCTGGAAGTGATGGTTGTGCTAAGCTTAGGTGCACTTTCCAGACCCTGGGAATTCAGTGAGATTTAGTGGCTGGGGCCTCCCATCTGCCTAAGGACAAGCTCCTATCACTTCGTTCCATGATCCAGGCTTCCCTGTTGGCCCAGAGGGCTGCCCTTAAGGAAATCCAGGGTGGTCTCCCCAGGCAGAGCCTTTTGCACCTGGCTGGCCCAGATAAAAGTGAAGCATCACCACATCTGCCTTATCAAGGGCATCAAGCAGGACTTCAACTTGTAGAAGGGGTTCCTCAGGGAATACAGTGGGGTCTCCCTGTGGCAGCATCCCTGGGACTTGTGACAGGGCCTTCAGGTTCATTCAGATGCTGTGGAAAGCTTGGGCTTCAGTGTTTTCTTTCAGGAAAGCAGTATGTTCCTGGTGTGACAACCAGTCAGTTGTCAAGATCCTCAATCACCAACGCTCCAAGTCCAAGAGGGTCATGCTCCTGGTCCACCATTTTTTGCTCTTCTGTCTCCACAAGAACATCACATTCAAGGCCCATTTTGTGCCTGGCCTAGAGATTAACATTGCAGACGCTCTGTCTCATTTTCAAGAGACCAGTTTTCAGTAACTCGCTCTCAGAGCAGACCCCTCGCCCATGCCCTTCCTGGAGGAACTGTGGGAGGTTGGATATCTGCTGTGATGCAGGACGTCTTGTCTTTACTGGCCCCAGACACCCTCAGAACCTACAAGAGACCTGTCACCAAGCTGTCCGCCTTTTGGGGGTTACTGGCCTTAGGGCCCACTGGCCAGTGCGGTCCCACACCCTCCTGCAGTTCATGGTGTTTTACAGAGGGGCGGGTAAGAAATAAATATTATTATTATTATTATTATTATTATTATTGTCTGGTTGAGGGAAGATGGGATCGTGCCATGGACCATTGTAGTCCACTTAGCTGGGGGTTCTTGGATGCATGTTCATCTTTCTTTGACAGGAGAACTTTGGAGGGCTGGAGAAGGACACATGCAGGCAGCAGGGATGGTAGGAGACCTATTTGTTTCAAGTTACTCTCCAGGCTCTCTGGGCAGCTTGACCAGGCCAGCCTGTTCAGGGCTGCCATGATGCCAGCTTCGGGGTGGCATTGGGGCATGTGTCATCTGAAGGCCATGCCTCCACGCCGCCCCAAAGCAGGCTGAAGCTACTGGTCTGTTTTGCCCCTTAGTGTTATTAATCAACAGGATTCAGGCTGAGGCTTCCCATAGTCATCTCCAGCACAATCAATGTAATGTTTTGATTCTTTTATTGGTTGAAATCAAATTGTAAATATTCACTGGAAGCATTGTTCCTTTCAAGGCAAGAACAGAAACTAGACAAGTAAAATATGATTTCCTAGAGCAGCAACACCTGGCTTTAGGTCCTGAATTACGCCAAGCAGGCCCACCCAATATTTCTGACATATTGTTGTACCACAGACAACATCAAACCTTATTGTAGAATGTTACTAGATGAATGGCATCTAAAATTTCTTTCTTAGTGAGTGATAGCTTGTTAATCCCAGAGTTCTGGGATCAAATCTAATATATTCCCTCACATAGAACATTAATCATATTACATCCCAAGGCTCTGCATTGTAGTGATGGAATTATGAGTCTTCTGCTAAATAGTTACAAGGGACTTTGTCCCTGCTGGTGACTCATCAACCTTCTGTGCCTTCTCCACACAGTTAAGGTGTCTAATTCTCTATCTCCTGGTGCAGAATGTTGATAAAGAGGTGTGGAATATTGTCTCATGAGGAAGGGGAGAAAGCAACATCCAAATACAGTGGTCCCCCGGTTTACAAAATTAATTCGTTCCAGCACCCCTTTCTTAAACTGAAAAGTTCGTAAACCGGGGCCCCTTAAACCAGCCCCCACACCATTTGAATTTCCCGCCGCTTTCTTTTCTTAAACTGGGTTTTTTTCCGTAAACCGGGGCCGTTTTTCCGGCCCCGGCTCTTTCTTAAACCGGGGTTTTCGTAGGCTGGGGGATTTGTAAACCGGGGGACCACTGTACTATTAAAATTTCATGACTAGTTATCAATATCTTTGTTAATTTATCATTAATTATTTACACCCCTCTTATTGGAATATGGGGTCTCATATTTTCATATCTGATAGCTAGTGACAAGTATGTTTTTAAGAGGTCTTTGGAACACTAGGAAGTTTCACATGGAAAAGGCACAAAGTTATGTAGAAGACTAAAATATTACTAAATAAGGATTAAATAAGTTTGCTGACTACTCCATCCTCCCCCAGACTTTCCGCATATCCTCTTTCAATACGGACTGAGCGAGTCTCATTACAAGGTAGTTACAGACCATATTTCCTTCTCACCCTAGGCTGTGTCCCTATTCTCCTTTCCTATCTCCTTTCCTATCCAGGTGTTGTCTCAAACCCAATTAAAATCATCTATCGATCTCGAATCCTATTGTCCATGCCATGGGAAAAACATCGGGTCTTTGTTACACTGCAGCACAGAACCATGTACCCATGAGGCTATGAAAACAGATTTAACTATCAACCCCAGACATACCCACCTTGCACACAGTGTCCCACAGTTGCTTTCAGTTTGCTGATGGACCCTTTGTGCAGGTAAGGTCTCTCTCACTGTAGGCCTACATTTCCAGCATTGTGTTAATTCTCTCATAAAACAGACACATTAGAAAAGCATTTAACCATCTTGGATTTAAATGTGCATTCTTAGTACAACTAGGTACGATTTTGAAGGGAAAATTTACAAAAGCAAACAAGAGCACAAAAAAGCTTGACCCAAAATAGCAATAAAGGTAAACGGAGATAAAACAGATATCCTTAGCCTACTGAGTTGATTGAGATATTCCCACTTCCTTTGCAACTGCACTCAAAACAGTTTTCATCATAAATTTCAATACACATCACATACAACCACAGATTTTCATATCCTTTCAGATGATAAGAAAAACTGACAAAGGTTGTCATTTGCTTTCTTTGTACAAAATCAACACAATAGTGTTGCTCTTGAAAACCAAGCTTAAGCTTCTGTTATTATCTCTCGACAGATAGATGTATCCTGGAAAAGTGTGCATTATAGAAAATCAGTTATTTGAATATGAAGATATCAGCTTTCCTGCTTATAAAAACACATCATATAGATTTCTATGTCAACAGCACTTCCATTATTGGACATCTCATTTCTGAATATTTTGACTCTTATTTTCACGAGCTCCTAATTCCCTCCCTCCGTCTCCCAATTCTATCTCTTGTCCTCCTTTCCAGTAACAGGGAAATGGTGCTAATACTGACAGTTTGGAGCAATATGCTAACCTCTCTTTGAGCTAAATGCTTTCTGTCATTTTTCTTTGCCACCATACTTAGGCTTTACCTTTCCTTTTTCTCCACCAAGCTTATTGTCTCTAAATTTGGGGCAGTGTCCTTTGACACCAGATGAAACTCTGTTGCTTTATACCCAATGAGAGTGCCAGATACAAAAGTTGGTGAAATAAGACCATAATTTCAAGAATCAAAATACACTAACCAATGTGATATGTGTTCACAAATTTGGATGAGGAAACTTGGGGCTGAAACAAATGCCCCTGAAGATAGCTGCAGCAACCACACACCATGACCCAAATCCAGCTTTTTGCTAGCCAAAACAGAAGTGGCAGAAAGCTGCTCCTTTTTGAGCAGGCAAAAAGCTGTTTTCCCACCATAGCCACAGCTTCGTGGTGCTTCTGCAGTGTGCAGCGTATAAACACTACGCCACTGGAGTGCTGCAAAGCTGCCCACTGTGTGGGTGGTTGGGCAGCTTCACAGCAGCTTCCTGCCAGCTTGGGGTGCATTGATTAAATGACATGTCCCCAAGCCACTGGGAAGCTTCCATCTGTTTCACTCCTCAGTTAAGCTGGGTCTCCAAACTGGGGATTTTCCAGGATCAAAAACCAGGGTATATACCATGTAGTTTATCCTAGATTGATTTCTTGAAGGAATCAGAGGATTTCCAAGGTGTTTCCCCAGGTGATTCTGGTTATCCTCTTTCCTAAGGAAGTCATCTTGGGGCAAGAACCCACCTCTCATCTTCGGAATGGGTACATTCTTTCACCTTGCAGTGCCATCAAAAGCCTTCAAAGAGAACAAATTGAAACTAAGAGCTTGCAAAACTAAGAGCCTGCATTCCATCAGTTGTGACATATATGGAACAATCAACCATTTAGCCAAATAATAAATAATAAACCATATACCAAAGTTAAATATTATATATAATATAGCATGGAGTAGGTAAAAAAACATGTCCAGTGATCAAACATGGCATGGCAACAAATTGTACTCACTGGCAGTTTCCACGCTACAAGAGGTGGGTAGCTGGGGAACAGAAATAGTGAAGAGGCCTGAATCATGCCACACTGACTTAAATAGCCCCACATGTGTTGGAAATGACACAACAACAGCAGCAGCAGCAGCAGCAACAACAACAGTAAGACCAGCCTAATGCCAGCATCACAAAACATTCTGACACCTCATTTGGCCAATAAATTGGAGAGAGCAAAACCCATCATGTGATTGGGGGTGGTACACTTGGTACACCATGCCAGCAGGGCCACCTATATCTATGATCTTTTTCTTCATGCCTCCACCACCTACAACAATTTAGGGCCAATACAGACCTGCACTAGAGTTCTGCCAGTGTCCAGGCGCCATTATGGCATGCGCCCATCCATACAGGGCATGCCATGATGACACACATGCAACACAGCACCCAAACGGTGATGGCCAGAAGGGGTGTCATGATGGTGCATGAGCGTGCCAATAATGTCCCTTCTAGGAAGCTGATTAACCTGATTTTCTAGCATTCTACACAATCCTCTGCAACATAAATAAAATTGAATAAAATAATTCATTAAATAAAAATGGCATTACATCACAAGCACACCTTATCTCTTTGTGCATATCAACAATCTTCGTGCATATCAACAATCTTCATTTTTAAATCAAACAAGCTCACAATATAGTCACTGCTTCCCAGCTTACTAAAACAATAACAATCATTGTTTCCTAAGTGATAATTATACAGTAGACTGTTTGTATCCATGGATTCTTTATTCATGAATTCATACATCCACAGCTTGTAAATATTAAAATACATATATAAATTCTATAAATTCTAAAAAGCAAACATAGTTTTTGGCCTTTTATATAAGGGACAGCATTTTCCTATACATTGCATTTAATGGGACGCAAGTATCCATGGATTTTTGGTATTTATGGGGGGCCTGGAACCAAACCCTGCAAATACCATGGGCGCACTGAAGGATAATTACATCACTAAAGTTTGTCAAGCTCAACACAATGCAGCCATAGAGTCCATTCCCGTCCACACACTCTGTAATTTACTTAGCTTAACAATTAACCCAGGACTAGTGATGTGACGATTATTTGTCATGGTTCACTAAAGACACAAACTGCTGATTTCTTGGCCCCTTTAATTGTTTTACCTACGAGTGGAGAAATTTGCCACGTGATCACATAGGTGTGAGAATTTTCACATGGTTCAATTGCAAATGTGATAAAGGGACAGGAAATTCCATTTGAAGTTCTTTGTTCCAAATTGTTTTATTGTTTTATAGCAGCATTGTATTAATTCTCACACTCAAGTCACATACAAAGCTGTCTTGCCAATGAGATGCTGTTTTTGCAATGACTGGATTCCCATTTATCAAAGCTCAAACATAAAATGCCACACAAAGGAGGATGGGGGTGAGATCTAGTTTCGGAGAGAGACAATGTAAAGAAGACAAGCTGGATTAGTTTTGACAACAAGTCCTATAGTTGAAAGGGGGATTATGGAAGCTGTAGTCCAAAGTACGTTTTCCAAGCTCTAATTTTATTTCTCTACCCTGCTCTCTTCAGCACATACACTACACTGAACTGTGTTATGGAGTCTAGTTATTGTTGGACTGCAAGGTCCAGCTGTCCCTACCTGGGGTAGCCAATGCTGAGTAAAGCTGGCAGCTGCAGTCCAACAACATCCGGATCTTGGAAGCTATGCAGAGTCAATCTGCCCTGGTTAGTTCTTGGATGGGAAACTGCCAGGGAAAAATACTAGGTACTAGGTGCTGTAGGCTAGCTTTCAGAGGAAGGAACTGGCAGGATTCCTCACTTAAGAAAACTCTAGGAAATTTGCAGTATCCCCATAAGTTCATGGGCTTCTTGAAGGTACCTGTGTGTGCATACATAAACACACATAGTGACACACAAACAGAAAGAGAGAGGGAGGGAGGGAGACTGTTATTTCTTCAGTCCCTGTAGCCAGATATCTGGCCCTGTAGCACCAGAGGGGCAACAAGATGAGTCCTAGAGAGCACAGCTTGCATTTACATAGAAACGCAGAGTTGGAAGGGACCCCCAAAGGCCATCCAATTCAACCCCTTCTGCCATGCAGGAATACATCGAGTGTTAGACTTGCAAGGGACCCAAGGGCCATCCAGCGCAACCTCATTTGGTTTTGCAGAAATACATAGAATCCTATAGTTGGAAAGAACCTCCAAGGGCCATCCAGTCCAACTCTCTTCTGTCATGTGGAAACACACAGTATCCTAGAGATGGAAGGGACCTCCAAGGGCCATCCAGCCCAACCCCTTTAACCATGAAAGAATACATAGAATCCTAGAGCTGGAAAGGATCTCCAAGGCTATCCAGTCCAACCCTTTTCTGCCATGCAGAAATACATAGAATCCTAGAGTTGGAAGGGACCCCAAAGACCATCCAGCTTATGTGTTGATGTCCATGCACACACCTTCAACTAGAATAACTTCTATGATCCAGATGTTTTTGGATTTTAGCTCCCAGCATTTCTCAGCATTGTCTACACCAGCTAGAAGATGCTGGGATTTTCAATCTAACAATACCTGGAGAGCTACATGTTACAACAAAGTCTGTAGCTTCTATTTCCACCCAAATGATACCCATGACTCCTTCCCAAGAATTCTGGTTAAAGTGGCTGCAAATTTGTAAGCACTGGAACCTCATCTTTAATTGGAACAATGTTGAAAAATGCTGGGAGCTACAATTCAACAACATCTGGATCAAGGAAGTTGTGCTAGTTGAAGATATGTGTGCAGACACCATACACACACACACTGGATGGCCTTCCAAAACTAGGATTCTATATATTCCTGCATGGTCAAAGGCGTTGGGCTGGATGGTCCCTGGGGGTTTCTTCCAACTTTAGCATTCTACATATTCCTGCATGTCAGAAGGAGGTTGGACTGGATGGCCCTTGGGAGTCCCTTCCAACTCTAGGATACTGTGTATTCCCACATGGTAGAAGAAGGTTGGACTGGATGGCCCGTGGAGGTTCCTTCCATCTATAGGATTCGATGTATTCCTGCATGGCAAAAGGGATTGGACTAGATGGCCCTTGGGTGTCCCTTCCACTGCTTGCATTTTCTATTTAAAATGCAAGCAGTGCTCTCTAGGACTCATCCCTTTGCCCCTCTTGTGCTACAGGGCCAGATATTTGGCTATAGGGGCTGCAGAAATAACAAAGTGTGTGTGTGTGTGTGTGCGTGTGTGTGTCCCCAAGAAGCCCACGAATGTATGGAGAGCCTGCAAATTTCCTAGGGTTTTCTTTAGTGAGGAAACCTGAAAAGTGATTTTGCCAGTTCCTTCCTATGAAAGCTAGCCTACAATACTTGGTATTATTCCCTGTGGTCTCCCATACAAGTATTAACTAGGGCTTCAAAAACCCAGATGTTGTTGGACTGCAGCTCCCAGCATTTCTCAGCATAGGCTACCCCAGCTAGGGACTGCTGGTCCTTGCAGTCCAACAATAGCTAGATTCCATAACTCAGTTCAGTGCAGTGTTATGTGCTGAAAAGAGTAGGGCAGAGAAAGAAAATTAGAGCTTGGATAAAGTACTTTGGACTACAGCTCGTACAAACTGGACTTGTGGACAAAACTGAATCTCAACACCTCATTGGCAAGATAGCTTTACATTTACTAGTGTGTGAAAATTCACACCCTCTTGCACCCCTGCCATTTTATTGCAATAATACCATAAAGTAAATGAACAAGCTTCAAAAGAAATTTCATGCCTCTGATTGGAATGACTGATTGCTGGCCATCGTGAGAGATGAGACATTGTAATTATTTCACACTTTTCATGCGGGGGAGAAAAGTAATTTTATTGCCCACCATTTTTCAGGCACGAGGAGGATTATTCCCTCATTTTACAACACTACCCAGGACTGGTTGGTGTCAAATAATATTTTTCACAAATGGTTCATTCAGGTGTTAATAATATTTTTCACAAACAGGCATTTCATTACTCATTTTCCCCCTTGTGGCTTTTCACAAATCCAGCAATTGACAGGAGTACAGGGAAAGTGGAACATGGCTGCTGGGTCATACTTCTGAGGAATCATTTGGTATATCTGTCATTAATAGCTGACTTAGTACTATTAAATCTGAACTACACCATGAAAATGCCCCTTTCCTTCTCTAACTCTCTGTGTCTAATCAATCAGTTGTTATGATATAATGGCTCTCCTTGCAAAGATAGTGCCAAAAAATTCAGCACATAGTTGATGGCATCCTGAGACATGTAATTCACAAAGCTTTGTTAAAGTACTACAGATCTTCCTGTCACTGACAAATTGCATCAAATCCCCAAGGGGCTCAATTTAACAACAATGATCATTGGCCAGTTAGCACACCATTTTTGTTCTATTTGGAACTTCTCTGGATGCTTTTTCCTCAAATCTTCTTCATGTTGGTCTCGTTGAGCTTAACAAGTTCTGCTCAGCATGTCTATGAAATTTACAGCAGATCCTTTTTGTGCTGAAATCTCCATCTTCATCTTTGTTAAAGAAAAAAAAAGGGGGACCCTTGGCCTTAAGTTGTTTAGCTTGGAGACAACATAAGAAAAGTTTGCCAAATTAATGTTTAGCTCTCAAGGCTTTATCTGAAACCCTAGAATGGTTTAAGGTACAATTCCAAGCATATTTAATAGAAAGTAACTGTTCCAGTGTGACTTAGAAATGTAAGATTATGGAATCATAGAATCATAGGGCTCATTCCCTCTACAATTTGCAGCAAATCGCTGACCAGGGTATATGACCCTTGTTCCCACTTGAAACCAATTCCTATCATTATTCGATCGATTTTAATTCGGATAAAGTAGAGCAAACACAAAAAACCCACCGTGGTGCTGCCTTTGTTGTTCGCGTGACATCTCTCTGTGTGTGTTTTTAAATACAATTAATTAATGAATCAATAGAATGGCTCAGCTACTACTTGCAAAGGCAAGCAGTTGCTAAGCCATTCTACTGATTCATCAATTAATTGGAATTAAAAAAAACACATGCCGCTGTGTCCTACATCCTCCTCTTCCTTCCGAGTCCCTTCCTGCCTTCCTGGGTGGCTGACAGAGGCTTTCTCCACCCCCTCCTCCCTCCCTCCCTCCCTTCCTGGGTGCCTGGTGCAGGTTCTCAGCTGCACAGCCTGGTGTGCCTGAGGAGGCAGATGCACCTTTTGATCCATGTACTAAGGGAAGAATAAGAAGAGAAAGAAGAAGCCAAAATGTCAGGAGATGGGCCCTGCTGCCTTTGCTGCTGCCTGAGTGGGACCTGGTCTGGGAAGCACCCCCTCCACCCAGGCAGTAGAGCTGTGGTATCAGGAAGGGCTCCCTGGCCAATGGAGCGAACAGCTGGCATGAGGAATGGGTGCATTGTCTGGGAGGAACTTGTTGCAACCAATAAAAACTAGACTATCTGAAACCACCCAGAGGACCTTTTTGGCAACTGGTCCCAGATTATGGAATGGGCTGCTGGATGGGATCCATCACATTACCACCCTAAACAGCTTTTAAAAAGCCGTTAAGATGGCTCTCTTCCGGCAGGCCTTTCATGAATAGATACCTGGCCACCAGATGTAAGCCTAACCTATTTATCCCAGATTCATTGTTGTAGTCATTTCTTGCCAGTGTTGTTATTTTAAAATATGTTTTATATTGTAAATTGTTTAACTGTATTTTATTGGGGGTGGGGGGTGGAATATGGATTATATGTTTTAATGTTGTAAGCCATCCTGGCCTGCACTCTGAAGAAGGGCGGGGTAAAAATTAATTCATCATCATCATCATCATCATCAATCATCTCCCTTTTGAGACTTACTACTTCAAATAGGTCTCAGCTACTTTTCAGACAGTATAGCTTCTAGTTCTTATAAAATAGCATTTAAACAACATGACCAACTTCTTTTGCATGTAAAAGTGACCAATATGGTTGCCAAATCTCAGGGCACTGTCTCCTGACTCAGGGAATTGCAGTGTTCCTCTGAGCTTCTTGGGAGGGAGACCAATATCAGGAAAGACAACACTGGAAAAGGAGAATGTCTGACTCTTTTTTGTATGAGGTGGCCTTAAGACTTGGGATCTCTGCCCGTGCCTTCTTCTGCTGATGTCAGGGGTCCTATGTATTTGCATATGTATTTCATTTGCAAAGAATTAGTAAGGGTAAGCAATGTTTTCTGAGATGTCACGGTCTGCTTCTACAGTTAGTTCTTGCTTTCTCCTCCACAGCCATGTTGCAGAAGAAATCATTTCACAGTGATATTCCTCTTCTTGGACATGTAGAAAAGTCCATTAAAAGTGTAATCGGCAAAAGAAAATTTATTGCTGCTTCTCAAGACCACATGGTAAAAAGAACATCTGAATATTTTGACTTCTCGGAGGAATTGTAGGTTAATTTTACAGACATAGGGTAGCTGCTATAACTGATTAAACATTACCTACATCCAAGCATGTGCCATGTACTCTGATGGCTTTTTAAAGGTGCTTAGTGAGAAGGAATAACTTTCAAAAATATGTTTATTAATTACACTTATAGAATATTTTCTTCCAGGGAGCTCAAGGTGGCATGCCTGGCTCTTCTCTTCAACCTTCTTACTTTATTCTCCCATGAGCCTCAGAGTGGATCAAAGTCATCCAGTTAGTTGCATGGTCCATCAGGGTCTAGTACCTGTATCTCTCAAACTAAAATGCAAGATTCTTGCTATTAAACCACACTGTCTCTAAAGGGGAATATTTGAGAAACAGTTAGAAAATAAACTGTTTTGATCATGAATCTGTGGGCACAGGTGGAGAAACTGTTCTGAAAGTTTATGAGCTTGAATCCTAAAAAAAGACCACATGAGGTGGATGTCTTTTATTTTTTAAGCAACTCTCTCAGAATTATTTTATATTTTTCATTTGTTACTAGTTGTAGTCAGCTTAGCTTTGATTTATGGCAATCCTATAAATAAGAAATTATTAGAGAAGGCATATTATTTTGAGGGTGTTAAACTTTATGAAAGCCATAAATTGGTTTTCTAGACCATGTATTATCAAAGAGAGGGGATGACCAAAGTATCAGTTTGCAGATTATGCCATGGTAGTGGGATACTGGAAATAAAGCGTGTTCATATAAACAGCTGCAGTTCAAGCATGCCATATCAATGAAATGTCCTATCAAATGAACTAGGAATACAAACAAATAAGGGCAATGTCACTCAAACTAGGCAGTTTTCTTATCTATTTTCTGGTGACAAAATCTAGGAAATGACTATATACATATACATATCTTTGGGCAAACTCATTTTCATGTATTAGTATTAGTTTGTTGTTAGGTGTTCTTATGAGTTATACTGCATAAATATGAATATTAGACTTTGATGCATAAGGCAGGAAAGCTGTTTGTTTTCAAAGTCTGCACAAATTGTTAGGAATTCATAGTGGACAGGTTTGTCTATGGTATAGATCCTGTCCGTGTGTGTGTGGGGGGGGGGGGAGATCCAAGCCTTTCTCTAAAGTGCAAATTGGAAATTCTCTACAACTCTCTCCTTCCTGCTGATAAGGTTCCATTTATGACAGCTATCAGGGATTAACTATGTTATTTACTTCAACTGATTGGAGACCTGCTGAACTGGCTCACACTGTCATATTCCCCATTGTGAGCTTTCCTGCTGTTTCCAGAGTGGTTGAGTAACTCTTCTGGATTTGAAAGAGGATACATATCTATATTTAATTGGCTGCATTGTCCATGCAACCCATTTGTTCTCTACTGCCTAGACAACTTAAGAATTATTATCACTACCTGAAGCACATATTCACTTCTGCCATTTCTAAGGACGTGTTTTTGTTGTTTGAATCATTTATAGAGCAACACTGAGGCCATATTTTGCCCAACACAGAGGAATTCCCTTCACTTTTAGGAGACAGCCCTCAAGTTAGAAAGAAGTTGAATAAATTCATGTTCTTTACATTGGAAGGTGAGAAAATCCATGTGTGTGTTTTAGTCTGTAGTCCCTTAAATTTAGCTAAATCACTTATGGGTCTTTTTTAGCACACGTTTGCCCTCACTTTGAGAAACAGTTTGCATTGACAATAAACTTCTGTTGATTTCTGTTGCTATCTTTTTCTGTATTTCTAATAAATAAAAATTATTTTTTCTGCAAAATAAACTTGGCCTTCTACCTCATTCTCATTTAGAGTCACTCTGGTAAATTGTCCATGTTTAAAATTTTCAGCCTGTAAGGTCCTGTAGTGAGTTAATGCCTGGAGGAGCTTACCTCCAAATCAGTGCAGTGATCTTGACAGTGTCTTCATGTTGACTCCAATGCATGGAGACAATGCCAATGGATTTGCTCAGCAAGATTAAGCCAGAGGAGTTTTGTCATTACTAATATGTAAGAATTGCCCTGGAGGATATAGACTTTTTTTTATCCCTGTGGCAAGATTTATTTTCTTCCCAATCTCATAGAAAGTGTTTACATGTAGAAAAAAAGCTCTATTATTTAGATTTATCACTTTCCACATGTGGATAGTAATGGAAACACAGACAGAGATAGCAGGGCTAATATGCTCCTGTCTTCCTTAACTAATTCAACACTGTTTATGCAGTACATGACTAACTTTTATACTCTCATGCACAAACTGACACACAATTTTACCATTTTTAAACAACACCTCCCACCTGTGACATCACAAGAACCTGCCCCCAGACTCAACTTTTAGCCCTGAAGTATTAGGGAACGGGAGAAAATTAATCTAGCAGATCCCTTCTGCTAGGGAAGGTTTCTCCCATAAAAAAGACTGAAATGACCCAAGGTTATCATACGAAATGTAATTCTTCCAAGATAGGCAAGATATAGGATTTTACTGTCCCAGTTTTGTACAGGAAAGGTGGAGGTGATGATATGAGTGGGTTTAGGTACAGTTTGCACAGACTCCCAATTGACCATCCTCCACCCAACTATAGATACTCCAAAAGAGTATTTGCCATCCCACTTCCATTTTGTTTATCCCTAGAGATGCTCTCGAACAGATCAACAAAGCCTTGTTTATCATGGTGCAGCACATGGGTCAATTTGAAACTAAGTATTTTTCTCTCTCCTTCTCTCCTCATTCCAAAACAAAGTTTTGCCCATTCCGGGTAGTTTGTCATTTTTAAAAGACAAAAGTGAAATAAAACTAAAAGCAATCGCACAAAGGGTGCAGCAGGTGGGCCAGAAAGCTGTCCACTTTCCTCACTGTTGTGGGACTTATTGCCAGCCAATTGCCAGCCTCTCGTCTAAGTTCTTTTAACATCATTAAAGTACCTAAGTTTTTTACTTCCTCCAGACAATGTTACCAAGAAACATTATATGCTATTTGTCCAGATTTAAATGTAGTGAAATATCACTTTGCTGCATTGTCTCACCCACCCTTATCTCTTTTCTCTCCAAAAATCACATATAACTGGAGGACACAGGCAATTCAGAAGGGCTTAGACATGTGATGCACATTCAGGATGGAGGGCAAGAGAGGTATCTTATTTTACTAGCAAAATCAATCCAGGAGTACAAAAGTAATACACTCCCAGACGTGAGGATAAGAGACCTTCCTCCAGGCTATGGATTATATAGCTGATGTATTTGGGTTACATTAGCATTTCACACCACATAGATTGGATTTCAGTCACATCTTCCAACAGTGTAAAAACAAAAAATGGAGAGTCTTCAGGGAGTGAAAGCATGACATTTTCTTTATGCTTTCTTGCTGGATGTGGAGTGCAAAGCTCCCACAATCTTTTCACTTTCTTTACCTGGTCAGTCAGCTTATAACTAAACTGGGTGGGATCACATGATGACATCATCAAAGTATGGTTTGTTTGTTTTTAGTGCAAGTTTGCCTCCATCTTAACATTATAACGCTAGGAGTGCCAGATGTTGCCTTATATAGAAATGAGACAGTTGCTCCAGCTAGCTCAGAATTGTCTGCAATAGAATCTCAGGACTGTCTACTATGTATAAAATCCTTTACAAAGAGAAGAACTTCTTTGGCCTAGAGGATACTTTGGATCCAGTGAATCCTTTGTCCTAGATGGGTGGAGAACAAAGCAATCTTCACCTATTCCCTCCTCCCAATCCATCCCACAATGGCTGAGGTTGTACATTGGAATGCAGCGCTGTCCCCATAGATCCATATTATTCCCCCCTCTGTTCACACTTTATCAAGCCCTGGTGGAGAAGAAAGGGAGGAGAACATAATTCAAGCCATAGTGTAGCAGGGAAATCAGGCTGGTATAAATGGTGTTGAAATGAGGGTGCACTCGTGGATGGAGTGAACTCACCCTTTATTTCCCCAGAAACCCAGAGCAGCTATATTTTCATGATCTGAATTGCTTCCTCCTTTCTTCCCCATCTTACCAGTAAGAAACAGCAGTGGCAGCTCTTCCCAAAGTTTCAAAGCTAGGAGGGGGTGGTTTGGGGCAAAGTTTATGGGCAAGAGAACAGACCCTTTGCACTATCAGAAAAGGACATGGATGCACATAATCAACATCCACACATACACATTTTACTAACAGGATGCCCACTAAAATGTCCTGAAAATCTGTTCCAGAAGATGGAAGGAAACCCACAGAACAGTGAGAAGGTATTGTGACTCAAACTACAAGGAAATGATAATTAAAAATGGCATCTCTCTTCTGACTTTCAGTGGGAACATCCTGAGCAAAATTCCACTTAAGGGCAGTGCTACTGGAGGAATACAAATCTGAATCTGACCCACTAAATGTCAGCAAATCTCTATGAAATCCAACAGGATTCTTTCACTAGGTCACATTGAGGTTCCAGAGACTGGATTTGGAATTTCATCATGCAAAGCAGGTGCTCTGTTACTGGGTCAGACTAAGACTGGAACTTCGCTGGTATGCTGGTTTAAGGATCTCTTGCCTGGCCATATATCCATGAAATAGCTGCACAGAGACAGGAAAATAAACCTTTGAAATGATTCACACTTGTATGTGAGAATAAAATTTCTGAAGATATATGTCTCTATTCTGTCATCTCATTGTGGTATGAAGCTAACCCCCCTTGGACTTTCAGATCCAATGCCAGAAGAAGGAAGGTTCTTCCAAGCTGGTAAAGATTCAAGTTTGACTCTGACTGTGTGTCTGCCATCCAACAATCAGCCAATTGTCATAGGAAGTCTGGCAAACAGTAAAAAAAACTGGCCAGAGTTACTGTGACTAATGATTGTATTGCATAGTTGGGCTTTCTCCACACCTGTGAGACTTCCGCCACTGAAGAAATCACAGTCTTCAAGTAATGAAAAATATATGCCTCTTACTGTATCTGTGTAAAGAAAGAAGTAAAAACTTCTAGAGTGGGGCAGAAATATTCAAATAAATGCATAAATAAACAAACAAACTAAAACAAATGTTTAAAAGCTTAATTTAGTGATGCATTCATGTAAAAGGGAACATACTCCTGTTTGTCTTGATTCTGCCACCAGCCCATACCACTTGATGACTTTATGTTCTAGTATTGCAAGACAGTATTTTCCCTGGATCCATTTTCTCAAAACCAACATACAAAAGGAAACTGTGAAAAATAGTTTGGGGGGCAGGAGAGGCAGTGGTATAATTTATAGAGATAATGTATTTATTATTTATTTATTTGAATTATTGTTCCTTTTTTTCTTGATATGACACCCATATTGAAATCTACCTATCGTTTCTATTTCTCCCACCTCCCAGAAGTACTTCAATCCATTCTGGAACAGGAATGACAAGGAAAGAATGTTAGCAGGGTTATGAGATATTCAAGAAACATGAACATGACAAACTTTCACCTCTGTACTTATTAGCTACATGAAGGGCTAAATGTGGGAATATCAGCCAAAGTAGCCATGCTATTGGAGCTCCTCCAGCATTAGACATACTTTAACCTGTCTCTCTGACCTCCACTTTTAGATAGAGCCAGTAGTATTCAAGGTACTTTCCCTATGCAATGTGTAACTCTTTACATTCAAAATTGGAAGAAACAAAACTAAAGATTTTATTTAAAAACACTTATAAGATGGCTCTTTCAAAACTTTAGACTCGTTTTTCTAAATACAAGTTGCACAATTTTCAAAATGTATGTTGCTTTTAGATAGACACCTCAGTGCTTAAAACTAAATGCAGAGATAGACTCATACAGGAAACACACATTTTTCTTCCTGTGCCAGGAGCAGAGTGCACTCCACATTGTGCAACAAAATAAATATAGATCAGAGCCTTAGGAACTGCTGAGCCATTAAAACAGTTTACACAGCATCATAGATAATTACAATTATCCACCTCTTAGGGATATCGGAACTGCCAATTTTCTGCAAAGGAAAATAAATAAATAATTCAAAGCAGATGTTGACAACCCAAACTGGTTTAGTAGGGAGCTTTAGGCAGGGCTGTCAGCAGTAAATGTGAAAACGCTGATAGAACTATAAAATATTCTTGTGCTCTGTGTGTTTTTAAAGTAGCAAAAATGTGCTTACTTGCAGATGATCCATTTTAGAAGACAAAAAGAATGGAAAAGGCTTGTCAGGTCAGCTTGAATCATTAAAAACCTTGGTTTCAGGCCAGGGAAAGGAATATGAGTGAAAGCTAAGAGATTTGGTCACTATTACAGAAATGATATATATAAGCAACTCTCTCTCTCTCTCTCTCTTTTTAACATAGGGTATGCAATTTGTGCTGCATTTAGTGAATTAAAATTGATTTGTTCCCATAAACACAACACTTGCTCTCAACTCCTCCTCCATCCTATTCTTACCTTGTCTTTCTAGAAATCTTAGCTCCAGGCTACTTCTAAGTTACCCTTGAGGAAAAATGCATCTAAACCAAGTGAGAAATATAATAGGGATGTGTAAGAAATTCACTCTTCCCTTTTGTTTTGTTTCTACACATTTTCCCTATTTGCCCCTTCCAGACATAAGTTGTAGTTGGAGATCAGTATAAATTGGAGCTTTTAAGGTGCTACCTATAAGAAAGAAAATATAATCCAAGACATAGAATTCATAGAAAGAAAACTGTGTCCAGTTTTAAAATGATCACAGATATGCTGTAGCTGTGTGCTTACAAAGAAAAGACATCAAATACACACAAAAAATGCATCACATAGAGAGAATGTTCAAAAATAGTACACATTTGAAAATAAATGTACAGAAATGTAACAGTTTAGCTGGAAGGTGTATGTTGGGAAATGGAGAGCCTTGATGATAAAGCTCTATAGTTGCTTTGAAGGGAACAAAATGACAAAGTGAGAGTCATAGCATGGTGCAATGAGCTCACTTTGCCATTTTGTTTCCTTAAGGTAGTGCCCTGAACAGATGCTGTCTTCAGCCCTACTTACCTCACCCGGCACGGGCTTCAGGTGCACCGTCTCATTCTACGGAATCCCGGTAAGTATGGCAGACTTTCCCTCCATAGCTCTGCGAAAGCATGCAGAGGAGTTATTTTATTTATTACAAAAAGGGGGCCATAAAGTGACCTGATCAGAAATTATCTAGCTGGTCCGGGAGATCGGTCACCAATGTCTGTTGTATCCGGAAGAGGAATCCTTAAAAAATGAGGCATGGGATAAGATTGGGTGGACATTACATATGGAGCCTAGGGCACCTATAGAGGCACTACACCTGTGGCATCTTTGTAGGCATGAGATAGAAAAGCATGGACCATGTGAAACACCTACACAAGCAAAATGTCAAATTAGCAAGAGGCTTGATATACATCTACCTCCTTCTTACTCTGCCCCTATGATTCACCCACCATCAGCTCTGCTTTTTCACACTAGGGGGCAAACAGGAATTAAACGAGAGTTAAACAAGAGTTAAGGAGGAAATGCCCTATGTTTATCTCTTGTTTAACTCTTGTTTAACTCTTGTTTAAATCCTGTTTGCCCCCTAGTGTGAAAAAGCATGGAGACTAAACAAAAAATGGGTAAGAGTAAACCCTTTTGCACACCATTTCAATTGATGGTAGAATATCAGAGGAAGTCAGAAAATAATGTGGAGGATCTTGAACTTTTGTCTGCATGTCCTGTTACACATTTAATTGCAGATGATGGTACAAATTATTATGAATGGACTCCACTCCCTTATTCTACTATGAAAGAAATTAGACAAGCAGTAAAAGATATTGGAGTTAATACTAATTATGTTAAGGGACTATTGGAAGGAATTAAAAATGCATATCTCATGACACCTGAAGACCAGAAGGATACCATGAGAATGGTCTTTAACTACCTCTCAGTACATTATATGGGAGAGTGAATATCATTGAATTTGCAAAGCTAGGCCGACAGCTAGCAATGGAGCATATACTACTGAACAGTTTGCAGAGCAGGTATTGGCCAATTTGCAGGAATAGATCAGCAGGGTCAGTTGCCTTGAGATACTTTAATCACTGCCTCTGACAGTGCCTTTTCGGCTTTTAAAAAGATACCTCAATCGGGCCAACCATGAAATAGCTATATTACCATCAGACAAGGTCCTAATGAGCCATATGGAGATTTTATAAACAGGCTTCAAGCTGCAGTCCAACAACAGGTAGACAATTTTGTTCTCTTCAGTGCTTATACCCCTAGTACAGATACGCACCCCTCTGTTCACAAAAGTTCATAGCTATGTGAGAAACGTATTTCCTCTGATACAGGATATCAGCCCATTTATTTACACTAAAGATAATACACACTCCTTGTATTTCTTACATTCAGGAATTCAGTAGGTTTTGGTGAAAGATAAAGTGATTGTACTAGCACAGTATCCAGTCATGCGGTCATTTACTATGGTATCCAAGCTTCGTAATTATAGATTTTTTTTTCTTAGTCTTCTTTTTAAAAGAGGATGGTAACATGAATAAACTAATTTACAATCATATACATTCAGAAAATAAAAAGACAGAAAAAAGGGCGAGGAAGAAAAATAGGGTTTTGACCTCTCCCAATCCTAACTGTAATGAGGGAAAAAAGTAAAAGGGAAAAAATATTCTACTATTACAGTTCCAACTAAATAATCCTGCTAAAATTATTTTAAAAACTGTAACTGTAGATTATTACATAAACCAGTTTTTTTATTGCTCAAAAATCCATAAATGGTTTCCGATTTTTCAAAAAGTCTTAATTGGCTTTATCATTTGGAACTGGTGTTAATTTGATCACTTGAGTTAACTCAGCAATCTTAACAATCAATTAACCCATCGTTGTTGCTTCAGTCCATTACCAACTTTGAGCAAACAATATTCTTGATAGTGTTGTCATATATCAAAGGGCCAGAGCCAATGGGCAGGAAAAAGTGGCTTCAACCTGTGTGATCTCTAAGTGTGTTGAAACGCCACTGTTTACTTTGCTTGCATCAAAGTGGCTTGAACACTCACATGACACATGAAGTGAACATGGTTGTACATGGTTGTCCACACTGTGCAGCATCAAGTCATGCTAAGCAGTACTGATTTTTTTTTTTGCCAACATGCCCACCATGCAAGTGTAACATTGCACAAAACACCACCATCAACCTCCAAATACTTCCAGCTTCCTGCCTAGATGCCATTTTTTTGGATGCCTGCCCATATAATTGGCCACACAGTTGCATGTGTGATGCATTGCCTGTACAGTGCATCGGTGCATTAGGGAATTGGTGTGTCTTTTGGACTTTTGCACATTTCATTATTAGCAATTTTGATTAATACATTCTCTTTAAGAATCTCTAGGTCCTCCAGCACAATTCTGCCAGAAGTTGACCATAGAATTTTGCTGGAGAACCTAGAAGATCCTGGCCTTTGTGATGATTCTATAATACCTTCTGGCAGATGTTGACCAGAGTTGCATTGGAGGATGTGAAGATTCCTAGAGAGGTGTTCTGTTAGGTAAAAACAATATATATATATATATATATATATATATATATATAGTGGTTTTCCCACTTTATGGGGGTCCTTCACCCATAACCCCTACAAATATGGAGAGACCACTGTAAAAACAATATCACAATAATAATGATATAACAACACATCTTTAAAAAAATAGAATGGATTTGAAAATAATTTCATTGAATGTAAATGAACTGAATTCACCACAGAAGAGGGGAAAATACATTAAAAACATGAGCCTCCTTCTTTGGAGGTCTTTAAGCAGAGGCTGGATGGTTTGATGGAGAGTTCCTGCATGGCAGGGGTTGGACTGGATGGCCCTTGTGGGTCTCTTCCAACTCTATGATTCTATGATTCTATGAATTCATTTGTCTTCAAGAGACTCATATAAGAATAAAAGATTGTAGACTTTTACATAATAGAAGCATGGGCTTAGAGATTTTGGCAAACAAGAAAAAGAAAGAAAGAAATGGATTTGCCATTTCTATAAATCAGACATTAAAACCTAGATGAATTTTTGGAGATAGACAAGGTATTATAATTGCGGAAACTGGAATTGGCAGGATAATACATTTAATGGATAATTATTACCCCAATGATGAGAAATGAACATTTTGTGAAAATTTGTTTTAAAAGATATGTGAATGAGATCTGCAAAATTTGGTTTGCATAGATGATTGGAATTATTGCTCCTAATAAACACAAATATTCTAGTAAAAGAATTAAGGAAGATTAAGGGAAATTACCAAAAACATACTTTAGATCTAAAGAGGAATTGGGAAAATTTACAGCCACACTCTAGGAACAAGACTTTCTTTTCAGATCATCATGAATCTTCTCCCAGTATAGATATGTTCTGGATTTGGCGAATTTATGCAGTTTAAATGGAGAATCAATGAATATATTTTTCTTATAACAGAAATATTAGAACAATGTAAAGAAGAATTGAGGGAAATTGTTGAGCTGAACTTAGATAAGGGTACAGATCTCAGAATGAGTCAGAATGCAAGAAAATATGGTTCCACATTGAAAAAAGAAAGAGACATTAGAAAGAGTGAATTGACTGACAAAATATAGAATTTTAAGGGGAAGAAAAACAGAAGAAAAATTCAACAAGAAACTCAGTCCATGAAATGAATGTCATGAGTGTTTATATTATTTTTATCAAAAAGACAATTAAGGAATAATATCAGAACTGTTCTTAACAATAATGATAACAAGACTGTTCAACTATTATTTTGTTAAGATGCTGAGAAAGTGCTTGATAATATTTCCTGGAATTACTGATTTCAAGTTTTGGAAGGAACAGATTTTGTTAAAGTTGTCATTTAAGCAATATAGAAATGTTAATCTAATTCTAGGACAGACACATAACAGATTGCCAAAGAAGGCAGAAATTTTTTTAAAAAAAAGGAGGACAGAAGCAGGTACAAATTTGCATGTGATGAGTACTATGCTAATTTATATGTACAGATTCAAACTAGAGATTATTATTATATATTATATAGAATATGAATCTCACTAGAAGTAAGAAGGCTCTATGAAATAGTTGATTTAGTCTGCTACCCCAGTGTGCAACTTCAAAGGCTTCTACTTTCATTTCATATGGATCTTTATCATCATGTGAGACTTGGAGTAGACAACTTTTCAAACACGGCCTTGTTGACCTTCCAGATGTTGAATTGCAACTCGCAGCATTTTTCAGTATTGGATATTCTGGCTAGGTATTACCCAGGACCAGGCTGTCCGAGAAAGCAGCCAACGGCCTGGGTAATAAGGCTGAGGCAACCAAAGGCAAAGCTTAGCAGAAGTAAGAAAACAAGTTTAAGAGCACAGTACCAGTCCAATGTTCAATAGAGCAAAACCAGGGACAAATCCAAGGTCCAGAGTTCCAGAGAGCAGGGCAGTTCATCCAGTCCAGGGCTGAGACTTCCAGAGAGCAGGTCAGCAAGTCCAGTACAGGGTCAAGAGTTCTAGGTCAATCCGAGGTCTAGGAAGCAAGGGTTCAGGCAACAAAGCCCAAGGGAGTCAGAACAAGAATCTTTCGCCAGGGAATACAGATAGCTTGGCGTCTCATAGCTGTTTATTCTAGCCCAGTTCCTAATCAAAGCTGTTTGGTGATTGCTGGGCATTTATCATATAACCTCTGGGATCAGCTGAGGCATGTCCTTTCTGTCCTTCTTTGGCTGAAGGTAGGTACCTGCTTATCCTGCTCCTCTATGTCTCCCAAGCCTGGAATCTCTGCTGGGGGCAGCCTGGACTGCTGAGGCACAGGCTCTGCTGGAGCTGGCAAGGCAGAGCTAGGCCTGGCTCAGCCTCAGGTTCCACCTGCACCTGAGGGACAAACTCATCCTCATCCTCTGAGTCCTCAGCCTGGCTGGCCATGGCACAGGCCTCCAATTGCCCCTCATATGTTATAAAAACTTAATATTAAAAAGGAAGCTGGGGGTGACCTAGGCATGACACTGATGTGGACTCCTGACCTGCTCTCACGTGGAAAAACTGGTTAGGGCTAGACATGCTGGGATTCCCTGAGGCCTAAACATAATCCCTTTTGTCTACAGAGGGAAGTGAGAGGATTCTGGCCAATGGAGATGAATGTTTGGGATTACCTAGGACAGGAAAGCACTGGCTAATACCTTTGTTTAGCACATTCACAGCAATCACACAAATATCCACTTCTTTTCTCCTGGAAAACCATTTTAGCAGATCTTCTAATTCTAGGCTCCCCAATTCACTGACTAAACCCCATTACCACAGTGGCTATTGAGTCTTATCCATTCCAGACTCCCATTAATTGGAATCAAGATCCACGTCAGTAACGTATCATCATTAGCACGATCTTAAACTTATCCCAGTTCTTCTACCTTTGCTTCCTTAGCTCTTCTCTCTCTCTCTCTCTCTCTCTCTCCTCTCTCTCTCTCTGTGTGTGTGTGCTTGTGTGTTTTGATTATTTCTCTAATAAAAATACAAAACCCTATTTGGATTTGCCTCTGCAGTTCTGTATGATTCAGACCTGGTATACATTTGGGTTGCTATCCTGGGCTGCTGTTACCCTAGCTGTACTATAACTCTCATTTGAGCTAATGTTAAATTCCTCCTAAGATATATTAATTTGTGGGCATCCTCCCTGGACCCCAATAATTTGGGTAACATAGGGCTGATGGAACTTCAGTCCAAAACAAAGATGGAAATAATATTAGAGATATTAGAAGAAGTGACAAAAAATATGATTCTCGAGTATGAAGTATGACCAGTATCTCCATATTTAAGAATTTATTCTCTCTCTCTCCCTCCCTATATATTTAAGACTTATTTAAAAATGTGTCTTTCTAGTCCTTTACCTGTGATTCACCTTAAATGTATTTTTAGGATTAGGTTTTATAGAAAAAAAATTGAGGGTAAAATGAAAAAAAATAATTCTCCTATCTGACTGAAAACTATTTTAAAAACTATAGAGAACACCAGCATTTTAGGCTGAAAAAATAGACACATTTGTCCATAGTTTCCAGATCCTTCTAACAACAGATTAAAAAATGAGTCGGAAACATATGCAGTTCTTTGTGACATCTGGAAAATGAACACATGAATAAAGAGAGATATTCCCCTGCCCTTACACATATGGGTGAAACTGACCTATTACCCCATTGCACAGGAAATGAGAAAACTTCTGTCACTGTATGCCAGAATGTACAGTTAATTGGCTTCTTTCTAGCACCAGAAAATGACACGCAGGCAATTATGAAGATGGCATCTTTTAAATTTAACCCATATGTATATGTTTAAGGTTTCACTGTGCATACAAAACTGGGAAACTTCTGGAGAAACCAATTGTTTATTCTGTTGTGTTACTCAAAGTCATTACACAGGCATAAAGATCTGTCATTACAGATCCAATTATAGGAAAGTGGCTGTAAATTGCAATGAAGTCAATGGTTCCAATTCAGCATTGTCCTGTAGACAGAGCACTCATTTATATCACTGTAAACTGCCTACAAAAACAGTAACAAATCAGTTCAGTGGCACTTTACACCCATTTTATTTTGCTATTGATCACCTTTTAAAAGGTACAAAGCAACTATCAGGAATTTAAACAGGTATACTGCATTTATGATATGACAGATAAGATCCAAAATACAAATTCCAGATATGTGAATTGACTATGTAAGAAACTAAAAGTCTGTGTGTGTGTGTGTGTGTGTGTGTGTGTAATCCTGAATATAGGTCAAATAATAGGTTCTGTGCATTCTAGATGGCTTTTCCTATTCTTTAGTGTCCTGACTATTTAGGTATCAAGAATTCCTTTAAAAAATCAACTGTAAAACTGTTGACTTTCTAACAAAAGGTGTAACATGTCCCCTAAAAAGGCATCAGTACAAGAGAATGGACAAGTGACTATGTTTCCATCCCTCCTCCAAGGACCTTGAAGAATCCCAGAAATTATAAACTGGTTAATAATTATATCCTCCATAATCAATTAATTTATAATTATACACTCCATATACACATAACTATATACTCCATAAGTCATCATATGTTTGAAATGTGGTCCCTAGTGCCTCTGCATTTCCTGAATCCCATTTGTACCTCTGAAATTTCTCTTTTTATGTATTATTGGACTCTGTGCTGCAGAATTTGGGGCATAATTTTGCCTGTGTGGGAAATTAATTCTATGAATCTATAGTTTCTGGAGTATTTTGTGTCTCCTTTTTTGTGGACAGATATATATATCCATCATTTCCAGTTTGTTGGCCATCATTTTGTTTTCCATATTTGTTGGCATATATTAGTTAACACTAGAGTTGATTCTGTCTGTGTGGATTGCAGCAGTTCAATTGGAATATCATCTGTTCCGGGGTGATTTATTTTTCCCAATTTCTCTTATTTCAGCTTCCACCTTATTTTTAAAATTTGGGGTTCATTTTCATACAGTTCTTCATTCCATGTTGTTCATTTTTCCATCTCTTTTATATACCTCTTCTGTGTTCTGCATCCATCTTTGTATTTCTTCTTGATCTTGTAGTATGTTCTTTTTCTTGTCATAGAGATTCCCAGTTGTATATCCTAATGCAAATCCATAATACGACCATTCATGGAATATTGTATATAGGTCTGGTCACTGTAAATTAGATTTTTTATTTAAAAAAGGAAAAGAGAAAAAGATAAAGTCCCCAAATTATGTACTGCTTCTGTGAAGACACTCAGATGGGGTAGGGAGCACAAATAGCCAGAATGGATTCCAGGAAAGATGCAACCGAGATTCTGAGATAAAGTTCTGGCTGTCTTTATGGGAGGTGTCTTGCCAGGGTCTCTGTATTACCTGCAGATGACAGAGATTGAACCTGTCACCTTTTACAGTCAAATAGGTGCTCCACCACTGAGCTTTCGTGAAACCCTAGCGTTTTCAGGCAAAAACAGCTAGCAAAGTAACTTGGCCTCAACATCTTGTCAGAGATCCCAAAAATTTCTCCACAAATCCACTCACAAAGCACATTCCCATGAATTATGTATCCCTGAAATAAATTGCATCTCCATGACATTTCAATTTTTTTCCACTCTGAGCAGTATTATTTGGCTCAGAAAATAGTCTGAATGTTCATCATAACATGTTTCCTCTTTGAAATGGAGCAATGCTGTGATTCTACGATGCTTGGATGGGAGACTGTTTGAGAATCATATCTCTGAAACTAAAAAGATCTGTGGGCAAGGCCAAAATGAGCCTCACCTTAGGTTAAGCTCAGCTCTCAATCTTCCATGTTACTTAGTTTATTCGTGAGAACCTGTGAGCAGTTGATAGTGATGGACTCTAGCTAGAATTACTGAATGAATCAAGGTAATGGATATTTGAGGATGGGATTGTAAATATAGGTTTGGGGAATAATAGTGATAATAATAATAATAACAACAACAACAACAACAACGGAAATTTAATTTGTCTAAATAATCTGTACTTTAATACAACAAACATGATAATTTTATGTCAAACAAAAATGTATAATTGAAATATATAATGTATTTTATATTAAAGTAACAAAATGACTTTCAATCTGTAAAGCTTGCTAAAACCTCACTTTTCTCTCAATTGTTCTAAAAGTTTCCTTTAGTTCCCCCCCCCTCGAAAAAAATCCCTCATCCGCATTGGCTTTGAAATTTGTGGACATTTTACACATCTAGCTGTCTGGAAAGCCCCAAACAGATTTTATCCATGATTGTTACTACCAATGGGCTAAGATTTGAAAGATATAAATACCTACAAATATATTCATATTATTGCATGACAAATATCTAAGAGCATCAGAGATCAAGTAGCTTTAGCAATAGCAGCTAGATTTAAACAGTGGGCCCTTGTTATCCACTGGGATTTGGTACCAGGACCCTCTGTGGATAATAAAATCTGTGGATGCCCAAGTCCCATTAAATATAATGGCACAACAATATGGTGTCCCATATATAAAATGGAAAATCAAGATTTGCTATTTGGAATTTATACTTTTGGGGAATATTTTCAAGCTGTGTATGCTCAAATCCCTGGATAAAAAATCTGTGGATAAGGAGGGCCAACTGTATACCACTGCATACCACTTAAACAGCCTCTAAGCAGTTTACAAGTGTAAGCTAATTGCCCCCAACAATCTGGGTACTCATTTTAGTGACCTTGGAAGGACGCAAGCCTGAATCAAGCCTGAGCCCTGGCTGGTATTGAACTCACCACCTTATGATTTGTGAGTGAGTGATTGCAGTTAACCACTGCACATTTAACTACTGCACCATGGTCAAATGTGGGATATAGCCAAATAGTGTGTGGGTTTTTTGCAACTATAAATTCTACCCTCAGAAATGGGAAATGGTTTCTGGGAAGCTGTGTTGTTTCATTACTAAAAGTGAATGAAGTGAAATGGATGGTCTAGAAAGCAATGCTTAATAGCAGTTAAGTACAGTACAATAAAGGAATGTAAATATTCATTTATTTCATTCTCACACATGAAAATGCATCATCATCATCATCATCATCATCATCATCATCATCATCATCATCTAGAGATTTCTCCCTGGTCAGCAAGATTCCAATAGTTAGTGTGATTTTTTAACCCCATTAGAAACTTTTTGGGGAGGGAAATTACATTTGCACAGAAAACATTGGTCACAATTCTCTATCAGCTATTTAGCTACATAACCACCATAGTTATGTAGTTACAAAGTGACTCCCAACCCAGCCACCCCAAATGCCCACTTACTGGGCACCAGCCACTGCAAATAATGGGGTCCATTTCCCTGTTGATTGGAAAGCTACTGGCTGATGTCCTCTTCCTATCATTTGAGTGATCTCTGGTGCAACAGCCAGAAGCAGGTTTCCTATTGCAATTCACCCTCACAACAGAAATTGTTCATGCAAGGGAGTGAGTGGGAATAGCAGTCATCTGCTTTCTGAGCAGCAGGGTAACAGAGCCCTAGTGCCTGCTGTAGCTGTTGCCTGGTAAACAGGGGCTGGGGGACTTTCATGGTTTCAACACATTCCCTTAAGCAGTAAATATGCAGGGATTGTGAATATGAATCAATTACAAAGGCATAACTTTAGGGTATACATTCATAACTGCCTTAACTGTGTTTTTTGTAAAATGCAAGGTTTTCTGCACAAATTATTATACGTTGTGAAAATCTAATGCAGTTTTGCACAAAACATTTATATTTTTCTGAACATCCCTTCTTGGACTGGAAAGTTGCTATGAGGAGCTTCAAAGTCTAAGGCTTAAACTTAGGACCTTATCAGATGGGAGGAATTTCTCTTTATTTCGAATGGAGCTAATTGAAGCCAATTTGAATTCACGTGAATTTACTAGTTTAGCGAATTTACATGAATTCCAATTGCATTTGGAATGTGTTCAGAATGACTTCCCATTACCTGAAAATGACCCCCCCCCCCCATTGCCTGAAATTGCATGAGATGCTTTAATTCGCAATAACATAAAACCCATGGTTGCATTCGGAATGACTTCCCTTTTGCCCGAAATTGCATGAGAGACTTTATTTCACAATAACGTGAAACCTCATGATTGTGTCCGGATTGCCATTGGATTATACTTCCAATTTCCAATGTCTGATAAGGTCCTTAGTTGCAAGTGCCAGTAAACCCATTGATTTACAATGTACACACATGTTGACATTCCACTCAGCAATTGATTCAGTGAATCTACTCTGATTAGGATTTCCAACTGGATGTAAGCCTCAGTATTTATTATTTATTGGTGTTAATATCAAATAATGGAGAAGGTGAAGGTAATGATAAATAATAATATAAATCTATTGTTATCTAAGGAGCTTATCACATGAACTTTAAAACTGGCACAAGCCTCCCAAGCTGCAGCCAGAATGTGGGATGGAAGCAGGGATTATCACATGCTAAATAGCCGTCTGATTGCCAGCTGCCATCAACTTGGATCCAAGCCAGGTCCAGCAGTTTTTTGAAGTTGGAAGCTTTCTGTCTTCTAAAAAGTGCTGGTAAAGTGTGGCTGGGACTCGGGCTGATGGCGGCCAGTGATTAGGCAGTGATTTAGCATGCAATAAAACCTGCCTCCAACATGTGTCCCGACTTCAGCCCAGGAGGCTTGAGCCAGTTTTAAAGTTCATGCAATAAGCTCCCAAGTGAAGATGAAGATGGTGCCGTGGGATGATGATGATGATGATGATGATGAAATATATTCCTGAGAAATTGAAAATACCATACAAATACTTATAGTAAGTCAGTTTTTCACTCCCAGCTTGAATGGGAGGGGAAAGTAAGCTAGAAACAGCATAAATTAGTAAATAAATAAATAAATTCCCTGCCTTGCAGTCTACTTAATAAATTATGATCCTTAAAAAAAAAAAGCCAGACAAGATTCATTACTAAAAAGCCAATTTCTTATAAGCCAGCTTCCCCCTGCCCTGAAGCCATAAAATTATTCACTGATCTCCCACTGTGCTGCCACTTCAATTAGAGTTAAATGTTGAACTTTATGTTATATATCTAGTATTGATACTTTCAAAGTGAATATCACAACTTGCATTTTTTCAAAAACAAAATCCTAATAAAATGGTGTTTAAAAGAGTATTGAATGTTTCATAAATATACAAGGAGCCACATTTGTTACACTTAACAATTAGATTCAGGAGCATTATGCCTGAATATCAATGCATAATTTCCACTAACTTAAAAATTGATCTGCCAGAGTTACACACCCTCTAGCAGGATTTTAATTAAATGAACTTCACTCACCTTTTCCCTACTAAATTCCTTAGATTCATTTTCTATTAATATTAAAATTGAATGGATTTCTAGCAAACTTTTAAAACTCAGAAACAATGGTTAGTAAACAACACACTTAATAATGCATATGAAGTGACTGAGCATAGATCAATGCAGGCTATTTTTCCAGTATATAAGTTAGGAGAGCTATATTCCCACTTGTAAGAATATTTGCACTGGTGTTAAGTACACTCATCCCTCCATATTTGTGGCTTTGACTTTTGCAGATTTTATTATTCACCTTACTATACCCCTTTGTATATTCTTTCTAGGAATCTCTAGGTTCTCCAATGCAACTCTATAGGCAACTTTAACTAAAAGTTGCACTGAAGGACCTAGAGATTCCTACAGAGAAGATTCCACTAGGCATTTGTAGCTCCTCCAGTGCAATTCTATGGTCAATATCTGGCAAATGTTGACCACAGAGTTGCACTGGAGGACCTAGAGATTCCTAGAGAGGTGTTCTCTCAGGTAAAAAATTAGTGTTTTTGTTATTTGCAGTTTTTTCAAATTCAACGGGGTCCTGTGCCCCCAACCCCATGAATGTGAAGGGACAGGTATATTTCTCTCTCTCTCTCTCTCTCTCTCTCTCTCTGAGCAAATAAAGAAGGTCACAAATCCAATCAGAACTTACCACAGCATATATGCATTGGTCATTTGTCTACACAGGCCAAATGGGATCTTGGTGGGGAATCTGGGTGATGCAATCCCTGAGCCTGGTATTGAACAGGTTCAACACTAGTATATCCCTCCTGAAGCACTTCTTCAAAGCACCCTGTTTGCTCTAGATCTTCCCAGAGGATCCAGAGTCCTCCGTTTTGATGCCACTCAGCTGTCTTGCTCTGCCACCTGTTGCAGTTGCAGCTTCCACACATCACCCACGCTGAGGTCAAACTAAGGTGCCCAGTGTCAGTCACATGGCTGGGCACCTGGTTCTGACCTCATAACAAGCAAAGTGCTGAGGGAGTGGCAATGAAGGACAGCAGTGTGGGTGAAGAGTTGCCCATCATCTGAATGAAGGGTCTGAGGAAACAAGGGAAGGTCAGGTCAGATCCAGGGCCAGGATACTTCAGAGTGGAGTTTCCTGATCAGTGCAAACAGGACCTTTGAATCATAGAATTGAGTTAATTTGCAGCCCCTGCAATACAGGATGCAGCAACAGCATCTATGACAAAAGACTGTACAGCCTCTGATTAAATTTCTTTCATTAAGGAAGAACAATCACTCAAAGTGCCTATTACACTTTCTTAATGGGTTTCACTGGTGGGACGTTTCTCCAAAAGTTTAGCTAAACTCTACTTCCCTGAAATTTCCAACCTTTGGTTCTTGGTTTACCTTCAGAAGCAACCAAGAACATCTCTACTTCCTCTTCTGCACAAAAGTTGGAAGTAGTATGTTACAAGTAAGGTTATAATGACCTATATATTCCATTTGAGGATAATGAACACGCCAAGTGTTATTTTTCCAAGATAATATAGCATAATTTTTTTTAAAAAAAAAAAATCTAGTGTTAACAAATGAAATGTCCTGGTTGCATCTAAAACACCATTTTGGGGGAAATCTGGACATTTTTTCAATGATATTTCAGTTAAAAAAACCCTACTAACCTAATGGGGTAAAATAGCCAAATCCTATATCAGACATGAAGCTATGATGTTGTGGCCACACTGCATCTGCTGATCAGACTCCCCAAATCCACCTTAAAATCCAGATAGCCATTCCAAGTAATGGAGTTTCGTGGTGCTGTGAGTAGGGTGTTGAAGGATGATGCATTGAACCCTCTCCTACCAGTGAGTATCAGTGCAATAAGTTGAAACAGGGAACCTTGCATGGTCTTGTTGCAACTCCTCATGACATTACTCACTGGAAGGAGGGGACTGAACACATCATCCTGGAGTGCCTCACTTACCAGCACTGAAGAATTCCCATTTTGATCTTTTTGGAAAGGCGGTATATAAATAAATTTGTTGTTGTTGTTGTTTTGTCGTTGTTGTTAGGTGGCTGGATTTTAAGGTGGTTGAAGGGGAGGGGGCAATAGTGCTATGATGTATGTCAATACCAAACAGTTGAAACCTAGTTAATGGCATTGTAAATGCATAACAGGATACAGTCAATATGTTAGTAAAAAATAAAATATTACTTGCCCAACATTTGTTGCGGGAGATGGGGGGGAGATCTCTGGCCATTTGTTTTTTAGTTTAATTTTGTAAAACTAATACTATAATGGAAAAAGTAATAATGTGTTAGTAATGAGTAACATGTTAGTTGCCCTAAGCAATGACGAACGTCAGAGTTTTACTTTTTTTAAAAAAAAGAAGAAAGAAAACGAGCTTAGAGTTCTGCTTCTGCAAGACTTTCTTTAACTGCTCTTTTCCATATTGACAAATCATGAGAAGAATTGTTATTACATACTTGAATACTTAGGAAAGTACAGATGTTTGACAGAATTCTCCATATCTCTTGAGAAAATGTAGCAGAGAGGCCTGAGACTAATTTTTGGTCTTCACTAGAGTAGACTTACTGAATCAGTGAGAACTACCTGTAAGTCAGCTTTAGAGTCAACTCCATTCATCTGATAATTGAGGATGCAGCCACACTGCAGAAATAAAGCAGTAAGAGACCACTTTAACTGCTATGTTTCCGTCCTGTGCGATCCTGGGATTTGTAGTTTGGTGAATTATTCACCCTGGCCTGTTAGAGATCTCTGGTTCCTCACCAAATGATAAAATCAATAGCAAGTACATTTCTATATCACTTCATACTGAATTAAGTAGTATCTAAGCAGTTTACAACAGGTAAGCTAATTGCCCCTAACAAGCTGGGTATTTCAAGTCAAAAGTTATCCTTCTGGTGTGTGTTTTTTTTTCCAATTCTTTGAATTTTGTGATCCATTTTAGACTCAAAATCATACCAAAATGTGTATAAAATCTATATCTTACTAAGTGTCTAAGTGTGTATAAATATGGAGGGGGGGAGCACATCATGGCTTGATATGTGCTCATTATTCCAGGAAGGCTTGGATTTCCATGAGCTTGCCTGGGGTGAGTAAGATAAAGGAACGGGCTTCATGACCATGCTCTGCCAATGTGTCACTGGGTGCACCAATGCACTATACAGGCGGTGGATCAATTGTACAATTGAGCAGATGGTCACATGGGCCATCCAATGAACTGGAGGCTGGATGGGATAGGGAGGTGATTTGCTGCTGCTAGCAGAACATCCATGTGCATCTGCACAATTGCTTGCACTGGAACAGAAAAATAATTATGTGGTGTCTTGTAGCCATTTTGGTGCACCCATGCTAGCAGCAGTAGAGGGGTGCTGCTCTCTTCCTGTTGGTTGTCCACCCACTGCAGAAGCCGATGGTGTGGTGAGCACATTTTCCCTGTGAATTGAAAGACCCAAGGGGTGAGCTGGCTATTCCCCTCCATCTACTTTCAGCTGAAGATGGAATAGCATTAAATGGGAATATCACACCCCGTGGAAGCTTGTGGGGGGTGTAATCAATCATCAATTCTTGACATGGATTTTATTTTCAGCAAGATGTTGCTCTGGAGGCTGTGGTGGGAATCTTGAGGCTGAACAAAAGACTTAGCAGATCACATGTAGTTCATGGATTCTACATTCTCCGCTACTGAGATACACAGTTTTGGGCTATAAAGATATATGGCAATACCAGACCTCAGAAACGTTGGATTTGTTGAATTAATTTCCCAGAATTTTCCATTCAGCATGGCAAAATAAGAGTTTCTGGGATCTGATATCCAAGAAAGGTAGTATTTAAAGCTCTGGTCAGCATCATATGTAGATGCCTTCCAAAACAATATATAGCAAAGCAATTTACAGGGACCTAGGATATGGCTTGGAACATTTTAAATGATGTTCTACAACCACATTATTTTGAAAGAGTAAAAGTAAGCACTGTTAATATTCTTGATTGCCAAAGGCTATAGCTCATTTTCTAGTTACAGAAAACATCTGTAATAGCTTGGATAATATAAAACTGTCTAGAATGTCACTATATAATAAACAGGTCAAGCTAGGCTCAACTGCTGGAGCAAGTTGTAGTTTCAGAAGCAGACATCTAAATAAAGAGAATGAAGCAATTCCAGCTGGCTTGGGAACAGATCAACGAGGCCTGTACTCATGACAGGAATGAATAATACACACCTGATCCAACATGATTTTACTTGGACGCAACAATTTCAACAGACTATATTTCCTGCCCTTCTGCAGCCAAAGTTGAAAATGGCAGAAGCAGCACCTAACTATTTAATGAGCAAAAGTTTGGCGGGAATGCCACAAATACTGTGTGAGTTGTCACTGTTTCTTTCTCTACCCTTCCAAGAGTCCAATGTGTTTATCACACACACCAGCTCTACCTCTATAATATGGGCACTACCAGTTTTCTCACTATATCTACAGCTCTCTGATGTTCTGAGTTTCTATCAAATAGCCAGCATGCTTGCCAAATGTACCCATTTGGCAAGAAGAATACAACATTTTCTTATTTGAGCACTGGATCCCCTGATAATTGTGCTAGTATGTGTGGAAATTTAAAATTCTAAACATTTTATTCTTTAGAAAATGATATTATTTACAAATTTATGAGAATTCTGGTTGCAATCTGCTCCCCTCCATCTATGTTAAATATTTATTTTCATTTTGTAAAAACTTAGGTTGAATACTAACAATGCTGAATGTTATTCCCACTGGAATTTATGGAACAAACTGGTCAAGATTTAAATTGCTCTGATTTCAATGGGAACTAAATTCAAAGTATTGTGGATCTGACTCAAATTTTTCTTTGGAATATGATTACATGGCAAAATCTCTTCTGCTAAAATTGGTGGGACGTAGCAGTAATGCTCAGTAAAGAGGAAGGCAGTAGAGAAAGAAGACAGCTACATTTCAGATGGATTGATTCAATCAAAGACGCCAGGGTCTTGAGTTTGCAAGGCCCGAGCAGGGCTGTTGATGACCAGGGCCCATTGAGCTCTCTTATTAATAGTGTAACTGTATGTCAGAACTGATGATGGCAAATAACAACATAAGAGTATTTCCATTCCATTAGACCATGTCATAAAAATAAGAAATACATTTCTAGATAACAAGATGATCTGTAAAATTAATGGTGTTTTTCAGATGATATTAGAAATATTCTTTGCTCTGAAGAAGAGATGTAGAAATGCATTTTACAGTGCTTTTTTGAAAAAGCCTTCAAAATGTTACTTCCAATACAAATACAATCCATTAACCTCAATAGTTATGGCAGAATAGTTACGTCTCCAGCAGAAATTCTCTATGAAAGTTAATCACTGAGGTGACTTCACAAATGTCCATTGACTTGCATGAATAAGTGTATATGTGCCTTCAAGTTTCCTGTTGACTTATCTGTTGACCACATGAATTTCATAAGGTTTTTATAGGCATTTAATACTCAGAGGTGGTTTTACCAGTTTCTTCCGTTGAAACAGAGCCTACAGCTCCTGGTGGTCTCCCGTCAAAGTACAGCGAAACCTTGGTATCTGCTGGGGTTTGGTTCCAGGACCTTCCATGGATACTAAAATCTGTGGATGTTTAAGTCCCATTAAACATAAAGAATACTTAAAGGGTGTCTGTTATATAAAATAACAAAATCAAGAATTACTTTTTGAATTAATGTTTTTAAACATATATTAGCAAGTTGTGGATGGGTGAATCTGTGGATGAAGACTCTGGCCCGAGATAGACGGGCAAAAAGGGGTGTGGTGGCAGCAATTCTAGGGTTAGGGACCATGAACCAACTGCATGGTCCCTAACCATAGTTCGTGTGGAGGGTGCCATCTTTATGCAGTGCCCTCCACACGGAGCGTGTAAGGATGACGTCCCAACACCACTCCAGGCCGCTTACAGCAGCCTGGTGGTGGTGAGGAAAGGAGCTCTGAAACAGAGCTCCTTTTGGGCTCCCACATCGTTGGCGTGGCAACCAAATGGGCATGGCAACCAAACGGCTATGTCAACTATGCCAAGGAGAAAAGGGCTGGGATGCCCATTTCTCCGCATGACTGTGGCTTTCAGGGTGTCCGGGGGCATGAATCCCCATGGACACACCTTTTCCGTGGCCAGGAAAAAGCCAGATTAGGGCCGCTAGGCTGCCACTGAGGTTGCCCTGTCCCCAAACAAGTGCGAAAAGGGGCGGCACAGACCTGCCCCTGTGGATACAGAAGGCCAACTGTACTAACTAGGGCTGACCCTTCTTGGCTTCCAGGTTCACACAGGATCTGGTGCCTTTAATGACTAGATAGATCACATAGGTGAGCTCATGTCTTTTCCTAGCTAACAGAAGTGTCAATCTACAGCACCCCACTTTGATTTTTCAGATTTTAATACTAGAAAAAGTAACACAAAGTGCAAAATTACTTAGAAAGGCCATTAACATGTGTCTTCATTGCTCTGCTGTTTTCTGTGCACAGCAACACTAAAATCCGGGATCTTCACAAAATTTCATTATAAAAAATAAGCAGCTCTCACTGCAGGTTCAGGAGTTGGGTGAAGAACTAAAATAGAGAGCTTGTACATGGTTCTATAAATCATAGCTCATGGGGATTGCAGTTCAGTGATTCAGAATGTTGGTTGATCTTTTCTCTGGACTCTTTCACACGGGAGGAATTTCTCTTTACTGCGAATTGAGCCAATTCGAATTCCCGTGAATTCGCTTGTTTAGCGAATTCATGGGAATTCCCATTGCCTTTAGAGTGTGTTCGGAGTAATGTTCCATTTCCCTAAAATGACCCCCCTTCGCCCAAAATTGCATGCAAAACTTTAATTCTCAATAACAGAAAACCCATGATTGCATTCGGAATGACTTCCCTTTTGCCTGAAATTGTGTGTGAAGCTTTAATTTGCAACAATGTCAAACCCCATGATTGCGTTCGGAAAGCTGGCTGGACTGGCAGGAGAGTCTTTCTTCACTATTAGCAATAGCAATAGCAGCTACATTTCTATATTGCTTCCTACTGGACTAAGTTGTCTCTAAGCAGTTTACAACGCATAAGCTTATTGCCCCCAACAAGCTAGGTACTCGTTTTAGCTACCTTGGAAGGATGCCCAACTGAGTAACCCTGAAGCCCTACCTTGTGGCTGTGAGTGGCTGCAGTATCAGCATCTAACCACTGTGCCGCCAGGGTTCCCAAAGGAAATTTATATTCTACTATATTGGAAGGAAGCAGGCTAGTTTGGAGACATACTACTCTCAAGCCCAAAATTTCACTGTTTCCTCCCAGAATCTGCTGCCTGAAGTGACTGCTTCATTCTGCTTACTGGTAAGACAGGCCCAGATGTGACTCCAGTTGGGCAAACAATTACCAATCTATATAGATGTGTTAATAAATGAAGGCTTCAGTGATTAACATATACTAGGACACAAGTTCCATTAATTTCTTGTGAATAAAAGCCCTATGCCACACCAGCCAGATCCTATTAACATTCATGACTAGAAGTGCAATTCCATGCACAGGTCCTTGGGAATTTTCTTGAAAGTATAGGCTACTGTATCAAATGGTGTCTCTTTTGTAATAGGTAGATCTAGTTTTTAGTTTTTAGTAATTTCCTCAAGTTCCAACCCTCAACCAACTTCCATTGAAGTTATAATCACTCAACAGTATATATATTTAAGAATAGGGGGGAAATTCCTTTCCATCTCTTTATTATACAACTGATGGGATAGCAATAGATAACCAGTACATAGAAATTAAATTCACTTGTGTTACTTGCTAAATTATCATTGTTTCTCACCTTTGTTTAGATGCCAAAAATAAAGTCTCTTTTGTCCTAAAACCCAGGCAGGCACAGAGAACATTTTTAGTTTAAAATTAGTTTGGAATGAACTTAACAAATTGCAACTGCAGCCTGAGATGTTAACTGACAGCTGTTTAAGCAGGGATGCTAATTGCTTTCATACTAAATTAGCCATTGCTGAAATTAAGCAGCAGCACAGCAAAACAATTACAGCAGGCCTAGTTTAAAGGCATGTTGGCCAGCCACTTCAGACAGTAGCCCCCCTTCAGCAGCATCACAAGCTCAGCAGCAGTAGAAAAACTTGGAACACAGACTTTTAGGGTCAAGCTACATCTTACATTCCTTACATAGTGTGCAGCTGCCCCTTTTGTTATTGTTCAGTAGAAACTGTATGCAAGGCCCATCGTATCAATCAGGAGGAGTGCGGCTAATAGATCAAAACCACCATGTGGGCAGAAATGGTGGTATCTTTGCACCCCTGTTACTTCTTTCCTCCCACACCCATGAATTTAAGGAAGGAAACAAAGAGCTGTACAGCCACCTCGGAAAGAGGAGGGAATGTGACGCCCCTGGAATACCTGGATTGGGGCCACAGTGACTGCATGCCCAGCCATGTGGCCCAAATCTGGTGTTTTTCCAGGCCAAAGAGAAGCAGGAAAATGCTGCTTCTCTTTGGCCTGGAAAAGGGGTGCCCTTGCAGCATTATGCATCCTGACACCCTAACACTCATGGGGAGAAAGGGGTGACCCTTTTCTCTCCAGATCATTCCCACAAACATGTGGTTGACACAGGAACAATCTGCTCTAAGAAGGAGCTGCGAAATGCAGCTCCTTCTGGTGTTGCAGCTGGGATGCCACAAGTCCCCTGGTGTGGCACAATGATGTGTCTTATGCTCTGTGCAATTTGGATGGATTGCACAAGATACGTCATAGACGCGCTCACCATATGGATGGCGCTGCATCAAGATGGCACCACCCATATTAGAATTCAGGAGCATGCAGTTGCTGCGTGCTCCCAAACTTTAAAATTGCCACCAGCATGACACAAAGCACCTGTTTGTACTGGGTCCAAGACTCCCATTTAGTTCCAATTCCCCTCCAGGTTTTCAAATCTCTCTGGAAGGGATACATTTCAATGAAGAGATGTGAGGTTTAATGCTCCTCTCCTTCAATGGAGTGGTCTCCATCCATATTGAAAGCTCACTTGCTTATTTTCAAGTCATCAGAAACAAGGTCATCTATACCCTATTGTATTAAATAAATTTTTAGCTTGCCTATTATGTCCAAAAGAGATTTTGCTCAAAAGGCAAAGTTCAGACTTCATTAAGCAGAGCATGTTCAACTGCAACTGCAGCAGAACATGTTCAGAAAAGCAGCACGTACTAAATTGAGCTAAAATTATCACTGTTCTTGTCTGTGAATCAGACTATGGGATTTGTAGTCTGGGACATCTGGGAAATGTCAGAATGGGGAAGACAACTGAAAAAAGTACCAAAAATACTACTTTTGAAGGAGGCAAAGATGACATCTCAGCATACTACTTTCTAAAGATCCCATGATTTCAGTAATGTGAATGCTATTAACAAATTAATTAACTAGCAACAAAACAAATAAAAATGTAACCTATCCAGCAAGAAAGCCAAAATGGAAACTGAACCTTTACTCCCTGTTCTCACTAATGTAAGCCTTCCTTGGTAAGAGGAAAACTGAAAACACTCTCTGTTAACAATCTTAGAGTAAAGAAGCTGGGGTTGGAGAAGGCAGTGTTTCAGGTTTACTGGGATGAAAGAATTTAAGACTTTGCATGTTATTTCCATTAAAAGTTTTTATAGGTTTTCCCTTATTCATAAGAGAGTGGAGTTGTTTTCCACCTTGAGGAATTCAATCTTTGATAATTCTTTTATGAAGTGATCTGAATCACACCTCCTTAACTAATGTGTGGGTTGGAATACGTACCAAAGTTCACACAGTTCCAAATGCCAGAAGCCAGTTAAAATGTATCTGGATGTATTTTATAATCTTTATTTTGGAAAAATAAAATGTATTCAAAATGATATTTAAATATGCACATAAATGTATTTTTAGAGTATTTTTAAATTGCAGATTGATGTGGAAAAAGAATGGAATTTGATTATGAATGAACACATGAAAAAGTCTTGAGGACGATTTGCCTAATTATTGGAATATGGCAGTACATGATCAGGCTGCTGATTGGACTATGTTTGTTCAAGTGACAGGTCAGAGATACCATTTTTAATGACCTCTATTTTTTTTAAATACTCTTTTTCTACAAAAGAAAAAGTACCACATTAGGAAGAAAAGATCTCTATTTGTCATGTCCTTCTGTGACAGATGTGAGGAGTTTCAATCCAGGAAAGTACAGTGGGCCCTTGGTATCCACTGGGGTTTGATTCCAGGGGTTTGGTTTCAGGATACCCTGTAGATAGGAAAAAAAAATCTGTGGATGCTAAAGTCCCATTAAACACAATAGTTAGCTAAATGGTGTTCCTTATATTAAATGGATCTATCTGTCTGTTTGTCTGCCTGTCTATCTATCTAGGAATATTTTCAAGCTGTGGATGCTTGAATTGTGGATACAGAATCTGTGATTACAGAAGACCGACTGTAGTTCTCCAGAGGAAATCCATTCTACTACACCAGCTTTTGGTCACTTCATTCAGTCTAGGTTTATATCTTCACTTCAGGAAATTATGAGAACATGTGACAGCCTTGTGTCAGAGGCCGGGCTGCCAGCCATTATGTAGGTGCTCAGAACACAGTGGCTTCCCTTCCCTGGAAAGGACATAAGTGGAAACCATGCTCCAGAGATTCTGGCTGACAAAACATTCCTCATCTTCCTTTTCAAAGTTTGATTTTGTTTACAGTTTAAGGTTGGTTCATCAATGCTTTGGGTGCTATATTTCTTTGTCACAGCATTGATGGGAACTTTGAGTATACACATGGGCATAATTTTGGATGAAAGGCAGAGACTGCAGGCTCATCTCTTCAGCATTTTCCTTAAGGGACCTTGGGTGTGAAAGCAGTGGGAGATGCTTGGCACTGCCCTGTTCTCACTCCTAAATGGCATAAGGAAACACACAACAATGGATGCCCATGTGAAACCCATTTAACGCTATCTCAGTGATTCCCAGAAGGCAGCTAGAGTGTGGAATTCATCAGCCAATATTGAGGTCCATGGTCCTATGTGTGCCACTATTCTAACAGTTGTAGCCATTTTCTACTCCAAAAAATCTGTGTGTCTTTAGCCTCAGGCTCAACCCCTCAACACTAGTTCAGCAAACAATTCTCTTTACACATGAAATTATGGCACTGTTTTTCAGTTTTTAAATGGAAAATTTCAAAAGTTGCATAGTACTCACTTATCCTTCTGATTTATTTAGTTCATATTTTGTAATAACTGCTATTTCTACTTTGAAGTTTAGTCTTCAGATTCCAGAACTTGCCACCAACCAAATTCAAAGTCAATGTAGTGCTAAATAATTTGTTTTAAGGAAGATTATCAGGAAGTCAGAAAAGTATAATAATCAGGGGATTTATTTGTAATGAAATATTTAATGAAAAAGCAATCATGTAATGCCTGAATGGTTTTGAGTTACGTTGCAATGTGATAAGCTTCTTAATAAGCTTTACAATAATATGGCATTGTAAAGACACAGTAAGCAATTGATACACCTTATTCTTCAATCGACCTCCATTGACATTGAAGAATAGAAACACTGTAACCTCTATAGTAGTTTTTAAAGAAGTAGCTGTGTTAGTCTCTTGCAGTATAAAAAGGAGGAAGGAAAGAGGAGGGGGGAGAAATAAAAGGAAATGTGGCAGAATATTTAAGACGAATTGGATTTTATTTTTACATGAATCTTCCTATAGCCTCTGTTGACACATTAATCTAGGGAGTGCTAAAGAAGAATAAACTATATTTGGGCCCAAAGTGTACCTGCCATGAATTGAAGGATTCATTCCATTTGAGTAAGGAAGTGAGATCTAACCAAGGCTTCCAGTGGAGGAAGAATGGGAGAAATGATTTTGTCAATTCCTCCCCCACCTCTCACACCATTCCAGGAAGTCACCCAACTCCCAGAGTATAGTTTCAGCAAATGGAGAAGGCTTCAGAGGAAACTGGAATTGGTGATGACCACTCCTTTCTTCCAGCAGGAATATCCAGTGAGCAAAGTTCAGGCAGAGCTCTGAAAATGGGCCAGAATTCAGCATCAGACTTACAAATGTAAGACTGGGAGTATTCACAGCCCTTATATGACCAGGTATCAGCCATGATGAGAGAAAGGGGACTATTCTGCTGGCAATGAGGATATGGGCAGATGATGGTTTCACCCCTCCCAGTAGCCAGTGAGACTACGACTATCAGAAGGCGCCTTCTCTCAAGTCCTGGTTGCAGTATCACTGGCTGGCAGGAGGGAGGTAGAGATGTCATCTGCTTGCATCGCAGTCACCAACAGAATGGTCCTCCTTATCTGTACATGGCTGATGCTCAGTAAAATAGGTTGGAGGGGGGTCAGTTTGGGCAGCACTACTTAGCTACATACCTAAATTGTGCAGGTACAATTCTGCACAACAATTTTTAAAAGCTAATACAGTGGGTCCTTGTTATCTGCTGGGGTTTGGTTCCAGGACCCCCGTGGATAACAAAATCCATGGATACTCAAGTCCCATTTAATACAATGGCATAGCAAAATGGTGTCCCTTATATCAAATGTCAAAATTAAGATTTGTTATTTGGAATGTATACTTTCTTTTGAATATTTTCAAGCCGTGTATGCTTGAATCCTTGTATAAAATTCTGTGGATAAGGAGGGCCAACTGTACTTCATTTTTAAAAAGTAATCAATTATTAGTTTTTTTTGTGGGGCTTTTTGGTTATGTGGCCATGTTCTAGAAGAGTTCCTTTCTGATATTTCACCAGCATCTGTAGCTGGCATCTTCTGAGAATGTTTGCCTGGAAAAGCATTGGGTATATATATCCTGTGTGACCCTGGGTAGGGAGGTGTGATTTTCAAGTGTATTGTTCTGTTGCTAATGGCAGTCCTCAGGGTGGGAGGATGTGCAAAAGAGGATTAATGTCTGCTAATTAGTGATCATTGTCTGCTGGGAATCCTCTGGCCCCATTCTGAATAATGTTACAATACTAATCTCTTAATTTTTTAAAAAAATATATATATATATAATAAAGAATGTTTAAGCATTAAGCATTAAAAATATCCCAATTTTTCCCAAACATCATTTTTGGAGTAATGAGTAAACACAACTCATTTCATTTAAAAAAAAATGATATTGTGAGTTATTTTGTTATTTTGTTATTTTGTAAAAGGACTCTATGAAATTCATGGGGTCACCATAAGTCAACAGGCAACATGAAAGTGTGCGCGCACACACACATTGTTAATGAGTTGGTTTCCACAGTGGAGAAGGGAATCGAAACCTGATCTCCACAATCATAGTCCAATGTTCAAAGCACCAAACTGCACTGAGTTTCTTAACAGTAACCAAAATGTTTCTTAACTGGTTAGGTCTTTTAACATTAGCCATAATTCACAGATGTTTTGGGGTCTCCCAAGCTGAACTGAGGTCATGCAGACTGCCCCTAAGGGGTGATCTGCATCTGCCTCCAGCTACACCAGATCGGGGCCATGTCAACTGCACACTACAGCCCTGATCTGCCCTTTCCAGAATGCAAAAAAGAGTTGCAAAATTAGTTCCTTTATACGCCCTGGAAAGGGCATGATAACTGCAGCACCATGGCTTTAAGGTGCTCCTTTGGAGCTGTGTCGTGTAAATGCAACACCAGAGGAGCACTGTGATTCTGCACACCATGTGGAGTGGTTTGTGGCATCACACCACCATGGGGGCAATGTTGGGGCATGTGCCATATGGACACCATGCCTCGACTCTGCCCCCAGGCCAACCCTAATAGCTAGTCTGGACAGCCCCTAGGACTTTGTGTTTGGTTTCTAATGTCTATATATTTATCTTTTATTTATATTTCAACAGTAATGTAATTTGCAACATTTCAAAAAAAAAAATCCATACATTTCCTATATGTATCTAAAAATTCTTAATACATTCAAATTAACAGCTTGGATGGGCAAGACTAAGCAAACTGATGAGCTCTCAAACTTTACCATCTTTCCATATGTTTTTGAAAATAGCTACATCTAGCTGCACAGAGACAAGCAATGATAAAAGATGATAAAACCTCCAAGCTAGTTGGAAGTGATAATAATCTATTTTATAATTAAAATTGGAAATGCACTTCATTATTCAAGGGGAGGTGATTTTCTTTGCATTTGAAAGTGGATAGGTACATAATAAAATCATTTTCAGCTTAGTTGTATTATGTTGTACAGTATGTCACCTCTGGAAATATCTTAAAAAGTATTCACAAACAAAAACAAGTGCATTGTACAAAAATATCCCTTAAACATGAAATGCTAAACTACTGTAAGCAAAGATATCTCAAAGAATCTTGGAATTATGACCTTCACCATAATCTTGATCATTTATTACAATATCTAACAAAATTCCATTTGGAACCCTCTTTCTGTCCCTAGAGCTCTCTTATGAGAGCAACATGATTCTCTTATTTTTGCAGGAGGGAAACTGGACCAAAGTAACTGTAATTGGCACTTATAGACAAAAGTACACAATTGTAGAAACAATTAACAAATTGGAGACTTGCTAGTATTTCTTTTTTTTTTTTTTTTGGAAAAAATACAGATGGAAAGACATTGCTGGAGGGGGATTTATTAGTTGAATGTAGAAGCTCAGGTTTTCCCGACCTATGAGTTCTCGATGGCTAGCCCTATTATGGATATAAAAATCTGTTTCAAACCCAGATTTTTTCTTTTATTTGTGAAACAAATAGAATATAGCTAGAATCCTGCTATTAATCCAAATTAGAGTTGACCCAGTGAATCAAAGGGATTTACCCACATTTTGAGTCATTGGACAACAATTGTTTCTATGGGTCTAATTGGAATTACTACAGGATTCAGGGCTTTCTGTTGTCTTCATGCTCTCAAATGCACAAATGCTCTTTTAATGCACCCCCCTTCCATATATGCCATGTGCCTCATTTATATCACTTTCCACCATTCACTAAAGCATGATTGTGCTTCCCCCCCCCCCCCCCCAAATTGTGCACATTCTAGTTCTTTGCAGTTTTGAAAGTGCATATTGTGTGCTTTATTTCTTGGAAACAATAGAATCATAGGACTATAAAATTGGAAGGGGACTCATACACCATCAAGTCCAACTCTTTGCTCAGTGGAGGAATATCAGCTACAATATCCCAAGCAGGTATCCTGGAAGATCTTGAAAATGTGAAAATACTTGTGTTGAGATACATCTTTTCTTATAATGTGACTTGGCAGGTGAAGAAATACTACTTTCATTAAGACTATCAAGCTAGGGATGAGAAGATTATTTTCAAAGTTAAACAAAAGATAAAAAGTTTTTTTCTCTCTCTGAGTGTCAAGCAACCCTGATGATAAACAAGAGTATTCATAATTCAGGACTTACATATGGAAAATAAAATAAAAAATTAGCCATTCTGTGCAGGAATGTTATTTGCTGCACAGAAACCAATACTGCTGGACAATCAATGCCATTTTTGTACAGAATAATTCCCAGACTACATGCAGGCTTAGATAACAGTTTTTGAGCACAAATTCCCTCAATTTTTCCCCACTGCTTCAAGTTATTGAAGACATTCTTGAAGCAGTGGGAAAAAATTGAGGGAATTTGTGTGGTTTTTTTTCTTTGTGAGAACAAAATTAACAAAACTTGTCATACTTATATTAAGGCCAATGAAGTATCTCTCAACTCCTGTAAGCCTCAACAAGCCACATTGCTCAAGCATCAGACCAGGATCATTATATATCCCAACTTCCCATTTGATTCTGGAGTGGCCAAATGTCACAGGTGACACCATCATCACTACATCTCTCAGTCTTGTCCTGTACCTGTTTCTATCCAGCATCTGTGGCAAATATTGTTCAATTATAGATTGACTTAGTCAGAGTGATAAAACAGCCAGTGGTGATCCTGATAGCTGATAGCACTTATTTCTGTGCAGTTTGGGGTCCAGCTTGATTCCAAATTTTAAAGATGCAACTATAAGAAAAACTTCATGGCATACTCTCAGGAAGAGGCCTTGCTAATAGAAAGGCAGATACTGGGAATTCCTGTGCCATGACATTTTGCTTCAACAGTGGCAAATGCTACATGAAGTAAATATATAAACATCATTTGCCATCTTCACAAAGGTGGCATTCCCATGCAGTGCAAAGTTTTATGTCAGACTTCTTTCCCTGGAAAGCTCCCTGGCCATTTTTAATAACCACTTCTCCCCATTATACTGTGATATTTTATTAATTTAGTTGTTAATTTAGTCAGCTTTACATATACAAATACAATATGGTATTGAACTGCTGCTATGAATTTTAACACATGGGGGAAATTGGGGGTTTAGCAAGGCATTTTCCTGGGACACTCGCATGATTGTGGCAAAGATTTTCCCACGATGTTGCTATTTGAGAGGACTTACCCCAGGAAGAACCAGGAATGCTTCAGCAACAAATCACTCATAAGGAAATCCTGTGACTGATTTGTTGCTGATAAGTCCTCTCTAAGTGTGGTGTGTGGGAAAATCTATGCTGTGATCACACAAGTGTCCTGGGAAAATGCCTTGTTAAGCCCCTGATCCCCCCCCCCAAGTATGATAAAGTCCCAAGTATGAGTGTGTGTGTGAAATCTATAAATATCATAAAATAATAGAGTTGGAAGAGACCATAAGGGCCATCCAGTCCAAACCCCTGCTGTGCAGGAACACAATATCAAAGCACCCCTGACAGATGGCCATCTAGCCTCTGCTTAAAACCCCCCAAAGAAGGAGACTCCACCACCTTCTGAGGCAGTGTATTCCACTGTCTAACAGCAATTACTCTCAGGAGGTTCTTCCTAACATTGAAGTGGAGTATCTTTTCCTGTTCTTGTTGACAGGAACATAACAATAAGGTTGTGTGCCAAATGAAAATAATACAGATGGATGCTCCTTTGCACCCTCTACTCCTTCTCTCCATTGACAAGGTCATAGCTGTGGGGGAGGGTATAGCTGCAGCTGCAGCTGCAAATTGGATTTTGGAAGGTGAAAGAGAGTAACTTCATCAAGCTTGATGGAGCTTTATGGCACCTCAAGCTGTTCAGGATTAAAGTTACAGGAGCCCTGTCCCAGAGCCATCTGGCAACTCTACAAACAGGCAAAAAACCAAACAAGAAACAAACAAAACAACCTAGGAGGTTTATGTCACAATATTTGGATGGTAGGCTGTCCTGACCATGAAAGATCACTGCCAGTTCCATGGTCAATATAGCCTTCGGTCCATGTATGTGGGCTCATCCGGATTGCTATAAACCTGATTTATAGAACCCTGGTTTAATCCATCATCATGAAAAAAAACAAAGAAACAAGTTCCAAAAAGAGAAAAGATTAAGAAGTTTCTTAGTAAATACAATCACAGCCTTTCAAATTCAAGTGCTCAAAAATTGCCTTCATTTTGGGTTATTTTTTGGGCGGTTGATATCTGATGTCTGATGAATAGCTTATTTTCTTTTTGATACAGCTCGAGTTGCTAGAGATTTTTCTTTTAAAAAAGCATAGCATGCTAAATGGTCACAATGCCTTTCAGATATTATCAAGCCTGTTTTTACCCATGTTACACAAGAAGTTAATAAAAGGCGATAATCACTCTGCAGGTTAATTCAGGTCACAGGAAGCACAAAAGAATTTGCAGGCTGGGGTAGAAAAGCATTTGGAGAGCTTGGATTGAGAGTGTGCAAATAAATAATCCCTTATCCTCATAAATCACTGAAGTTCACCCGAGGGAGCCAAAGGGATGAAATAGGATTGGGAAATAAACTAATCTAGTGATGTAGCTCTGGCATGGAGGCTAGGGACATGACAAGGTTTTTGTGCTATCTTTGCATTTCGAGCAGAAACCTGGAGAGGGAGCAAGCTTTTTTTTCTCTGAACCTACCTTTAAATGAGTTAGGGGAGGCAAGTCAACATCCTTGTATGCAACACCTCTCTTCAATTCCAAGGCTTGTTCTCTGAGCAGTAAACTGTAGCTTCAATAATTTGTGCAGTGTTACATTGATTTAGAGTTTGTTTGTTTGTTTCCATTTTAATATCTGCTATCCTTTTTATAAAAAGAGAATTATTATGCACCAGCTGTTGCAAGCTAGACCTTGCAGTGTCCTGAGTATGATTCAGTAAAAGAGGGACGTTTTGTTCTGAATTCCATTACGCAGCCCTTGACTACCGTTTCAAGACATAATATACAGTTACTACTCTTCTTCCTTTATGAACTAGGATGAGGCATTTTCACCCACACCCCTGACACACTTTTTGTTGCAGAACTTATACTGATGTAGACTTGTAATGTCATTCTTGAATGATATTGTCACCTGAAAAATAGTAAACAACGGCCCCAATTTTAGCCACTCGCCATGTCCAGTTTTCTTTCTGTAAACAAAAGATCAGATTGGGACAAAAAGTACCCCCTGAATTTTGTAACACAGGGAACTTTTTGACTCAAACAATCTTATGGATTTGATGAGTAAACAATACAAAAAGAAACTGTAGTACAATAGGCTGATTGTCAATAAGTTGGCCTCAACATTGTTCTTTTACGAGGGGGAAATTGGAGTTCCCTGTGATATGTGAATACCTGCAATATAAGACAAAAAGTGTAAGCTCTGTTTTACCTTATTTTGTCCCACCTTGTGTTTTTGGCTGTAAGTATTTGGATGGGTTGAACAAATATGATTCTGCAAAAACATATACTCTTTTGGTTATTAGATATCTTAATAACCCACCATATATTGAAGCTCTCAGTATAAAAGAAATACCCCTAATTAAAATAACTGTAAGGGATTTGTTTTAAAGAAATCCTCATACAATACATGAAGATAAATAGTGCCTTTTTGTCTTTTTTTAACACTGAGAAAACATCCTTCTTATATGTGTATAATTTGGCAATGGGAGAAGACTAAGTTTGCATTACAACTTTTTATATGCTCTGTTATTTTACCAAAGTGCAAGCATATTCTATCATTAAATGATAGAGAAAAAGAAAAACCCAAAAGCGGGAACACATATTCTCAAAATAAGCTAAATAAGTTAAATACCTAACGACAGTTGAGTTCTCTTTTATGAGAACATTTTATATTTTTATACACATTTTATAAATTAACCTTTTATAAATGTTAAAAATAGTATAATTAATACCGTGTTTTCCCCAAAATTAGACAGTGTCTTATATAAATTTTTGCTCCCAAATATGCGCTAGGTCTTATTTTCAGAGGATGTCTTATTTTTCCATGAAGAAGAATTCACATTTATTGTTGAACAAAAAAAAATGAACATTTATTATATACTGTATATATATTTATAGGTCTTACTTTCAGGGGAGGTCTTATATTTAGCAATTCAGCAAAACCTTTACTAGGTCTTATTTTTTGGAGATGTCTTATTTTTGGGGAAACAGGGTAATAAATGGGTAAATGCTATCTTTCTGCCAAGTTAAAGAAATAGCATGCTTAAACAAAATAATTCATTGTTTTTTATGCTTTCCTTCTATATTTTATTTTTTCTTTATTCTTCTGTATTTATTCTTTTCCCTTTTTTTTTAAAGTCAAATCTAATTTCATTTAGAATTAGTTTAAGAGGTTGGTATACATTAATAGAATTGTCTATCTAAGAACTGCTCATAAATCCAATGGATCAGATTATGCCTATATGATGGCAATGTATAATTCCAATTTATGACAGCCACTGGAATAGTATCTTCAGTTATGCAACAGAGTCCAAATTTTACTCTCAGTTACTAAAGCTAAACTAAGAATTATGCACTGAGGCATGAGTTATGGAGTTAATAGCATGCTTCATAGCTCCTGCAGGCCATGTGTTGTACATTATGCAGACAAAGACAATATGTTAACAATTTGTGGAGTTTAATTTAAAATCTCTCCAATTTATTAGCAAATTAAGAAGAAAATTAGCAACCACTTTCAAGTTTGCCTGAGAAAGCTGAAATCATCAGTACTTGAACACGTCATTAAATTATCCATGATTGCTACAGTATGAAGGGAGAAAGGACTGATTTTAAAGTGTGCAACCAAAGACAGAATAACATTCAGGTGATGGCCAGCTGGCAAAGCTCCCACTCAATTTTCTTCCCCCCAAAAAACATTGCCATCTGTCACTGCTGGTTGTACTTTTTGTCCATATTAAAGGATTATGGTTTTAACAGTGCTGATGCTTTTTCAATGACTTAGGAAAATTGTTTAAGCATATAAGCACCAGTCACTTGATAACTGGGATATCATTTATATTGTGAAAAAACATAACATCAGGAAAATACAATGCAAGGATTAAACTACCCAAATATGCATTAATGGAGAAAATAAACTTGTATTTATTTATGAACTATGTTTTAATTCAATGCTAATTTAATCTTATTTTAAGGTGTGGGAGGTTGGGATTGGGTTGCTCCAATTTTAATTGTTACTGCTTTAATTTTGTTGTATCCCCCCCCCCCCCGATTGTCTGTTCAGAGGGGCGGGCTAATAATAATAATAATAATAATAATAATAATAATAATAATAATGTTTATTTAAGCCTGCTCCTCTGACACCAATAAAATTTAGTGCTATTTATATTATTATTATTATTATTATTATTATTATTATTAAAAAACAAAACAATGCAATTTTTTTTTAAAAAAAAAAGGCTCAAGGCAAGGATGACCATTCCCCCTCCCCTGCTACTTATAACAAGTTTAGACATTCTCAACAGAAAAATAAGAAAATATTTCAATATCTAATTCAAGGTTCTAGAGATAAAAGGCCAGAAATACAAATTGAAAGTGTTTGCAGATGACTTATCTAGAAGGTCCAATACAAGTATAGGAGGATTACTGGAAACTCTAGAAAAAATTGGAAAACTGGCAAGTTTCAAAATTGATAAAGGAAAAAATAATGATTGCAAAGAATATGACAAAGAAGAACTGGAACTGATGGAAAAGTCAAACTTCAGAATAGGGAAAAATTAAAATATCAGCAAGTGACAATAACAAAAAACATGGCATTATTTAATAATAATTGCATCAAGATTTGGAACCAAATAAAAGACTACTTTAGGATATAGAACAACTTGAATCTATTTATCTTAGAATCTATTTCAAAACATTCCAATAATTGTTAATTGTTAATGACATCCCATTTCAACAATGAAATAAAGAACTATTGATTTTTTTCTGGGATGGAAAAAAATAATCAGGTAGATGATATTATAAGACTGGTGGTTTAGCTCTACCAGATCTAAAATTATATTTCTATGCAAACTGTCTTCATTGGTTGTTAGATTGGATAGTACTAAAGAACAAAAGATTATGACAGCTGGGTTTAATGTGCACTTTGGGTGGCACACATACCATTGGTCTGACAAAGTGATAGAAAACAAAGAATAATCACTACATTCAAAATCATTGCATTAGAACAGTATTATTGAGAATTTTGTTGAAATATAAAAACAAATTATGTATGAAAATCTCATTATGGCTGTCAGCTTTCCACAAAGTAGAAAATTTATATAGAGGAAGCTGGTTGACCTAGGCAGACCTATTAGAACATTTGAAGGAAATTATCAATTTAAAATGAGAAAATTAGATAATATAAACATTTGCCTTTGGTTTCCATATCAATATCTGTATGAAAAATTCAAAACAGATATGAAATTAGGAAGCATATAAAAAAAGACAAAACAGAATTGGATGGAATAATACAATCTAGAATGGAAAAAATCATAGCAAAATTATAAACTTGATACTGAAATTTGAACAAGACCAAGAAAAAAAATTAAGACAATATGACTACCTGGGTTCAAAATTGGAACACTGTGAAAAATCAGAGTAAAAATTAATGTTCACAAGAAGTCAAAATTTGAGAGAGAATGATTATAAAATGTCCTGTATGTGACATCTGATGCCAGACAGACTACCAAAAATGCTTTACAAATGTAAGATTCTTGTCAGAAATGTGATAAAGGCACTTTTTACCATGATTGGTGATAGTGTGAGAAATTGGGGGGGGGGGGGAATGGAAACAAATACAAACACTCTTAACAACCCCCCCCCCCCCCAAAATCAACTTCCCAATAGAGTCAGAAATAAATCTGTTAAACATGTTGCAATCACAGGCCGAAAAAAATATATATACAGAATCTCACTGTACTTTATACCTATGGCAAGACTGGTATATGCCAATATGTGGAAGAACTTAATTATTTAAATTATTTAAGTATAATATTAAATCGGCACTAAATTAGAATATTTAATTTTGTCAGTACTTTAAATAACATACTTTAAATATTTGTTTGAGATAACTTTAAAATGTTTGATTGCTAGAGATTTGCTTAATGCCCTGTAAATATATCTCTTTGGACATCACACAGTTCAGTTTAAAACTAAAAGTAAAATAATAAGGCAACAAAATCACAACAAAACAATACCTAACAAAGCATAAAACCACAGCATAAACTATACACACAAATATTTACAAATGTATGTTATAATAATTCAAATGTTAAAGGCACTGGACTGATTCCAGTGAGGTGGCAGAAGGGGTCTTCTTCTCCATGGCAGTCTACTCAATAGACTGCAAGTACAGATCATAGTACCTGAACTAATGAATTCAAATTACAAGAAATTCTGACACAGCATTACAAAGAGGTGTTAGACCACGGAACAGATTATCTTGGAAGGTCCTAGATTCTCCTTCATTGGAGAGTTATAAACAAAGATTAGATACCCATCTTTTCTTTCCAGCTGATTCCTGAAATGGCAGAGAGTGAATTTAGATGGCCCTTGGGGTTCCTTTCATTTCTATGCTCTGTTCTATAGTTCTACATATTCAGTGTAGAGCACATTTTATAAAGGAGGTAAGTAAGTACAAACAACAAAACCATTACACTAGAGAAATCCTAGTTAATGTACCCAGAGTTTGGAAAAGTTTACAAAGAGGATCTGGAATAAAAAGACATGGATATGAAATTTAATAAAACCTCACTGTAAATATGCCCCAAGTGACACATGAATGGAATGGTACTGCAGAGGCAAAAGATCATAAATTACTTTTGGTGTCAGTTCAACATTCTGCTTTTGCCTATAGAAATCCTCCAAAGCCAGAACCAGCTGTTCTTGCATAGCCTTATTGTCAGATGCTTCAAGAGAAATAAGGAATAACACACAAACACTGCTGACAGCAAGAGAGCTTTGGTGGCAAGATGGCTGTTTGTAGGCTGCTAATTGTCAGTAGCGGTATTTAAAAAGTAAAATTAGTAGAAAATCACTCCAAAACCTAGAGAAAATAAAAGGCAATACTCCAAAGCTTTATCTGCTGGAAAGTTCATTTGCATTCAAGAGCCAAGTCAATGAAATATGCTACAGTGCTTCATAGTTACAGGGTGTATTTGTTGATAAGGAAATTGCATATAATCTGAGCCTTGGTCATTAAAATCAGCATGCTTGCTTCATTATCACAGGAGAACTATGGAGGATGTGAACTCTCTGAAAAAGTACCTAAAAAAGAAACTATAACATTTCTTACAAAATGCCTGGGGGTTGTAAGATGCAACCATGGACACCTCTGGGATTATTAGTGCATGCAAAGAACCCCACCAGTCTAGATGAGGTTGTTTTATATCATTCTTCCTCTTATTGCTATACCTCCTAGCAATGGTTGTTTACACAACTATGCATTTCACTGTGGCCTTCGGGATGACAACAGCTGCATCTACACAGCAGAATTAATGCCTTTTGACACTGCTTTAACTGCCATGGCTCCATGCTATGGAATTCTGTGATATATAGTTTTGTAAAATATTTATCATTCTCTGTCAGAGACCTCTAGTGTCACAACAAACTACAAATCCCAGGATTCCACAGGATGGATCCATGACAGTATGGCAGTAGCCAATCCTGGAAAAGATACTGTCTACTGTGATCTAATTGTGTGTCATTTTAGCCATATGACTGAACTCAGCATCACTCATGGACCACTCCAACATTAAGATGCAGACACAAAGAAGCATAATTCTGGGAACTTCTACTTATCCATCTACTAAAGCAGAGAGGCCAACTTGTGGATCTTGCAGATACTGCTGGATTTCAACTCCCAGCATCCATCACCATTTATTAAGCTGGTTAATGCTTAGAGAAATTTCACTTCAATACTATCTGGAAGGCCACAAATGCACAAGAATAATACAGTGGGCCATTGGCATATGCTGGGCTCTGTTTCTAGTCCCCCCCTCGCCTCTCCATGGATACCAAACTCTATGGATACTCAAGTCCCATTCCACATAATGGCATAGTAATATGGTGTCCCTTATATAAAATGGCAAAATTAAGGTTTGCCTCTTTTTCTTTTTTGAATTTATACTTTTCTGGAATATTTTCCAGCTGTGGGTGGTTGAATCCATGGATAAAGAATTCATAGACAGGGAGGGCTGATTAAAAAACTACAATAGTAATCAGAATGTCCATCCTTTGCCTTCATTCATTCATACATTCATTCAAAAAACAAACAAATAAACAAACTACATGTTTTTAATTCAAAAAGTTTAGTGGATTCATATAATGGCACCCTTCCACTCAGACAGACCTACTTGGCTAGAAAATCTGACGTAGGTCTAATTTGCACATTCCTTTAACTGCTATTGTTAAGTACTATGAAGTCCTGGAGTTTGTAGTTTCGTGCGGCACCAAAGCTCTCTGACAGAGAAAGCTAAATATATCCCAACACTGAAAAAAAATAAATAAAAATCCCAGAATTCTGTAGTATTGAGTCAGGGCAGTTAAAGTGATGTCAAACTGCATTATTACTGCAGTGCAGATTAGACCTTAGTCTATCTGCCTTCAGAATATTTTCTTAGGCCCCGGAAAGTGTAAGAGAAATACTTTCAGCACTGATGATGACAGTACAGCATCTGCTTCTAATTTAGATGGTCAGCACTGGAGATCTCCCCTAGCTATGTATGAGCCTGGATATTTAGCTTGAAAGAGCAGACTGGACCATGTATTACTGTATAAACCAAATCAAAAACCAACTGTCCTTCTTTTTTTCAAGTTAATTATTGTAACATTAAGATGATAACAATAGGTCTGCTGGATCAAAACAAGGTTTTTCTAATCTAGCACTCTGTTCCCATTGTCATCAACCACATGTTTATCAAAATCCATGAAACACTGTGTTGATGCAGTGTCCAAGTTCTATTTGTCAACAGTCTGTTTCCTTTCATAATGGAGGCAGGCAAAAGATAATCATCATGACTAGTGCCCCTGAAAGTCTTATTCGTCATGAACTTGTCTAATCTTTTTTTTTTTTTTTTAAGCTAGCAGACCTTGCAATTAACACGTTCCAAATAACAACATTACAGGTCACAATATTGCAGGTAATGATTACGGATTCCAAAGTGACACCATTCCTTTTGTAAAGGAACATAACTAATAGCAACATAATTACCTTCTTCCATGTAGCATTTTCTTGCTGAAGGGGCATTATTTGAAAGACAGTTTGAGAGATTCCCCCCTCCATTTTTAGTCCTTTTTCTACCTTTTTAAAAGGAATTTTAAAATGAAGGAGAAAGGGAAACTAAAACTAACATTATATTATTTAACATAATGAGTAAAAAAGAGAGTAAGAAGTAACCACAATAAGCAACCTGGAAAGCTCAAATTAATGGTACAGTTTGCCCTCCTTATCCGCGAATTTTTTATCCATGGATTTGAGCACACACGGCTTGAAAATATACCCCAAAAGTATAAATTCCAAATAGCAAGCCTTGATTTTCCATTTTATATATGGGACACCATTTTGTTGTGCCATTAAATTTAATGGGACTTGAGCATCCATGGATTTTGTTATCCATGGAGGGTCCTGGAACCAAACCCCAGTGGATAACAAGGGCCCATTGTAATGATATTAAGTTCTGTACCTATTTTAGTAATACATCTTAAGGAAGCAAATCTCATGTCGTGTCAAGAAATATATCCTTTTATCTGTCTTGAACGCCATATCATGTAGCTTCACCAGAGCCACCTACAACCTTAGAAAAATAGACACTAGAAATAGATGACACCAGCACCTCCATTAGTTTTCAGTTATGTATAAAGATAAGAAAGGCAGCAAGGAAGTCATGAAATCAAAAAGAAGAAGGCTAGGAAGTCAGGATGATGCAACAAGCAGCAACCATGAGATTTTTTTTCAAGGACGTGAGCACAGACTTATGATGTAGTTTTGATGACACAATTTTAGCAGTGGTTTCATGGCAAGGCAACATTTCAAGGGCAAAATGGCTATGTGTGGCCCAGGGAAAGGGATGCGGTAGAGGGGAAAACTTCACTGCTCCCAAGATTTTATATGAATTTGGTTGTCTCACTGTGGCAAGACTGTACTGGAAGTGTTGAACATTCTCCTTTAGAGATCTCATTCCCATTGCAAGACCAAGATGCTGAATGTGGTCTCTCTTTTTTCCCCCTTTGTTTTTCGAAATATACACAAAATATAATTTTGATAAAAGTTGTTTCTAGGAAAAACTATTGTTTTCTCTTTCAGGAATCTAGGTACACAGACTCACACACAGAGCAAACACAACAGAGGGCAGGTTGATTAACCATAAAGGCACAAACATGGCTACCAGTTTGTACAACCAGGCAACAGTTTTTGCACTTGCCAGTCTTACAGAAATGCACAAAGCCCACATTTATTCATGCTGCTATCAGGTTTAACTTTGATTTAAATCAAATGACTTTTTAATTTTTTTAAAAAACCACCTTCTGTTATTTTTTAATTGATTATTGTGTGTGTGTGTGTGTGTGTTACTGGAACAAAAAATGAAAGTATTAATTTAAATATTTTATGTTTAACAGTTTATTGGCAGTTGTTCATTGTTAGACCAGTATGCAGTGTCAATTGCTTCTTTTTAATCACTTTGGTTTATAGTGCAAGAAATGCCATTCAAAATCAATTACTTCCATTAGCATAAGTTCACCGTAATCAACTTGCTTTGAAAGAGAATTTTTAAAAGAACAATTATTATTTATGCTAGAAGCATAAATGGACTTCATTTTGATACTTAATTTTCTGGTTTGGTGTAGTCCTACATATTAATACCACCCCCCTCCAAAACACCACCTGGTTTAAACCAAAACAAAAACCAACCAAACAAACAAAACGCCAATCCAGTTTTTTAAAAAGATTTTTTTAACTGTTCCCTCCATCCTCAAACCTGGTCACTGCAGCTGATCCTATGACTAAGCTGGAAATAAAGGCATAACAGTGAGGAAAATTCCTGTATTTATGGGAGCTCTTTGCTCTGAAAGAAAACATGAACTATCATGTAGGGGAGATAATTAAGATAAATTCCTGGATCATATATACTAGTGATATAAAGGAGCTAACAATTCTGAAAACACCAACTGAAAAGAATGACTAAATCGCAAGCAGTTACAATGTGCATGCTCTCAGCTTCCCTTAATACTATTCAGGAGTATAATAAGGCTTAATTAATTGAAGTAAAACTCTTCACATACAATGAACTCACAAATCTTTTTGGAGTTGTTACACATTCTGCACAGGAGGCAATGCAATCCTAAGCATTTTTCTTTCACTGAACTGAAACATAGTAAAGCTTCTGTTCAGTCTGTTTGCTGAAGTACATATATTTAAAGCACCTGCCCCTTTGATAAGCTGTGTAGTGTACACAGTTAGCACTATTAAGATTTTCAGTGTAGAGAAGAAGATCCCTAAAACTCAGTCAGAGAAATGATAGGAGAATGTAGTGCAAAGCATAGATGAAAATTTGGAAAGGCCTGATTCTGCACACAAATATGAGGACAATATAATCCACACTTGATTTCTCTGTAATTACTGTGATGACTGGGTCTGGAGGCTTGAACTGGCACTTTGAAAATACACCATAGGGAGACATAGGAATATTTATGAATACAGTAGATTCTCGATTATCTGACATAAACTGGACTGGCTGATAGTTGGATAACCGAAAATGTTGGATAATCCGGAAGGTCCAAGAAAAGGCTTGAAATCACTATGAATTGCAAATGTATTGAAGTTTTATTGCAATAACAGTAAATGTAAATGTAAAAAAAATACTGATCAACATTGTGATGTACAGTATAAACAGTTCAGTCCTCTGAAAATTTAAAGAAATCACGGAAAATTTAAAGAATTCACAGCAGCTGCAACGTTGGATAATCGGGAATGTTGGCTAACCAAAGGTTGGATAATTGAGACTCTACTGTAGTTTATTTCTGGTGTGATATCCATGAAGGCTCATGTATACAGCATTATTAGATGCTGCTGTTATCCATATTCATGCATATAGGAACAGGCCCTAGGTTTGTTTCAGTGCTTTTGGAAGGCCTTCCAGCAGTGTGGCATCTTCCTTGGTTAATTGCTCCTGTATCATTAGGGGAAGCAGATTTTTCTTTTATTCTGCAAGTATAAGCCAGAGGCGCCCTATTATACTACAGATTTATAGTGCTGTTTATACTTTAACTGTCATAATGAAATGCTATGGAATCTTGGGATTTGCAGTTTAGAGTGGGGCTTGTCTAAGGATTCTGAGTGCCCCACCCCAAACTGTAAGTCCCAGGGTTCTGTAGGATGCCACTGTGACAGTTTCAATGAAATCATATTATAACTGTGAAAGGGACCCATGTTTCTGTTGATGCCTGTTCATGACTGGTTTTGGGTACAAATTCTACACAAGAGGTTCGAGAAGCAAATGTTGATGTAACACATGATATGGGTCTTCTATCAGATATGTAACCAGGGCTCAAGTTGATCCATTAAAAGGAATATATCCTCATTTTTCAAGACTGAAGTGTCCTGAGCAAACAAACAAACAAACAAACAAAACCAAACCAGAAAAATTTTGTTGACAAGGACCCATGTTGCTACCTGTCAAGCAACACACATTTGGTCTGGAGCTATGATTCATCACCTGTGATCCAGGGACCCAAAGGGAGCCGCAATGTCCTCATAGGGGCCCTTGAAGGTTTGAAGGCTGCTCAGACCACCTCTGCTCCATGGCAAAATGGCCACTTGACAGGAGATAAGACAAAGAATGGCTGGCTGGCTGGGCTATTCAACAGCATTGCTGTTCAATCTGTTTCTGCTGCAACCTAGCAAATCTTTTCTCCCCCACCTGTTTAACAAGTGGTGTAATTATTGGTTCTGTGTCAGGTATTATTATTATTATTATTATTATTATTATTATTGGTTTTAAAGCTTACATTATGTACGGAAAGGGTGAACCACAAAAGATTTTTTTAAAGGGAGTTGCTGGTAAAGAAAAGGTTAAGAACCACTGGTGTAGAGATTTTCCATAAAGGGGAGAATGTGTTTGCTTAGTCTTGAAAGTCAATGTCAAACTAAAAATATCTGAGGCCCCGTACAGACTGGCCTTAAAGGCCGGGTTGGGGGCATAGTCAGGGCATAGCATCCTTATGATGCAGCACTGAATTAGTGCCATAAAGCCACAGTGCCACTGGTATCACACCCTTTCCAGGGCACAAAAAAGGAACTGCTTTTTGTGGCTCTTTTTCACAGCCTGGCTCTTTTTCACAGCCTGGAAAGGCCAGATTGGCCAGATTGGCATATGATTACCATGGCCCCGATCTGGCTGCAAAAGGGGCAGCTGGAGGCTGCCTGTTAGGGGCTGTCTGCACAGCTCCTTAGTTTCTGTTCTAAGTAGAAACTGTTGCCAGATTATTAAAAACCCCTTTTTAAAAAGCAGTATATCTTTTCTAGAGTTTGATGTGTTAATTTATTTAATCCATATGCCATCTTTCCCATTCCTACCCTCAGCACTCAATCAGAGAACACAGAATTTGATGCTTGAAGGTTCCTTGTGTGTTCATCAGTTTAGATTTAGTTGACTTACATATGCATACATGGTATTTGGAGTACCATAATAATTCCCATTTATGTATATAATAAAATTAACACATTTTGAAGGCCTCCCAACTATGGCCTCATAAATATGATTTCAGAAGGCACTCTCTATTCACTTCTGCTAACTCACCCTAAGAAATGAACAGGAATGTAATATACTGTTCACTCAAGGGAGTGACATTTCCAACAGTTTAATAATCTGTGAAGATAGTCATTTCAGTGCTGAAGGAAATGCTAGTAAAACAAGGCAGAGGAGAATTCCTAAAATGGGCAGTCAAAGATCTTGCAATTCCATTTTATTTTGGGGTAAAAGAAGAAACTATTGGTAATGAAAGCAATGACAAATAAAGAGACCAAGGGAACCATCTGGTTGAAAGAGATATCCCCTTTCTAAAACAGGCCCAGCATTTTCTGGTCCAACAACTTGAAAAATTCTCCCTATTTTGAGTTTCTAAACACTTCACTCACAGGAAGGGGTGTCACAAGGGGCCTGGGTGTAGGGGTATGGGTCACTCCAGGTAACATCCTAATGGGGAGTGAGACCACTGCTACCCAAACCTTTGCCATTTGTCAGGAAAAGGCTGCAGTGTTTGCCTAATTCCCTTTAAAATGCTGGAGATTGTGTGAGTGGGGTGAGGTTCAGTGGGAGGAGAAAGAAGAGGCCTTTTTAAAAAATTAATTTTTTATTAGTTTTTTGTGGGGCTTTTGAGCTATGTGGCCATGTTCTAGAAGAGTTCCTTTCTGACGTTTTGCCAGCATCTGTGGCTGCCATCTTCAGAGAATGATAGCCTGGAAAAGGATTGCATATAAATATCCTGTGTGACTTTGGGAAGGGAGGAGTGATTTGCAAATGTATTGTTCTGTTGCTAATGGCAGTCCTCAGGGTGGTAGGATGTGCAACAGAGGGTTAATGTCTGCTAATTAGTGTTCATTGTCTGTTGAGAATCCCCTGACCCCAGGCTGTTTCTCCTTTGCATTGGCTGAGTCTTAACCTTGCTGTTCTCCCACCCTGAAGACTGCCATTAGCAACAGAACAATACATTTGCAAATCACTTCTCCCTTCCCAGGGCCACACAGGATATTTATATGCAATCCTTTTCCAGGCTATCATTCTCTGAAGATGGCAGCCACAGATGCTGGCAAAACGTCAGAAAGGAACTCTTCTGGAACATGGCCACATAGCCCAAAAGCTACACAAAAAACTATGGATGCCGACCATGAAAGCCTTCAACTCCACATTAAATTTTTTTAAATTTTTTTTTTATTTTTTATCTTTATTGTTTAAAAGAAGAACATACAATTTACAAAGTACAAAATCATGAAATATTCCCTTGTACCCCAATCTATAAAATTGAATCACATCAGAAAGAAGTTTTTTTCCTTCTGAAATTCATATTCATATTGCCATTAAATAATAATAATAATAATAATAATAATATTTATTTCTAATCCGCCCCTCTGAACAAGCAATCGGGGCGGAGTACAACAGAATTAAAAACAACGACAGACTAAAATACCCCTTCCTTACCCTTACCACCCTCCCTTAAAAGCGCATTAAATCATAATAAAGTTAAAAGCATAAATAATTAAGATAGCAATAAAGAATAGAAGGGAGCAGACCCAGGCTTAGGTTGTATGGGGATAAAGTGCAGGGAAAGGGCCTAAGAAACCCTTAAGGCCTAGATGTGGAGCTGGGGGTGTTAATTTCCTCTTGGAAGGCCTGCCTGAAGAGATGCTCTTTAGGGCTCTTTTGAAGCCTTCTAAAGATGGAATGAGGCGCATCTCATCCGGCAGGTCATTCCACAAATTGGGGGCGACAGCCGAAAAAGCCCTCTGGGAGGTCTGCACCAGTCTGGTCTTCATAGGCTCTAGTAGGTTCCTCCCAGAGGACCAAAGTGTGTGGGGGTGGGGGGGTCCTATGGGGATAAGATGGACCCAAGCCATGAAGAGCTTTAAAGGTTAAAACCAACACCTTGTACTGTGCCCCGAAACTAATCGGCAGCCAGTGGAGAGCTTTTAGAACCGGGGTGATATGCTCTCTCCTAGATGTTCCAGCAAGAAGTCTGACTGCCATATTTTGGACCAATTGTAGTTTCTGGGTTAGGCACAAGGGTAGCCCCATGTAGAGTGCATCGCAGCAGTCCAAATGTAAAGTTACCAATGCGTGTAATACAGTTTCCAGATCCCTCTTCTCCAGCAAAGGGTGCAGCTGGCGTATCAGCCGAAGCTGGTAACAGGCGCTCCTGACCGTCGCATTCACCTGACTTGTCATGTGAAGCGACGGATCAAGGAGTACCCCCAGACTGCAAACAGAGTCCTTTGAGGAGAGTGTGACTCCATCAAGGACTGGAAGTTGTATTCCCAGACCTGGTTTCGGGCCTGTGACTGTGAGCACCTCCGTTTTGTCTGGATTAAGCTTCAATCAGGTTTTCCTCATCCAATCCATTACCGCTGCAAGACAGTCATCGAGAGGGGAGAAGCCATCGGAGGTCTGAGCAGACGATCTGGTCACGGAGAAATAAATCTGAGTACTGATGACACTGCGCTCCATGCCTCCGAATGATCTCACCCAGTGGCTTCATATAAATGTTGAATAACATCAGGGACAGAATCGCGCCCTGTGGGACGCCACAGCTGAGCTCGATTTTGGAAGAGCAGCTGTCCCCGAGTCTCACCCTTTGAGATCTGCTGGAGAGGAAGAAACGGAACCACCAAAGTGCGGTGCCACCGATCCCCAACTCTCTCAGCCAATCTAAAAGGATGGAGTGATCGATTGTATCAAAAGCCGCAGAGAGATCCAAGAGCACCAACAGGATCACACTACCCCTGTCAATGCCTAAGCGGAGGTCATCAGTCAGAGCTACCATGGCTGTCTCCACTCCATATCCTGTCCTGAAGCTGGTTTGAAATGGATCGAGATAATTGACTTCATCCAAGGCAGCTTGGAGTTGGGAGGCGACCGCTTTCTCGACCACCTTGCTAAGAAAAGGTAGCAAGGAGACTGGTCTGTAGTTGTTCCTGTCCAGGGGATCAAGGGAAGGCTTCTTCAGGAGGGGCTTAACGGCCGCCTCCTTCAGACTAGATGGAATGTCACCTTCCCTGAGAGACGCATTGATCTCACTATTGAATAAACTATTAAAACCAATAACAACAGGTGAGAGTGGCATTATATAAAATATGCAGCATATATTGGAGGTTCTTTCATGCTGGGTGGAAACTATTCTGGAAAGGCCTGTCGGAAGAGATCTGTGTTAATATCTTTTTTGAAGCTATCCAGGTTGGTGATTTGACAGACCTCTTCCGGCAAGTTGTTTCACAATCTGGGAGTGGTCACAGAGGATGTCCTCTGGGAGGTTGCAGCCAGTCTGGTCTTTTTTGGCTGCAACAAGTTCCTCCCAGAGGACCTGAGAGTGTGGGGTGGATTATCCAGAAATAGGAGATCCCTTAGATAGGTTGGACCCAAGCCGTGTAGGGCTTTAAAGGTAATAACCAACACCTTGTACTCTATCTTATGATTAAATGTTAACTTAAAGTTTTTATCTAATTGTTGCTTAAGAAATTATTTCCCATTAAAGTCCTGATACTGTACATGTTCCTTTTAAGTCTAATTCTCACATTTGTTTGACTTGGAAATTGCAGCTAGTGCAAAATGCAGCAGCTAGCCTTCTCATTGGAATTCCATTCAGATATCACATAACACCTCTTCTGGAGCAATTGGAGGCTGTCAGTATATTTTTATTCTTAATTTAAGGTGCTGGTGATAACAGCTGAACAGCTTTGGACCTCACCACTTAAGGTAGTGTTTGGACCTCACTACTTGAGAATGTGTTATATATAAAATCATATATGTTTGCCTGCTTGATAATTGAAATCTATTGGAGAGCCCCTTTTCCATCTGCTTTATCACACTAGGGGGCAAATAGGTTTAAATGAGAGTTAAACAGGAAATGCCTTATGTTTATCATAGGAAATTTATTGTTTAACTCTTGTTTAACTCTTGTTTAAATCCTGTTTGCTTCCTAGTGTGATAAAGCAGTATGTCCCATCAAGAGGTGAAATACATTGTGGGAGGATATGGGAGAGAGGGTCTTCTCTGCAGTTGCACCCTCATTGTAGAATTCCCTCCCACAGGAAGTCCAATTAGTGCCAACACTGGAATCATTTCAATGCCAAGATAAAACATGTTTTTTTAAAATTAAAACCTTCAGACCAAACTGATTTTATCTGAGCTACATGTGTTTTATGGTTTTATTATTCAATATGGTTTTAACTGGTTTTGAATTGTCTGTTTTTAAATGGGAAAAAAAACATTTTTTATTTTTTTTAAATCTTTTAAACTTCTGTAATATTTTAGAGTTGATTTTATTGTAAGTCACCCTAAGATCATAAGATAATGGGTGGGATATCAACATTTTAATAAATGAATGAAAATAACTAAACAAACTTTCCATTCACATCAGAAATGGTGGCACCCTATTTTCATCACCTTTTACTTATGAATCAGACCATTGTATGTTGCATACTATCAGATTTCTAATGACATTTACATGTTGAATTTCATTATAAAAAAATTCCCTGCTCTGAAATCTCTCCCCCCCCCCCCCCATCACCCTCTTCTTCTCCTAGTGTGGCAAAATATCTGTGACAGGAGCTTATCATTCTTTTTTCACCTCCCTCGGAGCAGTCAAAGATTTGAAGACAAGAGAGAAAGGAAGACAGCTTGCAAAATGCTGCCTTTGCTAAAAGCTACATTTGTTTCGGATGAAATGTATCATACATCTCCCATGTGGTGTTGCCCTGTCTGATTTGTCTTACACATTACTTCTCCTATCATGTGTCACATTACCAGAGGTTGACCCACTTTAGTTCACAATAATACACACATAAGGAGAGCAGCAGTAGACTCCGTCATAGGTATCCAGGCTCCACACTTTACCCTTCAGCCTCGAAATGAAGAGCAAATGCCACCAAACCATCCAGCAATAGATACTCATAGAAAAGGAAAGTAAATTGCCAAATTCTCGAAGGACAATAGCCAGGAGAACTGATGGAAGTTAATTTAGGGACTCCTGATACATTCCTTGCTGTGCCCAAACTCTTATTAAAGCTAAATGGCAGGCCATGAACTCCAGCCATGCACGAGATATTCTTCAAATAACCTACAACATTGGGACAGAATCCAATAGTGCAGCAAGAGGGAGGAAAAAAAGATCAGGTTCATCCAACTGATTTGATCAGGAATTACTCCTTAGAAACTGGTGAGGTTACACCAGTGTAGCTGACGAAAGAATCAGGTCAGCAGCTCCTCCTCCTCCTCCTCCTCCTCCTCCTCCTTGGCACAGAGCTAGGAATGTGGCTGGTTTTCAATAAACAGGATATTAGAGGAGAAAAAGAAACAATAAAGTAATACTCAAGACAGAAACAAATCACTCTCAGAAGTAATCTCTCATTAAGAGAATTGCTTGTTGTGAGTAAATGTCAACAGGGTTCTATTTCTGCATTGTGTCTATACAGAGGAGCTTAACTTACTAATGTCATAGTGCCAAACATGATAGTAATGTTATTTCCTTTCTCATTCTACATGCTGATGTGAAACTTTCATAAGCTCTCTCTCTCTCTCTCTCTCTCTGTGTGTATACAATCAATTGTCCATCAATTTGTTAGCACTGTTATATAAAGACCTACACAATGCTTATATATATATATATATATATATATATACAGCTTGATGGAAACTTTATATCAGCAGGTAGAATGATAATGGAAGGAACTTTCCTTGACACTATGGCAGTATTAAGAATCAATGTGTTATTGATACTCAAGAAGGAGCACTGTTTCAGGCAAGGCTGTTTCATATGGCAGATCCTTTGGTGCTGGGAGGCAGCAGTGACAGTTTTCCCCAACACTTTGCCTCATTCTCCTCCATCCTTGCCCTTCTGTCTGGTGAAGGACACCGGTACAAGCACCAGAAAACCTAACATATAACCTGTAAGCCAGGTTGCTGTTCTGAGAGGCAATGGAAGATGCTCTTTTGATGTCCATGTTGATGTAAGATTCAGTTGCCAATACAGCAGCTTCTGTACATGGAAAGTGAAGCAGATGTAAATGCTTGTCCATTCTGTTAAGCAGCAAAATGTCTGGAGTTAAGTTATCAATGGCTACTAGTCATTATAAGCATGTTTAAACTCCAGTGAGTGCCAGCAGGATATAGTGGTTTTAATGTTGGGCTAGGATTCTGGAAGAGTAGGATTCAAATTCCCACTTGGCCATGGAAGCCCACTGGGTAACCTTGGGCAAGTCACACTCTCCTAGCTCTTGCCAAGAAAATCTTGTGATTTTAAGTTCCTCCTTAAAGTTGCCATAAATTGGAAATTACTTGAAGGTGCACAACAACAACAACAACAACACCCCACTATCAAAGGTAATATACTTTACAGGACTAGCTGCTGTGGAAACTATTAAAAGGGTCATCTTGAACTTATATCCAGACTGTGGGATATCCACTGACATCTAGGTGGCCAATAGGGAAACAGTATGCCGGAGTACAATAATGTAGCAGGGATCTTCTGTTCTTAAATACACCTTGTTACATATAGCACTTAATGTAATCCTATATTTCCCATGACACTGCACAGTTCTTATCCTAGTAAACAAAACTGAAAACATGTTTGATCCAAAATAGCTCGGTTTATTTATCCCTCCGTTGCTTCTGCCTTTTTACTGTCTTCCCATTGCCCAAGCTGGGGGAAAGTTCTGATGAAATGTCAAAAATGTTTAAAAGAAGTACATTGGTTTATAATTTTCGAATAGTGGCAACGTGATTTGAGTGCTTTGCAATGTAGTCACTGGGGAGACTTGGTTTCCTGATGGCGAATCATGGTTTGGGCTGACTGTGAGGGAGCGGCTGCAGGGGACGGAGTAGATATAAAAGGCAGGAGTGGAGTGGAGTGGATTTGAGGGAGAGTTTAAGAGAGTTGAAAGGAGTTGAATGGAACTGAATTGAGAGAAGGATACTGACTGGGAGAGAAGGTGTACTGGAGATTGTAAAGAGGAAACTGAAATGCCTGCAAGTGTTATATTAATGTAAACCATATCACGTTTGAACTATTCTGCCTAAACTACATTCTTGCTAAATGTTATTCAATAAAGCCACTGTTTATTTGTTACAACAGAAGCCTCTGAGTGAATTCTAAACCATAAACACCACCTAACATATCAAACTTTTAAGAGGAAGACACTTGGAACCCTAGACCTTATGCATTTAGGGAAAATGAATAAAGGGTGGATGCTGAAGCGGTAAAAGGTAACCTCAAGGCATAGAAAGGAGGTCCCATTACAGACTATCACTCTGGAGACCAGAGTTCCATTCCCAGCTCAGTCATGGAAACCCACGTGGCCACCTTGGGTAAGTCACATGCTCTCAGCCTCAGTGCAAGCCCATGAAAACCACCTCTGAACAAATCTTGCCAAGAAAATCTCATATTATAGCCTTAGGGTTGCCATAAGTCAGAAATGTCTTGAAAGCACAAAACAACAACAACAACAACAACAACAACAAAAGTTCTAGTACCTGATATGATATAAACCTGGGGTCTTTACAGAACCAGAAGTCTCCACACCCCCAAAAAGTTTTTTTGTCTGAAACTGCCTTAATGCTTTGCAGGGTAGAGTAATTTCACCATGTTTTGTCCGTCTTTGTGGTCATTTTATCTCCTGGGCTTAGGGAGAATTGTGGGCACTGACAAATATATAGATATAGATAGTTAAAGATATACAGATATAGATATAGTTAGATATATGGATGGGGGGGGTAGCAGAGGGCAGAGGACCTCCCAAGATCCCCTGAGCAGGCCACTTTGCCCCCATAACCTCCAGCAGTTGCCCATCCTGTAAGTATTGAGTTTTCATTTCTAACACAACATTATTGCTCAACAGTTTAATGCCTGTGAACAAAAGTAAAAACAAACAAGGAAATAAAATATGGTTTGGATCCAAAGGCTCATGTTTCTCTCTGTAAGAGCAGGTACCGATGACCATGCCAGTTGAGGGATTCTGGGAGTTGCAGGAAAAGAAAACTTTCCAACTACTGCTGCCTGCAAGCTACTGCTACAAATCTTATGGGTAGCTTCTGGTGAAGCACACCAGTTCAAAAGGGGGAGGAATGACCTGTTGCTGCATGTTTCTACATGATGACAGAATTTTTCTGGTCTTTGACTCAAGGCTGTGAATTATCCATATTAAAAATAATTACAGGAAATCTGATATTGGCATTTCTTCATTTCAGCTACAGGTTAGGATAGGCACACTGAAAATTGCTTTCAGTGGGAGAGCTTATTTTATTTCTAATGGGAGAAAGACTTTTTTTATAGCATAAGGAACTGTACTTCTTAAAGACCATTAAGGCTAGGGAACAGGTAGCTACTCACACACAAAAAAGTAACTATTGGGTATTGAAACCTATCTGAAGAATCAAGATTGCAAGAAGCAGCCAGGAGAGACTTGGATCAAACCAAAGACAATTAATTGTGTTCATGCTTAAAATCAATGGAAGAGAGTTCTGGGATAATGGATTCTCAATATTCTCCTCCTTCTTTGTGGGCAGAAAAAATTTGGGAACACAACTTTGCCAAAGTTTTCCAGGGCAACAGGAATTCTTCAACAATTTCTTGTGGAGATTCACCACTAGTAGTAGTAACAGCCCAATTTCTAAGAAGTACAGTTACTTTTTGCAACCTTTTAATACTTTCTACAATGACTTAGACCCAGGGTCAATGAGAGCAGGTTTGAGTCCTACTGAATTTTTTTGTTTGGCTCTGGAAGTTTGTTCATTCCCTCGAGATCTATTGCTTGTTTGTGGGTTGGGGAAGGGGAAGCACAGTCACAGCAAGCCACATCTAACACCTTCTTTTCCAGAAACATGATTGACTTCAGTCTTTGACTGTTTAAGTGGGATCTAGTTTCTTGAAATTTGAATCCTCTGGTTCAGAGCCTACCATCTGGAGCAGTAACAAACAAACTTGCTCTATTTTCTACATGAAATCTAGATGCATAGAAGCGGAATCTTAGAGAGGTCCATAAGGGCTGTCCAGTCTAACCCCCTGCCATGCAAGAATACATAACCAAAACAATCCTGAAAAAAATCAGCTCTAAACTATTTTGGAAGATCCAAGCCAGTCTGACCAATGTTAAGGGATGATAGACACCATAGTGAAGTACTATCTAGAGGATCCAAGGCTCACAACCATTGTCATATTGTTCTATTGTCTAATTTGTTTTGATTATGTTGAGGGTGGAGGGTTGGAGGGTTGGTAGATTGGGTAATGTTGTTGGTTGTTGTATTATGTATTTAATTTTCATTGTAACCTGCCTTGATACTTGGGGAGATTCGGGATATAAAGTATTATTATTATTATTATTATTATTATTATTTGTGCCACTTCAAAATGCATGTAAATCATCTACATGTCATTAGTGATGCAAGGAAGGAGGAGGAAGCATGTCTAAATGTTGCACAAAAGAAGCTCAGCATCAGGGTGTGTGGCATGTGGATGCTATGCTCCCACTCTGCCTCAAGGCTGGTGTTAAATGCCAGTGTGTTTAACCCCTTAAAAACTGAAACAGGACTCAGAAAGCTCTCCCCATTGTAGGATTTTATAGGGGTTCTATTTGTTATTTCATACTTGCGTTGAGTCCAGATTTATGCTGGTGGAACTATGCTAGCAGAAATGGATTCTACACCACTCCACCTCGTGCAGGGTGCCTAGTCCTGGACATGTGCTACAGAAGTCCTGGGGACCCCACTGAATGGACTGAACTGTAGAGAGTGGGAGCCACCCAAAGCAGAGAGGGGCACCTTCTGTAAGCAAAATCATCTCATTCATGGCAAGCAAAATCTGTCTCCATCTCTTTGAATTTGACCTACTGTCTTAAATGGCATGCTTGCACAGGTTTGGTAAATCTGTCAAATGTTCCTTAAACTGCAAGTGGCAGGGAGAGAAAGGCAAGCTTTTTAGAAGCATGTTCTTTCTAATGTGTTGTGCTCGATCCAAACTTTATTAAGTGTTCCACAGTATTGCTGGAAAATATCAATGCTGTTTTCTCATCCTGCTTCCTCCAGTTCTCATTATTAAAATTTTTGTCTCTTTTTTTCCCCCCTCCCAAAGAGCTTGGGACCAATTACTTCTCTTGTTTTCTTAAAGAGATTATCAGTGTGCATTGTTACAATGAAAAGAGATGGTGGGGTAATAGGGAGGAGGGAAAATGAGAAATACATTTGCTTTAGTAACATAAAAGAGCAGCACTCTAATTGAATCTCATCCCATTCTTAGAAATGCTAACACTGAAAAATAATCACCTAAACTTAATATGAGAAAAGAATATATATATAGCTAGATGATAAGCATGATGAATTATATTTTAACTATTACTTAAATGAGAAGCCAGCAATATTTTTAAGACAATGGAATATTTGTCATTGATCATTCTTTAACCTTGATTCTAAAATTTACAGTCTCTTAGATGGCATGGGCTAAACACCAAATACATTCATTACTGTAAAGAGTTCTTGTTGGAACATAAATCTAAATCCTTTCAAAAATATTATATATGTGTGTGTGTTTAAGTCTTAAAAATTCATTAAATCACTGCAGAATTTTATGCTTGTTATCTCCAAAGAGAACTTTACAAGGCTTTACTCTGGGTGTGTCTAAACTCTATACCCTAAAGACACAAGCTCCTGTTTGATGTTATATGCTAAGCAGCGTCATCTATGGTAAGTACTTGGAGAGGAGACCACCAAGGAATACTAGGTGCTATAGGCAATACTTCAGAGGAAGGAAGTGGCAAAATCACCTTTCAATATTCCTTTCCAATAAACCCCTATAAAATTCATGGTGTCACCATAAGTTGACAAGTGACTTGAAGGCATGTACACACACACACACACATATGTGCAATTGCAGCCTAAAGACTGCACCACAGTTCATGCTGGTAATATCCCTGCCAATAGGGATAATAGGTTTTGATGCAAATTTTCACATTTTTTTACTTCCTGGATCTATATATCAATGGGAATTCAGTTTGGTAGTTGTGTCTCTCCATATTTTATGATGCAGTTTCTAAAAAAAGAAATAAGCAAACGAAAATGAGAAAGTACGTACAAAGACAATTTATGCAAATTATTTCTTGAGAAAGTATATACAAAAAAGTGAAAAACACACAAAAATATGTTATTCATTCATTCATTATCTCACTTCTGTCCCAGCAGAGGAATCAAGGCAGTTTATATTATATAACACAAATGTGTTGCCAGAACCACAGGAGTATGCACTCAATTTTCCTTCCATCCCAAGAGAGAGTATATTACCAAGACAAGTATAAACCTCTGAAGTACAAGAAGATTTTAGTCTATGCTGTGAACCATTTCGGCCTGGGTCCCATACTAGTAGAAGGGATATTAGACAAACAAACAAAATAAGGCAAAGGAAATTCTCATACAAAGAAGTAGGTAGAGGAAGAATTCTCCCTGACTCTCACAGGTATGCAGATGGCTGGGAAGGGGGACAGTGGTTTTTGAAGGGAAGTGTGTAATTTCACCCTTTTATCACCTGGAATATTCAGATATTAAGCTGAGAAGTTCATCATTACCTCTCTAGCTGGTTGAATATCTTCCCAGCTAACCATACTTAGGGGCTGTACAAATGACGCACACCCCAACTCTTACCCCAGGCAGACATTATGCCACACACTACACCACATGGCACACTAGATCATGGCACTCCTCTGGTGCTGCGTCTACTTGACACCCTTTCAACATGATGCTTTTTGTAGTTCCTTTTTGTGGTTCCAGAAAGGTAAGATCAGGGCTGTGGCATGTAATTGCCACTGCCCCGATCCAGCACCAAAAGGAGTGGCTTCATGCTGCCCCTTAGAGGAGGTCTGTCGAGCCCCTTAAAGGCTCATTGAAGGCACTGTCATTAATGTTACATGCATCATGAACACACTCATGACATTCCCCTCTGGTACAGATGTTCACATACACAACAAGTACCTACAGAAAGGATACATACTGGGGCAAACAATTTTTAAAAGAAAATTTCATATTGATGTGGGTATGGTAAACAGAAGGCTAGAAAAATGAAAAACACAAACCAATAGATTCTTCTACAGCCTCTTTCCCATCTCAGTGGTGGGGTGAGATTCAGAAAAAGAAGAACCTCCTCTGACATATCCCCTTAACTTAAAAAGATTGTTTCAACTTTCTCTATAGAATAAGATTAGAAAAATATGAATGGCAATGCACCACACTGTGCTGTGATTCAGTTGCACTTGGTAGATGTCTCTACTTCTGGGAAGATTGATGGGAAACTGAAATCTTTTAGTAGTGAATGAATAATGTCCCACAGTTGAAATCACTGCTCATATGGGACCTCCATTTTCACTAATTGACATAACTATCAGAGTTCCCCACATATGCTTCTAAGTATAGACAAAGGAAGCTGCTGCTATTTCCATCTCCACTACATTTTGCATTACAGAACTGTTCAATCAATTCCCTTCAGTAAAAGCTGACCAATTTCCCACTCCTAGCCAGGGCTCATCAATATTCCCTCCAGCACACCAGTCTTTAAAGAACTTCAGCACATTCTTGTAGTTCCATTCTCATCTTCTCAGCTCTATTTAAATGCCATGAACTTTACTTGGCTGAGGCCATCTCACATCAGTTCCAGTTTCATCACCCTTCCACAGTTAACTTCATCTAGCTTTGTTCATGAAAAGCAATCTTAAAATTAAAGATAGCCAAAGTAAATAAATAAATAAATAAATAAATGAGTAGTAGCCTGCTACAGTGTTCAAACAGACCAGCAAATGAAGGTAAGCCTCAAAGGTCCTATTTATTTATTAAAGCACTCCAGAATTTTTTGTTATGCCTGACATTACAAAACATATTTGTTATGCTTGAACAGCTACAGCTTCATCCCTCTTTTTCTCTCTCTGAATTGTTATAGCTAGTTCCACCAGGTCTGTCTTGTTTTCTTCTTTGCAAACATTAAGCCTGCATTGTATCTGAGCCATCAAGTTGAAAGCTGCCACCAGCAAGGCATGGTGGCTTCAGAACTTCAAAACATCTGTTTTTTGCCATAAAATATGTTTGCTGTTCTGAGTTGCTGACCACAAGTTATGCATGCCAGAATGCAGGCACACCAAATGTGTTGTTGCTATAACTGGGTATATTACCCAAAAGTGAACATCCATCATCAACTGCTCAACAGATGATTCATTCAATTACTAAAGAAAGACCGTCTCACTACTTGTCTGCAACTCTTCTTGCATGCAGTTTGTTGGTTTCTGTTTCCACAGCCCTAGAGAGAATCCTACCTGGAAAGACAAATACAGTCTCCATCTGTCAAGAAGTCTGGACCAAGAGGCATCGGTTAACCATGCATTCATTTTTCATTTATTTATATGCAAGCCGAACAGGATGTTTATTAGACCATAGAGCTTCACTGAACTAAGAGGTTCACAAATTGTCCAGTAGACTTAAAACTAGGAATGGGTGAAAATTCTTTCACTGGTCAGGCTGAACATGGAAAATGATGCAATTTGTCATCAGAAATCTATTCGTTGTGCAAAACATTTTTTTTTCACAAATGTAATTTTCATGAAAAAGAGGTTTCCCAGTGTGAGAAACATAATTGAATGATGTACAAAAGCTTTCACAAGTGAGGGGTGGAAAGTCTTAAAGAATTCATTCTTGGATGTGAACATGAAATAAGTGAAGCCTATTCTAAATGTGCTAGCTGTGATAAAAGTAAAATGGCAAGATAAAAAAAAAAAAAAGATAAATTGTGTTTCAGAGCATGTCTAGAGATTCAGTTTCTGCACGGCTGAACCATCAGTCTCCCTACCTACCCATTTGCTTTCATATCTAGGATCTTATCATATGAGGCTCCTGTCCTGTTATCGTTGTGCTTTCTGTGAAAATGGAAACAGAATGGATTTGCTCTCTTACCTTTCACACTTCCAGAACCATTGTGTCAGTTGGTGCTAATGTGTTTCCATCCACAGTAATTGTTCACCACTGTTTCCTTTTTCATAGTTTGGCACACATGCTGTGCTTGGAAGGTGTAACTTTTTAAAATGTCCCCCATTTTCTGCCCCATTGAATAAATGTGTGTGTGTATGTCAGAGGCTTTGCGCAGGAACTGAGCAAGTGAGATGAGTGTGTGAGAGAAGGGGTGATGGTGGAACCAAGAGAGGTGGGGGACACAGAGGCTTTGCATCAGAGCTGAGTAAGTGAATGAAGAAGGGAATGAGGCATTAAAACACCCTGCAGCATTACAGCAACTGAATAGTACATGTTTTCCCACCAAAAGCACACTCACACTGACCAGTCAAACCCAAATCAGCTGAAAAGTGATACTGAACTTCGATACAGGCATTTATAGTATGACAGAAGTGTTAATGGAGATTATTACTTAATGGATTATTTCTGTAAGTGAAAAACTGTCTCAGATTCTGTAATGATTGGAGAGCAATGGTGTCATGCATGACGTGCCTACCAAAGACACTATTTTGTTTTTAGCTGTCCTCATATTAACCTTGACTCATGGCAACCCTATGTATGAGGCACCTCTAAGACCCCCATCCTTCAATGCTCTGCTTAGGTCCTTGTGGTGTCCCACACACAGTCCACCCACAAGCTTCTTCTAGCTGTGGCAGCCCTGTGGGTATTTTGATCCTGCCACTGCCACCAAATTATGTGGTGGACTCCTGTCAACCTTCACCTTAGTACTGCTCTTTAAGATGGCACAACACCTCTGTGTCTCTAATATTGGTCTTGGTTTTTCATTTTTGATTTCTCTTTGTCGTTTACAACTTTGCCAAAATCCATCCATTCCTCTCGGCCTCTACCACCAAGACTCTGGTCCATGCCCTAGTAGTATCACGACTAGATGATTGTAACCTTCTTTTGACAGGGCTTCCTCTCTCACAACTCCATCCTTTAATCTCTGTCTAGAACTCAGCTGCACATATAATCACATCCGTTCGCTGCTTTGACCTTGTTTCTCTTCTTTTATCCTCCCTTTATTGGCTCCCCTTCCCCTTCCACATCCAGTACAAGTTTTTGTTGTTGACTTTCAAAGCCCTCCATGAACTGACCCCTCCTTATGTATCTAAACTTCTTTCTCCTTACATTCCCACTCATACCCTCCATTCTGGTAGTCAAGGTCTCCTGTCCCAGCCTATGATTTCCACTGCCCCATCCCTGATTCATCCCTTGTCACTTGCTGCCGCTTACTCCTGGAACTTTCTTCCCCCACATGCACACCTCATCACTTCTCTAACCAGTTTCAAAACTGGTTAGAGTTAAAGACTATATTGTTTAGGGAAGCATTCCCAGGATTTTGCCCTTGTCTGCCCCAGAATGCCTCTTTTTAACTATGCATTAAGAAGCTGAGCCCTCCTTCCAGTCCATCTGGCTTGATTCAGGCCTCAGAGGGAGAGAAGAACCACTGGAGCTCATTCCCTTCCCACCACCACTCCCTTCTCCTTTTGTCTCGTGTCTTTTTAGATTGTAAGCTTGAGGGCATGGAACCGTATAATTCAAAGATTGTATGTACAGCACTGTGTAAATTTACAGCCGCTATATAAATAAAGGATAATAATAATAATAATAATAAGAATAAGAATAATGCAGTAATCTCCATAGTCTCAGGCCCATGATCTCTCTGACTGAATCTGTCCATGTGGTTTGCAGCCTTCCTCTCATAGAATCATAGGGGCTTTCTAGATTGGCAGGAAAGTGTGACATGAAGTTGCCTTTTCCTTAATGCTTAGCAGCTGCACCACGGCCTTTACATGGAGCTGCGCTGTTCCGCAGTTTTTAAAAAAGAAGCTGGGAAAACCAGCACCTTTCTAAAGGCGCTTCTTCTCCCCTAAAACGCAAAAAAAGCATTTTCATGGCACACTTTCCCTTTTTCTCATTTAAAGGCTAGACTTTCATGCAGCCATGAACACACTTCTTTTTGCCAATCTAGATCAGGCCATAGAGTCTGACAAGACCTCATAGGCCATTGAGTCCAACCCCCTGCCATGCAGGAAATAACAATCAAATCATTTCTGACAGATGGCCATCCAACCTCTGTTTTAAGACCTCCAAAAAAGGATACTCTCTGAGGGAGTGTGTTCCACTTTTGAACAGCTCTTACTGTCAGAAAGTTCCTCCTAATGCTGGTGTAGAATCTGTTTTCCTGTAGCTTGTGTCCATTGTTCCGTGTTCTAGTCTCTGGAGCAGCAAAAACATCTGTACTTCGAGCCCTCTCTTCCTGCTGCTTTCTACCTTCCCTAGTATTATTGTCTTTTCCAGTGCTTGATGTCTCCTCATGATGTGGCCAAAGTACAACAACTTCAATTTAATCATCTTAGTTTCTTGAGTATTTCAGGCTTGATCTGTTCAAGGAGCCATTTAGTTTGTATTCTTGTCTGGCCGTGGTATTCTCAGCAATCTTCTCCACCAAAGAAGGTACAGATCTCCCCTTTGAAATGATTGCCAAGTCATGTTCAACTGTAGGATGTGGTGCTCATCTCCATACTTAGCCATAGGGAGCCAGCATTGTAAAAGATGACTCCATGATTATGTGGATTGCATGACTGCATGGAACACCATTACCTTCCCACTGAAGTGGTACCTATTTACGTACTTGCACTTTTATATGCTTTTGAACTGCAAGGTTGGCACTTGTGACGGGAGCTAAATCTGTCCCATGGTGCTTAAGTCTCAAACTGCAGACCTGCTGAACTTGCACTCATCAGGGTCAGTGTCTTAAACACTGAGCGCTGCATCCCTGATGTGTTTTCTCCAGCACCACATCACAAATGAGTTGATTTTCATTTTACCTGCTTTCTTCAAGATACCACTCCCATATTGATACTGTATATGTGATGGGGAATACAGTGGACTGGATGATCCTTATTTTAGTGCTCAGTTGTGTATCTTTACTCTTTAGGATCTTGTCTAGTTCTTTCATTGCTGCTCTTCCCATTCCTAGTCTTCTTATTTCTTTACTACAGTCTCCTTTCTGATCAGTGTTTGATCCAAAGCATGGGAAATCTTTAATTATTTCAATTTCCTTATTATCTAGGTTGAATTTATGTAGATCTTTCATGGTCACTACTAGGCAGTCTTCTGTTTTATAATACCTGTGCAATAAACTTCCTAATCCGATGAAAAATTCAGGAAAAATAGAAAGTATGTCCTATGCTATTTGTGCCCTCTCAGATGGCCTAGTAAAATACATTCTGCTTATTTGTCCCTGCTCCCCCCACCTTTTGTCCAACAAAATTTTGCTTTCATTTAAGAAGCATCTGTTGTAATATTTATCTGTGAAAAAACAGAGTAAGAGGATTTTCCATCTAGCTATCTTTCCTCCATGGGCTCATTCCTGTTCCAAAGTAAATTTTGATACCTAAGAGGCATACCCTGAAGTAGTATGGCATTTGCATTAGAGAAATAATTGGAGGAATTGGAAGGGACAAAAATAAACAAGAGCTGAGATATAAAATAGGCTTTTTAGGTTTTGCTTTCTTTGTGTATATGTTTTGAAGTCTGAGAGAAAAGAGGTGCAGGACTGAGGAGGAGAGTGTGACATGAATTATGAAATATTCAAAGGCAGACCCCATGCTGTGGGCTGGATTTGTTGAACTTGTTTCAGAGAAGTGTAAATTACATTTCCACGCCCAGAATGGCAAGGAAAATTCATGCTCAATAAATGGTGTCGTACAGTGACTTTCTCGGGCAAAAGCTGTGAAGAAACACATCTTCTCTGGTCCTCAGCTATTGTCACCTCAAGTGTCTGAAGCAATATTTGGAATCCTGAATGGTGTTTCTGAAATATATACACACACACACACACACACACACACTTTGAATCTTAGGCTTGGCTGTGAAACTTCTTCTGCAGAAAGTGAAATGGGAAAAGTTGAAATGTGACCAATTTACATTTCCTCAGGTCAAATAGGAATACATGTATCTCCCTCATGTAAGGTGCAGTCTTTCTACAGAGAGCCACCCAGGTTCTCTCAGTTATCCACACGTACACAAGACAGTTGCAGCTTCCAGTTATGAAATTGAAAATGGTCTTCATTGCTCCAATTCATGATCAAAGGAATGTGATCTGATAAATTCTCTTGGATTTCTCCGGGTGCATTTACACAGTGGAAATAATGCAGTTTGACATCACTTTAATTGCCATGGCTCCATTCTAAGGAATCCTGGGATTTGTAGTTTTGTGAGGCACCAGTACCCTTTGGCCGAGATGGATTAAAAACCTTGTAAAACTACAAATCCCATGGTTCCATAGGATGGAGCTACATCACTTAAAGTGTTGTTAAACTGCATTATTTCTACAATGTAGATGCACCCTCAACTGCCTTTGATGATATCATTCATCAGCCAGGTCTCTGCAGAAGCCAGATCAACTAAACCTGGAGAGATGGACCAGTTTCTTTCTCTGGACTCATCATGGCAAAGGGAAAGAAACTGATTTTTTTTAATTTTTCATTAGACTTGTTAAAGGGGAAGAGGAACTGTGAGACACTTGTATATTTCCTATTTGTTTGAGACTGGGAAGGACCATAGCAGGATGGTAGAATTACTCTTTAGCATATTCTCTCATTTAATTAATAAAAATGTAATAATCTAAATCTGAAATGAAGTTAAAACTGAAATTCCAACCTAAGTCAATCACTTTCATTAAACAATATATTTAATAAAGGTGCCCCCATTTTAGAAAAGATTTCCATTCATAACTGATAATGTGACTGTTTTTAACTATTTAGCTCTTAACTGATAATAATTTAGTGTTTCTTCTGAGTAAAAGGCCCCAATGAACATACAGTGACCTCCTCCCTCTCCAGTTTTTAAATAATATTTCACTGCTCTCTCCAAGTATTTTAGGGCATACAGAAGGGTATGAGTAAGAAGACTGATTTCTTCACTAGCATAAATGTAGAAGCCCATTCATGTAGAAATTTCATACCTAGAGCATAACTAGAGCTCTTATTTAGGTCAATCAACTTTAACAGAACACAGATCCATTTATGATTCCTTGTAATATGCTTTTCACTCCAAGAACACTGGATGTTGTTGTCTCATGGTTAAAGCAACAAGATGGGGACCTAATCCCACCACTGTGGAATGAAGTACATCTTCTCCTTCTCAAAGTACTGGCTACCAGTTACTTTGGAGGAAACACCATTTTATCTACAAAGGAAATGAATGGGCAGATTTCTGAGTTGCAGCCGGCCTCCATGTTTGCATAAATGGAAATCACCCTTTACTAAGTCTTCACCTCAGCATGACTTGCTAGAGGTAATCTGATATCAGCCTATTTGCGAGCAATTCATTCAATATGAAATCCATATCCTGAAACTGGGTTTAATAGCAGTTACCACTGCCATAATATTTGGACTAATTTTTGGACTTTTCTGCTTCACTCATCATCTTGAGTTTCATGGCACCTTTCCCGATAAACAGTTCTGGAGAACCTGGAAGCTTGTACCATGTTTGTGTCACTTTGGCTGTACTTAATAAAGCTATTGCTCAGTTGTGGATTATGTAGTTGCTTCCTATGTAACTGTCCACATTATTCACTATTTAGTATGCATGAAGGATCAGAGCTGTAAGAACTGTTCTACAGACCATTAGCAATCATCATTGGAAAGATTAGCAGCACTGTTTTATCAAAAATGGAGAATGTCTCAGAAATATTAAGTGGACTGTCAGATTTTAAAGATATTGATGATTCACAGCAAGAGAGATATCATTATGAATAATATGAAAACAAAGCAATTACTGTGAGATTCAGTTTCCAAGAATGATGGATAAACTTTAACTGTATGCCTAAATCTGTTGGGGCTGTAGGTTTCTGTGAGCAAAACTTGGAAGCTCCTTCCCACTTGAAATTAAAATACTCCTCTTTCTTGTTTGTTTCCCCCTTTCTTTATCCCCTTTCTGGCTCATCATTAAATGTGTCGAATGCTGTGTTCTTACCTGGGGGAGTATGCAAGGTTTGTAATATTTATAAAGGGAACAGTTACTCATCTCAGGGCCATTTCTGTTGTATGTATTATTTATTCTCTGGCCTTCCCCCCTCCTGTGCTAACACATCTTTAAGAACTGTGATTAATAAAACATACCAATTTGAACACTGTGTGCCCAGTTCCCAAATATAGTTATTCAGGCCATCTCTATGCAAATGTCACAAGAGAGAAATCTCATCTCTAAAATTAAAACAACAACACCCAACAAACGTAGTCTGGGTTTCATCTCTTTATATTAAGTATATGTTTTTGATGGATTTATTTCACTGTCTACCCTTATAACAATCTCCCTGAGGGATTCTGACATTCCAGCATAGAAAGATGCTACAATTAAAAAGACATTAGACCTGCCATTTTTAATAAGGAACACACACAAACTACCCCAAACCCAGAGCTCGTTTTGTCTCTCTGTTTTAAAATTCTGAATAATATTATTTTGTTTTTCATCTCTAAACAGAAAGTAAAGACAAAGGAACGGTCACAATGACCACCAGAACAGCTTATTTTTTCCTTTTAGAATTTACTTTCATATACTACCTAGTAGCATGGTTACTTATTTCAGGCACAGACAAGCTTGTAATTTAGTAACAATAAAACTTTATATGAAAGAATACTTTTAAACAAGGCTTCACTTATTATGTTATTAGGTTATATGCACTTGTTCTTATTACAATTTGTTATACAACACTCTATATAAAGATCACCAGTTACTCTCATTTAGGACCTACATCATCCTTATTCTACATTTCTTTCCGAACGTATTTCTCTACTGACCACCCAGGCTAACTATATCCTGCAGAATACCAAATACCAGCAACTCCGTCACTTGGAGTTCTCTGCTGGAAGTAAGGGGGGATACAGATGGGCAGCTCCATGCCACCCATTTTTGCCCCTCGTTGGTGCTACCCCACCCACATGGTGCAGCACCAACATACTCCTTAAAAAGGAGCCACTCTAGGTGACTTCTTTTCAGGGGCATCATAATGGCGCTCACACACTATGACAATGTTGCTTCCAGTGAGCACCGTTTGGACACTCAGATACCCGTGCGTCATAATGGTACACCCCATGTGGATGGGGGTGCAGCAATATGGTGCATGGCCACCAATAGTAGGACTGGGCACATGTGGATGTCCAGCTCTACCAAGCCGTAATTTTGGCCCCAGACCAGTGCAAAGAGCCCGTCTGTACCAGGCCCAAGTTCCTCACTACTGGACTATTCCCCTCACAGTCCCTATGTGATGCTCTCTTTCACCAGCTGCCCTTTTTATCATCTCTTGCCTTCAGATTTATTGGCTGTCACCAGCTCTCCCCCTATTGGCTGATGCTACTCTGGCCCAAGTCTCTCTGCTCTCCAAAGGAACTTTATTTTGTTTAACATTTATCCTCTGCATTTTCTGTCACTTAAGTGGCAATTGACCAGAGTGCAGTTATCATTATAAAACATGGGATACCCAAAGTAGCAAAGGTTACTGTGTAATCCTAGGCACATTTACTCACAAGAATGCTCCATTGAATTCACTGTGGTTTATTCCTGAATGTATGAGCATATGCAACAGCAGTTTCAAATATCTGAAGAAAATAATGCAGGTTGAGTCACCCTTATCTTAAATGCTTAGGACCAGAAGTGCTTTGGATTTTGCATATTTTAAAGGATTTTTTAATACTGAATACACATTTTTAAATATATTGGAGATGGGACAAGTCTAAACATGAAATTAACTTATATGTAATATAAACTTTATATGTAGCCTGAAGGTAATTTCATATATAATATTTTAATACATTTCTGAATGAAACAAAGTTTGTTTACGCTGAACCATCATAAGGCAAAGGTGTCACTATTTCAGCTCCCTATATGGATAATTATGGATTTTGGAGTATTTTGGATTTTGGAATTCAGAATAAGGATACTCAAATTGTAGTACAAATAATAAAAAAAGCCAAGAAATTCAACACAACCAAATTATTGTTATTGTTGCCATGTGCCTTCAAGTTGCTTTTAATTTATGATAACCCTAAGGTGCCTTCAGAACAGTAACACTAAGGCTATCACAAAGTTTTCTATGGCTAAGAGTATGTGACTTGCTCAAAGTCACCAAGTGGATTTCCATGGTTGAGCAGGAATCGAACCAAGGGGCATAGTCCAGTCCTCAAACCACTACATCATGGTGACTCTCACAACCAAATTAGGCAGAATTAGACATAAAGAAGAGAGAAGTCCCAACACCCAAAATTGCAAACTACAGGGGGTGCCCCCGTCAAAGTATTCTAGCACCATGATTCTACTTTAACTTCCATAGTGGTTTCATCTGCAGAATCCTGGCTTTGATAGTTTGGTGAAGCACTAAGGAGCGAGACAGACTGCCCAAAAGGGATGGTCTGGCACCACTTTTTTGCTGCAGGGCTTCACCCCAGCAGCTAGATGTCATGGTGAAGCTCTGCAGCAAAAAAAGAGCGGGCAAACCACGCTCCTTTTTTGTGCTGGAGTTGCAGCACGATTTACGGAAAAGGCACCATTGGGCACCTTTCTGCCAGTGCAACTGCGGAGCTGCATCTAGCAGCTCTTCAGCTGCGGCGCTGCCATTACAAACGCCATCTAAACGGCATTCAGGAATAACAGCAGCACCATTACATGTTAGGGTTTGTGAGTGGATTAATGCTGCACGCTCACAAACCCCAATGGCGCCACCCAGGCGCCTCTTCAGGCCCATCTAGATTGGGCCTAAGAGTCTAAATGCTCCTCCTTAAACCTTTTGGGATCTAAGTTTTACAGTGACATAACAGCTTGTAGAGGAAGTGTTGGCAACTGCCATGGGTCAGGAAAGGGTTGCAATGGCACCCTTTCCGTGGTGCTAAATGGAGCTCCGAAACTGAGCTCCTTTTTTGCACCTGGTCCTTGGCGTGGCCTTTAGGCAGCCATGCCAAGGACCCCAAGGGGAAAGGGGCTGCAGCAGCGGCCCCTTTCTCCCCTTGGAACTGCCATCGATTGGGGCGTGCAGCGGGCTCCCAGGGTGCCTGCTGCACCCTGCTTTCAGGCCGTGGAGAAGCGACACTTTGCCACTTCTCCATGGCCTGGAGAAGCAGTAGGATGGGTCCTCTGGGGCTGCCAGTGAGGCAGCTCTGGCCTCATCTCACTGCTTCTCTGGGCGAGTACAGACCATCCCAAAAGGGTGGTCTGTACTGCCCCTGAGATATGCATGTAACAACTACTTCTGCCATGGATTATTCAAACTGAATATAGGTCTACCAGTCATGGACTATAGCTGATCTGTATTTGGGTCTCATTTGTTTCTTGAAGCCTAGGGTTGTTATCCATACTAAAAAATTAAAAAGCAGTTTGACACCACTTTAACTGCCAAGACTCTATCCTATAGAATCCTCAGATCAGTAGTTTGGTGAATCACCAGTACTCTCTGACAGACCGAGATTAATATCTCGCCAAACTACAAATCCTGTGATTCTATAAGACAGCATCATGGCAATTAAAGTGGTGTCAAACTGCTTTAATTCTGCAGTGTGTATACACCCTAAGAGAGGCAACAAAAAGAGAAGACTTACCAATACCCTTAACTTGCTGCCATATTGAACTGGCAGATTCCAGTTGGCTTGGAAAGACACAAATTCTAAAGGCCTATTCTAACTTTGAGAGCATCTCTTTGATGATCCATGTGCTCCTTTTAGTTCTGCTTCAAACCGATAGATATTCAGGTGAAGAAACATTCTGAATTAGAATACTCCATGAAGCATTAAGTGATAGGCAAAGGCAATCGGAGAAATCAGTCAAATGTTTGCTTAATGAATTTCTTCATTCTTGAAACCTGATTGTACCAATTATATTCCTCATTTCAGGCAAAAGAAACATGCCAGGTGACCCTATGCAGGTAATTAAAAACAGGTGGGTGTTCAATATGCAAACAAGCTTCTCAAAATCATCAACTGTAATGCAGACCTGATGCAAGAGAAAAATAAGGCAAATTACATTTTTCTGAAAGTGTGTTCTGTCTGTAAGCACAGATGTTTAATTTTTTAAGAAGGGATGTGTTTTTGGAACCGTACTAAAACATATGTGGGCTGTTCACTGCCACATTTTTATCCAAGAAATACCACTAAACATGATAATAGAAAATTCCACACATGGGATGTAGACTCCTGATAGAACAAAATTCTATTTGTACTATGGATAGCAAAATATTTCAGTGACATAAATTCATGCTACCTGCTTGGGTACAGAAAGAGGTAAACCAACTGTACAAATCCAGCTGCATTTTAGGCCTATGTTATGGTGGCATTCTATTACTTGTACAGCAAACTATGATAAGAGTAGAAATCTGTTACATTACTTTTTGCATATGTCTCCATTTCAGACAATACAATCCATGTTACTTCTGTGAATTTTAATAATTTCTGGACTGCCAATGGACAAATAAATAGGTCCTAGAGCAAATAAACCCTGAACGCTAACTAGCAGCCAAAATAACTAAAGTGAGATTATAGTACTTTGGATATATCATGAGATAGCATGACCCCTTTGGAAAAAAAAATAACACTGGGAGAAATGGATGGTGATAGGAAAAAAGGAAGATTACACTTCAATGGATTGACTCAATCAAGATAACCATGAACTCTTAGTCTGTAAATACTGATCGGGGTATTGATGACAGGATGTTTTGGAGATCTCTCATTCACAAGCCAAAGCTGACTTTATGTCAAATAACAACAACAATATTCTTTTTCTGTATTTGTTGTTCATAACCCTGTTTAGCTACAAACAATACACTCTGAATTTTCTGCAAATAAACAATTTTCAGTTACATATTTGGTATCCTTGTGTGCAACTTGATGTTTCACTGGTACAGCTTACTTGCATCCAGAACTTCAGAATCTGGCATACATTTTATGGACCTAGATGTCAGGCTCTATGTTTTTCAATGAGAGAAAAACTGTTTCAATTTTGGAAATGTTTTGGAGCTGACAGATAGATGCTGCTACACAATCTCCATAAACTCTAATTTCAGTTGTTAAGTGGAAGATATAAGATAAGAGTGGTGGAACTTTGGCCACCCAGATGATGAGGGATGTGACCTCCCATTAAGGAAAGGAGATGATCAAAGTTCAGGGAGTTGTAATCTTAAAGTATCTAGAGGATCATAGACTGGAAGGCCACTCCCAGTTCCCTTTGAAAACGTTAAAAAAGTAAAGTTTTCTGCTTGACATGAATGTCTACTTGTAATTAACTGTAGAGGGTGGTGATCATCTCTGTTACTTAGTCGAAGAGCCAGCATTGTCTGAAGATGACGCTGGTGGTCATGTGGCCAGCAGGACAGCAACAAATGTTTAGTTTTCTCTCAGTCCCACAACCATCCCAGACTCATTAGTGAGGACACTAGAGAGACCTTCTGGGTGGTTGCTCCCATCCTGTGGAAGTCTCTTCCACAGGAGACTGTCCCCCTCCCTGCTTGCCTTTTGATGGTAGGCTAAGATGTTTTCATTTCAGCAAGTGTTTAAAATATAAGCATGCCACAGTGGTTTTTATATTGAGCATGTGTATTACCTTTTATCTTCCATTATATTTTAATGTAATTTTATGTTGTTTAAAGTTATTTAAACTGTTTTAAATGTTATTGTAATGTTTTTTAAATATGTGTGCCATCTTGGGTCCCTTCAGGGACCCATTGAAATAAATAAATAAATAAATAAATAAATAAATACCTTCCCATGGTAAGTGGTACCTTTTTATTGATTTGCATTTGCTTGCTTTTGAAAGTACCATACCCCTCTGAATGCTTCTCCCTGAACCTGTGATCAGGGGAGGAGCCTTTGCCAGCATCTCAGTGGAGAGACCAGCAGTTTAAGAGCCCTGGTGGCACAGTGGTTAAATGCCTGTACTGCAGCCACTCACTCAAAACCATAAGATTGCGAGTTCAAGACCAGCAAAAGGGCTCAAGCTCAACTCAGGCTTACATCCTCCCGAGGTCGCTAAAATGAGTACCCAGATTGTTGGGGGCAAGTAGCTTACAGTTGTAAACCACTTGTTTGTTTGTTTGTTTGTTTGTTAAAAATAAATGGTGCACTTAGCTAAGAGAGGCACTGGTGGGGCTCAGCCAAATTAGGGTTTGCCCACTGGTTCTGGAAGAAATGCTGGAACAGGAAGGTCCTTGCAGCCTCCATCACACTGAGCTTCAATCAGGACAGGAAGGCCAGCAGGGAGGATGTAAGGCCGCTTTTTTGCATACAGTAGAAAACATTATTTTGTTCTTTTTGAGGGATGTGGTGGCTTAGTGGTTAAGATGCCAGTTTTGATGATCAGAAGATCAGAAGGTTGGCAGTTCAATGCCCAAGTGCTCCATGATGGGATAAGCTCCTGTCACTACTCCCAGCTTCTGCCAACATAGCAGTTCGAAAGCATGCAAATGCAAGTAGATAGATAGGGACTACTTCTCAGTGGGAATGTTACAGCGTTCAGCGGAGCCATGCTAATGGAATGTAATAAAATCCAGAAGATGGAAATCCTAAAGCTTGCCCTAAATTTTCAAAGGGCTGTGTAATGTTGGATCACACAAAGAAAGTTTTGGAAAAGTATAATACAGATGTTCCTTTGAACCCTGTCAACAGGACCTTGGCTTTCTGCCTCAAATGCTCGCTTAACTGGCATTATGTTGTGAGTTTGCTTATTAAGGGTTTTGCTAGTCCTACTTTCTTGTTTCTTTGTAGTATCTCTATGTTTTGATCTTGTTCTATGACTGCCTTCTGCATTTATGCCTCTGTCCGGGTCACTGATAAATCCTTATTTTGCATCCAATAAATCTGACTGAATTACATTTTACTTTGGCAAACATTGTCCACCTCCTAATCTAACTTGAGGTTAACTTTCACCTCAGTTTCTTTCAAGTGTCTGTAGATTAGGCTTTAGCTCCCTCAGCTTTTAATTCCAGAGTTAGTTATAAACCACCTGTGCCATCTCTTTCATGTTACTCCATTTTAATATATATCCCTCTGTGACTCATCTATCCTGCAAAAAGACAAGCATTGTCAATTGATTTTTTTATACAAAAAATTACCGTGGTTAGGGAGGGGTGAGTTGGAAGTCATTTACTTGTCTTCACACTAATGACAATATGCAAAACAAATAATAGTACAATCTGACCAGGTGATCAACAAGATAGTTGGCTAGTGAACACTTAACTGATCTGAGTTGATTCCCCTAGGGTTATGGAGGAAAAAGTTTTATCTGGTTGTGGTCCCCAACCAAAACTGGAAACCTTGTCTTGTTCCTAAATGTTTGTGGGAAATGGAGAGGTGGGGAAAACAGAATTTCCAAGCTCTGTACCATGACTGATGCTGTAACATATATTACTATGTTATTGCAAGCCTTCAAGTTGTTTCTGACTTATGGCAACCCAAAGGTGACTCTATCACAGGGTATTCTGTGGCTGACAGTGTGTGACTTGCCCAAGGTCACCCAGTTGATTTCCATGGCTGAGTGGGGAATCAAACCATGGTTTCCAGAGTGATAGTCCAACACTCAAACAACTGTATCCAACTATAGTTCTCAAAGGAGAAACACAAATATACACATAGATGTTATTCTCTCACAGGGACTAATATGAAGGATTGTGTGCCGGGCCACCGACTCGGGCTGGGGCATGACTCCTTTGGGTTCCATTTTGGCCTCCCAAGAAGCACATGGACCACTACTTGCTGACAAACAACCAAACTTAATAATGAAAGTAACTTAAAGAAGCCTACAAAACACTTGAGGCTCTTGTGTCTTCATTCAGACTGTGTAGTTGTCTGGCCCAGGTCTGTCCCTTTTACTCTTCATTGTCAGAGTCAAAGGGTTCCCAACACCAATAGCTCTTCTCCTGGTGCTCAGTCTTGGCCTTCTCTAATTCCCTTGGTGGTGGTCTGTACTCTCAATGTTGTCCCTTGGGGTCCCACCACATGTCATCCAGATTCCCCGTTTGGACTGGGTGTTGGCTTCCCCCTCCATCACTGAGGCAGGCTTCCAGTTTTCCCTCCCATCGAGGATTCTGGAGCACCACAGAAAGGTGTGGTCCTACCCATGGGCCTCCTTGGGCAGCTAACAGGGTTACCAGGCATTCCATGTGGATAGGGCTTCTCTTAACTCCCTCTCTCCCTCTCAGATGCACCTCACCATGCCCCACTCTTCCATGACTCTGCCTTCCCCCAGCCACCTGTCCCTCTCTCCTTATATCTGGGACGTTCCACCCCTCCTTCACCAAAGGCATGGTTTCCTCCTCCTCCTCTGCCCCGGTGCCCACCTGTCTCAAATTCTCTTCTTCCTGACCTGTAACCCCTTCATCTCCTTCCTCTGCCCACACAACCCGTTCATGGTCTTCCACCCCTTTACATGGATATAGAGAGAAAATGGAGAAAGAAAAGAATGAGCATTTTCTGACTGCATACAAAAAAACCTGATAAATCTCTCACTTTGGCTTTAGGGCTCTGATTTTAATTTTGCTGCTGTTCATTTTTTTGTTTTCCTAAGTTATGAACACATCATGGAATAGGTCTTGTTAACTCCACAATATGGTAGAAATGTGTTTTAAAGTACAAAACAATATAATACAATAATAAATATTGAGCTGATTCAGAATTCAGCTGATCTCCACATCATTAAACAGCAAAGACGCAAGACAACCATTATATCAAGTTGATATTTTACATATACTTCACAGTGCACCTAATCTTTTAGGTGTTTGGGTAGACGTCCCTCTCTTGCAGGATATTGTTTTTTGTTTTGCACTGATGTAACATTTTCTTTTCAGTTTGATGTTCATTTTTCTATTCCATGACCTCTTGCATTGTGGTCTGTCACTTCCCTCCACTTCCTCTTTAGCAAATGACAACTTGATGTCCTAGAAATGACAGAAACCTCCAGAGATTGCTTGGTCTCTTCTCTGTGCAATGATCATAGAATCATAGAATTGTAAGGGATCATAAAGATCATTTAGTACAACACCCTACCATGGAGGAATTCGCACCTAAAGCATTCCTGAAATACGTCCATCAACCACTGGCTAAAGATCTCCAAAGATGGAGAGTCTGTCACCCTCTGAGGCAGTTGATTCCACTGCTGAACAGCCCTTACAGTAAAACTTCATGAGATGTTTGGAATTGTCTGCTAAAGAGCTTTAGTCCCTCTCTGAGTTACAAATCTCAGAATTCGTAGGAAACAGTAATGACAGCGAAAGTGGTATCAAAATATTATAATCATGTAGTGTGAAAAAGCCTCTTGACTTCTGCATAATTTCATTATTAGCTTCTTCATGTCACCCATGGATTAGGTCCAAAGACAATTATGTTTATGGAAACTTGTACTCACAAGGGAAGCAGTTTCTGCATTTCCAGTTCCTCCAGATCTTCCTTCAATAAATCCCATTTGAAAGAAATTTAAGACTTTCTAGAACAGAGTGGTAGCTGGAAGGCAAATAGGTACAAATTATTACCCTTCTTTTTTTTTGTGAATAAGAATCGACAAATCTGCCAATTTCAGTTTGTATCAGTTTCTCATTTTCCCTATCCAAGTTCGTTCCATCAGGTTTCAACACCTGTTTGTTGTTTGCTCTTTTCTTATTTTATATTTATTTTTATACACGTCTATCTAATATTCATATTTTTGTATACAAATTTGGCATCATAAATATTATGTGAATGACTTCCTTGAATACAATAATGTTGCTTTAGTTTGCATGTGTCTTGTTAATATACATGTTTTAGTGTGCAGCTTCTCTTGGCATGCACATTTTTGTACTTGTTTTGTTTCATTTTGTTCAGAGAATTTCATCCCACCTTCCTCAGAAGTGCAGATACTTCAGATACTGAAGGATAACTGCATTCTTTTCCATTCATTGATTCAGGATATATGAACTGAGTAGATGCTTATCAAAAGGTAAACTAAACACAATGTTTTTCAATTCCACATTTATGGACAACAGACTTCATCAGATTATCTGTTCTTCTGTGAATCAGGGTGGGGGACCCTTTCTGTCAATGGAAGGACATATCTGGATCTGAGACATAAAAAAACTTAATCCAACATTAATTTTACTTAGAGTAGAGCAATTAGAATTAAACAGACATGTTATTTATGATTAGGTATACAATTCTTCATTAATTTTATTCTTGAATTAGTAAGTAATTGTAGCACTTGTACTCCATATGAAATAGAGTCTGTAAAACTGCAGTTTTTGAAAGTTATTAGTAGTTTGGGATTTACTTTACCCCTCCCCCCCCAAAAAAAAAATCACACATGGTGGTGCGTTTTACATTGGCAAAAAAAGGTGTTTTGAAGGCTGGGTGAAAACCCAGCTTTTACATTATAAAATGGGAAAGTGTGACATGAAAACGCCATTTTGGCGTTTTAAGGGAAAAAACGCGCTTTAAAAAAGTAGTTCGGTTGACCCACTACTTTTTTAATAACTGCGTTACAGCGCTAGTGCATGTAAAGGCTAAGGTGTACTTGCGCAGTTAAATGGGGCTCCGTTTCCTTAAGGCGCCCATTTAAAGGCTGCGCTGTTGGTGCGGATCAGAATGGATCGTAGTTGGGAACATGCGTGGTGTGGACTCCACTCCTAATTAAAACGTTCTATGCCCTCCAGGTGTAAAAGCTGGGGTTTAACTGCGCAGTTTTTTAAAGCTCCCAAACCCTAGCTCCGCCCGTAATCCTAACCCTAGACATGCGCAGTAGCGCCTTTGGGATATTGACAGTTTTGGTGGCGGATGTTTTAACAGGTGCAATGATAAGAGGAAACTTTCAATTTTCACACGAACCCCCACACACATTCCAGTGCCATTTCCCACTTGCCTTTGTCCAAGTCAGCCGCTCCTAGGGACACTCTTGCCGAGGCTTTGCTGTGGCACTTTGCACAATGGCAGAGACTTCTACAAGTGGCCCAAAAAGGGGGAGAGGGATGTCTTGGTCTCATGCAGAGACCTCAGACCTCATTTCCATCTGGTCAAGGCCCAATATTTTAGAGAAACTGGAGTCCACCTACCTCAATGCGGATACCTATCATGAGGTGGCCCAAGCCATGAGAGGGAAGGGACACCGGCGGACTTGGGAAGAGTGCCGGCGAAAGTGCAAAGCCTTAAAGGCACAATATAAAAAATATCGAGACAATTTGGCCAAAGGTACCCAGGCAGGCCCCCGTCCTCCTTTCTACAAGGAGCTTCATGAGTTCATTAGCAAGGATGGGAGGATCAGACCCAACAGACTGTCCACCAGCGGACAGGTTGTGAGGGTCCCAGTGGGCCAGCCTGCTAGGGCTGAACCTATGGAGGACACCCCGGAACCACAGGTAGAGCCAGAATCAGAGCCAGAGCCTGATCCAAGCCCACAGACAAGCATGGAATGTGCCCAACATTTTCTGCTGCCTTCTCAAGGTAAGATGTGCCTCGGCTTCTGAGGGAAAGGGAACTAGGGGACATAGGGAAGATGTGGGATCAGGGTGGGCATAGGGGAGAAGTCACTCTGTCCCTTTGTCATGCAGAGGAACGGGAGCAGTCCCCGGACTCTGATGAGACATCCTACAGTCAGCAAGCTGTGGACATCGAGGCTCTCAGAAAAAAAGCCCGTGCCATAAAGTTGGCATCTACAGCTTCCTCAAGCAGGCCATCCTCCCGTACAAGCACTGTCTCTGCCAACGTCAGTAGCCACCGTGATCGGTCGCCTGTAGGACAGAGGACTGTGAGAGACAGCGATGATAGTGACGGTCAGGAAGCTTTGCAGGGTAAGACATGTGTGTGGCATGGGAAGGGGGGGGGATTTATAGTGGGCCAGTTACAGCACAGGAACACAGGCGCTGGCGAAGGTTTTTGTTGGCATGATGGCATGTTTTGGGTAGGGGCTACAACGTTTATGTCAGTGTATGCTGTAAGATCTCCTTTGTATGACTGTGGTGTGTGTGTGTGTGTTGTGCTTCTCCTCAACTCTTCCTCTTCCTTACATTTGTCCAAGGGCCTGTGTGACATATTGAGGGTGCTTTGAGCGAGAGTTCCTGCATGGCATAATAGGGATGGATTGGATGCCCTCTGGAGTATGTGCTAACTCTATGCTTTTGTGTATCTCTGGTGCTTCGTCCTATAGAAGGTGCAGAAGGTGCAGCAAGACCACCTTCAGAAGAAGAAGAGGCACCCGCCAATCCCATAGCTGCAATGCCACCGGAGGAGCGGCTCGCTGCCATGAGACACAGACGGGTGCGTCGCTCAGCAGCAGCAACATCCGCCAGGGCTATTGATCGTCTCGTTGGTGCCACCTCAGAACACATGACAGCACTCACACAACAGGGAGAGCGTTTCTATCAGCTGAGGTTGAGGAGCGTAGAATTTCAAGAAAGAGCAGTCGAGAATCAGGAGAGGGCAGTTCAGGTGCAGGTGAGGGCCCACCAGAATCAGGAGAGGGCACTTCAGCAGCAGGAGATGGCCCTCCAGAATCAGGAGAGGGCCCTCCAGAATCAGGAGAGGGCCCTCAAGAATCAGGAGACGGCACTTCAGCTGCAGGAGAGGGCACTTCAGCTGCAGGAGAGGGCAGTCCAAAATCAGGATAGGGCACTTCAGCAGCAGGCAGAATCCATCCAGGAGCAGAGGCGGCTCACTTCTGTTCTTGAAGGGCAGAGTGGCCTGCTGGAACAGATAGTAGGGATCTTAAGATCAGCTCAGAGTGGCAGAGTGGGTGGTGAGGAGGAGAGTGTTACCCATAGGGCCATTCCCATGGCTGTAGAGGGGCCATCTGGGCATCAGGGTGGGGAAAGGGGTCGTGATGTCACTCCTGGCGAAGTCGTTCTGGATCTGGAGGTCATTCAGGAAGAACCTAGACAGGAGTCTTCTGGCCTCTTCAGCAGCCAAGTGGCGGTTCCTATGGCGACTCGTCGCCATCCCAGGCGCAGGGGAGGAAGAGGAGGGAAGTGTTGTGACAAGCACTGAGTTCCCATTAAGCACTGTGGTGTCCTCTACTGTACTTATCTCTCTCCCCAAAGGTCTCCTTCCTTCCCTGCACTTCCTTTTCCACCAGGCACTACACTATAGCTATAGCTAACTCACTAACTCCCTATGGCAGTGATGTTCAAACTGCGCTGTTGATGAGATGTAGGACTTAGGCTTCTGGGAGCTGAAGTTCAACATCTCTTCAAAAGCACATTTTGAACACCACTGTCCTACTTCAAATCTTAACACTAACAAATGGTGAAACAGCGCAGTACCGCAACACCCCCATTCATTCATAAAAAAAGAATTTCATTCATACAAATGGGTCAATGGTGTACTACCGCTGTTGCGCAGTTCAAGACAGACAAATTTTTTTTAAAAAATAAACTTTTTTATTAACAAAAACTATTTACAGATTATTTACAGGGGAAGGGAAGGGGAAGGAAGGGGAACAGCAAACAAGGGAAAGGGAAGGAAAGGGAAAGGGGGGGGGGAAGCAGCTTTACTGGGCAGCTGGAGGTGCAGCGCCAGGAAGGACTTGCATGATGTTGTTCAGGAGCTGCAAGATCCTTTCCTGGCCTGCCTCCAGCGCTGCCACCCTTCTATGCAGCAGGCGTTCTGTAGAGGAGAAAAGAAAAAAGAGAGAGAAAGAGAGAATGGTTAGGAGGGGACAATGGAGCCACACACCCACTCCCACAGGCAGGGTGTATGGGCATCCCCACTCCCTTCTCCGGTTCTTTGGGTGCCTGCACTCACCTCCTCCCCTGGGGCGCTGTGCCTCAGGCATCTCCCTGGGTTGGGGACCCTGGGCCTCGGGTCCCCTCTCCAGGCGACGGCGGCGGCGGCGGCGGCGGCTTGGCCCAGGCTGGTCCTCAATGGCAGCAGCAGCATCCGGCGACGGAGGAGCTACTGTAAAAAGGGAAGAAAGGGGAGAAGTTAATACAGTGGCATGAAGGGAAGGGACAGGACAGGAGTGTTGTGGAGGCTGCAGGCTTGCAACGTCCACCCCCCCAACCCCTTGGACACTAACCTGCTGCCACAGGAGCCTGTTCTCTGGGCGGAGGGGCGGCATCAGAGGGCCCTGGCTGTGCTGCATCCTCAGGGAGATCCCGAGCCTCTCCCTGAGGTGCAGCAGCGGGGGACCCCCTGCCGGGCTGTTGGGCCTGCTCAGGCACCCTCCGTCCTCGCCTGGGCTGCATGCCTGCAAAAGCAAAGTGGAGGACAGACATGAGGACCCATGGAGGACACTGGCAAACAGGAGGGAAGGGTCAGTGACAGGGACACAGGCACAATGAAAAGGGCCCAGACATACCTTGAGGACGGCGATCTTCCCACCGAGGCTCTCCGCCCCTCTGCCAGAGGGCCCGAAGCTGTTCGAAATATGGTGGCCTCTTCCGAACAGGCGGATGCGGACCATAGTCCTCCAGGGTTTCAAAGAACCTTCCTTTCAGGTCCTTGAACTTGCTCCGACACTGTAGGAAGGTCCTTTGAAACCCTCGTCGCCGGAGGGCTCTGGCGGCATCCATAAAAAAGGCCTTGTTCGGTTTGCTGCTAGAGGCCATCACAATCCGAGCAGCTTGCTCTGGCATGAGGGCCTCCAGGAGGATCTCCAGCTCTTCAGCCTGCCAGTAGGCCCTGCGAACTGGAGGTCTCACCCTGGGAGCCATGGTCGCCGTCCTGAGGAAAAAGACAGGGGCTTTGGACTTTATAGAAATTTGTGGGTGAGGGCAAGGTGGGCAGAGATGGCTTCAGGCCAATGAAGTCCCCTCAGAGCTGATTTTTGAATCTTTCCCCCAATAGATGCCTCTGGGCTTCATATTGTTACAATTGAATGGGCCATTAGGGAAGCCTGAATTTCAAGGGGTATTGATACATTGTCAGAGTAAACGGTTGGCAGTTAGGGGCTTGTATCTTTATCTTCCAGGAAATCTGGCACCAGGCAAACCTATGCATGACCTTCTGTGAGTGTGTTTGTGTGTGTCAAGCCAACAAGCACATGGCAGAGACTGCCCACACAGCAGACCATGAATGATGGGCACACACAGACTGTGGCTGATGGGATACATTTATTCAACTACTGATATGATTATACAAAACAATTATGCTCTGGTATCACAAATGGAGGAGAAGTCCAAGTTCAAATTCTCCCTGTCTGGAAGAACTCTGCCAATGCATTCCTCACTTTGTGCCCTTCTTGTGTGCCAGGGTCATTTTCCGGAATAGGTGCCCCCAGGGTAGGCAACACAAAACGTCGCCTGTACTGCAGCCCCTCATCCAAAACCTTTCCCTTGGTCTCGCAGATGTTGTGTAGGATGACACAAGCGGCGATCATGGGCACCACGTTCTCTTCTGCCACAACAAGTGGTCCTTTCAGACATCTCCACCTGGCCTTGAGACGCCCGAACGAATGTTCCACCTTCACCCTACACCTGTTCAACCTCCTATTGAAAAGCTTCCGCTTGGCAGTGGTAGGTTTCTTGTAGGGCGACATTAACCATTTTCTGAGAGGATAAGCTTTATCTCCCAGCAGGAGGGGTCCAATTTGCTGACCCTGGATGGTAATGGTGGGGTTGCCTGGCACAAAGATGCCAGCTTCCATAGTTTCAAAAATGACAGAATTGCGGACCACCCTGGCATCATGAGCTGATCCTTGCCATCCAAGCTCCACATCCACAAAGCGACCAGTGTGATCACATGTCCCTTGCAGGATAACAGAATAGGACCCCTTTCTGTTCTGATAATTCTTCCTCTGCCCCAGGGGTGGCACAATCAGACAGTGGCACCCATCCACAGCGCCCACTACTTGTGGGAATCCAAGCTCAGCGAAACCTTCCATGATCTGTAGAAAGGAAAGGGGGGGAAACAGGTGAATAAATGACAAATTCATTACATCCATGCAATTACACCACAAAACAACCCACACATGAAATATGCCACATACAGGATAGGATAGCTTGACAATTGGAAATATATTTTGGACAGTGCCTTACCTTCCGGGCATCTCCCAAGTACACAGTCCGGGACAGCAGGAGCTTCTCCATGGCCAAGGCGAACTCCAGCATCATTTGCCCTGCAGTGCAAATGCCAACCCCGAAGAGCTCTGAAGTCACCAAGTAGGTCATTTTATGGGCCAGCATGAAGATGGCAATGGCCACTCTCTCCTCCACCGGGATGGCTTTTCTCATCACTGAATCAGATCTCTCCAGTTCTGGACGGAGGATGTCCACCAGCCGGTGAAAGAGGGCACGGGGCATTCGGAAGTAACGCCTCCATCGGCTTTCAGACCAGGTGCGAGTGACTATGACAGACCACCAGTGATCACTTCTCTCCAGCGTCCAATAAAGCCGGGTCTTCCTTTTCTCGGACATAGCAATGCCACCGGCTAATTCACACTGCTCAAGCAGTGAGACACCAACTGCAGCTATTCTCTCTTCTGTATCATCACTATCATCATCAGCTATCATTTCAGTGATCACATCAGTCATTTCAGTGATCACATCAGTCATTTCAGTGTTCACAGCTAACATTTCAGTGGTCACATCAATCATTTCAGTACTCACAGCAGTCAGTTCAGTACTCACAGCAGTCATTTCAGTGGTCACAGCAGTCATTTCAGTGGTCACAGCAGTCATTTCAGTGGTCACTTCGACGATCCTGGCAGCAGTAGCGGAAGCAAAGGCGGCAGCTTTGGCTGTGCTTTGAACATTGACGACAAGTGCCGACCACAAAGGAGAGGAGGCATCCATGTTGGTGATGATGCCCACAGTGACCCTGTGCTGACGAATGCCAACGTCACTGGGTCAATGGCCAGCACTCCTCCTCCTTTGTCTTCTTGCAGATGCTCGGTCTGTGGCTGCTGTCAAAATCACTTAGGAGCCCCCTTTGAATCATTAAAAACTGCGCAATTCGTAGCCTCGACCCCATCAATAGCGCAGTTCAAGCCTCGACCCTCGCAATAGCGCAGTTCAAGCCTCGATCATCGGAATAGTGCTGTTCGCGGCGGTACGAACCGCGCAACAGCGCAGTTCGCAGCCGGCAAGGAAAAAAAAAATTAAAATCGCAGTTTAAAGCTGCGTTTCTTGCTGCCCATGTATCAGCTCCGCCTGTATTTGTAGCGTTCTGGCAGCTTCCCATGTAACTGCTGAGCCACAAAAAAGACCACTCAGATAAGTCGTTCCCACACCCCTCAATGTAGCAGCTCTGCACTTTTTTAATGCAAACCGGAGGCTTGCTATGTAGCTGCTAAGCATTAACATAAAGGCGAGTTCAGATCACACTTTCTTGCCAATGTAAAAAGCCCCGGTATATTTGTGCAGAAAGCAGTTTTTTCTGTGAAGAAAATATTTCTGTGCTCAAATAATATTGTTTTCTGCACAAAAGGGCTGTTTTGACATAACAAAAAAAATGCATGTGAAATTTGGGAACAATAAGTTCTGAACTCCAAAGATTGTTGTCCGTCCAGGGGTGGGTCTACATTTGACAGAATATTCCAGGTTGCCCTAAGGAGTATTCTGGCCCTGGATTTCCTCTGGATTTTCCCATTACTTGCTTTCTTTTTTATTTTTCTGAAGTCTGGATGAGATGCCCATCTATTCAAGGTTCTGACCTCAGAGCAACTCATGTCCAAAGTGGTAGTGTGAAAAGTAATTGATCAAAGTGAAAGAAAAAGCAGGTGTCATCATCACTATGAAGAGAGCCAAAAACCCTCAGCACGATGTGAGTTATTCAAAGGTGAATTAGGGGTGTTATTTTATAGCGGTACTAATATTAATATTTCTATACAGCTACTGATTGTACCGGGCAACATGTCCCTGAATGTACAGAGGAACGTCTAGGTTAAAACTGCAACTTTCATGATTGGGTGAATTGGTTGCAGGCATTGTGAAGACAGTCTGGACTTAATTCAGGAGTATGGGCCTGCATCATGTAAGAAGGATGCATTGAGCATGGGGGGAATTCAGGGAAAATCACCCATGTAGACAAGTCCCTGGTTTTTCTGGGTTTCTCAACACTTAAGAAACATGTTTTGGACTACTTTTTGAGATTTTTCTAATATTATTTCCACCCCTAGTTATGACTTCATGGATTTCAAAAAGTCTACTTTATTTTCCAATAGGTCTCCTCACCTCTACCTACTCATTTCAGTGAGTGTACTCTAACTGGATTCCATCTTATGTTCGAAGCCACAATAATCCTATTTTAGAAGAGTGTTGAGAGTGGTACTAATATTAATATTTTGCTGTTTTAGAAGAGTGTTATTTTATAGTGGTACTAATATTAATATTTCTATACAGCTACTGCAGCTCAGCTGATTGCACTGAGCAACATGTCCCTGGATGTACAGAGGAACATCTAGGTTAAAACTACAACTTTCATGATGTATTGACCCAGAAATTACAAGTTTTGTATAAAATGGCTTTACCCCTCCTGGCTGATAAAAGAAGTGGCAGGTAAAATAGCATAAGAAATTGCTTTCATTAAAATGATATTTCCTGCCTACCCCCTACTATTACAATCATAACTTCTTCTCATCACACACTCTGCAAAATTATTTTTACATTGGAAGAGACTTTTGAACTCCTTTAAACAGAGAAGACAAAACACTCTCAGAAAGGTGATTGAATAATGGAAATCCATTGAAAAACACTCAGCATCAACTATATTTTGTGTGATCCATTGTTCACGGAAGGCAGGCACACATCAATTGGATTTATTGTTACAATGGAATGGAATGCCCTTAGTTCCAAATGTAAAAGTTAATTGGGGAGTTAACTCAGTTTGATGACATATGTGCTACACTCATGGAACATTTTCCCCTCTTAAATTGTCATATTTTAAACAGATTGTGCCTTAGAAGACTTACTTAGAATTGTCATTAAAACTTTGCAGAATTCACCTCACTCTGGCAGGGCAAATTGTCTCAATATTCATCCTCAAATAATAATGTATATGTATTATAGATGGAGCAAAGCAAACAGACAAAGGAGAAAAAAAGACTGATAAGAATGAAGCAATTACTATACAGGTAGAGAACAGTACTGTCATTCTGAGGGTGTTTTTCATTGTTGCATTTCATGTGGGTAGTATATATCATCACAATATCAAGACTCAGATGTAAAACTCCTTTTTCTAAGGACATTGGATTGAACCTGATGTTAAGTGGAATGTATTTTCCTTTTCATTAACCCATTTTTTTGCTTCCAAATTTCGGATTTTCTGACAGAAGTGTGCTTTAGGAATGAGATTTATGAATTAAGCCTATTTATTTTTGAATTAAGCCCATTTATTATATGGGATGTGGTGGCATAGCGGTTAAGATACTAATTCTGATGAGATCAGAAGGCTGGCAGTTCAAGGTCCAAATGCTGCATGGTGGGGTGAGGTCCTGTTACTAGTCCCAGCTTCTGCCAACCTAGCAGTTCGAAAGCATGCAAATGCAAGTAGATAAATAGGTCCCACTTCTCAGTGGGAAAGTAACAGCATTTGGTGCAGTCATACTGGCCACATGACCACCAGAGCAATCCTCGGACAATGCTGGCTCTTCAACTTAGAAATGGAGATGAGCACCTCCCCCTACGGTTGGTTATGACTAGACATTCATGTCAAGGGGCTAACTGTACCTTATCTTTACATTTAATCTTCCAATCACACAACAAAGGCTGGTAAATGCCAGATATATAGGTGACAAAAATCACACACTCTGGTAAACAAGTGCATATATATCAATTGGGGAGGGGAAGTATCTCTGACTCAAAATAAAACCTGAAAAATGTTTCATATAAAGACTGAGGTTGCTCACACACAGCACAATTAATGCAGTTTGATACCACCTTATCTGCCATATTCCATCCTATGGAATCCTGAGATTTGTAGTTTGCTATAGCACCAAAGCCCTCTGACAGAAAAAGCTAAATATCTCACAAAACTACAGATCCTAGAATTCTATATCAATGAGCCATGGTAATTAAAGTGGTATCAAACTGCATTAATTCTGCAGTGTAAATGCTGCCTCAGTGACACAGTTTCAATAGACATGCTGGCCCATTTTAGATTGGCAAAAAGAGGTGTGTTGATGGCTGCATGAAAGCCCAGCCTTTAGATGAGAAAAAGGGAAAGTGTGCCATGAAAACACTATTTTGGAGTTTTAAGGGAGAAGAAGCGCCTTTAAAAAGTAGCTTCATTTCCCCACTACTTTTTTAAAAAGGGCGCAACATTGCTATTGCATCTAAAGGCTAAGGTGTAGTTGCACGGTTAAATGGGGCTCTGTCTCTTTAAAGCACCCATTTAAAGGCAGCGATATAGGTGCAGATCATAATGGATCGTGGGTTGGGAGCATGCGTGGTGTGGACTTCACTTCTAATTAAAACGCTCAATGCTCTGCAGGTGTAAAAGCTGGGGTTTAATCGCGAAGTTTTTTAAAGCTCCCAAACCCTAGCTCCACTCCTAATCCGAACCCTAGACATGCGCAGGTTTGCCAGCTGCCAGCTGCGAACTGCGCAATTGAGCAGTTCGCAGCCGGCAATGATAATTTGACTGTATGGTGTAACTGCGTTTGCGCAGTTCGCAAACCTGCGCAATTGCGCAGGACAAATGTATACTTATGAGGATCCGTCAAATTATCATTGCATTTCCTCTGCCTTTTTAAACTGTGCCGTTGCACTGGTGCATCATGAATGAACCCCTTTATTTTGTGAATGAATTGACATGTTATCCACAGTAGAATAACAGCAACGGCATCCCAGAGTCCCTACTGTGCATGTCTAGGGTTCGGATTAGGGGTGGAGCTAGGGTTTGGGAGCTTTAAAAAACTTTGTGGTTAAGCCCCAGCTTTTACACCTGCAGGGCATTGAAGAATTGCGCAGTTCGCAGCCGGCAAGGGAAAAAAAAAATTAAAGGTTCACCACGGCTAAAAGCCGCGTTCATTGCCGCCCATGTAGCTGTTCCGCCTGTGTTTGTAGCGTTCTGACCGCTTCCCATGTAGCTGCTGAGCCACAGAAAAGACTTCAGATAAGTCGTTCCCACACCCCTCAGTCTAGCTGCCCTGTACCTTTTAAATGCACACCTAGGGCTTGCAGTCTAGCTGCTAAGCATTAAGGAAAAGGCAACTTCATGTCACACTTTCCTGCCAATCTAAAAAGCCCCATTGATCATATGCAAACATTCATTTATTTTTATATAAGATGGCAGAATGAATCAAAGCGTTTTATCAGTTTGTTCAAGTTTATCCTTAATTATACAAAAGAGAGAGAGAGAGAGAGAAAAGAAAAGAAGAAAAGTCAGATCTACAAGATAGCATCTTGGTGCTCAAACTCCAACAGTCTGTCACTGATTCTAGGCTGTTGAATTCCTTTCTACAGGTTCTCTCTTGATCTCTTTTCACCAGCAAACTACAACATTTAAATTTAAACAGACATTTGATGGTTGAATGATTGCAGGGCGTCTTCTTATGGTCTGTGTGCTATATTTTTATCTTTGATATTATGATTTTAAATTAAATTAATGGCATTATAATTTAATTGCGCTCTCATTTTTTTATTATTATTGGGTTTTTAACTTTATCCTGATTTGGCCTTGTTGTAAGCCACCTTGGATTCCATTTCAGTGCAAGGAAGAATAAATGAATGAATTCTAAATCAAAGATGGGGGATCATTTTGCTGAGTTTGTCAACTTTTGGAGCAAAGATTTTATAGCCTTTTGTTATATTTATATCCACATATAGATATTATTTTCTGCCAAACTGGTATACCACAGATAATAAATAGACCAGTGCAATGATTCAGCAGAGGTGACCATCACAAGAATCTCCATTGCCTAGACCATGCAGGCAGCAAATGAGAAAAGATAAGAGAGCCATTGGGTTTGATCCAGATATAGATATGCTCAGAGGTGACCTAGTGAAATCTATTGGACACGCTGTCATGTTTATAGTTTGCTAGCTTGATCTATATTCTGCCCTTCCTGTGAGAACAGAATTAAAATCACAAACTACAAATATATATAGAAAAAAATACAAGTTTTAAAGTAAATCCCAAAATTTCACATATCTTACAAAATAATCACTTAGGAATGGTTGCTCAAATACCATAAAATCAATAGAAACAAAGGCAAATTAATCACTTATATAATTCCATGAAATTCAATAGAAACATGAATCAATATATTTTCACTGGTGGCTGAGAATCAAAAGTCTCTAGTGGAAGAGGAATTCCATAACCAGAATGTAAACACTGAGAAGACCCTGCCTGATGTGTAAGCCTTATAGGATCTTAAATTAGTCATGATGATTAACTTAGTTTGTTGTTGTTGTATGTCTTCAAATCATTTCCATATTATCATAACCCTAAGGTGAACCTATCATCGGGTTTTCTTGACAAGTTTTTTCAGAGAGGGTTTGCCATTGCCATCCATTGATGCTGAAAGAATGTGATTTGCCCAAGGTCACCCAGTGTGTTTCATGGCTGAGTTTAGTTTAGACTGCCTTTATTCTAAGACTGGATCAAACCCACTGCATTCTTAGAATCTGTACTCTGATGTGTAGGAAAGCAAGACTTGGATAGCAAGACTTGTTTTGAGACTGAGGAAACACCCAAATTTAAACCATCACTCCAAGGGCAAGGAAAAGGAGGGCGATAGGCTTTGTGTGCTCTAAACTCCCACCCAGAAATTGTGAAAGCTCCCAAATGCCCTCATTTTTGCCAAACCCAGCAGCAAATGTGACAGGTTAACTCACATCCTTCAGAAAACTTCATCCCCCCCCCCCCCCCGAAAAATAATTAAATTGTGGGACACTCAAAAGAAGATTATTAAATATCCATTGCCCCCACCACCTTCACATGCCCAGCGCTTGGCATCAATCATCAAATATGCAGGATTCTGGTCTCTGTTTACCGAGTCCATCAAACCACACCACTCTCTGCATTGTTGTTTGCTGTGGCATCCAAAATGGCATCCAAAAGTGATGTTGTGTCACCTTTGGTGTATGTAGATGATGCAAGTGTGCCCTGTGGGTGTGTTGTGGGAAACTGGTCCTTGTCCCTTGAATGATTGCCTGATCCTGCCCTACTGGGTATCACCTTGGTTCCACCTAAGTCAACATATTTGCTATGAAAACATCAATGACATGATTGATACATTTTAATAATTCATTCCCCTCAGAGTAAAGCATACAACTGATTTAGTTCAAACACCATCATTTGACTACCAGGTTAACAACTGTCTTTACTACCATGGGAGGGTACTCAACAGGGAGTACAGGAGGCCTTCTCTGACACACCTTCTTTTCTGGGTTCAGATGAAGGACTATGTCAAACCATCCTCCATAAAAGTATCAAACTTTTTATCTATTTGTTTTTGTTTTGTATAGTTCAGATCAGTTTAATTACTCTTCAATATATGTCTATTTTGCTAATACCCATCTGATTGTGTTTTCTTCTGTATTTTGATCTCCAATCAGCTATAATATAAAAAAAAAGTTAATAAAAGAGAAAAAGGGGAAATTGTATATGATGCAAATACCATTTCAGTTTTGCTTCCCCCCCCCCCCTGAGAATAACACATTACAAACTATCTCTAGAGTACTAAAATTTTTGTGGTGGAATCTGTGAGACTTCAGAGGTACTGCCAGGAAAGTAAAGGGTGATCAAGTATTATCCTATTCCCTCTGTAGGTTCCACATCCAGCAGAATTCCTTATCAAAGGGATGGTATACATAATCTGGGTTTCAGCTCAACTTTACAAGCATTATCTAAGTGAGGAACCTGTTTTGGGGATAGGATTTAGTGTCTTGGACTCCTCCCTTAAAGTCTACCCTAAAGTAGAGCCATCTTCCACCTCTACTCTGTGATGTATTTGTGATGGACAAATTTTTATAATCAATATTTAGTGAACAATGTGCATATAAAGAGTGAACTAAAATGGTTGTATGAACCAAAGTACATACTTTCTAAAGGGAAAAGCTAGAATGCAGGCTTCTGGGAGAAATGGAAAAAAACCCAAACTAAGCACATGGAGAGAAAATAGAAGAGTTGAAGATTTGGAGAAATGCTGAACAGGCTATGTTTAAAGTACAAATTGCCCTTTTGAAGGCAACCAGAGGTACAATGCAAGTCATAATAAAATCACATATGAGTCTTAACTCTGTATAAAGGGCCTCCTGATACCATTGGACTCTTTCAAACGGGGAGGAATTTCTCCCAACTCCGAATGGAGCCAATGCGGATTTATGTAAATTCGCTTGTTTAGCGAATGTACATGAACCCCTGCTCCGTTCGGAATTACTTCCCATTACCCGAAATTAACCCCCTCCTGCCCGAATTTGCATGCGAAGCTTTAATTCGCAATAAGGTAAAACCCATGATTGCATTCGAATTGGCTTCCCTCCTGCCCGAATTTGCATGTGAAGAGTTAATTTGCAATAACATAAAACCCATGATTGCATTCGAATTGACCTTAAATTATACTTCCAATTTAGCCTTGTATGAAAGAGTCCACTATCTGCTATTAAAATGGGGCAATGGAATGTGGGGCAAATGATGTTTAGTGGATTATAATGTATGCATGTATTCCTTGCCTGATTGCATGAGATACTGTATGTTTAGTTTGAACCTACCAATAGAATGCATTTTAGAAGTTTCTTCATGTCAAAGACTATAAAACCCATCATTTTGTGTTGTTCTTGGCCTCAATATTTGGAAAATTGAATTCCATTGGGGACTCTGCCAGCAAAGAATAAACCTGAGCTCTCAGCCATGTTTCTGGGTCCTCTTGTCTACTTCACTCTGTCAAGCTAAGAATTTTTATAAGTCTAATTACAAAATATTTCTTAGCTGAGCCCAGCATCCACAACATATTGTATTTATTTTGATTTAAAAGCTGTCTTGGGTCCCAGTTCTGGGAGAAAGGTGGGATTTTAAGTAAAGTGACGATAATAATAATGGATGAAGAGCAGACCAGAGCTCTTTAGACCAAGACAGAAAATAAACTAATAATTATAACAAGAAAGGATTGTGTCTAATGTTGGGCTTGTACTATATAAGAGCAGAATCCCCCCCCCCCCACAAAAGGGGGAACATTCACTCTGCCCACTATAGCCACTTATATTTGCTTTGGAGACTGCAAAACCTTCCAGAACTGGCTTTTTTTTTTCCTTTATTTTTTATTACATTTTCATCGTATTAAGCTTACATTTCATCAAACTTTCGTTCACATAAGGATTTTTTCGTTAAAAAAAAACCTAACCCAAAAACAAAAACGAAGAGAAAAAAGAAAAAAAAACCCACACTCTACCTCCTTATTATGCGTCTTCAAAACATATCCCAGAAAATTCTACCTTTGTATCTATTAACATATTTTTATACGAATTCCATCCTTTAATTGATTAATTCATTTAGACTTTTGAATCTACTTATCTACCGTAATTTAAATCTCTCTTAAAGCCATCTGTTCATCTCGATTTTAGCAAACTAGACAAGGCCCCGAATAACAGTTAATCTTTTTATCTCCTAATTCCCAATGTCTTTCCATCTGTTTTCAAAATATCTTGCTAATAAACTCCATTCTTTTCTTGTTTTCCCTTCAGATTCTTCTTTCTTCCATGCCGTCATTATATCAAGTTCCATAATTTCAAATATTTTAAAAGTCCATTGTTCCATCGTCGGGGGTCTTTCACTTTTCCAATTTTTAGCAAATAATATTCTTGCACAGGACAATAAATTAAATAACAATTTACCATAATCTTTTTCTATATCACTATTCAACATTCCTAATAAAAAAACTTCTGGGAGAAATGGAATATGAATATTTAAACTATTCATTATCCATTTATGTACCTTCACCCAAAATTCCTTTGCCATTGGACATGACCACCACATATGGAAAAAAGAACCAGTTTCCGAATTGCATTTCCAGCAGTTAGGTTTAAGGTTTTTATACATGTATGCCAATCTTAATGGGGGTAAGTGCCACCTATAAATCATTTTGTATATGTTTTCTTTAAGATCTTGATTCATTGTATATTTAAGCCTCTTATCCCAACATTTTTCCCATTGATTTAACTCTATTTCATGTCCAATGTTCTGAGCCCATTTCACCATACTTTCCCGTATAGTTTCTTCTTCTGTATACCATTCTGTTAATATGTTGTAAAACTTTGTGATCAATTTTCCCTTATTTTTAAAACAAATTTCATCAAATTTTGTGTCTACAGTTTGTATTCCCTCCAGTTTTATGTCCATCTTAAACCTTTCTTTAAGCTGTCGATATAAATACCAATGGCAGTTGATGTTATCTTTTACTAACTCATCCTGATCCTTAAAACATATTTTCCCTTGTACTCCTCTCAACAGGTCTTGGTATCTTAGCCATTTCTTTGCGGCAATGCCTTCCCTTCCGAAGAAGGCTTCATGGGGCGAGCACCATTTCGGTATTTTATAACAGATTCTTTTTTTGTACTTATTCCAGATTAACAAAAGGGATCTTCTAACAAAATGATTTTTACTGTCTTTGTGTAATTTGTCCTTCCCATATATTAAATATCCATGATATCCGAATCTTAAATTGTCTCCCTCTAAATTTAAGGTTGACTCATCTTCTAAAATTATCCAATCATATATCCAGGATAAACAACACGCTGCGTAATAAATTTGTATATTTGGTAAGCCTAGACCCCCCCTTTTCTTATTGTCACACAATATTTTCCTCTTTAACCTAGCTCTTTTACCAGCCCATATAAATTTTTCTATTTCTCTTTGCCACATTTTTAGAGGTTTTTCGTTCTTTAGGATCGGGATGGTCTGGAACAAAAATAGAAATCTCGGGAGCACATTCATTTGGACTAAAGAAATTTTTCCTAGCAATGAAATCTTAAAACTGCTCCATTTTTCCAAATCCTTTTTTATGGAATTCCATAGAGGTTGATAGTTATTCGCAAATAAGTCCGAATTTTTGTTAGTAATATTAATACCTAGGTACTTCGCTTTCCCTTCCACTTTAAAACCACTTATGTTTTCCAATTCTTTCCTCTCCTTAGCTTCTACATTCTTTGTAATTATCTTTGTTTTATCCTTGTTTATACTTAAACCCGAGGCCCCTTCAAAGTCCTCCAAAATTTCCATTAATCTCGCTATACTTTCTTTAGGTTCTTCTAGTGTAAAAATAATATCGTCTGCAAAAGCCCTTAATTTATACTCGAAATTATCTTAACTCCCCGAATTTTAATATCCGACCTCACAGTATTACACAGGGTTTCCAAAATCAAAATAAACAATAACGGAGACAGTGGGCAACCTTGTCTCGTACCTTTTAGGATTTTGAATTCTTCCGTCTTTTCCTGATTAATTATCAGCCTCGCTTTTTGCTCTTTATATATTGCTTCCAGCCATGATTTATATCTTTCTCCTACTCCTACTTTATCCATTACCGTGAATAGCATATCCCAACTTATATTATCGAACGCTTTTTCGATATCAACAAAAATTAGTGCTAACTTTTTATCACTTTTCCTCTCAAAATGTTCTATGATGTTAATCACGGTTCTGGTGTTGTTTTTAATTTGTCTCTTAGGCAAAAACCCAGCTTGGTCAGCGTGAATCCAGTTCTTCAATATTTTTTTAAGTCTTTCTGCTAGGATTGCCGCAAACAATTTATAATCTGTATTTAACAAAGAAATCGGGCGATAATTTTTAACATCGTCTGCTTCTCTATCTTCTTTTAATATTAATGTAATATTCGCTTGTTTCCACGTCTCAGGGTATTGCTTATCTCTTATAGTATTTATCATCAATTTGAGAGGGATTATTAACTGTTCTTCGAATGTCTTGTAATATTGTGCTGTAAGCCCATCTGGGCCTGGGGATTTTTGATTTTTACTCTTTCTAATCGCCTCCGTGATTTCTGCTATGGTAATAGGGCCGTCTAATGTTTTCATTTGGTCCTCCGTAAATCTTGTTAGTTTTGCCTTTTCCAAAAAAAAATTGATTTTATCCATCGGGATTTGAGATTTCTTATATAGCCTGGAGTAGTAATCTAAGAAGGCTTGTTTTATTTTATTTTGATTCGTAATCTTTACAGAGCCTTTTTTTATTTCCGTTATTAAGTTTCTGTTTCTTCTTTTCCTGATCTTATGAGCTAACCATTTCCCAGGCTTGTTAGCCTGCTCAAAATATTTTTGTTTCATTTCTCGTATCTTATTTTGCATCTCTTTTTCTTCTTCCATCGCAATCTGTTTCCTAATTATTTTTATATTAGTTAATGTTTTTTTACACTTAGGATTTTCATTTAGTTGTTTTTCCTTAGCCCCTAGCTCCTTCCTTAAGCCTTCTAATTTTTCCTTTTTTTTCCGTTGCAGGATCGCATTCTGCTGAATAAAAAACCCCCGCATAACTGCCTTAGATGTTTCCCATACTGTAATCTCACTAACTTCTTTATTTAAATTTTCTTTAAAAAAGAATTTCAATGTTTCTTTTCCTCTCTCTATTATGTCATCTTTTTGTAGTAATTCTTCATTAAGTCTCCAGGAGTAGTTAGTCAGTTTACTCTTTAGATTAAGGCATATGGGACTGTGATCTGAAATTGATCTAACCTCATGACTTATATCCACTATCTCTTTACATACCAATTTAGATCCTAATATCATATCAATCCGGGATAACGATTTGTGTCTTTCAGAGAAAAAGGTGTATTCTTTCGCATTTTTATACTTGTATCTCCAGATGTCAACTAATGATAGGGTTTCTAACATATCATCGAAGGATTTAGGAAGTTTACCTTGGGATTTTTTCATCCTCTTATCCGATTTTCTATCCAACTCCGGCTGAATAACCCCGTTCCAGTCCCCCATCATTAATATTTTATCGTGTGTAAACTCCTGCATTTCTTTACATAATTTCTCAAAAAACGCACTTTTCCTTTCTAATGGGGCATATACTCCTACTATCAAATATTTTACAGACTGTATTTTTACCTCTACTCCAATATATTGTCCCCCCGTATCCTTAAACAGAGTTTTCGCTTCATATTTGTTATTTATATAAATTACCACACCTTTGGTTTTAGTCTTTCCTGCGGATACAAATTCCGTGCCTAGTTTTTTGAATTTTAATAATCTCACGTCTCTATCCTTTATATGTGTCTCTTGCAAACAAGTTATATCTAGGTTTTTCTTAATCAAATAATGCAGCACTTTCTTTCGTTTTTGGGGGGAGTTCATTCCCCTTACGTTCCAAGATAATATAGTGATTTTTTTCATTATTGGTTTATTTATTGAGATAACTTATTTATAATTAGTCCAAGTCCAACCCTCTAGTTTTGTCCTGTCCCTCTTGTACTTCCTCTTTGTCTTCTTCTTCGGAGTCTTTATCACTAGTTTTATTGGTTTCTTCATCGGAATCTTTTCCACTTATCTTATTGTCTTCTTCCTCCTCGTCCGCTTCTCTCTCCTTCTTGCTCTCCTTCGCCGTTTTTTTCCTATGTTCGAGATCTTTCTTATACTTTTTTAGAAACTCTTTCATCTTCATAGTAGAATTAATTTTGAAAAATTCACCTTTGTATTTAAAGTTGATTCCTTCAAGTCTTTCCCATCTGTATGAGACGTAATTTTGCATTAGCAAGGTCGTTAGAGGTTTGTATTCATTTCTTTTCCTCAGTATTCTTAAAGGGATGTCCTTATATATAACAAGCTCCCTCCCGTCAGATTCCAATTTCTGTTCATAGTTCATTTGTATTATTTCGTCTCTAATTTTTTTCCGAGTGAAATACACCACCACATCTCTTGGGAGTCCTTTTTGTTTGGCCACTTTTGAATTAATCCTATACATTTTGTTGATTTCTAACTGAAAATGATCTTTTTCCATGCCTATGTAATCTGCCAGGATGGGGGATAGATATTCAAATAAGTCTTCCCTTTCTATTTCTTTTAGACCCCGGATCTTAATACAGTTTTCTCTTTGTTTTAAATCTTGTAGTGCACGTTCGTCCAAGTCGATCTCATGTGACATTTCTAACTGCGAGACTCTTTTTGCTATTTTGTCCGTATCTTCTTCTATCTTCTTTACTTTTTGTCCAGTTATCTTTACCTCTTCATTTACTTTTCCTATAGAATCTTTCAATTTTTTTATCTCAGTTCTTATTTCTTGCCTTATTTCCAACTTAATTTCTCTCCTCATTGCACTCATGTCTTCCTTCATTGATTTAATGTCTTCTTTCATCTCCATATATAATGCTCTTAATTCTTCCATTAAGTTCGGTTGTTCTGCTTGTTTTGAAGAGGCGTCAAATGATGGTCGTCTGTAAATTTGTTGTTCCATAACTTGTTTTGCTTTCCTTGTCGCCATTTTTAATGTGCCTCTTCCTCCTCTATCTTCTCTCCCTCTGTATGTTTTCAATTTCTCCGTCTCCCACCACCTCGGCTTCTACTCCTTTTCCCCACGTCTGCTTTGGTCTTACAACTCCTTCTCTCTCCGTCCTGGTCAGCTTTCTTTAGTTCCGCCTCCTCCTTTCTCCTTTTCAGCCTCGGCGTCTTTGCTTCCTTCTTCTCGGTCCAACTCAGCTTTTCCTCCTCTTTTCTTCTCCCTATTTCTTCAGTAGCTCTGCCTCCTCCTTCCTCCGTATGACTGGCTTCTCCTTCTCCTTCTCTCTGCCTTCAGTCCGCCTCGGCGTTACTTCCTTCTTCTCCCTTCACCTCTGCTTCCTTCTCCCTCACCCTTCTCCCTCCTCCCACCGTCCGGTTTGCCTTCTCTTCGTCCTTTCTCCCTCCAACTGCCTTAACGTTCCTGTCACCTTCTGCCACCGTTCTCTCCTTTCTCCTTCTCTCCGCTTCTTCACCTTCCTGTCCAACTCAGCTTCCCGTCCTTTTATTTTTTCCCCCTTCCCTCCTTTACTTGCTTTACTTGCTTTACTTGCTTTCTCCGCCTCAGCGTCTTTCCTGTCCGACTGCTTTGGCTTCTCTGCTGCCTCCTCCCTCGGTCCTGTATGGCTTTGCTTCCTGCTTTTTCCTTTCTCCTCCGCTCACCACAGCGTCTCCGCCTCTGCGTCTCCTTCTCCGCCTCGGCGTTTCCTTCTCTGTCTCTCTCCTTCTCCCTCCATCTAATTCAATTTTTCCACCTCCTTTTCTCGTTTTCTCCTCCTCTGCTTCTTTCTTTTTCCAATTGCTTCAACTCCTCTCCCTCCTTCTCCCTCCGTCCGGCTTAACTTTCCTCCTCCTTTCTCCCTCCGTTCTGCTCTACTTTTCTTTCTCCTGTTTAAATGTCCACTCCACTCCACCTTTTCCTTCTCACCTTCTCGCCTCCTGCCAGTCCTCCGCGTCTCTTCGCGTCTCCTCCTCTTTCTCTCTTTCGCTTTCTCACCGCCCTCCACTCTTGTTTAACTTAAATGGAGTAAAATAAAGTTGGCTTTTAAGCGCGTCTGTTTGCTGTTATTTTTGCTTTCGGCTCTTTGTTTAATCAGCTGTGGAATTCCTCTCAGCACCGATACTTCAAGCCTTCCAAAGACGCTGGTAAGCTATTAAATGAGTTCTTTAATTTAAAAAATTGGGGGCAGACCTTGCTCTGCTCAGCAGCTGGTAGCCAGCGCGGCGGTTTGGGTTTTTGGCTCTCCCCGGTCCCTCTCCAGATGTCCCCTGGAATTCTTCAGGGCTGTGGAGGGTACCTGGAACAACGGAGCCTTTGCAACCTCCTTCGCCCAATCTATACCTAGATTGAGGTTTTTCTTCACTGTAAAAGAAGAACAGTGAGAAAACCGCACCGGTTACTTGGCGTCCTTCGGAGCCTCTCCGAAGCACGTCCGACGGGCTGCCGCTCCCAACCGGAAGTCCCCCAGAACTGGCTTTGAGGCAGCCATAAGATCCCCAAAGGTCCCACCATTACAGCCACCATCATGTTGGATTTTGAAGTGTCTGACTATGGTCCGATACATACAGGCACTTTAGGGAGCCTCCATCACGTCCTAGGGTTACCTGGGAGCGGAGCCAATAGATGCTCCAAAACTCTAGCATGTGATGAGGGTATCCTCGCTCTGCAGCGGCATACAAACAGCACGCAGAGCGATGACATTGTAGGTGCGCAGCAACTAAACGGAGTGATGTCATTAATGCGCTTCATACATTGCAACTGCGATGCAAAAAGGAGCCACTTTTTCGGGCACCTTTTTTCTTCTGCACCTTCGCCACTCCATCTGGTTGCTGCAGCAAAGTTGCAGACGAAAAAAAGGTGGCGCCAGACTGTCCTTTTAGGCAGTCTGTAAAAGCCCCTATGTCCCCATCAGGAATTGTAAAGTAAATGGCGCCGCCCGAGTCACCCGGGCCGGCGCAGTTGCTGCGCGCGGGAAGCGCCAGGTCCCGCGCTCCCGCGGCAGTTTTTTCCCGGCGGCCTGAGCGAGGGCAGGAGCCCTCCTCGTTGGCCCCAGGGAAAAGCGGTGGGAAGCCTCCCGCCAATCAGGGGGACGGGACTACATGTCCCAAGGATCCCCAGGAGAGAGGCAGGCTGCCTGATTGGCTGTGGGTTGCCCGCCTCCTCCTGGGATTGACTGGAGGGCTTGGGGGAGGGGCCTTCTCCCCTCTTAGGCTCCCCATTGGTTCCTTGGCCTATTTAAGGCCTCGTTGGGCGCTCTTCGGCACCATTGCGAAGTTCGGCTCTCCCACCCTCCCTCCCTGTTGGGATTTGATTGTCACAACTGTTGGGGCGGCAGCATAGGCCTGGATCTGGGGTGAGGGGTTTCCAGGGGCCCTATGGCTCTGAATCGGGAGTCCTTGGGACCCAGGTGTAAGGAGCGGGCTGCTGTGGCCAGTGCGGGGGCTACAGTCATTTAACACCTGGTGACTAGAGTGCCTTGCAAATCGAATTGTAGTGACGCAGTCGCGTGACTGCGTAATAGGGTGGGGCTTGGCACCTACGTCATCCCGATGCTTGGTCTCCAAGCAACCATACATTAGCCAACCGTGGTGTGGCTGATGTCCAGATCCAGACCTTATGCTTTGGGCCAACCCTATATGTTTATTTGGATATACACATACGTTGTTCCATTATGTGTTTATGAATAAAGTTGTGGCCAAGTTTCCTCCAGCCAATTTTGTCTTTGTCTTATTATGGCACCTTACCTGCGAGGCAATTGTAAGTACATAGCCAGATGCCCCTGAGATACTCTTGCCCTGTACCACACAGCTGATCATGGGTTGGGAAGAGGGTTTCAGCTGCTCTTCATTAGGTCAGAGGATGGGGTCTTTGGTTCCTGCAGAAGGAGAAAAAGAATACTAACCTCCACAGTAACCATAAATAAGCAAACACAGGCATATTGATAAAACAATAGATCAGCAAAATGATGCTGAAGTATTGAAACCACATCAGAAATACAACTGTGAAATTGTTCTGATTTTTCTTTAATGTGGATAATTTTGTTGGTTTATTTTGATTTGTTCTGAATTGCTTTGGACATATTGTATGTGGAAGTTTTATATACCAATAAAGTGATTAATTGATTGATTAATCTATTGGTCCACTGCATATGAGTGCCCCGGGTCCTTATGGAACAGGCAGTGGGGTAAAAAAATTTCCTACCTCTCAGATTCAGCAGCACTTATTTGGATCCTGAGCAAAAACTGTGATGATCTGGTATAGCAAACTATGTACAGACAGCCCCTATGGGGTGGCCTGCAGCCACCCCTTTTAGTGCCAAATTGGGGACACAGCAACTGCATCCCATGGCTGCAATCTTGCCTTTCCATAGTGCAAAAAGGAGCCACAAAAAGTTGCTCCTTTCTGCACCGTGGAATGGATGCCGTAGCTGCTGGCGCCGTGGCTTTTCGGCACTCCTTTGTTGCTGTCTAGACGCAGTGCCAGAGGAATACTGTGACACCGCGTGCCGTGTGGTGCATGGCCTCATGCCAGCCTGGGGGCAGAGTAGGCACATGCATTGTGTGGATGCCATGGTCCAACTCTGCCCACGGGCCAGCCTTAATGGCCAGTCTGTACAGCCTCTATGTTACAGAGTTAGCACTTTCTTTAAACAGCTGAATACTACAACAGGGTCAGTATTTACCTTTATGGGCTTGTTAATTACTGGTGTGAGATTCTTGATAATTTCAATTGGTTTATTATTGAACCATGGTGTTCCATTTAGGGCAGAGGTTTTTTAAAATATCTTTTCATCTCACTGTATGAAAGAGGTTGTGTTTCTTCTCCACCAAAGACAGATCCCATGTATTTGTACATGTCCACTTAGAATCACAAGTTCCACTTATGAAAGCTGAGGACATAATTAATTGGTTTCACTCTGTGTGTCTCTGTCTGTACTTAAATCTAATTTCTAGTTCTGACAAGAGTAGACCCATTAAATTACTCAATGGTAAGTCAACACATACATTAGTTCAATTGATTCAGTGGAATCAGTCTAGCTGTGACTAGCAATTGGATTAATATCATTTTGAAATAATGATCTCCAAATTATATCACTGATCTAGTCTTTTCCCCATGTTTATCCTTTGGCACACATAATCATCCAGTAATGGTAGCTCTCGATTATGAGTGAAGTTCTTGTTTCCCTCCAGATGATTTTATATTCCAACTTCCCTCACTCCCAGGCAGCCTGACCAATAGTCACCTTGCCCTCCAAGCAGAGGACAAGCAGAGGGGAAATCAGGATCTTCTTCAGAATTGCTACTACAAGCATATTTTATGCTTACATCTAGTGAATCTTTTATTTTACTGTTGGTCTTTAAAATACACATGTCTCCATTTAGAGAAACTTCTTACTAACTTTTAAAGTGGAATACTTCAACAATACAATTGTGCTCTTAGCAACTGATCCTCTATAACCTTCCCTCTGAAGCTCTAGTATATTTTTACAGACACCCTTCTGCCCTCTGGATTCCTTGGTTCCCTTTATTGATTTTTGTAGTCCTTGGGGCTAGCACTGTTGAAACAAGCTGTACTGTAATTTTTCATTTTGGACTTGCTTTTATTACTTTACCCAACTCACTAGCTCAGTTATTGCATTTCTGCGTCATTTTGAAATTTACGTTGCCTCTAATTGCATTTTTATTTTTCTTCTAAGGATTATGTCAGGAATACAGCCTTGGAGAGAGGTTTTTAAGGATTACAGTTTAGTTTTCTTCAAAATACTCCCTGACCCAAACAAACTTGAAAAGTGTTTGTAGGGGACTTACTCCTAGGAAAATTGGCACAGGCTTTAATACCAAATGGGCTATTGTTTTCTCTGACTTGATCCTGTAGCCATGGATAAAATTAATTATTTCTGTAGATTAAGGACAACTCTAGAGAGTCCAATGTCTAATTTTCTTCCCATGGGATCGTCTTGGATCCCTGGTGGCACAGTAATAATATTTATTTACTTGCTTACTTATTTATTTATACCCCACTCTTCAGCCCTAAAGACTATCAGTTAAATGCCGGTACTGCAGCCACAGTGTTGTGAGTTTGATCCCAGGGCTCCTGGATTAACCCAGTCTTCCATCCTTTCGTAGGCTGGTAAAATGAGTACCCAGCTTATTGGGACCATTGGTTTACAGATTTTAAATAGTGCTGAGTTCACTATTAAATGGTATAGAAATGTAAATGCTAGTGCTATTGGAGCCATACAAGCTATCAAAAATGGTACTACATCCAAGGAGGCAGGAAAAAGTCTGTGATTTATGGATGTATCAAGGGCTGTAGAATCAGGCTGCAATGTAGCCTTGAGGCCAGGTTTTGCCAACTCTTGCAGTAGGTGAAGATTACTCCTATCTCTTAAGGATAATAGTGCACCTCTAATCAATGCCTTGTTTGGAAGAAGGAAGGATGAGTTACCAGTGTATTTGGAGACAGCAGTAAGATGGAGTTGATAGAAAGAAGTCATTGAGGAAAGAGTTAAAAGACAGGGACTTCCTTCTTATACCACACAGACTCTTCCAGTGGTCAACCTGCTTCTGTCACCCATTCTGGAAGGCCAGTGAAGTCTGAGAGTAAATTAAGCAGCAACTAGACAAGCTATTGTGACATAGTGGTTTGAGTGCTACAATTCTGGAGAGCAAGGTTCAAATCTCCATTTGGCCATGGGAACCTTTGAGAAGTCAGATTTTCTTAGACCCAGAGGAAGGCAATGGCAAACCCACTCTGAACAAATCTTACCATGATAGGTTTGTCTTAAGATAGGAAATAACCTGAAGACACACATCAACAACAAACTCTGAAGAATATCCCAAGTCATCTTCATGATGAGTGATTGCTTACCCTAGTAATATCTCATAAGAAATAACCTGAAGACACACATCAACAACAAACTCTGAAGAATATCCCAAGTCATCTTCATGATGAGTGATTGCTTACCCTAGTAATATCTCATAAGAGACTGGTACAAGGGGACTTAGAGGAAGACTGAAAGTCTAACATTCTGAGTTAGGATGCTGGAATACAATGAGGATAAGCAGTTAAGGTGCCATACAGGTAAATTCTTTATTGAATAGGTTCCATATTCTGCACCATGAAATAAATATGATGGCCAATCTATCCCTTCTCTGAAAGGGGGCACTGGGGTAGTCAGGGCTCCATGGATTCATTCCCTTGCACCATGAAATGGAAATTGCATCTGGGAACTGGTGGCTCATTCTCCTCTACAGTTGTTCCTCCATGGTTGGAAGATATTGTCAGGTGTCTCCTTTAGCTGCTTAATTATTGCTTGGAACCAAGCTGAAATTAAACTTGTAAGGTAGTCAATGAGAAAGGCACCCCCCCCCCATTAATTCCCAAATAATGGCCTGTCAAAAGAAGGCATTCCTGTATGAAATAGATTATTGAAAAAGGAAGAAGCCTTAGTTGGGGCAGATTGTTCTGTCTCTCCTAGGGTAAGCTGGGAGAGCATGGGTGCAAAACAAGGGAAGTAAGGACACACAAGAGCTGGAAAGAAAATATGAGAATATTCAGAAATGGCAGAAAAAAATGTTTTTCAAGTGTTGAGAAACCTTGATGAGAAGAATCCTAGCCTGATGAGAAACTTTGCAGTTTGAAAATTATTCTGTGAAAAATTCACATATGGTTGTTTTGTGTAGAAATCAGCATTTTCTGCACAGGAAACATCCTTTTCTGTGTAGAAAATAACATATCAAGAGAAAATATTTTCTGTGCAGAGAAATCTGTTTTCTGTGCAAACCAACCACATGCAAATTTTGTGCAGAATAAATTCCCAGTTACAACTTTTTCTATGCACAAAACAGTCTTTTCTGCAGGGAAAATAATAGTTCAAAGCAGAAATATTATTCCTGTGCAGAAAATACTGTTTAGCCCTTTGAAAATTCTGTTTTCAGTTTGAAAGACATATGTGATTTGTGACTTGTTTTTCTTAATTTGTATGGATATAAGAAGTATCAATAAAAGTTTTATTGCATCAAAAACATTAAAATAAAATAAAATTCTATTTTTATTAAGCAGAATAAATCCCAATTACAGCATTTTTTGAATTGTTGAAATTACTCATTGCTACCATCAAGAAGAAACTTAGCAAAGAATCATGTTCCTAGGGCACACACATGAGACTGGAAGAAATGATACTTGCGTGAAGGTAATGCTATTTAACTTGTCACCTTTCTCCAGACCTTGCTACCCTTGTTTCATCTTTCTAAATCTCAGATACTTTTGGTACTGCCCATATGCAGTGATGCTTTTCATCCCTTGCTCACCGTGACTGGATCTCATTAGAAATAACTTGGGATCCAGCCATGGTGGCTGCTAGCAAAAGAGAACTAGTCAATCCACCTAGGAGTCATAACCTCAGACAACTGTTTCATGTTTTTAAATGTGCTGAACAGCAGAGAGAAAGTAGAGAAATCACACACTTTCCAAAGTCAAATAGAAATACCTCATTGCAAGACAAGAACATGTTATTATTTCTTATAAAGGTCTCAGACACAGATGGTGAGATAATACTGGAAGGGGTGCAGGTATGAAACAAGTCTGTGAAAAGAATCTGGCTGTAACAATACCAAATGGGTGGTATGAAAACGAGAGGCTCAAATGTGTTTAGCAACTATAATGAATAAGGATTGATCTCACCATGAATTTGAAATTGTGCATATTTTAATTAGACAATGTTAATGCTTGCTGTTTAGATCTGACAATCTCTGGACTAGATCTACAGTTACTGACTAAAAATTTACTGAGTTTTAACTACTAAAGCCTAAATGTCTGAACTTGCTATCCTGCCGGACTACAGCATCATTTCTCCATCCTACCTGACAAGCTGCTTTTGAAACAAATGAGAGTTACAAAAATAATCTGTAACAAAAGAGGAGTTAGCTGTTCAAAGAAGAAGAGTAGCACCAGATTTAGCAAATAAACAAAAACTCAACACATGCAGTTGCATGCATGTTTTCTCAAAGCTTAGTGAGGATTCTTCCTGGGTAAGTAGACATATTATTGCAGCCTAGGAAGATCTTGGGATATTAACCAAATATAATCTTTTATGGGGACAAATACTCATGACAAAGTGAAATATTCTGAACCCAACATGAGATTAGACTAACATTTTGTAAAAAGAAAAAAAGAAAAAGAAAAGAAAGCTTCATTCCATCATCAAGATATGATTCATTGTTTGTTTGCTCCATGTTGATATAATTAAATCGGAAAGGTGATGATTGCTTTTGAACATCTGTCTTTCGTTTTCAGATTCTTCACACTCTGTTGATTGGGTTATGCTTTGTATTATTTCGATGTCCACAACTGTCAAGAGAAATGGGAGAGTGCTCAGATGAAGTGGTGATCCGAAGTCAGAAGCAGTACTTCATTTTTTAAAAAAACGGTAATAGACTATGACAGCTCTAGCACTGAATGAATTGTTTGCTATGGTTTTGAGCAGTTGAATCTGTTACACACTGGAAAGTCACTCATTTTTCTATCAGTTGAAAAATAAGAGATGGCGAGAAGGTCTTTATTTTCTAACTTAATATCCGACATTTTTCTTTTGTTGTTGATGTTTTTAAAAAGAGTTTTACCCTTTTAAGAACAGCAACTTTTGACTGCAGCATTTGTTGGCAGATAAAAAAAAACATGCTGTAGAAATAGCTAGCAGCATCACTCAACAGTGTAGAGCACTCCTTCTAATCCTAGTGACTTCTGGATATGTTTCCCATGATCCACAACCACAAGAAATGTTGTTGAGCAATGTACAACAATCAAATGCTGTAATCTTAGCACTGAACATGATGCTTGCTCTACAATTAAGAACCTGAGCTCTGGCTATAATCCTTGTCCCTTACCTTGCCATAGTATTTTGGCTCAGGAATCAACTTGAGCCAAAAAAAAAAATTCTGCTGAGCTACATGCAGAAGATACTAGAAATGTGAGGCATAAACTTCATTCTGAAGTTTATACATTGCCCACTGGCTAATAATGGGTTTTGCAATGGCTAACAACAAATGTTTTCAATTATGTTCTTTTTGCTCACTTGCCATGGGGTACAAATGCTGTTCTTCAAAAAAAAAAAGCTGCTGCTGATGTTAGCGCACAATGCTTTGTAAAGATTGGCCACTGTGGCTTCACAATGTGGTTGTTGTTATGCACCTTCACATTGACTCAGATTTATAGAAGCCCTCTTCTAGGGTTTTCTTGGGCTGCATCTGTGTTACAGAAATAATTCAGGTTGGCACCACTTTAACTGCCATGACTCCATGCTATGGAATTCTGGGATTTGTAGTTTGTTGTGGTACCAGATCTCTCTGACAGAAAAGGCTAAATGTTTCATTAAACTACAGTTCCCAAAATCCCTCAGCATGGAGCCAGGGCAGTTAAAGTGGTGTCAAACCAGATTATTTCTGCAGTGCAGATGCAGCCTTGGTGAGCTTTTTTCCAAAGAGGTTTGTTATTTCCTTCCTATCAGGCTGTGAGATTATGACTTGTCCAAGATCACCAGTGGGCTTCCATGGTTGATTAGGGACTTCAAGCCAAGTCAACTTCTATTTGCATCAAGACAATGGGCATTGCAATTATTACAAATAGAATGTATATCAGTGACATAAGCAACACAATAATTTATTAATGCTTATATTAAAACAGTCTTATTTCTCAAATATGGCTCTGACCTAAAGAGATATGTAAGTAAAAATAGATTTGAATCCTGGTCTCCTGTAGTTCTAGACCAACATTGCTTATATTGTATGATTTTCCTTAATGTCAACCCACCCTGATTTAAGCGCCATAACACCATCCTATAGTGTTCACAAGATCTTTAGCCGTCTTTAGACCACCAAGCATCAAAAAAGGCAGCTAGTTCAACAGCAGTAGAGACCTGGATTAAACCAGTATTGAATCAGCAGTAGGGGGTAAGTAGTGGAGGAACTGCAATAATTGAGATATTTATACATGCCCATGCCTCTTACAATTACCCCATACTAAGAATTTGTTAGGGGTGTAGAGTGACTCACTGTGTCCACTACGACCACTTGCAGAACGGAGCCATGCAGAAAGGATGCCAAGAAGAAGGTCTCTGAAGAGATAACTGCAACAGTCTTCAGGCCAGGAAGGAAACTGCTTGCTGAATAAAGACACAGCCACTGCCAGTCTTCATTCAATATGGGGGCTTTAATCTTTGTTTGTAATATATACAAAGAAATGTACATAGAGTATAGGACAGCCATCTCAAATACTCTCTATCTCAAACTCACCAACAAACTGCTTCGCCAATCACCACTCCACAACAACGCACAATGAAGACATTTCTCATCTCCCTTATATAGGTGGTTCAAATGCTCATTGTATCACCCATCCCAGGTTTGCATATTACCAACTAGTTAACCCTCACACACCTGCCACTGAAGCTTAGCCTCTTTCATTACTAAGCTTACAGCTCCAACTTATGGTCACATCCATGTCATTTCTGTTAAGGAAAATGCAACATGGGACATACAGTGGAAGAAATAAAATGTGTATGTGAAAGTCACATTGACTAAGCAAAAGCAATTGAGAAGCTACACAGGTGAAAAGGCTAATGTAATTTAGAAGTCCTGAGAGCCAAGGACAAATGACAAGGACAGAATTATAGAATACATATTGGAAACACCTGAGAATCATAAAGTGTACAAGACAGTATGATGAAATATGATGAAATACTTGGGTTGGACTTAAATATGGGTTGAACAATGTGAGCCAATCAAAATGAGTGTAAACACCCACAAGTGGTTATAATAATATTAACAATGTATGCCAAAGAGTTGAGTTGAGTTGAGTTCCATTCTGTTCTGTTATGCATAGTTCTGTTCTGTATAGTATGTATAGTATGTAGTAGTATGGAGTAGAGAATAGCTAAGTTCAGCCTTGTATAGAGTAGAGTAGATATAGATAAATAAAGTAGATCTTTTATACAAGTCTACTGTGTTGCCTGGTATCTTATGAGAGAGAAGATACAAGAACCACCAGAACCAAGGAGACGTTTGGAGACATCTCTGAAAGAGGAGTGAGAAGGCTGAAAGAGTTTGTCAAGGTCTTCAGCCTAATCTCTGAAGCTCTGCATGCTTAGAAGAAAGCAAACAACCACAGATCAAAGCTGGTCTGCTCCGCTGCACAACAAGGTGGTGAGTTAAAGCAAGTATAAGACTAGCTGCAACTCCCATCATGCTTGACAATTTCATGGTCACATCTATGTCATTTTCTGACAGAATTTATTACTGATTTACAAATAATTTACCACTGATCTACTAATGTCTTACTATCCTTTTACTAAGAGTTTACTACTGGTTTACTCTCAGTTTACTACCGGTTTACTACTGGCCTACTATAAGTTTACTACTGGCTTACTACCGGTTTACTACCAGTTTACTACTAGTTTACTAGCAGTTTACTACTGGTTTACTATCAGTTTACTACTGGTTTACTACTGGTTTGCAATCAGTTTACTACTGGTTTACTATCAGTTTACTATTGGCTTACTAATGGTTTAATACTAGTTTACTTTTCCATCCCTTTCACAGTGACTTTAGACCACCAAGTGTCAAAAAAGGCAGGAAGTTCAGTACCAGCAGAGAGATGGATTAATCAGTACTAAATTAGTAGTAGGGGGTTAGAAGTGTAGGAATTGCAATGATGGAGATATTTGTAAATATCCATGCTCGTTACTACTTCACCACTACTACTATACTATGAATTCACTACTGATTCACTAACCGCCTACTACTGATTTACTAACACTTTATTACTGGTTTACAAGCAGTTTATTACAGGTTTACTACTGCCTTACTACCAATTTACTACTGGATTACTATTGATTTGCTCCCAATTTTACATATCCTCTCTAATTGCTTATATTGTATGATTTTCCTTAATGTCAACCCACCCTGATTTAAGCGCCATAACACCATCCTATAGTGTTCACAAGATCTTTAGCCGTCTTTAGACCACCAAGCATCAAAAAAGGCAGCTAGTTCAACAGCAGTAGAGACCTGGATTAAACCAGTATTGAATCAGCAGTAGGGGGTAACAGAAAAATACACTAATGCAAAGTAAGAGCTTGTTTTTCAAGTGAGACTCTGGTCCAAAACACACTGCAGAAATAATCCAGTTTGAGCCCTGATTCAGAACTAGGGAATCCCGGGAATTGTAGTTTATTGTGGCATCAGACCTCTATGACAGAGAAGGCTAAATGTCTCACAAAACTACAGTTCGCAGAATTCCCTGGCAATGAGCCAGAAGGGTTCAAACAATCTCAAACTGGATTATTCTGCAGTTTGTTTTGGAATTCTATTTTGTTTTTAGATTTCTTTTGCCTTCTCTTGGAATATGTCGTGTTCAGTATAGATATTATGAATTAGTACAAGGCATCAAGCTATTTAACAGCTAAGCAGATCATGCTGTAGCATGAAATTTGTTTGTTCACAACATGGAACCAGGATGATGGAAAAAATCATTTCTTTCATACTTTAATTATCATGTTGCACCTCTCAGAATCCATCATAGTCCAGCCCACAATTTTACATTAGAAATCAGTACATTTCTAAACTGCCCATGACCAATACCTCCTCCTGATTTCCTATTTTTTTCTATAAAATAAAATAAAATAAAATAAAATGTGTTCTCCAAAACAAAGCAATGGCATGCCATTTTTACTGCAACCATGGGGGGGGGGGAATAAATAGTTGGCACTGTTGTCCACAAATCCCATCAATGTTTCTTCTAAGGGCAATTTCAGCAGACCAAGGTATTGTGGGTGAAGTGATTGTGGAGTTCCTATATGGCACGACATGTTTCTATATGGAGTTCCTATATGGCACAACATGTGCTCTCCATGACTACTTTCCACTACAATGAGAAAGGACCACTTGTAACAAGATAGTGGTAAAGAAGGAGAAGGTGTGCATGAGGCTTAGGGTGATGTGGAGGAGGAGAGAGACATGGTGGGAAAGTAGTTGATGAAGAGGAGGTGAGAGAAGAAAGGCAGCAGTGGTGACAGGGTGAAGGGAAGGAAAATGTGGCAATAGCTTCAGGAAAGTGGCAGAATGTGAACAGGCAGGTAGTCGTACATCATATGATATCATGGAGGCTGAGGGCAATTAAAGAAATTAGAATGTGTTTTCATTCATTCATTCATTCATTCATTCATTTTAATGGTATACCACATCTTTCTCCCAGTGCAGGACCCAAAGAGGCATAGAATATATTAATTAAAACAAAATGATGTTATAACCTTGAAGAACAATGAAAACAATCAGTTAGGTTATCATATTAAAACCAAGTGCATATCCATATATGGTGATGGGGAATAAAATGTTTTGGATGATCCTAAATGTAATGTTCAGTTTTATGTCTTTGCATTTTATGAACTTGTTTAGTTATTTCATAACTGCCCGTCCCATTCCTAGTCATCTTCTTATTCTCCATTCTGATCAATGTTTGATCAAAGGTATTTATTATTATTTTATTTTATTTTATTTATTTATTTATTTATATTCCACCTTTCTCCCAAGTTGGGATCCAAGGCGGCATACACACACACATTAAAACAACACTAAAAAACAAAACAAACCAATTAAAACATATAAATTTAAAATGTACAACTTTAAAAACTGACTAAACCACCCACCCACCCTGCAATAATATGAGGCCTGCATGATTTTAAAAAGCTTGCTGGAATAAATATGTTTTTGCTTGTTTGCAAAAGGTCAGGAGGGAGTAGGCCAGCCTAACTTCCCGTGGAAGTGAGTTCCATTGTGGCAGCAACCAATGAGAAGGCTTTCTCTCGTGTCCTCACCAAACAAGTTTGGGGTGGTGATGGGGCTGAGAGAAAGCCTTTTCCTGACGATCTTAGTCTGGACCTAAGCCATGTATGGCTTTATAAGTCATGACCAGCACTTTGTGCTTGGACAGAAACCGGTAGCCAATGAAATTGTTTCAATACAGAAGTTATATGCTCCCTGTAATTGCCTCAGATCAGTGTTTTATTTGTAACATTTTGGACCCACTGAAGTTTCCAAAGGCAGCCCCACATAAGGTAACCAATGCTGCCTCTGTGCCATAGCCAGGCCTGAAGCCAGATTGCAATGAATCTAGATAACCCATTTCATCCAGAAATCCCTGGGGCTGGGAGGCCACCACTAGTTCCAGAACCTTGCCCAAGGATGGAATTTTAGAAATTAGCTGATTGTTACCTAGAATGATGGGATCCATGTAGGTCTTTTTCAGTAATGTCTTTACCACAGCCTCCTTTAGGCAGGATGGAAACCTGCCTTGCTGCAGTGAAGCTTTCACCACTCCATTTACTCACTCGGCCAGTTGCCCTCTAGCTGATTTCAGAAGCCAGGAAAGGCAAGGATCCAGTATGCACATGGTGGCCGTCTCTTCTCCAAGGATCCTATCTACATCATCTGCACAAATTGAAACTTATCCAATAATATGGGACAGGCAGGTGCTATTATTACATCCACTATACCTGTCTAAACTACAGTATCCAAATAAGAGCAAATGTGAGTGATTTTGTCTGCAAAGTATCTTGCAAATTCCTCACAGCAAGCACTTGAGTGGTCTGTGTCTCCTTCTTGGGGGCCAGACTGTAAGAGGCCCCTGGCAACTAGAAACAACTCTGCTGGATGACACTGTGCAGATGCAATGGTGGCAGAAAAGTATAGTTTCTTTGCTGCCACGGTAAAGGCTCTCCAGTGGGTTCTAGCAAGCATGCAGTATGAGAAATCTTTGAGCATTTTGATTTCCTTGTTATCTAGGATGAATTCATGTAGATCGTGTACAATAGTTTAAAAGCATTGTTTTGTTGTTGTTTTTTAAAAAAGGTGGGGGAAGAAAAAAATCTCCTATTAAAAGAGCAAGTTAACATAGCACCTAGTTTATGACCTAAAGCCTGTTTGGATGAACAGTTATTTGCCTAGAGGTCAAAGGGAAGTTGAAGGAGAGCTAGCCTAAACTCTCCTTGGAAGAGGACCAAGATGCTTTCCACCAACTCTTCTTTGAACCATCTCAAAATTCAAGCGGGTATCTATGGGATAACATCTTGACCGAAGCCATGTGGACCTAAGCCTACAAAAGACTACAGAATAAGAAAAATTAAGCACTCAGACAGGTCATGACATCTATGAAATGTCATCACTGGCGCCAACAATATATGTTAAAATTTACATTGCACTAACTCTCCAACTTTACCATTTTTAAACCTCCTGGTTTTAAAAGGGGGGGGGGGGGTTAAATTAATACCATGTCCTCCAATGTAAATGAGAAAAAGTTAATTCTGTTGCACTTCATGCCTAAAGCTAATTCATTAATTTATAACCACGTTGACCCCAAAAATGACAGATTAGGTGAATATCAGTGTGTGTGTGCTTGCTTTTTGGTCTGTATCCTCACAGGAAAACTCCACCTACATCCATTCTGGCCTTCGTGGACTGAGTTTACATAGAAAGTACATAAGGCTGGATAATGAGCTATTGCATGTATCATGCAAAGATAATTTTCACTTCTCCTCTCAGGCAAGCCTTCTCAATGAAAAACATTGAATGGTCAACTGTCCATTACAAGCAGACAGCAAATGAAGCACATATAAACTAGGATAATGAGTGAAATATGGCTTCAAGAAAGTGGTAAATCCTATTGTCATATCCATGGCCACCTAGCAGATGTGTTATTTTTGCATGCAAGGATTTACCTGAATCGCACACATGGCAAGAAATGTAGGATTAGATCCAGATACTTTAATGTTTTATATATACCTAGAGAAACCTTTTGAAAGCAATGAGACAAAATTTTGTTTTTGTTTTGTTTTGTTTGCATTTCTGGACTTTTCTGTGGAAAAAAAAAACCCTCAAATACTTTCTTGTATAAAATAAACTTGGACTTTTGCACAATATGCAATGTTTTTGCACACTGTACTGTACAGTGGGTTTTGTGCAAAAAGCTCTAAATTTTTTGTATTTGCTTTTGACAAAAAAAGGAAAACAAAAACCAACCAGAAGATAATTAATGAGTATTAACTCTCATTCAAGGGTGAACTATATCACAGGAGCTGTCACTTTTTTTTCTTTTCTTTTTTTTAAGGGAGTGGGATTTGACATGCTAAGATGTCTTTTCTCATTGTGGATGAGGATTTTTGCAAATATTCCTTACATCCCTAATTTCCTCTAAGGATGACTAAACTTGAGTGAAACTAACCCACAATATGTGATCCTGGTAGCAAGACATAATTTTCTGGTGCAAATATTCCATGATTATTTGCCTTCAAGAGATTTGGACCCCTCCACCTAAAAAACCATTTACTACATTATTAACTATTTTTCCCCCAGAAGGGTTTTATATCTCTGCCTCCTGCTTATAAATGGATAGCTTACTGAAATTTTGAGCTGCGGTGTTTACTGCTGCTATTATAAGTCCACTTCTGAGGCTTCTAGCCAAATTTGTATACTGAAATATACATTGAGGTAGCAGTAGCATTAAAGCTCACCTCAAGGTAACATTATGTGAAGATATAATTAACCATTTTATAGTAGATCATAATTGTTTTCCCTTGCAGAAAGAAAATATTTTGATTTCCACAATAATTATAGGAAAGCAACACATTTAGCAATGATTCCAGTGAGCTAAGCTTACACAGAGTGGATTGGGGTTTTAATCAAATGGAAAGTGTTTGTAGTTAACTCTACTTTATCCCTCAAGCATTTTAATGATAAGTGGCAACCAAGAGGTTTCTTATGAGAGTCTTATGAAAATAACCAGTGATCAGACATGCTACCCGAGGGAACATTTGTCATCCTCATGGCCTTCTTTTTAAAATAATTTGAAATGTGCTTGATATACACAGCAGAGTCAGTATGGTGTAATAATTGGAGTAAAATGAGACTAGATAGATCCAGGTTCTAGTCTTCACTGAGCTTAATGGGCAACTTCAGGTTCTCATGCTTTCTCCAACTGATCAACCAGGCATTTCTGTTGGGAGATGAAGCGGGTAAGCAAAAAACCATTCACACTGCTTTCAGTTCATTGGAAGAAAGGCAGGATTAGAGAGAGCTAGTGTGGGAGAGTGATTCAGGTGTTGGACTATGACTCTGGAGACCAGAGTATGATTCCCCTCTCAGCCATAATACCACCGGGTGAACCTGGGCAAATAAACACGCTCCTAATCTCAGGGGAAAGCAACAACTAACCTATTTTGAACAAATCTTGCCAAGAAAACCCCTTGATAGGGCCACCATAAGTTGGAAACTACTTGAAGGCACACAACATCATAATGTAATAACAGCAACTATGCAGAAAGAAAAAAGTGGACAGTCATCTCAGGTATTCTGTCACTTAAGAGAAAAAGAAAACTTGCTAACCATCCCAGCCTGCATGGCGAAGGATACATCCATACATAGGATACCTCATTCCCCAATTTCCCAGGTTCCTCTCAATGGCTTTGCTTATGCTTTGAATAAAGCCAATGTTTGTCTTGCAGTACCTACAACCCTTTCACTCTAAGGCACATGCAAAATTTTCTGAAGAAAGCTCTACCTTACTGATTAGACCTAAATATGTTCAAAAATATTTGGGATGTCAGAATAAGTTTAAATTTCAAATTTGGTCAAAATCAGTTCATAAATGTGCACTCTAGAGGGGAAAAAACAAAACAAAACTATAGAGGGGAAAACAAAACAGTTTAGGAAGTTCTTTATGTAGAAACAGAGGGGGTTCAAAACATCACTACCATCGCTGGCTTGATTCCATTAGATAACATACCAATATCTGGTGATAAAGTATGTAAATTTGTATACTGTCACAGACAAAGTGGAAGAGAAAGAAACATTTTAAATTACAGTATATTTGCAGAGATATGGCCTCACTAAATAATGAAGTAAGAGTATCAACTCATTCAAATCCTTACATGTACTGTGTTGTGAGTTTTGAGATGAGAAAGGGCACAGAAGTAGAGGGTGTTTTGTACACAGGACAGCAGTATATCACATTCAGATTTTTTTTAAAGTAACTAAAAGTTACGGTAATTGCTTAACCATTTTAAAGCATTGGGAAGAAATGTAGATATAACAGTAAATAACTACTATAATGGCAACTAATGAAAGTAATTTCCAAAAGCTGTGTTGAGATCAAGATTGGAAAACATCTGCCTTATCGAATGTTGTTGGACTGACAAGGATTGGAATGTGTCCAGAGAAGAGCAACAAAAATGATCAAAGGTCTAGAAACCATGGCCTCAAGCAGACAGCCCAACAGGGTTGCTGTAAGGCTGATCAGGAAGTGGCATATGCACATGACTCATGCCCCCAAGTCACTAAACATTAGGGAGAACATTTTGACTGCAAGAGCTGTTTGACAGTGGAATAGACTCCCTTGAGAAGTGGTGGTGAGGGGCTCTCCATCTGTGGAGGTATTTAAATAGAGGTTGATGGGCACCTGTTGCTCACTAAGAGAGCTGCTGGCATTCTACCTCTAGTTGGGATGAAGGAAGAAACACAGAAATAACAAAATCGTGAAATTGTATTTCCCTTTTTCATTAAGTCTCCAGAACCCTGGGCCAATACATACCACTCAGCACTAGATTGGAGCCAGGGCAGTCTCACCAGCAGCCCCAGAGACCCCAATCCGTCACTTTTCCTGGCCACAAAGAAGCAGTAAAATGCTCCGTGGTCTGGAAAGTGGTGTCCTTGGGGCTTCATGCCTCATGGACACTCTGATCAGTGGAGCCATGGGAGAAAGGGGCTGCCTGGTTCCTTTCTCCCCTGCTTTGTTCCCATGGAAATCTGGTTGCCATGGGAATGAAGCACTCCCATGAAAGGAGCTCCATTTTGAACCTTCTTTCTGCACTGCTGAAAGGGCGCTCAAGTGCCCTGCAGCAGCGTGGTGATGTCGGGCGCGTGCCGGTCTGTGTGGACACAATGCGCATCATGACATCATCGTTGCACACGTGTGTGGACGGTGCAATTTCACAATGGTGCTGTCCATATGAACTAGGGCTGGGGAGCGTGCGGTTGCTGCATGCTCCCCAGCCCTAGTTTTGGCCCAAGGATGGCACTTTGAGCTTGTCTGTATAGGGCCCCTGTTTCCCACATGGCCATGTGGCTTCTCTTTAGATCTTCATGTTTTAGCACTCACTTTTGAAGGGTGCATACTGTGAATGGCTTAGAAGGAATGTACTTGCAAATGAATGAGCACTGTTTTCATGCTTCCTGGGTAGTTTGGTAACACTTTTAGCTGAACATACTTTCAAAAAATCTCCCTCAGATGGTACAGCTGAAAATCTAAAGAGTTGCTATATATGTGATGTTAACAGTGGGACATGTATGTATGATTGGAACAACTCATCCTTATCCTCATTGTATAAGCAAGATTAATGTCTGCCTAGGGAACCATACTTCCAAAATAACAGTAAAATGTTTCTAAATTGCACATGGGACCTAAACATCTATGAGAACTTCTCAGCATACACCAAGAATTACAAGTGGAACCTATGCCTATTTCCCTTGTTTCTTAAAAAGAACAAAGGTAATTAACGTTATATACAAATAGAGAATAAATGTTTGGTATTGGCATACATTTGAAACAACAAACAAATCCCACTTTGATTCTTCTGCATATGCCTAAACAAATGTATATCTTTTTGAAAAATAAAACAGAACAGAAGAACTTTTAAAAAACTAATTACAAAAACTATCTGTTTCAAACCAAAAAAATTGCATGCAACTGAATGAACCATTTCCAAATAACCAGTTCTTGGAAGAAATAATGAGTTAGTGGATAATTTTGGGGCTGAAGGGGGCGTAACATATTGCAGTTCCAGTGTATGAGCTAGTACAGTACAATACAGTTTAATCTGATCACTGAACTTTGACACCGAACATTTTTGTCTTACAGTAGATATGCAGTAGATAGAAGGATTATGTTGTAGTCCTGGAATCAAAATATTCACTCATGGCTTATATTTCAAATAGGACGTGCCTCTATGGTTTCCTTACATTAAAAAAAAAAAAAAAACAAGAAGAAAAATAATTATTCTGCAAGGGGAAAAAAATACTCAGGTAGGAAGCTATGCACATCCACGAGCATTTCCAGAAATTATAATTGATTTGTCCTTTCATTTGTGAAAATCCTGCAAACACACAATCCTTGTAAAAGTGCTGCTGGCTATATGTGAGCACTGTAGACTTTAACATGCTGAACATTACATTCTTTTACTAGATTACAAACAAAAACCAAACAAACCCTGCTTCAAGTGAACCTCTGAACTGGGACATGCTTTGTGGGATTTTTAAAACTCCTTTTCTTTGAATAGTAGACAACAGACACATACCTAGGCACACACAGAAAACATACACACACCATGCATTAGCAATATTTGTTGCTGAAACCTCCCTGGTTTTCCATGCTACTCAGTATGTAGAATAACCAAACTCTAAAGTTCATTTAAGCACAGAAAATAGGACATAAAGTTTGAATGGCTCTGACTCAGCCACTTGTATTTTGACTTCAATGTCTGTTGCAACTGTAAGGCATGGAATAAGTTGCAATGGGGATGGGGGTATCTCAGAAAAGAACCAGACAAAAATGAATAGTATTACTATTATTATTTATTTTTATTTTTATGTCTCCTTTCTCGAAAAGTGGGACCCAAGGCAGCTAACAACATCCAAATGGATATCCTTCCATTCACAAATAGTTCTTTGATCTTGAACAACAGAGATACTTTTAGCCCTTGGGGCCCCTCCCTTGCTTTATCTCTACATGCAGATGTCATACCCACCCACCCACCACACTCAATGTAGTATATGAATAAAAATATTTTGTTTATTTTTGTTCATATTTTCATTTGCACATTCCTGTACCATATATACTCGACTAAATGCCAGCCTCCATGTATAAGTTGAGTGCAGGTTCTTGATAAAAAAAAAATGTGGATTTTTTTTGTGTGTGGTTTTTTTAAAAATAATTTTTATTGGTGTTTCCGAGCAAAAACATAAATTCTTATATAGTGCAGTTCAAATGATATCATCAATATACATATATAGTAATGAAACGAGAGGAAGTCTGCAAACTGGAGAGTTAATTGTCAATGTGTGTGTGAGAGAGAATATCTATATCTATATATCTATATAAAATAAAGTATGAAATCGCATTTGTTTTACACAAAAAAATATCAACTTGCTTCTCTATATAAATCTTAAATGATACAGGTCATCATTGGAAAAGTGTATCATATATAAAATGGCCATTAATACTATGCAATTACTATATCCTTCCATTTATCTTCATAATCTTATATTGTTTTCCCTGATAGATACATTGACAATCTGTCCATATTTCATAACTCAGCTACCCTTAATTTCCATTCATCTATGGGAGAGGTGAGCAGGCACAGGCAGGGCTAAGAAAATATGCATATGCCAACAAAGCAAAACCAATGGCGACTAGGGGCTTAAGTGGACAGGGCGGTAGGAGCGGCCAGAGGACACTCTGCTCTGATCACCCAGGGACCACTGCAGGACCACAGTAACTAGACCTCACAGTCATGAAGGCATCTCTTGTTGAGGTCCTCAACAGTCCACAAAAACGAGAGGTAAGAAACCACTCCTTTCTTGGCCGGTTTTAGGCCACATTAGGTGGCCCTGGTGCGGCCTTGGCACAGCCTCTGTGATCTGGGGGCATGCATCATATGCACACCCCACCCCCAGATCAGCCCGATGGCAGCCCTTTGGGTCATCTGTTTGAGGCCTGAGTTAGCAGTCATTATAGCCTTTCACTTTAATGTAACAGCTTTGCCTGATTTTAACCCAGAAAAGCTGACAAACATAGACAAATGTCTTATTCACATCCTTGAAGAAATCCCAGTTCCTCTTGGCACTTCTTTGAGGGGAAGCACCAAAAATCTACCACTACCACCATTTTCTTGTTCAGGCATTCAAAAAGACCAGAAACAGCATCACAGCAAATAGAGCAGAGGGGATCAGTGGGGCAAAACAAACTGCCCCAAAAGGCAGAGTGGAGGAGCCCATTTTTCCTCTGGAGGGACACTGGTCCAGCCAAACTGTGCGGCGTCCCTCTGACCCAAAAAGAACCCAGAAAAACCAGGTTCTTCGTGGGTCACTGTATGGACATCATGAGTGTGCCATAGGCACACTGTGGTGCACCAGTGACATAAGCAATGCACAGTGACGCCTGCAGGCTGCACGTCACTTATGTCACAATGGTGGCCTCCATATGGACGGGAGGCTGCCATTATGCCATTGCTGGGATGTGCTAGGGTTAGGGATCGTGCAGTTGGTGGTTAACCCTAGAATTGCTGCCAGGACGGCACTTCCTGGTGGTATGTACCAGGCCATTGTTTTTGTTTGTTTTTTTAGGTGTTTCCAGGCTGTCACCTTTCACCACTCTACCGAGAGAAAGGGATGGTTCCTTTATTTAGAGTTAAAGTATAGTCCTTGCATTGCCCCATGGATAAGATGATCCAGGTTTTTGGGGTCAATTTTTCCCCCTAAAATTTTTAGACTTACACATAGGTATATACAGAATATTCAGCTTTTAACATTTTATATGGAAATAACATTGTTCAAATTAGAACAATTTAATTTAAGTAAATTTAATATTTAACTCAATGCATGTATAAAGTTTACACACACACGCACACACAAATTTGGGAGGAGGTCTGTAGGCACCCAGAGAAGCGTCGGACTGGCGCCTGGGCTACCTCACCAGCAGCCTTTGAGGCCCCAATGCACTTCTTCCCCAGGCCACAGAGAAGTGGCAAATTGCTCCTTCTCTGTGGCCTGAAGCAGGGTGCATCGGGCGCCCTGGGTACCTGCTGCCACCTGCCATGCGTGGCACTCCCGAGTGGAGAAAGCGGCCACCACTGTGGCCCCTTTCCCCTTGTCATCATTGGCACGGCCATGTGAAGGCCACACCAAGGACGCAAGCACCAAGAAGGAGCTCCATTTTGGAGCTCCTCCTTGCAGCGCAGAGAGGGCATCTATGGTGACCTCCTCTGGTGCGATATCATGAGGCGCACACCACGTCATCTGAACACTAACCTGCATGGGTGATCTCATGGGTGATTTCCCCAACACGTATGGCACACAAATGACATTATCATCATCACAAAAAATTCATGCATTTTTAAAAAGACACTTCATTAATGCTTGTCATTAGCACAGTGAAACAGGAGCTAAATGAAGGCAAGATTGATGGTTTCTTATTTGTTGACAGAAATGAATTACCTGGCCCTACTACTTGAAGGGACAAACTAAACAGTCATACTCAAATTGCTGGATGTGATGGCATACATGGTTTCACATTAAAGAAATTCAGACTTCATTTGTGCAGCCGCAAGAAAACTAATTAAGTCAAATGCAGTTCCAGCCTCATCTTATGATCAGTAAACAAAACTGAGGGCTACAAATTGGAGGGTAGGCTTCAGAGTAATAGACACTTACAAAAAAGAGGGGAGGACCAAAGCGGGGGTGGGGGGGGAATACAGCCATGCTTCAAGCATTATGGCAATTAAGTAGAAAAATGATTTACTGACTCATAAATCACCCTCCATTTTCTCAGTGGAGTAATAGATTGGCTGTTGATTTGCTTCAGCCTTCTTTTTGGTGAAATTTAGAAGGCCACTTTTAGTGCTAGTTACACTCTTCATCCTTTAGATCAATGCATCTATTTCATTGGATATTGTGATAGTTTTTGAACAGCATGGCTTCTGAAGAATCAAGTGTGTGTGTGTGTGGGGGGGGTGTTTATTTGTTTGTGGTGTTTTTTGTTTGCTGTTTGTTTGTTTTTGTTTGTTTCTTTGTTTTCATAGAATCATAGAATCATAGAGTTGGAAGAGACCACAAGGGCCATCCAGTCCAACCCCCTGCCATGCAGGAACTCCAAATCAAAGCATCCCCGACAGATGGCCATCCAGCCTCTGCTTAAAGACCTCCAAGGAAGGAGACTCCACCACACTCCGAGGGAGTGTGTTCCACTGTCAAACAGCCCTTACTGTCAGGAAGTTCCTCCTAATGTTGAGGTGGAATCTCTTTTCCTGCAGTTTGCATCCATTGTTCCACGTCCTAGTCTCTGGAGCAGCAGAAAACAAGCTTGCTTCCTCCTCAATATGACATCCCTTCAAATATTAAAACAAGGCTATCATATCACCTCTTAACCTTCTCTTCTCCAGGATAAACATCCCCAGTTCCCTAAGAGGTTCCTCATAGGGCATGGTTTCCAGACCCTTCACCATCTTAGTTGCCCTTCTTTGCACACGCTCCAGTTTCTCCACATCTTTTTTGAACTGTGGTGCCCAGAACTGGACACAGTATTCCAGGTGGGGCCTGACCAAAGCAGAATAGAGTGGCACTATTACTTCCCTTGATCTAGATACTATAATTCTATTGATGCAGCCTTTTGAGATTTGGTATGATTATATTGGTTTAGCTAGCAAACAAAGGCCCCAGATTAACCTACCAATGTCAAGTGAAAAACTGTGGAAGGCCCATAAGAGTCCCATAAAAAATTCTTGCTAACTGGATAAATTCTCAGAAGTGAAACTTAAGCGTTCAGTTCATTGACATCACTATTTCTTATTCATTTTGTCAGTTATGCCTTGTTTTGCTTCTACATTCCCCTGTTTCCAAGTCAATGTGAATTATTGTTATTTATTATTAAATTTATTTGTACCCCACTCATTTCCCAGAACTGGACTCAGTTTATGAAATGATAACATTCTTTTCTTTTCTTTTTTTTCAAAGTAAAGCATCTTTATCGATACAAGAACATTTTCTTTGCATATAGATGGTTTCAGGTTCAAGCCCCAATATCTCCAGCTAGGACTAGTATAAAGTCCTGTTTGAAACCCTGGAGAGATTGTGCCAGCCAGTGACACCAGTACTAGGACAGTAGACTTGTGGACTGACTACTGATAAATCTGCTTCTTTGTTATTTGGCATCAGTGCTAACTACAAAACCTAACACCCCCAACACTTGCATCAAGCATAGCAGGTCTCTGACTAGTGAAATATATGTTATGAAAGCCAATCACTATATACTCAAGGTTCAATTTTATTTACAAGTCTTTGACCAAAGTATTTCAAAAATGTGTTAGTATTAAGCAGTAGAAACAAACATACAAATATGTTAATACACCTAAGTAAAATCAGCTAAAATGCAAACGTGCACATAGAAAGGCAGCATCCCACACACCGGGATGCAGGGGCCCATCTTCTAGCATCCCATTTTTAACATTTAACAATAATTCTGGTCCTGGGTAATTTGTCTGTGTGCAGCAATGACAGCTGCACAGAATTGTGTTATGATCTCCGTTATTTGAGAGTCTACATCCTCAAGCAGTAATGTTAAGTAATAATCAGCTGGTCTTCCTGGGAATTTTTTAAAATTGGGTAAATTAAAGAGGAGGGCACACCTTGATAGAATGGGCAGTAAATATGATGTGCACGGGTGATTCTTTCTGATTCTCCTAGGGGACCTTATATTTTCCTTCCAAAACAGCAGAAGGGAGGATGTTAAAATGGGCTGCGGTAAAAGCTACCCTAAGTTTGGGTGCTGTTACCTTAGTCAAATAGGTTGGCCTAGCAAACATCACTTCCAAACCTCCTAAAATTGGATATTCCTATTTTTCCCCCTATGGTTCTGTAATTCTATATTCTAGATACACTGTCTAAAAGCAATTTTCCCCTTTCATAGCCCATTTGTACTAGGGTTATCTGCAAAAATACATACATACACAAGATGCTTTTATTGACTGAAAATCAGTTTCTGATTCAATTGACAGAGACTTTGTATGGAAAAAATGCAGGATCTATCTATAGATAAAAGGATGTTAATACTCATTCAGGGCTTGTATAGTCATACGAGTCTTAGAGTAAAATATAACAAGGGTCACCTCACTAACACAATCCCACAATCATAGAGGTGTTAAACAGGGTTGCATCTTAGCCCCTCTTTTATTTAACCTGTATACCAACTCTTTGATTGGTTTCTTAAAAGGAAAGTCTTTCCATTCACCTCAATTGGGCCATCAGCTCATATCTATTCTGCTATATGCAGATGATGCTGTTCTATTATCTTACACTGAAATTTGACCTGAGAAGTCTGCTGAGACAATTGGCTATTTACTGCCATAATGAAGCTCTAACATTAAATCATAATAAAACCAAAGTATTAGTTTTTTTCCAATAAAAAAACTAGTCATAAATGGCAAATAAATGGTGTAACAATGAAGCAGGTCCATAGCTTTAAATATCTAGGAGTAGTCTTTCGGGCATCAGGGCATGGAAACTTCAGGAAGAACGGGCAATTAAAAGTGCACATAGGAATATGCTAGCTCTGCAGAGCTTTTTCTACACCATAGAAGGACAATACATATCATCTGCCATACAAGTTTTGAAGCCAAAGTCATCTCAGCTTTACTATATACTCAAATTACATTAGCTATGAGCGCTTTCTCAAGATCTATAGGATGAGAGGGGGAATTGGCCCTAAATATAAGCTTTTTAGTTGGGTTGCCGGTGAAATCCATCACAGAATTTGCTCCTACTGAAGCAGGGACCTTTATCTGAACAGAATCTGTTACTGGATGGGAAAGTTTCATTGCCCTTGAAATTTATTGAGACATTTACATATATGTTTTATTTTTCAAAGTGATGGATGATGATGAAAGAAATGCAAATAAAAGAGAAGGAAGCAGCAGCAGTATATTTTTTGCATGCACAAAGATATTAATGTGCTTTTTAGAAGTATGCTTATTGTTTTGCATATTATTTGCTGCCCAAAATCCAGTTGTGTGAAAATAAAAATCAGAAAGAACATGCAGTAGATGGAACAGACAAGAACACCTGACCTACTGAAACACTGAAACACATGTAGAACAAATTATGTTGGTTTTATACATCAGTATTATTTATTATTTCTAGAGGAAAAAATGGAGGATTGCATTGGTGAGTAGAAACATTCTAAAACATATTATAGGTCTAGAATGGTTGAAGGGGAGGAAGAGGATCTGGAGGCTCTAATAATGCTGTTGCAATACAATAAAACAATGGAAAATGGGTGCATCTCAATATAAAACAGGGCTGGAAAGACAATAGACTTTGACAGTAATACAGACCTTCATTTCATATGCTACTGAGAACAATTATGGGATGCCACCTCTTTTTTTCATTTAAAACAAAGAATCTGGGGGGAGAGCACACTCATTAGTAAGAGTGTTGAGAAAAAGGATGCTGTTGGTAATGTCAGCTGTTCAACAGAGACTCATTATATTATTTAATGTTATCATTACTCTGTTTATTTTTTGCCTTGGTTCAATCACTTCTTGGCTAGGCAAGGTTTTAGTGGTTATACAAGCAGATTCTCTGCAAATTAATCCTTCTGTCATTTCCCACATTATACAAGTAGGTCAAGAATAGCATTAAGGTGCCAACATTAATGATGTGCTAGCCTTTAAAATAATGATATATTCATATTTAACGAGTGGGGGAGGAGGAGCCTTTGGGATATATTACTTACCCAATTTAATGGGTACACACACACATATGCATCCACTTTAAAGTATTACTTCTGATGTTTTAAAATATACAATTACACTATAAAAAGCAACAAAAATACATTAAAATAAGGCATCGGGGCAAGAAAACATATTTATTTCAGCTATACAGCACATCTGTGCCATATGCAGGCATGCTATATGTGGCTTTAACTTTACATGGAAGGTTAAGCCACCAGAAATATACCATGGTGTGCTCGCCTGTAGTGCACACACTGCGCCAAATGCAGGAACACTCTCCCATTAAAACAGATGGGGTTTGAATATACACATTTTCCCCATATGCAGGGAGATCAGGAATGGAGCTCCCGCTATGGGGAGGGCCCACTGTATGTCTTTTTGCTTAGTTGCAGGGTGACTGAATGTTTCTTATTAAACTAGTCTTTTAAGCATAGCAGATAGGATATTGGAATGCCCAGTCTTCCTGGAAAATGTGTATGAAGAAGAATGGAAAAGGAGGCAGTCTCTAGCATTGCCAACCTATAGTGGGAATAAAGAGACCAGACAGAATAACTTGGGTTGAATAAGGGCACTTTGTTGACCTGTTGAACTATTTAGCCAATTTAAACTCTGTGAAAAGTAATAGGGGAAGCAACCTGGTGAGGGAGCAACTGAGACTGTAGGTCTTCACCAGACCCCTATCCTTAGCTTCTCCTGGGTGGAAAAATAGAGCCCCAAGGAGAACACAAATACCTAGGTTGCTTTGCGGGTAGCCCTAATAGAAAGTAAACTCAGGGAATCCCTCTCTTAAGTCACTTGACATACAGTGAGGGCCAGCCCTAAGAGTAGTTTCCTTCCCCAAACCCCTGGTCCCATGATTTAAAGAAGCAGTTCCAGAGGCCATCCCTTCATCAAAATGGATGCCTTAGATGTTTACTGTAATCTTACTTTTCCCCCTCCACTACCTGCCACAGACCAGTTTTAAGCATCTGCTTAGGCTTTTTCCCCCAACCAGACCAGGCAAAAGGGTTCTCACCTCACCTTGATGTCACTATATTGGTCCACAAAGCAAATTTCAGCCAAGAAACTGCATATTCTAAAGTCACAGCCACAGTCAGCAGGCTTTGGATGGCTAAAATTATCCCTTGGAACACAAAAATCAAGACATACAGAGTAAATTGTTACAGAATATTTAATGTAATCCTAACAATCCTAACAATCTGAACTTCCATTTCACAAAGAGTAAGATCCCATTCTTTACAAAGAAGTGCCATCCCAAAAAGAAATTTAAAGAAGGAATGTTGGTTAAGGTTGTTCCAGAGATTAAGATGAATGACATATGAGGCCTGATCTTTCTTTCTCTTTTGCTTTCATTTGTTATAGGTATGTTCTGCTCTTCCACAAGCAGCATAACCTTCTGGGTACAGAAGTGCTTAACTGTTGTTGTTTAACTTTTATTTGTAGTTGCAAACATAGTGGTAATTCATGAAGCTCTTACTCATCTAATACATTTAAACATGCAAAACAAAGGGTTTAAATGCAGACGTCAGAAATTGACTTCAGCCACCAAGCAATAATTATTGCAAATGATAAATACAACAACACTCTAACACCTTTGAATATATGCATTTCAGTTTCTTTTAGGAAGATTCACTATTTGTTCAATGCATCACACAATAAAAAGCCACACAAACTCCTGAAAATACAAGGTTTGCTTGACCAACATGCCATGTTGCTATAAATCATATTTTTCTTCTAATCATGTCAACAATTTTCTCTGAGTTCAAAAGAAAAACAGAATAAAAATCCTACCTAATTTGGACAGAATAAAATAATCCCTTAGATGTTTGACTTTACTTTTTTATTTTTCATCCTTCCAATGTCTTATAAAAGTTATAGAAAAAATACATTGTCACTAAGATTCAGAAAGCCACAGAGCCAATATGAACAGATGTTTCCTCTCTCTATTTCTCTTTCAGGAGTCTTTCCTCATCCATTCTAATACTACCCAAAAGGATATGACACAGCACTCTTTTAAAAACAAATCATTTTGTTCATTTTGTTAGAGAAGTGACACCATTTGTTAGAATCTGGGTAAAGTAAACAACTCTTCAGATTAGGAACATGCTTATCTTTAAGGGCAACTAGTGTGCTTGCATACTGTAGTGAGTTTTCATGAACCCTATATATAGATAACAGGAAAGCAAGCATGGTGTAGTGATTTGAGCATTGCACTTTGACTCTGGAGACTAGAGTTTCATTCCCTGCTCAGCCTGGGACACTTGGGGTGAGTCACATACCCAGAAAACTCTGTGGTACATTTACGTTAGGTACCCCATAAATCAGAAATGACTTGAAAGGACACAACTACAGAACCCCGACTGCTGCCTACCATGCTTGTGGAGGCCTAAAGGAAAGGTCACATCTACACTTGCCCTAACCACAACAGACTGCAAACCACCTCAATATGGTTTCTAGAGGTTAGGCCCGTACCACCATGATCTCTATGCTCACTCTTCGATGCTCCCATGTAAATCACCAGAGCCAAAGATGAAGCAAAGGGAATAGGCAGAACCTAAAAAACCCACTGTCACACACTTAACATTGTGATACTATGCACCATAACCTTTTACTAGGACTCCTCTGCCTTGACCCAGAAAGTTCAGTTCCTCCCCACAACACTATGCACCACAATTCCAGCACTGGCTTCTGGGAGGCAGATATAGGCCTGATACAGACTGGTGCAAAGCGCCGGACTGGAGCTGATTTTAGGACTTGGGAGAGCAGAGCATTCACACTCTTCTGAGCCCTACTGTGCTGTCTAGGCACCATTTTGGCACATGCATGTTCACACAACACATGTGCCGATGATGTGCCTCATGCTCACATCACGGCACGGCCAAACAGTGTGGTGCACAAGGAACATCACGGCACTGCTCCAGAGCACTATTGGCACTTCGGCAGCAGCTGAAAAAGGTGTTGGGTTTCACGGCTCCATTATTATTATTATTATTATTATTATTATTATTATTAATTTTATTGTTTTTTAAAAAGAACAGCTTGCAGCTTTATAAATATTATCTTCTTTACAGAATACAGTCTTCTTTACAGAATACAGAATACAGTTTACCACATTATAGATATAGTCTTCTTTATAGAATACAATCTTATTTGTAGAATACAATAGCTGCTTTCAAATCAGGGTAAATCAAGGGGAAGACAGTAAATAATAAGCAGATTCTAATAAATATAGCATCAGAATTTATGTTGGTCATCAGGATATAATTAACAGAAATATGTTACATATATAATTTATGTAAGCAATACAGTCCAGCAATGTTATTGCATTCTTTTGAATATAGAAACTTTACGTCAATTAGCTCTTCTCCCTTTCTTATTTACTTCTCAGATGTAATATTCATTACACGGCTCCTTTTTCATGGTGCATCATTGCTGTGTCATTTGGTTTGCGCAGCCATGATCCTGGGGAGAAAGGGGCTGCCTCTGTCCTCCCCTTTCCCTTCGTCTGTACAGGCCCTTAATTATTAGCAGGTGAAAGGGGAAAAGTTTGTTGGGCATTTGTTGGAGAGGCATTACTAAAAGAGAGAGAGAATCTTCCCTGTCCCCCACTATTCTGAATAATTATAGGCCAGTCACTCATTCTCTATTTTGGGGCAAGGTTCTGGAAAATGAGTGGTCTCCCACATTCTGTATGCGGCAAATTATTTAGATTCATTTCAATCTAGCTTCAGGCTTAGTTATGGGACAGAGACAGCTTTGGTGACCACGGTGGGTGGACAGGGGGAGTGTGTCTTCTCAGCAGCTTTTAAGATCACCAACCATGGTTTCATTCTGAGCTACCTCTCTGAGATGGGACTTGAGGGCACTATTATACAGTGGTATTTATTGGAGCTGTGAATTTAGAAGGAAATGCTGGCAGACTCCTGTTTGACTCCCTGAGCATTGGACTGTGTGGTCCCATAGGGTTCAGTTTTGTTCCCCATGGTGTTTCTGAAAAGTTATTGTATGGTTCAGGATGATTCTGGTCCCAGTATAATCCCATAAATATTTTGTTATCCTATCTACTATACTGTATTGGACACATGTACTTACATCGTTGAACCACAGCCTCCAACTCTGATAAGCCTTCATCCATCATGTGTGAGGTTCAAGGATGTAATTCTTTGCTAATTTTATTCTCAAAGTCCACAGCACATAATTTTAGCCATTTTCTTCCTGCATTGAGAAAGTCTGCAAAAACTGCATTTTCAAAGGCCATTTGCAGTTCAACACTTATTCTTAGCAAAATTTGCTTATGATATTTTCCCACAGAAAACAGAACTTTCTACACAGAAAAAAAAATCAGTGCAAAAATATTATCTCCTGTACAGAAAATGCTGTTTTTGGCACACACAAAAAATAGCACAAGTGAATTTTGCCTAAAACAAGTCCCAAATCACAAAGATTCTTGTCAATTCAGGATTCTGGTTATCAAGATTGTCCAGCACTCAAGAAACAGGTTTTGTGCCACTGTCTGAATGTTTTCAAATATTCCTTCCACCCTCAGCAAGGTGAAAAATGGCTCAGACAAATTGTATTCAGTCATTCACTCATTGGATTGTTGTTGTTAGCTGCCCTCTAGTCAGCCCTGACTCATGGAGACCCTATGGATGAGACACTGCTAAGCCACCCTATTCTCCACTGCTCTCCTTATGGCTTGGACAATTCTTATTTTAGTGCTCAGTTGTATGTGTTTATCTTTTAAGATATTGTCTAGTTCTTTCATAGCTGCCCTTCCCCTTGCTATACTTCATAATTTTTGCCTGCAATCACCATTCCATTTAGTGTCTGATCCTAGGTACAGAAACTCCTTAACTATTTTGATTTCTTCGTTGTCTAGTTTGAATTTGTTTTTACGTATTTCACTGGACTTATACTGCACTGAAAAATAGCAGTCAAGGCTAAGACAATGACAGTGACAAGACAAAATAATGCAAATATAATGAACACATAAAATTGTTTTTTTAAATGAAAATACATTTTGCCCTCCTCATTCAAAACTTTAACATTTTGCAGATTTGATCATATGTGAGTTTGTCCAGAGAGGCAAAAGGAATGAAAGCAGACTAGAGAGAGAGAAAGAGAATGTGGGCTCTTTCCCTCCACATGCACTTTGGCTATGGGAGAAAGAAGGAGGGAGGACAGGCAGGCAGGCAGGCAGGCAAAGAGACAAGAATGGAAGAGGGCAAAGGAAGAAGCAGCAAAGGCTAGTGGGCACAGAGAAAGAGGCAGCAAAGATTATGAGGCAAGGCTGGCAGGCTAAAAAAAAATGCAGGCCCAACTGAATAAACAATGTGAACTTCCTGATGAAGGAACGCCAAGAGAGAAGATGCCAACCTGACCCCCTTAGCAGAACATTCCACAGTCTGGAAATGACCACAAACAAAAGTCCAATACACATGTGCACCAGTTTGGTTTTCTGCCATCTCCTTTCTGTCTTCCTTTTAAATATGAATTTTGTCTACATATATGCATGCACATAAGCACACACACAGTTTCAACTTTTAAGAGTTGGAAATTTTTAACAGCTATGCATAGATGTATTTAAAAATTTGTTTTGCTGAGATATTATCTTTAATCATTCCAGCAGTGCATATTTCTATCGGAAATTGTAATGCAAACTTAATATCAAAGTATCTCCTTAATATCTCCTTTTAAAAAAAAGAACTTGTCACAGAAGACCTGAAAAGTGAATATAGCATCACTTATTCACATCTTCAAATCTCCTGAGATGACATTATCTATTCCTCAGAAGAGACTCCAGAGACTTTGATGATTTGTCAAATGATATCATGAACAGGAACATAATCTAGTGTGTGGAGGAGGAGGCCCTTCTTTCTCAACTGTGTCTAAAAAAGGGAAATGTGAGCACTTGGATTTTGAAACTGAAATAAGCATATCAAGTATGGCCTCAAGTGACTGCCAAGACTTGAATTGGTGCAATTAATATCTTCTCCCAGAATGGAATTTCCGTAATCTGAAGGGCAGCACACAGGTACAACGGTTGATTAAAGACTTTAGGAGGGAGGGGAGAAAGGTCTCTCACCTTTCTCCAGGGATGATGTTAAAGTGCAAAGCAAGAAATGGATTCACCATCCCTTCATGACAAAGAAGCCTACACTGCTGTCCATGAGTCTCAAATATACAGGGAAATTCAGACTTATAGGAACTATGTACATGAATGAAAGTGACTATGTGTGTGCTAGGCTGTTACTTAAAGGATCAGAGACAACATGTTTGTGAACATGTTACTATGAGAAAAAGGCAGGGAAGAACTGCCACACTTTTCTTTTGCTAGTGAGCCTCCCTGAAACAATAAGATGTCCATTGTGGAATGCTTTGCTAAATCAACCCTTTGTCTGAACCAGGATGGTTTATTTAACAAATTCATATCTTGTCTTTCTCTCATGAATGAGACTCAAGGCAAGATGCAATTAAATAGGAGGAAAGAAGACTGAAACATAAATGAGGTGACTTGTTTCATTGGATGTACAATCACTTCATTATTTCAGTGGCAACATCTACATGCCAATGGACTGCTGAACCCATTCTAGAGCTGTATCACAGCAGTAAGGATGTGAAAATCTCTCTATTTCAATTTTGGGACATTTCTCTAAACCTTACCCCCCAAAACACATATGAGTTTTGTGCTGGGTTGCAAAACTTGGCTTTTAATTTTCATATGGAAATGCTAAATGTATATTGGCACACCATTTATAACGTATGTCCTTTCCTAGGCATACATTCTTTTCTTTTCTTTTTTTAAAGGAAGGCTCACAATCTTTAGGATATTTTTATAAATTATCCCCATTGACTAAATCATGTTTATGTGCATTTTTTCTAGCATGGGCATTTTGAGTTTTGCATATTTCTTGGTTTCTTCATTGGTTTGTTGGTTACTTTCCAAAGATGGCAAAGTGAATTAATATTCACTCCAGTCCATCTGCCTTGGTCCAGGCCTCAGAGGGAGAGAAGATCCACTGGACCTGATCCCCTTCACCCCGCCATTCCCTTTTCCTTTTGTATCATGTCTTTTTAGATTGTAAACCTGAGGGCAGGGAACCATCTAATTAAAAATATCGTATTACAGTGCTGTGTAAATTTACAGTGCTATATAAATAAAGGTTAACAATAATAATATGAATTTTATTTCCATCCTACTGAGAGCATGTCTCATGGGTCATTTAAACCAATTTCTCATCACTATCACCATGACCTGTCTTCACAATGCAGGACAAAATACCCAATTCCACTGTAGACTGTTTTGAGGAATCTGGGTCATCCCTGCCTTAACCAGGTTAAAAACAAGTTACCTTTTGTTCAGAGAACTGGATAGTGATACCAAGTAGTTCCTTAAACATGTTCCACTGTGCTACCCAGCACTGCCACCACTGGCATAAGTCAATGCCTCTGAGGATACAGTGAGGTACGCAGCCATGTGATTGATGTTGGGTGCTTTGGACTCATGCCAATGGCTCAGGGGCTAGGTGGCACAGTGGGATGCATGTGTAGGCAGCTGCTTGGCATCACTCCAGAGTGTGGAGATAACAGGGGAAATCAGGGAAGTTTTGTGGGGCCAGAATACTCTGGGAGAGGCCCTCATTCTGGTCAGCGTAGACCCCAGTTTTTTTAAATGAAAAACAGCTGGTGGAAATGCACAGTGAGAGTGGTGGTACAATACAAGTAATGCTTTTGTATGCATTTCCTGATTCTACAGGGCTACTTTATTCATGGATATTGCAAGCATGATTATAGGGTCAGTACCCTACATTGCAGTTATGATCCTCAGCTTATAATTATCTATCTATTACTGCTTCTTATTCAGCAATGCTCCATATTTGCAATCATGATACTATTGCCATGATCACAAATGCCCTGTCAACCTACCTTAACAGGCAACAGCAAAATCAAGTGATGGAACTTTGTTCTGCTGGTGATCAGAGCACAGCAGAATGACATTTCTAACCCCTTCTCCCTAGCAATCTACAGTGGAATGAAGAGTTGCAACAGGGGCGTTGCTGCTCATTGCCACACTGGAGATAGCTAATGGGAGGGTACTGGAAATATTATTTTGCTGTTCTCCAACCTTCAGCAGAACAGAACTCTGTTTTTGATGTGGCTGCTGGCTGTTAAGGTAGATATGGAGACTCTGGTCAGGGGATGCAGTGTGGTACTGATTTGTAATGTGGTACTGATTTGTACTGATTTGTAAAGATCTTGGTGAATATTGAAGAATTGAATTAAACAAAAATACAATATATTCCATAAATGAAAACAACTAATAAACACATACAAAGTTCCATGTAACCACAAAGATATACAGGGCATGTCTGTAGAATTTTTAGGAATATAATATTGTTGTTGAGGGGAAATCCATAATTAAAAGGACATTCATGCAAATAGACAGAGCCTCTACAAGAAAATGACCCTCCCATGGTATATTCCCTCTTATACCCATACCTACATGTTATACATAATCTAACTTTTTTTTAAAAAAAGAAATTAATATGCAATGAAATAAAAGGTTTTTTTGTGGAGCTTTCGGGCTCTGTGAACCCCACTTCTTGGAAGATGAACTGAAACACTTGGACCGGGCTCTACAGGCAAATGGTTACTCCAGCGCAGATATCAGAAGGGCTGCCAGGCCTAGAAAAACCCAGAAGACTCAAGACAAGCAATCACCTAAAGGGAAGATATTTTTACCATACATCAAGGGAGTCACAGACAGAAATGAATGGGCCTCCGGATAGAAAGGCAACCTCTGTTTTAAAGGGACTCCTGCAGAATGCGCATGAGCTGTCAACTTAAAAAAATACAATTAAAAAAAAAAGATAAAATACAACAACAACAATAATAAAAATACAATACAATACAATAATAAATGAAATGCAATAAATAATAATTAGAATAAATTAAAATATAATAATAATAAAATAAAATAAAAAAAATATTTTAAAAATGCTGGAGTGCCCGATTTTGCCGGGAGAGGAGGCATGTTCCGCTCCCTGACCTTTTCCCCTCCCCTGAACTTGACCCGATCATGATCAGAGCCAAGTTCACATTCCCTGCAAACCGGTTTTTCCCAAAAGAAACAGTAAATACACCACTTTGGGAGAAACTGGGTTTAGGGGGATTTGCCCCACTACGGGTGTGCAAGATCCGGATTCAATAGTGTTAAATCCAGTTTCAGTATGAACTTCTCGATTTTAAACCGGTTTACAAACCGGTTCTTATGATAGTCTGAATGGCCCCTACATTCGGACCAATTGATTTTCTGTCATTATCACAAGGTCACCTGCATAAGCCCTTAACTTACTCTTTTCTATTTTATCCTCACCCCACAAATTCTGTCATCTTGTCTGATGTCCCTCTTTTTTTTTTAAAGTCCCCAATGTTAAATAAAAAGCAAAGGTGAGAGAGGACATACTTGTCTAGTTCCTTCTTAGTATCATAGGCCTGGGACAGACCGGCGCTCTGCGCCAGCCTGGGACTGAAATTAAGGTTCTGTAGGGCTGGGCATCTGCACACATCCAGCTCTACTATTGGCATGCGGGTACGCCCGTTCATATGAGGGGGGGTGCAATGATGACGTCCATGCAGCACAGTGCCCAAACAGCAATGACATCATCATTGCTCACAAGTGCATCAACGGTGCCCTGCACATGGCTTAGAAAGAACCCACTGGGAGCGGGTTCTTTTTAAGCCTGTCAGAGGCAACAGTGTTTCTCAGCTGCGGCCTCTCTCTGGGGCAGAAAGGGGCAGCATCTCATTGCCCCTTTCTGCCCATCTGTATCTCCCCCCCCCCCCCCCGTTGACATTGTTGCATTGCCATGTGCCAAAATCTGGGCTTTTTGAACTGAGTCTTTATAGCCCAGTTAATACTTTCATCATAGTCCATTCTCTCCAGTATTTGAAACACTAATTCCAAGAAATACTTTATCTTCTTCTAAAAAGATCAAAACAACTTTTTTTCATTATGATTTTCCAGATACTCAATAATATTCAGGATCATTCTTACCTTACTCTTTCATTGTCTTTTTTTGCCAAATAATAATAATAATCCACTATGATCCTCATGAATCATCTGAGAGAAATATTTCCTTAATTTTTTTGTCAGAATAGTAGTAAACATCTTATAGTCAATGTTTAGTAATGAAATAGGCCTGTTATTAAAACCAGAAACATTTCTGTTAAATGTGATGGATATGAAAGCAGAAAAAATGTAGTAGGGCTTTATTTTACCTCATTACAGAAGCTAGAATGTTATACATTAAGAGATGGAAAGAAGGGAATACTTCAGATATTTATGAATGGATATGGAAAATCTATGATATGGCAGAGATGGACAGATTGTCTAGATTGATGAACGACAGGAATCTGAAGAAATTTAAAATAGACTGGAAAGATGTTATTTTTGTAGCAAAAATGGGGCCCAATGGCAATGGGAGGATTTAGGGAATTATTGGAGATTCAAAGAGGTAATAGTGTGTCAAAGATAATATAAGATAATGAATTAGATATTGTAGAGATGCTAAAAAGTATGAGATAACAACTAATCACTGTAGAAAAGGAAAGAATTTTATGCTTTATGTCATTTTAAAGAAAATGGATGTATGTATCTAACTATTCCAAAGGAATACTTGTAAGATCCACCAAATATTGTAAAACCTTCTACCTTAAATCTGTCAACTTCTCTGAGACATCTCTTAGCCTGATTTGAATTTGTTTTAACGTAAATCAATCATCATCGCTCTATCTTGATATATTTCTAAATTAATCTGTAAAGTAGCAGTTTCTTTCATGTTATCAGAGATCTGCTATTCATGTTTATTGGTAGTGGCTGTTCTGAGTGGCAGCTGTAAACTTATTAAGTTGTTTTCTTAAGTCTAGTTTTTATTTCTGTCCCAAATTGCCAAAATTATCCTTTAGTTATTTTGAGGAAAATACTGTCTGTCCCTTGCAGATCTAGTTTTGGTGTGCAAATACTTTGATAATGGAAGCTGGACTTCAATTATTTACAGTACAAGTTATTCAGACTAAATCAAGCATAACAAATCTCCAACTGGGTGGTGTATTTTTTCTTTCTTCTTAATTAATAATGTTATAAGTTCTTGTTTGGAGAAGGTTTCCTCTTGTTGATCTTGTGAGTCCTTCCCTTTCTTTTCTGCTTCATTGTGTGGGACACTGCAAATTCTCAAGCATGTGCTTCCACTTGACAACCCCCCAGTTACTTGCTAGGTCAGAGGACTATCCAGGAGTCAGTGATTCTGACCTTGTGGGATCCTTCCTTATCTTCATACACTTTAAGGTAATGATGATTTGGCAAAGCTGAAGCAGCATTCAGATTGTGCTGCTAATTGTTGTCCATCTCAATGAACTCAAGCTGATGCAGAAACTGTTCCTCCTTGCTGCAGCACCAGGGTAATCCAAAACTGGTGCTAGAAGTCTGGAAAACCACCCAGAGCCAGTTGTACAGTGATAAAGAAGAATAAAATGAAAGACAAAGGGAATGGAAAACAGCTGAATTTCACCGCAACGTTGCATTCTTTAGCCATCATTCCATCCCATTCCAATCTTAATCTATGGATTTCTTTTCAAATACGGTAACTCTTTTTAAACAATAGATCCTTTTTATTTCCTCTTTTTTTAAAAAAAATAATGATAATAAATAAAACTTTTATTTCTATCCCCCTTTTTGTAAAAACAATCAAAGTGGTGTACAACAGATAAAATAATACAAATATATACAATATCCCCTTCTTTAAAAAGAATTAAACAGTTATAATATTAAAATTCCAAACACTAATTAAAACTCCTATATCACAATCATCTAATCAACATTAGCGGTGGGCAGAGTCGTCACAACCAGAATTACACCAATACAGAAAAATATGGAGGATCTTTATGTGGCCAGGGACTGTTCTGGGAAGGGCTGCCAGAAGACATCTGTCTTGATGGCTTTCTTGAAGCTATCTAAGTTGGATATTTGATGGATCTCATCCTGCAGGCCATTCCATAAGGTGGGAGCAAGAGCAGAAAAGGTCCTTTGGGAGGTATTAGATTGAGCTGCTCTGAAAATCCATTGTACTATCCATGAGCTTCATCACCCCAAAGAGGGGAGAGCTCCCCCAAAATCAGCCAGATGCTTTTCAAAATAGTCTTCATAATGCATTTGATAAGATTCACACCTGCCCAACATTTCTGCTTGACATTCTTTAGATTCCTGAGAGGGAGAGGTGACTGGACCCAGTTTTTTGAGTAATGTCTACCTTTAAAAAAGTTTTGGTCAAAATTTTAGCTTTCTCTGTCAGAGAGCTCTGGTGCCACAACAAATTACAAATCCTAGGATTCCGTAGGATGGAGCCCTGACAGATAAAGCAGTGTCAAACGGAATTAATTCTGTAGTGTGGTTGCAGTATGAGACTAACCAAAAGAAATATGCTGGTAGCATGAGCTTTCATAGACTAGAGTCTACTTTCTAAGTTAGATCTGAGGAAGTAGACTCTTCTACAAAATCTGATGCTACCGGCATCTTTCTTTCAGGTAGTCTCTAAGGTGTTACAAGATCTGTTTACATACTAACACAGCTATGTCTTTGAAATTTAGATAAAATGTTCAAATTCATCCCAGAGGTATGAATCTGGTCAGTTCAAAGTAGAATTTGCAAAGATCAAATTCCTCAAGCATCTCTCATTGCAGCTGACAACTGGGATGCTCTTCCTTCTTGTTCCTCTCTTTCCTTCCTTGATTGCTGTTCCTTGGTGGTCTCTAAAAAGGATGTGAGAAGTATCAGTAAAATCAACAGCTCTAGATCTAGCTCTTCAAATAATAGGATTTCTCATCAGGTCAAATCATAATAACCTTCCTTTTAAGCTACTGAGCAGATAGGAAATGGCAAGCTAAGGGCAAGAATGGGAGACCTTTTGTCCTCCAGAAAGTTTGGGTTTAGCATTTGCATCAGCCCTACCCACATAGCCAATGGTGAAGAATTTGGGGAGTCCAAACTAGATGGAAAGTCCCTGGTTCAGAAGCATATTTTGTTCATTCTTTGAAAACACTATACAGTATTTTTCTTCAGAGATTTTGTGGCAGCTAGGTTTCCCTTCCTCACACACAAAAGGAAAATGGTCCTTAATGGATATACATATCTGCTAGTTTTTTTGTTAAATGATATAGCCATTTTGCTGGCTGAAATGTATTTTCAAGCAGGCAGCAACACAATTAACAAGAATAATAAAGTTGGCCGGTCATCTTTCAGTGAACACAGACCATTTAAAAGAGCTACAGCTATTAAACAGCCTCTGCAGTTGTCCACCAACCATTGATCACTTTGGAACAAACTCTTGCATGATAATTGCTTACAAGGGAAGAAAAATCCTTACATCAACCAAACATATTTTCTTTAAATTCAGGACTGGACAAAGAAAGCATTTATAGTTTGACAATGTAATTATGAGAAAATATGCACCCAGGCACGTGTATGCCACTGAATTTACCAGAAGGGATCTGCAAAATGCAAGACCAGTAAAGAGGATGGATTTCTCCTAGCCTACCCTTAGAATGAATTGCTTGGATTGCAATGCCATTCTGATAAATAATGCAGATTGCCTGAGGTCATCTTGTTGCTCTTTGACAACTGAAAAGCTGGAAACTCTGTCAGTGTTGGCCTTTTCAGGGGTTGGCATTGGTGTGCTAGAAGACAGAGAAGTATGTGAGCTTTTGAATTGAACCCTGATGGGAGAATAAATAAACATCAGGAGGGAAATAATCTGCTATTCAAATGGCAGCCAGCCAGTAAGGAACTACCTTGGTGTTACATTTCAAGCAAGTAATGGGCAAATGTCATACTGGTTCACTACCCTCTCTCACTTGTCAATCTCTGAGCTCAGGAAATAAGTTTTAAAAAGTAATGACATGTAATGTGTTACAAAGTGGCACAAAAACAAATCATTACAATTTTAAATAGCTGAATTATTTATTTTCTACTCTTCTTACTGGTCTTGTATTTTGGAGAGCCTTTCAAGTGTGTGGGTAAAAGTGTGTGTGTGTGTGTGTGTGTGTGTGTATACATAAACACACAGTTTGGTCTCCTTTATCCAAAATGCCTTAGACCAGAAGTGTTTTGGATTTCAGATTTTTTTTTCAGATTCTGAAATATTTGTATATACATAATGAGATATATTGGAGATGTGACCCAAGTCTAAACAGTTATGTTTCATATATCTTATACACATCACTTGAAGGTAATTGATACACTATTTTAAAATAATTTTATAAATGAAACAAAGATGGTGTACAATGAACTATCAGAAAGCAAAGATGTCACTATCTCAGCCATCCACTGCCACCGCCATGGCCTGTAGATTCTCTCTTTACAACATTGCTAAAATCCATCCATTCCTCTCAGCCTCCACTGCCAAGACTCTGGTCCATGCCCTAGTGGTTTCACCACTAGATTATTGTAACCTTCTTCAGACAGGGCTTCCTCTCTCTCACCTCCATCCTTTAATCTCTGTTCAGAATTCAGCTGCACTTCTTATCACATCCACTCGCCTCTTTGACCATGTTTCCCCTCTTTTATCCTCCCTTCATTGGCTCCCCCTCCCCTTCCACATCCAGTACAAGCTTTTGTTGTACTTCAAAGCCCTCCATGGACTGGCCCCTCCTTATTTATCTGAACTTCTTTCTCCTTACATTCCTACTCGTACCCTCTGTTCCGGTAGTCAAGGTCTCCTCTCCCAGCCTAGGATTCCCACTGCCCCATCCTCATATCCTATTCTGATGTAATCTGTATCAACAGGAAAGAGTTCACCTCTTTGGCCCCTACATCAATTGAACAATGTTTTGGGATACTCATCTTAGAGTATCATATTTCATGAGAGGACAAGATTCAAAAGTAACTATTAGTACAGCCCAGTTTCTATGTAAAGCAATTTGGTTGAGAGCTAAGTATGTGGCAACTATTGGTGTAGACTGTAGGGGTGATGAAGAATTCTGAAGTTTCTCATTGTATGTGCTATTTCATACAATAATATTCAATTATGTTTAAAACTGTACCTGAATCCATTTTAGGTTTTTATAATGAGTTTTATAATTTTATAATCTTATAATCTTGTTTTATCTTAGGTCTGTGGTTTGGGATGTTGTTGTTTTTTAATTGTACTGTACTTTGTTGTACCGTATTTTTATTGTTCAGTATTCATAAGGCATTAATATGGTATTTCATTTATATTTTATTGTATTTTTAAGGATTTGTAATTTCTATACTTATAGGATTTTATAGTATATCTTATTTTATTTGTGTTATCTTGAGACAGCCTAATGGCTAATCAACCAATAAACTTGAGTTGCACTGCTCCATCCTGGATTCGTCCCTTCTCACTTGCTGCCCCTCACTCCTGGAACCTTCTTCCCCCACGTGTGCACATCATCACTTCTCTAACCAGTTTCAAAATTGAGTTAAAGACTATATTGTTTAGGGAAGCATACCCAGGTGCTTGCCCTTGTCCACCCCAGGATGCCTCATTTTAATTATGTATTCAGGAAGCCCTCCAGTCCATCTGCCTTGGTCCAGGCCTCAGAGGGTGAGATGAACTGTTAGACCTGATCCCCTTCCCCACCACCTTTCCCTTCTCCTTTTGTATTGTGTGTTGTGTCTTTTTAGATAGTAAGCCTGAGGGCAGAAAACAGTCTAATTAACAAGATTTTATGTACAGCGCTGTGTAAATTTACAGCACTATATAAATAAAGGTTAATCATCATCATCATCATAATCTATAAAAAAGTTTTGGACAGCCATGTGGTGTTAGGTTGTTATGTCTATAAATCCAGAAATTCTCCATTTTGTTCAAAATGCCTAAAAGAGATGAAATCTCCATCACAAACGGAAACAAATCACAAAGGATGTGATGTTCACATTGAAATGCCTGGCCACTGGCTGTTCTAATGTCCTGGTCTGAATTACAGATTTAAGGTTACTGAAGCATGTGTGCAGGTTTGTAGGTAGTTTTGCAGATGACATCCTTTATGTCCACATTCAATTACATAAAGAGACTGTGAGACTGGCAGGTGATATGTTGTTTAATATAGTAGGCCCTCCCAGTCACTGTCCTCCTAAAAGTGACAGTCTCCTTAAGGTATTTTACAGGTGATGCAAACTTTGAATCATAAAGTAATGTTGACTACTGGCTGGTGTTCTTGGGATAGCTTTAACAAGCAATCTATGTAGACTTGGTGCTTGGTGGAAAGCTGAGGAAGACTTGCTGATTATTCAAGTGAGATATTCAGAATTAGTTAGCAGTTGATAACTTTGTCTAATTGTGTTGTTGTTGTTGTTGTTGTTGTTGTTGTTCTATTTCAACTTGGTCACGGGTTATGTTGATGATTTATTCCATGAACAAGTGCATTTCTTTTGGTTCTGTTTGACCTTTTGTCAGCTTTCAAAACCATTGACCATTGTATCCCTCTGAGTTTCATCACTGGGATGAAACTTGGGACACTGTTTTGTATTGGCTTCATTTCTTCCTGGTGGGCCATGATGCTGGGGGACTCCTGATCAACCTTTTGACTGTTGGCCTGTGGCTCAGTTCTGTCCCATATACTATTTAACATGAAACCACTCAGAGAGGTTGTTTGAGGTTTTGGGGTCTGGTGCCATCACTTTGCAGATGACATGCAACTCTAATTCTACCTTTCCACTAAAAGCCAAGAAAGCTGTTTCACTCCTAAACAGGTGCCTGTCATCAATAATGCCCTGGATGGAGGCAAAGAAACTGAAACTTAATGCAGACAAAACAGAGGTCCTCTGGGTTAGTTGAAAGGCAAATCAGAGAATAGGGATTCTTCCTATGGTGGATGAGATTACGCTCCTGCTGAAGACACAGGTCTGCAATTTGAGTAAGCTCCTGGATTCTGAGCCTGGAAGCCCAAGTTTCAGCAGTGGCTAGGCATGCATTTGCACAGTTAAAGCTTGTGTATCAGGTGCACTAATTCCTTGAAATGTCAGATCTGGCCAAGGTAACATTTGTCTTAGTTACATCCTGACTGGATTACTGTGACACTTATCACATGAGAAAAGAAAGCAGAAATGGAACCTAAGAGTAGCAGCTTTATCTATGTCTTGATGATGTTATAAAGCTTTAGTTCTCTTTCCGTGGGAGATGGTTGTGAAAGTGTGTATTTCATTGAGTGGTCTTTTTCTAACGATACAAAAGAAGCACTTTTGTCTCCCCATGGGACAGGCTTGTAATAATGAAGAGAACTGAAGCACTACGACATCATGCAGTAAGGCACAGAAAAAACTGCTACTCTCTAGTTCTGTTTCCACTTTCTTTTCTCATGCCATAAGGCTCTGTAACACAATCTGTGTGGGGCTGCCTGTGAAGAGTGTACAGAAACTTCAAATGGTCCTGAGAGCTGCATCTAGAATGTGAACTGGAGCTGCCTACAGGGAACACACAACTTCTTTGTTGCAGTAACTTCACAGACTGCCAGTCCATGTCCAGATACAATTCAAAATTATTATTATTATTATTATTTTGTAAATTTACACAGTGCTGAACATACAATCTTTTAATTAGATGGATCCCTGCCCTCAGGCTTACAGTCTAAAAGAGACAACACAAAAGGAAAAGGGGAAGGTGGTCCATAATATTATGGACATTTTTTAACTTTCCTCAGTACCCTTCTTCTACATTATCTTATCCATATCATCACTTATTTGTTATTTTGTTATTAATAACTGTTAAACAATCATTGCTGTTTTTACATGTTGACATTTTATACAATTCCTGAATTAAAATAAAATTGGGGGAGCAGGGAGGGTCCAGAACATGGTATCATAAGCCATATTCATTATTCTTTATACATCATGGTCTCCATTCACCATCTTCTCAGAATAGTGTAATGATTGCATTCAGACATTATTATTATTATTATTATTATTATTATTATTAATATAGCACTGTAAGTTTACACAGTGCTGTACATACAATCTTATAGTTAGACGGATCCTTGCCCACAGGCTTACAGTCTAAAAGATGCTATGCTAACCCATATATCACCCTTCCACACCTCCTTTAAAGCCTCAAAGCCACTTTGCACACGTATTCCATGTGTCAGCATGAGCAAGCAGGATCAGAGAAGATCTGACCACCTTCCTATACTCAATGACATAAGCACAGAAATCAGTGGGGGTTCTTCAGAGGTTTCTTCTGTAATCATGCCTTTGGGGAGAATTGAGAGGGTGGGATGGCCAGATGTTTCTCTGATCCTGTCTGTTCACACTGCTGCATGGAAAGCCTATATGAGGTGCCTTCAGGGCTTTAAAGTAGGTTGGAAGGGGAGGCTTTGAGTTCTGTGTGGAAAAGATGGGTGTACTATCCTTTGCCTGTGCTGGATGGGGTTACACTTCCCCTATAATCTCAGGCTTGCAGTTTGGGTGTGTTCCTGGACTCAACTCTGAGCTGCGATGCCCAGGTTTCAGCAGTGGCCGGGGTCCATTTGCACAGTTAAAACTTGTGTGCCAGCTGCACCCATTCCTTGAGAGGTCAGATCTGGCTACAGTGACACACGCCTTGATTACATCCTGTTTGGACTACTGCAATGCATTCTATGTGGGGCTGCCTTGGGAAACTATTTGGAAACTTCAGTGTGTGCAAAATGCTGCTGCCAGAATGCTAACTGGGGGACAGTTACAGGAACAACATAACTCTCTTGCCATAAAAGCTTCGTTGGCAACCGGTTTGTTTCCCAACAGAATTCAAAATGCTGGTTATGATTTATAAAGCCATACATGGCTTAGGTCCAGATTATTTGAGAGACTGTATCTCCCTATACAAACCTGCCCTAAGATCTTCCAGGGAAGGCTTTCTCTTGGTCCCCCCATCATCACAGGTTCACCAGGTGAGGACACAAGAGAAAGCCTTCTCGGTGGCTGCTCCTGCCCTCTGGAATGCCCTTCCACAAGAATCAAGGCTGCCCCTCTCCTTGTTGGCCTTTCAGTGGACTCTTTCATACAAGGCTAAATTGGAAGTATAATTTAAGGTCAATTCGAATGCAATCATGGGTTTTATGTTATTGCAAATTAACTCTTCGCATGCAAATTCGGGCAAGAGGGAAGCCAATTCGAATGCAATCATGGGTTTTACCTTATTGCGAATTAAAGCTTCGCATGCAAATTCGGGCAGGAGGGGGTTATTTTCGGGTAATGGGAAGTAATTCCGAATGGAGCAGGAGTTCATGTAAATTCACTAAACAAGCGAATTTACATAAATCCGCATTGGCTCCATTCGGAGTTGGGAGAAATTCCTCCCCGTTTGAAAGAGTCCACAGACAAGTAAAAACATCACTGTTCAGGCAAGCTTTTAATGTGTAGTTATGGGATGGGTTTAATATGGGATGCACATTGTGATTTTATTGTGGATTTAATATTTGTAATTTTATATTGTTTTTAGCTGATGTTTTAAATTGTTTAATTGCAATATGTTTTTCAAATTGTTATTGTGTGCTGTGTTGGGTCCCTTTGGGGAGAAAGGTGGGATAGAAATTAGAAAATAATGAAAATAATAAATACCAACCTCCACAGCACCTGAGAAAAAGACATACACATGTGTAAGGGACACTTATGCACACTACTGTCTCTAACTGAATTCTGGCCTATGTGTTATTTTCATCCATGAATAATGCACAATTTTGTGAAAATTTATGTTACATAGGTCCTTTGTGAACATGGCCATCTCAAGATGTTTTGCTGGATGAACTGAAGGTAAAATGACACAACTTCCCAGTTAACATACTTCATCCATTTAGTTGTTGTTGTGTATCTTCAAGTCATTTCCAACTTATGGTGACCCTAAGGCAAATGTGTTATTGGTTGTTCTTGGCAAGTCTTCAGAGGGGGTTCACCACTGCTTTCCTCAGAGGCTGAGAAAGTGTGATTTGCTCAGGGTCATCATGTACGTTTCTATGGCTGAGTGGGAGTATGAAGCAGAGCCATAGTCCTATGTTCAAACCACTACATCATGCTAGCACTCTTAGTTAAATTTTGCTTCAACAGTGCCAATAGAAGAGTGTTCTTCACTGCACCATAGAGCAGAATACCAGTCAAGGGGGTATGCAGATTATATTGTACAGTTTTGTCTGCCAAAACCTCATTCTTACTCCGCTATTGTTCCTCGAGTATCTTTTGCCTGAAGTGTCTGTCACACTCTGATAAGTGATTCAACTGGCCCTGCTTGTGGAGATACACAAGGCAAACATTATCAGATGACAGAAATTGGAAGTATAATCCGATGTGAATCCGAACACAATCATAGGTGCATGTGAAAAGCAGAGACTAATAAGTAAGTGTTGACCCAAGGTTACTTAGGTAAGCTACTGTCCTCTTCACATATTCTTTAACATGAGATAGGACTGGACTATTAACCTGACAATGAAACTAACTTTATAGCCCACTAAGAATAATTCTTGGGGTAGAGTGAAACACTGGATGCTGAGACAGTGGGTACAACAAGCTAATATCAGTGATTATTGGAGGAACAAGGACTGTTGCAAGTGAGTCCAAAGCTGTGCTGAGAAAACATTGTCAATGGAGTAAATTGTTGCTCTTTCCTGAGAAAATCATCCTACTTAATAGATACTATTCACTACATAAGCTATCCCCCTGAGAGTAATTTTACTGTGAGAAGTGAAGAAAAGTATGTCTGAAGAACAATACATAGATATGGAATTGTGATTAAATGTTCAGAATCCACTCTTTTAGAGTAGGTAATATAAATACAGTGTCTTTAGCTGGAAAATGATAGCTACTGCATGTTTAAAATCAAAGTAAATGGATGCTTAAGCACCTTCCAAGTATTCTCTACTGAAAGGACCCTAAACAACTAGAAAACAAATGGAAATTGTAATCATTACTATTGTTGTCCTACCACTTCCTCTCCCTCCTTTGATTGCTATAACAACAGTGAGGTCAGTTGTTGTTTTTTTCTTAATCAACATGAAGAATTTCTGGGAACTATTACTTAAAACTATTTAAGGAAAGAAGGGCACAGCTTTAATAAGCAGGTAGTCTGAAGGCTTGATGGGTGTAAGAACGTGGGCTGTCAACAGATCAAGGGGATGTGTTTTGTTTGGGATCCCTTGCTGGGATCTCTTACTTAAGAGAACAGTTATCTACATTGCAGCTTGTTTGTTTTTATCTCTATATTTTATCAAAGTGCTACGGTCTCCCATTCCTCCATCTCAAGAATGCATTAGCTAACTTCCATCTAAGCCTTGGGGGTATTGACAGTGCTTGATACAATCTGACTGTTTTGTCTTTGAGCACCAGGGTTGATCCATTGCAGGAGCTGTCACATGACCAGGGGCAACACCAACCTCCATATGGGTGTGAAACATACAAATTACATTCTGAGCTGAAATTATCCTGCTGATAGCTTTATTTGCAACACAAATATACTGCTGCTGAAAACCTGAGTAGTTTAGAATAATACCATTATATGCAAAGTACATCTGGACACTTGGGTATGTTACCTACATTGATGCTGGCTGCTGCAATGTTGTCCTTGAGTGTGCCCATGCTGTGATTTTTCCATTTATAATATGTGATGAATTTTGTTGCTGTGATCCTGTTTGTATGGAATAACTGTGAAAGGCAACCTATAGTTTCCAAAGAAGAATGAGTAAGTACCACAAAGGTAGTCTAGAAGGTAATTATTACCTATAGCTCATTATACTGATGTACATACTGTAGAAATCTAAAACTTTGCTTCTTTCGTGCACAAATAAAGAATTTCAAAACTTTCTCTTCATTTGGTGAAATCATGAATGGTTTTGTATCTTTTTCAACATTTTGGATACTCTCCTAAAAGCTGAGTAAGAGTTTAGAAATAGTAATAGGTACCAGACCCGAGGAATATCTTAATTATCTGCTTCAGATTTTAATCCAAACTGGAGGGGGGAAAGGATGGCAGTTCTTTGAGATGAGCTAAAAAGCTCTCAAAGGTTGCAACTAATCTCATGTTTGTGATCATCATTGGCATCTAAGCTTCCAACCAAAATAAATCCTGTTGATGACCAATTATGAAATAACAAGACCTGACATTTGTTTAAACAAGGGCTACTTTAGTTGAATAAACCTGGGGATGAGCAAAATGGGGGGGGGGGGAGGGTTTCTGATGTGAGTCTAGCTGGGGCTAGGTGTCAGCCTCCAATAAGCCTCCAATAAGCCAAGGTCATTCCTACTGTGGTGAATGAACAAGCACATCAGAAGGAAGCCCCATGTCCTCCTCAAACAAAATAGGAAATAGGCAACAAATCATGCTGTTGGAGGCCCTTTCTTCCAAACCACTTCAGAATGGCAACATTGCTCAACCCAGATGAGCACCAAAACGGTACCTTTGTGCCTGGTGCACTGCCCGGTAAATCATATTTTGACTGGAGATCAGCACCTGTCATCTTGCCAAACAGCACTTGGAAATTGAAAGAGAAACAAAAATGTTAGATATGCAGTGCATGCAGAGCAAGGAGATGTGCATACCTCTGAAAGCAGCAGATCTCCAATGTCCAAGGTGTTGTACAGATTTGGGGGCTAGTAATGTAACAAAAGCAGTGGAGACAACCCTAGTCCTGGAAGAATGAGTGCTGGTTAACCCCCTTCAGTGCTGGTTAACCCTCTTCAGGCCAATCTTCTGCAGGGCCTTCAGGGTAATGATCCAGAACTGGTGCCTAATTAGGGGCAAGTAGTCAGCATTACAGGAAAGAAGCCCCAGCTTCTGATCTATACATATGTATACAGACAGGACCCCAGCCTAAGTAAATCATGATGTCACTTATGCATGATTTCCAGAAATACAATGCTAGTTGCCATCTGTTGGATAATGCTAAAATGAGGTAGGAACAGAGTTCAGCCTCATTTTCCAGGTCTGATGTCACCTGAAAAAATGGGGAAAACAATCTATAATGTGTTGTCATATGATAATTTATAACAGACTTTTCATGCTTGCAGTCAGATTGCAAAGTGCATCCTGTTTTCCATATTACAACTGGCCTTTGAGGAAAAAAAGAAGCTGCACCTGAGGACATTTTATCCTTTGTTATCTTCTGAATGCTAAGAGAACTAGTGCTGAATGCCTGTCTTAATGAACTCTGTGAGGAGCAAAAAAAGGAAGCTATCTTTTGCCTTTCTAGAACTTCTTCCCCAACTGAAGCTCAGAGAGAGAGAGAGAGAGAGAGAGAGAGAGAGAGAGAGAGAGAGAGATCAGCTAGTGTAGTGGTTTGAGCACTGGCTGAGGACTCTGGAGCCTAGGGTTCAAATCCCCATTCAGCCATGGAAAACCACTGGGTGATCTTGGGTCAGTCATACACTCACAGGCCCAGAAAACCCAACAATAGCATTGCTTTAGAGTCACCATAAATCAGAAATTACTTAAAGGCACACAACAACAAATATATCAACAGTAAAATCAGGCTAGGCTTGGGACATGACTATAGTTTACCCAGAATAATTTCCCTGCCCACTTTAAGGTTTGATTTGCTTCATTCCTTCTCCACTTACAGGAAATAATTTCTCTCCTGTAGCCCAAATAGATCAGCTAACCTACTGTGGAATAAGATCATAGCAGAGATTTTTCAGCAGCAGAAACTTTTTTCCTCATTTTTTTTTCCTGCATCTGGAGGGAGGTTTTAACACAGAACAAATGTTTGCACGCATACAAGGAAAGAATTATATTTTGCAGTTACTGGGATGATACAGATGAGCATTTACATGGTGTGTGATAAAAATATCTCAAAGCACTTGGGAAGGTGATGCAGATGACAGCCGACTCATCAAGTGGGTACATGCATGTCATGATAAGTTACAATTTGACAGATAATTCTTTGAATCATGTCTTAGAAATTTGGCAGCTCCAGAATATATCTCATGTGGCCAATGTGCCCTTCCTTTTATTTTACAAGACTGATCCTAATCCAAAATTTGTAGAATGATGCAGCAGTATAGTGCCTATAAAAGATTGTGTTGTGTGTTCCAGAGCTTAAGTAAAAGAATAGCTTCAGATGCACTGAAAGATATTGAGCTTTTTATTTTCATTGTATCCTTCTAAAACTCTTTGGCTCTCGCAACTTCAATTATTATGCTAAATGGCATGTTTTCAGTGATAACAGCTGCCTTTAGACATATATTCCATTAGCAATGAAGCCATTCAAAAATAAAATAAAATACTGCATTACAACACTCTTGCCTTTGAAGTTTGTAACCAGGTGCAGTACTTTTCTTAACAGTGGACCTTGTATGTGATTCTGTGGCAATTCTTGAAATACAATAATAGGATTCACTGTCTCATGGGGAGATGTATTCAGCATATTTTGGAGGCAGAGGAGGAGGAGGAAAAGGGAGGAACTGGCTCATATAAATCCTTGTGCTGTTTCTTTTTTAAAAAATAATTAGTTGCAGTTATAGTTGCAATTTTCCTAAAAGAAGTTTTATGTCGTGATCCTAAAAACTAATTTAATTTGACAATGTAACCCTATAGATTCCCTTTTCTTAAAAATAACTAAGCAGTTATTCTAAAAGCATATACATATTTCTGCAACAAGCCAGTGATCTCTGGCAGAAAGTGCATTCACTTTATGCCCTCTTGTTGTCATTTGAATAGTTATAACAAGCCCAAGGCAGAAGCATGACACATCATGAGTCAGCACCTGAATCATATAATATTTCTCATCCATCACTTAGTAAATTCACACTTTTTGGTCTCTAAAAATAAATGAACACTTATATTGTATAATTGTATTGTAACTTATATACTGCATGCTCCAGTTATTGGAGTAAAGGATAAATTAATAGGAACAAATTATTTCTAACATGATACTTCCAAACTTGGCCCAACCCAATCAACACAGACAAAATATTTATCTTACTATCCAAATTGTTACAAAAATCTTCTTAAGACTTTTTTTCTTACAAGGTAAATAACTGACCAGTTTCCATTTCACTCCAGAAAAGAGAAATCCCATACTGTTTATCCATAGAACAGATGAGGTTGACTTTGAATAGGCAAGTTTGGGGATGATGTCAAACTGCCCAGTGTGGTGAAATTCTGAGCAGAGTAGAAACAAACTTCTAACAGGCCAAGATTGTCATAGGTAAGCTGAACCAACATTAGGCCTGTTCCAGCTGTATTCAATCTGAACTACTCCCAGTAGGGATGTAAATTGCTACCATAATTCTTCTCATCTGTGAAGAAGAACCAGAAATATATTTACCGTTCCCATCACATGTGAAATGTGAGATAAATTATTATTTTTTCAACCTCACGGGTTCCAACTGGGGGCAGCAATTTCCTTTAGAAATTTGGTGTTCTAGATGGTTATATTGCTTCCACATTAAATTGAACAGTTAAACATCAGGTATGCAACCAAGCCTCTCTCTCTCATGGGTCTAGCTTTGTTGATGGTGTGCTTTCAAGTCATTCCTAACTTATGACTCCCCTGGCACAATCCTATCACAGGGTTTTCTTGGCATGATTTGTTCAGAGGGGATTAGCATTTGCCTTCTTCTCAGGTTGTGAGAGTATGGCTTGTTCAAGGTCTCCCAGCGAGTTTCTGTGGTCTAGCTTTTCAGGTGCTTCTGGGCCATCTTAGATCATAATAAATAAAGACATATGCATACATACTGACATATGGTACATGCATAGTGACTATGAGATGCTGAAAATCTGTGTTGGCTCCAAAAAGCACAAGGCAAATTAGACCACAGGAAACCCACTTGGAGATCTCAGGCAAGTCACACTCTCACAGCCTCAGAAGAAGGTAATGGCAAACATCCTTGGAACAAATCTTACCAAGAAAATGCCCGAAATAAGAAATGACTTGCAGGCACACACCAGCAACTAAGCTGAGAGACAGACTCAACTGTACCTCAGCTGTTTAATTGCTCAATTTAATACTAAAGCAATAAAACCACCTAAAACACCAAATTTGAAAAGGCTGTTTCTGCCCATTAGCTCATGTGCAAATGAACAAGCTGAAGATTCTCACACCTGGTCCAAGAAGCAGACAAATTTCTCAACTTGTAAATAGAAATTTCAAGGGGCTGAGAAAACTGTATGTTTAGCAAACTGGAATGATTGTTGCATCCCAAACTCCCATTTTAGAAATATCAGAAATTATTTAGGACTATCATTACCCTAACCTTTGTGCCCCTACAATGATTATGCCATGGGGATTGATTACACTCTTATTTTCTCATTCCTGCCTGTCTCCTTTCTGCTTTTGACACTTCTTCCCACAGGCTGTAGTCAGCAAAGTGGCTTGCAGATGAGGGTACTGCTGGAAAAAGCAGTTTGATAAAACAGGTAAAGGACTGGAAATCAAAGGACAACATTATAACTTAAAGGTTTTAGCAGATGATGTTGCTATCATCCTGGATAACCTGGCATTAGGCATGAAAAGATTATTAGAATTTTAAAAAAGAATTTGGCAAACGTACAGGCTTTAAAATTAATAAAGATAAGGCTTTAATACTTACAAAAACAACAAAATCAGGAGAGCAAAAATTAATTGAAGAATCTGGATTCAAGAAAAAAAGATTAAATATCTGGGAATAATCATAACAAAAATACACACCTTTTAAATAATAGAATAATAGTTACAAAACTACAGGGAATTGAATGGAAACATCTGAATTTATTGCTTTTAGGTAGAATTGCTACAGTTAAAATGACAGTTCTCCCCAAAATGATGTTTCCTTTTCAAAGTTAGCTGATAATTACAAATCAAAAGCCCTTTAAACAGTGGAATAATGATATATCTAAATTTATAGATAAAAAGCGGAATAATATGGAAACTATTACATGAAACCAAGCAAAGAGGAATGGAATTGTCAAATTGGAACCGAAAGACATCAAAAAATTGTTGGAAGAGGTTGCTAAAGATATGAATAAAGCTAAAGAAAGACTGGACAAGCTGGAAGAAAAAACAGAAATGATGGAGGAGAAAATAGAAAATATAAACAGCAAGGAACAGACAGAATCAGAGTGAAGACTGGATGAAAAGGCTTTAGAAGATCTAAAACAAAATTATAGTTTAACTTGAGCTGCCTTCATTGGATATTTGATTGGGTTAACTTAAAAAAAAATCTAAGAACTCTCCAGCCAGAGGGTTTTAACATATCTTTTGTTTGGCATGTATACATATGGTATGACACAATTATAGCCAACTAAGAGTTTAACCATCATTTTATAAAACATTCATTGTTAAGAGTTTGGCTAAGATATAAACAGCAATTTTCCCCATTGACTAAAACAGCAGTGGGTAAATTTCAACTCTCCAGATCTTGTTGGATTGCAATTACCAACAACAGTAATGATCATATCTGCAAAAAGCTGTTTTTAATAATTCGGATGACTACAAGTTAGTGTGTTGTTGTTGTTGTCGTTGTTGTTGTTGTTGTTGTGTGGCTCAAGCCATTTTTGACTTATGCCAACCCTAAGCCAAATATATCATAGGGTTTTCTTAAAAATGTATTGCATTTGTTTAAAATCTAAGTTAATATGAATTTCTTTTCCAACCCATGGTTATACTGATCTTTTCCTTCTCATGGTATTTTCTCAAGCAGTGTCACTGCTGTCTGAAGGGAAGAAGTTTGAAAACTGATGCTGTATTACATTGAGAGAAAAGCAATTAACATGGCAGTTAACAGCTACCATGGATATTTCAAGATTTCTTGTCTCACTCACATTAAATTGACTGCTTTGAATGAGTTTGCTGTACTAATTCCATGATCTTTGAAATCTCCTCAAGGGTATATTTCAAGTCAACCTAGAGGTCCACATCACTCTTTTTTTATCCCTAGAAAACAACAGAGTGTTAGCATGGGAGGGGAAATCGTGTTGTTGTTTTCTTTTGAAATCCTACTAGAATCTTCTGACGACATAGGGGCTGAACAGACTGGCATTTAATGCCAGCCTCAGGGCAGAGTGAGGGCATGGCATCTGCATGCCGCATGCCCCGACGCTGCCCTGACATCGCCATCACGCCATGCACCTGACTGGTGGGGGATGTCATGGTGCTCCTTTGGTGCAATATTTTAGTGTGCTGCACCAAAGGAGTACCAAAAAGCTGCCTCCGTGGCAGCAAGGGTGCCTTTTTGCCAGCACTAAAAGGAGGGGCATTTTGCTGTTCTTTTTAGCACCGGCAAACTGCCAGGTCAGCGCTGTGGCATGTAGTTGCCACAGCCCCAATCCAGCAAGGAAAGAGGCAGAAGGACACTGCTCCAAAGTGGTGGTCTGTTTAGTCCCTTAGAAACCCTTGCTAGAAAGCTGTTGGTACAAATTGATTGTGAATCAAGGTATATCTCCCTTGAACTGGAATGCATTTGATTTTTCAGGGAACAAGAAAAGAAATGTTGATTCTAAATGGAACAGACACAATAATCTACTGGCATAGATTCTTTTGAAAATATTGGCTCTTGGCAAGCATGGTGGCTGACTGCCTTAGTGCATTTGGCCTGGGGATATCCATCTTAAGCAGGGAGTTTGAAATGAAACCAGACATCAAGCCTGGATTTAATAAATAAGAGAAGCAAGGAGGTCACACTTCAGTTCAGGACAGTATAATTACCTCCTACAGGATAGTAACGATTCTAGTCACCCGCTCTATCGATGGGGGATCTACAGGCTATGCTTATCTTATTGATTATGCATTCACTTCCTTCAGCTGCCCATCTTCACAGCTCTTGTAGCATTCTCTACTAGAAAGGCTGAAGAGAAGTGCATCTCCACAAAGAAGTTTATATCTCGAAAACAGCCACAAACATGAGTGAAGAAAAGTGCCTATACAGTCCTTGCATTCTTGGCATTTTCAATAAAGCATCTCCTACAGCCATCTTTAAAGGTTTAATGTCAAGACAGGTAATTTCTCCATGTGGGGAAGAACTATGTGCACATGCTAATCTTTTTGGAGTCACTTAATGGGTGGGATGCATTTTATCACTAGAAAATGTTTTCCATCCATTTCCTCAATATTTTCCTCTTCTTAAATGTACATTTTGACATTATGTGACAGCTCATTTCATAGCCATTTATCATACAGTTGAATAGGAGCAACACCAAAGAAAGAGGGGATGTTCTCACCTTCAACCTGGACTAGTTCTCCACAAGTGTCAATATCAATGTCATGAAGGCATTAACATTTTTAGGGTTTTTTTTTTTTTTTTACATTTCTACTCCAATAAATAAATACATAAATAAAATTCAGGGAAAATCCTCAGCTCTTCATACTTGTAAAAGTTCTTACCATGTTTTGTACTGAAATTTATGCATAATCAAATATCCAAATTTGATTAGGGTTGAATCCAAAATGTTTAACTCAATGTCTTAGGCAGAGCCTATGTTAGTATCAGGTTGGTCTCACTAAAATCAAGAATTTTTCTGAATTCTAATATAAATTGATTTTCTATGAAATATTATTCCTCTGTTCAGTACTACATTTATGCAAAGGCACACAAGGTTTGTATAGTGGAACAAACATGTTATCAAATAATAGTTTTCTGTGGGTTTTTCAGGCTATGTGGTCATGTTCTGGAAGGATTTATTCCTGATGTTTCACCTGCATCTGTGTCTGGCATCTTCAGAGGTTGGTGGCATCACACATGGAAGTTTGTGGAGTATATATACCTGTGGAACCCTTGTTTGGGAGTAAGTGATTTTACATGTTAATAGTTGAGTTAGTTTGTGCATTGTACTGTGCTGAATGGCACAGCGTAGAGGTGTGTTGTGGGGGAAGATTTGCAAGGAACCAGAGCCACACCCACAACACACTTCCAAGATGTGCCATTCAACACAGTACAATACACTAGCTAACTCCACCATTAACAGGTAAAACCACTTCCTCTCTAACAAGGGTCCAAAGGTATATATACTGCACACACTTCCATACCACCAACCTCTGAAGACGTCAGCCACAGATACAGGTGAAACATCAGGAATAAATTCTTCCAGAACATGGCCACATAGCCCCCCCCCCCAAAAAAACACAGAAAACTATTGTCATGAAAGCCTCTGATTTCACAGTAGTTCAAAATCATAAAAATACTATTTAAAATAGTTAGGCCAATGTTGGATCTAACCAAAGGCTTATCTAGTTCAAACAATTACCAGTTGTCTAGAAGAACCTACCAGCAGGACATAAACACAACTGCATTCTCCATCTCATGTTTCCCAGCAACAGATACAAAGAAACAAACTGCCTGTGAGACAAAAGGTGACTGATTTGCAGCCAAATCTTCAAGAATTTATTTAATGTCCTTTTAAAGCAATCCAAGTTGGTAGCCATCATTACTTTTTTTATTTTTTTATTTTTGTCCTGCCTTTCTCCCAAGGCAGCTCACTATATATATAGAGGGGGGAGGGAGGGGGTGCCCTTCTCTTAATGTCCTTTTAAAGCAATCCAAGTTGGTAGCCATCATTACTTTTTTTATTTTTTATTTTTGTCCTGCCTTTCTCCCAAGGCAGCTCACTATATATATAGAGGGGGGAGGGAGGGGGTGCCCTTCTCTTAATGTCCTTTTAAAGCAATCCAAGTTGGTAGCCATCATTACTTTTTTTATTTTTTATTTTTGTCCTGCCTTTCTCCCAAGGCAGCTCACTATATATATATGGGGGGAGGGGGAGGGAGGGTGCCCTTCTCTTAGGTGGGGGATCCATTAAAGACCTCCAGCATAAGGAAATTTCTGCATACAGAATGGCATGTGCCATTGCATTTTATGGCAAGCGAATTTCAGCATAAGCTGAAAGCTGAGTAAAGTGCACCTGGGTATGATGCAGGTGCTCTCTCTCTCTCTCTCTCATTCTCTCTGTGTATATATAATCAACACTTTAAAACAATTAAAATAATCCAATTAAAACAGTTAAATGTTTAAAAAAACAAAACATACAAAATTTAAAACATGCAAGGTTAAAAATGATCTAAACCAACCTCCCCGCCCCCCAATCCCCTAATAAAACTAGGCCTGCATGATTTTAAAAGGCTTACTTGACTAAAAATGTCTTTGCTTGCCAGTGAAATGACAGCAGGGAGGGAGCCAGCCTAGCCTCCCATGGAAGGGAGTTCCAGAGGGTGGCAGCAGCTGCTGAGAAGAGAGGCAAAAAGAGGTGCTTTCAGGCTGGCTTGAAGGCATGGAGTTTAGATGACACATGCTGTAAAGCCAGCAGAAAAGTACCCTTATGCAGAGAAAAGCCATTTCAAAAAGATGCAGCTTTTCCCGCTTCTTCCCAGCTTGAAGCCATGTCATATGGTCATAACATGAGCACTCCAGCTGCCTAGGGAGCCGGCAGTGTGGTTGCTGGGGTTTCAATGTGGCTTCAGAAAAGGTAGCTTCAAGCCACTTTTTCCTGCCCATCTGTTTCCCCCCTCTCTCTCATGTCCTCACCAAACAAGTTTGGAGTGGGGGTGGGGCTGAGAGAAAGCCTTCTCCTGAGGATCTTAGGGCTCTAGGTGGTGTGTATATAGAGATATGGTCTTTCAAATAGTCTGGACCTAAGCCATGTAGGGATTTATAGGTTATGACCAGCACTTTGAATTGTGCTTGGAAAGAAACCAGTAGCAAGTGAAGCTGTTTCAATACAGGAGTTATACACTCCCTATAAGTGGCTCTGGTCAGCATTCTAGCCACGGCATTTTGAATTCGCTGAAGTTTCTGAACAGATTCCAAAGGCAGCTCCACATAGAGTGCATTACAGTCGTCCAAAAGAGATTTAACCAAGGCATGTGTAACTGTAGCCAGATCTGATGTCTCAAGGAATGGGCACAGCTTGCACACTAGTTTTAATTGTGCTAATGCACTCCTAGCCACTGCTGAAATGTGGGCATCCAAGTTCAAAGTGGAGTCCAGGAGCACACTCAAACTATGAGCCTGAGATTTTAGGGGGAGTGTAACCCCAACTAATTCAGGCAAAGCTCCAGTTTCATGATCTGCCTTATGACTGACCAGGAGCACCTCTGCCTTGTCTGGATTAATCTTCAATTTGTTTGCCTTCATCCAGTCCAATACTGACAGCAGACACTAGTTCAGCACAGAGACAACTTCCTTGGAGTCAGATGGAAAGGAGAAATAGAGTTGGGTGTCATCTGCATACTGATGACACCGCATCCCAAAACTCTAGATGACCACTCCCAACAGTTTCATGTCGATGTTGAACAACATGGGGGACAAAACAGAACCCTGTGGAACCCCATAGACTAATGGCCAAGGTGTCAAACAGGAGTCCCCCAACACCAATTTCTGAGTTTGCCCCTCCAAAAAGGACTGGAACCACCACATAGCAGTTTCCCCAAGTCCTATCCCAGAAAGACGACTTAGAAGGATACCAGAGTTGATGGTATTGAAAGCTGCTGAGATATCTAGCAGGACCAACAGGGACACACTCCCCCTGTACAGTTCCCTGCAGATATCATCCACCAAGGTGACCAAAGCTATCTCTTTGCCATAGCCAAGCCTGAAGCCAGATTGAAATGCACCTTGATAATCCATTTCATCCAGAAATCTCTGGAGCTGGGAGGCCACCACTGGCTCCAGAACCTTGCCCAAGAATGGCTGATAGTTATCTAGAATGGTGGGATCCAGGGAGGTCTTTTTCAGTAATGTTTTCACCACAGCCTCCTTTAGGCAGGATGGAAATTTGCTTTGCTACCATGAAGCATTCACTCCTCCATTTACCCACTTATCCAGTCTCCCTCCACCTGACTTCAGAAGCCAGGAAGGGCAAGCATCCAGTATGTACATGGTGGCCCTCACTTCTCCAAGAATCCTATCCACATTCTCAGGCTGCACAGACTGAAACTTATCCAATAATATGGGACAAGCAGGTGCTATGATTACATCCACTTCTTGTGATAATTAATTCCATAGGTTTGCTAAGTACTGTGTGAGTAAGTACTTATTTTTCTCTTTCCTGAATCTCTCAACTGCTTCAGCAGATGACACTGAATTCTGATGTTAAAAGCATCTCCCAGTCTACCTTAACTGCTGTCTTGTCTTAGCCAAGATGACAACGTAGATCACATGCAGCATTCTCCCACTATGGTTATGTATTGCAAGAAGCACAAACAGTAAAGGATAGAGGTTTGTTTGCCAATTTAATGGTGGAGAAACCCCTGGTAAACTTCTGTAGACCCCAGGATTTCTTGGAGCAGAAGAATATGTATGTTAAAGCTTCACGGATAGCTAAAGGACTTGTAGGCCAGTCAGCTTTGAATCAATTCTATTCTAAGTAATGGAACAGTTAATTAAAACAAAATCAATAAATATTTAAAGGAAACACATATAATTAATGACAATCAATGTGCTTAGATGGGAAATAGGTCATGCCAAACAAACATGTGATATGGCATTCGTTGATGATGTGGAACAGGGATTTTGCTGATTAATCCTGATATAACTCCAATTAAATATGATCAAAGGAAGTAATGTTTCATAAAGAGCTTTACTGGATGCTTACTGTTTGATACAAGATATTGTTGAAGGGAAGATTCCATCATGAGTCTAAGGAGAACAAAATTATAGTGGCTTATTTGGGAGATGGGAAAGGGATAAGTCAACTTTCTATTGAGCATCAAACTTTCTTGTGAAGGGATCAGGGAGTATGCAGAAGTACATGAAAATTATCTCCCAACTGGGGAAAAAAAACACATTTCAGACTTTTCTTTCCTTCCCAAATGTGTCACTCTCTTGCTGTTTTGAACTCCAGCATCCATCAGCACCAGCTAGGCCAGCTCATGGAAGGGGATGATGGGAAGTGTGGACTAAAATGTTTAGAGGGCATCAAGTTGCAGGAGACAGCTTTTTGACATGACACTATCATGCAGCACAATCATGGCTGAGCTTGTTTGTTCAGTTGCCATGGAAAAAGCTCCTTGTCATCTGTTTTCCTCGATGAAAGGAGAAATGAAGGGGGGAGGTAAAGGTCATCTTTTTTCATGTCATTTCAAGTTGATTCTAAGGACATTACCACACAGAGCTTTTAAAACGTGAGAACACCAGGAAGGAAGCAGCTTTGGCAATACTGATCGCACAACGCCATCTTCAACCCGTACTCACCCTATTTCCTATGCATCCCTTTTCATTCATGGGGAAATCCACAAATGACTTGGCAGTCATGCAAGTCCCCAGGTGCCAACATCACTTCTGGAGCAGTTGAGTGATTGCAAGTCACATGGATTCAAAATGTGCCCTTCTTCCCCTGTCCCACCTTCCTCTCTCTAGTATGAAGCACCTTTGTTACCTATTCATTTTCTTTCCTTTTTCTTTTTTAACTTCAGTGAGGCAGCAGAGCTCCAGCATTGCATAGAAAAGGAGAAAAGAACTTTTTAAAAATCCCTAAAGTCATGCTGGATAGGGAAAGAAAAGGCAGAAGCCCTGGTCATACAATTGAATAAACGTGATGATGGATGGCTGATACTGTTGGAGTATGTTGGCATTTTATTTTTTCTTCTGTGACTGCTATGAGAATAGGGCTGGTGTGGTAATGTCCTGGGTAGCAGCTTTCAGCATGTTAGGCCAGGAAAAAAAAGTCTGTTAAAAAATAAATAAATCTGAAATTACATATTAAAAAATTTCCCTGAACTTTATCGTGTGAGGCTGTACAGTAAGTAAATGGATTTCACATTTAATCATTCCATAGTGAGAAAAAAAACTTGCCAGTATGTGGAAAAGAAGAGTATCAGGAGATTGGTTGTTTGGAAGTAGTTATACATTGCAGCCTGAATTGTCCATTGGGTTTTGAGCTTTTTTGTTGCTCTAATTTAAGTATGCCATCAGTTGTCACCTCTTCAGACCATTGGCTACTTAAGTACTGTTAAGTGACATTGTTTGATCAGAATGATAAAAAAATTACATATAACCTATTTCACATGCTAAACTGTAGCACTGCAAACTTACTCTAGGCTAGAGAAAGTATTGCTGTCATGATATTATAGAATTGCTACAATTAGCTTTCCTTTTCTGACTAGGATAAGGGTGACCAGGTTTTTTGGGACCTACAGTGCAACAGGATTTGGTTGGGCACACATCCCACACCACTGTTTTAAACAGTTTAAGGAGTAGATTGGATGGGACTTTTTTTTTGTATTGATGGTGTTCCAACTAAGAATGCATTAATTATTTTTAAGGCTATTTTGCCTTTGGGAATTGTGTCCATGAACATAGAGGAGTAAGAAACTAAATGTGATAACATGTCTATCTAACAAGAAACTTTGTTTATTAGATTTTACATTTACCAGTCCTTCTACTCCCCATCATATAGCAAAATGGCAGCTATAGTGAGATTTTGATAACATGTTTTGTTTAAATTTTATTAATTGATAAAATGAAGATGACTGTTAACTAAAATTCCTTTATGAGGTGACATCCTTAATTAACGTAATCCTTTAAAATAATTACACTAGTGACCAACAATCCATCTCCAAGAGAAAGTTCTTACTGCAGTATAATTAAAGCTATGTTAAAATAATTACTTTCTGGAAGTAATTTAACTGATACAGTGAGAAAAGTTCATGAGCAGCAACAGATGAAGCAATTTTGCCCCTGTCACTGTTGTGTTCAGTTTCCTGGGCTGGCGGAGAAACAGTTCCATGTTATAGCTGCTGACTTCTCTTGTTGTCGCAAGGGTACCCTTTGGTAATCAGTGAGAGCAGGGAGTTCAGTTGTAATGCATTTGGAGTAGCTTTCTTCTCCTTCAGAGTCAAATCGTGCTAGAAAAACTGCTCACAACATTCTCAACAGCAGAGAAACAGAGGCACGAAAGACAATTTATCAAAAGTGACATTAGCGCAATGGCCCAGAACTGGCCTAGCCCAACCAAATCATCAATCACCACATTGAAGAACTGTGCGTCTCCTTGCCGTAAATGAACTGAAATAAAGAGCATTGCCAATGAGATATATCCGACCAACAGTCCTCTGTTCGACAGTCTGATCTAATGATAAATGTATATGTTTTCATTTTTCCCTGAGACTGTTTTTCTTTTTTTTTTCCCCTCCCTGCTATCATGCAAAGGAGTGCTTCATCTCATTGTTGGCTACAGATGTTGAAGATCTCATTGTGGTCATTTCTGCACTTTGCTGTTTATTGCAATAAAATAAACAGTGGCTATGGCAGTGAAAGATTGTCAAAATAATTTGATAAGCCTTCATTTATATCGCATAATATGTTGGCAAACATGCTAAGTTGGAATAATTAATTGGCAAAGGACTATAGTGGTAGGTATTGTGACTGATGTCCTAGAGGCCTTCCATAAAACTGGGTGGTGGCTTTTTATTTTATATTATTTTTACTGCATTAGCTAAAGTATATCCTGCTGAAAAGGCTGTAACTTATTTAAACAATCCTCATAAAAAGTGCACACAAAAATATGACAGTGCTCTGTTCAACTACTACAATTCTGTCCCCTTTCTAAATTAGATGTCATTCAAGCTGTGAGAATGATTGATTGTAACAAATGAGGATCATAAACAATTGGGAAAATGCCACTGAAACAGTGAAAGGGAAGAACTTTGGCCCTGAAAAACAAGCTGCTCTAGCTGAATTCTAACCCAATGTAATTCTGGCATTTTGTGGTTCTGAGAAGCAAAATCATTGGCATTCTTCACATTGTTCATAGTTATATAAGTCCCATTAAACAGAATTTTTACTATTTAGTAAATATATAGGCTGAATTGCAGCCTTATCAATACGTTGTTGTTGTTGTTGTTGTTTTACATTAGAAGCCACATAAATTTGAACTATACATAAGAAGGCAAAATTCAGTATTGTTATGTCCCACTAATGTTACTCGAAAATATTTGAAAGTGCAGAATTGGCCCAAGCCATTATACTGCTGAATACAAAGGACAAAATTACACACCATACATTCCATGTACCAAGGTCAGAGGACTGGGTGGCAATGGGGCAACATCTGTTATTATGTAAAGTGACATTAGGCTACTGAGATGCGGGACAAGCCACATATTACTTTTCTCAAACATCCTATTGTCACTTTCACATTCATTATCTGTCACCCGAGTTTACTTTTCCACTCTCTGTAATGACATTGTAGGCCCAATTAAGGCGTGTTTACGTGTCCCGCTTAAACTGTGTGGGTTTGCATTTGCTTAGAATCATGTCTCTCTTTTGTCAAAATAATAAACATGTGAAGTAGGGGTAAGAAAATTTGAAGACTATTTGCAGTTTGGGATTTATTCTGTGAAAAAATGCACAGAAATGTTAGGCATAAAACATCATCCTCATGTTAAAGTTAGGCACAGAAAATATTCATGTGCAGTAAAGCGTATTTTTTTGTGCTGGAATTATAGTTTTTTGCACAGACTTTTTGCAGTGTGAAGAATGCTGTTTTCTGTGCAAAAACACATCAATGACATGATTTTTGTGTGTATACCAAATAATTCCTAAACTGAAATATTTCTCACCTGTCTAGGATTCTAAGATTCTCATTTGTCTAGGAAGAACCATTGTTGTTGTTGTTCACCATTTCCCAAATCCTTAGTACATACTGTAACAGATTAATTCTCTTTTAATGCTCACTTTCTGTATGTCTTCAATTGTATTGTTCTTTTAAACTGTAGACAGATTTGAGTCCCAACTTTGTGGAAAAAACAGGATTATAGTAATAGTAGGAGTAATAATGATAATAACAATATTGTTGACAGAGGATCAAGACTGGGAGTCAGTCTGATTGTAACTGTCAGCAAGTTATTCTCTCTTTTAGTGTGAGTTAATTCACAGGGCACATTTTGGTAAATTCCTCAAAATGAACTGAAATAAAATTCTCCTCTATTTGCACTGGCCAAATTTAAAAAAGGGTAAATATTCCCGGCAAGAAGAGGGCCATGCTCTACTTTCTTACCATGTAGGTGCCAGAGATTAGGAATCTCTGGGGAGAAACAATTATTCGGCCCTAATAAAGTTGCATGTATAGCAACTGAAGTCCAAACTTTGGAAAATTCAGCATTCAAAAACCTGTGGCTTAATGGATGATTCTCATGAAATTTTAGATAGTCAGAGCAAGGACAGACTTTCCCGCTCTTTACTTTTTTTTTTCTCACTTGGTAATATTTTCAAGAGAAATTGAAAATTAATTTCCTTCTAGGACTGATGACTGGTTTCATTAGACCATTAAAGAAGCCAAGCACATGACATCCAAGGATTATTACTTTATTAGTAGGCATTTCTTTCCCTCCCAATGTTTAGAGATATCTAGGTACATTTTATGTCAGTTGTGTATTGTCCCATGTGCTATGTTATAACACTTCAACAGATTGAACTGAATCCTGGCAGGTTGCTTAGTAACTGAGTAAGTGACTGTCAGATCTAATTAAAAGAGAAAATACTGTATTTGGGGGGTAGTGTTAATTTTGACCCAGCTTTTCAACAAATACTCTTTCAAACTGTATGAATGTGGCAGACTGTGTGAAGGGCAAAATAAATTGTCAAGTTCTTTTTTCAGATGCCAATTTATGGTGTGTATTTCAGGATATATGTAGGGTTGTTGTTGATGATGATGTTGTTTTTTAAGAGAAAACAACATTCTGGACATGTGGAAATTTGGTTCATCTCTCTCATTCCAGAGTAGTGCCATTCAAATCATCGACCTAGTGGTGATTTAATGATATCTGAATTTGTAAAACTATATGCATAGAACAAGGAATACCAACAAAGAAAACTTAAATGCATTTCAAAGTGATAGATTTCAAGATGATTTAAAAATAAAAAAGTTAAACATTACCATTCATGATGTCTGGAAGAATCTTAAAATTACTCTTGCAATCTTGAGATCTATTAATTCTTTTCTGGATTTTTATTTTACACCTACCTACCTACCTACCATCCATACTTTTCTTCTGACATGGAGCCAAGACACCCCACAGCCTAGATTTTTTTTTTAAAAAAAGTATGTATAAAATGATAAGAAAACATTATAAAACAATTAAATAAACTATTCTACTAAAAATGCAGTACTAGTCTGCATCCCTAGGTTGAGGGAAGTAAGAGTATCACTCTATTCCACTTTGGTCAGGCCTCACTTGGAATGCTGCATCCAGTTCTAGGCATCACAATTCACAAAAAATATTTAGAAGCTGGAGTGTGTCCAGAGGAGGATGACCAAAATGGGGAAGGCTCTGGAAACCAGGAGAAACTTAGGGAACTGGGTATGTTTAGCCTGGACAAGGGAAGGTTAAGAGGTGATATGATAGCCTTGTTTAAATATTTGCAGGGGTGTCACATTGAGGAGGAAGCAAGCTTGTTTTCTGCTGCTCCAGAAAACAGGACCCGGAATAATGGATGCAAGCTCCAGGAAAAGAGATTCCACCGCAACATTAGGAAGAACTTCCTGACAGTGAGAGCTGTTTGACAATGGAATGTTCTGCCTTGGAGTGTAGTGGAGTCTCCTTCTTGGGAGGTTGCTAAAGAGAGACAGTATGTCAGGAGTGCTTTGTTTTTGTGTTCCTGCATGGTAGGATATTGGACTGGATGGCCCTTGAGGTCTCTTCCAACTCTATGGACCTTATCAGACGTTGGAAATTGGAAGTATAATCTAATGGCAATCCGTACGCAATCATAGGGTTTCATATTATTGAGAATTAAAGTATCTCATGCAATTTTGGGCAAAAGGGAAGTCATTCCGAATACAATCATGGGTTTTATGTTATTTCATATTAAAGCATCTCACACAGTTTCGGGCAATGAGCAGTCATTTTCGCGTAATGGGAAGTCATTCTGGATGCATTTGTAACACAATTGGAATTCATGTAAATTCGCTAAACTAACGAATTCACGTGAATTCAAATTGGCTCCAATTGGCTCCATTCGAAATAAAGAGAAATTCCTCCTGTTTGATAAACTCCATTGATTCTATTATTCTATTACTGTATCAGGTACTCACCATAGAATCCTTGCTACAAGATCCCTTTGCTCACTGATAAAGATGTAATTCTTCACTATTCTGAATGGAATAAACAAGTAATTTTAGCACTTTTTTACCTCTTCAAGGAAGTCTTTAAAAACTGCTTTCTCATCCAGGATTTCTTCGTCAGTTTTGTATTTAAATATATATATATGTATATATTCTGCACAAACAGATATTTTACTGTACATTTTCTTCTGACATGCATATTTTTGGATTCAAATTTTTGGATCAAGGACACATTTTTGTGGATAACTTTCCCTAATATCATATATTGTTCTACATACACCTTTTTGTCCATGACTTCCCCAATATAAACATTTTTTTTTTTTTATCCCTGTGCTAAAGTCAGAAAAATGCAAATATAGAAAGCTCACTGTATTCCAGAAGATGATAATTGGGCAAGAACAAACTTCATCTCTATTTTTACTACTTCACAAGGTGCTGTAAGGATATAAATAGATAATCCCATTTATGCTGTCCAACTCTTCTTGAAGGTGTACTTGGATGCAAATGTGATAGTTAAACAACTCTAGGAAATTCATGAAGTCCCAGTTATTCATTGATTTTAGAGACTGTATCAGTATTCACTGAAAGAACATCATGGTAATTTTTATTTAATGCTCCAAATGTAGTAGCAACCACTGTAATTTTCTGTTTGTGCTTTGCATAACATTGCTTTTGAAAATTATGGACGCCTCCTAGAAGATCTAAGAGTAAGTAAAGTGACCCATTTGCATCGGTTGTACATCTACAACAGATTACCAAAGTTGTCACCAACATTAATGAATTTGTGTTTGTCATTTTACATGAAGATGACCTTTGGGGAATCAATATTAAATTCACATTTCTTTCCATTTTGACCCCCTCCCAATTATCATGTTTAGAGTGATTTGAAAAGAATGCATAAAAATTCACAACCATTAGCATGTGAGAAATGAGATTTGCTTTGTCATCGACAAAGAAGATACAGAAGATGCCAGCATTTATCAAGCATACTCATCAATCTAGATGACCCTTTTGAGTGATTTAGTGTACCTGAACATTCATTATTATTCAAGGAAAGCAAAACAAGAAACCAGCAATCAAAAGTCCCTCTCACTTTTTATTTTATTTTTTTTTAAAAAAAATAGCTTCATGATACTTTAATACATCCTGTTCAATAATGAAAAATCTCTTCTATCATTGATAAATGAAGGATTTATTCATGAACCTTCCAGTAGCGTTAATGAGAGATTGCCTTGCATTGATTGAAGAATAAATTTGTTTGCTACAAGCACACACACACAAGGAGTTAAATTTATTTCTTTTTTGTTCTTTTTCCTTTTTCAAAGTTAATGATGTTGGAGACTGACCATTCCTATGGAATAATTTGGCTCATACAGTCTCTCTTGTTGCTGCAATGAATTGACAAATCCCACTTTATGTACATTTCTTCATCAGCCATTCAGAAAAGCACCCTTATTAGACATTCTGGTATCAGCACTTGAGGAAGGAGTGTTGTAAGGGTTGAGGGACTGGGTTTGTCTGCCTCTGACCACTTTTTGCAGTCAGAATTGCCTCTTTTCCCAAGCTGTGTCTTTGTGTAGGTGTTCCATGTCAAGTCACTTGAGGGACTTTCTCTTGTCTATGTGTATATGTAGTTTCAGAACAAAGCAAGCAAACAGCATGTCTGCTTAATAAAGAAGTAGCAGCTACAATCCTGTGTCTAGAAGTCATTAATTGGTCACTTGGTACTTCATTGGAAGATGTGGGGTTTTACCCACAAAAGCTCATGCTAAAAACCAGTTAGTCTTAAAGGTGCTACCACATTTCCCTTCACCTCCTTTTTTCTGTTTATAATGGGACACAGAAACATAACAGAAGGAAACGATCGCCAGTCTTGCCCCAATTATGCTGACCCAGAATAGCAAGACTTCCTTTCAGCAATAAAGCCCCCAGTTGCTTGTGTTTAATTTTACGTTTGCTTTATCTTGGGAACCTTCTGCTTCCCTACATCTCATTTTAGCAGTACCATCCCACAGATAAAATAGTCTGATGCCAGATCTGGGAAAAGAAAATATTCCCTGTGATAGTCTACTAAACTCCCAGCTCTTTAGGGAATGGATGGAATTATATCACTAAAGAGGAAATACACATTAAACATTAATCCAGAAGAATGTATGCAGCTAGTGATGAGCACATACCAATCAGTTACTGGAACTCAGGCTAGGGAGCATCATTTTCAGAAAACCAGAACTTACGTTCACTCACTGCAGTCAACTAGCCACAGCTTCTTCCAGGATTCTCCACTTATTTCATTGTCCGTCCTGGATTTTTAAAAATCTTTCATGTTTTCTCCAACAACCAATCAGCATTGCACCAGGCATTCTTGTAAGACAATGTTGAACTAGTTGCCTCTAGTGATTTTTCCCTGTAAGCCTTAATTGCTAACCCAATTGAAATAATGAGACCAGACACATAACATGGGTTGTAAAAATGGGCCACTTTATTTAAATTAACCTATTTAACTATTTTCTTGAAATCTGCATAACTGAGGGGAGCAACCTGGTGTGGTAGCAGCTGTGGCAAGTGGTCTATTTCTCAGATTGCCTCCTCAGCTTTCCCTGGGTGAAACACTTGAGCCCTGTGTAAAAATGTGTAATTGGGCTACTCCATGGCCAACTCACACCTGGAACACCAATGTGAGATTTCCTCACTCCACGTACAGGACTTGAGTCAGGGTTATATTCCAGATCAGCCTCAAGGAAGGTCTCTTTCCCCATTTCTTTAGTCCCATGACCTAAAAAGAAAGTTTCAGAGGCCTAACCTTTACCCAGAGAGTGTGCCATAAGTGTTTACCTGATGACTAATCTCCCCCCCCCCATCAACAGCCATGGGTATGGGGCAAACATTCGCTTAGCCCCTATCTCCCACCAGACAAGCTAAACAAGCCTGTATTCCCTTCTGCAGATCTGCAAGAAAAATCTCATTATTGGCTCCACTAAGATGAATTCCATTAGACTTCTATAATTCATGCTGCTGTAAAACAATGTCTGGATGTGGTATATATTGGCCCAACCTATGAATTTCATTATTGGCATGAAGACGAACCCTATTAAGTAAATGTGGGTCACTCCCACAACTCCAAACGTTGCATGGCAGACATAGCCAGCCAAACTAGAGAGGCAGAAGGCAATCAAAATTGATCAAAAGCAATAAAAATTGATCAAAGGTCATAGATTGCTTGTAAAAATGGAGCTTTTCCCTTTAACAGACCTTTGTCATTGCCAGCAAGTTGAATAACAAGGATATGTGGCACAGACCTTTGATGCTCCCCAAACAACAAATGTGTAGACCACATTTGCCCATCCATTCAATACTTGCTAACTTGATCAGTCCCAGATGTGTCCCAGAATTGCCACACCTGGCTTCATGACCAGCCCAATAGAGCATGCTGTGGCTGCAAATGAACATTCAGCCACAACCTAGGATCTGAAAGATAAAGCAAAGCATCAATTAGAACTGTAAGTGTTAAACATATCTGTGGTAGACCTTGGATCAATACCAGCCCAACAGTAGCTTGTGTGGTTATCCTGTGTTTTGTTGGGGATGAAAGGAACTAGGACCACTTGACTTCTGTATGAGATGGTGACTATGGAAGCACTCTCTCTGTATCGGTCTGGATGGGGTCATAAGTTGCATCCACAGTTGTGAACCAGTCGTCCTTTTCAGAGTTGAGTTGGAATTTTACATGTTCCTATATTGGCTCTAGAACCGGTCCCCCCCGCCACACCATGTTGTATACATTTACCATTTTGATTTATTGGCTTTCTGTCACAATAGGTGGGGTATGGACACTCAAATGGCTTATGATTTAGGGTGATATACATGAGAGGTAGGGGAAATCTATCCTATGCTTCACACATCCAGCCACTGGGGAAGTTGCACTAGGCACTCATCTCTTGCCCCAGGTGACATGCTTCTTTCAAAAACGATGACCAGCACCAATGGGCCCTCTGTTCCCCTTTGAGGTAAGTAAATCATGACAAAGCAGAGTGGCCAGCTTCAGAAGCTTCATTCTTCATTCTTAGGCTTTGAGTGATCACGTGTTTCATGCTTGCTGCTTGGTTGCAAATTATGTATTAATAAACTCATCACCATTTATCTATCAATTTAGTTGTCCAACAATTGCTTTCAAGTGGAAAGGAAAAGGAACTGTAAAAGGAGCAGTGTTTTTGCTCTAGCCTTTTTCATCTGTCTTTGTGTGATAACCCTCTCTTCTTGCAGACATATCCCATTGCCTACCAAAGGTAAAGCAGCTCATCACCAGTCGTTTCAAATGGCTACTATATTCCAGACATTTATGTGAGGCAGGTGAAGGTGAAGCATGATGCAAAAGGGGTGTCAGGATGTCTCATCCCCTTCTATAAATGTTCCCAAAGAAGGTGCCTCCTTTGACCTCATTCTGTGATCTCACTACCAAAAGCTAGGACATCTAAGCTAAACATTGCTTATATATATATTAAAAAAAAACACTTTTTCCTTCACAAGTATAGTCCTTTGTTGTGACTGAAGAGTCACAGAGGTTAGTGAAGGAGCTTGGGGAATGTTTAAAGACAACATTTTTCTCAAAGATAATCCCTTCTTTTAACCTTGGCAACATTTTAGATCATAGCAGTTTAGCAAAATACTGTCTGGAAGGAACAAAAAGGTTGAATGTCAAAGCTGTTGCTGAAATTTAATGAAGTATACTGACATTTTATGAAATATGTATGTATTTTATGCACATAATGTATATTTTAAATAGGAGAGAGAAGCTCTGGTAAAAAGTGTATATCTTATGGGACAGAGGCAAATACCTCCTATGTGTCAGCCATAATTCAATTGCCACCTGTCATTATTCATCCACCTCACTTGTATGAATCATCCTTGGGAAATACTTGCATTTGTGGTAGAACTGAGCCAAAATATCTTGTTCAAAGTACCTCAAGCACAATTAGAAGGGAATCTGGGCATATAAAACAGTCCCTGACTCAGTTTTCTTTTACAGCTGTTGCCAAGACCACACAACATCATGAAGCCAGGTTTGGCACAGATGCATTAGTTTATTCACATTTTATGTCCCTCTGAAATGTGATCACTGGTTGAGCCTCCTTTATCTGTAATGCTTAGAACAAGAGGTGTTTTGGATTTTGGACTTTTGCAGGGATTTGAGAATGCCTATATTTGTATATATGTATGCAATGTGATATCTTGGTGATGGTACCCAAGTCTAAACACAAAATTCATTTATGTTTCATATACACCTTGTTCACATAGTCTGAAGGTAATTTTTTACAGTATTTTTAAAAACATTTTTACATGTTACAAAGTTAACAAAATGGTTACCATCTCAGCCACCCATGTAGACAATTGTGGATTTTGGAGTACTTCACATTTTGGAATTCTGGATAAGGGACTCTCATAACCAGTGCTTATTTCCCCTTTAATCTGTGATTATTAATTTTTTGATATTTTAATTTTATTTTTATTTTTTAAAGAAATGGCTGAACATTATTCTTAATTAAAATGTTATTACTAATGACTAATGATTAACTTCCTTCACTGCAGTTCATAACCTAGATTTACAGATCTCTTAACTGTTCTATTTTCATTTATACTATGCATTCTCAATCGTAGCACTATTGCAATGATCATAAATGCCCCTGAAACCCACTTTAAACTTCAGGGAGTCAACCCACAACATGGATCTCTGTTATACCAGAAATTCTCATTGCACCATGTATCTCTGGCTGAATGGAGACAGAAATGTCATCCTACCTCAGCCCAATTGCTTGGTGCAGCTGCTGGCTGTTAATATATGTTCAGAGAGTTTGTCTAGGAGACATGACTTAGTTCCACATTCATAACATATTCCTTGTAGGATCTCAGCTGTCATCATCGTCACATTTATTTATATTGTGGCTTTGTTCTACTCTGGGATTCAAGGCATCTTACAAAGGTTAAAACAGACACAGCTTTAAAATCAATACTAATAATAATAATAATAATAATAATATCTCACCTCTCCCAAAAGGATCAAGGCGAGTTACAACACAAAAATACACCTTAAAATACAAAATACATACATATTTTAAATTTATACAATCCTCTTATTCCCCTATTTAAAACTAAAAAAACCCAACTATAAAATGCAGATTAAAATAAGTTAAAATTGACATAATTGAATGAGAGTTTTAGGGCAATCAATGGGCAATTAATATCAGTGGAGTGGGAGGAACATTCAGAGAAGGCCTGCTGGAGGAGATCCGTCTTGACAGCCTTTTTAAAGGCATCAAGAGTGGTGATGTGTCAGATCTCCTCTGGCAGGCCGTTCCATAATTTAGGAGCTGCAGATGAAAAAGCCCTCTGGATATCCACAGCCAGCCTAGTCTTCCTTGGCTGCAGTAGGCTTTTTTCCTAGAGGACCTGAGAGTGCGGGGTGGATTGTATGGAGGAAGGCACTCCAGCAAGTAATCTGGACCCAAGCCATGAAAGGCTTTAAAGGTTATTACCAATACCTTGTGCCTGGAAACTAGCAGACAGCCAATAAAGTGGTTTTAAGATTGGTGTTATGTGGTCACCTTTAGATTTTCTGGTGACCAGTCTGGCTGCCATATTCTGAACCAACTGAAGTTTCCAGATTAGGCACAAGGGTAGCCCCATGTAAAGCATGTTACAGAAGTTGAGACACAAGATTACCAGTGCATTTACCCGATTCAGGTAGGGCCACAACTAGCATATCAGCAGAAGCTGATAACAAGCACTACTGGCTGTCACATCTATCTGAACTGACAACACATAATATAAAAGTTAAAAATTAACATTAAACTAATAATAACATTTGTTGTTCTTGTGTGCCTTCAAGTAATTTTTGACTTATGATGACTCTATCACATGGTTTTCTGGGGATGAGAATATGTGACCTGCTCAGGGTTAACCAGTGGGTTTCCATTGCTGAGCAGGGAATTGAAACCTGTCTCCAGAGTCATAGTCCAAAGCTCAAACCACCACCCCATTCTGGCTATCAGTAACAGAATTAAAAGCAGTTAAAACCCTGATCATTCATAAATAAATAAATAAATAAATAAATATTCTGAAAGGCCTTTTCCCCCCTTAGCAATCAGTATTCAAAGGCTTGTTGGACCAAACAATTCTTTATTTGTACATAGAAATATAGCAAGGAGGGCACTACCCTAACCTCTCTAGAGAGGGAGTTCCAGACCCTAGGAGTAGGAACCGTGAAGGTTTAAATACAAGAGGGTGCTAAAAAGTTCTCTACTTGACCCACATCCCCAAATCGGAATGTAATTTTTCACTGTAGATTGAAAGAGTGTTCTCTTGTATTCTTTGGGGCTTTCTAGATTGGCAGGAAAGTGTGACATGAAGTTGCCTTTTCCTTAATGCTTAGCAGCTGCACCACAGCCTTTAGATGGAGCTCTGCTGTTCTGCAGTTTTTAAAAAAGAAGCTGGGAAAACCAGCAACTTTTTAAAGGCGCCCCTAAATAACCAATTTACAAAATCCCAGCTCTAGTTTCTGGATTTTTTCCCCAAATCACTTCATGTCAATAAAAAGAGTGGAATTTTCAAGTGTTGAAACTCTGGGCCATCATGAAATTCCTGTTCCTGTCATACTCAACTGTGAAGATGTAGTGTGAGACCAAAAATGCAACACGGGCTGAGAGGCCTTCAACAGTGTCACCTCCTGAAATTGTTGAACCTGTTAATGTTCTAATTTTGGCAAATCAGTTAATTTCAGCTAAAACAATTGCTGAAACACTAGACACATCACAGGAATGCATTGGATTTATAATTCATGAGCAATTGACTCTACAGAAGCTGTCAGTCCAGTGGGTCCTGAAACATCTGAGTGCTAACTAGAAAGAAATTCAAGTGGATACCTCCAAGTTGATCTTGCAGCATTCCGAGTGAACCAACAAAACAGGAGGCTTACACAGTAACTGGGAAAAATGGGAGAAAAATAGGAAATGGGAGGCATTTCTGCAAGGAGAGGTATTTTGGATTCACGAATTAGCCTCAAGTAAACCTTTGGGTTTGAATTAACGTCTTGACTTACCCGTTTCTTTTACCAAAAAAAAGTATCATCATATATTTATAATATTTATAATATTTATAATATTTATAATATTTATAATATTTATAATATAATTCTTGGGTCTTACATGTTGGGAGATTTAGTTTTCTTGCAATATATTCATATTCCTTTAAGAAATCCAATACATGAATTAGCCACCTGCAGGAAATTTAGCAGTCTGTATCTTCTGAACTATAATCTGGAATTGAACTGTTACAACATTACTGAAGAAGACAATTAAGTCAAAACAGCCACAAAACTCCAGAAGTAGCTGGCTGCTACCAGAAATAGTATTGCTACTTGTATTAATGCTACCATTGCTTCAGTTACTTGGTATATACCACCACCTTGATTTTCCTACAGCTTTGAAATACCAGCACAGCAAAATCTTTGCATGGTGATTCATTTGGGTTTTCTGGTACACTGCCATTGCCGGGCTCTTCATTGAACTAGTTTTATTGGGATATTCATTCTTCATTATCTGTCATGAAGGCATTTGAATAAACAGAAGGACCTGTCTTTGCAGTACCTTATATTCCTGCAAGGTGTTGTTTGGTTGGACTTTATAATTATATTTATAATTGCTGTTCTCATATTGTAATTTCATCATTATTTCATATTCATTGAATTATCCAGTTATACATATATAATGATTTAGAATTGCTGTAGCATCCTTGTAGTTATTTATCTTGGTACTTTGTGATATATGGTATACCTACTACTTGGTTCTTTTCCCTATTTTTCTCCTATTTTTAACCAGCATTTTGAGTATGCCAGTGATTTTTTTTTTTGAAAGATTCATCACTGTTGGCATGGCTACATCACTATGATCCAAAAACAACCAACAGTCCTTGCAGTGGTGGCACTCAGATTCTCCGCAGCCAAAGAAATTTAAGATTCATAGGTCAGCAGGACAGGTCAAAGCCACAGTTTGGGGGGATAAGAAAGGTATTTTGATGATTGACTATCTTCAGAAGGGCCAAACAGTTAAGAAAGAATACTACTCCAACTTGCTGTGCCAATTTAAGAAGGCACTGAAGTCAAAATGGTGAGGGAAGCTGCAGAAAGGTGTTTTCTTTTTGTAGGGCAACACACCTTCTCACAGGGCTGGCAAGGCTATTATCCATCCTACTCACTACATATTACTCCATATGACTATTTTCTGTTTCCAAACCATAAAAAGAGTTTGAAAGGCAGGAAATTTTCAGATAATTCAGAGGTGATAGAATTAGCAGAGCAGCATTTCAGTGACCAGACTTCAGGATAAGCATATGTGTATGTTTATGAATATGTATATGTATATGTTTTGGAAAGGTTAAAGAAACTTGAGAAACAATGTGCCAAGTGTGTCAAACTTCAGGGTTAATATATTGAATATCATGTATGTTTCATGGCTCTAGGTCATTCCCTTCTTGGTACAGCCGAGAACTTTTCAGCAGCCCCTTGTATGTGTATATAGACATGTTTTTTATCACCAAATCTACATTTTTAAAATATATTCCAGTATGTTTTTAAACTGAAAATTAGTTCACAACATTTGGAAGAGGAGAAAACCCAAAAGATAGTGTTCTACCTCACATTGGTAGGAAAAGCTTGACACATGTAGTGTATATTGTAATTGACAAATAATTTCTGAACCTCTGGCAATGCTGTGGGTTCTGGTGATAACATCATTTCCATCTTTTCCCCTTCCATGAAACCCACTCACCCACATTAAGGGAGATGTTTTGGTTCAGTCCTAATGTGTGAATGCTCAGGGACAAATCTTCCTGACGTCCAAATAAGATCCTGAGAAGTAGATTAGAGCTAAATTCTAAGATAGATAATAAACACACAGCATTTTGAAAGCTTATTGAGGTAGACATGTGCATAACTCACTAAGCATTAAAATGTCAAGAATGAATCAAAGCAGCCCTGCAAATCATGGATGTGCCAGAACTTGACAGTGGGCTTTGATACTCCAAACAACACAACAGCACAATGGCAGTATTTCAGTGGAGCTAAATTTCCACTGTCCTAAGTTACAAAACTTTGGGTTAGTATATGCCTCTCTTCATCATTTTCCATCAGTGTTATTTTCAATTTTTTTATTTAAATTCATTGGATACTTATGTGATGTCTGAATTCAAGTGCATGTTAGAATTGCCATGTACAGAATACCCCATTTCCCGAAATTTTAGGGTTGAAATTTTTTACCAGGAAGCAGGCCTTTGTGACATCACAGTGGCAGAGCCGGCAAAAATAGGAAAGCAGACTCTGAGTCACATGGTTGTAGAAAGGGCCATGAGAACAATCTGGGTAAATGAGACCAAAATTGGGTATAATATAACAAACCAAGGTATATAGCAACCAGAAGCTGGGTGGCAGAAGAACATTTTTCATCACCTGGAGAGACAGCAAAATACAGCAGCAGCCACAGCTGATGGCCAGACTCATGCAACAGGAGAGATCATGAGTTCTGATTCCAACACTCAACTCCTTGCTTAATAATAATAATAATAATAATAATAACAACAACAACAACAACAACTTCCTGCCTCTGTCAATTGGATTGAGGCAGGATTACAACCTGAAAATACATTAATAAAAGCTATAATAAAAATGACCACAATATGATATATAAAAACAACTCTATCATTCATTACAAGACAATAAATTTACAAAATCCTCATAGTCATAGGAGTGGAGCAGTATTTCATATTGGATTAAATGTATATGCCCACCAGAAGAGATACATCTTAATTGCCTTCCTTAAGGTGATAAACCCTTAGAGTGTCACCTCATGTGGTCCACACACACACACACACACACACACCAGTGATGCCACTGCTTTATCACATCAGGCTCATAAGGTGTCACAATTGTGTTAATCTAGGAAACACAAACATACCAAGCTGAGAATTGTCATTATGTCACAGCTCTTCCAAATCCCAATGGTTCTATTTCTGTTCTGACTTTTTTCCTCTGCACCCTGCCCTGCCTCCCTGCCCTAATGTCTTTCCAGCATGCATTTTGGTCTGTATTTGTTATTATTTTTAGTACAATTGCACAAGAATGGAAATCCATCAGGTAAAACAATAATATATAAATCAGCTACCAGACAGATACAGCATCATATGGAAAAGTATGGCCACAGACACTACTATCCTGTTCTAATTCCACTTTTCAAGACTTGTGTGAAAGAGTTCTTGTTGAACGTTTTGGCTGTCATTAAGCTCTTCAGATGTTTCTTCTGGTGAAACTTCTGAATTTGCTTTGGATAACATTCAGTAAGATTCTATAGGATGACTTGAAGCCTCTCCCTTCCATGTTCCTACCCTCAAAAAATCCAATTCCGTTTATCATAATAATTTTAGATCTCCATCTTCACTTCAGATCAGTCCTTTGGAAAGCATTCAGACCCCAGATCTGGGGATTAGATAACCGAGGAGGTTTCTGCATGTGCCTTGGTTTGTAACAGAAAGGCAGTTCAGTTGCATCGGAAGGAGAAGGGAACAAGGCTAGCTTGAAATGCACCAAGGACCCAAGTTATGCCAGGTTTGACAGACCCCATTGTATCTCCCCTCCACCACATTAGGCAAAACCTGATTTTCATTTTCATTTTCTATTTAGACTCCTCTCCTAATTTGAGACCTAAATTGGTAGCTGACTTCATTTGTGTGTAAATCTGGCACCAAGAAGGGGATATGCTTGAAACCAAGAAGTTAATGGGGTCCAGATGGGGAAGGGTATGGGGAGCCATATGGAGCCCTTGGGCTGATAGTTGCTTGGCCTTCCTCTCCTATAGAGTGAGAAATTGTTGACTACACAGTGTGTCAATCAGTGCTGAAAATGCTGGGAAGTAAAACAGATCACCAGCATTAAGCCTGAAGTTGCAAGGAAAAAAAAACCCAGGCAAGTGGGAATGAGTCTGAATGATTTTTTTAATACTAGACTTTCAGATTTGTTACTGCCAGAGAAAGCTTCTGGAGGCTGCGGCATTCACACTTGCTCTTGCTTCAGCTGCTGAGACCCCTCCTATCAATTATGGGAAAAATGCTTCTTATTTGAAAAGTGTTAATTGAACATGGTGGGAAACAGCAGCCCAGGGGAAAACATGGGATCAGACATGGGGGAGGTGGGTGAACAGGCTAAAATCAAAGGCAATGAAAACATATTATGAAATGTATAAAATGCAAAAGAAGAAAAACATGGACAAGCAAGGGGACGAAAGTGGGGTAAAGATGCATTTTAGAGATTTTTGAGAATAACAATAATGAAAAAAGATGAATACAGGTTATCCAAATTAATATGCTTGGTGGCAGCTTTCTTTGCCTACAGTAATAATTAGGAACTAAATGCCTAAGCAACATTTCTTTTGAAGCTACATAAAAACCATATGCAAAATGTAAATAGGCCAATTACTATGTTACTTTAAGTGTTTAAATATATTTTACACTTTTCTTTTACTCCCCCACAGTATATCGGAATCTTTTATTCCCCTACAGCCTGTGTTTGTGTGTGTGCATAGTATTGTTAATTGAACTATTTTTTATTAATAATTATATATCTAGAGAGATGGGAGGATTGTCCAGGCTGCTTTCCTAGGGCAAAACACCACATAACCCCACCAGCCCTCTTCCTAAGGTACTTAGGTTTAATTTCCCTGCCCCAAGGTACAAGCTCCTTCTGGATTTTCCCACTGGATCAGATCTCAGAATCATTGCCACTCCTTATAAAATTTTATTTCCAGTTCCCAAATTCAGCTCTAACCCCCGAGCCTCAATTTCTTTGATACTTGGAGTTGCAGTTTAGGCATTTGAGCATAGACCTTCCACCCCAATCAAAACATATCCCATCCTTAAAAGGGGATGTTTAAATAAAGAAAAGGAAATACTTTTGATCTGAGGTTGGGAGATGTTACAAACAACTGCAGCATATATTGTCAAAGAATTATTTGGTCTAGATAGGCTTTTGGTCTGGATTTAACATGACTCTTCTTATGTTCTTAGATTCTGTCATGAAAACAAAGATGGGAAGGTCTTGATACAGAGATGTAGTATGACCTGGATGTGGTGTTAGTAGAATATCCTAGGTGAAATCACTCTTATAAGACAACAGGGACAGTACACCATCATAGCCAATCAGAAATAGCAATACAAGGACTAATAATTCAGTTCTTGCATGCCTTATGATTCCCATTTGTTCATTCCATCCAACTACAGCTCACTCATCTTCATTTGCTTCTGGTTATTATTCCTGCAGCTTCTGTATTTACCTTTCTGCCCATTATCACTGGGTTTATAATCCTATCAGTACTACATAGGAGTTGAGAGGAAAACAGTGACCAGGGATACCCCAGTCAATCAGCTTTGTTGGCATTCTCATGGCATAGATTCTAAAGAGCAATTTTCTGACTTAGCCTTTGTGAGATATGATGAAGAACCTAATTCCACTCCCCCACCACCACACAGGTAAAGTAAGTAACAAAGATGGGGTCATCAACTAAATACCATAACAACAAAAGGGGGAACATTTATAGAAGTTATCAAATACCATCATTAGCAGATGATGGGATTATAAAGATAAAAGGACCCCCCCCCCCAAGTTTATAAAGAGATATACTGCCAATTTTCTGCTTTTCCAGAGCACTTGTGGCTTTGAAAGTGGCACTGACTGGGAAGCAACAGACAGGCTTTCTTCTTTTCTTCTTCTTACTGTGCTTCCAGCCTGATATCAGCTTTACCTGCAGTGACAGACAATGGGAAGTATGGCTCAGTGTGTGCCAGATGTCACATTGCTGATGCCAGCATCAGTTATGTAATTTCCCACCTCCATATCCTGGAAGCAAGAAATAGGGTCAGTAATACCTCTTCACCCCACAGTGGTTTCACTGCCTTGCTGCTTTTTATATCTCTATGTCTTGTTCCTCAATGTCCATGTCTTCCTTGGAGGAGACTACCTAAGACAAAGAAGGGGAAAAAAAGAATCAGGATAACAGATTCTATTTTGACCTGAAAGAGGCTGGTGGGGCCAAGCCTAGTCTTTACCAGGCAATAGCTATAGATCAAAAGGAGAAAGAGACAGTATCATTCCACATCTTGGGTGTCATAAATTAGAGTATATGGAGCAAAAGATCAAGCAATATCTTACTCCACTTTAAATACAGAACACTGAACTAAAGAACCCAAATGGGCTGAATAACTCCTAGCTATAAATTAACTCAGGCCAGGCCTTTCTGTTGCCAAAAAACAATATTTTCCAATTCTCTGTGCAATCTTTTCTGACATTTCTAGCTTCTTGACTCTCTGACATTTGGTATCTGCTTTTGGACTAAACGTTCTGGCAATTTTCCTCTTGGTTGCTTTCTTTCTTTGAATCTTGGACTGTCTGGACCATTTTTCTGTTTGTCACCCAATGCAAGCCATGGGACTGGACTGTCTCTCCTCTGCCAGTTCTTGTGGACTATAGGAGTGATCAATAGGCTTTAAACATGATGTTGTGGTTGATAAATCAGTCATTAAGCTAATAACTGCACAAGCTATGTGAGGAGTTTTACGGTATCTCTGTTTCTAGTAGCAATGTGATTGGTTCTTGTTATTGCTCAAATCATCAATGAAAATGAGTCATGGCCATTTAATTAGCAGTCCCAACAAGTTCAGTGGCATGTCTGGTGTTCAACAGCAGCAGCAGCAGCTCTCCTTCCCATTGCTTTCACAAATGTTTGGTGGGAGCTTTCCTGAATTTACTGGTCTGTAGTCAACATCTTCTTTTTCTTTCCATGTACTTCATTCTCCCTGAGTGGAAGACACTATTATCCTCTTTATGTGTATAGTATATTTCAGAGTAACAGACGTGTGCTGTTGTTGTGTACTTTCAAAGTCATTTCTGAATTATAGTGACCCAAAGGTGAACCTTGCATAGGGTTTTCTAGGGGTCAGAGTGTGTGACTTACCCAAAGTCACCAGGCAGGTTTCCATGGCCAATCAGGGATTAAAACTCTGATCTTCAGAGACATAGTCAAATGCTTAAACCACTACACCACACTCCTTCTCATGTGCTAGGGTGTAAAACCCAGAAGTCATACCTCCAGTGGGCTTCTCATCTGTTTCTGTTGGTACTTTCAATGAGAAAATATCAATCTCAAATAAGATCACTAGGGGGAAGTGAGGGAAAGAGGTCATCCATTTCTTCTTCCAGAGATCCTTTTTCAGGTTTTTTCTTATGACAGGTGAAGAGTTGGGGACAAGGCTCTCCACTTCCTACCAATGAAAGAAGATCATTAGGTGCACATGTACACGCATGTAGGCATACCAGAGTTAGCATCACGTGTCCTCCAGGCTGAAAAGGTTATATATCTTTGACCTTCTGGAAAGAATGGTCCCCATGTAGTAAATCATATGCACATCTTTAGCACTGTATCCTACTGTTATTGTTGCAACCATCAGTATACAGTGAAACAGGTTACTACAGCTACCCTAGCAATTATGTATCTTATGTGCAATTAAAACTCTCTGCAATTAGTTCAGCAGGGCTTTTTCCTCCCCTCTGATGTTCTTTGAAAGAACAGAAATGGGTGATCACCTGTGTGAGGGTTGCACTGAAGATTAATGTGGCTGAGAGACTAATAGGTACATAATTAGAAATAGTAAATCTTCCGTTTCCTATTGGTAAGTTTTCGCTATGCATTAAAAATGCAATACCTTGTAAGCAAAAATAATGAGCATGAGAATGGAACAGTTTTATTACTCTTTACTGATTCAACGCATGTTTTGTTATTATTATTATTATTATCTGATATCAGGGAAAGAGTTGTCTATGAAAAGAGAAAAATGCCATCCTTTAGGTTTAAACATTATTTATTTGTTTGTTTAGAGAATTTATTTTTTGCTATTCATGAAAAGCTTTTCAAATGCCTCCCATAAAAAATTTAAAAGACCATAAAATAAGGCACAAAGGCAAATATTGAAGAATAGCAATTCTAAGGTAAAAACAAAATAAAGCAAAAGTTTTACTCCACTCATCTCATACAATCAAGTTGACCAAAAACTTTGTGTATAATAAGCAATGTGTAGAGAGAATGTGTAACAAATCACAGTACTGCAGCCTATCCTGATTATGTTTTGCTGAATATTCCCATTGTCTGAGGCAAAAGGAACAAAAGTAAAGAAGAAGAAAAAAGCACCCAATGTTTAATATACACAATATTCTGTACCAAACTGTTAGGGAATATCAAAATGCTTGGTAAGTAGTCTGGGAGGTACTCATAAGCTTGCACTTCCTTAGATCCTAAGTGAGCCTTTTCCTTACAGTAGAAAAGGCAGAACTCAGCACAAGAACAGCTTCACTGAAAAGAGGCATTTTCAAGCTTAAACATGTTTGCTGTGTGTCAGCAACATCCATTAATAGCTGTGAAGGCCTTTCAGAGGCTTTTCTCTGGTTGTCCTCATCAAAGTACATGAGAGAAGTGACCAAATGATCTTTCAGTGGCGATATCATGCATATGAAATGCTCTCCTCAAAGAGGTTTGCTGTTCACTGGTACAGTGGTTTCTGTTACGTGAAGATCTCATCCCACCCCTAACCCCGATTTTTTTAGTTTTAAAACCATTGGTCATTGCTTGAACATATCTGAAAAACCATTTTTGTTGTTGTTGTTGTTCACTCCTTCTCTAGCCAGTTTCAGCTCATTCTGAGATTGAGCTTTCCTTACACTATTGATTCAAGTTTGGGCTAAACAGTTGTACTCCTCCTTGGTCATTTGTTCTTCCTTGCACTATCTATACATGTTGTTTAGATATTCTATAACAAAGCTAGAGGTAGCTACAGCAGTATTTTTTTTAATTTTTTTTTGGCTAAGACAATTGGGGAGGGCAAGACTCACCCCCTCCTCAGCTCTAACCCCTAATGAGTTAAGTACAAATTAATTTTGAATTTTGAATTCAGTACATGGCAATTGAAGTACAGTGGGCCCTTTGTATCCACTGAGGTTTGGTTCAAGGTTCCCTCATGGATACAAACATCTGTGGATGTTCAAATCCCATTAAATACAATGGTGTAGTAAAATGGTGTCCCTTATACAAAATTATAAAATCAAAGTTTACTTTTTGGAATAAACACAAACACACACACACACATCCATGTCAGAAACAACTTGAAAGCAAACAACATGGATCGGTTCCTGAGGCATTGGCCTGGCAGGCAGTCGTGGAAACTGTTTTTACCTCCTTAGAACTTCCATCTTTTATAATTGTTTTTATTAACTGTGATAAACTGTAGTTTTTGATGTTTATTATGTTACATAGATTATGTTTTTTGACATACTGTAATTGTTATCTTTATAGTTTTTCTGTCACATATTATGCTTATATTTTATTTGTCTAATATTGTTTTGATGTGGACTTGTGCCGAAGGGTTGAGGAAAGGTTTTTCCATGTACCTTGTTTAATTTGTACTATTCTTATGTTTTCCTTGATTGCCACTGTATTGATATTGTTTATTGTTTTGTCTGCCTTATATGGCTGGGGGGCTGGGAGGGGATTAATTTGTTTTTATTGTATTTTTTGCTGTACTCCACTGTTGTTAGCTGCCCGGATTCCTCTTTGATTGGGCGAGATACAAATAAATTATTATTATTATTATTATTATTATTATTATTATTATTATATTAAACAGGAATAGCAACAACAACAACAATGCACACTTTTTTCCCCAAGCCATGGATGGCTTAATGGAAGGCTGACTGTAAGCTGAGAACAAAGGAGGAAAATGAGAGGAGGACAAAGAAGCTGGAACACTTTAAAAGCAGATAAGAAAGATGAACAGTAGAGGATTAATATTTCCTTACCAGCACAGCTTAAGGGTATAATTTCATTGATCTTGAAGATTTCAGGCTGAATGCAATTCACACTTAAGAAAGTACACAGTTATGGACTACTGCAAATTCCTTTTTTAATGGTTTCACATTTCAAAAGCAAAATGTAGTTATTACAAAGGTGTACAAAACATTATATAACTATGTTTTAATAATTGTGGGGAATACAGACAAGCAATAGGTACAGTTTTTAAAAAATGCACACAACAATATGCACATGAAAAATACATCTCCTGGTGCAATGGATTTTATCCTTTTTTAAAGAGAGGAGGCAGGGAAAAGAGGAAGATGGTAGATATACAAGTGTTACTGATGTTCACAATTCTCTAACCATGAATTATTCCAGAATATTTATTTACATTATTTCTGCACAGGATCAATTTTCTACATGGTTTCTACTTTTGACATTAGACAAGCATGAGAAATCAAACAAATTGAATTGTTTTTGTTTGTTTGTTTGTTTGTTTGTTTGTTTTTAAAGGAGTAGAAGGGATGTTCTGATAACCACTCTTCTATTCCAAGGGACTGATATCACACCAACCAGCTATACCACCTGCTCTCCAAACCAGGAGCCCATTCGAGGATCGTTCACATATGTATCAAACTATACAGGCAGAAATATTCTCTGTGAGGAAGAATCCTGAATAAATCAGACTCTTCTCATTCATGGAGGAAGTCTATGCATGTACATTGGTCTACACCTAGGACATTTTCTCATTTTTGCTGAATGCTTGATAAACAGGGGGGCATATTCATCATTAGGAAGCAATGGGAATCCAGGTCACTCTGAAACTGCCTCTCACTTTGAATGTGTAAAGGAGTTTGTCTGATATCAGATGAGAAGACATTTTCGAATGGAGGAAAATCTGGTGCAAATTGAAGCTGATAGTCATCATACAAATGGAAAGGTGTTCCTTGACAGGCTGAACATTTGTGTTGTCCTGGAGTGTTCAGGAACAGTCTAGCTGCTAAGGGAGAAAATGTGAGCCCACAGGGCCTAAGAAAATGAAGCATACTTTGTAGATGGTATGAGATGGTTTGAGCCAGTGTAGCTTAGCGGTTTGAGCATTGGAATGTGACTGGAGACTAGAGTTCAAATCCCAGCTTGGCCATGTAAACCCACTGGATGATGTTGGGCAAGTCACTCTCTCATCTTGAGTGGATGGCAATAGCAAACCCTGTCTGAACAAACCTGCCCAAAAAACAAACTCCTGGAGCCACTTTTCTTATTTACAAGGCTCCCGCTTTGTTCCCGCCATGCAATCATAACCGGAGGAGCCTCCATGAGCCCTTTTCTTATTAACCATTTATCCTGTTAATAAGAAAAGGGCTCCAGGGGGCTCCTCCAGTTATGATTGCATGACGGAAACTGAGCGGGAGCCTCAATTCCACTTCCGTAGTGCCACAGAGGATCACACCCATGGCACTTCCATGATGTTTGGGGTATGTACAATGTCATTTATCACACTGAAGAACCTCCGTGTGCAGTGTTGCATAAAGTGAGCATAAACTTCAGTGTCAATTTACTTGGGATTCCATCCATGAAGTAACATTCCTGTGAAAAAGTAAAGCATATGTTAAGAAGATGCTCTCGAGTGCACTTCATTTGCATTTGGCACAGTTTGCTTTTCCCTTTCTAAATAATAATAATAATAATAATAATAATAATAAATTTATTTATTCCCTGCCTCTCCATTGAGATGGAGGTGGCTTATAACATTAAAATATAAATGCAATACAATAAAATCTCCCATAAACCCACCCACTCATCCATCATAAACCCAAAATTAATAAAAATAATCATAATAAATAATGCAATTAAAATTGTTAAAACAAAGCAAACAGGGTAGTCAATGGGAGGCGAATGAGTCATTAATCTGGGAAGGCCTGTTGGAAGAGATCCGTCTTGAATGCTTTTTTAAAGAATTCAAGATTAGTAATATACCAGATCTCCCCTGGCAGGCGATTCCATAACCTGGGAGCAGCAGATGAAAAGGCTCTCTGGGTAACCATAGCCAACCTAGTTTTTCTGGCTGCAGTAACTTGTTCCCAGAGGACCTGAGTGAATGAAGTGGATTTTATGGAAGAAGGCGATCCCACAGATAAGCTTGGCCAAGCCATGAACGGCTTTAAAGGTAATAACCAACACCTTGTTCTGGGTCACCTCTAGATCCCTCAGTGACCAATCTAGCTGCCATATTTGGAACTAGTTGAAGTTTCCGAACTAGGCACAAGGGTAGCCCTAGCATTGCAGAAATCAAGTTGTGAGGTTACCACAGTTTTTAGGTCTCCAGTCTCCAGGAAGGAGCACATCTGGCATATCAGCCGAAGGCGATAGCAAGCACTCCTGGTTGTAGCATCTATCTGAGCTGATATCTGAAGCAACAGATCCAGGAGTACTCGCAAACTGCAAATTTCCTTTAGGGGAAGTGTAACCCTGTCCAGGGCCGGTTGACAAACCTCCGTACCTGGGTTAGGGGCCCAAACGAGTCAGTCTGTTTTTCCTCATTCAGTCCATTACCGCCTTAAGAAATTAATTCAGAGGGGAGATGACATCCTTAGTTAATGCTGTAATCTGAGGTATGGAGAGATATATCTGGGTGTCATCAGCATACTGATAGCACCCCGCCCCATGCCTCCAGATGATCTTTCCCAGCGGTTTAATGTATATGTTGAATAGCATTGGGTACAGTATGGCATCTTGAGGGACAGCAAATTTAAGCCCCCTTTTAGAGGAGCAACTGTCCTCAAGCATCACCATCTGGAATCTGCCTGAGAGATAGGACTGGAACCACTGTAATACAGTGCCCCCAATCCCCAATTCTCCCAGACGTTCCAGAAGGATACCATGGTCAATGGTAGCGAAAGCTGCTGAGAGGTCCAGAAGTACCAACAGAATCACATTTCCACTGTCAATACTTATGCAAAGATCATCCAATAAGGTGACCATAGCACACTTGACTCCATAACCTGCCCTAAAGCCAGTTTAAAAATAACCCAGATAATCTCTTGCATCCAAGACTGCTTGGAGTTGAAGGGTGTCTGCCCTCACAATAATTTTGCTTAAAAACAGAAGATGTGAAACTGGTCTATAATTATTCATGTCCAAGGGATCTAGTGAGGACTTTTTCAGAAGCAGCCATACTACTGCCTCCTTTAAACAAGATGAAAACTGGCATTCCTTAACAGATGCATTAATAATAAGTCCCAGATGAATCTTAAGTGCATCTCCTCATTGAACTACTAGCCATGAAGAATAAGGATTGAGAGGGCAGATTGTCTTCTTCACACTACCAAGAAGCTTTTCTATATCCTTGGTACTCACAGACTTAAATTGATCCAGTATAATCTTATCCACAGAGTTGCTGGATGCTTCACCCATCATCTCTGCAATAATACTGGCATCCAAATTGGCTCTTATTTGAGATATTTTATCTGCAAATGATCATTTAACATGTTATAGTGAGCTATTGTAGGATACAATGATAAGTTCGGGGGGATGGGTGACTGAGTCAAGTCCCTTACCACCTTGAACAGCTCTGCTAGACAAGAGTTTGGAGATGCAATACATGCAGAGAAGAAAGTTTTCTTTGCTGCATGTCTTGCCACTCCGTAGGAATAAAGAAATTCCCTATAGTGTGTCTTGTCTGACAAGAGTCAGGTTTTCCACAAGTCGTTGTCCAATCAGCTTCATATTTCTGAGATCTTTCATATACCAAGGGTTATGATTAGAAGCGGGTTGGAAAGTACGCTTGGGAACAATTGTGTCAATAGCCTTGGTAAGATTACAGTTCCAGGTATTGATCAAGGCATTGACAGGATCATCGACAACACCAAACATCAAACCCTCTAGGGCTTTCTGGAACCCAACAGTTTTAATCAGTCTTCAAGAACAAACCATTCTAATAGGTTCTCCACCTCTGATGGGGTGGATAGTGACCTTAAGTCCAACCTTAACCAAGAAAGGACCCATCCATGACAATGCAGTGATATTAGTTATTTCTACCCACGGTTGCATCTGTTCTGTACTAAAGATTGCATCAAGTGTATGATCTACACAATGTGTAAGCCCATAGATTAATTGGGATAGGCCCATGTTTGTCATGGATACCATGAACTCCTGAGCTGCACCTGTCAAATTAGTCAAACTGGACTGAAATGTGATGTTGAAGTCACCCAGAACTAAAAGCCCAGCTAACTCCAGCACCAATTCTGAGACCAGTTGTGTCAGCTTGACTAGGGAGTCTGTCAGACAATAGGGTGAGCAGTATACTAACAGAATCCCTAGAATATCTCTTGTCTTCAGGGTCAGTTAAATTGAAGTGGTTCATTTTCCAGACAGATATCCTTGTCAATGTAAGATTGTCTTTATAGACTAATGCCACTCCACCCCTTTGCCCACTTCCCCTTACCTGCTCACAAACAGAATACTTGGCTGGTAGGGCCTGGATCCAAGTTGTAACACTATCATCCCCCAACCAGGTTTCTGTAAAGCATGCCAGGTCGGCTTTCTCATCCATAAGAATATCATGGATAATATGGATCTTATTTTTAACTGACCTGGCTTTACACAAGAGTAGGGAAAAGTTCCATGGGTGGTTTGGTTCACTCTCCAGCCATCTTGTGCTAACAGGTTGAATGGAACATGAGATAGATTTTAAGCATTGATCTCTCCTTCCCTTTTAACAGTGTTTCACTCTGTTATCACCATATCTTCTTTTACCCTGCACAACACTTATTGTTCCCTGGTGATCATCTGTAACACCTAGTCATCCCCCACTAGAAGAAATTACTCCCCATCTGTCCTCGCTCCTTTTATTAAAGGTGGAGGGATTTTTAAATAAAAGTGAGCAGTTTTGAGGCTGCCGTGGCCACTTACTCCGCCTCCTAGGTTCTCCACAACTATGAAGCTGCCGCAGGTGTCCACTATATTAATTAAGAATAATGAGAATGATTTTAAAGTCATTACTGCCATTAGCTCCACCTCCCAGGCTCTCTGTTGCTTTGGTGGCTCAGCTGTTGTTGTTGGTGGCTGCTGGTGGGGTGCAAGGTTTTGAACCTACCACTCGCTCCACCTCCTGGGCTCTCCACCACTTCTGGAGCTCAGCTGTTGACTTCTGCTGCTGGCTTCTCCTCTTCCCAGGCACTGCTACTGGAAGCAAAGGGTGGTGGTAAAAAGCCAGCCTTTGAAAGCGAACAATCTGTTTGTGAGAGATTTTTGAGATGCATTTTACAAACGATTTGAGACATAAAGTAGAGATATATCTCTGTTGTCAAAGAATGTTGACCCCCATGTGAAATCACTTGTAATGATCTTATCCTAACATGTGTGAAGAAACAGAGTTTGCAGATGCTTCTGTAGTCCCTGCATTGCATGGGAGTTGCATTTGGTTTAGGAAAGGCTGTCCAAGCAATAATTTCTCATTGTTCTGCATAATGAATGGAGCCTTTGATTTTAGCAGACAGGGGAAAGACATTCTCCTTTTGCTGAATGTAAATGCAGTTAAAAAAAAACACATCACCAAACAGTTCCATTGTAATGGTATCAGGTATTCCCTTCCCAATTACATACAAATGCCAATGGGTAAAGCCAAGGGTTAGCCTTACAACCTTCACATTTTTACCTAAAGTTGTTTCCCCTCTTAGAGGAGGTAAACCTGCTGTTTTCTCAGACTCAGTCCAAAAATTATTCAAAGGAAAACAAGTACAAGAGAAAGTGACTTAGCAGCAGCAACACTGACACCACTGTCTATGCAAATATATATTCATATGTCCCCAGGAATCATAAACTCAAGCACATATCAAGTCTTTTAAAAACAAAAGCACTGTTTCACTTTTCTCATTGCCGGTAGGGAAAGCTACTTAGATCAGTCTCTAGGTGGTTTTCTATTCTAGATAGCATACATTAAATATACATATGTTTGTCTGTGCGAAAGGGTAACTATGGTGCCTGATTATGAATATGAGAAATCTACACTGTATATAAACCTTAGTTTACACAGTCTACTTAACTCATCTGAACAAATACATCCATTCTTCTTGCTTCATTACTAGATCAAAAGGGCAGGGAGGTGTGTAATAATAATTTTGAAAGGCTCATTTCGACTGTCCCCATAGCCAGGTCCCCAAAAATGATTCAGAAATATAGGCAGCTGGGTGGTTCCATGTCAACAGCTTAGTTCTAACGATTTTCTCATCTCCCAGGGGCCTTTATGTTACATAGTTATAGCGCTATATTTCCACTTTAATTGCCATAGCAACTTTCTATGGAATCCTGGGAATGACAATTCCAAACTCTAATTAGAATTAGAATAAAGGAGGGATATTTAGACTTCTCAGGCAGAGAGGTCCCCTAGTGCCTTACCAAACTACAGATCCCAAGATATGTTGCTATGGTCGTTAGATGGAATCAAAGTTCTATAACTGTGCAAAGTGAAAGGAGCTCAGGAGTGGGTCTTTCATACACCTAAGACATCCTAATTGCCTAGGCAAAACAGAGCTGCCCCAAAATACTTTGGATAACAACAGGGATATCTTATGTACTGCACTCTTGCTGAGATAATCCATTTTACCTCAGCTACTGTGAGGATTGCACTGGGGACCTCAGGAGGAACAGGGCAACTTTATGGAGGATGGCAGATGATTTCTACAGGTAGTTACAATGCCTGCCAATCACAAATCCTAGCATTCTCTGATCCTTCAAACTTCAACAGCAGAGTGCCAATAGGCTCAATGGAAATTAGATGTTACACACAAAGCTGTTAGACTCCCTGCCTCTGCTTAGGAGAGGCAATTAAGACTAGAGAAATGGCGGTGGCATCAATATTGAATGGGAGAAGATTTTTAATGCATTTATCTATAATCTATGTTGGAGTAATATATGCCAGTAATGAGAAAGAGAGAGAAAGGATTATCTTTCTTTCCTAGCTTCATGTCGGTGAAATCTATTTTAAAACTGGAATTTGGCATACATACAATGGGAAGGTGCAAGTAAACATCTCAGTAGTTGGCTTTTAAACCCATTAATTGATTTTAGTGAATGTGTGACTTCAATTGGTAACACCACATTGAACCTTTAGGTGCACACCTGGCTTCTCGGGAAAAAGAAGACTTCTCAAAAATGAAAGAACAATTTTCTCAGGATCAGGAAGCCTTGAAGCTAGGTTCAAATACCCATAGTTGGGCTTCAGTGTAGCTCTGGAGGACAAAGCTAATTTTGGGGTTTTACATCTGTGCAACCCACAATCTTGGCAAATCACACCAGTTTTTGACTGTGTATATATGAAAAACGTTAGAGAGAGATTGAGAGAGAGAGAATGGGAATGAGAATTGCCATTAACTGATAGGTCAGGGAAGGAGAAGGGAAGGCTGAATGGGCATAGGGGATGGTGGTGATGATGGGAAGAAAAACTAGTAAAAAAGACAAAGATTAGAAAGCACAATTGCTATTTTTATAGTGGTCTTATCGAGAATATAACTGTACCATCTGGTGTCTCTTCAAACCATAAGTTCACATAAATTACCACTTTTTATTTTTAAAAATAAGTGTATAGGGCTTTGTAGAAGCCAGGACATGAGGCAAAATATGCAATGGCTGTTCTGCCCAACAGTTTTATTTTGTTTGGTTTTGTTTTTTTGTGAGAAATGAGAACTTAGTGCCTTTCAATGTGTTTAAGCAATACGTGAAGTCACAGAGGCAATGCCACTATATTTTGAGACCTTAAAAATTTTAAGTGGTATAATACTCCAGTGATCTCTGCAGTACATTTGAACAAAAAGTATCCATCCACATTAACTGGCATTGCTATTCAAGGGTTAAAGTGGCAGGTCCCTATGGTGAATGCTAAAACAGCTAGATGCTTGCCAAGACTTTAAGCTTTCCTTGGTTTGATTAATAATTGTTTTGAAAGTTGAGTATTTTATAATTATGAGTTCCCTTCATATCATGACTTGGAAGATGTCTTAACAAGGATTTATCCATAAATACTTTATAACATGACAGTATAGCATACTAATATTTAAGTAAAAACATAATCACCATTATCACCATCAACAAAAGGATAAGCCACGTTATATAAAGTTTATTTTTTATGGTTTTTCCAGAGATTGAGAGAGGGAGAAACCAAGTGACTGAGATAGGGATGGAGAACCCATTTATATTCTAAAACTATTCTCATTTTTAAATCTTTCATTAAAGAGGAACTGCACTTGCTAATTAACTACATACTACCATGTCAAAGTTGTATTAACAAAAGCTGAAAGTTTATAGTGGTTCATTATTCCCCCAACTATCAAATTCTATCCCCTAGGGAATAATTAACTAGAAGCAACCATTTAAACTTTGCCTACCTGAATGTTATTATTAACTGATGCCCAAGAAGTAATTCTAGAAGATGCACAGACTGCCTGAGATCTGAAAATTACCTTTAGGGTCTGGGTAGTTCATAATGAAATCAAAGGGCAGTGTTTATATTGAACAACTGTGAATGTCTCTTGCTCATTTCCCAGTCCAGATTACAAGGTTTGGGACCTCATAACGTTTGCCTCAAAAAGAAGCCATGCATGGCAAATTCTAAATTTTTCATTGTCTCAGAATGAAATGGAGTGGGACTCATACTGCCCTCCAGATGTTGTTGGACTGCAAGTACCAGTGCCCTTAGTAAAGCCACTAGTTAAGAATTTGGTGTAACATCATCTGAAGAGCTACATGATTTCAGCAAGAGATGTGAAAGACAAGGTGAGAAAGGCAAAAACAAACAAACAAGCAAATAAAAACCCTCAAACCAAAGCCCTCTTTTTTTTTTTTTTTTGAAAAAAAAATGTTTTTAAAATATTATGGAATATTTTATTTTTGAGTGAGGCATAAATTGTTTAAAATACAGGTGATTAAAGTTAGACCTCTGAGCTGCATGAGCCCACTTTTTCATCCCTTGAAACACCTCATCAGTGCCCCACCCAATTTTAAAGAAAATATCCATACAAATTAGGGGCAATTTTAGCCTTAAAATCACACAGAAGCCTCCAAATGCATAAAAACATGCAAAAATACCCCTGCCCCCACATCTCTGTATTACCCCCTAAGTATCTCTGTTTTGTCAGCAGCCACTGAGACACCATTTTAAAATGGTGACATGAAGTGGTAATTTCTTCCAGCTGTCATTTTTAGAGTGACTACAGAGGAAAACAGAGGCATTAGGGTTTGGTTTTGGGGGATGTGTGGCATGTGAGAGGCAGGTGTCTGGAGGGAGAAATAGTTTATCTGTGGCACAAGATCTTCTAGAAAAATCAAGAGCCCTTTGTTCCACCTAGTGCATCCATCACCACAGCAGATCACTCAACCTGAGGTCAGAACAAGGCATGCAGCACATTATATATGTTTTAATGTGTACCCCAGTAGCTCATTGAGAGCCATACAACCTGGGATCGTCATTTTCTGGCACTATCTCTTGTTTAATTTTGGATTGTTTTATCACAGGGTTTTTATGGGAAGACATTCAAACATGATGTGCTGTGCCTCCTTCTGTGCACTACTAACAAGGGTTTTCTATGATGCTACTGTTGTCTCTGAGAAATCTGCCAACGGTGTCACCCCCACACTAATGCTGATGCACAGTTGTTGTTTGGCACATTTAATATGACTCCTCAGCAAAAGCCTGTCCAACATGGGAGACCCTACCAGCAGCACTGCTGCCATCAACATAACTTATTCACTTTTAGGAGCATGTAATCCCACCACCATGGAATAATTGTGCCATTGGTGAAATAGCTTATGTGCACCTGAGATGAAAAAACAAAAACAAACTATGTGTACCTGAGACCAAGCAAGAAAAATGTACTGAATTTTCAGTCATTTAGAAAAGTAGGAATAAGATTGGGAAGTTAATAATAAGGTGGGAAAATAGACACAAAACAGCAGTTCTCCAGTACAATATTCCGCAACTCATAATAAAGTGGATGCTGAGGAAGCTCAGTATTTCTTTGCACTGAGCTCTCCTTCCAACAAGTGGTTCTGCTTGTGGTTTGGGAAGGGAAAGGAAGTGAGAGCAGGGGAGACCCTATGGATGAAGAAGAAGTTGAGAAGTTGCTGTCAACTTTCCAGTAGAGTCATATAGCCAGGTGTGATATAATATAGTAAATACTCAGGGAGAATTTTAGCTTGTTCCCCTAATGTGATAGCTTCTCCATGCCATCAGGAAGCCTGATCAGTACTCCTTATTATGTGGATAGAAGAGGCTCTCTTCTTTAGACTGTAGGTCTCCATTTGAGAAAAGACAAAAAAGGGAAACATGAGTGGCACGCTTCGTTTCCTTTACATGTTTACTTACTACATAATAGAATATCCGAAGAGATCAGCCCCCTAACATGCTTTTCCAGTTCAGACTCAGAATTCCATTTCTCTCTAAGATGCTAAGCTATAGTCATATTTCAATTTCAATTTTTTTAAAAAAGCTGTCTATCCCTTCTCCCCCTCCCTCCAAGGAATCAAAACAATATCATTTGGTGATATCACCTAGGCTCCTTTTAACAAAGCTTCACAGAAAATTCCCCACTTCATACAGAGTAAATGTATTTATATGTACCTAGTTTCATGTAGTTTAAATAAAAGTTTGGTCAAATGTGCTGTTTTTAAAGAAAAAAATTAAAAGAATACAGCCCTCCCTTCCCTTACATGGGGGAACCATTCCAGACCCCCCTCCCCCGCATATGGGGGAAATCACATATACTTGCGTCCCATTGAAAATAACAGGGCACATGCATATGGTGCTGCATGGTGTGCGTGCCACAGGCGTATGTGCCATTCATTACATTGTGCTTCAGCTTCAGCGTATGCTGAAAGCTGCGGATGGGGAGCCCTCATATGGCATGGGCTTACTGTACTTTAAAATAAATAAATAAATAAAAATATATTTTTAAAAAGTAAAAGTTATTTTTAAACAACAACAACAATAATTCTAGGGCTTCCCCTTTCTCCTTCCTTTGAGCCTCACTCCATTCTTTGCCATTCTAAAGAAGCATTTCTTCATCATTCTAAAGAAACACAGGAGAATGCCATAGCCCATCTTTTTAAAGGCCGATTATTGGGGAGCAATGGTATCAGCTCCCTTAGAGTGTTACGTGCTGCAGCCCACACATCCTGGGGTAGTGACACCTCTGTGTGAAGTCATGACAATTCAATTCTTATAAAGTTTCCACAACATAAATAGTATAGTAGGCTGGAGACAGAGCCTGAAATTATTTTCATCATTCAAAATAGGTTGTAACCTATACCAAACCACTTCCTCTTTATCTATACTAAGTGGATGACCCATTTTGGTTGCTCCATTCTGATTTAAAGCTTCTACAGTTTCAGCATACTAATAGGTTGCCTCCCTCCATTTATTCTGAAAAATTGTGATTGATGAGATCAATTCAAATGATATATTAAAAGGGGAGTTAAGTTCTAATAAAAGGGGCAAAACACATGTGGATCAAGTTGCAGCATGCCTTCCTGATGAAACATTTCCCTCTTTGTATTTCTGTCCCCAGAATGAAATAGCTTATCCTGAGTGGGGGAAGGAGGAGAACATGAAAATATTATATCTTTCCTAATTAAAGGCATACTGCTGCAGTTATTGAGGCCAGCTGGTGCTTCCATTTGACATCTGTCAACTATATTACTTTTCTGCTGTATCTGGCAATGTGTTGCTTCACACTAAAGTATTACAAATGCCTTGGTTGGGCCACAACTCAGAGAGTCCAATAAGGTGTACACAAACAACATCTCAGTTCTTTGTAACTATGCTTCTCTTCCCTCCCCCAAATTATATTGTAAAGAATTTGGAATTCCCCAAAGTCCTGCAGTGCATTTTCAAATTGTGACTGGAACTGCTTAGTAATAAAAGGTATGCAGAAGTTTATGGGTTTGTTTATTTGTGGGGTTTTTCAACAGTTATGGCCACAAACAGTATATGGTCACTTCACTTCTTGAAAAAAGAAGAGGAGAGGAGAGGAGAGGAGAGGAGAGGAGAGGAAAGGAAAGGAAAGGAAAGGAAAGGAAGAAAGCATTGCACATTACTGTGATATATCAGTTGTGGGAGAGATGTATCAAATAAACGTATCTTTCCTGGAGGGAAAACAGGTGTAAATCAGTTAAAATGTTTGTCTGGGAGCTGGCAGTTTATCACCTAGGTGATGATCCCTTTATATTTTTACTTTGCTGTGTGAAACATAAAACAATTTGGGATGACAGGATGACAAAATGCTGCTTCTCCCAGCTGAAATCTCTAGCCTCTGTGCGATTATGACTTAGATATATTTTACATTCGAGATTAGCATCTGCAAATCCCAAATCCCAGCATTAAGGCATTAAATAGCTGTTTGTACATTTGGCAAGGGAGGCTTTCCATTAATTTTTTTAAACACACACACACACACAAACACATGCTGCAGCAACCTGCACAAAATATAGAAGATTCATATCTAAAAGGGACTAACAATAACACTATGTAGGATGCTTCACAGTTTATATTTTGCATAGAATACATCAGGGGATAGAGTTGTTTTCTAATCCAGCCTCTTGATGGAACTGGCTATCTTTTCAAAGGCGCCAAGCTGGAAGTTAATTTTGTTACAAAATAAAATGAGTTTGTGCTGTGTAGCGTCCACATCTGTTTAAATCAGGCTGGAATCAACATGCTGCTCTGAGAATCTGTGTAAACACCTTGATTCACTAACAGCTCATAAACCCAGCATTAGAGCCAATCTGTTCTGTCAGAATAATCATTTGAATACAAGAAAAAAGGTAGGTGACTCATACTGAGTCTATCAAGCTCAATAATATCAACACTGACTGGCAGCAATTATCCATGATTTCAGGCAGACCTTTTCTTTTCTCTTTCTTTCTTTCTTTCTTTCTTTTTCTTTTTGTAGCTGTACATTGATCAAATATGTAACTTTTCCCCTATTTGATTTTCAAATGGAAAAAAAAATTGCAAAGTTTTCAGCCTGGGGAGTACACAAAGCATTGTTGTTGCCCCCCCCCCCCCACACACAAAGAACACTACTCCATGAATAAGGGATAGGGTTTTGTTTTTCCCTGTGGGCAGATTATTTATTTTATTCTATTTTATTGTGACTAGGGGTGCAGCTAACATGTAGAAATAATACAGCTTGGTATCAATTTATGAGTGGTAGCTCCAGCCTATGGAATTCTTGGATTTGTAGTTTTATATGGTCTTCTGCTTTGTCTGCCAAATAGTGCTAGTGATTCCCAAAATTACAAATCCCAGGATTCTGTAGGATGAGGCCATGGCAGTTAAAGTGGTGTCAAATTACATTATTTCTACAGTGTCAAATGCACCCATAGTGCAAAATCTGAAAAAGTCTTGCCACAATTGACCACATCTTGATGAGGTCTCTCATTATGTCTCAATATCGTGACCTGAATATTCTTTATTTCCCAAATATGGAGATGCTAGGAAGGGAACCTGGGCCCTTGTTAACGTAGCACAAATGGCTCTACCACTGAACACCATGTTCATCCCAGATTTCAAGTACAAGTCTCTTTAGAGATCTTAATATTCCAAATCCAAATGAATATAGTCTGACAATCATTAGATCCCGCATGTGCCTGTCTGAAGATTACAGTCGGTCCTCTGTGTCCCACCAGTAAGATCAGTAGACCAAGTTGGCAGATTTAGGCACCAAGTTAACACTGGATTGTTCATCAAAGCCTTTGGGCCTCATGATTCATCTTAAATATGGTTGTACATAACTTCTAAATATTTTCAATCTATTTTTAACTTATTAAAGTTTTTAATATGCTTTTAGTTTATTTAATTATCAGTTATTTAAGTAACAGTTTAGCAGTTTAAACAGTTAAGTCAAAAGGTTTAAAGGAGTAAAATAATTAAATAAGCTAAAATGTATCAAACACCAATAATAAGTTAAAATATATTTTAAAATTATCTGAAGTTAATATTATTTCTAAGCAACCCTGAGAAATCTGATACAGGGCACAGTATAAATACAACAATAACAACAACATCAATAATGCCAGAATGAGAGTCGAAGAATGTTCATAGATTTTCTTATCCCCCATAAGGATAATGAAGACAGCCAATCTAATAAAAGGTTCTTCACTGCAAATTTTCTTAATTTGATTTTTTTTCAATTTTTTTTATTGTTAAAAAAAATATTGGCAAAAGCACTATAGCTGGTCACTTTCAAAAGTCAGTGCTTGTGCAAAAAGCTTTTTTAAAAAATACATGTGTGTGTGTGCAAGCTTGCAAAATTCCTTTTTAAAAAATCATGTAATTTGGCCTTTCTGGGAATGCACAAAACAATATGCGTGTTTTAATATATGAAATTTAAACAGTGTATCATTGAAAAGGTACACACACACATTATTTAGACAACGAGAAAAACTTGAATAAATTAGGTGAAAATGGGGAAATGGCACAGAAATGTGCACAAACTGGTGAAACTAAAACTGAGAAATATTCACATCACTAGAAAGGGAGAACAATCACTTAGTTAACACAGAGATGATACATGTTACACTACTTCATCCTTTAGTGAAGAAGGAAAAAAAAACTGTCTTCATTTGTTAAAGAAGTGAAGTCAATTTTTTTATTTGGTTTCACCTCTCCTAAAGCATTCATTTGTCACCATCCTTTCCATGGGACTGCAACAAAAAGAGAGGTGAGATACTTGGGGCCTTTTAGCTTTTCTGGGAGCCTTGGCTATTTGACACTTCTCCTAGAACTTTCTTCTTCTTTTGCCATTTGATCTGATCATGAAATGTTTGCAAAGCTATGTGAAGATTCCATACCTGAACTGGCTTATGTTCTGCCTTTCCACTAAAAATAGCATTCAAGACAGTTAACAAACATCATTAAAAAAATTAAAACAACTGGACCTTTGAAACTATTACAATTATCAAAAGGCCAAAAGAACAAACTAAAAAGGTGCGCCTTAACTATTTTCCTAAAGGCAACAAGAATTGGAACTTAATGCATTGCCAAGGAGAGGACATTTAACAATCTGGTAGCAATACAGGAGAAAATTCTGTCTTGCATGCTATTAAGTAGGTTTCCATATGTTATGGGGTCTTTCCCGGGATCTTAACAGCTAGGCAATTTCACTATAAAATAAATGATTCTTTTCAGATAGCCAACTCCAGGTTGTTCAGGCCTTTAAGGGTTGAAACTAACACCTTGCTTACTCCTGGTCTGTTTTTCCCACCTGCAAACTTACAGCCTCTCCATATGAGAAAAAAAAGAATCTTTGAAAATCCCAGGTTTTTCCCCATTGTTGTTGTTGTTGTGTACCTTCAAGTTGTTTCCAACTCATGGGGTTTTCTTGGCAAGATTTATTCAGTGAAGGTTTGCCATTGCCTGCCCCTGAGGTTGAGAGCATGTGACTTGCCCAAGGTAACCCAGTGGGTTGCATGGCTGAGTGGGGATTTAAAACCTGGTCTCCACAGTTTTTATTTTGGAAATCCACATGATGTTTTCTTCATCCCAAAGTATTTCCTGGGAACTCTTGGCATAATCAGGGACTTTTCATTCCTGCTTCCCAGCTCAGTTTAAATTAACTCAGTATTTTCCAAAATACACTTGTTCCCTGTATCCATGGATTCTCTATCCATTTTTTCAAGCACCCATAGCTTGAAAAAATTCCAAAAAAAGTATCAATTCCAAATTGCAAACCTTGATCTTGCCTTTTTATGTAAGGGACACCATTTTACTACACAATTGTATTTAATGGGACATGAGCACCCAAGGATTTTAATATCCATGGAGGGTCCTAGAACCAAATACCAGTAGATAACAAGGGCCCACTGTATATCTCTACTTGGCTATCTGTTTGTATTATCCTGAAACTGCATAAGAGGGTCACTGACAGTAAACTCAACATTGTTTCCAGGACACAGATTTGACAGAGATCAAGCAAGGGAAGGAGGACTGTTTGCCCTAGAAAAAAAAAATCTCAGTGGAAATGGGTTAAAATCAGTTTCTGAAATGTTGCATGGGTCTAGATATTATCAGGGATCAGGGAAAGTGAAAGAAGAAAGAACACAAGGAACGGGGAGTGAGGGAAACCCAGGATATTTGAAGAAAAAGTTTGGATGCAAACCTGGATGAATGCAGGCAAGATAAAAACAAAACAAAAACTAGAAGCCCTCAATACTTTTTCCCCTTTGGGAGAGCCCCTACCTGATGGGAGGGACTATACCTCATTGGGAGTTATTTCTCATTAAACATGTTGAAGAGGAATGTGAAATAGGGGTGCTACATAGATGTTTTTGACACAGTTGCAAATGGAACACATGGTTCACTCTTGGCAAGGTTGGTATAACTGATGGGAGTTGCAATCCACAGTGTCAGGGGGCACATCTTCCTGCATAGCTGCTTAAAAGACAATCAATCAATGTGCCCAGGAATAGACAGAATTCTCTTATTTCAAGTTCCAACCTTGACAAACTCTGGAGCAGCCCAACAACAGTATATGTTTTTTAAAAATAGTTTGACAGAGAATAAAACTTTCCTTTTATGAAACCATTCTTCAAAAAGAGTTTGGCCAAAATGCCATTGTGACATTCTGCAGGAACAAAAAGTGATCCATCTTTGCTTTGTACCTTAACCAGGCAAGGTATTCTCTTCATTATTTCCTTCCAAACAGGGTCTTCTGGAGTGCTACCTTTGAAAGTCCCCTTTATCTTCATTAAAGTGTCATGCGAGCCGACAAAACTTTGTCATTGAATTCCAGCAGTTCTATGAGGCTAACAAGTTCTGAAAGTTTTCAGAAAGAAGCAATATTTGTGGAGATTCCAGAACACAGTAAATTATTCCTTCCTCCACTTTCTCAAGGGTATCTTTATGGCTGCGTGGCTCTGAAATTGAGAAAAATCAAAGGAGACGACCAGAGTGGTTTTTCTCCTCATCACTTCCCAGAAGGAGTAGTTTTTTTTTTCCAGTTGTAAAGAGAGCAAATTATGGATTATAAAACAAAGCCTTGTGGGTCACATAACCTCTTTGAAAAACAGCAAAATAATGCAGTATGATTCAGAATTGACTTATCTTTTCACCTCTACTTACATTTGTGCAGTGAAATGTACAAAAAATGCAACTAAAGATGAAGAGGTTTATGGGAAGTCACCTATAATATATGGTTCCTGTGGGGGAACTGAATAGTCAAGAGTGCAAGAGACCAGCTGGGAGACGAAACACAGCCATGTACGTATGTGGCTTCTCTTTTTTGTTAAAACACAGATGTCCATGTTCACAGATTTACACCTATTTACCCACTTCTGAGACTAGGCAGTTAAAACATTCCTTACAGAAGAGTCCCACCCATTTCATTATAAATAGCACAGTGATTTTACTCTTATTTTAAGTGTTATGTCTTAGGGATGTAAAATTAGTACAAAGTATGATACTGATCCTGTATCCACACTGCAGAAATAATCTAGTTTGATACCCCTTTTAACTGCCATGGATTAATGCTATGGAATTCTGGGAATTGTAGTTTGCTGTGGCACCAGAGCTCTCTGATAGGAGAGGCCAAAAGTCTTACAAAACCACAATTCTCAGAATTCCATAGAACTGAGTCATGGGAGTTAAAATAGTGTCAATCTGGATTATTTCTGCAGTGTGGATGCAGCCTAAGAACAGGTGGCAGGGTTGTAGCTACAGGGGAACAAAATTGAGGGCCTGCTATAGGAATTTTGTCATGATTTTTTTTTCCCCTTCAATCCCAGATTTATAGCTTTGCAGTAATTTAAAACTTCAGTGGAACATTTAGAAATACAGTTTAGACAATGAAAGAATAGGAACAGGCAATGTAAATGCAGCCCCTCCCCCCCCCCAAAAAAAAATCACTTCTAAGTGTGAACAATTTTCATTGTCTCATTCTCTGCAATAACAGAAATTTGGAGATGGAAAGAGGTCAGAATTCTTACTTGAGTGGAGCAATGTCCTAATCTGTCCCCCACTCCACCCCCAAGCTATACCCCTGTGGCAGGACCAATAGGATAGTTTTCCTCTCCAGTGCATATGAGTATATTATACAAGATAGCTCCTGGATTGGAAGTATGGGTAGAATCCCTCCATGTATGCATATTATGCATCAGATCAAAAACAGTTTGACAAAATTCTTCCTCAGACAAACTTGCACAGGTTTGCAAACAGGTCTTATTTTGAAACTAACGATGTGAGATGCTATAGCATAAGCTTTCATAGACTTGATGCACCTGCCACAAAAGATTACAATGCCTTTCACACAGTGGGTGTCAAAGGTGCTACAAGATCCCATTGCGTGCTGATATTCCATCCTAACACAGCTTTGCTTCTGAATTTTTGCACAGCTTTCTCATTTATATGATGTAGGAGGTGAACACTTTTATATATACATTCCAGTGAATCTAGTTTGGAACTTGCCACCATGATTGTATTCTCCCCTTTGCATTTATTCTGTATACTTTAAGTGTGTGAAAAGGGACACTTTTGACACAATAAATATGCTGGCCACTCATAGGCAGATTACTGAAATTCCTAAATGTATTGTACAGTCATTTTTGCTCAACCAGAGGGGCGTCATTCAAGGAAGCCAAATGGAATGCCATACCAAGTTAGACATGCTAATAACTTTGGTTAATAGGTGGGATATAGATAAAGATGGATGAAAAATTTGTTTTGGCAAGGATTTTCAAATACTTAATCAATGTATAGTTCCCATATCTGAATGCAATTTAAAATTAGAAATGGGTACATTTCTGCACTTTTGATGGGCTTCATGCAGTCAAAACTGTTCATTTATCAAATCAATGTATAAAGAAAGACAGATAAAACTAAGAAGTGCACAACCAGGCTGTAAGTCTATGGAGCTGTGTATAGAAAGGCATGTAAATGTGAAAAATTGTGCATGACAATGCATAAAAATGTCTATAGCAGGAGCGAGGAAAGGCCATACAGAACCAGGGACCATTTAACACTACAGAAATATAGCACTATGATTCACTTTAACTTCAATAGGATTTGCTATTGAGGGAGGAGTGTTTAGAAATCTCCTCCTGTGACCGAACTACAAACTCCAGGATTTCACCAGGAGCAATCATAAAATTTAAAGGAGAATCATAGTGCTATAACTGTGTAATATTAAAGGGATTGAGGACAGAATGATCATGACCATGGAAAACAAGAAACTTTACAGGATTCAGGGGCAAAACAAAAGGTCAAAAAGAGCCAGCTTCCCAGCAGACTGGAGGCATGGCACTCAGACAGCAGCACACCCCCAGTCTGCTGGGAAGCCACATGTCCAACCACATGTGCGGTGAATCCATGGCATTTCAGTGGCACAGCATTTACACACGCTGCACTGAAGAAGCACTGAAAAATGCTGATGACTGGCAAAGGCACCTTTTCCCTGGCATAAAAAGGAGCAGTTTTCTTTCACTCCTTTTTGTGCAAGGAAATGGCCAAGTTGGGGGCTTGCCATGCGGTTGCCACGGCCCCAACCCGGCAAGCAAAGGGGGGCAGCAAGACGCCTTGTTCACCAACTGTTTCACTCCTCATTTTAACATATTTATCCATCCCTAGTTTTAGAAGACACACAGCTTGTAAAATATATTGTTTGGGTCATGTTGGTTGGGTTATTATAGGAGCTGCAGTTAAAAAAGCAACTTTTCCAAGCTTTGGATTTACATTTTATAATAGGTCTTGAAATAAGAGCATCAAAGGAAAACTGCATGTTTGATACACTGTTTGAATTTATGAAGATATGTGCAGGAGTTTTTCCCACTTCATAACCATAACTTATGATCGGTGTATAACTGTTGCATGGAGGTCAGGGTGAATAAAGTCTTACATACATTTACAATCATCTTCACTACCACCATAGATTGTATAGCAAATACTGAAATACCCATATTTCTCTTAGGTACAAACATTATCCCTTTTTTATTATTAATATAAACATCAATTTGTGAAGGAATCTGCCAGCCACTTCCATCTGCCCATATCCACCACTGATCACCAGTTTAAGCTTTCTCAATTTAGGGAGGGAAATGGAATTATTTTTTCATTGCCTTCTGCCCAAGTCACTGGCAGCCATATCAACATTTCCATCTGCTCTTTTTCTCTGGCTTAATCCCATACAGATTTGTATTTTCAGGATTTTCATTAGAAAAGAAAGAAAGAAAGAAAGAAAGACCATACAATATATCATCCAGTAGCAGGCATCCTATACATATGAAACATTTGACACAGATATTGTGTCCATATGTGTAGCCAGTGTTATTATACATGTGGACATCCTGAATATTGCCTATATGATCTTTTCTTTTCTTTTCTTTTCTTGTTTCCTTTCTTGCTTACAAACAGGGATGTCATGATGCTCCTAAATCATTGAAACGACAGTACACTCTGTAGTTTATTCAGAGCTGGGCTGGAGGCAACAAAATAAGATGTCGACACATACATCTTCCAATTGTCACCTTGCATCACATTGCACTTTTCGAAGAGTAGAGAATGGTGACAGTTCCTCCCGTAGTTGAAGGCTGCAATTGCAGTTTCATTACAGTCTCGATTTTTTTCCCTTTGCCTTCCATCCCTTCTCTCAAAGCCATCCAAACCACTTCATTTTGTTTTTAAATTGGTAGGTTATTTCTGAGGCCAACATATCGGATACCCCACAAAAGAAACCTGAAATAAACTGAACTGGAAGTTCAGTTTTTATTTTCTTATACACTGTTCCAAAAGTTTTAACTTATGTTATTTTCTGTGCTTCAGTCAACAATGGGGGGAGGGTGAACACACACACACACACACACACACACACACACACACAGAACACACACTCACACAGAGTATGCAAAGGGATCTTGTAGCACCCTTGAGACTAACAGAAAGAAGTTGTAGCACAAGTTTCCATAGACTAATTCTACTTCCTCAGATGGATGGAGTGCAACTCAATTCCTTCTCTGAATTAGTCTCAAAGGTGCCACAAGATCCCTTCACATACTGATATTCCAGACTAACACAGCTAAATCTTTGAATTCTATCCACAGAGAGCGAGACATGACCACAAAGGCAGAAATACCAACACAGTATAAGCCAGTGGTAATTTTACAGCTCTGTTGTTCGGCAACAATGCTCATGTTATTGCAACATCTCACTTATTATCATTTGAACTGGGGAGTATAAGGCGTGAGATCTTAAAGGAATGTTGGGAGACTGAGGAGCTTATCGCATGGACAAAAAACCCGACCACACCCCAACAGGATGCATCTGGGTTGCAGGATGCAGGTGGGAATTATCGCAATGTAATTCACCACCAATTCCACTGGGTGAGTGCATCCTGGCTGCATCCTAAGTCCCACTCACACTTTGGAGGCTGCTTTTCAAAGCCAGCAGCTTTCCAAGTTTGAAACGCAACCTCCGAGGAACACCTGGTAACCAAGCTGCAGCCAGGCTGCACTTGACTGATGGAATCAGTGGCAAATTACATGCAATAATTCCTGCCTGCATCCTGCAATAGCAGAGAACATCACAGCAGGACATGTTGTGTACAGCTGCCCAACATTGCTCTGGAGGCGTCCCTAGGAACTGGAACAAAAGGTGACTTTTATAAATTCAGTTTAAGGGGGAAATATTGTGGGTCCAGTGCTGAACAGGCTGGACATCATCCAAAAGGAGCCATCTGACTGGACTCACAGTAACTAGTTCTGATGACACTGTGAGGACGTGGGAGAACACGGTATTTGGCCTGTGTTGACATACCTGCATTTTTGGACTTTCCTTGGAAGGTGTGGCTGTAGGTACTACCATGATGAACATGTGCACTTCAATAGGTACTGCAATAGGTGCTACAAGGATGCCCTTGGTATCTGCTAGGGTTTTGTTTCTGGCCTCCCATGGATACCAATATCCATGGATACCCAAGTTCCATTAAATACTGTGGCATAGTGAAATAGTGTCCTTTATATAAAATAGCAGAGTTTGGTTTTTGGAATTTATATCTGTTTGGAATATTTCCAAGTCGTGGATGACTGAATCCATGGATAAAGAACCCATGGATATTGAGGACTAATTTTAATATATCACTGCCTGTAATATCTTTTGTGAGGACAGAGATATTGGAAGCATAGTAACATGGTGGTTGTATTACAGTGTAGCCAAGGGTCTAATGGGGAATGTATAATTAGCTCAGTGTTGGGAGATGGGCTGGCTACAAAAGCCCTGCGAAGTTGTCTCTAGATATATATATCGAGAAGACCAGGAATTTCCAAGAAATGGAGCAGAGACAGGCTTCTTCAGTTAAAGTCTAATTTTTATTAAAAGGAAAAATTCACACGGCAATTCACTGACACACACATTTTCATACAAGGCTTGGGAAATCAGGAGTTTAGCGTGGGACAGAGTATAGGCAACACTAGGGTAATACTTACCAAAGACTAGGTTTTCCTCCAGGAATCAGATTAGTTGAAGTGGCGGTGGGACAAATCTGTTTGGCAGCATGGGTTGGAACAGAGATGTCAGAGCTAAACCAAAGGTCAAACTGATGTGGAGTAAGTAGGACCTCCAAAATAGCACGCGAAGGGAGGAATTCTGAGAGTTTTTATAGAGGCAAAGTTGAGTCATAGCAAGGGTGTGTAATTACTTAGATGACACCTGGATGGAGGGGCCTGATTGTCTAGCTGGACCTAATCCAATCCGACAACAGATTGAACAAGGGGTAAACTGATCAGTATGGGCAAACATTGCACCTCCTGATTATTTGGGCAGAATGATGATCTCATCTGCTTCTTCCTTGACTATCTCGGGGGACAATATTTGTTGGGGATGATCTCACTTAGGTGTGGCATGTACATGTCTTCTCACTTGGCTCATAATGGTGGACAGCCATCCAGAATTCATCTAGGGGTCATATGGAATATCATTAATACCAAAATTTCAGGAAAGAAAAGTTTTGGTAACAACTGCAAGAAATTAAAATGCAAGAGAAGAGTAAGAGGCATATGTCTGATTTGGACAAAAACTCAGTATCCTTTGCAATATTTCTGGTTTAAATTAATTTCACCATTATTCAACACAAGTTCAAAAACTGGCAGCATTTTCTCTGGAGGCAAAGTTGTCACAATGTAACCCAACAACTAGGGGAGTCTGTCCATATAACAATGACTTTGTGCTACTCTCCTTACAAAACACAGTTAATGAGTCCTAATCTGATATCGCAAGAATTGCCTCTCTAGACTCAGTCCAATGCCTTTTGAGTCCAGAACTCAGACCACAAATTAGGGATGCTATGAACATCTACTCATTCATCCATCTTGTTTGTCAGGATTTACACATTAAAATCAAACTAGGACTACAAGATAGTTCAATCAATAGGGCGATCAGCAAAAGATTTAGTTGATGAATCAGTGGGGACCAATTATAATCAGTAAGGGCAAATTTTATTGGTGATGAGGTGATCACGTTTGCTTATTTTCCAAGGCTGATTTGATTACGATGCATTATTATAATATGGAATAAAAATTAAATACTACAGTTGGGTTTTCCTCCTAAAAATATGGGCTAGTGATTGTTAATTATAGTTGAATTTAGCCCTAGATATAGAAAGAGACACCAGCTTGTCAGTTATGGTCTTCTTTTCTTTTCTTTTTCTTTTCTTTTTTCTCCTTCCTTCCTTCCTTCCTTCCTTCCTTCCTTCTTTTTTAAAAATATGGCTTAATATTTAAAATAATAATTGTTTAATTTACTTGAAAGGTTCAGGACTGAACAAATTAAGGCAAAGAAATTCACATAAATCTGAATGTAGCTGGGTGACCAAGATGGACTAAAGGTTGAAGGGTGTAATTAAAGGTAAACAATGCACCCCTAAATGTGCAGTGGTGGTAGCTGAACAAGTACTGGTGTTGCAAGAGTTGGATGCAGAAGGAGATGGTAGAAATATGGAGAATATATAGAAATGTGCATTCATAAAGAGGGAGTGTGTCCAAGAGGAGATCTGACATTGCCAAGAGCGGTGCATACAGTCTGTTGTTATTTGTGTACACCTCTGCAAACTGTTGGATGTAGCAAGGAACTCTACTTCATGCCTCCTTCCCTTGATGAGACCCATTGGGGTACCAGATGGAGCCACTTAACATTCATCAAAGAGATATAACCACTCATATATGAAAAAGTGACTTTTGGCAGAATGAAAGGAAAAGCGTTGTACTGTGGTGTATCCTGAGCATGATAGTTTTAAAAGCACCTGAAAATGTGGGATGACAGAAGATTGATCAGGACTGTCCCTGTCAAATCAGGACAGCTGGTGGGGAGCTTACAATAATTTACAAAGGATACAGCTAAAACACCAGCAGCCCAGCAGAATCCCAATGAACTCCCAAGGCTTCTGGGTGGACTCCTGAGGTGAGAGCAGTGGTGGCATCTTTAAAATCATGCCCTGCACCCTTCTGAACACCACAAGCAGCCCGGCAGTGTCCCAGTGAGCTCCCAAGAATTTGGGTGAGCTTCTGGGAAGAAAGGAGCGGTGGCAACAGTGGCTCCAATACTGTTCTGACTAAATCCACCTTTCCTTCTGTTGGTTTCAGCCTAATAGCTGTTGTGGCTCTTGGTGGCGGTTGTTGTGGCATCTTATTGGCCCAGTATTGCCAATAATTTTAACAGGAAGGATGGATAATTTTTGGATCTTTGTTTAGATTTACCAATTCTCAGCTTTAAGCACAGTGCTTGCTGTGCATTGTCAATCTGCTGCTCCCGGAGCAGTGGCAATCCATGCTCTTTTTTTGCTAAATCGCTTAATTTTCTTGCTCTAACTGAAATTTGGCTTCTGGCTCATGATACTGTGACCCCTGCTGCCCTTTCATTTGACAAGTTGCACAGAGGGTAGAGGAGGAGGGGTCGGTATTTTATTGTCAAACCTCTGCCAGTTTCAAATTCTAACTCTTCCTCAACATTTTCTTTTTTTCTTCCTTTGAGCTTCATTTTATTAGACTTTTCTCTCCTCTACAGCTGCAGATTGTGATCATTTATCATCCTCTGGATCTGGCCACCCAATTTTTCTCTGAGTTTGAGATCTGGTTGACATTTTGTCTTTCACATGCAGTCACCTTTTTGATACTGGGGGACTTTAATATCCACATGAACAATTTTAAAAACCCTGCAACCACACACTTCTGTTCTTTGTTATATTCATTTGGCCTAGCACCTCACTCTTAATTCTTCTGCTCATTCATGTGGTCACTGTCTTGACTTAGGGGCTCTGCAGATGGGGAGAAAGGGGTGGCAAGATGTCGCTCCTTTCTCCCCCGGATAGAGACTGCACCAACCAAATGGTGCGGCCTCCGGGAGGCCTAAAAAGAACCCGCTCCTGGTGGATTCTTTTTAGGGTGCATACAGGGCATCATTGGCATGCTCATGCTTGCTGATGAAATCCGCACAGCGCTGTGCTGTTTGGGTCCCACGCCATGCAGACATCATCATAGTGCACCCCATATGGACAAGCACGCACAACCATGGTGCCCTCACGGCGATTGTAGGGCTGGGTGCATGCAGACACCCAGTCTTACAAAACCCTAAAATTGGCCCTAGACCACTATATAATCTCCTTTCCTCATGCTTATTTTCCATCCCCTCATCTATTTGACATTATTTTTGCAACCTCCAGTTGGTGAATTTAGGAAGTTTCAGTCACGTACTGGACTCATCTTTTTCCTCTTTAAATCTTTACTCTGCAACTTTCTTACTTAATTCAGCTGTTTCAACTACTCTTGACAGTTTTGCCCCTGTGTTTATTTGTGTGTCTTGTTCTGCTACTAAGCCTCAGCCCTGGCTTACCCCCACCATTTGGTTTCTCCATTCCTGCTCTCAAGTAGCTGAAGGTCTATGGAAAAAGACCAGGGAGTGGGCTGACTTTATCCATAATAAATTTATTTTGTCCTCTTTTCGCTCACCTTGTCTATGGCAAAACAGAATTTTTATAAAACACTGATTAGAGCCAATGAGCGGCACCTGCAGTGTCTTTTCTCTACATTCAACTCTCTGCTAAAACCTTCCTCTTGGTCTCCTTCTTCATTACTTTCTTCCAATGACTTTACAACATATTTTCATCCCCAAAATGGCTAGTATGCATTCTAATTTTTTCCTTTCCTGATCCTCCAACCACCACTAATCTTCAACTATCTACAATTTTTTAAAAAATTCTATGTTTTCTCCTGTTTTACTTGATGAATAATCAACACTGCTGATTCTTCCAAACCTATGACTTGCTCTCTTAACCCAAATCTTCTAATTTTTGCTGCTCTTTCTGTCTTCACTTCTCTATACCTTTAATCTCTCTTTCTCAACTGGTTCATTTTCCTCTGCCTTTAAACATGCTCTAGTTTCTCCTATTCCCCCCAAAATTTTTCTCTTGGTCCATCTCCCCCCCCCTTTCTAGCTATCATCCCATTTCTCTTCTTCCCTTTCTAAGGTTTTGGAGTGCATCATCTGCTCTTGTTGTCTTGAGTTTCTTTACTCTAACTCCATCTTAGATCCCTTTCAATTTGGTTTCCATTTATGGCACTTTACAGAGATGGTGCTAACTAATGGCTGATACAGACAGGTGCTTTTGGGTGCCCTGGTGACATGCTAGTGTTGCCTGGGGGCAGAGCAATTAGATGCTCCGCAACCCTATCACATGGCCAGGATGTAATCGCTCTTCAGTGCCATACGGACAGTGTGTGGAGCAAGGATGTCATAGGTGTACAGTGTTGCTATGATGTGGCAAACCTGCAACGTCATGAATGCGCCCAACAGTGCTTGTAGCAGGTGCGGCGCAGAAAGGAGCCGGTTTTTCAGGCTTCTTTTTTCCTCTGCACCATCGCCGCACCATTTGGTTGCTGCAGCAACAATGCAGAGGAAAAAGAGGTCGCTCCGGACCATCCTTTTTGGGCAGTCTGTAAAGCCCCTAAGATTGCAGATTATCTTTTATGGGCCAAGGCTAATGGCCTATATAATATTCTTATTCTTCTTGTTCTTTCTGCTGCCTTTGACACTGTCGATCACAGCCTTTTGTGTGATATACTTTTCGATCTTGGTTCTGCCCTTACATGGTTTAAATCTTACTTGTCAGGCAGATCTCCTGTTCTGTTGTCTGTTGGAGTTCCACAGGGTTCTGTTCTCAAGCCTCTGTTGTTCTCTTTTTACACCCTGTCCTTAGGCAATCTCATTAGCTCCTTTGGCCTTCAGTGTCATCTGTATGGCAACGCCACTCAGCTGTGCCTTTCAAACCTGGAACTATCTCCCCTCGTTGAACAGCAATTTCATATGGTCTTGTGGCTGTCTCCGACTGGATGCTTTACTGCTGCTTGAAGCTTAATATGGCCAAGACTGAGCTACTCGTTTTTCCACCTAAAACTATTATCCAATATTCTTTTTCTATTCTTGTCAAGGGTATCTATATTAAACCTGCACAGGAAGCCTGTAGTCTTGGCTTTATTTTTGACTCTTCATTATCATTTGTTCTCCAGATTCACACCACAGCGAAGGTGTGTAGATTTTTTTCTTTATAATATCTTCAAAATTAGACAGTTCCTCTCAGCATCTATTGCCAAGACACTAGTTCATGCACTTATAGTCTCTCAACTGGACAACTATAATTTCCTTCTGATGGGGCTTCCTCTTTCTCATCTCCACTTGACTGGTGACTTCTATAAGCAACTGACTTGTTGGCCTAACTTCACCCAGAAACAGCAAACACATTAGGCAATGGATTTGAGACGGGCCTGCACTGCATACTGGAGGTGCCTTCTAAGTCTGAGTCTTATTTGCCCTGGTGGCACAGTGGTTAAATGCCTGTACTGCAGCTACTCATTCACAAACCATAAGGTTGTGAGTTCAATACAAGCCAAAGGCTGAGGCTCAACTCAGTCCTGCATCCTTCCGAGGTCACTAATATGAGTACCCAGCTTGTTGGGGACAATTGGCTTACAGTTGTAAACTGCTTAGAGAATGCTTAGGCAGTATGAAGTGGTATATAAACAAAGCTCCTATTGCTATTGCTATTCTAAAGTTTTTGAAAAACTTTAAAACAATGCTTTCATTTACCATGTGAAACAACTTTCACCTCCTTCACTGCATCAAGATTCATGAAAAGATGTTCTGTATAATATTTAAATATTATAGCCAATGGTAAAACTCGTTGTTAACTGTTTTTAATTAATATATTGATTATTTATATTGATTATTTATTAATTTAAAAAAGAAAAATATATATTTGTGTGTTGCATTTATTTCTTAGAATTTATATATTTGTGAGTTGCATTTGTATCTTAGATTTTCAAGAGTGAACTTTTCCCCCAATAAATGTTACATTGCTAATGGGTCCCCCATATCTTCATATGCTGACAGCCTTTGAATTCTTCAAAGGGTTTTGTGAACCATTAAAGATATGAGTATACTGAAAAAAGATTGGCACCTACTGTATGTGTAGAGAACATATTTTCTGGCTGCATTGCTAGCCAGGTAGCATCTGCAACCCAACTTGAAATGTTCCTTTGGGGATGGAGGACTTACAGTGTAATTCATCCAGGTATTGTCATTATTCATAGAATATACCTGCCTCATTTAGCGGAACACATGCAAATGGGATTTGAAAACAAAAACTGACATGGTGAGAACACTGATAGAAGACAAGCTGTAAGCACTCAAGGGAGCTGATCAAAATCCTCCTATTGACTGTGGTGGGTTTTGTATCTTGTTGTATAGTCAAAGGAATTCAGTGTATAAAAGCTACCCTACAATGGCATGTGGAACAACATGGTTTTCTGTTGTGTGACCTCTTTCATAGCAATGGTGGGATTAATGTACTTTATATTTAATGGCCTTTTATACCACTTGGGTAACAGAGGAATAATAGAGAATGAGAGTTCAGATTTGTAAGTTACATGAGAGCAATTCTGTCCTTCCTCAGCAATACAACTAGGAGAACAGGAGCAAATGAAATATGATCTCTGCAGAATTTGGAAACCTTTAAGAGCTGCCAGAACAGCCCTCAGAAACCCACAGCCATATGATTGTTAGTCATACTGGCTAGGGAGGGGGGTGTTTCTGGGAATTGTAGTCCAAAAAATAAGGTTTCCAAGTTCTGATTCTGATTCTGTTTTCTTCCACATTCTCATTCTCTTCCATTTCTATATGAGTTTTGTTCATTTCTGGGCAGAAATTCATATATATTTCAACCCAGTTATGATCCATAAAGCTGTACATGATGTTGGGATGGACTATCTGAAAGGACTGGGCTTTAGGAACTTTTGGAAAAGCCCATTTCTTAGGTCCTCCACTATTGGAGGACAGGGATGCAAAAATATAGCCTTTCCAGTAACTCCCTTCAGCTTTTGGACTTGTGACTGTGGGAAGCCAGGGAGGGCCAGACTGGCTACCATTCTTTCATCCTTCTACTGACAAGCAAAATCCTTTTAATTCTCTGGCAGGCCATTGGCATGTTAGCTGGCTGCTACTGAAGAGTATCTAACTGGTCGGGTACTGGACCTCCTCTTTGGACTAGATATGCATACAAGAAAACCACCAGCATCTTTCCTTGTTGGTCAAGCAGTAGCTGATGAATCCAAATTGGGATCATGACACCAGTGGCAAAGGATCAAAATGGGCAATTGTGTCTGAGGGAAGTTTTGGTTTCTGCACACCTTCAGCAAGACACACCACCTCTTTCTCAGCTGAAATTTGAAACTGGGTATCACTTGTTCTTCTGGCCTTAGGTTTGTCTGGTTTTTTGGGGGGAGGGGGAGGCTGGAGTACTACCCCTGAAGGTCTTCAAGGGTGACAATTCAGAGGTGCTTTTTTCTTGAGAGTTTTCATTCCCCAAATTAAAAATAGGAAGGCAGAGGGACTTGAGAGAGGGTCAAGGGCCTTGGAAACTGCAGAAAGAATGTTTAGTGGCCACATAAAGCCAGTGGCACAAACTCACCTTCCCCCACTCCAGATTATAGCCTGGTTTCTTCTGATATGGATTTCTTCTCCTGACACCCAGCTGCTTTTTAATATAGAAAAAAAAAGGACCCAGGAGGAGATTACATTATTAAATTCCATGTCTAGCTTGCTCAGTAGTTAATAAATGTTAGAATTGTCAATTTTTGAAGTAACTTTTTCTATTCTTGCTTCTTATAACTGGCTGAAGAGTCACTTTTTTGCTACTTTAAATTCAAAAAAGAATGCTATATGCTACTGAAAAAACATACCTCACTCTTATCTTAACACTGCCAGCAGTCTTTGAACCAGCAGTTGGTATTCTTCTTTCAATATTTAGTGAGGCTAACTATAAAAATAACTAAATAGAGTTACTGTGCAAAGGGAATGAAGTTACCCCCAGTTAACTGTCAATTGTAATTGTAGTTATACCTTTGTTGGGAGTATTAAGTTATGCAAAGCAACTTGTTATTCCTAACTAGTTACTTCTCATTAATTAATTCTTCGAATGGCAAAGTAAGTTACATTTACATTACAGCTGCCACTTCACTATGGTTAACATCTCTCCTGCCAGCAACAGCTTGGTCATGCTAATGGAGGGATGTACGGTAGTGAGTGCTCTCAAACTGGTATATATGCACTTCCTTTCATAAACATGATCGTGGAGAAAATGTGGGTGGTGTGATAATTATTCAGGGCTATTCTTATTATTATGTAGAAAGGTTTTAGATCTAGGCTTTGAAACATGCATCTTATAGATGCTGTTGGATCTGTTGGGGATACCTAACAACTGGCCTTGCTGACTGGGGCTCATGGTAGGAAGCCTGTTAATATCTGGAAAGGCATAGGTTGTCCACACCTGATTTAGTGAAGCATTTGGGGTATAAAAAGGTATTGAGAAATTGCCATGATGTCATGAACCAACCATTATTCCCCTTTCCTTTTGCTTTCTTTACCATTATCTGCAAACTAAATCTGTCTAGAATAATTGAAGGCGGAGGTATTCAAACAGACTGGCAGAAATGAGCAGGAGAGAAAAGAAAAGACTGGCATTGTTAATGCTGCAGCCTGAGCTTTTGGCACTAAGAGCTTCACTTGTGTTTGTGGGGGACATTACAAGCATATGGACTCCTCTGAGCTCTTGTCAGCTTGCCATAGCAGAGGCGCTCCAGTGAGTGAGGGTCAATCTTGCATCATTCTGAGTTTCAGCATAGCATATGAGAGAAGAGAGCAAAGTGCCAATAATGGTACTTGTGTTCACAGGAAAACATAAAATATAGCTGTGCTGTGTCTTAGACAAGGCATTGCCATACAGTGACAGAGCTGGTCACTTTCCAATGTTTACTCTGAGTGCATCATTCTTCAGGATTGTAGGAAGAGTTGTCACTCATCCAACACAGCATTCACCAAGGATAATATGTTGAGTGCCTGCATAGGTTTGCCTGGCCAAGAAGTAAATTAGAGTCTACACAATACACACAAGCAATTTTCCACCCTCTACAGCAATTTCACTAAAAAGCCTGGTCTAATTTGCTAAAATAATACTGGAAATCTGTGCTTTCATCTTTCACAATGTTTCCCAAAGAACCTACCTAAAATTTGAGTTTATTATCCTCCCGGTCCTGATTTTCTCATTCATTGTGTCCCATTTTTGGAATTTCCCCCTCTTTTTGTCCTCTTGCTACTTCTTTTGCTTTCTTCCCATTTAGAATTTAAAAATGTGTGTGTGTGCTCACACAAATGCATTCAACTGACATGTAGGGAGTATAGGTTTTTAAAATGCAGAGAAGTAAAAATGAAGACCTTATGTGAACAGCAGACAAAGGGTGCTTACCTCTACATGGAACTCATTTTTGGCCCTTTTGTCTGTGAACTTCTCTTAGTATGACCATCATTCTACTTTTAAAGTGTTCCATATCAAGCAAAGAGAACTCCCTTCACTTTCCTCTTCTGGTTGTTGTTGTTGTGTGCACGTGCCTTCAAGTTTCCTGTCAACTAATGGCGACTACATTAATTTCATAGGGTTTTCTTAGGCAAGTAGTACTGTCAGAACCTGTGAATTCAGTTTCCAGTAACCAGGAAAACATCTTATTTTGATAGAAAACAAAATATTTTTATTCCAAACATTAAGTCAGAAGTTTCTAGTTCAGGGTCTTTGTTGCAACTGAGGGTCCCTTTCCCCTTCCATAGTATTAGAATACAAACATAGTATTATAATACTATCCAGGGTCCCTCTTCCTGACTCTTGGTGCCCAGCCTTTGATCCCAATCAAAGCAAATTCCAATGGTCCTTTCTTCCTCTACATCCCAAGATCACTGCAGGAAGGACAGAATTATAAAAGCATAAATTTATTCACCATGTTTACAACTCCCACTGCCATTTGCCCACTCCTATTTCCTCTACCCAGAGCTCATACATGATTCATTCATACATTTCAGTATTCAGTACCCTTCAATATTTGATACATATGTCCTTTTCCATATTTTTTTCTCTGAAAGAAGACAACAGACCTGTTATTCATTGGTAATCTCCCATCCAGGTACTAACTAGAAATGACCTTGCTTAATGTCCGTGATCAGGCATGAGTTGGTGCCTTTAGAGTATATAGACCTTTGTTGTTGTTGTGTGCCTTCACATCATTTTCGACTTATGGCAACACTAAGGTGAACCTATCATGGAGTTTTCTTGACAACATTTGTTTGGTGATAGTGGTTCCCATTACCTTCTTCTTAGGCTGAGAGTGTAACTTGCCAACAATCACCCAATGAGTTTCCTTGGCTGAGCAGGGATTTGAACCCTGGTCTCCTTAAGTCTTAATCCAGAATTAAAAACTACATCAGCTTTGCTCTCTTCTTTTACTGTAGCATGGCTAAAGTCAACAGGTACTCTTCTTTTGCATTGCATTGGCACACAGGTGAGGGCTCAAGAGGAAGTGCATTTTCTCAGAAAAATGCAGCAGTGCTACTTTCACTGTGACTATTGCAGGTAATGACATTTCTAGTCATGGAGTGGCTGTAGTCTAGTGATAAAGCAATGATTTGCATACAAATACCCTTCACCCTGGCTTCTCCATGTAGGACAAGAATAAGTTCTGAAACCATAGACAATCCATTGCAGGTCTGTCTGGACAATATTGGACTAAAGGGCCCAAAGCAGAATAAGGCAGCTTCCTATGAGTTAGGAAATAAGAAGGGAGAAGTTGAGCACAGCGGGTGGTATTGGATAATACTTGTACATCTCCCTAAAACAAACTCTTTGTGTGTGTGTGTGTGTGTGTGTGTGTGTGAGTACACGTGCGCACGCATGCATCCAGAATCACACATGTGCTTAGTCTGATATCCTGTCACTCTTTTTGGCTTTACTCAGTTTGGAAATCAAATCATTTTTCTTGTGAGGGTCATCTAGTGAAACTTGCTCAAATGGCAAAAAATAAAACAGCACCTTCTTTTTCAAGTACAAAAGAAAGGTTTATCAAAGTAGTGGATGAGTATTTCATAGTTTCCCTTATTTCCTCTACTATTTAAAAACCATCTGCTGCTATGGCAGGTTTGGAGGAAAGACAATGGGAACAGAGTTCTGATCATACCCATCCTTACTTCCACAGAGACACTCTAGGCATGACACCACTGAAAGCAGGTGGTATCCATGTCTTTTCCAGATTTCAGACTGAACTTTAAAGGAGCTCTGCAGAGTATCCACTAGTTTGGAAATAGAAAGTTAGCTCCTTGGTTACTCCTTTAAAATTCAGACTAAAATCTGGAGTGGATTCATTGCCTCACTGACATGGAAGCCATCAGTTACCATAGCATGATGCCAGTTTGTGTCTGTTGCAGGAGTCAAACTGCAGATTTCAGGATATTGAAAGGATTTCCCCCATATCTTGATCTGTGAATGAGGTGACAAATTTGGGGCTATTGTTTCAGTGTATGCATGCACGCACACACACACACATTCCACAACCCTGAAAGCTAGAATAGAAACACTTAACTGAACATTACGTTGATTCTTTTTACAGTGCTCCAGTTTCCAGAATAGCTTGCATTGCACAAAAGCAGCAAAGAAGATTATAATGAAAAATCTATAGTGAGTCTTGTGTTTTTGTAAGTTAGCAGCATGTAAATTAAAATTTGGGGGAAGAAAGCAAAAATAGAACACAAAATGAGATGTATTCTTTCAGTGGCACTGTGTATTCTTAGTGGGCCTTTTTCCCGTGCATTTTTTTAATGATTCCATTTGCTCATTATAAGCAGAGAAGCACATCTCCCTTTGTGATAGATAATAACCACTCTCTTTTTCTTCCCTGCTGAAAACTGCTTGAATTGGATTAACATTACAGCAAAGCAAACTTTTCACAATTTCCATTTCTGAAATTCAGAATTACAGGAGACTCAAGTTGGGAAGTGCCAGCAATAAAATTTCATGTCAGGAACTGAAGGCCGTATTATTACTGTTGCCTCTGTAGCTGTGGTCTCCCATTTTAAATACCTTTAGTGCTCATAAATTCATTATTCTTCATTCATCAATAGGCTCCAAAATGGTTTAGGAGAACTGATTTGCTTTCACACAGCTCCTAATTCATTTGGCCCCACTTTGGATGCCTGGAAACACTGACATAATCTCTCGCCCACCACCACCCAAACAGATGATCATCCAAATTGGAGACAATGTGTTTATACTGATCTAGTCCAATGGATTAGCCATGTTTGACTGGGAACAATACAGGGGAATCATTGTAAAGAAACATATTGCATATGCCTCCATCAGGATTATGGCTTTCCAAATGAGGATAAAGGCAAAAATGGGGTATAGTTACAATGAGAGAGAGAGACACACACACAGGGAGAATCCTCTCTGGAATGCTCTTCACATATGCAAAAAAAAAAAAAAAAAAATGTTTGCAAAGAGAGTCTGCATCTACACTGCAGAATGAATGCAATTTCACACTGGTTTAGCTACCATGGCTCAATCCCATGGAATACTGGGATTTCTAGTTTTATGATATATTTAGTCTTCTCTGTCAGAGAGCTCTGGTGCCTCAACAAACTACAAATCCCAGGATTACTTAGGATGGAGCCATGACAGTTAATGTGGTCTCAAACTGCATTAATTCTGCAGCATAGCAGCATCCAGATAAATACAGAGAAAAGAGTGAGCATATCCATTGCCACAAGGGGCAATATTTCTATCTCACTGTAGACCTAAAGGCCAGCACTATCATTTGACAGAGAGAGGCACTTTGCATAGGTGTCAAGTGCTGGGAGGTGTCAATCAGGTGTTGGAAAAGACATGATCTGCACCTCCTAGGCCACCTTTCTGTATTCTGGAATTGTAGAATATCATTGAATATCAAAGGGATGATTGTCCACACTATTGTATGGTATGTATTGTTGTAATGGCTGAATGGAGTTCCTGCATGGCAGGGGGTTGGACTGGATGGCCCTTGTGATCTCTTCCAGCTCTATGATTCTATGATTCTAGTAGGAGAATCATCTGACTTGAAATGTGATGCTGAAGGAGAGTTCAGCAGACACCATGGACTGCCAAGAAGACAAATAAGTGGGTCCTAGAGCAAATCGAGCATGAACTCTCCCTCAGGATGACCAGATGCCATAACCATAAAGTAGACCATGTCACCATAAAATGTAGGACATTCAAGAAAAATATAGGACATTACCAAATACATGCCAAAAACACTAACATAAATATACATTCATGCTTCTGAATCATGCCCAAAATGGAGGACACTTTTAAATTTCTCCTGGACGGAAGTCTGAAATGTAGGACATACTCTGAAATAGGAAGACATCTGGTCACCTGCTCTCCCTAGGTGCTGAGATGACTAAATGGAGACTGTTGTACTTTCATCATATCATGAGAAGATATGACTCACTTGAAAAAGCAAGAATGTTTGGCAAGGAAGAAGTCAAAAGGAAAAGAGGAATACTGCATTCCAGATCAAGGAAGTCATAGTACTAAGTCTACAAAACCTGAGTGCTATGGTTCATGATAGGGTGATTTGGAGGTCTCTCATTCATGAGGTAACTATAAGTCAAAGTTGACTTGAAGGCATTTAAAAACAACACGACAACATGTAGCAGTTCCTTGAGAAAGAGGAGTGCAATTGCACTCATATTTCATTTGCAGGCTTCTTATAAGCATCTGATTAGCTTCAGCAAGTACACAGAATGGTGTACTACATAGGGACATAATCTGCTCAGGCATGACTCTTTATATTTTTAGGGTATTGTAATTTGGGAATACACAGTACTAGATCAGCTAAGATCACACAGGGAAGAAGGCCTTATGAACCAATTATAAAGGCAACCAAGTGTTGAAAAATCAGGAAATGAATAGAAAGTGGAGTTTTCTTTAAGGATACATTTTCAGGTTTAGGTATGGATGCCATCTGGCCTTGTTGTATCACTTTTGATGGAACATACTTCAATAGGATCTATTCACATCTGTATTATGCAGTTCCTTCTGCACCGACCTAGGACTTATTTCTTCTTCCCCAGTAGGCTGGAATCACAGTGTGAAGTTAACCCTGCATTTTTCATTATTTTCCACATTTTTCACATTCCACATTTTTCATACCTGTTTGCAGCCACTCAGCTCTTATCCCAGTTCAGTGCTAGTTTAAAACAAATTGAATGGACATTGTCCATATTCTTTTAAAATCCCAATTACTGTGAACCAGTGCATATACTAAAACACATTAGAAGTTCTTCTTGAAACCCCCTTGCTGTGTGCTGACATGCATCAATGTCAGGTTCTGAAAACAAATGCAGAATTAGTTTGTCTTTAAAGTTTGCTGCTCCATACTAACCCACATTTAAAGACTTTAAAAAGACCTCTGCTGTGTGTTAATTGAAAAGAAGAGTAGGATTTTAAAAAAATGAAATGAAATCTTCCTACCAATATATGTATTTATGCTTTTTTTCAAAACAAAATTAAACAAAAGAATCCTCAAAGAGTGTTTCCTCAAGGCACATAAATGACAGGGGAATTTTGAGTGTAGGGAAAATATTTATGAAATTCAATACATCTCATAGTGCTTTACGTCTGATGGAAGAGGAGACTGTTATTCGCATGTCCCATAATTATACTTGCTAAACACAGAGAGACAATAACACAGAAAGAGATCTTTCCATCAAGTACCTTGAATTCCAGGTTTAGCAAAAAGAGGGATTTTAAATGAAGTTAATCACCACCCATAATCATCCATCTATTTATTTATTTATTTTATATCATGCTTTCCCCCTGTATGGGATCCTAAACAGCTTACCACCATATATTAAAATCATATAGCTAAAACAGTCTTGCATACAAAATTTTGAAAGTTTTAAGCACAATCCAGTTAAAAATATTAATTTACAACAGGTAAAAGCACATCATAATCTCTTACACGTTAAGACCACAATCAATTAAAAGCTGAAGGTCTGTTTAAATAAGGTCTTTGGCTGTGGGCAAAAAAGACCGCAAGGAGCTGGCCAGCTAAGCCTCCCCTAACAGAGTTTGATAGCATAGAAGCAGACACTGAGAAGGTCCTCACTTGCCATACTTGTAATGGTGATGGGACCAAGAGAAAGCTCTGATCTGAAGACTTTAGAATTCATAAAACCCAGGTAGGCTTGAAGGCTCATCGTCCCACTGCAAGCTGTATTCATATAAAAAGAGAAATCATAGAGGTAGCATGGATCTGAAATGTATTCTGCTCATGTTTGCAGTTATTTCTCGTAAGCTTAAAAAGTTATAGTTATGTCTGTGTGTGTTTACTTTTTTATTTTTGTTTCCTTCCTTTTAACCAATTTCACATTCCAATGATCCAGCCTCACACTTATCTCATGGCTCAGCACCTTAGACATAAACTCCTAATGTGGCACTCTGTCAAATGGTTACTGATAATCTAAGCACTGTATGTAATATCCCTAGCCTTCTCAGGCTGTAATATCCGCAAAGAATTACAAGGCAGTGAAGCATGGCACTCCTCTCCGAATACTACACTGGTTGTCTTTGGTCAAGCTGTGCTTTTTCAAAATCCTTCCATATGAGATTCCCTTGAAATCATGGGGGAAAAAACTTCCTTTCAACTAAAATTTGGTCAATACAATTGAGCAGTAATATCATCAAATCCCCTTTCCTTCAGTCTCCAGGCATCTTCCTGTGCCCTCCTATAGATACTTGCATACATACACACTAATCTCTTTCTAGCCCTCCTCTGTCCTCTCACGTTCTTTGCACTCCTTATCCTCCAAGCAGCTTTTTACCTGTTACAGACCAAACCACCTTCCCTTCCTCTCTTGATTTCATTTTTATTGGAGGCTCATTGCTTATACTCTCCAGGGTTGCCACCTTTTCAACCCGGCAAATTCATTATAGTCCAACCATCCGTTACACCACCAGGGCAAGACCAGGAGAATATCAAGGGTCAGTATGCCTGTGTTCTCTTGCTTTATGACAGCATAGCATGCAGGGAAAGAGATGATAGGGAGAAGGAAATTGCAGGATAAATTGACCCGTTCTAGTCAATTTTATTCTGCCCTGCCTCTGACCATCTTTATATGATCATAATGTCTGTGAAGTGTTTCCAGAACTGAAACACAATGTGTAAATATTGACAATTCAGGTGTTGTTCTTATTATAATGATTAGTGAGAGGACAGTTCTAAGAAATTCAGGCTCATAGAAATGCCTGAAAAAGAACTAATTTGGTTAATGTCAAGAACTTTACATTACAGTTGGTCACATGTATCTACTATCCTTTCAGTAAAATTTCCCTATCAGTCCTAACGTTCATTGCACCAGTGCACATTTGACATTCTCGCTGGTGCCCCATTACACAGCTTTGCAATGCAGTAAAAGGGTTATTTAGCACATCTCTTATATAACTAGGTATTTTATAATGATATGTAAAGTAACAGGTCATATAGGATTCCAGTAACTGAGTTTCTGGCAGTGCTTATTGCCCCTAGCAGGTGCTAATGGTAGAAAATTGGGTCTTGGACCCATCATAATTGCCAGCACCTGCTCTATAAGGATCTGCAACTTTTCTATAAATGATACATTTTGATTCTGAAGTATTAATATAGATTTTCTTACTTATCACAAGGGCTGCTGACACTATATGGAATTAATACAGTTTGACACTGCTTTAACTGTCACAGCTCCATCCTGTGGAATCCTGTGATTTGTTGTTTGTTGTGACTCCAGAGCTCTCGGGCACAGAAGGCTAAATATTTTCCAAAACCACAAATCTCAGCATTCCATAGAATTGAACTATGGCAGTTACACTGGTGTCAAGCTGCATTAATTTTAGAACATAGATAGATGCAGCCAAGGCATACTTATCCTGGAAAAACTGTTATTCTACTGGCTCAGATGATCCAAATGAACATAAAATAGATCTTTGAAGCAACAACAACAACAAAAACATATTGTGCATTATCTACCATTCCACAAATATTTTTGATTTTCTAGTGGCCACAAAGAGAAGCTTAGCAAATAGGAACACATACTTCAAAATGAAAATTAACAAACAAAAAAGAAACAATTAGAAAAGTTAAAAATTCACCATGTCAAAAAGATTCAAGATCATGTAACAGATGAATTTGTAAATGGATGGTGTGTTTAAGAACACAACTGAACAATTTATGTTACTGTGTATGTTAGTTTTGCTTTCCATGTTTACTGTCAATCCAATATCTCTAGATGCAGGAACATGCAGTTTAAGAAAGAATGGTTTTGAAAGATAGTTCATTATGCTTTGGAATGCCATTATTATTTATCTCTGTGTGAGGAAGAGATTGGTGGAGCTCGGGAGAGTTATCCATCATGGGAGTCAACAGGTGGGCACAGGGACCCAGGAGACAGACATCCAGGAGCCGAGTGCTGGGGGCACACCCAAGATGAGGGCCTAAGGAAAAGACCTGGTGAGAGGGCAAGGCCAGGAGTGGGTCAAGGCAGAGGAGAGTTGAAAAGAGAGATGGGCGGGAGGAGGGAGCTGGGGATAAGTGAGCTAAAATGGACAGGAATGGGTCATTTTGACTCAGACAACTAAACAGTGTTATACTCAGGAAATGAAAATACATGAAGAAACAGTGTGGCCTTCATATTAAGGAGAGTTGTGGCAAAAGCAGTTTACAATACAAAATCAGAATGAATCATCTTAATAAGACTCAATAGAAAACCTATAAATATCACTGTAATACAAGTATGCACACCAGCCACAGAAACAAAAGAAGAAGAAATTGAATGATTCTATGAAGGACTACAAGAAGAAATTGACAATATACCAACACAGAATGTCAAGCAATAGGAGATTTGAATGTCAACGTAGGAAGAAGATCAAAAACAGTAGGCAAATTCAGATTAGGCAGAAACTGGAAAGAGCGTTGGAGGATAGGGGGTCTTGGAGATGTCTCATCCACAGGGTTGCCATGAGTCAGGATAGACTCAAGGGTGGTTAACAGCAACAAACAGCAGTACAATCAGCCTGCTTTATCCATGGATTCTTTACCCATGGATTCAACTATCGATTGCTTGAAAATATTAAATGTACACACACACACACTCCAAAAACCAAACCTTGTTTTTGCAATTTCATATAAAGGACATCATTTGTCATATGGCTTGGGCCCAGAGTACCTGAAGGACCGTCTCTCCCCACAAAATCCACCCCGCACACTTAGATCCACCGGGCAACAGTTACTTAGAGTTCCAGAGGCTAAATTATCAACTACCACGAAGAGAGCGTTCTCCATCTCGGCCCCTAACCTCTGGAACTCGTTGCCCACTGAGCTCCATTTGGCTCCCTCCCTTACCTTGTTTAAAAAGGGGTTAAAGACATATGTATTTGGACAAGCATTCCCCTAATATTCTCTTCCTTCACTGTAATCCCCCCCCCCCCGCATTGCGAGCTGTCCTGGCATATCCCTTTTTATTGGCATACTGCCACTGTAATGTTATATTGTTATTAACACTGTTTGTACTGCCGATGTGTTTTTAATTATGTATATGTTGTGCACCGCCCTGATCGTTGGAAGGGCGGTATATAAATAAAGTATTATTATTATTATTATTATTATTATTACTGTTATTATTATTATTACTATTATATGAAGGACACCATGAGATTCCTGGGGAGGTCCTGAAACTAAACCCCAGTGGATACCAAGGGCTCACTGTACTACCTAAGAAATATTGGACAATTATCACTGAAACTCTTAAGTAAAAGGTATATAAAAATATTTTTGTACTATATATTCTACAATCCTCTCATAGGAAGGTTTACTAATTGTTTTTAAAACATCAGACTTTTAGTAGTACTTTGTTTTAATCTATGTTGTAAACAGCCTCAGAAGCCATACTGGGAGCAAGATGGGATAAACATTAAAGGAATTAAATAATAATATAGTCTGGAATTCTACGTTGCCTATACTGTAGGGAGCCCTGGTGGTGCAGTGGTTAAATGCCGGTACTGCAGCCACAACGTTCTGAGTCACATAGGGATTCAGTTTGACTCAGCCTTCCATCCTTTCATAGGCTGGTAAAATGAGTACCCAGCTTGTTGAGAGCAATTGGCTTAAAATCTGTAAACCACGTAGAGGGTGCTGACTTCACTGTGAAGTGGTAGAGAAATGTAAATGCTATTACTACTTAATTCCATGTCTGCAACTAAATAGTGTCTCCTGGCTTAGTGCCTCCAAATCTACTATAACCAGTATTAGTCACAACCAGAGAAGGATGTCCTTTTTGCTGGCGGAGTGTGGGTGGATGTTGTTTCCATCTCCCTCCTATTAGCAAGTGAGGCTGTGAAAAGGAATTGCATCTGGGGCGCTATTTCTGACTGTTGCATTCTTGTTCACTGTTGGCAGAGAGGAGGAAACATCATCCACCTCAGCCTGATCACCAGCAGAATGGCTCTCCTCTCTGTGCAGCTGATGTCTGGTAAAGCTAAGTGGAAGGGGGCAGTTCAAATCATGACAATACTGCCCACAGTTGTGACTACATAGGGGTTGGGAATACAGATCAGTAACAGGTGTGTAAATAAGTGTGATTTCTGACTGATATTTTCAGTCATAGTAGCTGGTTTGTAAAATTTCATTTTTGAAAAACTGAAATGGCAACACATTTGTGTCATCTTGGAGATATAGGTAAAACAGTTACACTGGATATAACCAAATGATTTGAACCAATAATATAATATATAGGTGCAGTACAGACGGCCCTTTTGGGCCATCCCTGTGACATGAATAGGGCTGGGGAGCGCGCAGCATTCGCACGCTCCCCAGCCCTAACACGTGCGTGCTGTGATGACATCTTGGTGTGCGCTGTGTCCTGATGTAATTGCGCCACTGGAGGGCGCCTATGATGTCCTTTCTGCGGCGCTGAAAGGAGCTCCAAAATGGAGCTCCTTTTCAGGAAGCGCTTTGTTCCCACGGCAACCAGATTGCCAGGGGAACAAAGTGAGGGAGAAAGGGGCCAGGAGGCCCCTTTCTCCCTTGCCTCTGCCGGTTAGGCTGTCCTTGGGGCATGAAGCTCCAAGGACAGCCCTTTCCAGGCTGCGGAGTAGGGGTGTTTTACCCCTTTTCTGAGGCCTGGATAAGCGATGGATTGGGGCCTCTGGGGCAGTTAGAGAGGCATCTCTGGCCCCAATCCTCCGTTTAAAGGGGCAGCTACAGACCGCCCTTTTTGAGAGGTCTGTAAAGCCGCCACAGTTACCTTTTATGTCAATAAATGGTTTTTAGAGCAAAAGCCTGTTATACAATCCCAAATAGGAAAACAGCATTCTTCTGTGGTTGTATCCAATAAGAATTGACATGTGATCTAATTTTGGAATTTAGGATTTTTGTATTGCTTTTGAGAATCTTTTCATTAGATTTTACTTTTGTGGCTATGGATTTTTCTTGACTTTTAGTATTAATTCTCTCACTGTCTATTTCTTTGTTCGTTTTGCTGCTAACTTTTACCTTTTAAACAGTTTCAATCCAGATTTAGTGCTGAGCAAGTGAAATGCTTAAAACAGACTTCTCACCCATTTCCCCTACTCCACTCCCTTAAAATGATACACATTGGATCTGGGGCCCCATTGAATAGGCTGAGCTGTGGCAAAAGGAAAGGGGGAGTCCTCTCTGTCAGATAGGCTCTCCATCTGTCAGCAGGGCTGTTCTACATAGCAAGCCACCAAGTCAGAGGCTGGATCCAAACCATACATACATCCATATGATTGTTATTATTTGCATGCCATTCCCCACCTCACACACACACATAAAAAACCCTCTAAATAAATCTTTTTTTCCCCTTTTAGACGGAAAATGTGGAATACATCTATTATGTTACACTATACTGCATTGCATAATGTATATTTGATATAATTTTATTCTGTTTCTTTGAGTGCTTTCTCACATCCTATTGTTTAAGAAATCCTATTGTTTATTTCACCAATCCCAGGAGTGAGCAATCTTTAACTCCCTCCTCTTACAAGTCTTTTTCACTTTCTCATTCCCCTTTTTGCACTGGGAATTATTTGTTATTTCTATAGGGTGCTTCCTTCTTATGTTGGTGTTCATCAAAATAGGGGGGTTATTTGTTTGTTGGAGGGGGATATGAAAAACAAAACACAAATCCCACTGGGTTACAAATTCTAAGTGATTTCTTAACATGCATTAGTTGAACGAAAACATGACGGTATCCAGTTCCTGGAAATATTAAGAAGAGTTGCTGAGGAAACCTGGGACTTCTTATCTATGAAGCACTTGAGGCCTGTCAGGGAAAGTGAGGAGACAGGCTTATAGAATTTTAATGTTGAACTAATGTTACATTTGCAGCGAGCTGAATTAGACAGGGTGAATGAGAGTTGAATGAAGACAAGTGAAAAATGTCCTGTCTTTTCTTATGGATGGGTTCAAATGTTCAGGCTGTCCTTTCAGTGAACCCAACATTTATGGGAAACTCTTTTAACCTATATATAATTCATGGAGAAATCTGTACACAACAACCTGAGGTGAGGATGATGGCGTGAGGCAGAACTATAGAACCATGCAAGCACCGAGTCTTTCCTGAGCACTCAGAAAGAAGGAAGGAAGGAAGGGGGGAAACCTACTGACATTGTGCTCTAATTCTGGAGCCAACCAGAATTTCTCAGATCTTCCTAAAATTAACAAAGCATGAAATTAAACAATCTTTCAGGGAAAATGTAACATTTATCAAGACAGCTCTGGAATTCATCATTCTCCACATTTTGTGGGGAGATGACAGGACCGTTTTTTATTGTTCTCTGGTTGTTTTCTTCATGTGTTTCCATGACGTTTAAAATCAGGTTATCACAGGAAAAGTAGAAAGGTCTAGTGGATTGATGTTTTGAGACTACAGGATATGCTCCACTGCTCGGGAGGGAAGGTAATTGAGGGAGATGGACAACCCTTCTTTCCTCATTACCAAAACTCTTAGAATGGATGCAGAAGTAGCTGTCATCTCCTTGTGTGATTACAGATTAGCTAGTGTCATGAAACCCACTGGGTTACCTTGGGCAAGCCACATGCTCTTAGTCTCAGGGGAAAGCAATGACAAACCTCCTCTGAACAAGTCTTCCCAAGAAACTCCCATGATAGGTTCACTTTAGGGTCGCCATAAGTGAGAAATGAATTGGAGGCACACAACAACAGAGTGACATCAGGTAAGCTGTTGTTTGAGATTATCACACTAGGGTCAGTTCTGGAACCATCCCACAATTATCCCATTACCATCCCACAATTATCCCATTGCCAATAATGGGATATTCATTGCCAATAATGGGATAATTGTGGGATGGTTCTGGAATTGACCCTAGTGTGATAAATTGTTGTTGCTTTTGTCATTATTTATGGCTGAATTCCCTCAGAGATAATGGGGAGAGGAAACAGCCTTGTGGTGAGTGGGGCTGAAGCCACCAATGATCAGATCAGAGCCAAAAGCTGGAAACCCTTTTCGCTCTACTGCTGCTACCCATTTCTCCAACCATTCTATCACTTCCTACTCACCTCTTCTTCTTACTCTTCTCCTGTGCTTTCAAAAATTTCCCCAGAAGGAGCAGATAGTTCTTTCAGAAGACTTTAGAAATTAGGGGCCACACATTGCCTATCCTTCAGTCACTGTATTTCTGAAAATGAAAGACCTTCTTTGCCTCAAGGCACCCTGGTTTTCAATAAGTCAGCCACCACACCCAACTGTCCTATAGAAAACCCTAAGAAACTGCCCAGCAAAATACCTCAGTGGTACTGAATGGAACAATTTCTAAATCACTGGATATCTGTTTTATCCTGTGCAGGTATATTTGTAAGAATAAGCTGCAGTACCGTTGGGACAATTCAATTCACAGTGAAGGTATTTTGTTTGTTTGTTTTAAAAACTGATTAGATAATCTCATTCTTAAATTAATTACCCTCAGAACAGTTTTGCTCAATAGTTCTCAAGGGTTTCATTAATCATTAGTTGTTGTTTTTTTTTTTAAATTCCTGCTTTTGTTGTTGAGTGCCTTCAAGTCATTTCTTACTTAAGATAACATTAAGGCGAACTTAGTATGGCAAGGTTTGTTCAGAGGAGGTTTGCCATTGCCTTCCCTTGAGGTTCAGACCATATGATTTGCCCAAAGTTACCCATTGGGTTTCATGGCTAAGTAGGGAATCAAATGCTGTTCTCCAGAGTCATAGTCCAACACTCATACCACTATGCATCATCTGACTCCTATCCACTGAAAACGTTTTTATATATATACTCAGACATTTCAAGCTTCCCTTAAAATAGCTGAGATATTTTTTCCTACATGGGAACATTCATGATTTTCTTGGCTTCTGTATATGCAAATCTTTTTGCTCTAGGCAAAATTTCAAGGACACATTATACATGAATTATGCTTGCCCCAAAAATGTTACTCATCATAACATAACATATAACCACTGGTACTGCAGCCACTCACTCACAAACCACAAGGTTCAGTCCCAGCCAGGTGCTCAGGATTGACTCAGCCTTGCATCCTTCCAAAGTTGCTAAAATGAGTACCTAGCTTGTTGGGGGCAATTAGCTTACAGTTGTAAACTGCTTAGAAACTGCTTAGTGTGCTATGAAGCAGAATATAAATGAAGCCGCTGTTGATATTTCTAAATATTCCTATGATGAGTGGTTGTTATCTGTTACCTTCATTTTATTGTGCTATAGGATTCTCTTGGATGTTGGTTTGCTCTGCCTCGATTTTGATTTTTTCATATTAGTTCAAAATTGGACCATGTAAGCTTTTTGTTCCAAATACTGATGTGCATATACAAATTGATACTTTTTTAAAAGTAATCTTGATGTTTTTAATGCATAATTATTTTGAGATTCCTTTTTACAATGTTTTATTTATACATACTATTGCTCCTGCATTCTATTAAAGCACCACACCCAAAATTGTGCTGTTTATTTTATTTTTAGATAATGCCCTAAATCCTATTATTCATTTTCCCAGCTGGAATAAAGTCATTGAATCAGTTGGATTTATGAACTGACTCAGCATTCAACTATTGATTAAGTGGGTATTTTTGTAGTTAGGATTCACCAATGGGTTGCCAGCCAGTAGATGAATTATGCCAAAAGAAAAAAAAAGGGACACTGAAGAAAAAAAAAAAGAATCCTGACACATACAAACACATCAAGATTGAAATGTTTCATAAAACTGCACACTCCTCCTTTTTTCTTCTTCTTTTAATCAAACTGTGTGCTTTGATTATTGGAGTACAGCTCTGGAGACCAGGGTTTGATTCCCAGCTTAGTCATGAAAACCACTGGGTGACCTTGGGCAAGCCACATTCTCTTAGCCTCAGAGGAATTCAATAGCAAACCTCCTCTGAAGAAATACTGCTAAGAAAACCCCATGGGGTGCCATAAGTCAGAAATGACTTGAAGACACACAAGAACAACAGCAGCAGCAGCACACAAACAATACTAATGCTGAAGGAAAAGTCTGGAATGAACTTAAAGTCCTGAAAACAGTACCTTGCATACACATGCAAAAATGTTTTTTAAAAAGAAAAGAAATATCTTCCTAATGAACGTGTCTGTTCCACTTCAGCAAGAAGGTCAGAAAAATTGGTAGGAGAAGAATTTCAGTATTAGCCATAAAACCTTGACAAATGTTGATGGCACTTCAGCATAGTTGTCTGAAAGGTCTTTTGTAATCTTTGACTACTTTGCATCCAAGAAGACATATTTATAGACATGCTGAATGGAAATCAGATTACTAATAAAGAATAAGACAAGAACCATTATTGACAGCAGCATAGCTCATCAGGCATATTTAGTACAAAACAAATTAACATTTAAAGTGTAATCAATTAGCCAGATTCATTTTGTCCTTATCTATTCTTACTAAATTGACAATAAAAGGGCATATCTTTACCTGTATGACTTCTAATTACAGCTGTGTTCATCAGTAATATCCTCTGATGAGATCCAGCCTGAACATTTTTCTGCAAAATGAGGAAAAGTGATCTTCTCAAGGAGTTATGAAGTGACAAAGGATTATTCTTTTTAAAAGAAAAGTTGAAGAGGTTACACAATTGAACCCAAGAAATTATTCTTAATCCAGATAGGTGTCAGATTTACACAGTGCCTGATAGGTCTCACTGGGATGCCTTCAAGTATATTTCTGTGTGGAGTGTCTATTCACCACTATTGCAAAAGCCATGATATTCCCTGGGTTCACAATGCAGCTTTTTAGCTGGAGGCAAAATGGAGTAGTTAAGCAGCATGTTAAACCAATTTAATTAGAAGCATCTGAGGAAGTAGATTGAAGTCTATGAATGCTCATGCTGCCAAATTCTTTCTTTCAGTTAGTCTCAAAGGTGCTACAAGATCTCTCTGTATACTGATTCTACAGACTAACACGGCTATATCTTTGAATTCTACCAATTTAATTATGTTCTCCATAGACAAGAAGAAGGGAGTACTGTATTAATGAAAAATTGTAACTGAAAATGGAAAAAAAAGGAAATTGCTATGATCATCTCCCATCCAACATCCCTAACCACCTTTATTCAGCTGCTGACCCTCAGACACAGCCATTTCTATTTTAGTGGAACACAAAGGAAGCAGCAGACTAGTGCCATGCTATTTTTCTACAGATGGACACAGAACAATGGTATTGTCTGCAAGGACCTCCCCAAGACCTCTGGAATTCCCTGCAGATGCATGTCACTGTGCATCCATTTTTTAGGAAAATAGCTCGACACTTGATTATGCTTCCCACCTACACTGAACAGGAAACAACAGAGTTTGGGGAGCTGTTGATACAAAGTGGGTTGAGGGGAATGTTAGTCATTGCATGGCTTGTAGAAAATTCTGATCACCAGAATGACAAAAAGTGTTTGAGTTGTGATGGCTTCGGTCTGCCCAGTGCCACCTTAATCCATCAACATGATGGCAGCCATTTTTTAGACAACAGCTCCAAGAATCTTCTAGCCAGGATTTTGGGAGTTAAAAGAAAAAAACATTTCTGGGAAGAACAATTTTCAATCCTTGGAACTGCCAAGGATTCAAACTAGGACCTTCTATCTGCAAAGTTTATGTTCCCCCATGTTTATTTATCTCATATTAGAAGACAATAATAATAATAATAGTAATAATAATAATTTTTATTTCTAGCCCACCCCTCTGAGCAAACAATCAGGGCGGGTTACAACAAGAAGTTAAAACACGACAGTTAAAATAAACCAATCCCATCCCCACCTCCCACCCCTAAAAAGGGATTAAATCAACTGTGGTTAAAACATAGTAAAATACAAACAATATCATATACCAGCAACAGGCCTAAGAGCATTACGATGCTCATACCAATGGAGGGGGGGCACAGTGAAAAGAGGCTTACGTGTATGCACAAACTACTTCTATATATATGCAGAAAACTGACTTCTTTTTTTTTCCCCTTTCTGGCTCAAAGGCCTGATCTAGACTGGCAAAAAGGGGCATGTTCATGCCTGCATGAAAGTGTAGCCTTTAGATGACCCACACTGAAAGTTTGGCATGAACGCACTTCTTTTGCATTTTAGTGGGGAAAAAGCAGCTTTAAAAAGGAGCTTCTTTTTATAAAAGGGTGTAACAGCGCAGCTGCATCTAAATGCTGCAGTGCAACTGTGAAGTTTTTTAAAGCTCCCAAATGCTAGCTCCAGCCCTAACCCAAACCCTAGACATGCACAGTAGGGACTCTGGGATGCTGTAACTGTTATGCAACTGCGCATAAAATGTCAATTCATTCATAAAATAAAGAAGTTTATTCATAAACTTAAATTGTAATGGATTTATTATCTTTTGGGGGGAAGGGATGTAGTTTGTTTCATTGATGTAATAGTATTTTAATGTATAACCCACCTCGATTGATCTCAAAGGGGTGGGGTAATAATAATAATAATAATAATAATAATAATAATAATATTATACAGGGGTTCATTCATGGTGCACCAATGCAACTGAGCACTTTAAAAAGGGAAGTGAAACCACAATGGTAATTTGACAGATCTTCATAACTGCACGGTTCATGTGTGATGTACCGGTGCAACTGCACAGTTTGCAGCCAGCAACAACAACAACAAAAATATTAAAGGTTCAGTGCGGCCAAAAGCCCCATTCATTGCCACCCATGCAGCTGCTCCACCTGTGTTTCTAGCATCCTGACAGCTTCCAATGTAGTTACTGAGCAACAGAAAAGACTTTAGATAAGTCGTCCCCATATCTCCTCAGTGTAGCTGCCCTATGCCTTTTTATTACACACCTAGGACTTGCAGTGCAGCTGCTAAGTATTAAGGAAAAGGCAACTTCATGTTGCCCTTTCCTGTCAATCTTGAAAGCCCCAATGTGTCATAATTCACGTGGATTCATAAGTGCTCCCTGGCCTTTAATATGTTTAGGTAATGTGAAGACCTGTGAAGAGAGAACTTGAAAGGCTCCAGAGCATGAAAGAAACACTGGCTTTTGCATACTTGGGTAAGTGTCTATACTCATGGTACTGAAGCCTTTCCTCCTGGCAAAAGATGGTCTGGTGTCATTGGTGTCATAATCTGTGAAAAACAGGGCATTTCCTGTTTAACTCTTGTTTAACTGTCATTTAAATCCTGTTTGCTCCCTAGTGTGATAAAGCAGCTAGAGTTGTAATAACCTAGAGCTCTTTCTCAGTGCATGCAATATCATCTTCATCCTCATCATCTTTGATCTGGGTTGGGGTGAGCAGTCAGGTGAAGAGGTCCGAAGGTTCTCCCCAAGATGGGGAAATGGACCGTAAAAAGGCAAATACACTCACTGTAAAGTGATGTACATGGGAAGAAGAGGCATTCTAATTCAATTAATATAGTGATGGAGTCTGAGGCTAGAGCTGATGGTGACTGACTATAAAAGGGATATTAGATTCATGACAGACAAGACATTTTAAGAAAGTGTTGAGCCCTAGTTTGCTTGTTTTAGAATAGGTTAATCCTATGTTGGGAATCATTAAGTAAATTCTTGCAATGTTTTTATACAAATCTTTGTTTTTACTTCATACACAATACTGTGTAAAATTCTGGTCTCAGAAAAGATCCTGGACATGGAACACATGCAGAAAATGACAACCAAAATGATCAAAGGATTGGAGTGACTCTCTATAAATGGATAGCATTTAGCATTAACTTCGCTTAAGGACAAAAGGCAAGTAAGGAAAAAACATGATAGAGGAACATAACCTTATTATTTTTCTCCTTCTCTTATATGGGAAACAGATGGAAGTGATGAAAACTCTGATGGGATTTTCAAGACAGACAGGGGGAAGTATTTCTTTACAGCACACATAATTACACTATAGAATTTGCTTCTACAATATACAATGTCTACTACCAATGTAGACAATTTTAAATGACCATTAGAGAATTTCATGAAGGCTAAAGCTATCCATAGCTATTAGTCATGATGGCACTGTGCTAACTCAAGGATTAGAGGTAGTATATTTCAGTATATCAGTTGCTGGGAAACAACTGCAGGAAAGCACTGTGAGAGTGAAACTTTCCAAAGGCTTCTGGTTGACTGCTGTGGGAAACACAATACAGGACTAGCTAAATCTTTGGTCTGATCCAGCAGAGCTCCTTTTATGTATTTAACAAAGGCATATAAACTGAACACAACCTGGTATGTCAGGAAAAATAACTGCTTATAATTTCAAGTTTATGGTTTTACAAAACTTGAGAGAAATGATGGGTTTGGATTAGGCCCTCCAGATATAGTTGAATTGCAATTCACAGCATTCCTCATCATTGTCTATGTTGGCTACTGGGTACTGCAAACCAGTAATACCTTGAAGGCCACATGATTTTTGACTCTTAGTTTAGAATAGACAGTACATTTTAATGTCCTCATCTCCATTTTTCAGAAGTAAACATTTCTTCCCTTACCCCATCAGATGAAAATAGATACACCAAGTGGTCTTATTTAAACAAAAATATTAAAAAGCATTATGCTGTTTTGAATGCAGAATCTCTGGAACCCTCTTTTCATTGAGAAAGTGTATCAGTACAAGTTAGGCATGTGAACAAAATGCAAGGAAAGATATGTAGAACTTCTAATAAGATGTAAATGCCAAGACACTTTCTACACTTAAATAAAACATCTGTACCCTATTTTTGAATATTCAGCACTGTAAATGATTCAGCATGTTTTCCCGAAAGTCTCTGGTCAAAAACTCTTCAATACTCCATTTTCTCCTGACTCCCCTAGTGTATCTGGGGTCGGACACATGCAAATATTATTACTAATTTAACACTTACTGCATCTCTGTCTCCTACAATGAATTCAATGTATAAGCTTTTATTTGTAGCACTATAATTGTGGTCAAACATCTGTAATCATTACATCCAAGAAAAACAACATACATAACAGCGTTCAAAAGTAGCCTGTAGCTGCTGGAAGAAAGAGAAAGGGAGAGATCATCTAAACTCTTGAGGAAAGAATGGGTGAGCTTTTCATTTCAGTTCATCTTGAATCATCTTGAATTCACACAATTCAGATGTGACAGAGAGGAGAATGGATACATGTGCCCATCACTCCTATTGGGAAGTCTTCCATAGAAACTACATTCTGGGTGTATAAAAATCACCAAAATAGACCCATCATTCTAGTCTGGTTCATACATTATTGCATGTCAGGATATGCAGGACCTTTGGCTTACCATAGATGAATGACATGTACTCTGCTCATTAACTCCTACTTGTAGAACAGCTCTCTAAACAAATCATGGAAACAAAGTAAGCAGGAAGCCCCACATTCTGGCTTGTTCCTATTGCCAAAAGCTACATAATTAGCCATAGAAAAAAACTTGGTCTATTTCTGTGGCTAGGTGGGGAAGAAACAAGGCAGAGAACTGGCTCGTGATGGAGATTGCACATCCCAATAAACAAATCATGGGCCTAATTCTTCTGTTTTGTTTAGCCACTCCTAAGGCAAATGAGAATGATTAGTCAATGGGTACCAGAAGGCTGGCTCATCCATAACACAACAGGATTCTCTTGAATTCTGGATATGGTCACTGTTACTTAATTGACTCCAGCCTATCAACCATTTTTAAGATCTGCATTTTAAAATGGTTAAAAAAAATGATGAGTTATATGTATATTTCTGTGTTCAGCAGTGAAGAATGATTTGTGCTAAAATGCCTTACCATTCTTGACAGCAGATGAGAAGGTAAAACAGCAAATATCACTTCACAGAAGAAAAGATACTGACAGATTGAACTCTGAAATTCAGATGGAACACCGAAATTCATGCTTAGGGCAATATAACAAAATGCTTTTTTTTGATGACTTTAAAGCTGTGTGTGGACTACTGTAAAAAAAAAATCCCAAGGCTTGAAATGCTGCTGAAATTAGCTGCAAGGCTTTGCATTTCTAAAAATCTCTCTTAGTCTCTCTCTCTCTCTCTCTCTCTCTCTCTGTGTGTGTGTAAGAGACAGAGTGTGCATGCCATCAATTCTATTCCTAAAAGTGAGGGACTGTACAGGTTATTTGAGCTTTATACAGTTCCTTCCTTCCTTCCTTCCTTCCTTCCTTCCTTTACTTCAAAGTAGAAAGCAAAAACAGGAGGTCTATTGAACCTCTTTACCTGAGTGGTATTTTATTTGGCTTAGTGGGTCACATAAACTGCTTAGGCCTGACAGATATCAGAAACAATTAATATATGTGCTTAATTTCCATATAGAAACCAACAGGACTTAATTTACATAGCAGCTTTGTCTATACAGTCTCATTTACCCATCATTATAGTTTTATCTGTGCAGTGCTTTGAAATATACTAAGCTCTTAAGGATAAAGTGACACAAGTCTCTATGATAACAACATCTGTATGGTCTGAGGAAGAGGAGATGGGCCAAATTCTGTTCCATCAAGCTGGCCATGACCAACTATCATTTGGTTTCTCATTTTTAAGAACTGGTGCCTAGACTCGTGTTATTTTAGGAGCTTGCTGTTAAGGAAACATGGAAGTGGAAGAGCACTATTCTTGCTGACATCACCATAGCTGCCATCAACAGTGGCTGGTGGCTTCTAGGTCAGTAGGTTGATACATCTATTTCATGTTTGAGTCCAGAGTTTGGAGTGCTGAATCTGTTTTGAACTAAGGCCTTTCATAGTTTGGACTAATAGTTGTTTAAAATTGACCACCCTACTGAATGAAAGCCACAAGCCACCATAATCTGCCACTCTTCCATAGCAGCCCTGTAAATGCTGCTTGAAATAATATAGAGAAGGGTAAGAGCTGCTTAGTTGCCCTAGAAAGCACTTCCTCCCCTGATTTTTTTTTCCAGATATCCAAAGCTGTTTGTTGTTATTGGTGTGTGCCTTCAAGTCGTTTCCAACTTATGGTAACCCTAAGTCAAATCTATCATGGAGTTTTCTGGGGCTGAGAGTCTGTAACTCACCCAAGGTCACCCAGTGGGTTTCCATGGCTAAAGAGGAACTGAACACTTATCTCCAGAGTCATAATCTAATCCTCAAACCAATATACCATGGTTGTGACCCAAAATGTATCAACTGTGAACATGGGTAGCAAGTGCGAAGAAATACCAATTTCACTAAAAACATGGGCAATCCTTTCAAAGTACACAGTTCTGTCAACTGGACTGCAGAAATGCTTTGGAAATTTGGCTCTCATGGCAATACTTGTGAAAAGAAATCTTATTTTAATAATTCAATCCTTATTTATAGAACAAATATTGTGCCTCACATTTTTTATTGCAGATCAGATGAATTAAACACACACACACACACACACACACACATACACCACAAAACTGCTGTCTATTCAACTTTTGCACTTTTCTTCTTCTGGTCAAATTCATGAGAATATGAGTTTGAGATTTGGTATGCTATTGATATTTTAGGATTGCAGCATGCCTTGCTTCTTGGCCTATAAATTAGAAATATAAAAGAATATTGCTCGGTGTTGTGGGGACTATCTCACCTGACAGTTACATAGGCAACCTGGTGATTTTATTTTAAAGTTGTATTTACTTCACTCTGTAAATTTCAGGTGTGGTTTTGTATATTTAATGCATTGCATGATATTTGCTATATAGCAAGCTTAATGTTGGTTTATATAGTTTTACAATATACAGTGATTAGATGCAAATAACTAATCCTGAGATAAATTTAGAAGCCCAAGTATGGCACTCCATACTGTGGTGCTCACTATGTGGTGCTGATCTATAACTGGAGAAAGTTAAGAAGACTCTCAACCCTCATGGGATGGAGATAACTGATGCTGCAATTCATGACTTAAGAAGGGCAACAGGTAGGGGAAAATTATTCTGTATCTGTACCTATACTATGGCCGCATGTAAGTTTCCATTTTTTTTTCCTTATGATTTTTTTAAATCCCAAACCACTTTCATTTTGAGGGATGAGAAAGCTATTAGTAGAGTGAGAAGCAGGTTATAAATGTAGTCCGTTTCTCTGGAACTGGGGTAAATTAGGATGATTTGTTTTTATAGGTGCAGTACCATTAGGTCACAAATGGCAAAAACATACAAATTTAGGATATTGAGACTCAAGGAATCAAAGAACTAAAAGGCCGTTAGAGCAATTCCTTTGATATGCAGCCCAAATCATGGTACATGACAAGTTAAGAGCAACTAAACTGCCCAAAAGTGCTCATAGAGTAAATAGCTCCAAATTGTTTGTGCATCCAATCCATATTCTGGCTCTGAGGATTTATGGAAAGAGAGAAGAATAGCACTTTCCAGACCCTCAGCTTATCAGCAGATATTCTGAGAGGACCAGCAACCAGGGAGGTGAAAGTGTCTCAAGTTTCAATTTCATAGCATTTCTCCAAATTCCATCTGGCTTACCATTTCATCTTTCATTCATATCAGGTTGTGAGACTTCATTTTTCTACTTCTTGCAAGTGCATTTGTACACTTGTTCCTGCATATATGTGTGTGTGTGTGTGTGTGTGTGTGTATCGAAAGCAGGCATTGTTTGTATGTATTTTTACATGTACAATTCATTTTCATTTTTCCCTATTGGTGAAGCATGTTTATGCACATATTTCAATTACAGTATATCCATCTGTAGCTGTTTGCATTTTAAAAATATACCCATCGTGTTATTGGTTTCAGAAAAAATGAAGGCCAATCTGAAGTAAGAATCACTTCTTCCTTGTGGGATGCTTCCCCTCCAAACTGGTAATCATTGTCTTCAATTCCAGATCTCAAAATCTCTGTTGCAATCCTTTTCCCCTCAAATGGAGATGTCTTTCATGGGGGCAGAACTTTAGTCAGTAGCTTCCTGATTGACAGGGGAACAGATATCCATCAATTGCAATAGCTGCTGACCAATACATGGGGACTGGGGGACTTTCACAGTCCCTATATATTCCCTAAAACAAGTGGATATATAGAGATTGTGAATATGAAGCAGAACTGAATGCATAACTCTTGGCTAAGCACTCATACCTACCCAATAGGATTCCAGCCAATATCTTTATGACTGTGCTGGAGAATTGATGTTATCTTTGGCGAGAGTGATGGAATATAATATTTTGTTTTGTCATATGTTGGTATATTTGTGTTTAACATTTTGTATCGTTCTTCATGTTGAAGTAAATTAATGAAAATGTTCAAAAGCCTTTATGACAAAGAAAGCCATAGAATGGTAGAATGGCTCAGCAGATGGAACCAGGGTAGTCTTTCTCATATAAAGTGGATGGTGTTAGATACTTCCATCCCTCACTTTGTTTTCAGGCACTGGTTGATTAAGGTAGATAGTACTAATAAACCTGCTTATTTCAGATTCCTGCAATTTAAATAAAGATGTAGTCCTTATTAATACCATATAATGATTCCACTATTCCTCTGTCTTATACCTTCCTCCTAAGTGGTGGGGGACAAAAGAAAAGAAAAAGGAAAGGGTGTAATAGTGAAATAATTAAAAGACAAGCTCCGAGTCTGCCAAATCATCAAAAGAAATATGATCACTTCAGGAGATACCTCTTATTCTGGAAAACTGTGGTCTTTGTAGAAAGTCTTTTTATCCTCCAAACATTTGTATATATATTCCATCTGCTTAATGATCTAAGTAAGCTAGTTATCCTTCACTGAACCCAACAGGCTGCATAGATTCCTTCGAAGCCTAATATCATAGCAAAAGAGAAAAAGAATAAATCATAAGCGCCTGACATGCCATCATTTAAGATTCAGAATTACACTAGACAGCAGAACACAAATAAAATGGTTTGGATGCATTAGCTAATAATGGTCCATTGCTTTAGTCGTGTTTTACCTTTGGCTGAAGAAGTGGAGGCGGGGGATGGATATTTCAGAGAAAAGTGTTTTCTGAACAACAGCTCTGTAATGCAGGTCTGCACATAATAGCCATTTTGAAGAACAGTTTTTGCCCAAATGAACACAGTCTTAGTTTGGAATGGCTAGCTCTGATGGTCACTTAAAACAATCAATATATTGATTGATTGATTCATTCATTCATTCATTCATTTACTGAGAGTACCCCTGGAGCTCCCTTCTGTGGAATGCTAGGTTAATATCGTCCCTGTTTTCCTTTCCTCAGCAGGTAAAGATTTTGTTTGTTTGCTTGTTTGCTTGTTTAATTGCACCAGAGAGGCTTTCTTTTTCCTTTTTCTTTTTTTAAAGGGGTGTTTGAGTAATATTTTTTTTAACTTTTGTAGGTTTTTGAATAATTTTATTTTGTTTTAATTGTGTTTATTTTAATTGTTTTTTATAAATGCACTGGCAAAATGGCACATTGATTGATTTCCTTCTGTGAGACACCTTGTGTCCCCTCTGGGAGAAAGGTGGCACATAAACAAAATAAACAAACAATAAATTAATATAATTTATTCATTCAGTTTGTTATTTGCATTATACAACATGCTTCTAAAAGCAACATATAAAATCAAATATGAAACTTGTTGATCAATACTATAGTTAACTAAGTGTGCATCCACACTGCAGAAATAAAGTAGTTTGACATCACTTTGATTGTCATGGCTTCATCCTCTGGAACCCTGGGATTTATAGCCTGGCATGGTATTCAAACTGATCTGTCAGAGAGCTGTGGTTCCTCACCAAACTACAAATCCCAGGATTCTGTAGGACAGAGCCATTGAAGTGAAAGTGGTGTCAAACTGCTCTATTTCTGCAGTGTGGAACATAATAGTGTAAAAGAAATTCAAAATCTAGTTAAAGGGAAATCTACATGTGTTCTTTCTCTTGTTTTTGTGTGCCTGAAGTAATTTCTGATATAGGAGATTATCGCATGGAGAAGTACTCCCAATATAGATGCAGGATTGAAAACTCAAAACTGGGTGTTATTACACATGCTGGGGGCCTGGCAAGTGCAACCTGGATGCAGCCTGGACCCCAGCCACACTTATCCAGCCAAATTTCAAAAACGGAAAGCACCAGTTTTTGAAAAGCTGCAGCATAAGTGTAGCTGAGGTGCCGGCTGCATCCGGGTTACACTTGCCTGGCTGCTGGTGCGTGTGATAATACCTGGTTTTGAGTTTTCAATCCCACATCTATATTGGGAATATTTCCCCATGCAACAATCTTCTTAGATGTCGACCCTAATTAACACTATCATTTCTTGGCAAAATTTGTTCACAGGCAGGTGCAAAATGATGGGATCTGCTGGAGTCCCCTAGGGATCTCAACACTGATCTAAATCATGTCATGTCTGGGTATAGGGGATATAGGCAGATGCTTTTCCAATGCTGCCTGCTTGCTGTGAAGCATTGAATGGTCATATAGGGTGGCATCTGGAACTTATAGGTAAATTGGAGAAGAGTATATAGGTGCATGGCTCTGTATAGTGTTGGTCTGCACATGGATAGTTATGTTGCATGGGAATGTTGGATTAAGGCCAATGTCAGTTAATCATGTAAAAGAACTGAAACTAATACATTCAAGGTGAGCACCAATCAATGTATATCATCAACTGTGAATACTCATAAAGTGATATTAATATGTTGTTAGAAAGTTGTGGGAAACTCTAACGTCTAGCATAGAAAATATATTAGAGTGAATAATAGATAATCCTCTTCATATGGGGCCACCACCAAAAAATCCTTCTTTTTTTGTGACCACTTTCTAGACTTCAGCTGGGAGCAGGAGAGATTCAGTGAAGTGCCTCTACCTATAATCTCTGGACATGGGTCAAAAAATGGGAAAGACTATAACAGTCAAAAACACTTTGAACTGAGAGAGAAATGAAGGGAGTTTCTCTTCTCTGAAATCCTTTGGACCAAAGATGTTTTGTATTTTTTTTTTTAAAAAAAAATTTGTATTAATATTTTTGGATTTTGGAATACTTGTGTACATAATGATATCTTGGAGATGGGACACAAGTCTAATCACAAAATTCATTTATGTTTCATATATACTTTATAAACATAGTCTGAATGTAATTTTATACAATTTTTAAAAATATTTTTCCCATGAAACAAAGTTTGTGTACAATGAACTATCAGAAAGCAAAGATGTTACTATTTTAGACACCCATGAATATAGTTTGGTTTTTTGGAATATGCTGTATTTTGGAACTCCAGTTAAGGGAGACTCAACACATTGTATAAGATGGAACACCTATTAACATTTTATTTCAATAGATGTATATAATGGAAATTATATGCATGTTATAGCTTTTCTTCAGAAGATCTTACAGTTGAAAGTTTATGTTTAGCTTTATGTTTTATATCAGCATAGTTGTAACATTAATTGCTTTTATAGCTTCTATTTCTTTTTCTGAAGATGCTTGGAGTTTGCTTAAATCAACAAGGAACGACAATTAAGAAGGCTAATTGTATTGAAGAAAACAATAATTAGGCAGTTTTCTTTTTTCATATGAATTATTTTAATGTTGGCCTTCACCATGTTGTTTGAAATGACATGATGAAAGTGAAATATCCTTAAAGTTTGGGCATAACATATTTTATAACAGACAATAAGTATTTGCCCTACTCTATTGTCTCCCTATGAATCCTGTTTCAATGGAAAATCTTTTGATTTCTGGAGTATCTTTTGCAAAACCTTATCATTTATATATGCTAAAGATTGAAGATGTCATAATGTTCTTGACATTATATTCCAGTAATACATGCAGATAAAACTGAAAGCCCACAGAAAAATGATGTGTCTCAAGAACAGAATCCCCTCAGCCTATGGAGCTTTCTACATGAACAAGCACCCAGATTTTCCTACATTCTCCATAGACAGAATCATAGAATCATAGAGTGGTGAACTCTCTCTCATACTCAGTCCACCCATAACCTAATCTCAACTGTGGCAGCCCTATGGGAATTTCAGTCCCACCGCTGCCACCAAAATATGTGAAGGCCTCCTGCTAACCTTCACCCTAACACTGCTGTTTAAGGTGGCACAACACCTCTGTGTCATTAATATTAGATAACGCGGTTTGCTATTCAAATGGAGGCCAAGTAGTTGTGGAAAAAATAACTACAGTTTAATGAAAAATATAAAAAATAAACTTTAAATTAACTTTAAAGTTGTTAGTATTGTCTTATTAATTAGTTACAAGGGCCCGTTTTAGACGGGCAAAAAGGGGCGCGTTTAGGGCTAGAAAGCCCGTCTTTAGGGTTAGGGAGGGCGTAGCGTTTACACCCTCTCTAACCCTAAAGCGTATGGACGCCGCCATTTAAAGATGGCGGCGTGCATACGGTGCCGCCGCAAAGGCATCATCACGTGCGCAGCGTTTTGACACGCTGCGCACGTGATGACGTTTTTGCGGCGTGGGAGGGCACCAATCGCGCCCTTCCCACGCCGCAAAAAAAGAGCTCCATCGCAGAGCTCTTTTCTTGCGGCAGGTCTTTGCCGCGGCCTTTAAATGGCTGCGGCAAAGACCCAGGGAGAAAGGGGCCGTGGCGGCGGCCCCTTCCTCCCTTCAGCCCCGCCGAGGGAAGCGGGGTGCAGCAGGCGCCCAGAGCACCTGCTGCACCCTGCTTGGAGGCCGCGGGGAACCGACACTTTGCCGGTTCCCTGCGGCCTCCAAAAGCGGCGGGATGAGGCCTCGGGGCCGTGCGGCAGCCTCGGCGTCATCCCGCCGCTGAAAGGGGCGAGTATGGACCGCCCCTTTTGGGCGGTCTAAAAAGCCCCAAGAAGTCCTTTCAAAATAATAATATGAATACAGCCACACAGGCAATCTTATCTCAGGCACATGGACCAAAATTCCCTTTTTAACAACCGGCTTGCTGTGAGCCTCACCCTGCTAGAGTCTCCAAGCCTACACAGTCCCTATTTGGACTCTCAAGACCATTTCATGGTCGCCAAACAAAATTAAAATGTTTCCTCAGGAATTCTAAGAGCACACCCTCCCTTCGATGTGACTCTTTCCTTCAAAACTAACCCCCCTTCCACTCTCTGCAAGGCCATTTTATAGCCCTTGCTGTGTCATTGGTTCCCACATAGACCAAAAGGAAGGGGTATTGGTCAGTAGGCTTGACCAGTTTTGTCAGCCTCTCTATCACATCACGGTTCTTTGCCCCAGGTAGACAACACACCTCCCAAGACATCTTGTCAGGCCCATAAAACACTGTTTCTGTACCTCTCAGCAAGGAGTCCCTCACAACCACTACCCTCCTCCTCCAAGGCTTAGCAGCAGCCATTCTCTGTGCTGATTCTACAGGGATCTCCTGCACTTTAATTGAGGAGGACACTCCCTGCTTCTCTCTCACTTCATCCCTGATAAGGGAGAGGACTTCAAATCAGTTCTGTAGCTGCAAGCTACCAGAACCATCCCTGCGGTTCCTAGTTCTGTGTGTGACATTCCTCCAACTGTCTACCTCCAGTGTATGTGAAGTGATCTCTTCCCCAGAAACTTCCTCCATGTGTTTCCCAACCAGGACAGTCTGCTCTGTTCTGTACAGGAAAACTTCTTGTTCCCTAATATGGAGAAGGGTAGATACTCAGGCCTCCAGCTGCTGGACCTTCTCTTCCAACAGGGATACCAACTTGCACTTGGTGCAAGTGAAGTTGCCCACATCCCTAGGCAAGAAGAGAAACATTCTACTAGTGTTGCAGGTGACTGCAGCAGCTCCCTCATTGTCCATCCTCAGAACTCTTAAGGAGGCACTGGAACAGGACTGGAAATTGTGCCTCAAAATCTATCTATTAAACACCTAGGAAAAAGACCACTGTTGACCTGGCTTTTTCCTTGAACTCTGCCACTGTGCTCAAGAGACTGGGTCTATTGCTATAGAGAGAGGTCCTGGCTGCTAGCTCCTTCACAAGCCAAGTCTCTGACTCACTTGCTTTCAATAAAAGCTCTTCACAAGCCCCTTAAAGAAATACAACAGTTGACAGTAAAGATGAAGCCCTGAAACAAAGTACCCTCTGCTCTAAGCCTCAGCTCAGTAAGAAACGTTGTGTGCCTCTGGCAGGAGTTATAAAGGCTAGGTTGCTAGCTCTTCCCAAGTGACTCACAGAAGCCACACTCCCTCAGGAAGGAAAACACACTCCCCAAGGTTTGGGGGGGAAAACCTCACCCAGTCAAAATGGCTGCCAACAAGCCTCTCTCCTTCTTCTCCTTGACAAGGACTGAGCCTGCAAGCCTCTGGCAGGAGTCATAAAGCCTAAGGCTATGCTGCTATCCTGACAGTAAGAGCTGTTCGACAGTGGAATACACTCCCTCGGAGGGTGGTGGAGTCTCCTTCCTTGGAGGTTTTTAAGCAGAGGCTGGATGGCCATCTGTCAGGTATGCTTTGATTGGGAGTTCCTGCACGGCAGGGGGTTGGACTGGATGGCCCTTGTGGTCTCTTCCAACTCTAAATTTCTATGATTCTATGATTCTATGATTCTATGATCCTGTTTCTAGTGATTCACAGAAGCCCTACCCCCTCAGGAAAACACACTCACCAAGGTTTTTAAAAAGACAAATCTCACCCAGTCAAAATGGCTGCCAAGAACCCCCCCCCCCCTCTCTTCTCCATGGCAAGAACACCATCTTCTCTTCAGAAAGGTCTCTTTCTTGTGAACGATGTGGAGACAAAATGCTTCAGGAACACCTTAATAAATCTCAGCTCACACAGAATCTGTCCATTTAAGTATTAGAAACTTGTGCAGATTTCATCTACTTGACAGTTGCTCCAGAAAATGGATTTTCTGCATGGAAAAAAATTTCCCATAGTTTAATGTTTTAGAGTATAATTTTATTGTGATTGTGTTACAATTTAAACTGTTTAAATGTATTTTATTGTGTACCACCCTGAGAACACAGCAGGGCATATAAAGAATTTAATAAACACATTTTTAATAAACTGAATAGGCAGCTCAGAGCTAAAAGATTTTGTCTCTCCTCCCTTGCCACCACTGTGCTATCGTGGAAAAATTACAACTACTAATATAGTGCAACAGCAACATGCTTGCTACTGCTAGCCTAAATGTAACTGAAAAGTTGATTCAGAGGTCTCCCCTCATGTGAAGAGAGAGGAAACCTTTTCACACAATATAATTATACTGTAGCACTATAATTCCACATTAACTAACATAGCTCCATCCTGTGGTATCGTAGGATTTGCAATTTAAGGGGGGGCATTTTGAATTGTAAACCAGAGTGCTCTAAAGCTGCCCCAAACTACAAACACCAGCTTTCTGTAGAATGCTGCCATGACAGTTACAGTCAAAACAGCACTTATTGAGAGGTCACTTTTGATTTAGAGTAAGATACAAGAATGAGAAAGGGGAGCAGAAATTACAATGTACGGTTCTCTTTGTACAAAAGGCACAAGGTGCTCCCATGCTTTAGAATTAATTCAGTCTGACATCACTTTACCGGTGATGGCTCCATCCTATGGTATCCTGGGATTGGTAGTTTGTTGTGGAACCAGAGCTCTCAAACAGAGAAGGCTACAATTCCCATACTTTTATAGCATTGACCCATGGCAGGCAAGGTGGTGTCAAACTAGATTATTACTTCAGTGTAAATGTAGCCACAGTCTTTGACACAAAGTCTTGCAAAGCATATATCAAACCCGTGCATAACATACATCATGTATGCCAACATGAGGCATTGCACAAAAAAGGCATTGTACAATTTCTTGCATAACATCCAATTGTACCCCCCTACACACACACACACACACATACACACACTACAAGCTGTTCTTTTGTTTGCATACCTCTAGAACCAACAGTAAAAGTTTTGAGACAAAATTCAATAGGAAGGAGTGAAAATCAGCAATTGTATGTTTGTTTGTTGTTGTTTTTTAAAAAAAAACATTTTATGTCTGCTTCTTTGCATAGTGAACAAAAAAAATCTAATTTGTCTTTAACAGAGACATATGGGAGAAGGTTTTTTGTCCTCATCATAATTTAAAATTATTGCCATAAAAAAAAAAGAGTACTGGCAGCAAGCACATAAAGGATCTTTGCATACTTTAAGTGATACATTTTTTCAGCTGGGATGCTTTCCAGAGTTTGAATTGACAAAATTAGGAATACACATCTTCCATTTCTCAGACCTCCAGAGCTTCGCTGGTGTTGCCAACAATTCCATGGAGCCTTCAAATCATTCTTTGGGGCATTGTATAAGCTTTGTTTGGTCTGTGATTCATATCTATGAAAAAAGTAAATATCATTTTGGTGGGCTACACAGTAAGGTGCAAACAACACTGCAAGTCAGTTTAAAAAGTTTCCCCCGATCATCATTCAACAACACTTATAATTACTGACTTAACTCTGAATGTAGCAGAATGTTGCTGGAAACTCACATGGGATCTAGTAATCCTCCTCCTCCTCCAACAACAACAACAACAACATAACTCAAAAATTAGATGTATACATCATTTATTTATCACTGGCAGCAATATGATCCCTGGTGGGGTGGAACTGTAACCCTCCATTCCTGGGAAGATACCCATGACTGAAATATTGTAGTTTGAACTGTAGTTCTTCTAATGCTAATTCTGCTTTTAAGACCAGATTATAAAATGGAAAAAAATATTAAATATGATTGTCATAGGATGTCTGAATCTATGCATAGACAAGGGGGAAAAAACACAAAAACAATAGCTTGTTACCTGAAAAAAATGGTTGTCTTCACTTTGTGTAGCTTTAAGTATGTTGCCTAAAACAGACAACCTTTCAAAAATTTGGGTTGCCTCCTTTCCATAATTCTAGTGAGAAATGATTTCCTCATAAAGAGATGCTTGGATAGGCAGAGCGTCAAGTAGTTTATTTGTTGTGGCACTACTGAAAACTTAACAAAGTGGGAGTTCTACAATGGATAAGAAAGTTGATTGCACCATTAGGAACTGATTTAGGATTAATGTCATGTAATGGAAAGAAATAAAAACCCCAAACTTGCAAATATAATTTACTGCAGAATGGTTGTGCTTCTATACAAATTGTGTCATGGGATCTTATCATGGGATTCTAAAGTTATTAAGACATAAAATTCTCTTAATTTGATTCTGTTTTAGGTTTAATATGCACACACCTCGTTATATTTAATGATTTAATAACTGCACTGTTATTTTCCTATTGTCCATGGAAGAGTAATGTGTATTGCTCTGAATATATTAGAAATATTTCTCTTGTAATTATAGATTATATATCCATAACTCTGAAGTCTGATCTTATGCATATTGTGAGGTAAGTTCAGGGCTATCCATGCACATTTTGTGGGCTGTGAGGCAAGCTTTTTAATTTTTATTTCTTTTATATCCCACTATTCTTCTGACAAAGGTTGCATCCACACTGTAGAAATAATCCAGGTTAACACAACTTTAAGTGTCATAGCTCAATACTAAGGTATCCTGATATTTGCAGTTTGTTGGAGCACCAGAGCTCTTACAGAGAAAACTAAATGTCTCATAAACTTACAATCCCCAAATTTCCATAGCATTTAGCCATGGCAGTTAAAGTGATGACAACCTGGATTATTTTTGCTGTGTGGATGTAGCCATTGAAAACAAAATGGCTTACAAAACTAAAACAAATGAAAGCTAAAACCTTGATGATTAACAACTAAAAACACAATGAAACAATTAATGACAATTAAGGTGCCATTCATTTTGAAAGGTGTAAAATCCTTTAAAAACTTGGCACTGATGATAAAAAAAATACAACCATAAAAAAGATTCCCTGAAATCAATTAACCATCCAAAACCTGATTAAATAAAACAGATCTTTGTCTGCCAATGGAAGGAGAGCAAAGAGGAGGCCAATCTAGCCTCCCATAGATTGCAATTCCATAGTCCAGGAGCTGCCACCAAGAAAATGTTGTCCAGTTTCCTCACCACATGGGCCTGTGATAATGGTGGAACAAAAAGCAAGTCCTCTCCTAAGATCCTTAAACCTTGGATGGGTTCATTTAGGAGTATCAGTCTTCCAGAGTCTGGCCCCAGGGTTTTATAGTTCTATGAATCTAAGTGCTCAGTACATATAGACGGTAAATGGTTGACTAAAAGTACAGGTGGCAGAAAATCTCTCACCCAGGTTTTTTTAAAAAAACCCTATTATAATAATGTAAATAACTGGCAATTTGTTTTCCTGTCATGATATCCAAAATCTGCCTGAGGCAGCAGGCCCACTTTCCCAGTGACAGGGCCAGCTTGATACATTCCATTTCAAGTACATTGCTACATTTCTCACAGCCCTGTCTTGCATGGACCAAATAAAATGGCTTCCCCCTGTCCTCTTGGCAAAAAGTCTGGAAAATGCAGGACCCAATTTCTGAGTCTGATGTGAACAGTCTGGCTGACATCTGGCCTGTTAAGTGCCAGACCCATGGCATTACCGCATTTATTTAGGATTTAGATACCTCATACTTTGCTCCAGATTTTCCAGGAAGATCTAGATTTAGCCGTTCCAATGCCAGGCGGCTGGTTATAAAATGTCCTTCTGTGTCACCTGGTACTGCTGTCATCACAATCTGCTTTATCACACTAGGGGGCAAAAAGGATTTAAATGAGAGTTAAACAAGAGTTAAACAGGAAATGTCCTGTGATGAACATAGGGCATTTCCCGTTTAACTCTCATTTAACTCTTGTTTAAATCCTGTTTGCCCCCTAGTGTGATAAAGCAGATTCTCACTCTGAGGTCAGAATGAGGATCCCAGCCAAGTAAGTGATGCTAGATGCCTTGGTCTGACCTCACTAACTCACTACCCCTGAAACTGCACTAGGCAGCTCAGTGGGACATGCATGCAAAGAGTGGCCTGGCATCCGTGGAATCACTCAGGGGTTTGGAGGGTGCAGACTACACTGGGTGACATTCCAGAAGAGGTATCACCAGGTTGGGCTTCCCCTGCACCCCTCACTGCCCCCATGAGTAGAAAAACATGGAGGCAATGAGGAAGAGGGCCAGATGCACCACCCCCTGAAGCCATCCCCAGAGCCCCATTCCCTGACCTGAGGCAAGTCCAGGACCAGGATACTCTCAGCTGCTTCTTATTGCCATTGTAGCCAATTGATGTAGGTACATAATGACTTTCTGATGCTTTTCAACCCAGCATACTTACCATTCAACCATCTTTTCTGCCTCTTCAATGTATATGCTCACAAACGGTCCAGTATACCTGGTAAATTTTCCACAGCTGCAGGCATAATTAAAGATGTGAAGAGGCGCAACATGACTTAATAGCTTTCCTCTAATATAGTTTGAATTCTGTTGATGATAATGACTGATATACGTAATTGTTCGCCTCATAAGCTGCCATAAATGTTCAATAAAAAAAAGTTGCTAATGATCAAAAGAGTGGATGCGTGATACTGGACTCTCTCACACACAGGAGAAATCATCCCATATTTACCGTTTTAGCTTTGCTTGAATTCAGTGCTGATGTAATAGGTGCTTTTAACAGATTGTGAGGGGAGGGTTAATATCCTTCACTTTTTCTTTAACTCCAAGCATAACTAAAGAAACCAAGGTGTACATCTGCCAGGAGAGAGCACTGCTTCTGCCTTGCATTCATTTCACAGAAAGCAGTGGGATGGTGGGAAGATCAGCATGCTCCAGCCTGCAGCATCAAGAATAATAAATTCTTTGAACTGTATGCAGGGAATGTAATGAGCAAATGTATTCTTGTCTGTCCCAATCTGCACTCCCTCAATTGCTACTCATCATTCTGTCTAACTTCAATAATATTCTTAGCATGATATGTCTAAGATTAATGAAGCATTTATCCTCAGATAAGAAGCTATCACAAAAATAGATTTTTTAACACCATTGTCACATTCAAATTAATAATTCCAGCTCTTTAGAAGATGGGCTCAGTAGTGCAGGCCAATGTCTCTAAGCCAATTCTGGCAATGTGGAACCTTCAGGGAAATGTAACAACTTAGAATGAAGCAGCAGGATATCTATTCACTAACTCCTGACAGGTCTTCTGGTTATTTTAGGGGGAGAAATGCCATCAGAAACCACCTTGCATATCCACCATCACTAGGATAATTCTCCTGAAAATGGGAAGGTTCAACATTGATTGACCTTTGGCCAGGAACAGGAAGGGGATATTTTATTTGAAGTGAGCTAGTCTAATTCACATTTCCCAAAGTAGTATTAGGATGCAAGCACAAGTTAACCTTGGATTTTCAAGAGAGAGAGAGAGAGAGAGAGAGAGAGAGAGGAAATTTGGCCTCTCGTGTGACATTAAGAAAAGCTGTATACAAAGAGTGTATGCTGGGAAAGATTCTGTACAAAAATAAAAGCAAATGTATGGCGTATGTATGCATGCATGAACACACATTGTGTACATTAAAAAATGCAGACTGGTGTGGGAAGGATAGTCTAGATTTATAACTGATTACATGTGGAACTAACATAGCCCAGATATAGACTGGATTGTCCATCCCAACTCATGGTCTTTTGGGGAAAAAATCTTGATTTCAGTAAGAATGAAATTTTTAGTATGAAATAGAAATTTTAGTATGAAACAAATATAACATTTGCTCCATGTCTCTCCATTTTTCCAAAATACCAATTCATGGTCTTTTGGAAAGAGGAGAGACATAGAACAAATGTGGTATCTTTTTCAATGTAAGGATCTAAAAGAAAAGTTTGAAGTCCCTCTTGACTGGTTGACTGGTTGCAAGGGACTACCAGTCTATTGTTCTTGTGGAGAAATATGTATGCAAAGGCCACCCAACATGTTGTACGTCTTCTTTGAAGCATCAGAAACAACAAAACATATACATTATGACCCCTATATCCATGGGGGAAATGTTCCCAGTCTCACCGTGGAAATGCAGAACCACAGATAATAACAAACTCTGTTGAAATGAATGACTTCTGGAGAGAGTCATGCTAGACGAGCTAAATATTCCTAAAGAGAACTCTGCACTAAGCATTTCTAAGTCCTTCAATGCAACTCTATGGTCAACATCCACCAGAAGGCTAACATAGAATCTCACTGAAGACCCTAGAAATGCCTAGATGTGGCTAAGCGAAAAAGCTGGTACTGGTCCTGAAGAAATGGAAGTTATACTATAAAAAATTCTGGAGACAAATCACTTGCTGTCAGGACTGACAATGTAGATCAATTACAGAGAACATGTATATCCAGTTCATATATATCTTCACAGTCTATATGTTGTTTTATACCTGATCCTTATTATGCTGTTAAGTTAGGTAGATGGGGGGATGGGATAGTTGCAGTTGTTAATTGGGAAGGTCTGGTATAGCCGGGTTGGAATGTAAGAGGTTCAAGGTTGAGTGCCGGTGAGAACTTTTGGGTTGCTATGGTGTGGAAGCTGAGGGGAGTAGAAGGCAGAATGGGTTTAAACTGACTTTTTTCTCTTTTTACTCAGACCCTACAAAAACGTGTATGTGATCACTACTTTCCAGTCCTCTTACAATAAACTTTCTCTATTTGGATTAAGTTTGTCTGTGGATCATTGGGTAGAGGATTCCAACTCTCACACTTGCTTAGGCAGGATATAAATTATTTTATTTTATCAACCTTTATTAGGCATACAATATATGTACAATATTTATTATTATTATTATTATTAATTATTATTATTCCCATTATGTAACAAACTGATACAGGAGCAAAAGCCCATAAAAGAAAGATAAGAATAATTTCCTCAAGTCTGTCTGTAGGTACAACTAAACACAAGGCCAGCATTTTATTGAAGAAGTTTTGTGGACAGGAAAACTGATACTTCATAAGATGATGGCAGTTCATCTCCTCAGTCATCCAGCCTACATTAATGCTGCACAGTGTGCCCAGCTAGAGCAGTATCAGTGCATCCTAGTTCATCTACCCTGATCTCTGTAATATTCATCAGGACAACTCCCACATCCACAAATTAGATCTGATGCTGGATGTTTTCTTTAAGCAATTTCATCAGTCAGACAGTTTTTGCACTCCTCTGGAGTACTACCTCCCACTGCCCCAATCTATCCCAGGTACTTTGTGGGATAAATACAAATGAACAAAGAATCTCTGACTGACAAGAACCTCTCGAAAAATACATTTATTACAAGGTGGATACATGGTTGCATATGAAGACATTCATTATTGTCTCCCCTGAAACGTTTACTTGTGAGCTAATTGTGTACTTTGTTTTATAGTATCATGTATTCTCAAAGGTGTTGGGAACATTTTAATGCCCAGAGACATTTGAACATAGCAGGATCCAACTAAATCAATCCCATTCACTTTGGGGAAACCATTCAACTGTGAATGGGTAATATTGCTCTCCTTCCCACTTTCCTTCTCCAACACAAACTAAAGGTGTTATTCCCTGGGGGAACTCAATGGACTCATACATCAAAGTTCATTGCAACCATTACACTCTATTTAGCTAGAGACAATCATTATTACAGTAATTCATTCTGTTAATTTCCATAGGGACCCAGATCTTTTGGCCAAAAGACATTAATAGATCTGTTTTGGTTTGTTCAATTTTTTTTGGGGGGGGGGCTCGAGTTGATTATTCTCACTATTGATTGAATTTAAGAACATGGACACTTCACATTTCTGGCTTAATTTATCTGTGTAAATTTTAAAACTGAAGTATGATGAGGTGATTAATTGTAAACAGCTGGACCTTTTAAAAAATTGTATCTGTACAACAGAGTACACCTATATGGTCACACAGACATCCACCACCAATGGATTCACCCAGACTCTAGGAGTTGTTGGGTGCCAGTCAGCAATAGATTTCCAGAAAAGAAAAAAAAATGGTTATAGCCAAAGGGCACAAATATGGTACTGATCCTTGACATATCAGACAGCTTAAGAAACACTGGCCCGATACAGACAGGCTTGATGAGGCACCGTTGCGGCGCGATTAGGGTTAGGGAGGATGCAACATTTGCACCCTCCCTAACCCTCAAGCATATGGATGCCACCACTTTAAAATGGTGGCGTCCATACGGATACGCCATGATTTTGTCATGGCGTGTGCAGCGTTTAAACAACGCTGCATGCGCCTGACATGATGGCACCATGGGAGGGTGCCAAGGGCACCCTTTCTGTGGCACCAAAAGGAGCTTGGAAACTGAGCTCCTTTTTGGCGCCTGGTCCTTGGTGCAGCCTTTAGATGGCCACACCAAGGACTTCGAGGGGAAAGGGGCCATGGAGATGTGGCATTTTGCCGCTTCTCCGTGGCCTGGAGAAGCAGTAAAATGGGGCCTCTGGGGCTGCTGGTGAGGCAGCCCTGGCTCCATCTCACCGCTTCTTTGGGTCGTTACAGACCGCCCCTTTCGGGTGGCCTGTACCACCCCACTGTTTCACCTCACGAATATGCAAACAAGATGCACAAGTGTATTGTGATGCTGTTATATGGGAAATGTTACTGGAAGAGGTGGGCTCTAGTGCTCTTTACTTGACTTTGCCAGGGGTTGGTAGCACTTACTGTGAATGCAACATGAAGAGGTAAGTGGTGTATTGGGTTACATTGGAATAGTACCCCAATAGTAATGATGATTGGCTAGAGTGGTCACTTACATATCAAACAGACAAAAAATAGATCAAATGCATCACCAAAAGAGATGACAAAAGATGATGTGCTTAAAAGGTTGTGTATGTTAATTATAGGTCTAGGCACACATTAAGAATGTATTACTATAACTTAAGTAAAAATGCAATGCAGGTTGGGTCTCCTTCATCCAGAACTCCAAAATCCAAAATCCTCCAAAATCCACAATTGTGCACATGTGTCGCTGATATAATGCTACCTTTGCTTTCTGATGGTTGGATGTACACAAACCTTGTTTCATGCACAAAATTTTTACAAATATTGGGTACAAAACTCACTTAAGGCTGTGTGTGTAAGGTGTATAAGAAACATAAAAATGAATTTTATGTTTAGATATGGGCCCACCTCCAGGATATTTTCATTATGTACATGCAAATATTCCAAAATCTGAAAAACTCCAAAATCTCAAATACTTCTGATTTCAAGCATTTTTGATAAGGGAGGTTCAACCTGTAATCTCACTATAGTGGGGAAAGCACTAAAACGTGTGTGAGCTGCTCAGTCTATTTCACTGTTGTTAACTATTGATGAGGAGTTTGGAGGCTTCTTTTCTCTCTTATTATTGTTGTTTATTTTTGAACTGAACTAGGATTGTGCTGTCCATCAAATAAAAGACTGTTCCCTCTAAAGTAGGGATGTTGTGGAAGTCCTTTCTCCAGGAAAATCATTTGATGCCCTCCCTCCTATCTTTCCACCGGCAGGTAAAGACATCATCATCATCATCATCATCATCATCATCATCATCATTATAGGAGGCATTTATATTTTAGTATGTTGTGACAGAAAGAGCTTTTAATGGGGAGACTGTTGAAATGTTCTTATTTTATTATGTTTTAGATGTCTGTTTTGCTGTTTTTAACCTGTGTTTTTAAAACAGAGGTTCAGTTTAATTATGTTTTACCCTTTGTACAAAGAGTTTTAAAACTGTATTGTGTGTTTTTAAAACATTCTACAGTGCTTTGAATCCCATATTGAGAGAAAAGTGAGATATGAAATAAATAAATAAATAAAGTCGGTCTGGGGAACATTATGATCAAGGGTGCATCTACCACTATAGGGGGAAAAAGCAGTTTGAACCACGTTAACTGTCATAGGCCATGCTAGAGACTCCTGGGCTTTGTAGTTTTATGAGGTACTGGAACTCTTTGGCAGAGAAGGCCAAAAACATTGAAAAACTACAGATATCATGATTCCATAGGATAGAGCTACAGCATTTAAAATGGTGTCAAACTGCATTATTTCTACAGTGTAGATGCATTTCAAGAAGCAGAGCCCTGCTCTCTCCCTGAAGTACAATTGGCCCTCTTTATCCATAGCTTGAAAATATATGGCTTCTTGAGATTCGTCTACACTTGAAAATATTCAAATAAAGTTTAAATTCCTAAAGCAAACCTTGATTTTGTCATTTTATGTAAGGGGCACCATTTTACTGTGCCATTGTATTTCATGGGAATTGAGCATCAATGGATTTTGTTATCCATGGTGGGTCCTGGAACCAAACCCCAGTGGATACCAAGAGCCCACTGTATATTGTTATAATTTCTGCAACCCTCAGCCCACACTTCTTGTAGTTTTTGGATGTTCTTGGGTATACATGAATTAGAGACTATTCTTAATTTAACATGCTGAGTTTTTCAACTATGGGTCCAAGACAGCTATCTGGTTATGCTGTTGATCATGCAAGGAAGGCAGTTTGTTTGGCTCCTTCCTGCACACCAAGAATGGACACACTATCTCATTACACATTTTCTATTTGCTTCATTCTTTGAAAATAATTTATCCTATAATTACTGAGTGTGTCAGCCCTCCCAACTGCTGGAAAATAACTATTGTCAATTAGTGCTAGTGTAGTGAAGGGCACTCCTTCATGTTGATTCATTCATACTATTAACATTAATTCCACTACAATCAGTGTGTCAGCTGGTGTCCAATTTATTCTCTATCTGCACCACCACATCAGAACCATATAGACAACCCTTACAAAAAGAAGGAAGTAGAAAGTGAACACATATACGCTAGGTCTGACAACTGAAAGTAACAGGCTAGGTCTGACAATTGAAAGTAACCACAACCAGTAGTTAGGTATCACTGAAGAATATGTGGTAGTCATCCCAGTAGTTTAGAAACATAATAGCCCAAAGAGGGGGTTTTTTTGTTCTTTTATTTGCTTTTATTTCAAAAAATAAAATAAAATAGTTGTACCTATTTTCTTTTGGGCATTTAGAACCAGTCTGCCTTAAGTGGTGAATCCATTTGTTTTGACAGAGCAAGGCAGTTACACATGATGGAGATTAGTGCACCAGCTTTAATTCCCACACTAGGCATGGGATGTAAATGCACAGGGATGGATTCTATTGCACAGCTCTGTCCCCAGGAAGTACTATTCCCATACCCAACCCGAGCTTCTCCCAGACCTTTTAAAAAATGGGATTTCCTAGTGCAGGAATAAAAACCAGTGAACTAATCTCCAATGTTACCTCCTTACATTTTGTTATGTTGCTGTTGGGATCATACTTATGGCAACTTCATTCAGAATCATTCAGAAATCAAATTTGGAATTGCACCCATTATCTGATAATACCTCACTGATTCATAAACTACTGGATAGAATCGAAGTCTGCAGTGGTCCAGAACTCCAGTCATTAGAACCTAGTAGATTGTGAAAGAAAAGAGGAGGAGGTGGAGGAGGAGGAGGAGGTGGAGGAGGTGGAGGAGGCCTCTCAGTGCTTCTAGCCATGGGCTTTGGTAGCAGCAGAAGTAATGAGAAATGGAGCTGGCACTTTTCATTTGTGCTGTCACATAGATACTGTTTAATAATCATGATCACCCAGCAATAGCAGCTAGCAATAGCAGCTTCATTTATATACTGCTTCATACCACCTAAGCAGTCTCTAAGCAGTTTACAACAAGCTGGGTAATCAATTTTAGTGACCTCGGAAGGATGCAAGCCTGAGTCAAGCTTGAGTCCTGGTTGGTATTGAACTTGCAACCCTATGGTTTGTGAGTGAGTGGCTACAGTACAGGCATTTAACCACTGTGCAACCCACCAGCAGCAGCCTCATCAACAACAATATCAGCAACAACAGTATCTGGATTTTCGCATCCAACACCATCTAGAAATGCACTTTGCATTCACACTCACATTTTAACAACTGAAACAATACATCTGGTAAAATGCACTCGTTTTGAAAATAGAACAATGCAGACATTTCAAAAATGCATGCAAACCTGCTTAAGTCTATGAGTGGGTATATGCATACAGCATGAGCATTGCACTTTGAAAAAGTGGGCACAAAATGCACATATTTTAAACAGAGAGAGAGACTGACTTTTTCCCATTTTAAAAAGATTGCCATATAAACAACACAAAATTAACTTAAGAGTGGGGAAAGAAGAGACTGTAAAAGAAAAGATTTGACAGGTGTGTATGCCCTTGTTTGAGAGGTGGTCAATATTTTTAGCAGTAGATTCATATTATGGGCATTGTAGTGATTTGGGCATGTGGACAGGGCATCAAAACATATTCATTTTCATTTTGACCAGTCTTTCAAATGCAAAAGAATACCTGAAAAGTATTCATGGGTTGTTTTTTATAAAATGAAAATGGCAGAACAGAACTGATTTATTTTGCATAGACACAGCACAAAGACAGCACTGTTGTAACCTGGTGAAGTGGAATGCTGTGCTCTGTGTGATAAAAGTACACACTTCGAGGTTAAGATAGCATGCTTGCAGTCTGAGAGATTAGAGCACCCTGAAAGAAAATTCACACTGTGTTTATGAATAACATTTTCCCCTGTGGAAAGATGCTTGAAATAATTTAGCTTAAAGTATGCACTCTTTTACAGGAAGATCTTACACTAAGATAATATGTTGTCTATTTTCCTCAACTTCTTTCAGATCTTACAGTCATTTCTTGTGAATGGTGGTACAGTTTCATAAATGAACAGAAGCACAATGTCTGTTGTGTTTTCATCCCAAAACAATCTAGAATGTCACACCAGACAAGATGGGTACAATATCAACACATCTAAGCTAGCAACAACTCATAGCATTACCACACAATGGTGTACAGAGCTGTTGAGCAAATCATGGGCCCGTTCACACTACAGAATTATACCATTATCATCCCACTTTAACCACCATGGTGCAATCATATGAAATCCTGGGATTGGCAGTTTGGGAGAGGCATTTAGGAATCTCTGCCAGAGAGGTCTTCCATTGCCTCACCAAACTACAAACCCCAAGATTCCATAAGATGGGACCATGGCAGTTAAAGCAGACTAATAACACTATAATTCTGTAGTGCAAATGGTCCCCTAGTCTGGTGACCATTACAAACCAAAAGCCTGTTGTTCAATCTATACCTTAGTAATGGGGCCACACACCCTCTGTAAATATGACAGTAAGTAAAGCAATTACAGTGACATGGTAGAAATAATTTTCTTTCAGTATTCTACAATCGTTCAAAGAGGTAAAAAGCAGTTGATGCATGGAGATGTATCATGTGTGGGAGTCACTCATCTACCATCATAGTAACAAATACAGATTTTTTTAAACTCTTAAAAAATAAAGCATGATAGAACTGTCCATGCTGCCAAGGCAGCCATACTGTCAAGTGTACCACACTCAGAGGTGTCCCTTAAGTCCATCCTCTCCCCTTTATCACTAGTAACTTCCAACTATGAAGTGTTAATGTGACTGCATTTCCTTTGAGTTGTATGAACAACCAATTCTGTGTTGAAAAGATGTTATGTGTTGTTTGTCAGATAACTTTAAGCCTGGCAAAGGAGAAATGAGCTGTGTTGTATATTAGCAGATGCAGTCATGATTGGTTTTGGCCCACTTAAAACCAATCATGACTGCATCTGCTAATATACAACACAGCTCATTAAGTATGGTGAAAGCACAACAGAAGCTGTAGCAAATCCATGAATACAAGTGTGCCCTCTGGGCTGGCCAGGATGATGTAGCTTGAAATGAGCAACTAGATGTTATACTATTAGTCTGTTCATTTCAGAGGAAGCCAATCTGTTTAGTCTTGGGTATTGATTCTGAAGTAGTAGCCTAGAGACTAAAAGTATTGATTCAACATATTGACCAAAAGTAACCAATGCAGATACAATTGGTGCTCCCCCCATGACCATTGGCCTTGAAACCTTTGATTACTGGGGATGGGGAGGACAGAATGGATGCATATTGTAAAGGGATGTAAACCTTTCCTGTTATTTTTTTATCTCTACATTGAGGATTACAATCTTAACAGAATATGTATCTCTTTTTCTTTACAGAAACTTGTATTGACCTTTGGATTAATTTAAATTTCATGTGGTTAAATTAATTTAGCATCAAGTTATACTGATGCTTAAAGTTCTTTAAACAAACCAAGATTGTACAGACAAGTTTCATTTATATTAGACAATACTCATGATAAAGAATAAGAACATTCCAAATACTTGCAAAATACCCCTCTTACTTCTCTGTATTCTGTAAGGGCAGTGCCAGAAGAAGGTATGCACATGACCAAAGGCATACAGAGGAAAGAATTCACTTAGACTTGCCATTTTAGCTATATGTCACTTTACATAGTTAGAGTCAAGGTTCATGCACTCTTAAAGGCTCCTATCAAGGCTCCTCCATCCACAAGGAATCAAATTTTGGTGGTGTCTTGCTTCACACTTCCAGTCTGTCTATGGGGCAAAGACAGTTTGCACTCTGGAGTTCTCCAATTGATGGAAACATCTGGGGGTGGATGGGGTGGGACTGTGCACATTTGAAAGTATGGATAGCAACATGTTCCTTGCATTAAAAAATGTATACAATTCCTCCTCTTAGTTATTAAAATATATTCAAAATATAATAGACAAACAATTAACTCGCAAAACCATATAAGCATAACATAACATACAGAAACCTATAAACTTACAAGTAATCATAAAAGACTCCCTGAACCTCCTTTCAGACTCTACATTCTATTTCATATTTATAGGTTTCCCTTCTCATCATTTTTTCAACCTTTTTTTACTACTTTTTTATTGGGTATATTGCCACAATAAATCATCTATGTCTTATATACATTTTTATAACTATATCTACATGTTTACTATCTTTGACGGGTTGTACAACCATAAGTAATATTTACATATTTCTTACTTTAATTTGTCCAACAATTAGTTTTGTTCCCCATTTTTTTCCCTGTAAAATGTTAACTAAAGGAACCTAATTATTTTTCCATTTCCCCCATGGTGTTCTCCTTATTAGGCAAGTAAATTTGTCAATTTCCATAGAATCTATTAGTTTTAGCAACCACTCTTCACTGGTAGAAATCTCTTTGCTTTTCCATTTTGAAGCACTTCTAGGGGCAGGACTTCCAGATGGTTTCAAGGGGCAGGGTTTCCGGGGATGGCATGCACTCCCTCTCCCTGAGCCAGCAAAAAATGCTATTTCCTTAGTAGAAAAACAAATATTATTTTTGTACCAAGCAGAGGGTACAAAAATGCAATTTTTGTTCAGAATACATTCTGAATTCTGAAGGTTTGGTTCATGAAGACTTTCTAGTGGTTGGAAGAAAGTTGCTAACATCACTGATTACTTCCTTTGAGAACATAATTAGCAAAAAATTACAACTCTGTTAAATACATGTTATCTTACCAGGTTCAAACTAATTGAATGGATCAAGTCTTTCAGGGTCTAGTAAGTGAATTTAGGTCTTAGAAACTAATTTGAAAATCAGAGGAGGATTAGTAAGAGTTATTTTTTAGACTAGAAATAGGCTGCTTGGGTGTTCATAGGACTTTAGTCCGAAAACATATTTCCAAACCCTAAATCATAGCCATGTCTTTAATTGGATTGCTCATAATGTTTAAAAAAGTAAACCTTAATGTATAACGAATATTGCAAATCTACACATATTGTTTTAGATCACATACTGTCATAGTGTATTGGCCAAAACTTTTTTCAGTTTTTCCTGGTTCAATGTGATTACATTAAGCAAGCTACTATGTTTAAGTTTCACCCTTCCACATCTGTAAAATGGGAATAAAAATGCAAATATGCTCTGCAGGGCTGTAGGAAGAACTGATCAAGTGTAGTGTGTAACTGGCTTGGAATAATATGAAGAACAATATATATGATAAATATCATTACCAACAAGGAAAAGTTGTACTACTGTTGATAGCTGCCAGAAGCTGAGATAAAGTAGGGCAGGAGAAATTGATTTCAATGTGCATTTATTGTATGTGAATTGTTCACCTGTTTTGATCTCTAGGAAATGAAACCCTTTCCTTCTTTCCCACCTGTGATTAATGCATCTTTTGCATTTCAGTATGATCTTGTTATAAGGATTGCAGTTTGAATATTTTTATTAATCTTGGTGAGAACGAGAATTTAATGTTGCCAGTTTAGCTCTGTAAAAATGGTCACAATACAAGTGTTAATAAGGATTTCATGAATTATATTAGCTTAATCAAGAGTGTGAGTTAGGTTCTATATACTTTTTTTTCAGAATGTCTTCTTTTGTCAAAGCGTATGAACATTAAATACACACCTGTGTGCACACATCCGTACATGAGCACGCACACACACACACACACACTGAGCTGGCTAACTAAATGCCTGGAGGATGAAGCCTAAGATGCAAACACTTTTTAATATTAAATTAGCAAATAAATCTATATTACATTACTACCATTGGCCCCCTCCATCCACAGATTCTTCATTTATGGATTCAACCACTTATGGCTTGAATTTTTAAAAAAATCCAAAAAGTAAACCTTGGTTTTGCCATTTTTATAAGAGACACCGTTTTACTATGCCATTGCATTTAATAGGACTTGACCATTCATAGATTTTGATATGCATGGCGGGTTCTGGAACCAAATCCTAGCAGATACCAGGGGCCCACTGTACACTAAAAACTGGAACTGAATGATAATGAAGAATCCCAACTATTATTTTATTTTTCAATCTAATTTGTTTTTTACAGAATTCAGTTTCTCAACCAATCAACACAAACCCATTATTTTGCTTTCTTTTCATAACATGAACCCTTCCTTTCCCCTTTTCTTTAACTCATGGACTCCAATAGCACCCCCCCCCAAAAAAAGTCCCAGGGTTAAGAGATTAAAAAATTTGTTTGCCAAGACAAATTTGCAGGGGTCAGCTTCTGTGTTGTGTTTGGTAGACCATAAGAGGATCATCTGGATGCAGAGACACACTCCCTCTCCAACTGCCTTTGCTAATTGTGCTCCAAAATTGAGTGCCTGTAAAAAGTTAGAAGCAGTTTTGGAAAAACCCAAGAGAACCAGTCTTTCAGCATATAACTTACTTCATGATATAAAATTTGTCAGCCTTTTAGCACTGTGGTACATGTAATTAATGAATTTAATAATTTGATTATGGAGAAATGTTAATGCTGAAATTTTAACATGAGACAATCACTTTAGTAAAAAGAGAAAAAGTTATCTGAGTTGCCCATTTTATTTTGGCAAATTGTCAGCTTAATTTATAACTGAATTGATTATGTTAGTTCCTATAAGGATTGTCGGGTCAGCAGTATCTGAAGTGTTGGGATTTCCAGGCCAAAGTTGAGACTTATGTGGTAAACTCTGGTAATGTCATCAAACATGATACAATAAGCATCAACTACAATGGCCCTGAGCATGCCATGTAATTTAAACACACGCACAGTCTGACAAATGAAAAGATATTCTCTGGTTAGGAAATAAAGTTGAGATCTTAGCTAAAGGGTCTATTCCAAGGGTCTGTGATGGGATCATTCCTTCTCACTTGCTGAGGGAGCCTGGACAGGAAATATTTACTCCAGCCTATTAGCTTCTGGCAAGAAAAGTTTAAGCAATCAGCACTCTCAGGCCACTTATCAAAAGACCATTGAAGGAAGATGGGAACCTAGTACTGTAGAGGGAGTGGTTTATTTGTTGCTAACCACTCTTGAGTTGATCCTAACTCATGGTGACCCTGTTTAGTCCTTCAAATTCATACCTGTGACCTCTTTAATAGAGTTCATCCATCTAGCATGTGATCTTTCTTTCTACGTTTCTCCATCTTTCCTAGTATTATTGTCTTTTCCAGTGAGTTGTGCCTCCTCATGATGTGGTCAAAGTATGACAATCTCAACTTAATCATCTTGGCTTCCTGGGCTGTTTTAGGCATGATCTGTTCAAGGACCAGTTTATTTATCTTTTTGGCTGTCCATGGTATCCTCAGCACTCTTCTCTAGTACCACATTTTGAATGAATTTATTTTCTTCTCAACTACGTTCTTCACTGTCCCGCTCTCACACCCATACATGGTGATGTGGAATACAATGGCTTATACAATATTGACTTTCATGCACAGTTGTATGTCTTTACTTTTTTGGACTTTGTCTAGTTCTTTCATAGATGCCCTTCCCATTCCTATAAATTTACCACACAGGGCTCCCAGCACTGAAGGAGAACAGTCCAAAAGGGGCCAGGATGGGGCTGGAACAAGTGGGGGGAATGCATTTTACTGCACACAGGAAGTCCTTCACTCGTTCTGTTCCCTGTGAACAGTTCTCAAAAATCACCTCCTCTGGGATGGATTAGGAATGGAAGTGAATGGAAAGAGTGAGCGACTTCTTGTGTGCAGTAAAATGCATCCCACACTCATTCCCTACTCATTCCCAGCCCCTTTTGAACCATTCTCCTACCATTCCAAGAAGTCCTGTGTGGTAAACTTATCAGTCTTCTGATTTCTTGACTGCAATCCCCATTCTGATCCTGTTTCATCCAAGATATAGGAACTCTTTTACTATTTTAATTTCCTCATTGTCTAGGTTGACTTTGTGTAGATCCCCCTGGTCATTATACATACTAAGAACTAAACCCAACAACAACAACAACAACAACAACATGTTTGGAGTTTATGGATTTTAAAACACCTGCATCAAGGGTCATAACATTTCTGTATCATTTCACAGTATACAATTACTGCACAGCTTTGCATTCCCACCAAGCACAAGGATAAGCTTTTAGATCTAGCTGTCAAAAGGGTGCTGTGCAGGGATCTCCTAGTATCTAGCATCTAAGGATGCACACACAGCATTTTTTCTTAAGGTAGACAGTTCCGTATGTGCTTGTCTGGGGATGCATTGGCAGGAATAACTAAAAAGCTGAAAGCCAGAGTATCCAAAGAAGAAACACTCTGCAAAGTAGGTCTAGCTAAGCAAAGACATCTGCTCAAGGCACTGTGCAAATTTCAACATCCTTCCAGGACCAGTATTTTAATCACTGTGCCACACTTTATAGCTGTTAACAGTTTAGTGCACTGGTCTGCATTTGGCCAAACGAAGTTTAATAAACCACTTTTATTAACCCCCAGGCAGCTGCAGCTAAGATGGAGAGAAGGCAGCTGACCAACAGGCAAGAAGAAATTGTCCCTCTAGTGATTAGGACACAGAGATAGGAATCCAATGAACACTTGTCTGACTGCTTTATCACACTAAGAGGCAAACAGGATTTAAACGAGAGTTAAACAAGAGTTAAACAGGAAATGTCCTATGATAAACATAGGGCATTTCCTGTTTAACTCTCATTTTACTCTCATTTAAATCCTGTTTGCCCCGTAGTGTGATAAAGCAGTCACTGAAATCAATGGGGCTTACCTTGGAATAGGCTATTTTGTATATTAGATTCCTCTGTAATAAGCTTGGAAAACTACCACTGGATCCTATTTCTGTCCTTACCAATTTTTAAACACACACACTGCACATACATTTGGGGGACCTAAACTGCAATCCTAAAGATTTTGCTGGAAGTAGATCCCACTGATGGACCTTGTTTCTCAGTAAAGACAGAATGGACAACTTGGTTCCTGCTTTGTCCACCTCTCTTGGTTGCTTACCTTTCCCTCCCTGCTTAGCTTTGTGGTGGTTTTGGAAGCCAGTGAGATTTCAAATCTTGTTCAGATTGGAGGAGGAGGAGGAGGAGGAGGAGGAGGGGGGGGGAATGTAAGACCCACAGTTCCTATCACTGTGAACATCACTGGCTGTGGTTGAGAGGAGAGCTATATTCCCAGGCCTAGATTATGTATGGGGTTGCCAAGTGTGGCTTGTTGGGTTCTAAAGGTGCTGCAGAGCTCCTGAATCTGCAAATAATTTAAGTCAATAGAAGCAATCATGACTAAAGAGGAGCAAATATATATTTTATTCAATTCACTTTTGCTTCAGTTTTCAGTTTTCTATACTGTTTATACAATAATCCACTTCTTTAAAAAATCTGCAGCATATTCTTTATTTGAAACCTTATTTTAAAACTTACTTTCCCCCCAGAATCTGCATTCAAATGCATTTTGATATGTTTTTCAACTGCAAACAGTTGGGAAATCCCAAAAATATAGAACTCAAGAATTACTGCATTGAAATCCATGCATTATTCCAATTCATATATCAGTACAAAAAAGGCTGAGTGCCTCAAGTATTCTTAACCATGACCTGTTTTAAAAATGCATACATTATCATGTACCGGTAAATAGATGGAGGACAATTGTGAGTATGAAAAGGAGCTTTGCTTTCACCGGCCAATGGGAATTTTTTTTTAAAGTCACAACACAGTCAAGTACTGAACATTGTTGTCTTCTTTGACCCTGGGATATTTCATTTGTCCAACACCAGAGGGAGTCGGTGCTTTCTTTAAATATGCCATAAGAAGCCAACAGTGTTGTTGGGATCATATCTCTGGATCTTTCCATTTATGTCTTTTCAGTACTTTGTGCCGGGCAATTAGATATGCAATGATGGATGTGCATAAGTTACTGCCTCCTCAATAAATTAACAATACCTTGATAACACTAGGCGAGGTATAACACACTGTAAAAACAACAGGGGACCTTACTTCTCTTAATGAAGGAGAAAACATAAAGAGGGGGAAAATCAGTGCAACCATGGAATAATCTACCATAGCAGTCCTTTCCTTCTATTTTTTCCCTCCCAGATATGAGATAGTTTAGCTCTGCAATAATGGTGTGAATTACAATGATGGCCACAACTTGAATGAAGAACATATACATTGGGAATGTTTACCTTTTCTAGCTGTAAATGCTCGTGTGTCTCTGCCCTGTTTATATAGGAAACCAATCAGTCTGCCTTTTGGGAATACCTTTTCTTTAATATCTCTACTCATGTCCAGGATATTGTTCAGTGCTTCAGTGTTTACTCACATGCGAACAAGATCCATGGAGAGAAGTTCTAGGAACAGGAGACAGTCATCCCAACTTGGAAAACAAGGAATTACTAAAGAAGTGTTACAGCAGAAGAGGAAAGGAAAAAGGTGGAGGTTTATAAAATCAGAAATGGGGTGGGAGAGAAAGGGGAAAGTTATTTTATTTTTTTAAAATTGCTAATACTAAGACTTCAAACCATTTTATTTTATTTTCTATTATACTCAGTCAGTGAAATTGATTTTCTGTACCATCAAAAGGAAACATTATCAAATAAATAAATAAATAAATAAAAATACATGCAACATATGGAAGTCCCACCACAAAATTAAGTGATAACCTTTAGCGTAAAAGTGCTTTTAAAGGGATTATTTTGTTTTAATTTATATATTGGAGGAAAAACCTGTCAGGCCTTTCAGTGAAGTTTCCAAGGTGGTACAATGTTTAAGGCACAGTGGGTTAGATCCAGGCTTACTAAAACTCCAAATAGTCATGACTAAATTACTTCTATTTGAAGAGATCTCTTCTAGTCGCAACTCAGGCCCAAAACAGACAGGGAGGATAATAATCTAGTAAATGCATAGATGAATTCAAATGCTGTCATGTGACAGCAAAAAAAGGTGGGGTGGCTGAGCATATGTTCTTAAACTGAATTCATGATTCATAAACATACCTGTTTCTGGTAACCAGTTCACCTTATTCTCAAGGAACCATGGGTAGATGTTTTCTCACTTTTGAGAACTTCCAGGGTTGGCCATGACTGTAGTAGCTATGGATGCATCTGTCACTGTCATTTTCATTTTCATCCACCATTTGATTTTTGAAATCTCAAATTCTTTCCATCAACTTTATGAAGAAATTTACCTAGTTAATAAACTAAACACTAGCCAAATAAAATACTTAAAATGTCATCCCAGGATATTTTATTATGTATTTTGATGAAAAACCCAAAATGTGCAGAACCAAATGGAAGTGTAAAAAAAAAAAATCCTCAAGAACCCCATCCATACAGTTCCTTTATTCAAGGTTGATAGTATAACAACTCTCATATTTCTAGCACTATTAAGTATCTTTATTGATAATCTTACATTGTCCACATATATCCATAACTCTAGGATATAGGCTCAAATGTATCCTGTCATGTTTATACAATTATTATATTGTGTATATATCTGGCCAAGACTAGACTGGCAACTGTCACCTAGAGGACTTTTTCACCAGCTGCTCCTAGATTGTGAAATGACTTGCCAGGAGAGATTTGTCAGCTAAATATGCTGTCTGGATTTAAAAGAGTGTTAAAAACCCATCTCTTCAGTCAGGCCTAACCAGTTGATTTTAAACTAGAAATAGTAAATTAGTATATTTTAATTTATACTTGATTATTTTAATGTGTCCTATGTTTATGTATTTTAACAGTGCCTAACAGTGATTTTGGAGTGTTTACATGATTTTATGTTTCATGTTTTAATCTATGTTGTAACCTCCCTCAAGCTTTAAGGAGAGGTGGGTAAGAAATAATTAATAATATTAATAAGATATATACTCATGTATAAGTCTAGAAATTTCAGGCAAAAAAAATAACTCATGACCCCAAATAACCTGAGTTGACTTATCCACGAGTCAATATAAGTACTGTACTTCTCTCTTATTTAAAAAGGAACGATTTTCTGGTGATACGCAAGAGTGTGTGATTTATCCTGGAAGCACTAACACCCCTCCTCCCATCCCCACATCTATCCAGTCTTTAGTGCAAGCAGAGATTTATGCCTCCTGGAAATGTGTACGTTTATTGGCATTGTTTTCTTTGTTTCATCCTATAGATCTTTTGTTACATGCTCCTAGGTTTCACCCTCGACTCATCCATAGGTCATATAAAAATCCGTAATTTTGGTCCCAAAGCCTGTCCTCTATTTATACATGAGGGTCAACTTATAGTAGAGTGTATATGGTAATAATAATAACAATAACAACAACAACAACAACAACATGCACAGAAGCCCTGTCCTTTTTTTAAAAAAATGTGTCCATCCTGTCACACAAATGCAGCACACATTAAACACAATGTGTCTGAAAATGATATTTTACCCCCTAGCAGAAGCTATTGCTCGATCCAAAAAAAAAGTTAGTTTGCCAAAGGGATAGGCATTTCAAAGCTGATTTCCATTCATGGAGGGAGAGGGAGAAGGACGTTGCATCATCTTGTGGATTTCACTACCAAGGAAAAGATTGCCATACTAGTTAGTCCTCTGTGTCCATAGATTCAACCATCCACAGTTTGAAAATATTCAAAAGAAATTAAACTCCCAAAAGCAAACCTTGATTTTGCTATTTTTGTAAGGGACATCATTTTACTATGTCATTGTAAGTAATGGGACTTGACATCCATGGATTTTGGTATTCACAGTGGGAGGGGTGCCTGGAACCAAATCCCAGCAGACACCAATAGCTCACTGTAAGACATTTTCATCTTACCACAATCCATGCAAATAACTTTCACAAGTTAGGTCATGAAAATTCATTCTGCAATGACTCACTGGGTGAATTCTGTCAAGTGACATAGCCAGAGAGTGGGAAAATCTTCATGGGATTGCTGATGCCCATAGGAAAAGCATCTGGTTGGGAAGCTAAAGCATTTTTAATAAAAGTGAGTGGCTGAAGGTTGTTCTGAGTGGTTACAGAGGTGAAATGTAAGGCATTGCACCCAGAATATTCTACCAATATTTTGCCAGCCATGTTAGAATCTGACACCATGGGGCTCAAAGCCTAATGAGGAAATAAATGGAATTGAAAGCTGAAATGTTTCTCTGCAGTGTTCTATTGAGCTTCTCCACGGTGCTTGTTCTGGCCTTCTGCATACACTTCAAAACCAACATTAAAGTAAGATGCTTGAAAGATTTTTGCATCAGCTAGCATCATTATCATTACAGATCTATTATATCATTACTATTTTAAGGACATGCATGGTAGCTTTAAAAGCCCTTTAAGATTTTGCTTTTTAATGGCAGTGGTCTTCTTCATTTAGTCCAGTTCTTTGAAATTGGTATAAAATTGAGCCCAGTAGGCATTGAGAAGTTTTATTAAATCCTGTCAGAAATCTGTCTTCAACTTAGGGTTCTAGCGCTAACCAGAGAAACAATGTTCTTAGTTTCTTTCAGTTTTTATTAGATTACAATGCAGCTCTTGAATACATGGAAGTTGAGAGAGAAAAAATTGTGTGAATCAAAGGTTTGTGTCTTTTCTCCCCTTGCCCTGAAAGGAAGAGCACATCAAACTTTGTGAAAGCAAATCAGTCATTTTACCTTAACAGTAGCATAAGAATTGCAGGCAGTTCCCCAACTATTCCATTATGATAATGTTCCCACTCAAGATACTGTTTCCTAAGGCCAACAAGAAGTCACTGGAAGCCTGGAAAGTCAAAGACAGAGTGCTCTCTCTCTCTCTCTCTCTCAATCTCTCTCTCTCTTTGTGTGTGTAATTTATATACATTCCTGAAATGTATATGCATTCCTGAAATGAAGGTGGCTAATCAAATTGGGGAAATCAAGCATTCTTTTTAGTGATCAGAGATCTTCTGGAAACAACTAGATTCTTCTCTGTAGCATATGACAGAATCGCCACGTGTCTCTTTTACAGTGGACAGTCTCCCAAGGAATGGATACCAGAGAACAGTTCTCTGCTCACAACTACCTCTTTGCCTTTGGATACCTGATTGGTGACAACACTGGCTTCATCTCAACACCAAATAAAAACACAACTTTTAACTTCAACCTTTGGGGTATAATTCCAAACTGCACAAGGTATCAAGTTGTTTTAACCTTTTTAAACCCCTATGAATCTGTTTAATTGCTTAACATGTTTTCAGTCTTTTATTGTTTTATGTTTTAAATTTTTGCTAGTTTTCAACTGTTTAAAGGATATTCCTTCTTGAGGATATAGGGTGGGGTAGAAGTATTTCAATACATACTGAAAAATGGAAGGGCTCTCTAGTTCATATTTGTTTTGTTGTTAGCTGCCCTCAAGTTGGTTCCAACTCATGGAGACCCCATAGATCAGACATCTCCAAAAATCCCTATCCTCCATTGGCCTGCCCAGATCCTGCAAACCCTTGCCCACAACCCCACGATGGAATCAATCCATCTGGTTTGTGGTCTTCCTCCTTTCTTCTACCCTCTACCTTTCCTAGCATTATTGTTTTTTATAGTGATCCGTGCCTTCTCATTATGTGGCGAAAGTATGATAGTCTCAACTTGATCATCTTTGCTTCCAAGGAGAGCCCTGGTTTGATCTGTTCAAGAACTCATTTGTTTGTCTTTGTGGCTGTCCATGTTATCCTAAATACTCTTCTTCAGCATCACATTCCAGTTGAGTTGATTTTCTTTCTGTCTCCTTCCTTCCCTATCTAGCTCTCACATCTGTACATGGTAATTGGGAATACAATGGCCTGAACGATTCTGACTTAATGCCCAGTTGTATGTCTTTGCTCTTCAGTATGTGGTCTATCTGGTTTTTGTGTTTATCATCTGGTGATGTCCAGGTGTATAGTCTCCTATCTATTTGTATGAAGCAGGTATTTGCAATGAATATATTTTTGACCTCACAGAATTCTATCAGATGCTTTTCTGCTTTATTTCTTGCCCCTAATCCAAATCTTCCTACTCTTTTTGATTATTTTTGTTGTCAACTTTAGCATTCAGGTCTCCAATGATTAGTTTGAAATCTTGTGATAGTATGTTGTCAATTTCTTCCTGGACTGCATCATAGAATCTCTCAGTTTCCACTTCATCTGCACCTGTGGCTGGTGCATATTCCTAAATTATTGTGATGTTTATAGGTTTACCCGGAAGCTTTACTGATAATATACAGTGTGACTTTGAGTTGTGCCCTTTGAGTGCTCTAACTATATCTTTCCTTCGTGTGAAAGTCACTCCATTTATTCTTTTTTAAAAAATTTCCTGAATAGATTACTGTATAGTTGTCTGAGTCAAAGTGATCCATTCCTGTCCATTTTAACTCAAATATTGTTATATGCATGTGTTCCATTTCCTTCTTAACTATGTCTAGTTTTTCCTGGCTCATGTTTCTCATTTTCTATGTTCTACTTCTAGCTATACTTGTTGTAACTGTTTTCTGTCTGAAAATAAAAAAAAAATGAGATAGAAGATCAGGGGAACTGGAATTTCCCATCAAGCATTAGTGCCAGGGAAGTAGACTAACGGTACATCCAGAATGATGGGGAAGTCCCAGATTTTTTTCCTTTTCTTTTCAAACTTACAGTGGGTTAAAATAAACTAATCTGGGGAGATGTAATAGAAACTCTCTGATCATACCAGGAGCTGACAGGAAATGTTCTGGGATAAATAAAACATGTATGGATCTCCAAAATAAAGTTGAAAAGAACAGGAAGAAAATTTGGGATATCCTAGACATTTAATCAGTTTGGAGGTGGTCTGAGAAGGTACACAGGTCACTGGGTCACAGTCTTCTGCACAGTTCTGTATCTAGAAATCATAAACTTTTTTTTCTAAAATGTAATATATACATTTGTATAAGCATAAACATATTTTTGTGTGTGTGTGTGTAAATATATCTCTCTGATGCATCCAAAAAGGGAAAGGTATCTTTTTATGCTGAAATCAGTGGCAAACATATATTTATTTCTTAGGAAAAGGGAGGCACAAATTCTAACTCAAGTTAATATCTGATCACTTATGACCCAGTGTGTTGACCAGAAGAAGGGCATCTAGAGATGGAAAGAATATACAAAAATATAAGTGAAAATCATGCTTCCTGAGTGTCAGGAAACACTGATGACAAGAATGCTGGGTTGATGACAATATTCACTGTGTGGGACCCTTTTCTGCACAAAATTTGCCCTTTTTTGAATGAAAACCATTTGCTGTACAAAAATATTATTTTTCATGCAGAAAAATGCTATTTCCCGTAAATAAAATTTGCAAAATTTTGCACTGAATAATCCCCCAAATGTTGCTTTACTGCTTTCTGCACAAAACACTGTTTTCAAAGGAGTGTGTGTGTGTGTGTGTGTGTGTGTGAATATTTCACAGAATACATCCTAAACTGTGAATAGTCTTCAAAAAAACTATCCAGCTTTTGAAGATATTCTTGCAGTGAATTGAAATTTTCTTAAAAAAGATTTGTTGCTTTCTTCTAGAACCATTTAGTAAAGATTTATACCCCTAAGGAATACCTGATTCAAATCCATATACAACTGGGAAATTTATTGGGTGATGTTCACCCAACCAATATAACAATAAATAACTTACACCACAGAGTTATTTTAAGGATAAAAATCTGATGATCTGGTGGTAGAACTGTATATGCACCTTCAAGCTTCTTGAATGAAAGGAAGGATATAAATACAGTTTTTAAAACTGTTTGCTGCCCTGCCACTGTCCTATATCTTTAAACCAATTTAATTTGGGGGGGGGGGGGAGTTAGAAAAGAGCCTTGAATAGTCTATCACTTTACACAGAAATAATACGTCTTAGATTAAATTACCCTACAGAATATTCTTGAGCAGATTGGCAATCATTAGATTGTCCCAGTAATACACACGTGTGCACACAAACACACACCCTATACATACACACTGCAAAAAACTATAGGGTATTTACACTTCTGATAATTCTGTCTCCAGAATCTCTGATTTTAAAGCAGTATTTTTTTAAAAAAAACAAAACACACAGTTCATGTGTGTAAGAGTTCTGCTCTACTACATAGTTTGCAAAAGTAAAATAAAATAGAATAAAATGCTTAACTCCCATGATTCATGTGCTATAGTTTTCATATCATTTCAAATCATTCTTCCCTCGAGCTTCACTGCTAGCCTTCTGGAGCAAAGCAGATGTATTTTTATAAAAATATGAATAGGAACAGTAGATGTTATCATTTCACAGATGCTCTCCTCATATAGATAGAAAATAAAGCTTTGGAGAATATTGGCTAGTTTCTGAAACACCTTGGGAAATTATTAATGCTAAACTAAAAATGAGGCACGTTAATTGTAGCAAACAAAGGATGCTTGTAATTTAAGCTTGTATTCACTGACTAAAACAAAATAAAATACAGATTTATTTTTAATTGCAGAAGGCAACATGAAACAAACACTATGGGCTGAATTCTATTGATAATTCCAACTAAGTACGCCTGTTCAGCCAATGGGATCTCCATAAATGTTGATACACCATTCAACAATTGATTCAATAGGTCTACTCTGCTTGGAATTCTCATTAATATTCAAGGTATTTTAAAATAATTATTGCAACATTAGCAACTTAGCAACTAAGGATAGACAAATTCAATAGTATCCCTTCATTCCACATTCCATTTTTTGGGTTTCTTTAACCCTCTGTTTCCCCTGCTTTTTTAAATATATGTATCTTCTATTTAATTGTGTCAATGATTTATCTCATTGGTAGAGCAATCAGGAAAGGAAAAAGAGAGAGAGAGAGAGAGAGAGAGAGAGAGAAAGAAAGAAAGAAAGAAAGAAAATACCTCCCAGAGGGCCTTTTCAGCTGTCGCCCTCAAGCTGTGGAATGACCTGCCGGATGAGATGTGTCTTATTCCATCTTTAGAAGGCTTCAAAAAAGCCCTAAAGATGCATCTCTTCCGGCAGGCCTTCCCAGAGAAGGTGAACACCTCCCGGCTCCAAACCTAGGCCCTTGGGAAACTCTTGGGAGAGTGTGTTGTTGCTGGGGGTGAAGCTTTTGTGAATCACACCTGTGAATCACTAGGGGGTAGAGCTAGCAGTCTCAGGGCCTTTCTGGACCTATTTAGAAAGTTCCAGCTGGGGGTAGAGCTTCTGTGAGTCACTAGGGGGTGGAGCTAGCAGTCTAGTTCTATATAACCACTCCCAGAGCCTTTCTAGACCTTTCTACACCTGTTCCTGCTGGAGAAAAGGAGGAGAGCAGTTCTGGGTGTCTATTTTTAAGTGGGTGAGAGTTGAATTTTTGAAAACTCTCGGGAGAGTGTGTTGTTGGTTCAGGACTTTGGTCACTTGAAGCTGACCGGGGAGATGACAGTCTTGTTCGGCAGCATCCTGAACGACCAAGCAGCCTTTTTAAAGGAGAGCACTGCTTGCGCCATACGGAGAGGGCCTAACGAATGCTCATTTCCATCTACTCAGTTGGCTAGCTGCGGCCAATGGGCATCCTCTGATGCAGTTGAACAAAAACAAAGATACAAAGACACACACCAGCCTCCAAAGGTGCAAACAGACTGATGCTTGCATTCTGAAACATCAGAACCATGCAAGATTCTGCAGACATCCTGAGTATCATCCTGCTCTAATAGCCCATGAAATATCACAACTTAATATTGACATCACTGCTCTTAGTAAAATTCGTCTCCATGAGGAAGGCAGCCTTAAAGAACATAATGCTGGCTATACACTCTACTGGTCTGGCAAGTAGAACTGAAAAACATCTTTCAGAAGTAGGCTTTTTGATTAAAAGCTCAATTGCCCCCAAACTCAAAACCCTGCCAACAGGTCACTCGGATCACAATATCTCCTTACACCTACCACATGTTGTTCTCTTCAGTATATATGCCCCAATTATGCAAGCCGACCCTGTGGAGAAAGACAAATTCTACTCAGACCTACACCACCTCATACAAAATGTCCCTACAGAAGATAAAATCATTATCCTTGGTGACTTCAATGCCAGAGTAGGAAAAAACTTCCAAGCCTGCAAAGGTGTTCTAGGCAAGCATGGGGTTGAAAACTGTAATGATAACGGATGCCTCCTGCTAGAGTTTTGTGCAGAACAGCAGCTGTTTATTACAAACACTATCTTTCAACAGAAAGATAGCTTGAAGACAACCTGGATACATCCCTGATCCAAACACTGGCACCTCGTTGACTATGTTCTAGTGTGCCAGAGAAACATTTGTGAAACATTGCCTTGTAAGATTCAAACTAAATCTTCATCTTATGCTCAAACCTAAGAGGGGTGGCATCTTAGAGAGGAGACTCTAAGTCAACAATCTTCAACGAGCTGCCATGAGAGATAACTTCCAGGCAAATCTGAAATCAAAACTTGAAGACCATCCTATAGATTCTTCTCCTACAGTGCTTTGGCAACATATCAAAAACAGTAACCTGCAGAAGAATCCCTCGGTTTGATAAAAACAACCAAGAGATCCAGGAGCTTTTGGCAAAGAAGAGAATGCCTCAGCAGGCACACTTCACTCAGCCATCTTGCCATGTAAGAAAAGCAGCTTTCTGTCTCACATGTAGTAAAAACTCAGAGACATTCAGAACAAGTGGTCAATAAATTTAGCAGAAAAGACACAACATTGTGCAGATCTGGGTGATTCCAGAGGATTCGACGAAGCTCTTAAAGCAGTGTTTGGACCTACTTATCAGGTCCAAAGCTCCATATATAGTACAGATGGTCAAACACTAATCACAGACAAAGCCTCCATCCTGAATCAATGGGCTGAACATTTTCAAAGTCTCTTCAGTGCCAACCGAATAATCCAAGGCTCAGCTATCCAACATATGATACAACAACCAATGAAAAATGAACTGGATGTGGCTTCCACTTTGGAAGAGGCCATTAAGGCCATACAGCAGATTAAAAATGGCAAAGGTGAACTGTCATCAGATCTCCAAGATGCAGATATCATCACCCTGTATAAGAAAAAAAAGTGAAATCTGATTGCTCAAACTATCGAGGTATAACAGTGCTCTCCATTGCTGGAAAAATCCTTGCAAGGATACTCCTGAACAGATTAGTTCCTGCTATTGCAGAAGAAATTCTTCCTGAAAGCTAATGTGGCTTCAGAGCTAATAAGAGCACTACAGATACGGTATTTGCTCTTAGACAACTGCAAGAGAAATTGAAACAGCAGAACAAAGGACTCTATGTAATGTTTGTCAACCTTATCAAAGCCTTCAACACTGTGAGTAGAAAAGGTTTGTGACAGATCCTGGAATGACTAGGATGTCTTCCCAGATTCCTCAAAATGATTATCTTGCTACATGAGGGCCAGCACAGTCAAGTCAGATATGGCGATACTCTCTGAGTCCTTTCTAATAACTAATGGTGTGAAACAAGATTGTGTTCTTGCTCCAACTCTATTTACAATCTTCTTCAGCATGATGCTCCAAAGGGCTGCAGCAGATCTCGAAGACGAAGATGGCATCTATATACATTACCACGCTGATGGTAGCTTGTTTAACTTAAGCCATCTGAGGGTTCGCAGAAAGACTTTAAACTATCTAGTCCGTGAGCAGCTTTTCGCTGACAATGCTGCCCTTGTTGCCCATACAGCACTAACATCTTGCTTTGCAATGGCTGCAGAGCTGTTTGGGCTGAAAGTCAGCCTGAAGAAAACGGAGTGCCTGTTACCAGCTTCGGCTGTTACGCCAGCTTCGCCCTTTCCTGGAGATGAGGGATCTGGAAACTATGATACATGCACTGGTAACCTCACATTTGGACTACTGTAATGCACTCTACATGGGGTACCCTTGTGCCTAACCTGGAAACTACAACTGGTCCAAAATATGGCAGCCAGGCTTGTTGCTGGAACATCTAGGAGAGAGCATGTAACACCTTAAATCTCTCCACTGGCTGCCGATCAGTTTCCGGGCACAGTACAAGGTGTTGGTTTTAACCTTTAAAGCCCTACATGGCTTGGGTCCATCCTACCTAAGGGACTGCCTCTTCCCTTATGAACCCCCACACACACTTCGGTCCTCTGGGAGGAATCTGCTACAGCCCATGAAGACCAGGCTGGTCCAGACCTCCCAGAGGGCCTTTTCAGCTGTTGCCCCCAAGCTGTGGAATGACCTGCCAGCTGAGATGCGTCTTATTCCATCTTTAGATGGCTTCAAAAAATCCCTAAAGACACATCTCTTCCGGCAGGCCTTCCCAGAGAACGTGAACACTTCTCAGTTCCAAACATAGGTCCTAGTGTCTTCCAGCCTTCCTTTCCTGTGTTTTTTCCACTCCTATACAACCTAGGTTCTTCAGGCCCATTTTCCTGTTGCTGCTTTTTGTTGTCTTATTTTGTTTTATTCCATGTTTTTAACTCTACTGTGATTTAATTTTCTTCTTAAGGGGGTTGGTGAGGGAAGGGACAGGATATTTTAACTAACACTGTCTTTAGTGAAGAAAAGCCAGAGAGAGAGAATCCAAATTTAAGCCTGACTGCATATCATCCATCTAGTTTATCTATCATCTGTCTATCCACCTACCTACTTACCTACCTACCTATCACCTATTTAATCTACCCATTTTTATGATGAAATCCATTTATATATAGAAAGAAAGGCTGTTCACAAGTATACACCTTTACATTTATATATATATCCGATTTTCTCTTTTGTAATGTTTGGTTGCTAGTACCAGGTAGAAATGTACTGTATAATAAATTATTGTTTCCATTCCTCTTACAGCACCATAACACTGTCATCATTCTATTCCAATTTCATTTTTAAAATACAATATAAAATCTCAAATTGAAAAATGAAGAAGGAAGGCAAAACTGGGCTGAGCAAGTTCAGTCTTATCGAATCCCATACAACTAACCCTAATTGAATAGAGTTTTGATCATAATTTGTGCCTTGGCTTCAGATCCTAAGCCCATCTAGACCACAAAGTCTGTTTTAATGTTCCATTGTCAGTTGCCTATTAAGTATTCCAATTATTTGTGCTTTCTTCTCAGGTTATTTGTTTTCTCAGTCTCTCCGTCCTGTCTTCCTACATGCATATTTAAGAAGGTAGCTATCATCATTAAAACTCAGACAATATGGGTTGATTGCTTCTTCCATAATAGTGTTGGGAAAAAGAATTGTGCAAATTTCTGAAAACTACAGAGCAAACAAAAGGAAATGTGTGCACTCTTAATAGACTTACTCTAATAGTGGCTGCAATAATGTTAATAAACTCTGCTGTACAGCATCATCTACAAAAACATCAGCCACATTCAGCATTTTCTTTTGCGTTTCTTTCTTAACAGTCAAATGGTAGTTGATTTTAATCTGAACAGGAAATCTAAGACATGTAGACAGAGTTTATTTTCAGTCTTCAAGCACTGATTTTAGACATTTCCATGAATTAAGTAAACACTTAGGGCCACTTTCTGCAATTAGGAGAACTAAATAGTAATTCTCCATTTTAGACTATGGTCTAATCTGCACTGCAGAAATAATGCAGTTTGAAACTAATTTAATTGTCATGGCTCAATGCTATGGAATTTTGGAATTTGTAGTTAGTTGTAGCACCAGAGCTCTCTGACAGAGAAGGCTAAATAGCTCACAAAACTACAAAAGAATTACATAACATTGAGCCATGTCTGTTAAAGCAGCATCAAACTGCATTATTTCTAGTGCACATTAGACGTACGATTTCTTGGTAGATATGAGGTGTTACATGTTACAATGCTTTTCAAAACACATGCATGCATGCAATATGGCCCATAGCAAAATGGCCTTCAGGAGGAACCTAAACTGATTCCATTTCTCTATGAGTATCCCCATACTAGATGTATATACACTGAAGAATTATAGCAGATTGTGAAACCATTTTAACTATTACAGCCACTTCTTACACAATGTTGGGATTTGTTGATTAGTGAGGTGCTTAGAATACTCTAGTAAGCCCTATTGAACTCTTGTGAAGTGCATCCTAGAGCTCAGTCATAAAGAATCTGGCTGCAGTGTTTGTCAAATGCTGAAAGAAAAGCAGGGAAGGAGGCAGATTCCTATTAACGCGAACTTAGCGTTAAGGGGGGGGGGGAAGAAAGCTGCCTCCTTCCCTGCTTTTCTTTCAACGTTTGACAAACGCTGCAGCCAGATCTGTTTCCATGATGATTGAGGAGCACTTCCAGCCTTCACACACAGAGGCCTTTTTGCTCTTTCAGCCACCTTTGTAGGATGTTTGGGGAATGATTTACCAGTGATTCAGGCAAGTGTGAAAATCTTCATACTGAAAAAACAGAGGCACATAACTTATAGTCATACAGCTCTCACCTATGAAAATGTGGCTGCCTGATTCATCGAGCCAACCAATTTGTTGGGGAGGGGGTCGCTCAGAGGTTGTTGTGGCTCTTGTCTGGGTGAGACTACAACTATCAGCATGCCCTGGCAGCCAGATGTGGCCTCAGATTGGTTTGGCCATTAGAAGGGGTGGGGCTTTTGGACCTCATTGGTAGGTTGGTCGGAAGGGGTAGGGACTTTGGCCCATTGGCCCAGAAGCTTATATCAGGCCACATGGCTGGGCAGAGGATGTCATTCCAGCTTGGATCTCCTCACCCTCCCACTCAGCTTTACTTCTGCAAAAGGGTTGCTGTCACAACTTTCTGGGGGCTGTAGCATGGGCCGTGGATCTGGTGGGCATGGCTACCTGTGCTGCAGAGCACTGGTATTGGGAGTCCCACAGGGATCTGGGAAACTGGGATTATAGAGGAGTTGCCATTGTGGTGGCAACTCCTGATCTGCATCACCCAGTGGCAAGGGGTAGCAATGTAAACATGCAAATATCCGGTTGTCCCCTTTTGTCATTCCAAGGCTTGGCTATGACCGGGCAACAGGGTTCAACAGTCAGGTTTGTCGATGCCAGATCCTGACCCCTGCCTCAGACCAACCCCATCTGTCAGCTGTATTGAATAAAGTTGTCACCTTTTTAAATTCCATATGGTGGTCTCTGTGCATTTCTTTACGCAGTGCCCCCTCCATTACAAATAATATTTTACTAGACGTAAGGCAACTTTGTTACTGTTATTTTTATTTCACCAGTGATTAATGCCAATGAATTCAGTCACCTTGAATTTAGGCTGCTATTCACTTGAAATCCTAAGCAGCAAGTTTTATAAACCACATAAACTATTTTATTTCTTTCATATATGCTTTTCCTGAACACTGCTCCCTAAGATTTCAAGCATGCTTAAGACTGCCACACAGTTGCTCTAGGGAGCATATACATAATAATCCTCCTTTCCTATACTGTCAATCAGTTTATTGTATCTCGATTTTCCTTGGGCAATGTAGATAAAAATGAACACTTAAGAAATGAATACATATGTAGGATATTAAAAATTGATACCCAAATACTTATGTGTGCTATTAAAAATGTATGGGTATGTGTGTCATGGGGATGGGGGAGAAGGACAAGAGAAAATAGGGAGAATCTGCTACCAGTATTGGAAGACAAAAAGGGACATAAGAGTTGGTAGTTTCAATCATTCTGCATTATTTTGCTTGAACAACATAGATTTTATTCTCTCAGGCCTTCAAATGAAAATGCTTAGTACTAAGCTATAAGTCTGCCTTACTTTTAAGTAACAAGTCTGGGAGCTTTTCCCTTTACTCTAGCCCTTCTAAATCTTGGAGTGTTTAAAGTAGTACCTCATCCATACCCCCACTCCCCAAATTATCCCCCAGGTTTAATTTTAACCATCTTTGTCCTAACTTTTAAGGATGTTAGATGGAAGACCTTTAAAAATAAAGTAAGCAAGGAGTACTAGATATAATTACAATATTCTTATCTTCCCTCATCATGCCGATCTGCATGGAGAATATTCCTGATTCACTCCATTTCCTGGTTGGATGCTTAAAGCTAAACCAGCTTTCTTTTTTATTTTACTTTCCATAAGACTCTGGAGGATTTTTCTCCCCTCCCTGTGCCCAATTTATTCAAATTTACAACACAATGGGAACATAAGCAGTGATCCAACTCCAGCCATATCCGGGTGGATTAAAATATCTAACATTATTTGCTCAATCTTCAATTTGCTTTTATCTACTCAAACACAGACAAGTCTTCAGGCTTAAAAAAAAAAAAAGAGAGAGAGAGAGAGAGAAAGAGAGAGAGAAGGAGGGGAAGAGATGTACATTTTGCAGTTCTGGCATAGATTGTACAGAACTGGGGAAAATGTAGTGCCTTTTCTTGAACACTTTGCATTTGTCTCCTAATAATTCCAACAAAACCAAATATAACCCAGAACAGAACCTTAAAAGCTGATTTGAATAAGTTTAAAGCCAGGCTTGGATGGCTGCTGATTATTATTCATAGCTCCAATAGGCATCATGTAGCTTCAATGTATTCCATTTTAAGAAGAGGCAATGACTTAAAATAGATACCCTTTCTCTAGGTTTTAAGGATTCAAGAAAGTTGCTCATGGTAGCTGCAGGCATTGCTTGAAGAGAACAGGTAAGTCACTGCCATTTCCCAAAACTTCTGCACTTTGCAAGGCCAAATGTAAGTCAAAGTCATTTTAAATATACACACAAATACACCTCATACTTCTTTGGAGTAGAAATTAATGAACTATAAGCATTCAAAGTAGCTGGATTATGAATAAAAATAGAACATCCTGCATAAAAGACTTTGCTCCAAGGGTATTTCATACCTTTTGAATTTTTTTTTTTAAAAAGCTCATGTTTTTATTGTACAGAAAGAATTTCCAATGAGAGGCTAAAGATACTAATGGGAATGAATGAACCTTATGGTTTGTTTGTGTTTAAAAAAAAAAAACTTGTACATCCTACAGGTGCCTCCAGTAGAGGCAATACCACCAAATGTATCCAAATGAGCATTAAAAAGTGTTTTGTGCAAAGTCTATATTGCAAATTTAAGCACCAAAGCTTTATGTGGATGTGAACTAGTATGATGTATGACATAGTTTTTTTATTATTATTATTTCAAAGAAAAAGGGGGAAGCTGGGGAGGTCTCCACCAAGTATGTTAATGTTATTTTAATTGTTGGAGAAATTAGATTTCGCAAGAAGCTGAGTAACCTTTAGGATCATTTGCACCTTTAAATACCTGAGCAGAGCTCTAGGTTTAGGTTAATTAAGAGAGCTTTATTTACAAAAATGCAGAGTGCAGTCACAGACACAATAGCAATTCACACAGACATAGCTTTCAGAGCAAACTGAAATAAAAATATGCAAAAAGGATAGTGGAGTTTGAGGAATGACTCAGATTTGAAAGTCTAAGGGCTACACAGAACATACACAGAGTGCAGAGGTGTATGACAGTTGTGTGCACACAGGCTAGGTTTCCGAGACCCATATTTATGCCTAAAATTTAGTCCCAAGCAGTGGGCTGCCTTGTCAGATAACAAGGGCTGGATGTCCTTTCCCTGGAATCAACAATTGGATTCTGGGCTGGTTGGTGGATTTCATTTTAGTGTGACAAAAACAGCAATTGGATCAGGATATCTTCAAGATGGGTGAACTGTTTGTTTGGAAACACAACAGGGGATAGGCAGAGAAGGTTGGCTTACTGCTTTGGGTACAGCAAGATCCAGAATGCAAGAGAAAATGCAAATGACTTGGGGGAAGGAAGGAGCAATTACCAGCTTTGATTGTATTATTACTGAGTGCTCCTGAAAGGTCATCAATCTCTCAAGAACATGTTGTGTTCAGATACAAGATATGAAATATGGGGACTCCAAAATACAGTGTGGGGTATGCAACATGTGCTAACAGTAGACAGATATTTCCTGTTTTTTTCTCTTCTCCCCCTGCTCAATCTATCTGTAGATTGCTGTGCTTAGAAATCACTCCCTTCTTCCTTTTATGAGGTCATTTCCTTCTTCTCAAAACTAAAAAGAGGAAGACAACATATGGGATCCTTATAATGACTGCATGAGTAAAAGATTTATATAACCATCCAACATCAAAAGAGTTGTATGTTCCCTGTGCATGATGTATGCTGACTCATAGAACCTTTTTAGGGGTTGTTCCCACTATGGTTTAAACCAGATCGTGATTCCATATGATCCAGTTTAAGCCACCATGGTTCCCACTCAAACTGTTAGCGATTTGGTAAGGGTGGCCAAGGTTTTGACTCATTTAACCTATGTCAAAAAGACACTGGTATAATGGGGTTTTGTTTGGGCTGAATTGATTCAGCCCAAGTGGGAACCAGGCAGATTCAAATCAGATTCGAATACACCATGGTTCCCTCTGGCCACAAGTTCCCCAGCCTCTCTGTCCCGGCCATGTTCATGCTCCCAGCCATACCTCCTTCCATCTCCACTGCCAGCCCAGGCGTGCCTACATCCTCCCAGCCTACCTGTCTCCTTACACCCTGGCCTCTCCTCCACCCCCAGTCTACCGGTATGGCAGGGAGGGAGGGAAGGAAGGAAGGAAGGAAGGAGGGAGGCAAGGCCAGAGAGGTTGGGAAGACAGGGCTCTCAGATTCCTGATCCAATTCTTGAAACCAGTGCAAACATAGTGGGGACCACATTGTCGGCTCCCATGGTAAGTGGGAACAAAGCCTTAGTGTTTCAGACAGTAGTCGCTCTTTGTATCTGGAGATTCCAAGGATTGAAACAGTGATCCCTACACAGAAATGATGAGCTATACCACTGAATCATAATCCCACCCAAATGACCAGTTTAAGTGTGATTCCCCAAGAGTCTTCATGGGATTAAAGAGCTGAATAGAGTTTTGTTCCTCTCTATGTCTCCAAATTCTGATAGCTGACTTTTCAAGGATAGGATTTCAAAGTTGGACTTTTGCATTTTTTTAGATATTTTGAGTTTTCTGACTTCTCAGTATTAGACTATGAAATCTTTGTTTGCTAGTCCAGCAACACTTAGGCAGAATCTATGTAGTGATGTGGTATATTTCCCTGCTTCCTGCTAGCTTGGCTTCACTGGACTGTTTTTAAAGTCTCCTTTTTGTCCATAAATCTTTTCAATCCTATCATGGTATGAAAAGAAGCAAATTCTGGCTACTACCTCTCACAGTAGCTGTAATGTGTGCAGTACAGTACACATTAACACAATCATGAGTAAAATACTTTTATATATCTTATAAAAGGTAACTCAGTTTTACTTTAACTCTGTAATCTGTAGTCAGGCATGCAAGCAACTGGCTGGTTTGTGTTCTAATTCTGTTTATCAGTATACTATGGGCCAAAACAGATTGGCCCAAAGGGGGTAGGTGGGTGTGATGCCACCCCTGAAAGAGTTGGGTGGGTGCCATGACAACCAGACACTTTGGCCCCAAACCAGCCTGCCTCTGCCCCAAATGGGAACGGAAAACATCCACTCTTATTTCGGGTGGAAAAAAGCTGCCTTTTCTGCTGCAGTGGTGACTTTTTGGTGTTTCTGTAACATGGAGTGTGCAAATGCGGAGCCACCAAAATGCCATGAAGCTGGGGGCAGCATCAAAACATGCAGCACCAGAGCATGCACACACCCCCAAGCCAGAGCAAAGTGGCAGTCTGCTTTGCTCCTTAGCTAGAGAAACAGGAATCTCCTACACTCAACAGTCCCAGACATCTTCATTACACCAGTTGCTTCCATCAGTTTGTTCTGTTTTACGTCCATTATATTTCCTCATTCTTCTAAATGCCACAATATCTTTCAAAAACACAGACCAAAGAAGAAGAAGAAGAAGTTGAAAATGCTGTTAGCTTCTAGTAGTGGTTTGAGCATTGGACTATGAATCTGGACATTCGGATTTGATTCCTGCTTGAGCATCAAAACTCATTAGGTGACCTTGGGCAAGTCACATTCTCTCACCCTTAGATGATAGCAATGGCAAACCCCCCCCCCCACAAAGAATATTAGTAAGAAAACCCTATGATAAGTTCACCTTAGGGTTGTCGTAAGTAAAAATATGACTTGGAGACACAACTACAACAAGCCATGGAGTTGGAGTTAAGGACTCTGACTGCAGAATTACACTGTGAATTGTTCTTCCTCTGCTATATTCTCTAGATATTTCAGAATCCAAAGATAAACTTACCCCAAACAGTCTTGGGTTCATATTCAGTGGAGTTTATCACATGGGAGGAATTTCTCTCCATTGCGAATGGAGCCAATTTGCAATTACGTGAATTCGCTAGTTTAGTGAATTTACGTGAAATCTGATTGCGTTCGGAATGCATTCAGAATGATTTCCTATTTCCTGAAAATGCCCCCCCATTGCCTGAAATTGCATGAGATACTCTAATACGCAATTACGTGAAACCCCATGATTGCATTCGGAATGACTTCCCATTGCCCGAAATTGCATGAGATACACTCATTCGCAATAACATGAAACCCCATGATTGCATTCGGATTGCCATTGCATTATACCCCCAAATTCTGTTGTATGATAAACTCCAGGGAGAAAGAGCAGAGGAGGAGGAGGATTCTGGAAACAAATTTTCCAAGTTTCCAAATCTCTGACTTTCCACAGAATTGGTCCAAAAACATTTTTTTTCCTCATTTCGTTAAGCTCAACTATTATTCATTTTAATTAAGACATTTCTATACAAGGTCTGAGTTTTATCATAAGTCCCAACTAGAGCAGACCCATTGAAACAATGGGATTTATTTACAGTTCAGCAACTGATTCAATGGCTACTTGGGACTAAGAAATCAGATCCAGGTCTGAATTTGTATCCTGGAGTGGATTCACAATGCAGTTTTGCAAAGCTGAGCCTAAGTTCTTGGAAATTCCATTGCTCCAGCATCAGTACTGCTGAGACTCATGGAAGTGATCACAGAGCACTCAGTTTCAAACACAACTGCAAGACACCTTGTTTCCAACTGGAATTTCAATGCTAGATTATATAATTCCTTTTGACTCAAGGTATGACTTTGTGCATTTGCTGCTTGGGGAGGTTGAAGCACAGTGCATGAAGACAGAGGGGTGTATCACATTCTGGTGCATTGAAGCATGTGAATAACGACACACTGCCATTTGGGCTAGCAAATAAAAGCTTAGTTACTTCTAGAGAACAGAAATCTCTGGTAAACCCAGACAGTGACCTAACTTCAATTACATTGCTATAAGGTCAGCTTTCAATGGTTTTTAATTAGTGTTCATATCTCTCTGTGTGGCTGACCAAGTGTCCCTGGAATCTCCCAAGCTCTTGCAACGTGCCTTTTCAGTTTTCATTTTCTTGTACAAAAATCCCTATATGATATTCCCCCCCCCCCCCGAAGGTCACATGAAACTAAGAACCTTAAAATCTCAGCATTTCACAGAGATTAATCAGGTTAATTGGCATCAGATCAAATTTGTGTTAGATGTCAACACAGTTTAATTTTATTAGCAGGTTTCCTAAATATCATGCACCTATTTGCAATAGGAAGGGTTAAAGCCATCTTTTTTGCTGCCGAGAGGTTCAGACTTTCTCATTACTATTCAGCAGCCGGATGACCTCTGTCTTAAGGCTAAAAAGCAGTTTTACTGTCTGATTGGGTTTTATATAAAGTTCTACATAATTCTACTTAAACCACAATTTGTAATGCTATGGCAAATTATCATTCAATTAGACTTAACTCTGTCTCTGAAATAACCCAATGTAAGAAATATTGAAGATCCAGAAAGGTGGATGCACAAGTTAATGCTTATGTTCCTTTCATAAACTTAGTTGTACATTTCATTAGAGAATGAATAGGTTATTATTGATGGCTTGGATAATTATTTTTAATCTAGTTAATTTACTTCAGGCAGATAATTTGTATATCCTCTAGTTAAAAACTGATTTATTTCCTGATCTAACCAAAAATGAATCTCCTACAGATATTTCACTTTAGCCTAGAAAGCCAATTCTGCCATCTAAAGAATATGCAAATACAAGGATGGCATCTGGCTTGATTGGCACCAGGTATAAACATCTGTTGGAGGCCCCTGAGAGTGGAATTGTGGTCTGGGGATTTCATTGGTTTAATGTGTCAACTCTAACAGAGGCTGCATCTGCATTACAGAAATAATGCAGTTTGACAACAACTTTAACTGCCAGAAATCTATTGCATGGAATTCTGGAATTTGTTATGGCACCAGAACTCTCTAACAGAGGGTTAGAGAGGCTAAATATATCACAAAATCACAAATCCCAGAATTCCATAGCACTGAGTCATGGCAGTTACAGTAGTGTCAAACTCCATTATTTTTGCAGTGCACTTGTAGCCAGAGACTAGCAATTAGAATTAGATATGAATTGAATGAATATTTGGAAATATTTGGAAAATGGGAGGAAAAATGTGTTTCTTAAATACTGAATAACCCTGAAAAAGGAAAATCCTGGACTTACAAGTTCTGGATTTATTCCCCACAAAGTTCTCATGTGTTTTTTCTACAGAAAACTGCATTTTTTCTGCATAGTAAACAACAGTTTTTCTGCATAGTAAGCAACAGAAAGAGATATTTCCTGCACTAAATGGAACATTTTTGCAATATTATTTTCTAGGCAGAAAAACTCACCAAAACCTCCACATGCAAATTCTGTACAGAAAAAGTCCTAAATTGTGAAGAAACTTAATAAATTACTCATACTTCCTTCAATTACATCCTTGATTCATAGACCTATGAATGAGCTTTCAAAGTTCACAAACAGTTGAGGCCTCTTTGAGCTTTTGGGGACCTTTTTCATGGCTGATGGCTTCCCCACAAACTTGCCTGGAGCATATCCATTGCCAGTCCCTAATAAGAAAGTTTCCAAAATTATTGATACATGTTGATTTTTTTTCCTTCCATGAGCACTGGATTAATTATATTTGCTCAGTTATCTTTTCTGACTATATACATGCCATGTGCCTATCTCTCTTAGGAGATTATTGCATGAAGAAAAAGTCCTGAAATAGATCCGGGATTGCAAACTCAAAAGCAGGTATTATCACACATAAAATTTGTCGCCGCTGCTGTCAGGCAACTACAACCTGGGTTCCAGCTGCACCCAGCTGGCCACTTTGTAAAAATGGGAGCTTTCTGATTTTGCAAAGCAGCTGGCTGAGTGCTGTTGAGACCCAAGTGGCAGCAGTAGCAGCAATTTTATGTACAATAATATTCAGTGGAGTTTGCAATCCTGAATCTATTTTGGGGCTTTTTCTCCATGCAATAATCTCCTTAACTGTGTAGATTTTTCAGGGCTCAATAAATTGGATATCTAGAATTAACAATCTTTGCATGCCTACATACATGAATGTGTAGTTTGCATTATGGTGACCTACACAACTGCATAACTCTAAACTACAGCCATTTGCTCTTTTCTCTTTTTGTCTTGTGCATTAGACACTGCATTTTGGTATTTTTTAAACTAAAGCTACTGTTATCACTAGATTTGGCTCCATTGGTCTCCCCCCCCCCCCCATATTTTATATCAGAATATTAATACAGAAACCCTGTGCTGGGTGACCTGGAATTTACCCCACCATAGATGCCAAGGCTTCTAGCAAGATTTGTAGGAGGCAACTCTAAGTGTTGCTAGCAAAGGGAAGAGGGCACCCCCTGATAGGATTATCCTTTTGTCCATGGAGAGAGACAATGGATTCGGCCAAAACCAAGTATTTGTCAGTATCCAGGAGGACTAAGGAGTTGCAAACATGAAGTCTAACCCTTTTGTCCTCAGGGATACAAGTCAGGCACCAGCACATTTGCACTATTTTCTTCACCTGGGAACCCATTCTTCTAACCGCACAATCTTTTTGTATTAATATTAGTACCAGGTGGTTCTTACTTCCGCTCAGTCCAATAGCAGCCACTCTGTTGGCTTCCTTGACTAGCACCTCAATACACTCACCAATCCCACATGCCATGGACATGCTGTGGGAGCTATTGAGTCCCCTCTCTTCATCCCAGATCCCAGCAATTGGAAACAAGATCCGTCTAGGTAACACAGCTTTACTTCTATTCACTGCTACCACTTTTGTTTCCTAGCTCTTTTCTGTGTGCATTTACTCTTTTGTGTGTGTGTGTGCACATGCATGTGTGTTTGATTATTCCCCTTTAATAAAATAAAAGTCTGATCTGGAAACCTACCTCAGGAGTACTGTGAATTCAGACTTAGTATAACGCCACTGATCCCTAAACTGAAGTTACTCTGGTCATACTATATCTCTACATTGAGTGAAGTACTAAATTCCCATACAAGCATAACAAACATGGATGTCCTCCCTGGACCCCAGCATTTTGGGTAACACTACTTTTAAGGGGTTTTTTAAAACAAAGAAAACTGGTCTTTTTTTCTTATCTAGTAAATCTTGTTTACCTGTATAGATGGGTGGGGGCCACCGCAGCTTAAAAAGAACCTGCTTTTTGCAGGTTCTTTTTCCGTTGACAAAAAGCCGCGTGGTTTGGCCGCTGCAGCTTGTCTCTGGTGGAAAAACAGGTGCCTGGAGGGCACCCTTTTGGGGCAGTATGTACTGCCCCTATGACTTCAAAAACTGAAAACAATTAGTCTTCCTTTCAATATTAATAGGTCTAGGTTTGCTTTTAAATGAATTCCATCAAGTTTCATTCTGATATTTGTAATACTGTATTATAAAACATAAGCTAACACTGAGATTTCAGTGTTAATTAACTACATTACTGCCTCACCTTGCATTTGATTCAGTAGCTTATTTTTGTCAATTATATGTTTTGTGTTCCTTTTCAATTTTCTAGGATTTAGTAAATGGATGAGGTTCAGAGCTTCAGCATTTTGGAAAAGAGGTGTCATTTTAGTTTACAAAGATAATAACTTATCAATTTGCATTATATTCTTCTCAACTAGGGGGGTGTATATTTTTAAATGGTTTTTCACTTAATTCTAGGTTTGGGTTTGGTTGCCTGACATAAACTGGCTACTTTTCGGATTGAAAAGTAAAAATAAATTGTCTTGGAATGGAGCAAAAGGAGTAAAAACTATATGTGTAGCATGGATCTAATATTTTATGTTATTGACTTAGGGCTTAATTTCATTTATAATGTTGTGCTTCAAAACTGCAAACAAGATCTATGGACTCTATCAGACAAGGAACTTACCATGAGGTAATTGTAGCCCAAACATTGCCCAAACACTCTAAAAGCATAGAAGTGGGATTGTCCATCACGCTTCTGAAACGTAATTGGGGCATTCCACTGTTCTCCCATCAACCAATCATCTGTGGAGAAGCCATTTTTGTAATAACAGAAAATCCCATTATTACAAAAATGGCTTCTTCGTGAATAATTGGTCAATAGAAGAAAGATGAGTATGCTTCAGTGACATTTCAGAAGCGCAATGGACGATCCCATCTCTGCACTTCTGAAATGTTTGGGCAACATTTGGGCTATGATTACCACATGGTAAGTCCCTTGTGTGATAAGGGCCTGTGATCCCCATTTGTTTTTCCTGTTGTGTACTTTCAAGTAATTTCTGACATGACAACTTTAAGGCAAATCTACCATGTGGTTTTCTTGGAAGAATTTGTTCTTAAAGAGGCTTGCCTCTGCCTTCCTCTGAGGCCGAGAGAATGTGACTTGCTCAAGGTCACCCAGTGAGTGTCCATGGCCCAGTGAGGGTTTGAATCCTGATCTCCCAGTGTCCTAGTCTAACACTCAAACGACTACACCATGCTTACTTGATATCCATGTATGTCTAGTAATTAATTAGAAGTGTGTTTTTTTTAAATAGTGGCAGCTAACTAGAAGAAACACACAACAGTTTACTGAGACCATCTTTTCCCTACTTGATGCCCTGCAGATATATCAAAATTGAGTTAATACAGCTAATGGTGCAAGCCTTGCGCAGGTTGAAAATGTCTGGGGGGCACAGTGATGTTCAGGAATTCTGAAAAAAAATATTGTTGTGTTTTGCCCCTGTAGTGTGAGATGATAAAATGAAAAAAAGGTAGCAACAAAAGGGTCAGTGAATGTAAGGAGCAAAATACATATATTTCTAATCAATAAACAATTAAAATAATATTGTTGATTTGTATATATCATTATTTATTAACTGTTTTTCAGGACAAGCCCTCCGAGGGTGGCATACACTAAAATTTAAAATGCAATACCATACATTACGTTAAAAACAGATGAATATGATTTTAATATATGAATTCTGCAAGAATTTATCACTAACAAAAGAGAAGAATTACTAGGTCTAGAGGGTCAAAGGGGGGAGTCTTGCATCAGTACTTGGAACTAAGCATGCTTCCCTCTCTTCTCTGTTGAAAAATATAAATGTACATGGCCAAAACTATGGGTTGATACGCTACCCCTTTTAGCAGAGCAACTGTGCTGCAGCAGCTAGATGCTGCAGTTCAGTTGCAGTGCAAAAAAGGACTGGGGAAACCGCACTCCTTTTTTGTGCCTCAGTTGCGGCGCGAGTAGTGGAAAAGGTGGCATTGGGCACCTTTTCACCACTGCAACTGCGCAGCTGCATCTAGCAGCTGCGCAACTGTGGAGACACCATTACGAACTGTGGAGACACCATTACAAACACCATCTAAATGGTGTTATGTAATGGCGCTGGTGCCATTACAGGTTAGGGTTCGTAAGCGTGCAAATGCTGAACACTCACGGACCCTAATGGCGCCGCCCACACGCCTCTTAGTGCCCGTCTGTATTGGGCCAAAGTGTCAAAATGGAAATGGAAATGAAACAAATTTAATCTGAAATCACATGCAACTATAAATATTATACAGGTTTCTACTTCTAGAAAAGAGGAGCAAGTTTTGAGTCCAGGACCAGGATCCAATATGACTATTCTCCTAGACCAAATAGAAGATTAGGAAAGTCATAATACCCCCCCCCCCCCAACATGGAAAACTCCCCAAAGCAGAATTCTGGAGGTCAGTGGCAGAATGTTGTGGAGGACAAAACCCCATAGAAGAAATTCATTAGAAGTGGGCTTCTTGTGCCAGAGTTAAATTTGAAAAATTAAATAGAGCCAGATCTTCTGTTGGGTGGAATCCAGAGGTGTTTGGATGGATGTGTTTGTGTAACTGATTTCCTCACACATTTCCAGCACTTTGCCCATCCTTTATATCTGCTCCAAAGGGATAGAATATCTTCCACTCCAGATTTGGAAGATATTCAGGGGACGGTGTGGGGGATGAATAGGAAGATCCATAATGGGAGCAGATATTGGATGTTAGACACAATTTCTATCAAAAACAATAAATCAAGACACCAATATTTCTCCTCTGCCATATGATAGGACTTACCTCACAACTATAAAAGTAACTAAAATGTTAGTTATGCCAAAAATGGGTAAAGTTCACCCTTGTTACATTGCAATATTAATTTAATGTAGCTACAGTTCTGTAATTGAGGAAGGAACTAATCACAAATTACTAGTTGTTTATAATTACTGTTCATTTCCAATATGTCTAAGGATCTTCAATATGTTAAATATAGATACTGTAGTAATCAATCATGTCTCAATCATGCTGATAAACTATGGTAGCATTATTAACCCTTGATTGTACATTGGGAGCTAAGAGCCGGAACAGACAGCCACTAAGCGGCGATACTACAGTTAGGGACCATGCAACAACTACACGGTCACTAACCCTAGTTTGAGCCACCAGCGGCATCATGGTGGTGTCCTGTTCACATTGATGCCACCATGATAACGTCATGCACATGCCATGTCCAAATGTCGCAGCAGGCATGTGATGTCTCCACATTGCTGGAGGGTGCTTTTCATCCCTTTCCAGTGGCTTGAAAAGGAGCCGCCCTGCACGCACTGTTGGCGCAGCAACTAAATGACCACACCAATGATGCTGAGGAGAAAGTGGCCTGGTCACCCCTTTCTCCTCCTGGCTCTGCCTCCCGGGGTGTCCGGGAGCATGAAGCCCCAAGAACACCCCTTTTCCAGGCCATGGAGAAGTGGCATTTTGCTGCTTCCCCATGATCTGGAAAAGGGGTGTCCTTGGGGCTGCCGGGCTGCCAGTGAGGCTGCCCTGGCCCTAATCCAGCGCATAAGCATCCACCACAGACCAGCCCCTTTGGGGCTGTCTGTACCGTCCCTAAGAGAAGAGAAGTTTCCTTTAATTCACTTAATAAATTTTTGCTTGGAAGATTTGGGCCAGTGACTTGGCCCAACTCCACTAACAGTTTGAGCCATAGACTGTTGCAACATATAACTTCTATGATTTTTTTAAAAATGTTTGTTTCACTACTGAAAATGAACTAAAATGTTTGTTTCAAGATTCAGGACTCTGCCACAATGTTCCAATTGCTCACTTGATTTTGATGGTTAATTCTTCAGTCCAGTGGATGCTTCCTTTGATTAAATTCTCTCACACACACATGCCAACTAAAGTTGTGTTTAATCACATATATCATAGAGGATGGAGATTCTTCCCACCTTTCAGTCTCCTCTAAACTCTCACATCTCATTACACATGTCACACTGCAATATGCCATGCTGACGTGCATAACATTTTCAGCACAAGCATGTATATTGTGTTTGTCACCAAGCTCCCTTTCCCCTAGTATGATCTCTCCTCATTCAGAGTAAAAAATCTTTTATATATAATTATCTGCATGCTATATTATGCAAATACCACTTTCTGCAGCCTGGTAACTCTTGAGATGAGTTGTGTCACCTGAGAAAGGCGATGATATGCTTTAGGAAGAAAATCTTAAGACAAATATGATTAGATCAATGTCTTGAATCATTCAAAGATATAATTCCATTTTTTCCCCCAGAAAGTGCTACTTGAAAAGTTTTTCTTTTCTGGTGTTCTGAGTTGTGGACTATACAGGAGAAAGTAGAGAGGGGGCAGTGGGAAGACTGGCCGGTTGGCAGACAGTGAAGGGTGGTGATTGGTAAACCTAAACACAAGGGAAGATGAGCCAAGACCTGGATTTAGAAGGTTCTGTCTTACCTTAGACTAGGGTCAGATATTTTAAAATGAGAGAGGTATTGCGTTCCCAACTAACCACGTATGAACTTCTCTACCATCCATTGCATTAGGAACTGAAGGTAACTACTGGGTGACTTGCATGCTGTCTGGTATTTCACCCCACCCTACCCTCTGGGTACACCAACCTGAGATGGCAGACCATAGGACCCAAGCCACCATAGGGATCCTTTGCCATTGAAGGTGATGTAGGACCAAACTGGGAATTTTTCTATAGGCTGTCTTCACAAGATTCCATAAAGATACCCCAAATTTTGGGGAGATGTTCACATAGAGAAACTCCTTCCAACTCTAAGCTTTCATAATATTTGCCCTTTATTGGCATCATAGTTTAGTTGTCATTATCCTTGTTTGTTTATTCTTCATTATTGCATTCTCTGAATTGGAATCAGTAAGGAGTGGACAACTGTGACCCTGCAGAATTTTTACTGCAGCTCCCATAATCCCATAATCCCTCACCTTTGGTGAGTGATGATGGGAATTTCCATCCCAAAAACATCCAGAAAGCCACAACTGCTTACTCCTGGTAGTAACAGAGATCTTGTAGTACCCTTGAGACTAACTGAAAGAAAGAAGTTGGAAGCATGAGCTTTCATAGACTTCAGTCTTCTTAGATAAATTTAGATGGGGAACTAGACTAAAATCTATGAAAACACATGCTGCCAACTTCTTTCTTTCAGTTAGTCTCAAAGGTGCTACAAGATCTCTCTACACACTGATTCTACAAACTAACATGGCTATATCTTTGAATTCTGTCTCTCCTGGTATTAATGCATATGTAAATCCTGAGGTCTTAAATAAAAATAAATCCTGTAAGAAGAAATCTAGTAAACATAAACTCTGCATTAGCTTGTCCTGAACCAAAAACATGGGAGGAAACAAATTTGAACCAGCATGTGCTGAACAAATATATACCACAAAGCTGGCCATTGTGCACTTGGGTAGTATTTCCAATAATTTTCAATAACTGTAAATCAGTGCAGAACTAGCTTCAAGCATTATATAAGGAGTTGACAATCCATTAAATTACAGTTCAATATTAGCATGCAAACAGATCTGGTAACACTTTTGAGATTAACTAGGTAAAGGAACTTATAGTATAATATTTGTAGACCTGAGGAAGTAGACCAAGTGGTATAACAGAGGACCCCGAAGGGGCAGTGTGATGCCACCCCTGAGAGAGCCGAATTGGGGCCATGGCAACTGCACTCCATGGCCCCAATCCAGCTATTTGCCGGCTCAAAAGATGTGGCAAAATGCAAAAGGATGTCCTTTCCACTGCCACTGTGGCTTTGCGGTGCTCAGGCAGCATGCAATGTCTAAATGCCAAAACCCCCCAGAATGCTGTGAAGCCAGCCCATGTGTGGGCAGGTGACTGGCTTTCAGGTGGCATCGGGGCAGCTTCAGGGTATGCATCATGCGTACACCACGCTCCTATGCTGCCTTCCAGGAGGCTTTTAGTTCCAGTCTGTACCAGCCCAAAGTCTACAAAACCTTATGCTGCAACTTCTTTCACACAGTTGGTCTCAAAGGTGCTACAAGATCTTTTTGCATACTGATATTCCAAACTAGCACAGCTATGCCTCTGAGTTCAATATCAGTTAGCACTCTATGCCCATTTTCTTTTTGAACAGCTGAAGACCTTCAAGGAAGATTTGGTTTCCTATGCTGTAATAGTGTATCACCAAATCATTTCTTTAAGTTGTCTTGATATATTGTTGGCTTAATTTTCTGTATTCATATTATTTTGTGGGTCTACCCATGATTTGTAGGATGTTTGTCTTATTTTGAGCAAACCTAAACTAAAATGGACATGCCTCTTAAAAAGACTATTACCATACTATGGGATCTATATGGTCTTTTCTGTGACCATTTTAAGGTTAGCAGGCATTTTCACTGTGTTCAGATTATTAATGTTTGATGGATATTTACATGTGAGTTTTTAAAAAATCACTGGTGTCAAATGAAGAAATACTATTCTTCCCCATCATTTATTGAAAAAGGGGTTGCCATTTGACATGGTTGCTCATTATACCTCCCAAAGAAGTGTGTAAATGTTGAGACAGTCAACTGAAATAAGAGATAGCTTTTGAAGACAGTCATAGAAATAATGGCTCTTCCTAAGGTGAAACCTCCTTACACCAGGCTCTTCAGAGCTATTGTGTTGAAGTGGTTATAATATCCTTCACACTGAGTGACCTTATCTTGCTGGCATTTTCTGGTGAAAAGAAAAAAAACTGTGTTTTTAATGTCATATTATGAATATGATTTCTACCACATGTTCTCCTGTTTCACCCTGTCAAAGTGCCAGTCTCCCATTAATGTCATACGTATTATTAAAGGGGGGATCATTGCTTATCTGGTCTCAAAGTGACATATTTCAGCAGTAAGAGCTTGTAGTCTTCAGCATCATTCATCAGCATCTCTTCAGAGACAAGCACACAAAAGCAAATATCCATTGCCTTCACACGCTGATAGATAGAAATATGATTAATAATAATAAAAAATCCATAGTCTTTGATAAGTTACAAGGATCTTCAAGAAGCAGTAGCTTGAATAACCTCATAGACTCACTTCCAGCACTGTGAGTGCTATGACTTAAGGTGGCAGTTAGGAAACACACCTCCACTATCAACTTTACATGGGTAACTGACTCCAAGCACCAAACTATACTCTTCATCTTCCTCTATCCTTAAGGTGTGCCAAAGAGAAACTTCACTGAATCTTGGCTGGCCAGGTTTAGTTGTAGCAATTCCACAGAGAAATGAAGGGTAGCTTCCCCCTTGTCATGTCAAAGCTGATCAGTTGTCTTGTGACAAGTTGGTTGGACAAGCAACACTTCCTTTTCAGGATGCTCACCAGAGTATCCTAGATATCAAAGCCTACCACCTCACATTAGACATGCTGGGGACAGCATATAAGACTATGAACCGTCATCCTGAGAAATACCTGCAGTAAGTAGTAGGTGAAAACAAAAACAAGATGGTAGTTACATGAAACTTTGGCAGCATTTGCCCCATATTTGTTGGTATTTTAATATGTTATTCACAAGTACCAAATAACATAAATATCCAACGTTACTCTTAAAATTTAACTAATGAATAACACATTATAACTAGAGCCAGAATGTTGTAGTAGTTTGAATGTTGGACTACACCTCTGGAGATCTGGGTTCAATTCTGCAGTTGAGCATAAAAACCCACTGTGTGACTTTGGGCGAGTTATACTCTCTCAGCCTTGGAGGATATCAATGAACAATGCAATATAAATCCTCAACTGCATCCTATGCTCTGGCATATTTGTATATTGTGTGTCTGTGCATACACATGGGAACACAAAGCATAATTATTTATTGTTGACCTTAGTTTCCTATGGAAGCAAATGTATGTACACTTATTTGGTCAAAATTATCAAAGAATTCCAGGGGAAATCAAAAGTGTTTTAGTTAAACTATCAAATTTCTCAAAGAGTTAGTATATCTCCATTTGACATGAATGAAAACTTCCAATGGAAACTTTATTCTGAGCAGAGACAACTTAGCTGGCTTGGCTGACTTCAATTCACTAGTAATTTCTTCCTTATTCTCTTGCTGAGATCCCAAGCTATTCACTCCTAATGGAGCTCAAACTGAAACACAATGAGTTACCACAAAACAATGGGAAAAGAGCAGCTAAAACATCAGGCTTGGTATTGCACTGAAGAACCTCCTATTATTATCTTGAATAATCAGTGAATAAATGCATAAAATATCAGCCAGAGGTCCTTGGAAATTTTAGCATCTTACAGTGGCTTAATAACAGATGACAAAGTTTAATAATGCTGCCAGATTAATAATTTCCCAATAGAAAAAGAGAGAGACTACCTATCTAGGCAAGTCTTCATGGAATGTCATTCTAATGAGACACAGGAAACTTGCATAAAATGAGGGCACAGCAAAAAAAAGCTTATGCACATACATGCATACACACAAACTATTGTCTTTCTATTTTCCCCTTCCTCATCTCTTGCTAATAAAGACTTCTTTAGCACTTTCTGCTACTCCCTCCCTCAAACTAACCACTAAATTTAAACAGAGAAAAAATCCAATGCTTTCACAATTAATTTCCTATTTTTGAGATAGGATAAACCTCACCAGTACCTCTTTGATTGTGAATGCTACATTATGGACAGGAATTCAACAGGGACAGCCCTCCTCCACTGTGTCTGAGCCTTACAGAATTATAACAGGAATAACAGGACCTAATTTAGCTTTTCTTTCCACTCATGGTTTCAGTTCTCCTTATCAAATATGAAAGTCATTAGCCGAGGTGGTGTTGAGGAAGAGAGCTGGTGCCCTTTCTGATCTGAGGCATGTTTTCTATTAACACTAATAGGTGGTACGTGTAGAGAATTTAAAAAAAGATACACACCACTGTATTAAGAGCGAAATGACATAGAAAGTTGTTTAAAGCATAAAATAAAGACCTAGCACAGACTTTTCCAGCCTGTGATCTATCAGGTGTTGCACTAAAGCTCCTATCAACCTCTGCAGTATGTTACTGAGTGATAATGGTCCAACCCAACTAGAAGAATAGTCCAACCCAATTAGAAGATGTCAGGTTGTATAGGTTCATCTAGGATGTGTTTTATCACAACTTAAACTAGCTAGCAGAACAGGATGGTGTAGTGGTTTGAGCATTGGACTACAACTCTGGAGAAGAGGGTTGAAATCCCCACCTGGCCATGGAAATGCAGTAGATGACCTTGGGCAAGTCAGACTGTCTCAGAAGAAGGCAAAAGCAAACCCTCTCTGATCAAATCTTGAGAAGAAAACCTTGTGCTAGGTTTGCCTTAGGGTTGCTGTAGGTCAGAAATGACTTGAAGGCACACAACAATGACAAAAGTAGATAGCTCTGGTTGTGGTCACACAAAGCAAAGTCGAGATATTTAAAATGAAGCCAAGCAACTGCTGCAAATACAGCAGTGAATATTTTGAGTTAGGGGAAAAAACTGGTTGATGTATGTTTATTATTACTTTTGTTTGTGGCATTTTCAAATGCACTGTTACATTTTCACTGGTAAAAGGAAATCTCAGGAACCCAGTTTACATATTATTTCCTAAACCAATACAGAAGGACATAAAAATGAAAACAGGTATTGTGATTTCTTGGGAGATGGTACATGTTTATGTATCTCCGTCAAGGGAAGTGTATGTTGAGGGCATATTTGAGCAAAATAAGCTAATAAGAGTCAAATTGTTTTTACATTTGCATGTTATGTGGCAACTTCTTGAATCAAGTGAGAGGGTTTCAGTTGTTTTTTTTAATCAATTCTTTCTTCTTCTTTTTTTTAACCCAAGATGCTAATCTCAAGTGGAAGTTGTCACATTTGATAAAGTACAATGGAGACAAGGGGAAAATCTTTTGCTTCTATTTCCAGAGGTGCATCTGTTTGCAAGCATGTGTTTTCTCCAGTTAATGTCAGTTTGCACTGCAACACTGGCAATGAACTTTAATTGTGTACTTCAGGAGAAAGGCTTAATTTTGAACTGAATCCCTGTAGGTATCAGTCAGCCAACAAAGATAATCACACTTCCCCATTGCAGATAAAAATAACCACCTTGATTCCATCATCCTTCCCCACCCCTCTACAGGTCTCCCTTTGCTCATTACAAAGTGTGTATATTTTTATAACCCCAGCCTTTTGACAGGCATGGATCTATTGCTCTTGGAATCTAAGATAGTCCTGAAATAACAGCTATTTCAAACCCATTATAATAATTAATTACAGGAGGTTCTACTGAGGGTGGGGGCAGGACATTATTCTGAACCTATAATTGATTTTTTTTAAAACACTCTTAAAGAGAAGTGAGTAGATTTTGAGAAAAGTCAGTGCAGAAGGGAAACTAATTTTCTTTTTATTCTTTGGGGTTCCAGACAATGTTACTATGACTCTTAAACAACAGTGCTAATTCAATTTTTGCCTCTATATGGAATACATAAATACAAACGGTTCTTCAGGTTAGTTATTTTTTGCTCTGTGTGCATGCTACACATGAGAGACAGCTAGAAAGTAAGTGTTCTATAGGTAGATCTGTAGGTGATTTGCTATGGATTAGGATAACAAGAGGATAATAGAACCATGACTGTCCATCCTAAATTATACTCTAGGAAAGAAGAAAAGTTGTAATCAGGAGCAGACTTTTGTATGGAATGACTGTGAGCTTAATTCCATTCTGGTACACAAAATAAGCTACTGAGTTTCTCATTCCCACATCAGTGTTGTGACTGCCTTCCCCAACCATACAGTATTTCTTAAAGCATGCAAAACCAAGCAGATAAATTGATAGCATTTTGGTGAGAAGGTAACAACATTCCATGCAGTCATGCTGGGCACATGACCACCAGAGTAGTCTTTGGACAATGCTAGTTCTTTGGCTTAGTAATGGAGATGAACACTGCTCTTACAGTCGATTATGACTAGACATTTGGAAATTACCGCATTCTATTTAAATCAATGTGAGATTGCCATTTTTGAAAAGGTACTGGGTAAGCACGGCTGGGGTCTGGGCTGCAGATAGCTTGCACCCAGCCATGGTTGAGTGTGATAACACTTGTTTTTAAATTTAAACATGACTTTAACCCATTGGGAATATGTCACTTTAAATAGAAGGCACTAATCTCCATTCATGTCAAGGGAAACCTTTACCTTTTACCTAGGATTTCTGCACTTCACAAGTATGAAGAACTAGCCTCCTGGAATTTACCTCAAAATGGATACAAGTAGAAATCCCTACATTTCTAGATTTGTGATATGTTATATGAAAGAATGCAAATACTTAGTTTTTGAGAACATGTTTTCCTTTGGCCAGCAGTAAAATATTTTTCCCCACCCTTTGAAGCAGGCTTTTTAATAGATAATCATTATCAGGAGCTGTGTGTTCTATTTATGTTTTTTAACTTTTGGATGTTTAATGTAATTTCATATTGTTTTAGTGAGATGATTTTAATTGTTTTTAAAATCTTATTTTTTAAAAAATAAAGTTTTATTTGAATTTTTCCTTAAAAATTTAACTCACATCAAACATACAGCTTATCCACATTAAACAAAATTAACAGACAAAACAATTTCACATACTAAAGAATTATTATTATTATTATTATTATTATTATTATTATTAACCTTTATTTATATAGTGCTGTAAATTTGCACAGCACTGTACATACAATCATTTAATTAAACGGTTCTCTGCCTTCATGCTTACAATCTAAAGGGACATGACACAGAAGGAGAAGGGAATGGTGGTGGGGAAGGGGATCTAATCCAGCAGTTCTTTACTCTCTCTCAGGCCTGAACTAAGGTGGATGGACTGGAGGGAGAGCTCGGCTTTTTAACACATAGTTAGGGTGCAGTATCCTGGGGCAGAGAAGGGCACTCGCCTGGGAACTCTTCCCTAAACTCAGTTTTGAAACTGGTTAGAGAAGTGATGAGGTGTGCATGTGGGGTAAGAAGATTCCAGGAGTGAGGGGCAGCAAGTCAGAAGGGCCAAATCTAGGACAGGGTGGAACAGTAGACCTTGACTACCAGAGTGGAGGGTATAAGTAGGAATGTAAGGAGGAAGAATTTCAGATAAATAAGGAAGGGCCAGTCCATGGAGGGTTTTGAAGGTCAGCAACTAAAGCTTGTACTGGATGCGGAAGGGGAAGGGGAGCCAGTGAAGGGAGGATAAAAAGGGAGAAACATGGTTAAAGCAGCGAGCAGATGTGATAATACGTACAGTTCAGGTCTGGACAGAGATTAAAGGATGGAAGTGAGAGAGAGGAAGCCCTGTCAGAAGAAAATTACAATATTCTAGTTGCAAGACCACTAGGGCATGGACCAGAGTCTTGGCAGTAGAGGCTGAGAGGAATGGACAGATTTTAGCAATGTTGGTGGCCTGGATCTGGGGAATAAACAACAGAGAGGAATCAAAAATGAAACTTAAGACTGTGGACTTGCTGAACCAGTTGAATAGAAGTGTCATCAACAGAGACAGAGAAGGAGTATTGGAGAGTGGGTTTAGGTGGGAAGACAAGCAGCTCTGTCTTAGACATGTTGAGCTTCAAGCGTCAATGCCGCATCCACTGAGAGATAGCAGTTAGACAAGATGAGACTAGCCCTGGCGAAAGGTCAGGGGTGGAAAGGTACAGCTGAGTGTCATCAGCATACAGATGATAGGAGAAACCAAAAAAACTGATGAGTTTACCTAAGGACTATGTGTATAGAGAAAACAAAAGAGGACCCAGGACAGAGACAGATAAGGGAACAGAGGAGGAAGTCTGACCACCCGTGACCACTGCAAAAGATCTGTCTGACAAGTACGTTTTAAACCAGTCGAGAGCAGAGTTGGAGAACCCAAGATAAGGAGTAAACCAGGAGACAGTGATCCATGGTGTCCAAGGCTGCACACAAATCAAGAAGAATGAGAATAAAGTAGAGGACATTCACCTTGTCCCACAAGAGATCATTTGAGATCTTGGTGAGGGCTGTCTCTGTAGAGTACCATGGGCAGAAACCAGACTGAAAAGGGTCCAGGATGGAATTGGCTTCGAGAAACTCAAGACAGCGAGAACAAATGACCCGTTCCAGAACCTTAGAAAGAAAAGGAAGAAGAGAGATCAGACAATAGCTAGACAAAGAGGGGTACAGAGAGGGCTTCTTCAGAATTGGGGAAACAAGAGCATGTTTTAAGTCCAAAGGGAAGGAACCAGCAGAGAGAGAGATTAAAGATATAGAGGAGTGAGGGCAGAATAGAAGGGGTTATAGAGATTAGAAAACGGAAGGGGATAGGATCAAGAAGACAGGTTGTAAGTTTGGAAGAGTTTAGCAGTGTAGAGAGTTTGTCCAGAGAAATACACACACACACACATGAATAAATACATACCCATAAAGAAAAGGAAGATTGGGGTGGGGGAGGAGACACAGGTATTGCATAAAATATACAGCTATCCACTTGTTGCTTCCTTGAACTGTTCCCCTCTAATTTATTTTTCTCTCACATACTTACCCTTGTATATTAGTATTTCAACAAGCAATGCATTTACTTTGTTTTCCTTCCAGTTTAATTAAACTTCCCTTGCGTTTTTAAAATCTTACTGTAATGTGTTCAATTGTGGTTCTTTTTAATCTATGAGCCACCTTGGTCCCTTTCTGGGAGAAATAAATAAATAAATAAATAAAATAAATAACATGTACACATGTGAGAAAGACAAAATACACACACATACAAACACCATGGTTTACAATTCTGATCTTTGTGTTCAGAGTTCTTTTAGTCAAAGTGGGTATGTCACTATTGATGTTTTCACTGGTGTATCCATTTGAAAAAATGTTCACAAAAGAATTATAGGGTTTTTTTTGGGGGGGGGGGCTCATTACAAAAAATATATATGCATAGAACAGAGAAGGGAATGGACTTTAAAAAATCTCTCTATACAATTTTCTACAGCTGGTCTCTTTTTCTCCATCATCGCCATCACCACCCTATCTTAAAAATATGCCACCCCTATTAGCAGGCAGTAAGCTTCATGTTGATAGCTAATGAGATCTGCAATTCAGACAGGCAGATGAAAAATAGCAGAAACTCACATTCGTCCCCTACAACATGTGGGATCATTTCCCTCCCTAGGTGGCATTAAAGTAAACCCACCAACCATTTTATCCCCTTCAGAGACAAACCCACTGGTGGCAGACTCAACTCCATGTCAGCCAACCCTTTATGTCTCGGCCTTTGGAAGCTGCAAGTTGACAGGCAACAGGATGTTTCTGGGGAAAGGTGCTGAAGCATAGGCCTGATGCTGCTAGATGTCAGGACTGTTTGACTTCAAGAGCAGCTATGGAAAACAACCAGGTAGGCAGGAAGGTTTTGCATACACTCTGTCTTCCTGGGCTACTTGGTCTTTTCTCCCTCTTCTTGCAGGGGGTACTATTGTTATGATTGTCAGGCATGTCCCTTTTCAGGGACATTGTATTGTAATGTGTGTTTAGGGAATTGTTCCTTCTTGGTACAGAAAGCACACTAGAATCTGTGGAATGTGAATCTCCTTGCCATTCTGAATATATGCAGTTGTGAATATGTTTGTCATGTATAGTATATTATTGTATTAGTCATACATTACTCATCTCCTGTACTCGTACACATTATTGGGAGATGTGTTCATGACCTTGTGCACATTTTCCTCATATGAAATACTTCAGAGGTCTAATAACATTACAGATGTCTTGCAGTCTTGAGACATATATGATCATTTCTCTGGAGAAAAGTACATTCAACGTATTTCCTTTCCATGCCTAACAAGAGGTTACATTCCTTTGACAGACATATAGCAGGCATTAATTGAACAGATCTACTTTTTCCTGCATTACCCATTAGAGATGGAAAGAATATTGAAAAATATATTTTTAAATGCTTGAAAAACCTGTTCCCTGAGTGCTGGGAAAACCTAATGAGGAAATCCTATACTGATGAGAATCTTCTCTGTTTGGGACTTATTGTGTGCACAATTTCCACTTTTTTGCACAGCATCATTTTCTACAGACAAAATTCTGGTCCAGATCCTGCCCCAGCAGATGTAGTTATGACCCTGGATGCTACTGGGAAAAATGACTTTTTGCACTGTCTTGGTCATGGGGCATATTGAGAGGCATCAGGAGAGACCCCTTTGGTTAGAGTACAGTCTGGCTGAAGAAGTAGCTTTTGTGGGTTGCATTTGATCATTGACAAACATAAATGTAAATTTGAAAAGCTTCACAGGATACCATCCAATATTTGTGCCCAGAAAATGCTGTGTCCTGCGAATAATGTCATTTCTTTTCTGCACAAAACAACCACATGTGAATTTTCTATAGAATAAATCCAAACTATGAAAAGTCTTTCAAAATGGCAAAGTTTGCAAAGAGTTTCTCACAGCAGAAATAAAATTGTTAAAATTATGTGGTTGATTCCTTTCAAAAATGAGCAAAGAATTCCATCCATATTGCACATCAGCACCACAAAAACCTTTACGTGTTGTCTGACAAGTGGCAGTTCAAAGACATCCATCCATAAAAAGGATGGCAACCTTAATTCAAATATAAGTCAGATACAAAAAACAAAATAATAATAACAATTTTGATCATATGCAACATTGCTCTTTTTAGCTTTGCAGACAAATGATTAAACTCACATTCACTCCAAAGGACAAACAAGGATGATTCACAGCCTTATAAAAGCTTCATTCCCCTAAAGGATTAAAAAGAAAAGGAAAAAAAAGAAAAACAAACAAGGGAAATCAACTTTTCATAAATTAACATTGCATAGTCCAGGTATTTTTTTTTTAAGAAAATAGTATGTTAACTAAATTCACAACTAAGGATAGAGAAACAAGACATTTGATTTTGGAGAAATTATGTCCATATTGTTCTGGAAAGTTAAAGGAAGAATAACAACACATTTTCAGGTGGTTTTGGCAGTGTTAGGGTAGCTTTCAGGTTACAAAAATATCATCTGAGAATCCCCCCATTGGGGGATCTGGAGGCCTGAGGACTTCTTGGGGAGGCTTCAGGGCCACCTTTTGGGTTGTCAAAGGCATATACAATGCATTTTACCCACCCATGCTTTAGACATTCAAAAGTGCCTCCTGAACCACAACATCCTCAAATCCTATCACTCTGACAGAGGTATCTGGTGGCTTTAGTGTCAGCCCTCTTCCCAAAACAGGTTCAGCACCTTGTTTAGCTAAAAAAATTGTTGTAATTGCCTAAAGGTTGTTCACTGCATAACTAATGCAGGAACCAACAGCTACCACTAGACTTTGACCTTACTGGGCTCCAAAGGGGCTTTTAATTTGCCTTTCAGGGAGAAATAGAATTCCCCTTTGCCTTCAGGAATTCATCTTTGGGTATTCTTAACTAGGTTAACTACCCACACTGACTCACCAGTTCAGGGACCAAATCACATTTTCAGAGTACCAGCTTTCCTGAATAGACTAGGAATGCACCAGAGAGTAGGGTAAAAAAATCTGGTGCATTTAGCCAATCTTGGCATCTGTTGGGGAACAATACTCTTTAGCTTTTCTGTGGCTAGCACTTCCCCATGCTGTTGGTGTCTAATGTGGATATGAAGGTAAGTTCCAACATAATAGTAAATGCAAGTGTGACATTTACTAAATACTTAAAACTTGGTAGCATTAAAAATGTACCCATACCGTTTAGTTCTCCTAGGCGCAACAGAGTCCAAAGGCATTTTTAGAATGCATTTAGAGTGTGAATCTATTCTCCTCAAAGTTATATTCTTAATATAATTCTTAATAATGATTCTGAAATCCAACTTCTTTGTGACAAGGCATTCCAATTGAGCAATACTCTAGTATTAAATATATTTATAACATGAGCAGCTCTGGAATTCCAAATGGTATTAAATAACTATACATTCAAACATGTTTACATGCTTGCATTCTTTGAATGAACCACTTTTAAAAAGACTTGTTGGTAGCATTCTAAGAATACATTCTCTGATACTTTTTTTTTGCTAAGCAAGTTCTAATCATAACTGCAGTTTATTTTCATACAAATTAAGATTTCACAGGTACATCAATTTTGCCACCAGTTACATCAGCAGTGTGGGAATAAGGTATTGAAAATCACAGCACAATTGAATTTTATTTAAAAAAGAAAGAAAGAAAGAAAGAAAGAAAGAAAGAAAGAAAACAACAGGGAAAGAAATGTAAGGGGGTGATCTCTAACTTTGGGCAAATTAGAGACCCACAAGAGGACACAGACTGTATGACTTGCTGTTCTGCACTAGAAAGAAAGGAAATTGCTACAGAACAATAATAAGAATTTGTTGACCCAGATGCCTTGGCAATGGGTTTTTGTGTTTTTTCTATTCCTGAGCTCTATTCTGAATTAATGCAGAGTCAGGCCCTGTACAGACCAGCCTGTGAGTGGAGTGAGGGTGCAGCGGCCTGATGCTGGACATGCTGACTCTGCCTCCAGGGCATCATGATACTGCACGTCATTCCAGACAGCATGTGGCACCATTGCGCGCCTCCAATGCTGCATCCAAAATGATTTAGGGCACAAAACAACCACGCTGATGTTGCTATGGTCCCCTTTGGAGGGCGTAAAAAGGAGCCACTTTATGAGGCTCCTTTTTGTGCCCTCCAGAGGCTGGATCGGGGCTGCAGCATGAGGTTGCTATGGCCCTGATCTGGCCAGGAAAGATGAGGCTGCATAGCTCCTCAGGAGGGTTATATGACCTCAATGTTAAGCTGCATCTACCCACTCCTGTTAGTACTGGGTTACATCTGTGCCCACAAGCAGAAGACTGCCATCCAGGAAGATTAACACAACTTCTGAGTCTGGAAGTAGTTCACAACTGCTGAGGTTCTTCCAGAAAATCTTTTGAGATTAGTTGCAGCATAGATTTACAATCACAATACAGCGATATTTTTACAAACCATCATAATGCTCCGCCATCAACCAACATTCATATCACCACACTGTGTACAGGAGCATTTATCCTTATACAAAGACACAGCTAGGATTCTGATCCAACCCCCTGCTAGTGTTTCATCAGCTTCCTGTCATGTAAGGATAGTGACAGTGCAGTTTGGAACTGCTATGGCTGGTCTCCATGCTCAAGTTGCATCAGCTTCTTCTGAGTCAGCATTTCCTCTTTAACCCATTGCATGCACCTGAGACATTTCACACAGCCTGGGGCAAAAATATACTGACACTGCCCCCAGTTATAATATAGGAATATGAGACTATGCCAGTTTATTTAATGTAAATTACAGTTTATGGTTTCAGATTAGTAAGAGGAGGAGGAAATATAATATTTAATCCAGTTTTTTGGTAGTGCTATAGGTCCTCTTAAACGTTATATTGGAAGATAACAGTGAAACATTACATGAGGACTGGGATTTGGTTAAGATGTATTGGGAAAAAAGGGTAGGACTTAATGAAGTTAATTAAATAAATAAAGTTGTGATTTGATTATAAATGCATAATTTATATTGAACAAGACTAAAAGTTATAAACTGAGAAAGAAAATCCAAAAAGGAGAATACCCACATAAAAAATAGGATAGTTTTCAGAGGTAGTTCTTAAAGAATCATAAGGTTTAGCATAATTTTGGAAGTTAATCTGACATTATTTGATTTGTATGTTAATCATGCTAATTACAACCAGAACAATGATATTCAAAAGAAGAACATTTGTTGGTGATATGAATAATTTGTTCTTTGTATATTTGGGAATGTGCAGTATCTTTTTAATGGTAATAATAATAATAATAATAATAATAATATTTTTTTTTTTAAAAAAAACAACCTTTGTATGGTTTCCAGACTTTGGTACTTTGAACTTCAGCTACCAGAAGCCCTAGCCAGCTTGGCCAATGGTAGGAATTCTGGGAGCTAATATCCAAAATATCTAAAGGAACAAAGTTTGTGTATTAAAATTTGGTTTAGAGCCTTAGAATTTCTTAATTTGATAAGACAATATCCAAGTCTCACTGAAAACCACTCTCATTTACTATGAACCATGAGTTCCCCCATCCCAACTCCACATACTCATACACAATGTTGAGATGAAGATACAAACCAATATTCTGTAGCCAAAATCTAAATAATCTCTATATGTCTTCTCCTTCTGTATGTCTGAGGAACTGAAATTGTTTAGGGAAATCACTGCCTCAGTCATCAGTTATGACAAGTGATTCTTGCATTGATATCAAGCCATCAAAGTTGTCTTGGCCAGCCACATGCCCACTTGGCTTGGGGTCAAAGAGGGATGCTTTGTAATGGCTGTGAATCCACCCAAAGTGGCTGCCAGTGTGATTCTGGCTGGATTCTCTTCTGAGGTCTAATTGGCACTTCATAAATAATGCAGTTTGACACTGCCTTAACTGGCCTTGCTCCATTCTGGGATTTTTAGTTTGTTGTGGCACCACAGCTCTGACAAAGAAGGCTAAATCACTCACAGACCTACAGATCCCAGGATTCCATAGCACTGAGCATGGCAGTTAAAGCAATGCCAAAGTGCATTATTTTTTTCAGTGCAGATTAGACCTGTCTTGCAACTTTGGCAGGTCTTATATACACCAGGAGGGCTGAGCATAAGTTATTTTGGTTCTGTTTTGGGTGCAGCCCACCCATTGTCCCTAAATCTTTGTTACATGGCTTGTGTGCTCATGCTGGTCATGTAGGTCCACATGAGCAGAGCAGGGCAGGGCAGGTTCAAAGGATGAAGAAAAGGCCAGTGGAATACACAGTATTGTTCTCTAATAGAGGATAATAGGCAGGAAGCTGTCCCCACTATTTCTTCCATGACACTCAGCTCTGTAAGGCAACCACCTCAATCTGTTTGCTTCATAAGGCAAGGCTCTCAACATTTAACAAACACTTTTGCAAATATAAACTATATGAAGTTTCAGTTAAAAATAATATTGCTTTAAAAAAAGTAACCTAGATACCTATTAAGTGTAGATAGGTGACAACTGCTGCACATTCAGCTAAAGTGTTGTTAATTCTATGGTATTCTCCAAGTAAAAGTCACCTATATTAAATTAGCCATCTGTTTGGCTTTCACCTTGGAATGTCTGCCAGATGCTGAGTTTGTTTATAGAGAATTCATCTGCCAGTACAGTGTTAACAACAAACCTTCATGGATGTCCCTGTGCAGAGAATTTATCAGAATAAAGAGCAAGGTGCAGCTTGAAGATCTTAATTGTGACATTGAATGTTGTCTTTTCTGTACATCACAGAATCCATCTATTGGATTATAGTATCTCAGAGAGAGGAAGGTCTATCAGTTTCACATCATTCTCATTTGAATTTTGTAATCTTCAAAGTTGTACATTCCCTGATTTGAAGACATTCTTGAATTTTGTTTTTATTTTTTTATTGAAAAGGCCTGAAACAAAACTATCCCCATGTTAATTATCCAGATTTGATACAGGGGTCATCTACACTGTATAAAGAATGCGATTTGACACCACCTTAACTGCCATGGCTCCATCCTGCAGAATCCTGGGATTTGGAATTTTGTGAGGCACCAACACTCTTAGGCAGAGAAGGCTAAAGATCTAGTAAAACTGGATATCCCAGGATTCCATAGGATGGAGCTATAGTCTATAGAGAGGTTGTCCACACAGGTCAAAAGGCCCATGTCTCTCTTCTCCCCAGCCTCTTCTCCCCCATCATCCTGTTTGGATGATGCAGGTCATTAGCCCCAGCCAGGATCGGGCCAGGATCCAGCATACCAGACACCAGTCCAGTGAATCTGAACCAATCCCAGGGCCAAGGAGCCTTAATGTGAGTCTAAGGGATCCACTGTTGGCCATAGAGTTTTGTGAAACTCCATAGCAAACTCTGGCAGAACAGACAGTCCCATGTCCCCCTTACTTTATTCAGGCATCACTGCTAGTGAGAAGCCGTCCATTGCCATGTCTGATGCCTGGATGCAACCACTTGACTAGACACTCCATTACCCCATAAGACATGATGACAGGTGCTTCTCACTAGAGAAAATGGCTGAGGAAGGTATGGTGCTTGCAGAAGTAGCAGGCCCATGAAGCAGGGATGGGAGGTTGTGTAACAGCCCCCACCCCCCACCCCAATTTCCATGCCAGCCTGGGGACAAATCCAGGTTGGAACCCAGGCTAGGGTAGCATGAGTATGGCCTGTGTTCTCCTGGCCCATCTGCTCAGAGCCAAAATGGTTTCAAACTGTATTATTTATACTGTGTAGATGCACACATGGCCAGCTTTTCTTTGCATATTGTCCAGGTGTTGTGCCTACCTGTTTGTCATATAAGTGTCAAAGCATGCAGGTGGACACATCTACACATCTATTGGGAGAAAGGTGACAATCCTCATTCAGCACTATTTTCACTCAATACAGTCAAACCTTGGCTTTTAAGGAATAAATATTCAATGTCCTGAGCTTTGGTGGACAAATATTTAGCTTTTGGTTACTACCACATTCACTTTTTAAAAGACATCAAGTTATTTCCATCCTGAATATGAAAAAAAATCCACAAATGTTGAAAATTTACATTTTACCCCAAGGACTAAAACAAAATTCTAAATTCTTAAACTACTAATTCTCTTCCACACCTCAATGACTAAAACAAAATTCTCAATTCTTAAACTACTAATTCTCTTCTATTCCTAGGAGCCTATTGAACAGCCTTTAAAATCGACTTACCTCCCCCAAAATGAATACCAATTTGGGCTGCATTCAGATCATATCACATGGATTTTTGCCACCAATGCCACCTATCAGTTGCAACCTGTGTAACTTACAAGTATAACCTGAGTTCAGCAGGCCAATGTTTTGCAGAAGATTTTTGTTCATGGGCTCTCAGAAGCCTTAGCCAGCATGATTAATGGTGAGGGATACCAGGTATTGTTGACCGCCAACATCTGGAGAACTACAATATTACAGTACAGCAGCTTCTGTAATGTTCATCCAAACAACTTCTTTGTTTTGAAATGTTCATCAAAACAACTTCTGCGTTGGTATAGGAAAGGAAAAATATTGGTATTATTTATCTCACCTTTCATTCTGTATGGGATCTGAATCCTTAAACCTTGAAACCTCCAAAATGCTTTTCCATCCCCATATCATGGCCAGATAAAAGACATTAAAAACAAACAAACAGTAAAGTATGTAAAATGTAAGAAATACTGCTTAAGAAATATCAAAGCTTCTGTTGCTCCTCTTTCTGTATAACACGAAACACTGATCAATTTAAACCCACAGTAATACCACTGTTTGCATGGAAACACCCAAGCTGATAAATCTGACTTATAACAGAGTCATCCTTAAAACGGAATTAACAATTTGCCTCGGGGGGTGGGGCAAGGCTTTTGTTACAATCATAAATATTGTCAAAGCCCAGGTTAATTATGCGTGCAGAAATCATACGTAGCAAGTCGCATGAGCTTTATGTGGCTATGGCTCTATTTTTTAAAGCAAAACCAAGTGAAAATGTGCCAGCTGTTACAAATGTTATTTTACTGAACGCTCAGTAATTCTGTTTCACAATGTTATGTTCCACATAATGCAATTATATGCACCTGAGCTAGGCATCAGAATTCCATAACTATTTTTCATCTCCAGGGCAAAGCTTCTCTGCATTTACAAGAAGATTCTTCAGCATCGATCATAACTAAGCACGACTACTTATGAGAGATACCGTAACCTGCCTGAAGACATATTTGTTCCCCTTCCTGAAGACACTCTGAGAGTCTGCTTAACAAAAACACCACAAGTGATATTTAAAAATAGATTACAATAAATGCTACATTTTTCAAATGGAGGACTTTCACTGTTCTATATCCTTTTAACCCTATATATATATTTAATTTCCATATTATACACATCTCAAAGACCTGAGATACATTATGTTCTCCCATGTTACTGTTTCTACATGCATATTTGGGGGAAGAATTATACTAGCCTTTTCTATAATTGCAAGCAGCAGTGTTTCTTTTCATGGTAAATAATTTGTAGAACCAAAGGATTTCACATGGTCCAGGCTTGACACTTGACTTTATTGAACACAGTTTTGTCCCTGTTATGGGCATGGGAAAGGGACTCTTGGGGTCATGCGTGGCCAAGAAAAAATGGATTTTACCACACACTGAAGTGTCCTCAAAATGGCCCCATTCCATCGGCCAGCACCAGGGCATTCCCATTCAGTGCTGGGGAGTGTCATTTGTTTTGGTTGGAAGACTTCCAGCCAAGAAAAATGGTGCCTCTGAGCACTGAATGGGAATGCCCTGGCACTGGCCGATGGAATGGAGGGAATAAGTGGCTTACACATAAGTTGCTATGCATATTGAATCAATCTTTGGGAGGAGTGGCCAACCCAAATGAGTTAGCCTCATTTCCTTTATTACTATGTATCATAGCCATTCCCCCCCCCCCCATTATCACTGACATTTTTTCATAAAGAGCTCTGATGTATTGTGAAGGCATTTATTTCACATGAGGGCACACTCTGGCCAGTCAGCTCCTTCCTTGTACATAGAAGCTCTTGGTACATTTTGTAACTGTTGTGTGCCTTCAAATCATTTTTGATTTATGGCAATCCTAAAGTGAACCTATCATGGGGTTTTCTTGGCAAGATTTGTGCAGAGGAGGTTTGTCATTGCCTTCCCCTGATGCTGGGGGAGTGTGACTTGCCCAAGGTCACCCAGTGGGTTTCATAGTCAAGCTAGAAATCAAACCCCGGTCTCCAGAGTTGTAGTCCAACACTTAAACCACTATGCCACACAGACTCCTCTTGGCACATTAGGGACAATCAAATAGCCATTCATCAAGGAACCACAACAGCAGCACATAGGAACCATGGTAGTTTGGGATAGGGAGGAGAAACAGGAAGAGCAAATACAGGAAATACATGAAGAGCAAACATGCCAAAAAACCTACCAAACTAGGCTGTGACCCTATGAGATTTTTTTCTCATTCAAAGCTAATTTTGTCTTGCTGTCTAGTTAAAAGATATTGCCTTTCTTGGAGAGGATGCCTATCAGTCTAAGAATAATGGTTCAGAGTGAAAATGAATCAGGAAAGGGGGTTTAGTAGTAATAAGACCATCTACAGTGGGGTGAAGTCCAAGTTATTCCTGACAGGCAAATGTGAAACAAACTTGTGATATTCTTTAGTAAACTTTAATGTTTTGAATAGTGTAGGACTGCTACAAGGTTACAATCAGGCATGATTGCTATTGGATCTAGTAAGGCTATTGGATAATGAGGAAAGAATGGTAATTTACAACTATTTACTCTTTATTGATGTTTAAATTAAGCGTAGTTCTCATGTATAGAGAGGAACATTCAAAACAAAGAGGCAATCTTTATTTCATCCTAGATGCTTTTGCCTTAGCAAGGGCAAACAATGAGAAAAATATGTCATTTTAACTGGGAATGAAATGTACAAAATTAATATAAAGGTTGAAACTGTAAGCTATGGTTTCATTGCAAAAATGAAGATTTAACCTCTAAATTCAACCTTTGTCTTTAGCAGATCTATTTCTCCTTTCCTTAGTGTGTGTGTGGTAGAGAACTAGGATTATAATGCACTGTTTCAGATGCTGATTTATAATACCTTAGTATTGACTACAAGGGACATCAATCTGCTTAACAACCTATTCCCAGTCAGGGTAGGGATGTGTGGAATTTTGTTAGTAACACATTAAAAGAAGATAGGTCACCTCTACAAGTAAGAGAACATCAAATACCTATTCCCTATGGAGAACTTAATTTGTGGGTTCAAGTGGTAAGGCTCACCAAAGCCTAAAGCCTGGTATTTGTTTTAAGTGCTAGATACTAATCTTGGAATGTATGAAGTAAGAATAGATGAGCAATGCAGATGCAAGTCATCTTTCTATGCCTACTGAGTAACATAATATATAATGGATTTACAGCACAATTCTATAATATATGCAATTATACAATTGTATAATGGACTTGCATTACAATTCTATACACATACTTGGGAGTAAGGCTCAGTGAATTCTGTGTAGATATGTATAGTATAGCATAGCTGTAAATAATGGGGATGAATTCCAAGGGTGTCTCCTCTCTCAATGAATGTTTTCAGGCAGTAATGGGCTGGATGAGGAAAAACAGATTGAAGCTGAATCCAGACAAGACAGAGGTGCTCACGGTAGCGGCCCCGAAACCAACATTGGGTTGCAACCCCCAGTCCTGGATGAGGTCACACTCTCCTCCAGTGACTGTGTTCACAGTCTGGGGGTGCTCCTTGATTTGTCGCTCCTGATGACAAATCAGGTTAATGTGACAGTCAGGAGGGCCTGTCATCAGCTACAGCTGGTAAGCCAGCTGTGCCCTTTTCTGGAAGTAAGGGCTCTTGAGACTGTTGTACACGTGCTGGTAACCTCCGTTTTGATTTCTGTAATGCACTCTACATGGGGCTACCCTTGTGCTTGTTCTGGAAATTGCAATTAGTACAGAATATGGTAGCCAGAGTGGTGTCAGGAACACCCAGGAGGGACCATATTACTCCGGTACTGAGGTCCCTCCACAAGCTGCTTATTAGTTTCCGGACCCAGTGCAAGGTGTTGGCTATCACCTTTAAAGCCCTAAATCGCTTGGGCCCAAACTATCGCAAGGACTGCCTCCTTCCTTACAATCCTCCTCGCGCACTCCAGTACTCTCGGATAAACTTGCTGCAGCCTCAAAAATCTTCCAGAGGGCTTTTTCTGTTGTCACCCCCAGATTGTGGAACAGCTTGCTGGATGAGATCCATCAACTGACATCTCTAGACAGCTTCAAAAAAGCTGTCAAGATGGATCTCTTCCAACACGCCTTTCCAGAATAGATAATCCCAGCCTCAGGAATCCCTTCTTCAGGAGTGTCCCCAATGTCTTTCCCCTGAAATATAATTGTATTGCTGCCATAGTTTACTGTTTTTTGTAATGTGATATTTATTGTTGTCATTTTAAATTGTTGGTTTTAATTTTATAATTGATTTAATAACTTTTTAAGGGAGGGAGGGAGGGAAATAAATTTTGATATATTATGTACTGGAATTTTTATTATTGTTAGCTGCCCCGATTGTTCTCAAAAGGGTGGGATAAATTATTATTATTATTATTATTATTATTATTATTATTATTATTATTCAAGTTTCTACAAATATAGAGCCACAAGTGTCCACAAACAGTCATGAGGATGCAATTGCAGGTGTCATTTTAGTGCTAGAAGTATGGGTTATAAAGACTTGACTAAATGTCTATGTGTACACAACATGCACACAGACACAAACATCCTAACCCAACTTGTGTTCAGTGTAACTTCCTTCCAGGTGAGTGAGTGAGTGTAGGATTGGAACACAAATAAGGCTCATTTGATGTAAATAACAAGTGTTTAATACATTCTGATGTAGATATTCTTGTGTAGAAGACTGTTTTTGCATAGGAGCCTAGCAAGCCAAGCATTGGAATTCCAAATAAAATGTGTGTGTATGTGTGTGTGTGTATAATTTTGGTAATCCTGCCTTTTCATCTAGGATTTTGATAAAGAACCTTTGCCCCTTCATCCACAAAATCTTATTATTGGCCATGCTAGGTGTGACTAATGGAACTTGTAAACCAAAACATCTGGGGAGAAAAAGATTCATCACTTCTGATTTATGCTCCTTAGTGCAGAGGGGCAGTGGCAATGGACATGGAGAAAGCCTGAAAGTACCATTGCTACAATGTAAGTGAGGCTCTGTGCTATATAGCCCAAGACAACAAGGGGAGATTTATGAAATGAATGAGAATCTGAATCTTTAGTTTCTCTAGCCCCAAATGGCTCACCATGTATTATGCCACACTGACTTGCTCAGAAGTTCCCTCTTGCCTGGGATATATTTCTTCTAATAGATGTTATGTCTTAATTTGAAGCTGAACACTGGATTACTCTATGATTCCACAAAAACTCCTCTTCTCATGTATTAAAAAAAAAACAAAACCTGTATATCAAGAACCTGTTTGGGGGCCTAATTCTGGCAAATTAAGCTGTAGCCAACCAATGATTACTTTACAACAGTGTTAGGTTATTAACATTTCTTATTAATATATACCAAATCATTTTTCATTGTGGGTGACCTGTCTCAGTAAGGCAAGCTTGACTAGCTTCTATAGACTACACAAGAAATTTTTATTGGGCGTTCATTTACTCCCTGCTTGTGCCAGCCATGTTATAAATTACGTGCCTGAATTAAATGTTGTAGTGATTGGCTACCAACATGTGAATTAATAACATAGTGGATGCAGTTAAGGATCCTTAATGGCATAATGAAATGCCTCTTCTATGATTCTTTCACTTTCAAAGCATTTCTGTATTATTGATAGCTAATTAGTCTGCACATAAAAAGCATAAGAAGAACTAATGGCAATAAACAATTAATCTGATTAATTTTGCCACTTATTAAGGTTTACTTTGATTTTTAAAATCTTTGATGTTGTAGAAAATGACTGCACAAGTGGCTTTACAGTGCTGTCTTATAACCCTTGCCTTTTGGGTTCAAAAAACAGTTTGTAAGCAGTATGTAGTGTTCTTTGTGTGCTCTGTGGACATAAGCACTGGTCTCCCAAGCTGCTTAATAGTCTGTTTTGAAAGTGAATAAGTAGCAATTATTTTTAGAATATTAATGCTCTCACAAAATGCATGTTCACAAAGCTGTATTCTTGAAATAACTTTATATGCCATCATAGCTTGTCAATGCTACAATTAGTGTCCAAGCATAATTTCTTTGAGCCTGATACACACTCCCAGACCTTTGTTTTGAAAATTTGCAGGAAGGACTTCATTTTTGAACAACCGGAGAAAATATTGTTGTCCTTTAACATCTTTTAATTACCTTACATGTTTCACCTGCAGTTTCCTCATATAGATTTACAGCAGGAATGGGGATCATACAGGCCTCCAGATATTGCTGGAGTACAACCACATGCCATTGGTTATGCTGGCTAGTGCTCATTGGGTCTGCCCAACAACATCTGGAGGACTATATGACGTTTGTCTTGCTAAGTCTTCACTGCTACAATGTTTCCCAAGTTGACCTCCAAATATAGGGATAAATCAAGGGTGGACAACATGTAAACCTCTATAGTTTTCTGGCCAACAATTCCCATCAGTTCTAGCCATCATACTCCATAGAAAGGAGTTATGAGAGATCTCCAGAAGACCTCAGTTCCTAATCTCAGGGGGAGAATACATTGAAGCAAAGTAGCCCTACACTAAATGACCCTACCCTTCACAATATACAGCTCTCCAAACCCACAACTAATAAGGGAATCCCAGTGACAGCAGTAGAGGTCAAGGCAACTACCAGGATGCATTTTCTGTAATTCTGGGTTCCTGATGCCAAGTGAAGGGCTCACTAACACATTTCTTGAATTGTTGTAATGTTTCAAATGGTTTCTCTCCATCCATGAGTTGGGTACATTCCGTCCTTAAAGACACAAATTTAAATACTTTCACAATCATGTCTGAATATGTAGTGAGGTTGGGCTGGGATAGTGGTCCGCATCTTAGTCAACTCTAGTCTTTGAACTACTGAACTCTCCAATCTGATCTCAGATTCATCTGAGCATCTGGCTTGTTGAAATGGAGTTATCACAGCAACTGTATTGGAAGAGTAAGTGGTTAATACTTCACCTATTGCTTATTGGCGCGGTACAGACTGCTCAAAAGGGGTGGTCTGTATCCTCCTCAGAAAGTGGTGAGATGGGGTCAAGGCTCCTGCACCGGCAGCCTAGGAGGCCCCATCCCGCCGCTTCTAGAGGCTGTAGGGAAGGAGCAAACTGCCGCTTCCTTGCGGCCTCAAAGTGAGGTGTTGAGGGGAGAAAGGGGCCACTGCTGAGTGTTTGGTGCACATCAAACACATCAAACACCCGGTGGAAAAAAGGAGCTCAGTTTTTGAGCTCCTTTTTTGTGCCACGGGAAGGGCGCACTTGGCGCCTTCCTGCTGCACGAAGTTGTCATGGTACACGCATGGCGGCACCCATACGCTTTAGGGTTAGGGAGGGTGCGGATGCTGTACCCCCCCTAACCCTAAAGATGCCTTTTCGAGCCCTATTCACACCTCTAAATGCCCGTCTAGATCGGGCCATTTAACTTGCTCTCCAACTGATTTTCCTATCCCAAAGGCCTTTCTACTACTCCTATTGTTGAAAAATCAGGTATGGGTGGTGTGAGAAAGTACAGACATTTATAAAAATTTGTTCTTAGCTTCTCCTACCTCTACACAGAAACTAAGGAATTCTGAGTAGACATTGAGGAAGTATATCATTCTCTCAAACCTCAAGTCCTAAGATTCACTTGCACATCCTCTCTCTCTCTCTCTTACCAGGCCTAGGCAAAAAAAACAAAACAAAACAAAAACAAAACAAAAAAACCCTACACAAAATCAAAATTCAGAATGATGCTTGTTGTATCCTAACATTTTGAATGGCTCCATAAACTCTAAAAAGATAGTTCAACTTCTGAACATCATATATGGCTAAAGAAAAATGTGGTTTTGTAATCACTCTTTGTAGTATTTTACCTGATTTTTCTAACTCTAACTGTGAGCTCCATGTAAACCTAAATTATCTGTTTCATCCTGTCCCCAATCCTAGTGCTTGGGGATTCTGACTAGTACTACACAGCTTTTGGGTAATGGTAGTTTGCCATTAACCACTACTATGGGGAAAGAAAAACCTGGTGTCACCTACCACCATTGTCAGTAATGAAAGTAGACCTCTGGATTTGCCATTGTATCCATTTTAATGCCCCAGGACAAAGCAGCATCTATAGCTGTGGTGATGGTGAACCTATGGCATTTGTGCCAGAGATGGCATGCAAAGCCATTTTTCAGGGCACACGGAGGGCAGAGAAAAGATGTGCGTCTTTTCCTCCTATTCCTGGTTTTTCCATGCCTTCAGCTTTCTCCAGGACAGCTGGGAAGAGAAGGAGCAGGGGTGTGCCTGTTCCACCTCTCCTCCCTTGGGCTTTTTAGTTTTGGCACTGGGTAATACCTGGTGCCAGAACACCTTTAAGTTTGGGCACTTGGTCCCTAAAACGTTTGCTATAACTGATCTATAGCATGTCAGGAGGAGAATGGAGGACAAGTGAGGGAGGAGGCCCCTTTAACATCTGGCTCCTTCCTGCCCCGGACCATCTCAGCATGGGTGTTGGCCCATAAAAGCCTTGAGGAATATTAACAGTATTATCTTGTAGTTAAATTTTAGTCTCCCCCCCTTTTTAGGATGTTAAAATGTAATCTCTTAATTTTAATTTTTAAATAGCATTTTGCAACATGTTATGCTGTATTTGTTCTGTTACTTCATTGTTTATTGGTTTCTGCTTTGTTAATTTTTGAATAAGGGGTTGGAATTGGGGATTTTTAAAATAATTATTGATTGAATGTAAATTTTGTATTATGGGGTTTTTTTTGCTGTTATTGTATTGTTTTGTTATTATTGAATTGTTTTTATTTTATTATATATTGCTATGTTATATTTACTTATTATTTCATGTTTATTGTTATTGCCTGTATTATTCCCACTATTGATTCCCTGTGATTGGGCAGGGTATAAATAAATCCTATTATTATTATTATTATTATTATTATTATTATTTGGTAGGAAAATTTCAAACATTGGTCTCAGTCCAATTCCATAGGCCTGAGACTTCTGTTCATCAGAAGGCACAGAACATCAATGAACTGATGTCACTTTGCTCAAGCTGCTCTCAAATCAAGAGTTAGCCCTGCTGCTCTGCAGAAATCTGTGAAGACAGAAAATTATTATGCATCAGAGAACTGTCCTCAATGTGGCACACAACAGACTTTACAAAGACACGTACAGTAAATATTCCCAGTTCCCATGCACTTTTACTAGTCACACAGGCATTTGAAAAGGTAGATCCAAAGGCTATAATTCAAATGCAAATCTTTCTGCAGCTTCAGAATAGAAGAGTGAAACATAGTGTTGGAAATACTGATACATGGACATTTTTACTTTGTTAAACAAGTGATTTCTGCTCTTGAGCTTACATTTCACACTGTGGAGACCAGAACCAAATTGCACAGGCATTTCTCATGGTCAAAATGATCAGGAGATGGTGGAATATATTCTCAGCAGCTGTATTCTACTGTCTAGTAGTGGGTTTAGCTTAATATATTATGAAAGCTTGCCAAGAATAGAACACTTGCTCAGATGTCAATAGCAAAATCAATTCTAACGAGCTTTTCAAGTTGATACTGGGGATTAGTAAATGGCTTTCTAAGCAAGATTGGGTCCTCAACACAACTGCATTAAGTGTATGTGTATTGGATTGAAAATATTCAGTGCATTTGCAAAAATGATCCCCTGTTGACATTCACATGCAAATATTAACAATCACAAACAATCTCTGAAAACACAAGCAATACACCCATGTATGTTAAAAGTTGTCTAAATGTGATTGTCAGGATTCACTTGTATATGTCTAAAAATGTGTGTGCCTGTATGTGTATGAATGCTGGGGCACTCACAAAATGAATCTAAGATTGTCAAAATTCACATGTGACTGTTGACAAATACCAAATTCAGGACTATGGCTGTGCTGGTGCCTCCAGTTTTTCACTATTGCTGTTGCCCCAGGTCCGCTGGTGTGACTCCATTCATCTGTGACATGTACATCTGTATATGTCACAGCACATATCCAACTGGAAGTGAATATACTGTCATTTATTTATTTACAAAATTTGTACCCCACATTGTGATCTAATGACCACCGTTTTCAGTAGGTCAGTGGTATGCAACATGGTGTGCTCTAGATCAGTGGCCCCCAAACTGTGCTCTTTAAGGGATTTTGAACTTCAGCTCCCAGAATCCCAGACTATTGGCCAACATGGCTGAGGCTTCTGGCAGCTGAAGTTCAAAATCTCTTAAAGGGCACAGTTTGGGGACCAATGTTCTAAATGTTTGGAGTTCCATTTCTATATCTCTTACCATTTGCTTTGCTGACTTGGCCAGATGTGAGCTGTGGTCCAAATCAGGTGGAGAGGACAAGTTTCTCTATCCCTGTGGTCTAGTATTATAATCATATGTACACATATAAATTAACTCAAGCTCCACATAGCTCAGCAGCCCAAAAGATGGGGCCAGTGTGTGCTTCTCTTGTTCTTATGTTAATACCCTGTGGAAGTTGAGTTGAAGGTAGGCACATCTACCATTGATCTTCGATGGTCCTAGATCAACCAGCAATTGGAGCAGATTGTCCTTTCTGGCAGCAAGGGAAGAAGTAAATTCCTTGCAGCCACTCCTACTATTGATGAGTTGGTAAGGCAGGCTGGTCTCTCCTTTGCCCTGGTGTTCTTCCTGGAAAACAAGAATGGTATCTTCACAATGGTCCCAGAACTTCTGGGCAGTGTCAGATGTGTTTATGTTTAATTCCACTTTCCCAAAAATTAACATAAAAACAATCCAGGAAAACTTGAACAATTTCCCCCCAAATCCTTAATGCTCGTAGTCACCTAAGTAACACTGGCAATTCAGCATCTTCAATCCAGTATATTCCAAGCTTCCAAATTTACAAATTGGTGCTCCCCATTCACATACTTTCCCCCCAATGGATATAAATGAATGAGACCAAGCTTGCAACAAAACCACCCAATTTCCTTTTCTCTTTCACTTGGAACAATATAGCAAATTGACAGTATCAGCATGTGTATCAGCATTCATCAACTCCTGGACATTCACTGTAATGTATATATAATTTTCAATATGTTGTTTAGGCTGTCACTTATGCTCACTGAACTAAATAGGACCTGTTACTGACAATGCCTAGGAGTGCAATGTCAGATATCTAGGATGATGTAATAATGTAAAATGGAAATGTCTCAACAATCTCCAACAGGAGCAGCATTTGTATTCAGTGCTCACGGCTTGAAGTGTACTGCAATTTGCCTGACTGATTGATTGTTCTTGCCATGTAAGTGATCTTGCCATTTTTTATTTTTTATTTTTACTGTGCTCAGGAACTTTTCAGTAGGCTAGATGTTAAGATGCTTCAGGGATCCTCTAATTGCTAGCACCTTTGCACAATAATTTATTACATCTGCCTTTAAGATTATCTTGATGATTGCTACCCAGGAAAGGTGACTTTTTCAGACTAGGAGATATCTTGTCTCTAATTCCCATAAACCTTGGCAGTGGCTAAGTGAAGAGAGAGACTTTGAAGAGGCTGAATCCCTGAAAGGAAATTGTATTCAGCTTCACCTTCCTACCAGGCATTAGCCGCTTCCTTAAAACACTTGTTCAGTAGATAAGCTGATGCTGCCAGCAGTGCCAGAGGTAGTTTCACTAGTGAGAGTAGGCATAGAAAAAACATTTGCTTGGTTTACGTTTCCTTACAGGAATATCCACTTTGCACCTCCTTAAACTAACAATGGTGATGGACGTGCATTTCCAAGGCCTGCCATGAAGTTTTATTTTTGTTTAAAAATACATTAAAAGCCAAGGTTACATTTGAACAAAAGCACATGACTGAGCCTGCATCTACGCTGCAGAATTAATGCAGTTTGACACCCCTTTAACTGCTATGGCTTCATGCTATGGAATTCTGGAATTTGTAGCTTTCTGGGATATTTAGCCTTCTCTGTCAGAGTGCCATTACAAACAACAAATCCCAGGATTCCATAGGTTGGATCCATGACAGTTAAACTGGTGTCAAACTGTATTAATTCTGCAGTGCCACAGTGACCTAAATCAGCATAAATTTTAAAAATGCATCAACATAATGTAGCCCAGGGATGAACAGTACATTCCTGCAAACTGCAGAAAACCCCTCCTAATCATGGAGGAACTGTCCCATGTCAGAACCTGGAACAGCGATCACCTGACACTTTTGAGCATCTCTCACCATCTCCTTTTAAGAAGAATCTGGACCATTGAAAACAATCCTCTCGTGGATACATTTTAAACTACTTTGTTTAGCTATCTGTATTTTCAAAATCTCTGCAGTTTGTTCATGCTTTTTGTCTGTCTGTCTGTCTGTCGGTCTGTCTGTCGGTCTGTGTGTCTAAAGAGTCTTACAAAACAGATTTTCTAGCCTTGTCAAAGGGCCAAAAACCACACTTTTCCCATCCTTGGTGTAAAATAGCCCTTCAGTCCTGAAAATATTTAGTAGACCAAGGCTGTAACTTTTTACTCACTCCATTAAACTCAATAAAACTTTCTGCTAAGTAGATGCGTACTGTGTGGAATTGTATTTTGAGTGCACTCCCATACAGTGCCTTTGGGGCATTTTTGTTTTCACCCTCTAGATCAGGGTGGATAAATGCATATGGGATGTGGTCATGGTTCCCTATGTCCCCTTGAAGGCCACACCATTGCTCTGATATGCATTTATCCACCCCGATCTAGGAGGTGAAAACAAAAAGGCCCGAAAGGCACTGTATGGGAGTGTACTCAAAATATAATTCTACACAGTACACATCTACTTAGCAGAAAGTTTTATTGAGTTTAATGGAGCAAAATGTTACAGCCTTGGTCTACTAAATATTTTCGGGACTGAAGGGCTATTTTACACCAAGGATGTTTCCCCCCAAAACTGGTTACGTTTGGAGCTGAAAACAAAACTTGGAGAAATGTTGGGAGTTTTTTTTGGTGGTCCAGAGGCCACAAAAAAGGGTAATGGGGCACATTTGTTGCTCAGGCTGCATTTTTCCTACCACTGTCCAACAAATAGTAATAGAATTTTATTCTCTTCTCTTCTCTTCCCTTCTCTTGCTTAGTTGACATTCACCAGTCTACCAAATACTTACTGATCCACATCCACATTGTCTTCTTCATGTGATAACTGAAGTGGATTATGTGCCTGAAACTCTAAATAGAGAAGATGTCTGGATGTGAATCGACCCTAAACATGTTGAGTCAACCCTAACAGTCATTGCCTGACTTTCTAGTTTATTCAGCTCACATGGCATGTGTTTACAAGGACCCAACACTGTGATTCATGATGTTTAGCAAGTAAGACTGCCACTGAGAAGGTTACCACCTTCAGTGATTTCTTAACAAATGAAATTCCTGACTTTGCATATATTAGTGCAGTAGAACAGGAAGATAGTTTAAGGCCATTATTGAGCCAAATGTCTTCCTGTTTGGTTATTGGCTTTATTATGAATTGAAAAAGGATCAAAGAGGTGATGGTGCATCAGGCAAAGTCTTTAAGAGAAAAGCTCCACATAAGAAATAAAAGAAAGATTTTAAAAAGATTTTTAAAGAGTAAAAGTCAGAAAAGTTGACTCTTGGATAGCAAGTCAATTATTACAGGCTAGACAGCTGTTCTTTCTCATAAACACCATCCTATCTTTTGCAAATCTAGTATTTTTTTTAAAAAAAATATCAGCAAGTGAAAAATTCAAGAAAGTCCACAACATATGGTAGAAGGATCCTGCACTGTCTGAACTTCCTACCATTCAGATATTGATTACCTTTGAAATACCTTTTCATTTTCAATCTGTACAGTATTATAATGTACCTTTACATTAAGTGAACTATCCTATTATCACTGAAATTGCTTATCTATATATCATAATAACATCCGTTATTAGTGAAGTTCTCCAATTTTTCATGAAAAACAATTCCATAATCTTTGTTTTTTTAATCTTTGAGTGCCTTCTTTTTAACAAATCTTGTTAATTTGTGCATCTCCATCAACTCACATATTTTCACTATCCATTCATCTTGTTGTGGTATATTCTGTTCTTTCCAATATCTACTATATACCATATAGCTGCAGTTATCATGTACAATATAATTTTTCACATTTTTTTTCTATATGACCCTCATTTATAATTAACAAATGTAGTTCTGGTTTCAGTTGCAATCTTATTTCCAACATTGCTTGCATTGTTTTATGAGTTTGTCCCAATATTCATTGGATTTTCTGCGAGTCCATCACATATGGTAGAAGGATCCTGCACTGTCTGAACATTTCCAGTACTTATTAGAGGATCCTTTGTACTTTCTTGATATCTTTTTGTGTGGTGTCATCTGTAAAACAGCTTATAAAAGCTTTCCCTCAGGTCAATACTCAAATGTAAATTTTATACATTTCTACCACACCTTCTCCCATTGCTCCTCTTTAATTTCTGTCTTTTATAGCATTTTGTACAATCTTCCTATTAAATAATTGTTGTCTAGCATTCAATGCTTCTATAAAACAATGATGCAAAAGCTTGGGCCCATAGGACTCCCCAACCAACTTGCAGGTTTCTTTGTTCATTATAGATAAAAGGCCAGGAAGCTGTTGCGTGGAATTGAACTGGGCTTTGTAGCCTGGGAAGTTGCAAAGGCATGCATAGATCTAAGCTGTGTTTTGTATGTTTGAGAGCTGTTTCACCTTTATAATGGAAGCCATCCTCTCAGTTCTGGGTGAGAATGAGCAATAGTTTTCATAGTCTTCTGGCTCTTATCACATTTTGCATCATGCAAGAATAATTGCCTATTCTTGTGGGGCACAGTGGAGCAGAGCCCTTTTGGTCTTTTGTATCAAACTGGAGACACTGAATCTAGAATATCAATATGTCCTTGGTAGTCCAAGATATTGTGACCGGAACAAGAAGTGGCTAACACTGCAATGGAGTATTTCATAGTGCTTCTGTCAAACAAAAACAAATAAACATACCCTCGTACAGCAGGATTAAAAAAAAAACTTGCACATATTTATGGGCATTTTCTGACCCAACCATACCAAGGGTTCATAGTAAATTTAGCATTATGACCAAGACCACATTTAGCAGTAAGATTTAATGAACACTTACCATATTTCTTGAATCCCAGTGCCCCCTGCTTCCAGCGTTATTTACATAGAGCATGATACCTTTTTTTTGGGGGGGGGGGAGCTCAGAATGATACATTGCCTCGGATAAAAAGGTACTTCTATGGCAAAGAAGAAATATATGTGTTATGATAATTTTTGCTCATGTGATTTTTTTTCCTGTCTGTTAAAAAAAAAATATACATGGAGATTGACTGAAATTTGGGGCCATTGTTTACCCACTTCATGTGGCAATGCCTTTGAATTCCTGCATTGTACCTCTAGCTCTGTATGGAGTTTGCAACAAAACATGACACTGGAGGCCTAAGATGCCCTGTCCTAGCCCATGTGGGTTAAATTAAAGTCCAGCTCAGCAGTCTGCAACTTTTCAATCAAGCGCTTAATCACATGGTTAGGTCTTCGATTAACTGCCTTCAATGAGGCTTAAGATGATGATTATATAGGCTTGACAGAGCTGGGTGCTCACCTCCCTAGTCTTGGTGTGAGGGTTAAGAAATTCTCTCAAATTTATGTAATGAATAAATCTGCTGGATGCATAGTTTGTACTATGTAACAGCTCACCATGCCACCCCATCTAAGTTTTTTGGACATAAAAATAATGTTGCACAAGCCTTATAGATTTTATTTCCTAGACCATGTACTCTTAGAAAATGATCATAAGGTAATGCGAACTTGATTGTCAATATTTGGACTACTTTGTCCAAAGAATATTTTAAGGATTTGTATTAGCATTTGTTTTCTGGTGGTGACAAGTGGAAACTGCAACAAAATGCTCCTATATGGAGGGCTGCTGCTCAGAATTCCAGCCAGCCATGTCATCAGACATGATACTCCATTCCAACACCACCCTTTCTCACTTGTTTTCTACCCACCCACCCCACCCACCCCCCGTGTTCTGTATAGTCCTCACTGGTATTTAGTCTTCACTGAGCTAGTTGCACCATTTGGGTACATAAGGGATCAGCCCTCAAGAAAATGAGTTCACATAACAGGGCTGGGAAACCTGCACATATTGTTGCACTCAGTCTTCCATAATTCAAGAGAACTGCACAGTTCATCTGGAGACAATGGAGGATGGAGACCAACAATATCTAGGAGGGGAGCTAGAATTCATCCCCAGTATATAGGATGGCTGTCCATTTCGTGTTATAGAGTTCAAGAGTAACTAATTGTCTTAGGGCCTGAACAGATAGGCCAAAATAAAGCTGATTCGGTTCTCTTTGGAGGCATGCTGTTTAAATGACACACACATCTTAAGAGGCCAGAAGCTCTCCCAAAGCCACACTCCAGTCCTTTGGACTGGAGCATGGCTATGGTGCAGCTTCTGACCTCTTAGGACACGTGCATCATTTAAACATCACACTTCCAAAAGTGGTCCAAAGTAGCTTTATTTTGGTTCGGGCCTTTACTTTGGCAATCTGCCTAAAAACTCTGCAGATTTCTCATTAGTCTTAACTTTCATGGTACTTCAGGGGGGAAAGAGAGTATTAGCCCATTGTTCCTCTTCAGTTAAATCCTTCAAGCAAGAAACTGCCCAAAGTTACATCAATTGTAGTCTAATAAAAATTCATCCCAACTACTAGGACACAAGAGGAGGAAACAGACAACTTAAAGAGTTCAGAGGAATGGAGAAAAGAACACATTCCCCACCACAACCGTGTTTGAAAAATTCTGCCACAGAGTTCTGCTTGAAAACATATCCAATAACAACTATATCTATTTATCCATGAGCTAAGTTAATATAATTTATTTAAATACTCTTCTTCTTTTTCTTTTTTTTCCCTTTTTTTTTTTTTTTTTTGCATTTTTAGTTTACTATTTTTTTTTTCAGAGAGGAAAGGAGAAAGGGGAGTAGCTTTTGTTCTGAAGGATGTGCTGGAAAACAATTGCAATAAGTTTTAATTGAGACATTGTTTCCAGTAAATTTTGCTTACTGTCTTTTTGAACCATATCCAGTGCCAGTGAAGACAGTCCACTCAGAAATTGTTGATGGAGTCCTTCTTAATCTCTGGGCCCTAGAAATGCAGATTTTGCCTCCTCTGTGTATCAGACATATAAGGGACTGTTGTATCCAAAGAAAAATGTTCAAAATCTGTTTGAATACATGCTTAGGGTATGATGACTGCTTAGAAGTAGGTCTTCAAACGAACCTATGGGTGAACCTAGTTCAGTCAAGCACATATATAATAGGCAGTTATTCTCTCTGGATTCTCTAAACACTTGAAAGAAACGAGGGGCAAGGGAAACTCTTTGCTATTCTTTCCAGGCATCTCCAAATGAGCTGTATATTGCTCAGATTCTAACACAGCATCAAGAATGGCTGCTGAAAAATAAGAGAATATAAGCAACTCAGTATATGTGGATAATTTACAAGTTGTCATAACAGGGATCACTCACAAGTCAGATCTTGTATTGTCAAGATGAATGGTCTGAGATGGGCTTCTTCTCCAGGGGTTTTTAGACTGCACTTCCCAGCAGTTTAAGCCGGCATGATAATTTCTGTAGTTCAATAACCTCTGGAGAAGCAGTCTTTACCCATCCCTGACGTAGGGGAGATGATTCACTACATTACCACACTACACTCTTATAGCACTGCTGTTCCACTTTACCTGTTCTAGCTGCCTCTTGTTGCATTATGGAATTTGAAGTTGAAGGAGGGGCATTTAGAATTCCCAGCTGGAAAGCTCTTAGGCCTCACTGAATTACAGACCCCAGAATGCAACAGGAGGCAGCCAGAGTAGTAAAAGTGGAATAGCAGGCTATAACAGTGTAGTGTGGTAATGTGGTTAGTCTCTCTCCAGCCCATTTCAGTTTTATGCATTATGGATTAAAGATATGCACCTCCAGACAGTCAAGGGGGTGCACATAGCTATGCCTCTCCCTCTTTCATCCTCACAGTAATTCTGTTTCTGTAGGCCGAGAGAGTGTGCCATGCCAAGTTCACCTGCTACATTTTATGGCCCTACATGCCAGTCTAATATTTTAATCACTGTACCACATGCAAGTAGATAAAATCTTGAATACTGTGTGTTCAGGTTGAGGGTTATGGACAGAGTAGCCTGGATCCTATTCATGACCTTAACCTAGAGATGGCCCACTAAATCACTTGTTAAATGGTGAGTCACAGTTTAGGTATATCCCATTGTCCAATGGGGCTACGAATAGAATTTAGCCTGTTGAATGTTGGTAAGAATGACCATTGGTGTCACCAGGCTTGTCAGGTCCTTGGGATGCCAAGGTGGGATGGTGGCAGTGGCAGCCTACCCCACCCTCCCCTCCCCACCCTCCCCACCCTCCCCTACCCTCCTGCTGCCCATCCTCAGCCAGATATGAACAGGGTGGCCAGGCAATGGGCGCAGAAGCATTTGTCCCCCCACCCTTGGCACTGCTTTGGCTCCCTCCTTGGGGAGAGAGCCAGGATAGCAACAAAGCCATGAAGGCCACACTCACCCAACTCGCTGTCCTCGTCACCATCTCTGCTCTCTCTTTGGGGAGAGAACTGGAGCATGACCCCAATGACCCTGTAGTGGGAGAAGGGCTTCCTCTGGGATGTCACCTGGTGTGGTTTGCACCCCCTCTCACCCACCTAGCTACTCAGGGTAAGCTAAACCCTAAGGAACTCCTCTGAACCTGATATAGACAATGGATAAACCCCCACCCTTATTGATTTCATTATCTTGCTGATGAGGGTTCCAGCTATAAGTGAAAGGGTGGGACATTTTGAAACCTGTCAGTTCTCTTCTGTCCCTTCCCTTCTTTTGGGACTTATGAGACTGGCAAGGAAAAAAGGCAGCAGTCTTCTACATGTCACCTTCAATTAAAGTTTGCCAGCTGAAGTAATCACAGAAGGCCTGGTATTTCACTTCACTTAACTTTTAATTTGCTTGGGACCAGCAACTCTCTATGTTACTGCTGTCTCTTGATTGAATTGGGAAAGAATGCTTGGGATGAAAAGGTAATGCATTAGAAGCAAATATCCTGTGCTCCCCCGCACATTGCTCACTTTCTTACTAAGTTATTACAGCATATCCAATTATAGATAAAGTGAAAGCTACAAGATTAGTGGCTTTTTCACAGTACACAATAATGGCCATACTTTCCAGCTTTGTATATAAGGACAGATGCAATTGAACTACAATTACATCCTTTCCAAAAATTAGGTGGTTGTTTTCCTGTATAATAATAAGTTGTCTCTCTTGGTTCAATAACACTAACCTTGGCACAATATTGCCTCCTTTCCTATCTTTTTTATTGGTGTGTGTGTGGGGGGGTGGTGGTTATCCTTCAGGGAGCTGTTGTAGCACCATACCAAAGAACCTAAAAGGAGGAATTCTAGTTCCCATAAGCATAAAGCTTAAGCGTAAGCATAAATCCAGTAGGTGGCCTTTAGAAAGGGATGGTTCCTTTAGCATCAACCTCTTTTCCGTCATAGAGGGATATGTAATATGGGGCTATTTTACGAAGGTTCCTTTAACACTACAGTCAGCCCTCAGCTTTCTTGGGGGTTAGGGGCACAGTTCTTCCTTCCTGCAAAAGTAGAAAAACTGCAAATATATCCCTGCTATTTTTTTAACCAGAGAGAACACTTTCTCGCCCTCTGTAGGGTCTTAAGCATGACTTTATCAACTTGTACTGAAAGCTTACCATAGAAACACACTAGAGGCCTACAGATGCTCAGAGAGAATTTTTTTTTTTCAATAACAGGACCAAATATAGCAATCTGTACATAATCCAGTCTGTGAATGCTTTACCCATTAATGTGGAGGGGTGACTCTATACAGTTATCAGTGGATCCTTGGTATTCACTGAAATTTGGTTCCAGGTTATAGTGTTATCACTGTGTGGCATAAAAAGCCCCTACATTGTTGTGAGAATTACAAAGCAGAGTTTGGAAGTTAAAATAATGGGCCACATGTTTTAAATTCTCCTTTTTTTTCTTAATGACAAAGTTATAGCAATGTTATATTACAATTGTAATTTGATGAGGGATGGTTTCATATTTTTTCAATAGCAGACCGTAACTTTACAGTTCTCATTAGAATTCTGCAGGAGTGGCTTCACCAAAAGATGGAAAAGGAATACTATATGATTCAAGTATCCTCTTCAGTTTTACTTCATGCTTTTTTGGGGTGTTGGGGCAACAATGAGGTATAGAGGAAGATGTGTACTCTATCCCACAGACAAGCTGTTCATAGCATTCAGGGTCCCCCATCAAAAACAAAACAAAACAAAACACTTTTTGAAAGCTTGAAAATTTAAAAAGTTGCACTTTTTAAACATGTAACTCTAAGAGTAGCTCACTCTTGGAGGTGGAAAGCTTGATGCAATATCTTTGCTGAATATTTAAATAAAATTAAAAAATGAAACTCCTAAGTATTTTTTAAAAATAAATCTTTTGAATTTTTTTTCAAGACAAGCTGCATGAAGCTCCTGAAAGTTAGTATCTCTATAAAGACTATTGTGATCCACTGCCTAAGAATAATGCATTTCTGTAAAGATGCCCTGAAAAGACAGCGATTAGTCCAACTGGGCAATTTTTAAAAATGCTCTGTCAAGTCTTGGGTTGAAACATGGTAAGTTGATATTTTTCTTTGCCCCAAGTCCTGGCTTAGAAATAACCAAATAGATTTTAAATCACTTTTTTTCTGTTGCCTGGGAAGGTGGCCAGCACTATCCTGGTAGAGGGAAGAGCAAAAATGAGTTTCTTGTTTGTTTTTTTAAAGTGCCTAAACTTCCGTAAAGATCACGGATTGCCCTCCTAACTCAGTCCTGTTGACTGATACTAGATAAACTGAGCACTTCTATAACTTCAGGAGTGTTGTGATCAATTTGCTGGTGCACCACTCTGGGGAACAAGCTGCTTTACCCCCTTGATTGCAATGATAAATCCATCATTATGTTCAGTGCAGTGGAAACAGTTCTGAGTCTTGCCATTTGTGGCAAATCTTTTGTATGGCAGGCTCATAGTAAATCAGTCTAACCCAAGCTGACAATGATTGATTCTGAGCAAAATGTCATGGGCAATCAAATCCTCTGGTTGTTTTTTTCTTTTTGTCCTCTTTTTTTTCCTCCTCTTTTACAAAGAGAATCGAGTTAATACCCTGAGACAAACAAAATTCAAACTGGAATAAAATGGGAATTTCATCAATAGTTTTGATGGGGAGGAGGAACAGCACCATCAGTGATTTATCCTCCCTCCCCTCCTTAAATGAAATGGCACTGGGGGTGGGGGCACCCACACACCTTTCCTTCACTCAGCATGGATGTGAAGTCAAAAAAGAAACTTAAGCCACTTCAGATGGGAGAGAAAAATTTTATAAACTTAAAGAAGATAGAAAGGGGTTGTCTCTTATCCTCTGAGAGTGTGTATAATGATTCTCTCCCGCCCTCCATCACACACACACAAACACACACACATGGCAATAACAGAATAGGACCCTAATCTTAATTGGTTTTTTAGGAGATTCTGCATTATAGCTAATAAATATAAGTTATACTACCTATAGCCTTCCTCAGTTTATGTATGGCCCTCTAAATCCAATTCATGAAGAGCATCGTCACTGCCAACAGGATACTATGAACACATGGAAGAGACCATAGAACCAGCACTTAGGAGTTTATGGCCTCCACTTACATTTTACTATACAGTGCCCTGCTTTCTGCTGAAAATATTCAGATGCTTTTTAGAAATGAGTTCATACAAATAGAAGCCTGTCACAAAAATAAAGTTATACAATTATTTGTATACAGAACAGTTTTACTTCTCAAATTAATGTTGTTTTAGTGTGTGTGTGTGTGTGTGTGTTTTAAAAGGGGGATAGGATAATGTATCAGGTTTTTTTTCTGGAAAATTTAGATGTTGAATAATGAGGAAAGGGTTCTACTGTCTCCTCCCCGCTTCCTCCTCCTCTTGCTCTTCCTCCTCTGCCTCCTCCACCCCCAAATAATTATCACTGAGAAAAGTGGGATGCTTGCACTGATGAGGATAAGTAAAAATGAATGAAAGCAATAGGACAATATATACAAGCCATTATTCATTGGTGAAAATCAGAAAAATTTACTGTAACAAATCCAGGCTACCATGTTTCCATGAAAATAAGACAGTGTCTTATATTAATTTTTGTTCCCAAAGATGCTCTAGGTCTTATTTTCAGGGGATGTCTCTGTTTTTGCCCTCCTTCCCTGGCACCTCTGATTCCCTCCTTCCTCCTTTTCTCTCCCCTTGGCACCTTTGTTTTTGCCTTTCTTCCCTGACACCTCTGATTCCTTCTTTCCCCATTTTGTCTCCCCTTATCACCTCTGTGTTTGTCGCAGGAACACAAAGAAGGAGCAGTAGGAGCGCGAGCGGCACTGGGGATTCTGCCAGCCATGCACACGTGCCATCCAGGCGCCCTTTGCAGCTTTTCAAGCAGCCAGGCATCCTTTGCAGCTGCTCAAAGCAGCTCTCTATCCCTGCTTCTTGCTACTGGTTGCCTCATCCTCTGCTCGCTTTCTCTCTCACTCTGGGGATGGCGGCAAGTGATGGGCCAGCTGGAGAAGGGAACATTGGGGTTGGTGGCAGAAAGCTTTGCTAGGCCTTACTTTCAAGGGAAGCCTTATATTTACCATTTCAGCAAAACTTCTACTAGGTCTTATTTTCTGCAGATGTCTTATTTTCAGGGAAACATGGTAGCTAGTTCCAGTTTTGCAAAAATGAAGCAATACTACTCTGAAGAGAATATACCTTTGATTTGTGGAAGAGCTTGCAATTCAGCAAAGGCTTTTGCAGATTGAAGGGGATCGGCATTTTGTACTGACTGGCTTTTTCTATTCCCCCTTGAGCCTCCCATCCTACCTTACCTGTCGTACTTGGCACTCACAGCTTTCTTCTTTTCAATGAGAACAGTATTTTCTCTGGGACAAAAAGTTTTGGTTTTGTAAAGACTTTTTTTTTTTTTTTTTTTGCATAAACTTCCTGAAATTTGCACACTGAAAGATGTGCAAAAACTTACATAATCTTACTCATTGGGGAGAAAACTTTTGAAAGTATTCATTCTTGTGTATAAGAATAAAATATGAATATATTTCATCCTTACTCCACAGAAGATGCAAATAGCAAAAGGGGGAACCTCCAGAAATTGTTGTCATTTCACTTCTGTTCACAGCAGCATTCTGTGGCAGAAGTCTGTATGTAGAGTTTGTGGATCTATTTCCATACCAGTGGTTTAGGATATAATCCAAGACTCATAATCTCCATTGAACTCATCAGGGTTTATTTCTGTGTAGACATATTTAGGAATGAGATTAAAGTATTTTAATAAATAAATACCAATATATAAATAACCAACCCATAGAATTGGAAAACATATCTCACTCATTCATCGACACATCTGAATATTAACCAACTCTATCGTAAAGGCTTGTAGTGACAAATAATAGCAAAACATCATAGAAACCAATTTCACTGTTTTCTAGTTCAGTGAAAATTGTGTTATTTTTCTTGATTTACCACAGAGTCCCAAAGGCGACCCTAAAAAAAATAAAAAATAAATGGTGGATCTAAAACATCAGAAAAGTTTTCTGATAAAAATCTTGCAATCTGCCTGAAGGAAGATACAGCACTACAGCAAAAGTCATAACTTTTAAATTTCTACATACTTTGGATTTAAATAAAACAGAATCAGGATTATCTGAACCGATTCAGCAGTTGCCTGAATCAAAGTATGGGCCATTCCAAGTGAGATCTCAATGAATGTAAGGAATAATCACTTTTAGAAAAAAAATCTTCTTTTCATTCATTTGTGAAAATGGTTATCATGAAATGTCAAAAAACAAAAAAACAAAAACAAAAACAACAACCATTGAATCATCCTTCAACCACAAGAAGACCCCTACTTTTGGTAGTTTGGTTTGCTTGTATGTTTGATGATGATTTTTGTGTGCACATAAATATACATAAACAGTGTAAAAACTATTATATTTTATGAAAAATACAATATTCTTCACAAATAATTTGTTTTATGAAAGAGCAATGGGGGAGCCGTTGAAAATGTACATAATATATTTTATCACAGCTTCTGTGTTGTTGTTTTTTCAATCAGTATGTTTGAGAATGAAATAAATCAATAAATTCGACCTCATGAGAAACAACGTTGACAACAGAGCTTCATTGTCTCTTTGGGTCTGATGATTCCATCCCACCAAATCCACCTGGCAACTTCCCAACCAAACTGTCTCTAAGATGCCTCAGATTGGGGTGTTGGGAAATGATGGCTGCAACTTTCTCCCTGTTGCAGGATACATCAGGAACACATAACTGGAGATACCCCTCAATGTCCTCCCACAACTGTTTGTCTCAATGTGCCCTGTGGACAGAGAGTATTGCAGATGTCATTTCCCACTATCCCGGTCTCTAACACTTTAGAAACCCTTCCGTTGGGTCACTGCCAGGATAAAAAAAAGTGGCCTTGGATGGGTCATGTATGGTTGTTAATGAGCATAAACCTGAATCCCCAGCAGTTGCAAGATTAAAAGTTCAGTTTACAATCTTCTAACTACTGAAGAGGAAATGGGAAAAAGTTGCAGCAAGACTTTTATCCAAAATGGCTATGGATAATTGTGGATTGTCCATTGGAAGCTCAGACTTTAATTTCTAGATCTGAATTCAAACCTGAGTCAAACTGGGTGTCCTGAATAGGCCTGTTTGTCTAAATTGCCACACTGATTTCCAGGCTGAAGTTTGTGGTCAGTGTATGTTCATGATGGTATTTGGATATTTATGTGTCCACTATGACAAGCTTTAACTATATCTTTAACTTATTTGAAAATCACATACACAGAGTGAGGCGAGTGGGGGGAGGCATGGACTTTGTTCACAGAATTCATGTACAGCTTATTTGAAGGTGGATGCATGTGTGTGTTTTTCACATTTTCTTATGGTACTAGAGAAAAATTCAAATAAATAAACTAAAAATAAATAAAGCATGATCATCTTTCAGATATACTCTGCTCCTTAGAGACAAAGATCAGACAATTTCAAGTACTAGTTTTTGTCAGGCACAGCATATTGAAACATTTTCCAGCTCTGAAAAAAATACAATAGAACCAAAAAAGAGAGAGAGAACATAAATGTATTTGGGACCAAGAGGAAACCAATTTATTGCATTTTTCTTGCTTTGAGTATTATTATTTTTAAAGCTGATTTGGAAACACTTTCATTCATCATGTTTCACAGAGAGAGAGAGAGAGACCTTTCAGAATTTTCATAAAAAAACATCGGGCTAAGCCTCAGCAATATGGAACCTTCCAGAAAATTGGACTGCAATTCCTGTTAAATCCACCAGCATGACAAATGGTTAAAATTTAATCCAAAGCATCTAGAAGGCACTACATGGGAGAAATCAACTGTCAATGGAGGTATGAAAGGAGATTGGTGTACGATTGAAGGTAGCCCTGATCATGCATTCTCCTGAAGATGTGTGGAGCCAAAACTGTCAATGGGGATATGAATGCACATTTTCTAAGCTCTTGCATCCTCACATGTGAGTGCATAGGTAATGTTTCTGAGCATCCAGAATGTTTTTCTTTAATTTCTGGAGACAGTTCTGTAACTTTTTGGTGGCTGACTGTTGTCACAAAGGTCCCATGAGTAGGAATTTTGTTAATGTCTATGGGGTGGCCTCCAGCCGCCCCTTCTTCTGCTAGATCGGGGCTGTGACAGCCCCAATCCAGCCTTTCCAGGGCATGAAAAAAGCCACAAAAAGTGGCTCCTTTTTGCAGCCTGAAAATGGAGCCATAGTTGTGGTGCTGCAGCTGTACGGCACTCTGGTGCTGCATTGTATGGATGCATTACCGGAGGAGCGCCATGATGCCATTCACCATGTGGAGCAGGGCGTGGTGTCTTGGCGCCTTGGGGGCAGAGCCCCAGGCATGCGTCATGGAGATGCTACACCCCGACTCCACCACCCTGCGAGCCCAATGTGCCAGTCTGTACAGGGCCTAGGTTATGTCCAGGCTCTTGAGACACTGGGTTTGAGGCTTACTGTTGTCACCTGTTTTACCCTTTGTGTCTTTGGGCAAATGTATGAATGGGACTGGCTTGTAAAGGTTTATACCAACAAGACCTCAGCTTTCATTACACAGTACATTTTTTTTTTAAAAAAAAAAGGTAGATAGCGATGGTGCATTCTTAAATCCAGTTATCAGGGTGTGTGGGAAGCCTTAATAAACACTGAGATATATTGCTGAGAAGACATGTTAAGAACTCCACTGTGAAAAGAAAGAACAGTGTTTTTGGAATGAAATAGGTTATCTGATCCATTTCAATCTGGTTTCAGGTCTAGTTATAGAACAGAAACAGCTTTGGCATCCGTGGTGGATGATCTTTGCAGGGAACTGGACATGGGAATGTGTTCCTGTTTTATTCTGATGGACCCTGTAGTGGCTTTCAATACAATTGACAATGGGCTGCTTTGCTGGGATTGGACTGGGAGGCACTGTTTTACAGTGTCTCCATTCCTTCCTGGAAGGGTGAATCCAAAAAGTAGTGCTGGAGGAATCACTTGGAGAGGCTGTCCCAGAGTTTTGGTATGTGGTGCCATCAAAATGCAGATGATAATACCCAGCTCAGTTATTCCTTTCTACCTCTGTCCAAGGAGGTTATCTTGGTGTCTGTCATCAGTAATGGACTGGATGAGGGCAACCAATTTGAAACTTAATCCAGATGAGACAAAGGTGCTGCTGTTCAATTGAAAAGAAAATCAGGGCATTAAACCTGTGTTAGATGAGGTTATGCTGCCCTTGAAGATGCAAGTGCACAGTTCAGAGGTACTCCTGGACTCAGCTTTGAATCTGGAGGCCCAGATTTCTGTGTTGGCCAGGAATGCCTTTGCAAATTTATAACTTGTGCACCAATTGTGCCTGAGATGTCAGATCTTGCCATGGTGGTACATGCCTTAGCTCCATCCTATTTGGACTACATGGGACTGCCTTTGAAGACTGTTCAGAAACTTCACCTAGTACAAAGAGTTGCAACCAGAATGTTAATGGGGGCACTTTACAGGTACCATACTACTCCCTTGTTACAACAGTTCCACTGGCTGACAATTTTTTCTTCAGGCACAATTAAAAATGCTGGTTATGATCTATAAAGCCCTATATATGGTTCACATTCAGACTGAAAGATCGTATATCCCTGTATGTGCCTGCCTGGGCACTGAGATCATCAGGAACGTCCCTTCTTTCAGTCCTACCACCATCACAAGCACAGTTAGTAGGGATGTGAGAGACGGTCTTAGACTCTGGAACTCCTATTGGCTTTCATTGGCAGGCAAAACCCTTTTTATTTTGACAGGCTTTTAATACATACAGTTTTCAAAGAATTGGTTAAGGGATGCTGTACTGTTTTCAACTGAACTGTTTTTAATAGTTTTTTTAAAATTCTTTTTAAATGTATTCTATGGAGGTTTTGTCTGAACTGTTTTAATACTTTGATTTGTTTAATTTCATTTTAATGTTCACTTTTTGTATACTTTTAGCTGTATTGTTCTTTCTAGATTGTACACTACCTTGAGTTCCAATTTTGAGAGAAAGGCAGGATAAATGCAACTATAAAAACAACACATTTGCCCCATCGTCCACATTAATACCCTTTAGATTCTTGAAAATAACTATCCATTTCACCTCTTAATAGTTTCTTCTCCAGACTGAACATGTTCAGATCCAACAATTGTTCTTCATGGCACTTGATTTCCAGAACTTTTACTATCTTGGTTTTCCTCCTCTGGATATGTTGCAGTTTATCAATATACTTCTTAAACAGTGGTGCCCAGAAAACCATGTCTAACCTTTGGCAGCGCTGGCAACAACTTCAAATAGGGCAACCCTATAATTAAGCAAAGTGAGATTCCTATCTCAAGCAACATAAACCAGAGGCAGGAAGTGATGGAGACCAGATCTATATATGCCACACGCTAAGCTAGACTACCACCCTTGGGAAAAGTGGACACTTTAGTCCTGTTGTTGATTCAGTTTCTAGCTCAATCAGTTTATCAATGTGGAACAGGGTGACACCATTCTTTATAAAGCTTCAAGCAGGCATGAGTTGGGCTGATCCTGAATGGGTTTTAAGAACTAGCAGAATGAAGATGGAGTGTGGAGCTGGGGAAAGGGCTGAAACTCTTTGTATATTCTCTCTTTTTTCAGCCCATCAAGCCTGATTAATAATTATTTGGCAAACAATAATAGTTAAATGAGCATGCCCAACAACCTGTTTGCAAAACTGCTACTACTGGAGCCAACCAATCCACATCTAAGTGTACGAAAGAGTCTTTTGCTTTAAAAACTGCTGCATAAAGTCTCAGAGCACCATGCCTGATTTATCTGATACAGCTCAATAAAATATTGAAATTGCAAACCTTGCAGAAACCTTCCCTGAAAGGTACACAAACTAACAAGCATAATGGAGCTTTAATGTTTCCCATAGCAGATGTAACTTGTGGCCATGGGGCTGCGGATGGGTGGTTATGTTTGTGCATATTATTGAAAATACGTTGCCTGCCACAGCAGTACAGGTTACCCAGTAGAACTATATTCTTAGTAAAACTTTACAGATTAAAGGTTTTCTAATTTAATATGCTAGATATTTAATTGCTATACCATGGGTATAACTGATACTATATATTTCTGAATGGCAGAGTCTTTCTGGGGCTTTAGCATCCCCTTATGATTAGCAGATTAAAACATAAAGTAATTGTGAACTAGGCGAATATGTTTGATCTTATAAAATGTTATAGTTGTAGTTTTTTCTAACCACTTACCTGAATGTAAATTTTATATTTAAAAACATTTTCAGAAACATATGAAATAACTTTAGAATGAAAAACAATTATAATTGGTTACAAAGGGAAGGCCATTTTATCTTTTCAACAGAGATGGAAATGTTGGCCAGACTCCTCTGTTATGGTCTTCATTACATAACTTTATGTATATTTAGCTACATAGCAGACACAGTAATAAGCTCTGCTAGTGAATTGTGAAGATGCATGAGAGCATGGCAATAGCAAGAGTGTCCAGATGTGCATCATTCCCTACCAAGACATATCAATACTCCAGAGCTGGCATCCTAATGAGCAACAGGACTGATGTGCATTGGGTTCAATTGTACATTGGTCCCAAAATACATTGGTCACTTTGCCAGCTCCCCTATGCAGTAATGTAGGAGCAGTTCTTTGCTGGATACAGATGTTACAGAACTGCCCAGTTCCAATGTGTGCAGATGTAAGTCTACTTATGAAGACAGAATTATTATAAGGAACAGCAGCTAGGATTTAGGCCTGTCAGTTTCATTATTTTTTTCATGTCTGAATTTTGCAAATGTTGGTAAATTCTGATGAAAAAATAAGCTATAATGGAATTATTATCTATACTATAGAGGTGGATGTATCTGCCATTTTTCTTTTCTCCCATCTTTGAATTTTTAAGGATTTTGGTAAACTTGGATTAAAACCAATTTGAAATTAAATCCTCATTCATCTCTACTCTCGAATTTTCTCCTGCCATCAGGTAAGATTACAAGATCCACAAGCAGGTGAAAATACCTTCTGGTATTGACCTGCAAATGTTTAGGTAAAGACTCATGCAACCCTGTTTGGTACTCTATCAGCTTGCATTAAAGATGGGTGTGGGAATTATCCAAGCTTTAGTGGGAAATCAGACTTGATAGACTTGCACAAAGGAGAATGGAGATGGTGGAAATTTCATTTCAGTTTCTTTTTGCTAAGAATTAACCAAATGTAACACATTTGTTCACATTCAGGTTACAATTCATTTGAATGTGGAAGAAAGAATTGGGTAAACTTCTGGTCCAAATCCAATTGCTAGTTCCCCTAGAGTAGACTCAGTGAAAAAATTCACTGACATAATTGTTCACTTGCCATGGTCTCACTGATCTAATGGGTTTTGTCTACTGTGGATCAGCAGTTGGATTTAGGCTAATCTTGATTTTAAATTTTGCAAAACAGGAAAATTTCCCCAGTCTTGTAATGTGGGAATCCCTTAGCACTCTGTATACAAACCTCCTTCACAAGTTCCCCAAAGACCTTTCCCCAAGTTCCCAAAAAACCTTCTTTCATTTAGCCTGGTGATGGCAACTATAATACTAGAGGAAACCATTGAGTGTTCCCATGGGCCACACAGATAGAATGTGTCCTTCCATCTTGGAGCTTCACTCCATTATAACATAGCATTCTTTTCATGGGACTTCTGGGTGAGCAATGCCAATTAGGGAGTTGTATATGTTTACCTAGGAGAAAAGAAGACTGAGAGGTGACATGATAGCCATATTTAAATATCTCAAAGGATGTCATATCAGAGCAAACTTGTTTTATTTTTTAAAAAAATGTCTCAGAGACTAGAACACAAACCAGTGATAAAAGTTACAAACATCAGAAAAAAACAATGTGAAGTTGAAGGCTTTCATAGGTTTTTTTGTGGGTTTTTTGGGCTATGTGGCCATATTCTAGAAGAGATTATTCCTGATGTTTCACCAGCATCTGTGGCTGGCATCTTCAGAGTCTGAAGGCATCTTCAGACTCTGAAGATGCCAGCAACAGATGCTGGTGAAACATCAGGAAGAAACTCTTCTAGAACATAGCCACATAGTCCAAAAAACCCAGAAAAATCAGGAAGAACATCTTTGAAAGTAAAAACTTTTTGATAGTAGAATAATCTGCCTTAGAGGGTAATGGACTTTCCTTCTTTGGAGGTCTTTAAATAGAGGTTGGATGGACATTTCTCTTAAATACTTTATTTCTGTATTCCCTTGTGGGCCCCTCAAGCTCTAGGATTCTATAGGGCTTTCTAGGTGCTTTTTACATTGGCTAAAAGGGGCGGTCCAAACTCGCCCCTTCTAGCGGCGAGATGAGGCCTAGGCTGCCACACGGGCAGCCCCAGAGGCCTCATCCCGCCGCAACGACCCGCCGCAAAAAAGAGCTCCGGGATCGAGCTCTTTTTTTGCGGCGCGGGAAGGGCGCGATTGGCGCCCTCCCGCGCCGCCAGAGCGTCAAAACGTGCGCAGCGCATCAAAACGCTTGTACGGCGCCACCGTGTAGACGCTGCCATCTTTAAATGGCGGCGTCCATGCGTTTTAGGCTTAGGGAGGGTGTAAAGGCTACGCCCTCCCTAACCCTAAATGCGGGCTTTTTAGCCCTAAAAGCGCCTTTTTTTGCCCGTGTAAAACGGGCCCTAGATTGGCAGGAAAGTGTGACATGAAGTTGCCTTTTCCTTAATGCTTAGCAGCTACACTGCAAGCCCCAGGTGTGCATTTAAAAGGTACAGGGCAGCTAGACTGAGGGGTGTGGGAACAACTTATCTGAAGTCTTTTCTGTGGCTCAGCAGCTACATGGGAAGCTGTCAGAAAGCTACAAACACAGGCGGAGCAGCTGCACCAGCGACAATGAATGCGGCTTCTAGCCGTGCTGAACCTTTAATTTTTTTTCTTTTGCCAGCTGGGAACTGCGCAGCTGTGCAGTTCCCAGCCGGCAGCCAGATGGGAACTTTGCAGCTGTGCGGGTTTGCCGGCTCCTGGGAACTGTGCAGCTGTGCAGGTACACCATACAGACAATTATACAGTTATGACGATCTGTCAAATTATCATTGTGGTTTCTCTGCTTTTTTAAACTGTGCAGTTGCACTGGGGCATCATGAATGAACCCCTTTATTTTGTGAATGAATTGACATGTTATGCGCAGTAGAATAACAGTTACAGCATCCCAGAGTCCCTACTGCGCATGTCTAGGGTTCGGTTTAGGGCTGGAGCTAGGGTTTGGGAGCTTTAAAAACTGTGCAGTTAAACCCCAGCTTTTACACCTGCAGGGCATTGAGCGTTTTAATTAGAAGTGAACTCCACACCACGCATGCTCCCAACTCACGATCCATTATGATCCGCACCTGTATCACTGCCTTTAAATGGGCGCTTTAAAGATACAGTGGCCCCTTTTACTGCACAGCTGCACCGCAGCCTTTAGATGGAGCTGCACTGTTCTGCAGTTTTTAAAAAAGAAGCTGGGAAAACCAGCACCTTTCTAAAGGCACTTCTCCCCTAAAATGCAAAAAAAGCATTTTCATGGCACACTTTCCCTTTTTCTCATCTAAAGGCTAGACTTTCATGCAGCCATGAACACACTTCTTTTTGCCAATCTAGATCAGGCCTATGATTCTATGGGATATAATCTCACACACTTGAGGCAACAGCTTTGTTTATGCAGAGCTGAGGAAAATGCAGTTCATGGTTCTCTTCTGGCCCTGCATCCCACTCCTCCACAGTTGCTCACCTCTGCTTTGGGGGTTACAGAACAGCCAAGACACACAGCTCTGTTCTCCAGCAGAAGGGAACAGATGCAGGGAGAAACTCAGGAGAAACAGATTATATCTGCTGCCACTATCTACCTATTGGTAGAGTCAGCTTTGGAAAGACTCATGTAACTTGTCAGCTCATAGCATCAGAGTGAACCAATGTTTCTTTGTCAGGGATGTCCCTGGAACTGATAAACCCTAACACTTATATTGATCATACCCAACATTGATGAGTTTATACATTTTCCACAGTCAAATGGCTAGCCTTATTACTTGGCAGGCAGCCCATCCAGATAACTGCATAACTATCCCAGACACTCTCATACCAGGTGGCTAGCCTTGGAAGTCTGCCCAACACTATTTTGAACAAGTAGCTAAACTCGGTAAAAAAAAAAAAATAAGAAGACAATGAAACATGAATGACTATTTAAAGAATATAGGCTTAAACAAAGGAGATTCAAGCATAATAGGTGCAATTGCTAAACACCAGCTAACCTCCTTAATATCAGAATTATTTTTCATATTTTTATTGTACTTACTTGCAACCTTTATAGGCTTATAGAAAATTATTCAGACAGCTTGCATCTTAAAGTAATACATGCTAAGCTTTTATTGACAGCAATGAAAAAAGTAACAATAAATAAAGTTCAGGCCAAAGTGCATAAAACTGACAATAATATACAATAAGACTAAAGAAAATCAGGGTTTTAAATAGTCAATATCCCAAGAAAATTGCAGATTTTCACATGACATTATGATTAAAGAGGACTTATCCCAGGAATAAACATGGCATAATTAGCAACAAATCATCCACAAGGAACCCCTGTGAATGATTTGTTGTTGGTTATTCCCAGTTTATTCTTGGATAAGTCCTTTTTAATTGTAATGTCTGTGAAAATCTTAGAATCATAGAGTCCTCCTTTGGACATACTCCAATTTGACAAAATACTTTTTGAATTGTGGTGGCCAGAACTGGACATAATATTCCAGGTGAGGCCTGACCAGGACAGAATAGAGTGGCACTATTACTTCCCTTGATCTAGACACTATACTTCTATTGATGCAGCTTAAATAGCATTGGCCTTTTTAGTTACCTCATCACACTGTTGACTCATATTCAACTTGTGGACTACTAGGACTCCTACATCTCTTTCACATGTAGTCTCCTTAAGCCAGGTATCTCCCATCCTATATCTATGCATTTGATTTTTTTCTACCTAAGTGCAATATCTTACACTGCTCCCTGTTGAAGTTCATTATGTTAGTTTTGGCCCAGCTTTCTAGTCTATTAGGGTCATTTTGAATTTTGATCCTGTTCTCTGGGGTATTAGCTACTCCTCCTAATTTGGTGTCATCTGCAAATTTCATAAGCATGCCCTCTATTCCTTCATCCGAGTCATTGTAAAGATGTTTAATAGCATTGAGCCCAGGACAGAACACTGTGGCACCCCACTGGCAACTCCTTTCCAGGATGAACAGGAGGCATTGTTGAGCACCCTTTGGGTTCGGCGAGTCAACCATTTACAAATTCACCTAATAGTCATGTTGTCTAGACCACATTTTACCAGCTTGTCTGCAAGAATATCATAGGGAACCTTGTCAAAGGCCTTCCTGAAATCAAAATATGCTCTGTCTAAAAAGCTGATGATTTTATTAAAAAAGGAGATCAGATTGGTCTGGCATGACTTGTTTCTCAGAAACCCATGTTGACTTTTTGTGATTATGGAATTGCTTTACAAAAACCTATCGACCCTATTCCTTCTCAACACAGTTTAGTTGCATTTCCTACAGGCATCCATTTCACCACAGAGATCTACAAATTCAACCCTATTTGTGGAGTCGAAGGCTTTCATGGTCAGCTTCCATAGTTTTTTGTGGAGCTTTCAGGCTATGTGGCCATGTTCTAGAAGAGTTCCTTTCTGACATTTCGCCAGCATCTGTGGCTGGTATCTTCAGAGAAAGATGCCAGCTACAGATGCTGGCAAAACGTCAGAAAGGAACTCTTCTAGAACATGGCCACATAGCCCGAAAGCTCCACAAAAAGCTATCAACCCTATTCCTTCTTCATCATAATTTGGAGGGAGTAGTAACTTTCATAGTATAAAAGAGTCAGGATTTAGTTACTTTTTAGAACCTTTCTTTCCTTTGTGCTTTTTCTAAACAGTAGCTATCACACCAATATTTATCAGTGGATTCAATCATCCATGGCTTGAAAATATTCCAAAAAGATATAAATTCCAAAAAGCAAATTTTGCTTGTGATATTTTATGCAAGTGTCACCATTTCATAAGATTGTATATAGAGTTGACCCTCCACATTTGAGGCTTTGACTTTTGCAGATTTGATTATTTCTGGTTTTGTTAATATGTTCTCTCTAGGAATCTCTAGGTCCTCCAGCACAACTCTGCCAGAAGTTGACCATAGAGCTATGCTGAAGAAGCCAGAATGTCCTAGAGAAAATACTTCTCTAGGCATTTGTAGGCACTTTTCTAGGCATGGTTCTGTGATCAACCTCTAGCATAGAGTTGCACTGGAGGACCTGGAGATTCCTAGACAGATGTTTTCTTAGCTAAAAAGAATAAGTGTTTTTTTTTTATTTGTGGTTTTTCCATATTCATGGGGTTATTTCCCAGCTGCTGTAGATGAACCACTGTAATGTGACTCTCTAATTTCTTCAGATCCTTATTTCTCCACCTTCCTCTATTCTTCCCCTCCATTCCCGATTACAATTTCTTCTTTCTAACTTCTGTCTCCTTTTTCTGTCTCTCTTCTTTCAGCTCCCCTTTTTCTATCTGACTGCTCCTCTCTACAGCTCAGTGCACTTCTTCTTGTTCCCCTCCCATCATTACTTTCTTCCCCAAGTTCCATTTCTCTCTGCCCTCCCTTCTCTGGGCTTCCTTCTATGGTAGACAAGTAGTTCAGCCAACTGTAGGTAAAGCAGACAGTACAACACATTATAATTATATTTGCATGTTTGTGCACAAAAAAAAAAACTCTTTAAATTTAGAAGAGAGATTTGCAGGGCCGCCAACAGTTCTGCGGAGAACCCAGTTCCATTGGTCCCCTTCTCTACTTTAGAAGCTTCAGTTCTAACTAGTTTCTATATAAGCTACCACTTACAATGTTAGAATTAGTGACTAGGTTTGCTTCCCCCCACCCCTTCTCCTCTCCATCCCTTTTTCCTTTTGTGTTATATCTTTTAGAGTGTGAGCAGGCAGGGAGGGATTGTCTTCTTTTTTATTGATTTTATGTAACCTTCTCTGGAAGTGAGATAAATGACCACAAATAAATAAATAAATAACAAAGAGAGAGAGAGAGAGAGAGAGAGAATCTTATTGTGGCTTTTCTGTAAAGAATGTATAGACAAAAGAAGAAAGGAAGAGGTTGTTTCTTGTAAATACAGTCAGAAGCTGAGTATTTTATCTTTGCTGGCATATTGGATATTTACTTTATATTCATAAACTGAAATGAGTGCCTGATTGATCAGCTAAGCTGGTCTACATTATTAGGAAATCTAAATTAGTGGATGATTTATCTTTGACTCAGTACCTTTCCATTCACAGTTTCAGATGTAATGTTAATTTTAAGCACTTTTATGATGTTCCTAGGAAGGGTCAGTAATCTTTTGTCAGTAGGGAGAAAAATACAATATGTTCTCTAACTCAAAGAGATCAACCATGTGCAAGAAGTTCCATAAAGGTTAAATGGCATATGACTACAAGAAAAGAACTGTAAGTCTGATGATGTGACAGGCAGTGTAGGAAATAGACCAGCTCACCTGAAAGGAAAGATTTTATTTTACCGTGTCATTAAAAAAAAAAAAAAAAAAGTGACTGGCAGCTTACTCCATTAGGACACAGAACTGAAAGTTCAGAGGAATAATAAGTGAATCTGTTCACTATTGAAGAAAACAAAATGTCATCCTTCCAAAGGGATTTCTCAAGCACTTCAGGAATCAGAGGGGGTGAAGATTATTTAGAGGAGCACCAAGAGAGACTCTAAAAGACTTCTCAGTAAGAACCCAAAGCAGAAAAGCCAATAAACACTAAATTCAATGACACAGTGTATGTTAATGCAGAATATTTGTGAGATGAGAATATTTTTTTCCATTAAATCTGGAAATAATGTGGACATTTACTGGTGAATTAAAAGCAAAACTTATTAGGTTTCTAGAACATGATGTCACAGGAGAGATCCTAACATTGGAGTAGATCTACACAACAGCTTAATATCAGCATCAAGCTGCTTTAACTGACACAAAGAGACTCTTTTAATTGTAATGTTGAAAGGGTATGAGCATCCTATTCTGAAGCCTCACACATTACAAGTAACGGCCAAAACAATGCCCCTGAAAGTCTGGCTTTACGGTGGCTTGCAGGCATGGTGTTCAGATGTTACACACCAGACAGCTTCTATCCAGCTTGGAGGCATAGTGTTTAATCATCACTCACCCCCAAGCTGGCAAAAAGCTGGCTCAAGCAGCAAAGGGGTTGCTTTTTTTTCTGCCCCAAATTGCCAGCTGATTTTTTCCACTCCTATTTTTTTGGGGGGGAGGGGAGCTGGCCAGATTGGGGCCTTGGTATTCAGTTGTCACAGCCACTATCCAGCTTCCTAAGCGGCAGCTTGAAGCTGTCCCTTCAGGGCAGTCTGTTTTGGCCCTTAATCCCTTGGGCAAGAAAGCCTGACGATCAACAAATGTTTCAGCTGAAGCATAGGCTTTTTTTAGTTCAGTGTGTCTCAGACTATATGATACGGGGGACTAGCAATTTTTTTAATATTTATTTTTTATGAATATATACTTATGATCACATTGAAAACAAATCAGTCCCTCTACAAATCTAAAAGTTAGCTTTCCTTAAGTCTTTTCATCCTTATTGTACATATAAAACAAAAACAAAAAAAGTTGCTTCATACTTCCCATGTTCCCCTGACATTAAGTCCCTTCTATTTAACACAGTATTTATCTTTTTTAAAAAAATTACCTTCCTTCTTTAATTTCTAAAGAAAAAAAAACAAAGATCCCCTTGACATTATTTCAAACATCATTTTTTTCAGTCCTAGTCATATATCTTGATTTTGTCCTGTCTATTCTCAAAGCCACTTGCTTTGTTATTGCCATCTTTTCCTGCAAAAATGCATTATAGTAAACCATTTTTCTTTCTTTTTATCTATATCTCTTTGATTAAGCCAGGAAGTTAGTCTGCCCCTTTCTTTCATATCATGTAATTTCAATAACCAGTCATCTTTCATTGGCAATTCCTGCTTCTTCCACACCTGAGCCATCAGTAGTCTAGCAGCTGAAAACATATATAATAGAATCCCCCAATATTTTCTTTCTATTGGGGGAAGGGTATCTTATTTACCATTTTTAGTAAGTAAATTTCAGGTTTAAGTTCAAATTTAATTTTCAATATGTTTTGTATCATAATGTGGAATATTCTTCAAAAGCTTTTCAAATTTCAACATCTCCACCATATGTGGAACCATGATCCCACATTTTGTTTGCACTTCCAACATTTATTTGAATCTGTATTACGTATATATAGTTGCAATTTTTGATGGAGTTAGGTGCCAACTTTGTTCAATTTTCCAATTCTTTTTCAGATCCTGTGATTTGGTAAATTCTTCTGTTTTCCTTCGTGCGTCTTCCCAGCTGTATACTAGCATTTTTTCCTTTCCGATATGCCAGAAACTGGCACCAGGATTGTTAGAGTGAAAAGTGAAGATAGCCTCTTCACTTTTAGTAGTTATATATTTTATAACTACTAAAATTTTTGAGAAATTTTAGCAAGTGTTGCTTGTTCTTTGGCTGTGTGACAAGCAACTTCTACTGAAATGATGCCTTCTACACAACCAGTAACTATCTCCGGGTTTCATTCTGCCAACCTTAACTATTGCGCCCATTGGCTATAATGATTTCTTTCTTTCCTGAAAAAGGACCAACAGCTAATTACTTGGGGACCAGCAACAGTCCAGTCCACCACTTTCAGTAGCACCATTTTAGATGACATATTTGGTACTGCCTTTAAAGAAGTGGATTTATATCTGTGAAAGCTCATGTGAAAATAAAAACTGCTTAAGCCTGAAACAGATTGGTCAAATAAACCAGCTTTCAGCCACTTGGGGGGGGGGGGGGTGGCATTTAGATGATGCACATTCCTCAAAGCATCTGAAACCATGGTTAGCCTTTCCAGGAATGAAAGGCTCCAGAACCTCAGCAGCGGCCCACTTTGAGAGCAGGCTATACAGTCACCACAGTACCAGGCTGATTGTAGGCTAATCACAGCTGGAGCAGCCAGAGGCCACTCCTGGCCACACGTCTACTTCACACCTTGGTTTTAAAAGTGCTGCCATGTTTCCTTTTCCTTTCCCCCTTTCTCCCCCTCCCCCTCTTTTTTGAAGACACAAGGCATCCTGTGTCATAAAAGCCCACATCTCTCTTTCTTTTGGTCAGTCTAAATGTTCCCTATTGAGTGTGGCTTCTGTTTGATGGGGTTTTACATGGTTTCTATTCTTTGCAGCCCCTGTTTTACAAAGCAAACACTGAGACAAGAACTGTTGTGAGCTAAAAGAAACTCACTGGTTTTGGGAAATAGATCATGGAATCTCTGGTGTGAGCACCATGCAGAGAGAATGAACATATTGGCATTGTATGTTGACCATAGCTTGCACATAGGTTTGGCTGTGCCCTAAGTGAGGATCCAAATGAGAAATTTCCAGTGCCCTCCCCTTCCATGCATGGGCAGCTTTTAGATGTTTTTGACATGGGAGTGGTGAAGCCACTTTCCATTTTATGGCCAATCCTGCTGCAACTGTCCCAAGTTGTACAGGAGGTCCTGCTCTCGCTCCCGCCAGCCTCGCAATTGCGGCTGGTGGGGACGAGAAACAGGGTCTTCTCGGCAGTGGCCCCCCACCTGTGGAAGGCACTTCCGAGTGAGATACGATCAACCCCATATCTCCTGGCCTTTAGGAAGAAAGTAAAATCACGGTTGTGGGACCAGGCTTTTGCACATTAATGTAATGCAGCACTTCACTGGGACTGGCTAACATTGATGGTCATAAGAACATGGATTACTGCTTTGGGATATGGAAGGATCATATATTGAGACCTTAAACTGTTAATTATTGTTGATTGTGCTTGTTTTAAATTTGCTGTATTTATGTTTTAAATTGTGTACTGCTGGCATCTAATGATTGCCTTGTAAGCTGCTCTGAGTCCCCCCTCGGGGGTTGAGAAGAGTAGATTAGAAATACTGTAAATAAAATAAATAAGTATTTTGATAAAGCAGATGTGGGCACAGTGTGGCCCATGGACTACATGCATACTCTCAAGGCCATTTTGTGGCCTCCAAGGATCAAACTAAATGCTTCAGAATGGCCCCAAATGCATTCTAGATGGTGTGGATGGCACTCCACCATGAGGACCCCTGCCACCCTCAGGTTAAAAAAAATTGTTTTCATTTAAAAAAAAAAGTTTTTCCTCAGAATATCCATTGGGAGTGTAGAATGCATTTTCAACACATTTTGTAGCTCTCTTGGACCAACTCAAGACCAGAAGAGGCCTTTTAAAAAACAAAACAAAAATAAAACAAACACAAGGTGGTCACCTGCATCGGCGTTGAAGTGGATTCACTAATAAAGTTTTCCGACTGGTCCAGCACTCAAAATTTTCTACACAGTACCCTTATTTTAAGAAGAATGAATGTAAATGAATAAGTTGTAAACACTCTCCAAAATACAAGACCTTAGAGATGAAAGGGAACAGAATCTTTATATATACATGTTCCACGTAGACCCTGAAAAGGCATAACTAATGATATGTCTTGGAATGCAACACAGGGACATCTGATCCAAATAACATCATGCTGACTTATCACAGGCTCTTTTGCATTTCCTCATTGCACTGAAACAGCAAGACAGTTGTTTCTACTTAATGCTCTGCTTCCAGACAACCTTCCTGTCCACTCAACCTGAAATTGTCCTAATCCAATTGCTGTTTTTGTAACCCTAAAGTTAAAACCATCAATGAGTCCAGAAATTTCATTTTTGTTTGTAGTAGCTTTATTTCATTTTGTAAGGGTTTTTTTTCTGGAGTTTGTCTTAGTTTTTTCCCCCTTTTTTCTTAGTTCTTGCAAAATCTTTTCTTCTTTTTCCCTCTTTATCTCCATTGTTCTTTGAATTATTAGACAACTTGCTACTGATTTGCACATATCCGAAACTAATCAAATGGATGTTTCTGGTAAACAGTTTTGCTTAAAAAAACTTTCTTTTCAAAATAGAAAAATCTAGTATAAAGCAGTAATGCTGATTCCAGTACCTAAGCTAGCATTCTTTTGGAAAATTGCCTGGTTTAGCAATACCTCTATGCTTCTTGAAAGGCCCCTTTCCAAAATACAGTTTTCTCATGTGATATCCACATCAGGACTGAAAATACGTGTGAAAATTTATCAAGGGGATTATAGCCAACATCCTGGACTGCTATCACACCATTTCATTTCTTTTCACAAGTGAATAACCTTTCTCTGGCATTGAAAGACCTCTGAACTTCATATATCACATAGTAGCATGGGAATACAAGCATGTTTCAATCTCTCAGAAGCATGAAGAAAACTGTTCTCTGCTTTGGCATGAGGTGATATGCTCTAAGTGACATTCTACTGGCAATAATCCTTTCCCTGGAAAAAGGGTAAATCTTTGCGGCCTCTGTGCTTTCAATATATAGCCAGGGCAATGAGAGCTTCTGTTCATCCATCATATTACATTCACTGGCAGTATTATGGACTTGTTTATCTCTACCACTGATCAGAGATGCAGGACAAACTTTTTTGGATCAGGCTTTAATAATAATAAAAAGAAGAAATAGAGTGCTATAAATTGCACTTCTTGAATAGTAAGTGAACTGAGACTTAATTGTTTTAACACTTCTTGCATTTTGTGATGCACTCTTCTAATCAAACATGCACCAGAAAATGTCTAAATTAGAAAAACAAAGATATGAAAAAATATACCAATCACACAGTTTATCACTATATCATGCAGGAAAATATACACATAACTTAGAAAGGCATCTTAGAATGTACAGATGCCTTTCCTTCACCCAAGAATAATGTTAGCCTGCTTGTATTCGTTTGAGATGAGGAGAAAAGCTTTAAATTCAAACGGTGAAATTTTCACTTCACTGTTGTCTTCCCACTTCTGCAGATCTAGATCTCTTTCTTTGTGTAGCTGATTGGATGAAAGTATGGCTGTTGAAACTAAGGAGATTACTGCACTGCACTCTTGTAGTGCTGCTAACTTCTCTGGTTGCCTCTTCTTGCATTCTGGGATTTGCAATTTAAGGAGGGGTATTTAGAATTCTCAGCCAGAGAGCTTTTAGACTTCACTGAACTACAAAGCCCAAAATGCAACAGGAGGCAGCCAGAGCAGTAAAAGTGGAATAGCAGCACTATAACAGTGTACTGGGGCAATCTGTTTAGTCATATGTTTGGACAAAGGTGCTATTTTATTCATTTCAGCTGAAATTTGGATTATCCACTTTATTCATTAAAACAGGAGTGCAATCTAGATAAGAGAAGTTAATCAGCCCTTCTCTCTGTTTATAGCTCAGATATGATCAGTCTTCAAAAGCCACAAAATATCAGATCAGACATCTGCTTCTATGCATCAACTGCCTTTTGTTATAAGCCATGCAAATACCGGTAGGCCTCCATGTTATCTGTTAATGCCAAAAATGCAAACATCTCTTTACTTTTTTTTAAAGGGAAGGGCAATGAACTCTATGATATCTCTTCTGTTGATACAATACATAGTTTCAAAATACATGGCTTTTTGCAGTTTCATCTTGAATGTATGCAACTGTTGGTTTTTCCTTTTCTTTCCTTTCTACAGTTTGTACGCTGCCCTGCAGTTGAAACCACCACCCACGGTCATTTACATAATAGTATAAAATGTGATCAAATTCAAAATTCCTTATCATAGCCTGAGGGAAGAGTATGAGGGTGGGAGGGAGGAAGGAAGGAGGAGGTGGAGAAGAGATGGGGAAAATATGCTGAGAGACCTCATAAGTAAAATAAAATAAAATAAAGGTTCTTTTAAAAAAGAAAATTTCATGGGGAGATTGTTTTGCAGCTAGTATGTCCTATCTGAGAATGCCCTTTTCTCAATTACTACCTGTCTAACTTCAGAAGGTAAAGAAACCCAGGGGAAAACTTAGTTTTTTGTGGGTTTTTCGGGCTATGTGGCTATGTTCTAGAAGAGTTTATTCCTGTTTCGCCAGCATCTGTGGCTGATGGCATCTTCAGAGAATGCTAGCATGGAAGAGAGTGGGATATATATATATATATATATACTGTGTAGGGTAGGGAGGAGTGATTAACATACACAGATTAACATGTGAATCACTCCTCTCTACCCAAGGTTACACAGTATACATATACACCACTCTCTTCCATGACAGTATTCTCTGAAGATGCCAGCCACAGATGCTGAAGAAATGTCAGGAATATCTCTGGAAGTACTGTATATACTCATGTATAAGTCTAGAAATTTAAGTAAAAAAATTGACCCAAAAAACCTGAGTCGACTTATCCAAGGGTCAATGTAAGTACTGCATCTTAACTCTTATTTCAAAGAAGGAACCATCCCCTGGTGAAAAGCAAGAGTATAATCTGTCCTGGAAGCACTGACCCCCTTTACTCTCTCATCCATCCAGTCTTAAGAATAAGCACAAAGAGTTATGTCTCATGGACTTTTGTAAGTTATTTGAATTGTTTTGCTTTGCTTCATCCTTTAGATCCTTTCCTATATGCCCCTGAATTTTACCCTCGACTTATTCACAGGTCATAGCAAAATCCCCAGAACTTGCCCTCGATTTATACATGAGGTCAACTTATAGTCAAGAATATATGGTAATCTCTTTTAGAACATGGCCACATAGCCCAAAAAACCCACAAAAAACTATGGATGACAGCCATGAAAGCCTTCAACTTCACACCAGAGGAGAATCCACTTGGGGTCCTATGAATGCATAATCACTGTATTAAAATAGCTATTTGGTGATTCTTGGACCATTCCTTAGCTCAATCCCCACTTGCCAGGCAGAAGCTCCTGCAGTCAACAGAGGTCTGCTTCCTTGTCACTTGGGAAGTGGCTAATTGATGTATCATCAGTTCACTGGTGGCTTTTCCCTCCAAATATCTAAGTTACACCACTCAGAGGTCTAATGTGGATGTTAAATATTATGGTGAAAAAAGTGTGAACTTGAAAGAGCCACGAGCGCAAATAGTATTTTCCCAGTACCAACTTCCAGAACCCTCTATCCCATCAGTGTGGTACCAGTGGCTGAAATCCATGTTCCATGAGTAGTTGCTTCTTCTAGGTGTACAAGGGCAGCCAGAAAGCCCAGGTGTAGTTCCATCCCCAAATGCTGATCCCTCAGCTATTAATCTATCAGTTGCCTTTGCAAGTGCCTATGGGGTGGAACAGATGGTCAAGAAGGAGCAGCCAGAGGCCTCTTTTGTCCAAAGCGCTGCAGGACCATGGCAACTAAACACCACAGTCCCAATGCCAGCCCCTGCCACAATCCACAATGAATCAGCAGATATGCTCCTTTTGGGGCCAGTTTTAGGCTGCCTTGGGCAACCCAGCAGCAACCCCGGCATGGCTTCAATATGGATTGGGGGTGTGCATCATCTAAACGCCAAGCCACCAAGCCATACAGAAGCCAGCTTTTTATACCTGTCTATTCAAAGCCTTAGTGTGGGTAATTCTTTCCTAAGTTGGCAAGCAAAAGGATCTGTGAAGTTCCCCAGAAAATCCTGATATGTTGTTGGGGTGGCAGAGGTGGTGACAGCAGGAAGGTTTATTTTAGATAAAGGGGTGGTCTTGAGGGTCTCCATCCAGCTCAGCAGGAGTGGAGGGGAACCTAGCCTCAGAGAGATGCCTTCACATGTGTTGGAATAGAAACAAGATCTACAACTTGAATCATTATAGGGTTAATGACCATTATAGGGTTAATGGTGAGCTACTGAGAATACAGATGATCTTCAGCTGTATATGTAAAGCTCTAATCAACTTTTGGGCCTTCATAAGGCTAGCTTTAGTTGTGAGTCTCTCTTTCCCGCTTTTACTCACTTTATTTTTAGCCTTCTTTTCTGTTGTATTATATTTGTGTTATTTGCTTCGATTTAATTTGCATTATTTAGTGGTGCAGTGGTTAAATGCCTGTACTGCAGCCACTCACTCAAAACCTTAAGGTGGTGAGTTCAATACCAGCAAAAGGGCTCAAGCTCAACTCAGGCTTGCATCCTTCCAAGGTCGCTAAAATGAGTACCCAGATTGTTGGGGGCAAGTAGCTTACAGTTGTAGACTGCTTAGACACTGCTTAGGCGGTATGAAGCGGTATATAAATGAAGCTGTTTGCTTGACTGCTGTAATCTGCTTTGATTCCCTACCGAAAAAGGCAGAATAGAAATAAATCCTATTATTATTTAATTACTTTGCTGTTTGTTATTGTTCTTGCCATTATTACTATGGTTTATTTTGTAGCCTTTGTATATATTGGCTTTGTATACTTTTGTTATATACATTGTTTGTTAATCCTTTTAAACAAATATAGATAAAGCTTATTTACAGTACCCTTTGTTTTTGGTCTTTTCAAATCCATTGTTTAAACAACATGGTGGCTTCTGGGTTCACAGAACACCATAACAATTACATACAAAAAGAAAAAGAAAAAAATGAAGAAAAGTGGGAGAACATTTTTAAAAATGTATAAGCTGCTGGGGGCATATATTAATATAATGTGGTCATATTTCCAAGAACACATTTTTCTTGATGCTGAGATCTATAAAATACATGTTCATGCATAACTAAAGCAGTGAGATTTTCTAGCTATTGAAGTATAAGTCTTATAACCACAGTAAGAGTGTGTGAGATCCACCCACATGGACTGTTAATTAAATTCCATGTCTTGGGAATGTAATTTAAAAGAGCTGTGTGTTTAAAAATATCAAAAAGATTTCCAATACAAAATTGATAAGTTGTAAGGGCAGTTTGTGACTGGTCACATGGGTGCTCCTTACCATTCAGGGTGAGCAAACAAACAAACCATTCAGGCAATATTACAGAGCACGTAATTTTCTCTCCTTTTCAAACATAGCTCCCTCCAAATGCTGCACAAAGCCATACCTTTCAACACTGTCAAAAATGTTCATGAAAATCCCTGGTTCAGTCCTAATTAGTGGCATTTAAATTAGCAATGGTTCTTTTGATATTGTCCCTATGCAATGCCATATGTACTGACTTGAAATGAAGCTCCATGGTATCTCTCTTTTGTGGCCTCTTTCGATTCCCCCCAATGGCTGCCTGATAAAGTCTTTGTTCACTACTCAGCTGTGATTATTTCAATAGTCTGCTTCCCCTGACCAGATTACTCTTCAAGCTCAAAAAATGAAGGCAATCTGGGGCTTTTTTCCCATTTTAATAAAGAGGCACAGTTCGGATCAAAAGTGTCATTTTAATATTCCCTCCTACTCTCTGTTCAGTTTGGCAGCTTGCAAAGCAGAGATGTCGTGCATTCCCAAGTAGGCACAAGAGAGCAGATGGACTGAAGCTAAAATGTGCTGGGTAAAAGAAATCGGAAAACACTTCATCTCCATGTCTGTTATTTTAGTATAGCTTCTCCTGATGTCTAGGGGTTGGGAAGACAGCAGAACTTTTACCTATAAAATGCTCTCATAGAATCCAGTCAAATGTGGATGTGTGTGCTTAGAATGTTGTAAAAACTGGGAGATTATTTTAGTTGGAACGCATACAAAATAGTAGAAAGACAGCCTCAGTTCAGATATTGCTCTCTACCTGACTTGATTAGATACTCAAAATAAATACTTCATTTGGTCACTGCCTGTATTTTATTTTCCACACTACTCAAAATCCCATAATCTTAATGAAATCCTCACCAATGTACAAAATAAGCTGTTTTCTTCGGGAACAATCTACCTAGAACCCGTGTACCAGCAGAATCTTTAAGATTCTTGACCTTGCAAATTATTTTTTCCATTAATTTTAACAGGTTTCCTATGGATTAAGATGGATCAGTTAAAGTTACTGCTGCATCCCTTGCACAGGGTGAGATCTTGAACTCATTATCACATGTGTCGTATCCTGTTATATCCTTTGTTGTTTAATGACTCTTGCCAATCATTCTATTGCTAAAGCTAAAAATAAAGGGGAAATAGGGCATCATATCTCATTTTTCTCTTGTAATAAAACACGGTCTCAACACATGATTATCTCTTCTGCTTCTACCAAGCTATTGTCACAGTGTGGAAATCATATTATGGCAGATGTCAGCTACATGGGACACTTATCTATGTATTGGCTGTTCACATGGCACTGTTATGTTTAAAGTATTATTATAACAATCCTGTAACACAAGGTTGGGGAATATTGTTTTTACTGTTGTGTGCCTTCAAGTCATTTCTAACTTATGGTGACCCCCAAGGAGAACCTTTCATGGGGAATTCTTGACAGGTTTCCTCAGAGTGGGTTTGCCATTGCTATTCTCTGAGGCTGAGGGAGTGTACATATGGCCTTCCAAACATTTTTGGACTACATGCCCCATAAACTCTCATTGTTGGCTATGTTGGATCGTGTGGACGGGCTCTGTGGTCAGACAACACCTGGCGACCCATGATGTTATCCAGAGAAGCAACTACTCCAATATATTGCTATGCATTTGCTATGCATTTATTACATTCCTATAGTTTCGATATTTGGTTTTAATGGGTGTGATTGTTGATTAGCTACTTAGTTATATAACTACCTCTGTTACATAGCTAAACAACATCTCCCAGCCCGACCTCACCAATGTGGACTTACTAGGCAGCAACCCATTGCAAGTAGTAGGGGTCTGTTCTCCTGTTGATCAGGATGCAGCAGACAAACATTCCTATCCCCACTGGTGCAAGGAGGAATTTCAACATGGATCCTGCTTCTGGCTGTCCTACACATTCCTACTGTATTGAATCTATAGGGATTTTCAATATGAACCAGTCAAGAATGCATAAGTGCAATAATGAATTCCATCCAAAAAGCAATCCTTGGATAAAGAATATAAAACACTGAAAACTCTGGGATACATGATTTGTAACTTGTAATCTCTGATGCTTTCTAACAGACATTTGAAGTTTGGATGTAAATACTAATTTTCTGCAGAGTATTTTCTGCTGTTCTATCAGAAACTTTCAGTGAAAATGTTTTTTTTTCAGCACAGGAAATATGTTTTCTGAGCAAAAAAAATGCCATTTTATGCACAAAAGTTTTTTCTTTCTTTCTTTTCTTTATTTTTTAATGGAGGCGGGCAGGCTGTGTCAAACTGCAAAGGTTTTTGCCTATCTAGATTCTTAGCATCACTTGACCATTTTTGAATATTTGAATATTTAAAAAATATTCTTACCATTTCTACTTTCATCTTTGCATTTGTGATACCATCTGGTATATTAATCACCATTCTATGACAAATAGTAAACTAAGAGAAGGCTGCATGGAAATAATATTTTTAAGCAATTGATATACCGTACATTAGAAGGCTAAAGTTGACATAATATCAGCTTTGAAAAGCTAATCTTTGGAGCTGATTGGAAGTAAATGTGTAGCTATGCAGGTATACACAATGGATCATTATATGGCCTGGGGCACAGAAAGAGATATAGCAACCTATAGAAAAAGAGGAAGGAGATGACCACTGCATAAGACTGATGTTAACAGAGGGGTATTTCATGCACACTCTAGCCCATTAGCTGATCTCCAAAGGCCTCTTTGGGAAGGATGCACTAAACAGCAATTTGGGGTCAGATAAGCATCTGGAACTCACATCCTGGACCCCAAAATCAGAGATGACAGAACAGTCTGGTTAAAATCTTTGGATTAATCAAAATATTTACATCAAAGAAGCTGAAAGTAGGTGAAAAGAAGCACTTCAGATAGGCCTCAACAAGGCTACTTTCTTGGAACCAAGTCTACAGGACAGTCCATACTGATCTTCTCCTGCCATTTATACATGCTCTCACACTACCCCTTTCGATGCTCAGACACAGATCGTCAGTCAAGGCAACCATGGCAGTTTCAATCCCAAAGCCTATCCTGAAATCAGTTTGACATGGGTCTAGATAATCGGTTTCCTCCAAGACAGCATGGAGTTGAAGAGCAACTGCCCTCCCGATCATCTTGCTCAGGAATGGTAGTAAAGAGACTGGCCTGTAATTTTTCATTTCAGGGGATCTAGGGAAGGTTTTTTCACAAGTGACCTAACAGTCGCTTCCTTCGAACATGATGGAATATATCAAGGTCAGGATATCCTCTGAGGATATGCTCTGGTTTAGGTCAGATTGTTCTTATGAGCTAGAGCCCCTCTATGTCATAACTCACCATTCAACAATTGAGTTGGTAGAACTACTCTGTTTAGGCCTAGGTTCTATGATTCAGGCCAGTGTCTCTTTGACTGGATGGTCATGTATCACCACTTCATGAGGTACCATAGAACCCTAATCCCAGATTTGTGAAAGAAAGCTGGGCCTGGGAAGGTTCACCCTTAATCTTACTTTTAGCCCCAAATCTTATCCCACATTCATCAGGCCAGCAGCTCTACAGGCCAACAGTAATCATGAAAAACATCTGAAAAAATGAGTAGTTTTTATGTAGGAACCATTTGAGATCCATTAATCATAAGCAAAACCTGCACATTTTTCTAAAAAAAAAAAGAAGAAAAGAATAACAAGAAATGCTTGATAATAAGCAAATCACACAAGAACCCATTTAGCTTATGATCCACCTCTATCTGGAAGCAGCCTAAATACATTTTGTTGTAAGCCCCTGCTGCCACATAATATAAATTTTCCCATTCTGGAAATATTGCTATCAAGCATCTTGTAACACTTGCACTGCTGTAAGCCTTTTGTGTAATTTACTTTGACAGGAGGCAATGGGCACTTTATTGTTTGACCCTTTGTGATCTATCCGTGTACATTTCTCTTTTAGATAGGATTGCTTTGATTTAATCTTAGAGTCAGTAGCACTGGGTCTTCACATCATTTTTCTTCCTTCTTTCTAGGAAAGGTCTGAACTGAAGTTTCAGAATGAATCACACCATTCTGGAGATGTATAGGCAGCTGCAAAATTATATGCAACTTTCATTAAATACAGCCTGGGTAGATAAAAGGCACAATCTGCCCATAACTATTTCAGTGGAAGGACACCTGCAGTTCATTTGGATGAATGATGTGTATGCCAAGTTCCCACTGAAATGAATCCAAATAACGGCATTTAAAATGCATCAACATTCCAGCAGGCTGCAGCAGAGGGAGATGGGATGGGAATCGAGGCCATTCCACCAGCTGAGTTGAAGTCCATTGTCTCTCTCTCTCTCTCTCTCTCTCTCTCTCTCTCTCACACACACACACACACACACACACATACACAAAACACACACACAAGGCATCTCCTGCAATTGTTACTAACTTACAGTCATTCTGGGAGGCTGCAGCAGAGGGAGATGACTCCCTTCCTTTTCCCTCCTTCTGTTTTCCTTTTTTGTCATGTGGACATTTAGGTCATAAACGAGCAGCAGGGACAGTGTTGTTTTTATTGATTTATACGAACACTGTTTTGAGAACCAGTTTGATTGAGGAGAAAGATAAAAATGATACAATCAATGAATCAATGGCAGATTGTGTGTCCCACACACAGTTTCATAAACCTCTTAAAGACAACCCAACCTTTGGTTGGGGTCAAGTTAAATTCTCTAAAATATGTAGTCTCATATAATGCATTACTATCAGCATGCACCCTTGGTTCCTGATCACCCAATTTTCAGGGTTTCCATAAGCATTGGATTAAATTGAATCCAGACTTTGGAAAGCAAAATGCAACTAATAATAAAAGTCAATGAGGGTATCAGTTCTGCAGTCCACTATTAAGGAGTAATCTGCCCAACACATCACTTATTTTGGTGGCTGGAGGAACAGATCAATTGGATGGCTTCAAACATATATCCAAAACAGTGACAGAAAAGCTATGACTCATATGCTCTGCCTCAATTTAGTTTCTTGGTGTAGTGGTTTGAGCATTGGGCTATGACTCTGGAAATTAGGATTCAATTCCCTGCTCAGCCATGGAAACCCACTGGGTGACTTTGGGAGAGTCACATGCTCTTGTTGGCAGAAAACCTTGTGATAGGTTTGCCTTAGGGTCTCCATAACTCAGAAATGATTTGAAGGCACATGACAATAACACTCCTAATCAAAAAGGTGGCATGCTTTATGTATCATTTTGAAGATACCCATCCTGGCCATGTAAGGAATAATATATGACTTAACCTGGCAGATGTATTTATATTTCTCTGTCACTTTACATGAGGCCTGTATGTGGCACTCACGGAGGACTAGATCATTAATTCTCCTTCTCTATCCAGACTGGATTAATTCTGAAGTAAAAAGTGCATTCATTAGTTTGGGGGGGGGGGGGGGCTGTGGTTGGAAATGAAAATAGTCATGGTCCCATCCTCCAATTCCCATGTCTATGAAGAAGTTCACATGCTTAGAAAAAGTGAAAGTATTAAAAATACCACTATCTTCCAAACAGACCATTTCTTTGGAAATCTTTCTAGTGTTAGTTCAGCTCATGTTCAGTTCTTTCTTTCTTTCTTTCTTTCTTTCTTTCTTTTGCATCCTTCTGTCCTTGCATCCTTTCTTTCTTTCTTTCTTTCTTGGCATCATTTTAATTGTGGCTCATGTTCAATATCAATCAACCTTAGTTCATCAAGTTTCAAGGTTTAAATTCAATAGAACACATTAATAAGTGGATAAATTAATTCCAGCACAAAAGTAGATCAATCAAATCTTGAGTCAGAAAGTTATTCAGGCTTTCTTTTTCTCTCTCTTTTTTTTCTCTCTGGTCATAAGCCATGACCCTGTTCCTATGGTAACAAATTAAAGAAATCATTTCAAGAATTGTTCTCTGATGAGAAAGAAGGCGGCAATAGTTTGCAAACCAAAAGTGATGGACATTGCATCTCAGTTTTGGAAGAGGGTGCATATTGTGAATACACAGTATTATCTGGACATGAAGAATATTTCCGCCCTTCATCCTTCATATTATTTCTTTTTTTACTGATGTTCATAAAATGTGTCAGAGTGGTTTAGAAATCTGAAATATAATAAACATCAAACCGACAAGGGCTGGGCTTATAAATGTTGTACAATTAAGATCTCAAAGTTTATATACAGTTTTAAAACATTTTTAGAATTTTAGTATACCATGTTTTAACTTTTAAAATTGTTTAATTGTTTTTAAAACTTTATACTTTGTAATGCTTTTGTATTGTTTTTAGTTTAGTATACCATGTTTTAACTTTTAAAATTGTTTAATTGTTTTTAAAACTTTATACTTTGTAATGCTTTTGTATTGTTTTTCATTTATGGTTATGGTAGATAACTAACTTGTGAGTCCCTGTATCAGGACAAAGGCAAGATATAGAATTATTATTATTATTATTATTATTATTATCATTATTATTATTTCTCTTGTGAGTTCCTATATCAGGACAAAGGCAAGATGATGATGATGATGATGATGATGATGATGATGATGATGATGATGATTTCTATTTTCAATTTTGTGCCAGACAAAGTCCTATAAAAACTATCCTACATCTTTAAAAATCTGACCATTCTAATGTTGCATTTTCCTGTTTTAAAGTGGTCACTACTGGTGGGATTTTTTTCATAGCTTTGTTATGGTGTGAGCTGCCTTGGATCTTATACTGGGAGAAACAAATAAATGAATAAATAAATTTCCAAGCTATGTTCCAAGCTATGTTCCAACATAGTGGAACAATGCCTTGTCAGTAGCTGCCCCCAAATCGTAGAATGATTACCCTAAGGAGATTTATTAGTATACCCTCAATATGACCTCCAGACAACAAAATAAGTGCCTATGGCCTGATCTCTGGCTGAGTGGTATGATTGGTAACTACAACTTTGGTGCAATTTTGAATTACTATGATTAGAGCTCATCGCAAACTGGTAACTGTGTTTTGTGAACATTTTATGATAGTGCAAAAGTTCTCCCTCTTTTCTGACTAAACATGCCACTCTCTGCAAAACAAAAACAAATAAAAATTTGCTCATTAATATAAATGACTGTTGCACCCATTCTCAGATTTTCCCAATGACATATCTGGAGCCAGATGATCATGATGTCATCCTGGCTGGTTGGGACTGCCCTCTGTTTAAACAGAACAAAGCTGTAATAAGAATCAAAACAAATGCTGTAAATGGGGAGGAGGGAAAACTGAATGTTTGCATAATATGAACATGTAGAAGCCTTTTACCAAAGAAGCAGAACAGCCTTGAAATTGCACTTTATTTTCTTATCTAATAAATCATTACTAGAGTTGAACAATCTTTTTGCATTGGTGGGATTACATGCATCAGATAATATGTTATGTTGCTGGTAGCAGTGCTGCTGGTAGGGTCTCCCATGTCAGAACGGGTTTTGCTCAGGAACCAGACTAAGAGCACTACAAGAGTATGATGGCATGCTGACACAACAGCACCAGCTGCAAGCCCACTGCATGATGCCGTATGTGTCCTGGTATCAGGACATAGCAAATGCACATTTTTTTCCTGTTGCAGATAATCCATTAATGGCTCTATCTTGCACTTCGAAACAGTAGTTTTTTTGGGAGGTGTGGACCTCTGATCCCTCTTTCTTCCATGAAAATCCCATGATGGGGTGGCATGTGGGCAGGTTGGGATTGTGGCCAGCTAGTACCTCCCTCAGAATTCCCTGAGACATTTGACCTGGTGAGACACAGACTATTTCCAATGATTGTTCCAGGAAGATCATGTTGATATGTTTAAACCCCGACAATAGTGAAACACTATAACACTATAACATTAAAATATCAAAGCAAAGCAATAAATAATAAAGTATATAGTGTAATTTTATTTTTCAAATGGAGTTAACAGAGGCATTCAAACAAAAAGGTGTGGACAAGTTGTTTCATCCACACATGAAATAAATAAATGGTAGGGGCAACATGGTCACCTTCTTTTCCTGTTCAATCTCTTGTGATGTAACAGCCAGACACTATTATGAAATCTTTCTGTTATGCCAGAATGCTGGCATGCTGGCATACAAGCAAGCAAGAAAGAGGGCCAATCATGAATCAAAGGGCAGGATGGGGTGGAGGCTGTGACTCTGTACTGTGCTGGACTACGGAAGATAAATTCTTGTGTAGAGTTTTGGTTGTTTTTTTTAACTGTGAGATTACTGCAGAAATGAATCAAGGCGCAGTATAATTTGTTTCCATCCCATGAATCTCTGCAGTGGATCTGGAGCAGATCAACACACCATAAAAGTAAAGTGGAGTAAAGCTCTTAGACAAACAGTTACTGGGCAGAAGCAGTGTGTGTGTGTGTGAGAGAGAGACTGGTGTGACACTCATGGAGGATATTTCAGAGACAATGGCAGTGACACCATAGGTAACACTTCGTAATGCTACACAGAACCACTTTTTAATGTTTTTTATTGTGAAATCTTTATGATGATACAATCTTATGATGATAAAAATCTAAAATGAAACAAGAAATAGTGCCATGCAATGATACTCCCAGGCCAGATGGCACTCAGTGAGCAAGCAGTGTACAGTAGAGGTGAAAGGAAAGTCCAAAGCTGGACAACACATATTATAGGAAGACTGAATGTGAGAAGCATGAATCAGGGGAAGTTAGACATAGGGACTGTTCAGACAACCCCAATGGGGCAGCATGGAGCTGCCCCTGTTTCAGTCTGATTGAGGCCGCAGAAACTGCACACTGCGGCCCCAAACTGGCCTTTCCAGGGTGCAAAAAGGAGGTGCAAAAAGTGGCTCTTTTTTGCACCCTGGAAAGAGTGCCATAGCTGCATTGCTGCATTATGAGGTTACAGTGCTAGAGGAGCGCCATGATGCCACATGCCATGTGGAGCAGCATGAGGTGTCATGGCACCCTAGGGGACAGAGTTGGGACAAGTGTCATGTGGACATGACTCCCTGATTCCACCCCCAAGCCGGCCTTAATGGCTGGTCTGAACAGGGCCATAGTAAAACAAGAAATTGAACATATAAACATTGTAATACTTGGGGTGAATGAGCTGAAATTAACAGGAATGAGAAACTTTGAGACAGATAATAACACAGTGTTTTACTCAGCCCAACCAAACACATGGTGAGCACTCCTTTGGGGTGGTGTCCAGATAACGCATGCCAAAAGGAGTGCCAGAAAGTGCTGCTGCAGTGACAAAGGCACCCTTTTACCGGCCATTATTTTTAGGGCTGGAAAAACACTGGATTGAGGCCATGGCATGTAGTTGCTGCGGCTCCAATCCAAAGACGAAAGAGGTAGCGGGATGCTGCTCCAAAGGGGCGGTCTATTTAGCCCCTATATGACATATGGATAGGCACAATCTAGAAAACCATGGCCCTGAGTCTGCATCACTGAGCAGAGCTGTTGATGATGGGGTGCCTTGAAGGTATCTCAGTCATGGGGTTGTGATGCATCAAAATCAGTTTGATGGCAGTTAAAAACAACAAGAGTTGAACAAAGAGCTCCACATTGACTTTTCCCCCTAATTATTTTCAGCTGTTGTTTCAACCAGCATTACTAAAGAAGAAGAAGAGAAGATTGCTTATGAGACATAACAGGAGGGGAAGGGAGAAAATCATTGTACATCTTCATTTCAGAGCTGCTTTGGTACCTATCTTCTTGTACTTCTTGAGGTAAGGTTATGCATGAAACCAGACCACCTTTTACAGCTGAGGTAGTCTGAGTAGAAATCACTCCCTCTGGATTTCATCAGTGTCACTGTTGGTGTCAATCAGAAATGCTCACTGCAGAGCTGCATGAGGTGTTCATTACTCCTTTGGGGCTCAAGGATGCTAGTCCTACAAGTCTCACATTTCTACATGGCCCATAGAAAAAAGCTGGATAGAACTAGACTTGATGAATGGAAATTTTATGTGCCGTATCTTCTCCTCTGGGCAGTTTTTGGGTGCCACCCACACAATATGCTATCATGTAATGAATGGAGTCTTTAAAACATTCTGTGTTAGCTTAATTTCATTCTGCTAGAGTATTAAGTGGAATTTGTCTATATTATATTGCTCTCCTATTTATCACAAGCAGGATATCTCAGGAATAGCATTAGTTGTAACACTTCCTTGTACAAGAGGATTAAAAACTGGGAATGTGTTTTTAGAGAAGGGGAGGGAGGTAGCATTTGGACACTGTCTATTCTTTCTAGAAAAGAGAAGGAGTACTTCATAAAAGAACTGGAGTCTTCTAGCAATATCCCCTTGGCCTGCCCTGTACAGTCCAAAGCTAAGCATATTTAAATCAGAATACTCCCCCCAAGCCCAACTTCCTAGTCACTATTTGTCCTATTCAAGTGTCTGAAATCAAGAGACTACAAGGACCTCCTTCTAATCAGAGACATGGTGAAATTCGTATGTGCCATCTCTTTCACCATGATCCCTACTTTTCAGCACATAATTGAGCTGTATTCCAACTACGCCTCATCATACTTAGGCTGTGATCTTAGGCATACTTACCTGGGAATAAGTCCCACTGAGAATGCCATCACAGTTAAAGCAGTGTCAAACTGCATTATTTCTACACTGCGGATGCAGTAAAGTTGTGGGGGGAGAGGGTAACTGCTGTTGATCTCCTGCTTGTGGATACTAATTGTTTGGCTTTTGAGACATCCTGCTATCTCTCACATTCCCCGATGTGAAACGGGTAGTAAAAAGAAAGAAAGAAAGAAAGAAAACCCGATATGTTGGCATGTATGACCTTCAGAAAACTGGACAAATACGGAGTGAATAAAAAAGGGGGAGAGATCTGTAGTTGTCATTCTCCACATTAGCTTAACATGTGCAGTCAAAGACTGGCTACATTATAAGTGCCTGCTGCATTATTCCACATGAGTATGTGCACTGAAGGATCCGATCATCATGTTGGGGTTGAAAAAAGAACATTCTAAAAAGGGTTACATGCATTATTTCACATTCTTTCAATAATTTGGATAACCTACTTAAGCACCAACTTCTTAAAAAAATGCATAGCATGGTAAGAAATGAGCAATTTATGCACATCATATTCATATTTATTTTTATATCCAGCTACTCCTACAGACTAAACTCAGTGTGGTAAATAGCTCGTGCTAATTACTTAAAAATCCATTACATTTTAAAGTCTCATAGCAGATGCAAACACCATTTCAAATGATCTCATTGTGTTGTCTACATAATTCATAAACCCTTATTGGAATGCGAGCTTAAGGAGGGAATTTGGTGTGCCTGTGTGACAGTGAGAAAGATTTTTCCTCCCAGCTTTATTGTGGAATGATGCAAAGCATTAAGAGTGTCTGTTTAATGATGGTGCTGAGCAGCACTATAGATGGGGGGACATGCTGTATTTATTTAAATTAGTTTTCTACCTGATCCTAAAGGCTCAAAGCAGATAACAGTGTTTTTCTTTTTTTAAAAAAGCACTGAAAACACAACTTTAATGCATTAGCAAAAATTAAAAAAAGACAATGCTCTAAAATAAATCTACAGTCATTTATTCAGAGACCCTAAATTTCCCCTCCTCCACCCACCAAACCAAAACAGTCTTCTGATATCTCATATATATACTACAGCTCCCAGATCCCCTACCAGCATGATTCTGGTAGTCCAAAATAATAATTGTTTCTTTTCAGTCCATCAGTCTATATTAGTTTCTTTTCTTCTCCCTCTTTTTTTTTAGTATTTTATTTATTATTCTTATTCCTTTGAACTTAATACAAAGCTTTCTATGGATCAAATACAGATATATCTTCCCTTAAGGTACAGATGAATCTCTTCTTCAAGAACAAAAAAGCAACCATTACAACTAATAAAATAAATTTTAAAAGTTTATATTAGTTTCACATGAATTCATTTATAAGTCCATATGGTCCAATTTCTTCATCAGTTTCTGATTTTTATTTTAAAATGTACACAAAAAGTTTCCACCTTTTTGTATGCCACTTCCTCTAACATGTGTACTGTGTATACAAATTCCCTTAATACATTTGGTATTAATTTACACAAGTTTATATGTAACTTTCCATAGCATACACATTGTGCATGAGGACAGAAATTCATAGCTTGGTGTGAATCAGGTAGATGAGGTTTTCTCTCTAGTTTTCTTCAAGGACTCACTCCCTGGAGACAAATTTAGCTGGAAAACTGCTACAGAAGAGCCATATGGTTTCCACAGCCTTACTACTCTTGATCAAATTTGCTAAACTTGAAACTATAGCATGACTATACCAGTTCATACCTCCATCTGTCTATTTTCTACCCAAATAATAAAATAAGGGATAAACAGCTTATCTCCCAAGTCAATAGCAGCCCACTAATCATATTTGGTGGTGCATCAGGAACTCAGCAATGCACACAATGCCTTTGATTTGATATCTGTCTAGGACTTCAGAAAGAAATTCCCAAGAAACTGTGAGACTACAATGCTGGTCTGTATTAAATCTGGTAGGTAAGAACATGAACAGGAAGCCTAGGCCTATTTTTCAATCCAGTGACACTGAGATAGAGTTCTCATACCTTCTGGCTAGCGTCTGGCCTTTACCCAAAATCTAGGTGCAAGCCACACTGTGCTCATTTAAATCATCATCTGGCCTAAGCTTCAGCATGAAGACAATAAGTGTGTAAGCCTTGCAGGGACAAAATTAAAGGGACAAAATGTGTAGGCAGTCATCAGACAATTTTTTTTCTGCCAAAAACAAGTGTGTCCCTTTCTTTTAGGCACAAAGGGAAAGGGACCAAATGATGCAAGTGGCAGAGTGGAAGAAGCAAGGATAGGGTGCATTGTGAAGGTGCAAGATGAGATGACAGAGGAAGGGAGACCAATCCGTGTAAGTGATGGAGTGGAAGAAACAAGGGAAGACTACATTGTGTGAGCATGAGGTAACATGAGGGAGGGAGTAGGAGGGATGGGGAAGTAAAAGATGCAAGTGACAGAGAGAGAGAGAAACAAGAGACAGCATTGCAATGGTGTAAGGTATGAGGAGGAGAGAGTAGGAAGAGAGGGGGTGAGCAGTGTAAGCGACTGAGCTGAAAAAGCAAGGGACAGATGTATTGTGAGGGCATGAGGTGAAGTAAATTAATGAGTAGCATAGGATACAGTGGCTCAGTGGTTAAGATGCTGACTCTGATATTTGCAAGATTGGGAGACTATGTGATGGAGTGAGTTCTCATCACTAGTCCCAACTTCTGCCCATCTAGCAGTTCAAGAGCATGTAAAAAAGCACACAGATAAATAGGCACTACTTCAGTGGGAAGGTAACAGCATTCTGTGAAGTCATGCTGGCCACATGATCACAGAGTCAACTTTGATAATACTGGCTCTTTGGCTTAGTAATTGGGATGAGCACCTCCCCTTGCAGTTGGCTACGACTTGGCAACTTTGTCAAAGGGGAAACCTTTACCTCTATGGAAGGAAGGGTAAGTAGTGTGGCAGAGTGAAAGGAGTAAGGCGGCACACTGCAAGAGCTGTAGGTAAAGTGAAGAAGTGAGGTAGGAGAGAATATCGTCCAAAATTAATGTACTGAATTTGCATTAGAAATCAGAAAATTTGAGCAAATTGTACATTATGGAAATCAGATGCCCACATTTGAAGAAGTGGAATATGGTGGTCATACACTGAGATAATAGGAATTGTATTCAGAAATTTTCTCACTGATTTCTGACAGAGCAGGCTGAATACTTCAGGTTTCCAGAAGATGGAACGAAGACATGTAAAGTCGTGTCAATCAGATTTTTTTTCCTGCAGTGTGGCAATATTCCTAGTCTCACCAAGGTCAGGTGTAATTGAACCATCTGAGCTATGGAAGGCAGCAAGATCTTATCTGGCAAAACTTTCATGTTCCAAAGATATGCCTGACCCAGTCCTTGTCTTGCTGTGTTGGTCTTGAGGTCATCTTGAGGGGTATGTATGTGTGAGTGCCTAGTGTGCACTGAGCAGACAGTCAGCATATTTTGGTTCTCTTTATACATATTTTAAAAGCTTTCACATAATACTTGGCTATTTCTAATGCATGTGCTTTGGTTCCCTATGCTATCCTGTAATATTTTATTGGATGCCTTCTCTGATCTCACACTTTGATTGCTGTTGGAAAACCATTGGGAGATTGATCTCACATCTCTCCTGCTGTATCTTTTGGCTTCTTTCCCTTTTTCCAATATTCTTGTTTAGCTGTTTAGTATCGTTTGTGTATAGTAGATATGTCATATTTTCCCTCCCTCCTCTTTTATCACAGGACTGCAGGGTCAGATCACCTCCTTCAGTTCTAGCTTAGCACAAAGATGAAAGCCAGAGCAAACTCCTGTACAAGGGCTGCCTATCTGTGGGCACACAGGAAGACTATTTAATGAGGAAATAACCTCTTCCCCCTTGCCCTGGTTGATGTGGCTACAGAGGATCTCCATTTAAGAACAGACGAACAACTTTCCTAGGATAGACATTTCTTTTCCTTGACCTTGTCATGTTCTGACTAGACTTGAGCTGGAATTTAAAAGAAAACTTTTATCTGAGTCGTTTCTGAGATTTTCTTTAGCTCACATATCTAGAAAAAAAAGAGATCCACTTTGAGAAATTCCCTGCAACTCATTTCTCTGCTCTTTTCCCTTCTATCACCATAGCGCCCTAGAACTAAACTTTGCCTTGGTCAAAATGATCACCAGGCTACCATCATATTTTCTGATGCTTGCAGAACCACTAGCAGCCAAACCTTAAGGAGAGAAAGAAAAAAGCTGAAAGATTTCTCTTTATGTAGAAATTTTTTGAATTGCCCCCTTCAGTTTCATTGTCCACAAAATGTAAGGGGGGATTTCTAGAGCCTTTTAGTACACAGCTCTAATTCTAATAAGATGCTAGCAAAGGTTTTGGATGACAAAAACTCAATGCAGTATGCAGTGGTTTAACTATGTCGGGGGAGGGGGGGCACAATGAGTTCAATCCCCCATAAAAATTCTCCCCTTCTCCCAAAATATTTGACATTTTTGCCCATTCCACACATTTGTAGTGTTGCAGATAAAGAGGCAGTGAAAAGTGATTCACATCCAAACTATTGTATCTTTTGTGTTCACATTCTGTTGGTAACTTTGCCTGCTCCTTTTCTTTGGATGCCTAAACTGTATTGTTTGGTGTGTGTTTTTTTAATTCAATTAACACAGAAATAAAACAACATAAAAGGTAAAATTAGAAATATCAAACAAAATTAACCCAACTACAACTAACTCCCACTACTAACTACGTACAGCTACAACTTAATACAAATCACAAACATAGATAGAGAAAAATTGGGGCTAAACAGAGAGGCAAAAAGAGGTGATTTCAGGCTGGCTTGAAGGTGTGGCATTTAGATGACACATGCCTTGAAGCTAGCAGAAAAGTGCCCTTATGCAAAGAAAAGCCATTTCAAAAAGAAGCAGCTTTTCCTCACTTCTTCCTGGCTTGAAGCCATGTCATGTGGTCATGACATGAGCACTACAGCTGTCTTGGGAGCTGGTGGTGTGGTTGGTGGGGTTTCAATGTGGCTTCAGAAAAGGCAGCTTCCGGCCACTTTTTCCTGCCCGTTTCATTCCATAACTTACCATCTAATGATTATAATTGCTGAATATTTCTACTTCCTCTAAGTCAAAATAAAATAACTTGTGTCTGTATAATTATTATTATTATTAGTCAGCACATCTATATAACATGTGAATCTTTGTTGTTGAGGCCTTGAGTCAATCTCGGCTCATGGTGCTCCTGTGGATGAGATGTCTCCAAGACTCCCTGTCCTCAACCACTCTGCTCAATTCCTGAAAATTCATACCCATGACCTCTTTTATAGAGTCCATCCATTTAACATGAGACCTTCCTCTCTTTCTGCTTTCCTCCACCTTTTATAGCATTATTGGGTTTTTTTTCCTAGTGAGTAGTGCTTTCTCATGATATGGCAGAAGTATTAAAGCCTCAGTTTAATTATTTTGGCCTCTAGGGAGATTTCTGGCTTGATCTGTTCAAGGACTTATTTGTTTGTCTTTTTGGCTGTCCAGGAGTCCTTTGCACCCCTTTCCAACACCACCTCTCAAATGAATTGATTTTCTTCCTATCTGTTTTCTTAACTGTCCAGCTCTAAGAACCCTACATGATAGTAGGGAATACAGTGACTTGTATGCTTCTAACTTTTGTGTTCAATTGTGTATCTTCGCTCTTTATGTTCTTCTCTAATTCTTTCATAGCTGTCATCCCCATTCTTAGTCTTCTTTCTTTCTTTCTTTCTTTCTTTTTCTTTCTTTGGCCCTCAAAGCTCCGAAAAGGGATAAAATATTTCACCATTAAATGTAAAGAGGAGGGGCATCACTCCAGAGAATAAGATGCATCCCTCACTCCTTATTTTAACTAACTCAATTTTGAACAAACAAACAAACAAACAAACAAATTATCCATTCTGTTTTGTGGTCATCTCCACTATCATTTGGAGGTTTTTAGCAACTTACCAGACATTTTGCCTATCCTTGCCTCCTAGAAATGAAATGGCACTGCAGATCATCAAGAATAATTTCACTACTGTCACAGTATTTTTTAAAAAAGGGGCCTGGGGTAAGAATGGGCCTTTGCCAGCTGATGAATGATGCTGTTTTCTGATGTTTGGCATGATTGGTTCCTGGTCCCCATCAAATAAGAATGCCCTTGAAGTAGTGCATTAAAGTTTCACACACCATTTTCATCCCAAAGTAAGCTAACATGAAGGGGATGTAGATAGATTTCAGTATAAAAACATTATTTAAAAGGTGTCCTTAGGGCATTGTGCATGATAAGGTTGTTTTTGTTTTTTTTAACATCTGAGGGTAAACGTAAGTTTAATTTACTGATTATCTGCCCTTTAAAAGGAAATATGTTCCATTGTTTTGTCCTAAAATTCCCCTTTTCTACTTTCAGCGTATTTCTCCCCTTCCCTTCTGATCAACTAATAAGATGCTGAACCCATTTCCTGCAGTCTCAGAAAATCATTTTTCCCTTTCACAGATACTATCACTCTTACAATAACTTCCAGTTCCAATATTTTACTATGTTCCATCTATCAGCGTAAGACGCATTTATGTCATTCTTATCCATTGCACACATTTGGTTTGTCCTTCTCTCTCATTATGTCCCTATCCCACTAAATGATTTACATTGCTGCCTACTTTATTACATTGTAGAGAAGAGTGATGCTGAAACCAGAACTTATATTACAATGTGATAAAATTAATTTCCATGGAGAAAGCCACTTTTGTACTATTCAAGTGATAATCTTGGAGTGTGTGTATGTGTGAGAGACAGATTCTTATTGGCTAAGAACTGCTTGGACTCTTCTGTGTTGAGTTAAATTATTTGAGTACAGTTATTATTTTGATACTTTAGAAGGCTCTCAATTGAGGTTCATCCCTTTGTACTTAAAAGAAAATTATATTTGGGGAAGCTTCAGAATGGAGTTTCTTTAAGGGCTATTTTGGTCCATCATTAAACACTGCTGGCAGGAAAGGGCAGATGGGGTGAAAGATTAAGTTGTTTTAATGACTGCATAATGCAACTATGTAGATATGTCAAGGAAGTGAAAGGATCTGTCTAAATGGGAGCTATGTGTGGATGGATGGTTAAAATATGGGTGTGAGGATGGAATCATGTGGGTAGTGGGCTATGAAGACTTGTGGATGTGTTTTTACTGAATGTTGGCTTTGGCCAACAGTCACAGATTCAAGTCACAGAAGGCTATCCTGTGCTCTGGTGCAGTGGTAGGACTCTTCTGATGCTCTTACCCCATAATTTCTTGCAGAAAAAAATCCTCTGCAGCTTATAATTTATCAGAGAATAGCCATCCAGTCCATATCTACAAACAGAAAGAGAGAGAGAGGTAGGAGGGAGAGAAGCTCACAACTACTTAAGAGGGTCTCTTAAAATTGCCCATTATCCCATCACGTTTCTATCTTCAAAATAAAATCAGAGCAAGTGCACTGGTTTATTTAAAAGCAACCCTCTGGTGCTAATTTGTTGTTTACCTCCAGAAGATTAACACCCGCTGAGGCACCTTTTCATTACAAAATGGCTCACAGAGACCAGGCTTCATTTTAGCCATTGTTTTGTAGCCTTTATTGTGTGTACTCCCCTGCATGAGATGACTGGAAGCCTAGCTCACCTTTGAACAAGAATTGGTAGGCTCCATGGGCTGTCTTCAATCAATAACTCTTTTTTCACCCAAATGGAATTGGTTAATTTCTTATGGAGTTGTCAAGGAAACACTGAATGAGAAGCCCGTTAGCCTGTCAAATAATGAGGGGTTATTAACTATTTATAAGAAAAGAGGGGGGAGAGAGAGAAATAGGTATTACAAATGGAAAGAGCTGCATTACTTGAAGTAGTTCCACTGTATGGGAAACTGATGTCTATCCAAAATACAGGTGAATAATGAATACAAAAAAGTTGTGTTACAGTCCTCAGTAGCTCTAGAGTGAGAAGTTGGTTGCTCAAAGTTATGCTCAAAGAGTTTTCAAAGCAGCAGAGGGTTTGTAAAATACAAGATTAGTCTCTGGAACTCAGAGTCTGAAAATAAAATCACAGTTCATCATGCCCAAAGGTTGACAAAGGAGTTGGGTTGTACGAGGAATCTGCTTGGATAAAACTCTCTCTAGCTTTGCTCAGTTTGTGTTGTCCATGGGTCAGATGAAATTATGTTTCCGAATCTTCAACTTGATAGACTGCTGTACAGATATTGGGGGGGGGGGGGTGGAGGGGACTATGCATTTTAAAAATGTAGGTAGAATGATATGTACAAATGCAGATGTTTGCAAAATACTGGTTTAAAACAGCAGTGTGTGTGTGTGTGTGTGTGTGTGTGTGTTTAGCAATCTGTACAATTTAAAATATGCATTCAAACATACCCGTATGGGGTAGGGGGAGAAGCAAGTAAGGACCAGGCATGGAGGTGACAGAGGGAGGTAGTCCAGAAATGCAGCCTATTTGATGCAGACACCTGAAAATGAATGGTCAGCTTGCATTCATACACAAGAAGACAGATGAATGCTTCCCTGTGAATCAGGATGTTTTTCTATATCAGCCACCGTTAGAAACAAAGCTTTGAGCTTAGTAGCAAGCCAAAAGAGCTGTATGAGTGTATGTGTCTGCAGTGTTGCCTGGGGACCAGTCTTACTGGGCATATGTTGAGTTGTTATTGTCAGAACAGATGAACTCAGCATGTGGTCTGAGCTTCTGAATGGCTGAAAGTTCAGCCTAGCCCTAACAGTACATTAGAGAGAACACCCCAAGGGGGAAAAAGAGCAAAACTAAGGGTTGGAGAAGATTTTTTTCCCTTTTCTTTTTATGAATTGTTGAATGTGAAGAATTATCAAACCCTGAAGGACTTAAAAATGATAAAATGCTGCCTTTCATATCTGCAACATTGAACAAATAATAATTTGTGTTTCTTTGTTGATATATGCCACCATGGATTTCATCATACCATGCTGTTAAGATGCCATAACAATGTTAGTGTACGAAATGCAAACAGTCACAAAAAGGACTGTCCCCAACTGCAAACAGTCTAGGAAACAGTCTGAGGAATTGGAGCTGCAATATCCCAGGGCTCACAAAAGTTGGTGCTGGTATATCCCAGGGCTTTCTCTTCTGCACACCAACTTTCATAACCAGTACTTCCTACCACACCTAACACACTGGCTGACATTATGTTCATACTTACACATCTGTAAGTTCCTTTATGGCAGTGGTTCAACATTTTTGTCTGATGGGCAATATCCATTTTTAGTTCAATGTCGCAGAAGCAAAGTTGTGCATCTACTGCCATTTGGCATGTGTTGTGCATGCAAATGTGAATTGTGTGCTGTACATTGTGCATTGTCAATGTATGTGTGCATTCTTCATTTCACATTTGGTCATACATTCACAGTGGCACCATGTCACCATTCACTAATGAAGTGGTTTTGCACAAATCTCATAACTCCGTGAGTGTAGAGTAGGGATGGGAAGAATACTTAGTGGGAGGGAGAAATGAGTTCTTGAGAAGTATAAAATTGAAGTGAGGAGAACACTGTCCACTGTTACAAATATTCTTACAAGTCCTGTTTCAGTCTTTTGTGAGGAGAAGTATAACCCATTCCCCAGAGACTCACCATTTTCTTGACTGTGGTCATGTAGTGGCAGAAGGAGGGGCAGCCAAAGATTCATTGGCTGTGTTCTGATAGCTGGACAGAACAACAACAACAACATCCCCTGGGACCTCTTTAGGAGACTGTGCACCAGCTAGCAGAACATAACCAAATGTCTCTTGACTGTCCCATCCCTTTCCAAGTGCCCAACTATGTCAGGAGGGTGAAAAATGGTAAGTCTTTGGTCATTACTTTCTTTCCACTCTATGGAAGTATATGAAAAGTGCAAAATTTTAGAAGACAAAAAACAGTGAGCAAAAATTATTATTCCATGAAGGAACAATAACAACAAATCACACCCCTAGTATAAAGCTATGCTCAGGCTCTTTGAACTGGGATGTCAGCCCAGGCTTGATTCAGAGTTTCCCCATAAGCACTGAGTATACTCATATGTAAATCTAGACATTTTAGTCAAAAGGATTGACTCCCAAAAACATGGGTTGACGTATTCATGGGCTGACTCTTATCAAAATAGGAACCAAATCCTTCTCTTAGCAGAGTGGCAAATGTTGAGAGTATAGATCAACTTAAAAGAAGCAATGCCCCCCTCCCTTTCCACCATTGTACCATTCTGGCCTTTTTGAATATTCAGATGGTTAAAATAGCTTTGGCATCTTATTTCCTTTCCTTCAGCCTTTACATCCTGTGCTGCATGCCAAGTTTGGCCCTCGACTCATATACAGGTTATATAAAAATCCATAATTTGCCCCCCAAAACCTGCGCTAGACTTATACATGAGATTGACTTACACGTGAGTATATAAAATAATACAATGGTCCTTGTGAAAGAAGAGGGAAGGAATTTTCACTGATGCAGTGGTGCATTACTTTCCTGCCCCTATCCCCTTCCAATGAATTTTTGCATTGTAAGATTGGACCTTTCCTCCAGCTCTTCCTCCATTGGCTAATTCTACAAATGGAAAGAACCTTTCTTTTTGTGGAAAGACATATCTGGATGTAACCCATAATATACTCCTACATTAACTCTAGAAATATGACAAACAAGAATTTAGTGTACTCCAGCCTTCCAGTATTTGATGCCATTCTGAAGTTCTGGATCGAAACTCCCATCAGGCCCAGTTAGTATGGCTATTAGTAACAGATTGTGGAAGATGAAGTCCCAAAAATTCAAAGGGTGGCATACTGAGGTATCAGTATACTTCTCTTGCTTACCTTTCTTCCTATCCTCTTCCAACACTTCTTTCTATTACTGTAGATGATTAGTTTTACATGTTGATATCAGAACAATATGAAATCTTTGAAATGTTTCTGGTATGTGAAAAATAAAAAGTAAATGTATGGCATATGGCCAATCTTAATGGACCTTTTAATTAATAAATCCATCAGTCTTGCCATTTTACAATAAATGCAATTGTCTCATGGCCTTGGATCTGAAAACATAATGAAAAGCTGAAGAACATTAGACAGAAATCAATGAACAATCTCTTAGAGTTTAACACTTACATGTAACAACATTTCAGTTTCATAACAGAGGAGAGATATTGGTGTAAAAAAAAAAGCCTTTTAAAAGATGACAATACAGTTTTTAGTTGCCATTCTAGTGCTAAAAATGGCCAAACCTTGAACATCTTGGAGAATCGGGCTCAGGAACAAGCATGATCTTTTCATCATATCTAAGGTGTCTCTGATATGCACATTTCGTGTTTGTCACACTTCTATAGATGGTGTAGATGTATGTTATGGACTGAATCTAACTCTGCTGTTCCACGTAAAGAATGCCTCCTTGCACTGATAACTGAAGGATAACTGAAGGACTTACCCTTCTTTCATAAGGAATATCCTTTTACTTATGCAAACTTTGAATTAAGCAATTGGTGGAGATACCAGTTCAAAGCTCCACCATGCTCCACCATGCTAAGTGGAGAGGGAGATGTAAGGCCCACTCTCCATCTTAACTTCTACCATTCTGGCCTCATACTCCACCATGCCCAGCCCAGAGACAAATGAAAGGCCCTCCCTCCATTCCAAGTATCACTGCCCTGTCCTTGAAGGTAAAGAAGAACCAGCAGCAATTCCCTTCCCCACTGCCGTTCCCTTCCCCTTTTGTGTCAAGTCTTTTTAGACTGTAAGTCTGAGGGCAGGGAACTATCAAATTAACAATCTGTAAAATGTCCTGAGAGCCTTTGTGGATGAAGAATGGGATATAAATACTTTAAAGAAATAAAATAAAATAAAATAAAATAAAATAAAATAAAGAGACTGAGTATAACTTTATGCTAGGGATGTGATTCATTCAATTTGCTCCTAAGGGGAAGAACAAATCATTCATTCCTGTTGATGGAATTAGCCTAGTGACAACAGTCTGACAAAAATACAGTCCCTTGCTCCACAGATGCAAGGCTTCAAAAAGAGCTTGTAACAGAGGTTCATCTTCTGGTTGTCATGGCTTCAGTATATTTTTGTCTTCCTAATGGAATTCAAATTTTATCTCCTAGACATTGCAATGCTTTCTTCCCAGTGCCACAAGGCCAGAAGGAGGAGGGCCTGTTTACAAACATATTGCTCCAAGCTATCTCAACACAGAACAACATACAGTCGGCCCTCCTTACACACACATTTTTTTATACATATATACATGGATTCAAGCATCCACGGCTTGAAAATGTTCCAAAAAGTATAAATTTCAAATAGCAAATTTTGATTTTCCATTTTATATAAGGGATACCATTTTACTATGCCGTTGTATCTAATGGGACTTGAGGATCCACAGATTTTTTTATCCACAGGAGTTTCTGGAACCAAACCCCAGTGGATAACAAGGGCCCACTGTACCAATAACACCTTGACAAAATGCAAGACTGTGACTAACATAATCATTTTTAAAAATATTTTTTTTTACTCCTGTATGATTTTTAACACCTTTGCCTGATGAAAAAACAGTGGAACTTCAATAGCTTGCATCATGTATTTTGTGCATTTTGGTCGATGCAATAAAGATATCACCTATTTATGGACTTTGGATGTTATTGTACTAGGCTACATGGCCACTGTGTCTATCCCTGAATATGTCACATGTTGGTGGGAAGGGATGAAAATATCATCCTCCTTCTGCCCTGATAAGAAGCTGAAAAGACCTCCTCCACCCAATCCAGCAGCTGGTTCTTAAGGTGTGCTGTGGTGACATCTACATAGATATTACTGAATATAGATCCATTGTCAATCCAATGCTAATCTAGGTTATGAGTCTGTAACTGCAATACTGAATACTCGCCTTTTTCTTTTTTACCTTGAACTTTGTTCAGTTATACCTGAAGTTGTTCCTACTACTCTGCAAATTTAGTCATTCTGGTTCCATTTGGGTATGTGGGGTTTTTGTGAGGGGGGCATAGATATGGCTGCCACTATAAAGTATTGTGATTGCTGGCATTTTTGCTCCTGTTGGGTGAAGATTACTGTCCCTGCATGGTTGTTGTTTATTTGGGAGGGGGGGTATTTGTCCTCTTTTCACATGTGCAGGTTCAGAAGCAAGAAACTTCTGGTCTCAGAAATAATAAAAACTTAATTTTAAAGTTTAAAAATAGTTAAAAGGGGAGGCAAATGTCAGTGGTTCAAGGTAGGCCCACATTCAAAGGGACTGGCCCTAACTCTTTATGGGAGGAGGGTTTTTTTAGATTAGGGCAGTTTGTATTCTGAACTCCCCCAGTTCTTAATTTGCTTTCCCTATGATATTAATTTAAGGATAAGGATGGATTTAGGATTTGTATGGAGTGGAAGAAACAGGGTTAAAAAAAATGAAATTTATGGTGTTCAAGCACTGTGTGGATTTATGCTTTGCAGCTGAACACTTTGTACTTTCCTTTCAATATTAGCCACACGCCTTCTATTTCTGTTGAACGAAATTAAGGTTCTCCATAGGTGGTGTCCTCAGCATAGAGATTGCCACATTATTACTGCATTATAGAAGCATAAAGAAACCATGATGCAGTGCCCTGAACAAGCATAACAGTTTATTTTCTTTTTACAAAGACAACATTGACTGTACAGCAGCACCTCACTCCCTTAGACAAACCGAAAATGGATATTGGAGTTTGTGTTTACCAAAGCAGATAAATGTGATTATCTTATGGGACAATGTCATGCTCCAGTGGTACAATATGGAACATCATGTTAGCTCATGCATGCTGTGTCATGCTCTGAAATAGAATTAGGTGTTCATAACTATCTGAAGCCAAGCACTAAGCAAAGCAATATTTCGGAAGCACTTTTAGATGAAGGTAAAGAAAAAGGGATTTCCAAACATCCTATTCTTGAGACAAACTCGCAAACTCAAATCACAAACTAATCCAGCCTTCTCTGTGTGTACTTGCAACAAATCAAAAGCAGAGAAAGGAAGGTAAATTAATTTGCAAACTACTGGAAAATGTATTCAACTGAAAAGGAATATTAGGTATGTTTTTCCCACCATAAATATGCCTTCTTGAGGAACAAAATTGTGTGTGTGTGTGTGTGTGTGCACATGTGCACACATGCATATGTATACACACACACACACACACACACTAATCCAATACTTTCCAAAGTCAAATAGTGGTGCTTCTGAATTTCAGACTTTTTGAAATCTGGTATCAGCAGACCTGATCCACCCTTTCTAGACCAATGAGTAGATTGAAATAGTTACCCACCAGCCTTCACATTCAAAAACTACTTTTAAAATGTATATTTTTCTATTTGCTGCTTTCTTGTTACTGGTTTATGTTTTCAACAGGTCCTAATTGTGTGATAATTTAAATATACATTTTATCTACACATAAAACTCAATCAATGGACTTCCCTACATTTTCCTGCCCACAGCAGTTAAATTATCATCAGCATCATACCTTTTACCATTTGAGACTCAAGGGAACTTGCAAAATTTAAAACACATACAGCCAAAAAATGTGTTTGTTTGTTTGTTGTTTATTGCTGTGAAGTCAACTTATGCTGACCCTATGAAAGAGATACCTCCAAGTCCTCATATCATCTATTTACCACCCTACTCAGTTCTTGGAGACTCAGAGCTGTGACTTTCTTCATTGACTCTATCAACCTGTAATGTGGTCTTCCACTTTATAGCATATAAAAGTTATAATTGAACTATAAACAAAATACAAAGCAGTTAAAACTATAAGCATGAAAAAGAAGAATAACCAATATAAACAACACAGTACATGGAAATCTTTTTGTCCCTGAGCAGTTAGTGCTCAAGGCTTGCCAAAGAAAATTTATTCACCTACAAACATAAGGATACCAAAGAGGGAGCCAAGTTAATCTATCCAGGATGGAAGCCACCAAGCAGGACCTATCCGATATTGTTACCGGAGGGAGGCAGAGAGAAGGGAGGGAGGCAGAGAGAAGGGCCCACTCAGACTGTCTCAGGATCTCATCCTCATATGGGCTTAAATATATATATATATATATATATATATATATATATCTGGACCTGTTGTAGGTCATAAACCTGTTGTAGGTCATAAACCTGCACTTTCAGTTGTGCCCAGAACAGCCACCAAGGGTTCCAGAGGCAGGACGGAAGGATACCATGATCAATGGTACTAAAAAGAATAGAAGGTTCCTTTTTTTCAGATGACACCAAATTAGGAGTAGTGAATACATCAGAGGACAGGATCAAAATTCAAAATGACCTTAATATATTAGAAAGCTGGGCCAAAACTTACAAAATGAATTTCAACAGGGAAAAATGTAAGGTACTACACTTAGGGCAAACAAATAAACAAACATTGAAATCCACAGATTTAGGATGGGGGACACCTGGCCTGACAAAAGTAGATATGAAAGGGATCTAGGAATCCAAGTAGACCACAAGTTGAACATGAGTCAGCAGCTAAAAAGGCCAATGTGATTCTAGGCTGCATCAATAGAAGTATAACATCAAGGGATAGAATCATAGAATCATAGAAATTTAGAGTTGGAAGAGACCACAAGGGCCATCCAGTCCAACCCCCTGCCGTGCAGGAACTCCCAATCAAAGCATACCCGACAGATGGCCATCCAGCCTCTGTTTAAAAACCTCCAAGGAAGGAGACCCCACCACCCTCCGAGGGAGTGTGTTCCACTGTCGAACAGCTCTTACTGTGAGGAAGTTCCTCCTAATGTTGAGGTGGAATCTTTTTTCCTGCAGTTTGCATCCATTGTTCAGAGTCCTGTTCTCTGGAGCAGCAGAAAACAAGCTTGCTCCCTCCTCAATGTGACATCCCTTCAAGTATTTAAACAGGGCAATCATATCACCTCTTAACCTTCTCTTCTCCAGGCTAAACATCCCCAGCTCCTTAAGGCGTTCTTCATAGGGCAAGGTTTCCAGACCCTTCACCATTTTAGTCGCCTTCCTTTGGACCCGCTCCAGTTTTTCCACATCCTTTTTGAATTGTGGTGCCCAGAACTGGACACAGTATTCCAGGTGGGGCCAGACCAATGCAGAATAGAGTGGCACTATTACTTTCCTTGGATAGGTATGACTCTATTCTGAATAGGTACCACTTTATTTTGCTTTGGTCAGGCATCACCCAGAATACTGCATCCTATTCTGGGCACCACAATTTGAAAAGAATATTGACAAGCTGGAGCATGTCCAGAGGAGGGCAACCAAAATGGCAAAAGGTCTGGAAGCTATGCCTTATGAGGAGCAAATTGGGAAGCTGGGTATGTTTAGCCTGGAGAAGAGAAAGTTAAGATATATGATATCACTGTTTAAATATTTGAAGGGATGTTGAAGTCAGAGCAAGCTTGTTTTCTGCTGCTCTTGTTTTCCGCTGCTTCACAAGTCAGGTGAATGCGACGGTCAGGAGCGCTTGTTACCAGCTTCGGCTGATACGCCAGCTGCGCCCTTTCCTGGAGAGGAGGGATCTGGAAACTGTGATACACGCGCTGGTAACCTCACGTTTGGACTACTGCAATGCACTCTACATGGGGCTACCCTTGTGCCTAACCCGGAAACTACAAATGGTCCAAAATATGGCAGCCAGGCTTCTGGCTGGAACATCCAGGAGAGAGCATATCACTCCTGTGCTAAAAGCCCTCCACTGGCTGCCGATCAGTTTCCGGGCACAGTACAAGATGTTGGTTTTAACCTTTAAAGCCCGTCATGGCTTGGGCCCATCTTATCTAAGGGACCGCCTCCTCCCATATGAACCCCCCCCCCACCGCACACTCCGGTCCTCTGGGAGGAACCTGCTTCAACCCATGAAGACCAAGCTGGTACAGACCTCCCAGAGGGCTTTTTCGGCTGTCGCCCCCAAGTTGTGGAATGACCTGCCGGACGAGATGCGTCTCATTCCATCTTTAGAAGGCTTTAAAAGAGCCCTAAAGACGCATCTCTTCCGGCAAGCCTTCCCAGAGAATATGAATATCCCCAGCTCCATACCTAGGTTTTAAGGGCTTTTTAAATCTTTTCCTGCATTTTTCCCCATACAACCTAAGCTGGGTCCACTCCCTACTATTGAGTGTTGCTATTTTAATCTATTATGTTTTAACTCTACTGTGATTTAATTCTTTTTTAAGGGAGGGTGGTAAGGTTAAGGAAGGGGTATTTTAACTTGATATTGTTTTAACCTCTGCTGTACTCCGCCCCGATTGCTTGTTCAGAGGGGCGGAATAGAAATAATAATAATAATAATAATAATAATAATAATAATAATTATCTAGAGAATACAGCCCAGAGCAATGGATGTAAGCTACAGGAAAAGAGACTCCACCTCACCAGATCTTCCTCCTGACAGTTGTCAGGTGAATTTGCTCTGGTTTATATCTAAACTTTAAAGGACCAATCCAACATGCTAGATGCTGTCCCCACTATATGTTTGGAAACTTTGGATAGCTCTCTTCAAGTTATGCAGAGTGGATCCATGGTCCAGCATTCCATTAACATGGGATACTCAACCAACCATTCTCATTCTCATTCTCTCCCCCATCCCCACACCAGCACCAGCAAATGCCTGGTGTTTCTTCCACAAACCATGAAGCTTAACTTCAAAGTTCAAGACCTCCCCCCCAAAAAAACCCCTTATATTGTTTGTTGACCTTTTAGTATTCATTCTTCAATGAACAAAGAAACCTTTGTGAGAGGGTAGTATAGGTGTCAGGGTTGTTTTTTTTTAAAATGTTCATCAAAAACTTGTTGTAATTTCAGGAAGAGAGCAAAATCTCACTGTTAGAAGCAACCACAGCAATTCCTTTTTGTTAGCAGTAATAGCTGTGGGAAAAGTCAGAGAAGACAAAGCAGCCACACTCACCAATGTCACTGCGCCAATACCAGTGTGGGAATATAATTTGATTTCTGACTGTGAAGTGACAGGTACTGCACATAACTGTAATTTTAATATTAGTGCACAAATAACACACTAGACACATTCAGCATTTATATTTTCACCTACTGTAGAGAATGGAAAGCCAATTTCCATGTGTGATTTTAATGTGCAGTGAAGCACATGTCCAAAAGAATACGAAGCACTGACTAATAGGGAATTCAGGACCTTTGGAGGTTTTTTTTTTGGGGGGGGGGGGTAGTATTTGTTTTAGAAAACACATACCAAGAGATAGCAAGAGTATCTGTGCACTGTGACACCCTTCCAAACTGTTGTCTGCTAGATCATCATCTTGTTGTTTTTTGTTTGGTTTGCAAGCTGGCCCCCTGAAGCCTAAATGCAATGGCACATCTCATCTGGAGTAGGCCCACTGAATCAATGTGATTTACATAATTATTGCTGTACCATCCAGTAATTTATTCAATGGGTTTACTATAACTGGGACTAGCACTTGGATTTAGGGCCAAACTGTTCCATAGTAAGCATAATATAGGTAGAATCTGGTTTGTAGCTTATGCAAGTATAAGTGTGCCTTATACACATGCATGTATGTGTCTCTTTTTGGAAAGAACACAGGGAATTATTGTCTTGCCCTTTGGACCTTGCCAAAACCTTCCCCTTCCACAGCTGTTATGAAGGGAAAGTAAAATGATAGTGTGGTTCATCTAGAAATGCACCCTCATTGCTTTCCACCCTATGCACCCAGACTAGCTTTCACCTCTGCTTATACGGAACTGAACAAGTAGAGTGTTACACTTAACGTAGAATCCTTACCCATGACTACAGGTCCAAGTGCTGTCGAAGAGGAGATGGGAAACATTCTTCACCTCCAAAGTATGAGAAATAAATAAAAAGAAAGCATGTGTGTGTGTGTGTATAAATCTTGTCTATTCCGCAGTTATTACTGCAAGTATGCTTCAACTCACAACCGTTAACATTCTACAAAAATGTGAACCCAATGGATTTCATTAGAACTTCTTGCTGGCTAAGGATATATAGATATATAGAATTTCAACCCTTATCTCATTGCAAAGAACAGAATCCAATATAATAGCATCCTCCAACTCCAAATATGTTGGACTACAACTCCCATCACACACACAGCCAGCCAGCATCACCAATCTAGAGGGTAGTTTGTCGAAGCAGCAATATAACTGGAATTTCCATCCATGTTACAGATCCAACTCATTCAAGAAATCTAATTAGTGTTACCAATTGATGTCAGTGTTATTGAGAAGTTGTTCCTTTTCCCCTGAAGACATTATCATTCATGTACAAGTTAGTAATATATGAATACTGCTGTAGAACCACCAAGAAGAATATAGGTATTTAGCTTATCCTGATCTCCTGTACAATCGAATGATGCCTACCAACTTTGGGCAGCTTTGAAAGAGGATTGCACAGATTTATGTGTTTTCTGATAGCTACAGATGGCTATCGGTTACCCAGCCATCACTGGCTACCACTTCATTTGTAGACTCATTTCAAAGTGTCGTTAATGACCTAATTACTCCCCCCCCCCCCCCAAAAAAAATGGCTTAGGTCCAGACTGTCTAAAAGTTTGCATCATCCTCTATAAGCCTGTCTGGCTTTAAGATCCTTGGGGAAGGACTTTCTATTGATCCTATTATTTCCATAGACACAGATAGGGAGAACAAGAGTCTTTGCCAGTTGATGATCCCACTTCCCTTCCACAGAAGGCTAGTCTGGCTTTTTCCTCTGCTATTGTTAACAAATCCAGTGTACCTGAATCTTTGTATGTTCATATTTTTATATTTGGAGCTAGGGATGTTCTTAAAAGGTCATGATAACCTTTGGAAAACCAGGTGAATTTCCTATGGGAATGATATGTAGACCCATACACATATGAAAGTAATGCTAAGACAAAAGCTGAATGGGTTTGTTGATTCCCCCCACCCCGGGCCAGGCTTTCTGCTTAAATTTTTCTACTTTTTTCACTAGAAACAAAAGGTGAAGGCAGTAAGCCAAAGCTTCCTTCCTATCCCCTGTTATGTTAACAGCCATGTTCCATATCCTGAGATTGTCATAAATCCAATTGCTGTTTTGTCACAAAGTAAAAGCCACTAGGCATTTTGGAATCACATTGTCAATTTCCTGGGAAGACCAATGGGTCTTTCTGCTTTATCACACTAGGGGGCAAACAGGATTTAAACGAGAGCCCAATCTTTATGATAGGACATTTCCTGTTTAACTCTTGTTTAAATCCTGTTTGCCCCCTAGTGTGATAAAGCAGTTTGTTACATTGAAAAATAGCACCTGGCACCCCTTAAATATTATATTAGATATAATATAATATTTATATCTCACATATAAATATTGGTCCCACTCCTAGCCTCCTCACACATTACTGGTTCTGAACACTCACTCTATTGGCCTCAGACCTCTTCTGAGCCCCATCTGCTTTCCATGCTCCCCTCTCCAGAACAGGCAAATATTACCCCTCTCTACACCCCTAAAATGCTGCTATACATCCACGTCAGTTAGTTCTGATTGGTGTGGCTGTTTGAATTACTATCATGTGTTTGCTTGCACTCTTGCATATTTCTAAATAAAAATCTTATTCACCCCAAGCATGAGTCCTCCACAGTTAGTACTGGTGTAAAACTTGATCCTCATGTTGCCCAACCTCTCTCAAATTTCTTTGAGCTAAATAAATTCTTCCCACATTTAAAACAGAAGATGACAAAGTTGATGACGACAAAGTTGATGACAAAGCCTCAGTCCCTCCCACCTTCTGGGGTAACACTTTTCACTAGCAGGCAAAGACCATTTCAATCACAGAACTTTAATGATTAATTGGTTACAGGGAGACTCTTTGTGGGCTTAATTTGTAACTGTTGAATTTTTACAATTATTTTATACTTTTAAAATGTAATGCTATTTTAATATGATATTTGTTCAATCATGTATTAAGTTGTTTACTATCAGGTTCTTAACCACTCTCATTTGGGACTTTTGTAAGTCACCTTGGATCCTATGCAATGAGGAAGATTGCATATAAATTGACAAATAAATAAGGATGGCTGTAAAGTGTGCCCTTGTATTTGTTGGGGTTTGGTTTTAGGACCGCCCCCCAGTAGATGCCAAAATTCATGGATGCTCAAATCTTATTAAATCTAACAGATAGTAAAATGGTGCCTCTTATATAAAATGGCAAAATCAAGGTTTGCTTTTTGGAATTTATATATATATATATATATATATATATTTTAAAAAAATTCAAATGGTGGATGGTTTAATCTGTGGATTTAATCTGTAGATCATACCAAATATTTCAACAGAATTTATTGTCAATATAAGGAAAAGATTTGAACCAATAGACTGGGAACCAGAAGAACTATGGTCAGAAACTAGGGACATAATAAAAGAAGAATGCAGACAGAAACTTACAGTAGTCAAAATGAAAGAGAAGAAACCCTGGATATTAGATAAAATGTTACACACAGTAAAAGAAAGAAAAGAAGCAAAGCAAAGGGGAGACAGAAACAATTTCACAACCATGAATGCTACGGTTACAAATGGTACAAGTAGATAAAGACAAATACTACAATGATCAATGCAGAGAGAAAGAGGACAACAATAAAAAGGGAAGAACAAAAGACCTATTCCAAAAGATCCAGAAAATCAAAGGGAAATTCAAATCAAGGACCGGGACACTCTATGTCCTTGACAATATGACAATAAAAATAACTCTATGACAATAAAAATAACATAATTCAAGATCAGGAAGAAATAAAAAGATGCTGGATGCAGTACACAGAAGAGCTATGTAAAAGGGATACCAAGGGATAACAAAATGAAGGACATATGGATCAAAGAGTCATATGAAGTTGAATCCCAAATTCTAAAAACAGAGGAGGAAGTTGCAGTTAGAGAAATGAGGAAAAATAAATCACTAGGAAGAGATGATATTCCAATCAAATTACTTCAATCCACACTAACAGAATCACACCAGATTGGAAACTATCAATATATATCCCCATCCACAAAAAAAGGGGTAGAAAAGACTGCAGGAACTATAGGACCATGGCTCTAATCTCTCATGCCAACAATATCATGCTCAAAATTCTGCAACATACATGGACTCCAAATATACATGGAGACAAAAATCCCAGAGGTGCAAGCAGGATTCAGGAAAGGAGGAGGCACTAGGGACCACATTGCAAACATATGGTGGCTAATGGACTGCACCAAGAAATTCCAAAAGAAGATCAGCATGTGCTTTATAGACTATAGCAAGGCCTTTGACTGCATAGGTAATGAAAGGCTATGGAACACCCTTAAAGACATGGGAGTGCCAACACATCTGATAGTCCTAATGAGAAATCTTTACCCGGGACAGGAGGCCACTGTTAGGACAGAACATGGAGAAACAGAATGGTTCCCAAATGGCAAAGGGGTCAGACAAAGCTGCATCTTCTCACCCTATCTGTTCAACTTATTAGCAGAACATATTATATGAAAAGCAAGAAGCAGATGAAAGGCCCTCCCTCTATCCCATCTGCCACTGTTGTGACCTCAGAGGGAGAGAAGAGGCAGTATCTGCTGGACTTAATCCCTTCCCACACTGCCTGTCCTCTTTTCTTGAGTATTGTGTTAAGGCACATAACAACAACTGTGTTCATCAGAATATGGGCAGCTACCAAGGCTGTTTTTGCAGGTTTCAGCCCCTGAAGTCTTCCCAGAAAAACCCTTTTCTGGCAGGCAAGCACAAGAAGGAAAGAGGGATGGAGGGAGGGAGGGAAGGAAGGAAAGAAGGAAGGAAGGAAATATTGTGTTTAATGGAAGCTTCCAGAAGCTTCCCTACGTAACATCAAAAATGTAAGCAAACATCTGGATACCTATGGATTTCTGGTTTTTAAAAACAATTTTGGTAATCCATGCAACCTCCGGTATGCACCAACTGAGAAAACTGGCCCCTGGAACTGTGAAGTTCCAGTGGCCATTAATCTCAATGATTAATCATGAATTTCACCATTAATTATTCATTTTAACTATTAACCAATGAAATATTGCAGCCCTACTGCAATGATGCTGTGTAGTTCTCAATGAAAGTCCTACCATGGGAAAACAACACACCATGCATGTGAGGAAAATGCCAACTGAGCTTTTAAAAATCCAGGGAGGTTTTGACATGAAGTGCACGTTCAATGTCTAGCATCAGCTTATATCACAACAAAAAGGATCTGACATGCAAGCACGTAACAAGATGAAATTTGGGTTGCAAGCTGGGCTGAATCACTCTGTTCAAGCAGGTGATTGATTGATTGATTGAATGATGTACATATGAATGTTGGCAAACCAGCATTGTCCTAGTTTTATAGTATTGCTTGTTTGGAGGTGAGATGTAACAAACACATGCAGAGAGATGGAATATCTACACAACATCTGCTTTTGTCTCCTCATTTAATCTTATTCATCGAGCCATCAGGTTACAGTTAGTCTCTTTAAACATCCAGCAATGTTGAACTGTTTTCCCACATCCTTACTTACCGTATATACTCAACTATAAGTCGACCTCATATATAAGTCGAGGGCAGGTTTGAGGGCAATAATTATGGATTTTGATATGACCCATGTATAAGTAGAGCGTAAAACTTAGGGGCATGTAATGAAGGATGTAAAGGATGAAGCAAAGGAAAATAATGCCAAAGAACTGAAAAAATTCCAGCAGACAACTGTTTGTGTGAATTCTAAAGGCTGGGTGGACAAGAGAGTAGAAGGGGCGACAGTTCTTCCAGGTTCCAGGTTAAACTCTTACCTTTCACCATCTCTCTCTCTCTCTCTCTCTCTCTATATATATATATATATATATGCACAGACACACATATAAACACACACAGACACACACACATATATGTAAAGATACGGTACTTACATTGGATAAGTCGATTCAGGATTTTTGGGTCAATTTTTTAAATTTCTAGTCTTAAAAATGAGTATATACAGTAGTTATAAAATAAGATATTTAATGAAGATTTTAAAAATGATTTTTATTCAGTATTCAATAACATGTGCATACATTTACACAAACACAAACCTAATTTCTCCCCTCCCCTCCCCTCCCCATCCCATTTTTAAAGATTTTAAAGTATGTATGTGTGTGTGTGTATATATATATATATATATATATATAATGCACTTTTTTGTGAATTCTTGTAAAACAGGACTGGAAATCAAGTAGACTTCCAGGTGTTGATGGCCTAGCTTTGGACTATGGATCTAAGGTGTATATTAAACATAAATGAATTTTGTATTTAGACTTGTATCCCAGCTCCAAGATATCTCATTATGCACATATATGCAAATTCAGGTATTTCAAAATCCAAAAAAATCCAAAATCCAAAACACTTCTGGTCCCAAAGATAATGGACATTCAACCTGTACTTTAACCCCCCCCCCCAAAAAAAAACCCCCAATGGTTTCCAGGAGAAGCCCCTAGGCAGAGTAAGGCAGATGACTAGGCAGCAGATTCTGCAAAATGGCATCAAAACGTTGGATGAAAAAGTGCCACAAAGCTCCTGTCTCCACTGCCTTGTGCCTGTTACTGTTAGGTGTGGTGGAAGATATCACCCCACCACTACTTGTGGAAGAAGGATTCACCTGCCACTGTCCATTCAGAATGGAGAGGGCACCTCCAGCAATGTTATTCATTCATGTTGAAAAAAGCTAAAAACTTTATTGATCACGGAATATGCTAATAAGCAGAAGTGGCTGGTGGCATCCATGTAAGAGGAAGGAGAGAAGGAAGGGAGGAAAGGAAGGGTGTTACTGAACAGCAGGGACATCCTCTCCAACTCCTTACACAGTTTGCTACAAAGAGAGGCAGAGAAATAATTATATTCCTGTTCATCTGCTTCACTTATGCATGAACTCCACAGAGGCTGATCTTTCTTCCTGGTGGGTTCTCTCACCCCCTCTGCCCCAGAGCAGGAGAATAATAATAATAATAATAATAATAATAATTTATAGCCCGCTCCTCTGTGCAAACAGTCAGAGCGGGTTACAACAAAATTAAAAAGTCACAAGCTAAAAACAATACAAATGACCAATTCACAACCTCCCACCCCTTAAAATTAAATTAAACTGGAATAAATTAAAACCAAGCAAATAGATTAAAACCATAGTACAGCATCATAAAGATTAGCCATTCCTTGGACAACACGGACTCTGGCATCGAAGGTATAGTATTGGGGACTTGGAGGGGGATCACAAAACCTAGGTTTGGAGCCAGGAAATTAAGGAGTTTCTGGAAAGGCCTGCCAGAAGAGATGCGTCTTTACAGCTTTTTTAAAGCTGTCAAGAGACGTAATAAGACACATCTCGTCTGGCAGGCCATTCCATAGCCTGGAAGCAGTAGCAGAAAAGGTCCTCTGAGGTCCGCGGCAGCCTAGTTTTCAAAGGCCGCAGCAGGTTCCTCCCAGAGGAACGAAGTGTGTGTGTGGGGGGATCATACGGGAAGAGGTGGTTCCTGAGATAAGATGGACCTAAACCATATAGGGCTATAAAGGTTAAAAACAACATCTTGTACTGTGCCCAGAAACTAATTAGCAGCCAGTGGACAGATTTGAGCACAGATGTTATGTGCTCTCTCCTAGATGTTCCAGTAAGAAGCCTGGCTGCCATATTTTGGACCAATTGAAATTTCTGAGTTAAGCACAAGGGTCCATGGGGTTTGGAACCTGCAAGGGCAAGGAAGTTTCTGTAATGGGGCAAAATGGGCTACAGATTAGCCTTTTACACCCCATTCATAGAAGGATGTGTGCGTACTTTCTGTGTACCTTTGCCACTAACAGCATAACACAATAATAATTGTGGAAATGTAAACTAAATATGGTACTATCCTTCATTATATCTACTATACCCTTTATTTTTCACAAGAGATATAATAATAGATAATCCCATGATTATTCTGCATTTCCTATCTTCCGGACTGACAACTGTCAGCACTGAATGAAAAATGTAAAAAGAACATAATTGTTCCCTGCTTCTGGACTCACAGAAAGACCTTGACAGAAGAGTTCAAGGTATTTGTTGCTAACCTTTTCAGAATTTGATGATCTTTCCACATGTAGCAAAAATCCTAAATATCTGATTTAATAAAGTTGTGATGTAGAGAAAGAGGGGAGAAAACAAGAGAAAAAGGGGAAATGTGTCTGAATTATTAGACTAAAAAAACAACAACAGACCTTCATGCCATTTGGAAAGAAACTGTTTCTGTATAACAAATGAACATAGCACATCAAAACAAAGTCATCCTTTAATAGAACAACAGGATCCAAAGGATGCATCTGAACTGGAAAAACAAAACACTCAAAGCAAGTCATCAATGTAAAAAGTACAGGAGTTGAACCTTTACAATATTTTTGTGTTGTATGAAGTCAAGCTATAATGAATGCAATGGTTTGCTTCCTTAAAAACAAATGGATGGAACCATGATGTCAAGATAATAAGAAACAATACACTCTGGAACAAATACATAGCTCAGTTTGAAGAACATTATATTATGATCCAAGGATTCCAGTAAACATTGTGTGAGCAGCCTTCTGTTGAACAATGGGACTTCCCTTGTTCTCTTCCCCATTGCTACCCCATATATTCCCACCCTTCCAAATTCACTCTGCAGCTTCCCTAGCATACCAGAGAAAGTGCCATTCATATCATGGGTGAAAGGGCATGACTGGAGGTATACCACAATCAATGTATGTCAAACAGCTCTCTTTGATATCAATCATGGCCAAAATTAAAAATAAAATAAAAATAAATTATGAGACGGAAGTGTTTAATTCTCTTTCACAAATCTTCTTCAGACTCACTTGCCTTCATTCAGTCCTACAATAATACAAATATGTAACTATGTATTGTCTCCTGACCCAACTTCTAAAACCTACCTTGACAACCAACAGTCACACAGAGTGATGGATATCTGTTCTTCTGATGCCTGGGACACTGCTGGATGATATTTCCAGTACCCTCCTAGCAAGAGTGGCTCCCTGGTGGAAATACAGTACCCTAAGCACCAGCAGAACACATGGTGTGTCAAATGATGGGCTGCTGGCTGCTAAGGTGGGTGGGGGTGGTGGCATTTGAGATTGTAAATATAAATGCTAAACAGTTACCAATATGTAAGACTTAAACATTAGTATGTTAGCCAATGTCTCAACAAGATGTTGAAACAACACATTTGGCACAGAAAGTCAAATGACTGGTGGTGCAACCTTGAAAATATCACACAAAATCACATCAGTGTAATCCACTAGTCATTGTACTTTTTCTTGGGTTGTGCATTAGTGTGACTGGAGACAGATAAAATCTCTTAACTCTGACCAACCCATTTTCTCCTATGTCTTACTTCTTCCATGGCCTCTATACTTATGTAGTCCAAGATATAGCTCTCAGTCACCCCTCTGTGCCCTTTGATATCATTTCTATATCAAAAAGGGATATTTTAGGCAAGTAGCCCAAAAGGGGGCTCCCCAACACAGGAAAGCAGTAATACCGCACTGATCCAGATGGCTCAGCATGGGAGAAGGTCAAGATACTTAGCCATGTTTAAGACTGGAATCAGCATAATCCCTTGACTATGGGTAGGGTGGTAGAGAAGTGGACTGGGAGATTGTTTGCATATGGCAGAAAAATAGAAATAGCAAGGGAGTTTCCTTCTGAAAATGAAACTCTTTGTCTGAAGACATTCATGCTGATTGTCTGATTTTTCTTGCATATTTCATTCCTTTCTTCTCCCCTTCTCCCCTCATCTAAATCTTGGGAAAGTCAGTTTTACAAACTCCAATAAACATGGAACTGGAACTCTTCCTCTTAAACATGATTGAAGATGAAGATGAAAAGATGAGGAAACATTCAAAGATCCTGTTATACTATCTAGCCATTGTTCTTTGAAATATGCAGGCATACCACAGCTAATAAAGCTCCTATCAAAGTTCCTTTTTACACCCAAAGGTGGTGAAAGCAGGAGAAACATAGATTTTCAGTGTTACACTGCAGCAGCATGCCTTCAATATACAAGGCAATAAAGCTTGAGCTAGGAAGCTGTGGGATTCAACTACTGCAGCCAGGTGTGCCTACCTATAAGAAGTAAGGTAAACAGTAGGTGCCTTCAGAATATTTGACTGAGCATTCATTGTCAGAGATTGAGCACTCTGATTCAGAAAATGTCAGAGATGTGGCCACAGTAGGAACTGGAACAAAGGTGAAAATTTTACCAAATTCAAGTGGCAGCCATCATGAGTCAGCATTTGAAGAGTCCTTAGTCATACGAAGCTAATGACATAGGGACAGGAGGTGAATCCAGCACACTCCAATTCTGCAAAGTCACAACTGTCAGGTGACAGGAAACTGGGTGACATCCCAGGAGAGGGAAGGACTCAAAATCCCAAAAGGGGTGTGTGTATATAAGAAAGAGAGCCGAACTCTCTGAGTGGTGGTGTTTGTATATAGGAATCTGGCGGAACAGTTTACAAGTTTATATTGTTTATATCGGAACCTCAAGATTCAAGTCCTCTTTGTTAGAAATCAGCTCTTCAAGAGTTCTTTATTCAGCCGGCAGCTTCTTCGTGGGAGGATTTTACCCTTGCAGCCTGCACGAGAGTCACACAGCAGAGGCTTCCAGTGATGTTCTTGTTCCATGTGCATATCTTCTGCATGTTTGAATGTTAGATACTGATTCTACATGCCCCAACATTCATGAACAACAAAACAGGGATAAAAGAGGAAGGGTTTTGGCAACGAAAATGGAAATCAGAAGAAAAGCAGAAGTTTGTGAAAGATTTTTATTTAAAAAAAAAAAATTATTTGAAACTTTTTGAAAGTAATTTTCCTGTAATATCCAGAAATTTCAAAATGTTTTCTTTACTTAGGAAAGTTTCCCTTACCTGGTTGTTTCTTTTCACATGTGTGTATTACTAGATTTGAATAAAATGTTCTCTGGAACATTATGAAAAGTCCTTTTTGGTGTTGTGGGAACGTATCTCTATTCTTTCCATGTTATTTCTGCCTCTGCTACCAAATATTATGTTAAACAAATAAAGCCCAGGAACATGTCTATTTCATTCATTGCATTAATGTCAGAGAAAAGGTAAAGAAATATAAAATTTAAAAAATAGCAATGGCACAACATCTCTGAAGAAGAAAAAGTGTATTTTCTGCTTGCAAGTTAGCACCTTCTTTGCTAAATTATAATTATAATGGGAAAGTCTGTGCCTGACCTGGTTAGCATTGTATATTGATTATCATTAGTGGGATTAATTGGATGCTTAATTAGGACAAAGGTTCCTCAACTTGTGATGCGAGCACCCAGGCACATATTCTTACACTAATTTACGAGCCAAATGCTAGCTGGCCTGGGGTAGATGTACAAAACTGAATCTTCACATGTGGAGAAACTCCATCCATAAAATGATGGACAACAACAACAATAGAAAGAGTCACAGTTATGGGACTCCAACAAACATTAAATACATATCACTGCATAAACGCTTATTTAATTTTTAAAATCCCCTTTTATTTGCCCTTCAGACCAAGTCTTCCCAATATAGTTAATAATACTCAATTTTAATAAGATCACATTGATATGTAAAAGTGGGTGGCTGTGACAGATTATTTATTCTGTTGGTTTACCGATCACCCAGCTGCACAACAGTCTTCCTTACTGAGCTGGCTGGGTTGGTCTCTGCAGTGGCCTTGGAGTCCCCTGGGCTTATTGTCCTAGAGAACTTCAACATCCATGCAGAGACTGCTCTGTCAAGAGCAGCCCAGGACTTCATGTCTGTCATGACAACCATGGGGCTGTCCCAAGTAATATCTGGTGCCAGCCATGTGGCAGGACACACTCTGGACCTGGGTGTTTGTTGTTGTTGTTGTTGTTGTTGTTGTTGTTGTTGTTTTTGCTCTGAGCAGGATGACAGTGATCTGGAAGTGGAGGAACTTTCTGTAGTTTTGTTGTCATGGACTGATCATTACTTGGTAGAGCTTAGACTCACTGGGACTCAAAAACCTCTGCAGGGGTGGAGGACCAATTAAGATGATCCACCCTCAAGAGGCTTATGAATCTGGATGGATTCCTGATGGCTCTAGCCTTGGCAGGTGATCCTGTCAAAGTCCTGGCAGATCTCTGGAATAGGAAAATGGCCAGGGCAGTGGACACAATTGCCCCTGAGCTCCCCCTTCCATGAAGTAGAGCCAAACATGCCCCCTGGTTCACTAGGAAGCTGGCGATGATGAAATGAGTGGCACAGAGACTAGAGCGACAATGGCAGAAAATTTGGTGTGAGTCTGACCGAACATGGGCCAAGGCCCATTGGAAGGCATATGGTGGGGCAATGGATGCAGCAAGGAAATTACACTTCTCTCAGCACAGTCATCCAGTAGTGCTGTTTCTAGTGGTCAAGGGCCTTTTACACTTTGGCCCCCAAACACTGTGAAGCATTTGCACTTGCTGACAAAATCACTTGGATTTGCTCTGACTTGGATGCTGTAGTTGACACAGGACAAGTGCATGTAATATTGGTACCTTTTTGTCCTGTTTTGATCTGTGCAGTCTGATGATGTGGACAAGATCCATGGACAAATGAGGACTACTATATGAATACTGGATCCTTGCCCTTCCTGGCTAATGAAAGCAACTAGAGGGGGACTGGCCAAGTGGGTAAAGGGAGTGGTGAATGCTTCACTACGGCAAGGTAGATTGCCATCCTGCTTAAAGGAGGCTGTGGTTAGGCCATTATTGAAAAAGAACTCCCTGGATCCCACCATCCTGGATAACTATTGTCCAGTCTCTATTATTCCATTCTTGGACAAGGCTCTGTTGTGAGTGGTGGCCTCCCAGTTCCAGGGGTATCTGGATAAAATGGATTTTCTAGATCCATTTCAATCTGGCTTCAGACCTGGCTATGGAACAGAGACAGCTTTGGTTGCCTTGGTGGATGGCCACAGTAGGGAATTGGACAAGGGGAGTGTGTCCCTGCTAGTCATGCTAGATCTCTCAGCAGCTTTTAATACCATTGACTGTGCTATTCTTCTGAGCTACTCTTTGGGATAGGACTTAGGAGCACTATTGTGCATTGGTTCTGGTCCTTCTTGGTGGCTGTTCCTGCCCTCTGGAATGCCCTTCCATGAGAAGCAAGGCTGGCCCCCTCCTTGTTGGCCTTTCATAGGCAGATATAAATGGCTTTGTTCAGGCAAGCTTTTAATGTGTAACTATGGGATGGGTTTTATATGGGATGGGTATTGTGATTTTATTGTAGTTTTAACATTTGTAATTTTATATTGTTTTTAGCTGCTTTTTTATTGCAATATGTTTTTAACATTATTATTGTGAGCTGTCTTGGGTCCCATTGGGGAGAAAGGTGGGATAGAAATTAAATACATAAATAAATCAGGGAAATGTTTGGCAAGAACACAAGAGACAGCCTTCTCGGCGACTGCTTCCAGAGGGTAGAATTTCTTCCTGTGGGAAGCCAGGATGGCTATCGGTCTGCTCTTTTTTTTCACTGGGACGTGGGCCTTTGTGTTTACTCAGTGTCAACAACCTGTTCAATAAAAATTTTTAATTGTGAGGCATTGCATTGTACTTTTTATCATTGCCTTTTTATTTTTATCATTTTATTCTAAAGGTTTTTAGGACCTGTTTTAAAATAACACTTCTACTCGTATGATTGTTGTTTTGTTTTCATAGAATCATAGAAATTTAGAGTTGGAAGAGACCACAAGGGCCATCCAGTCCAACCCCCTACCGTGGAGGAACTCCCAATCAAAGCATACCCGACAGATGGCCATCCAGCCTCTGCTTAAAAACCTCCAAGGAAGGAGACTCCACCACCCTCCGAGGGAGTGTGTTCCACTGTCGAACAGCTCTTACTGTCAGGAAGTTCCTCCTAATGTTGAGGTGGAATCTTTTTTCCTGCAGTTTGCATGCTGCAGTTTTGTTTTAAAAAGTTTGCATTCTGAATTGTTGTAACTGTAAAATGTTATACCACATATTGTGAGCTGCCTTGGGTACTACATTGGAAGAAAATCAGACTATAAATTAAACAAATAAAAGGAAAATACCCTATAAGAGTCTGATGCTGCATCTGCACTACAGAAATAATTCAGTTTGACAACACTTTAATTGTCACAGCTCAATGATATGGAATTCTAGGAGTTGTAGTTTTGTGAGATATTTAGTCTGTCCTGTCAGAGAGCTCTGGTGCCACAACAAACTATAAAGTCCAGAAATCCATAGCATTGAGGTATGGCAGTTAAAGTGGTGTCAAACTGCATTATTTCTACAATGCAGATGCAGTGTAAGTCTCTGCCAGTGTACTTATACCATCCTCTATGAGGCTTCCCCCTGAGCTTCCAGCATCCAGTGGGACACTAATGGGCGCAGCTCAAATGCCCTGGATAACTGGTGACAGGGTATGCCTGGGCACATTCTAGCTGCCCTTTCACCCCTGTTGTGAGGCTGCACCTTCTTCCCTTTTCTTGTGCAAATTCACCCACTCCATCAATGGCACCAGTTAAGTCCCCCCAGTCCCCCCCTCCTTTCTCCCTGTTAGAGGAGGAAAAATTAGTAACTGGGAGTGGGTAAACAGGAATGTAAAAATGATCAGCAGATCTTCTATTCTCCCTAGCAACCTGTGAAAGGGTTAAGTATGGAAAATAGTTTTGTAAAAGAGAGACTTCCTATGAAAATATAAATTTTCATGTGCCAAAACTTTCTGTAAGACAAAGCCACCCCTTGCCTTAGAGAAATTAGTACATTGCAGTGATTACAGAGTTTTTCAAAGCAATACACATAGAAAAATAAAATACACACAGAAAAAACTTTTTTTTAAAAAAATGTGCAGTTTAAAAATATACAGACTGCCCTCCATATCCACAGATGTTTTATTCACAGATACAACTATCAACAATTTGAAAATATTTCAAAGATATATACATTCCAAAAAACAAACCTTGATTTTGCCATTATAAATAAATATTGTATATAATGGGGCTTGAGCATCCACAGATTTTTGATATTCACGAGGGGTCTTGGAACCAAAACCCAGCAGATACCAAGGGCCCACTGTACTTGAAGATGCTTTGGAAATTTAGAGAAGACAATTGGAAAATACTAATAAAAATACAATACCCAAAGCAAAATGTGTTCAAAAATAAGCATATTAAGAGAAATAGATGCAAAAATGCATCTGGATTTCCATGTGTGTGTGTGGGGTGGGGTGGGGGATCTGTCTTGCAATCTGACATGAAAAGGGGATGGAATTAATAACCAGGTGGGATTCTGAGAGATTTCACAAAGTTAGGACTGAGAATGAGGAATATGTATAATTCCAGGAGGGAAAGAATTAAAAAGTGTTCTGTTATACCATCCTAAATCCTTTTATGTATGGATACTATATCAGTGGTGGACTGGTTCATGTCCCAGGTTTATATTTATGTTTATAAACCAAGCCTTCCTATTTAGTTTATTTAGACGAGCCAATTCCTTGGTTCGGCATTTATAAAGGAAATCACTTTTAAACCAATAGCTGTGTTTGAATAGGTTATTTGCAACATAATAACCTTGTGAATTACTGAGACGCTGTGCAGCAGGAAAAAATGTAATGGTGAAGTGCATGATGAGGATTCAATTGGGTTGGCAGTTCTAATGTTTTCCTTCCATGGTGTATTTAGGGATTTGCTCTAGATTTTGTATGTATTATTTCTGTTTTCAGGGATTCTGAACCGACGAAGGTGAACTCATTTCTCTTATCTCAAGAAGAGTAATTTAAAGGATTTGGTGTAGGTCTGATATCCTGAACTAGCATATAGAGAAAGATATTTGCAACTTTCCTTCACAAAGCAATCTCTCCAAATGCTTCTAGAAAAAATAAAAAAGAAATTGTCTTTCATAATTTAAGTTTGAAATTTTATTCCTCCAGTTACAACCCAGGGTGCATCCACCACAATGCATTGTTGTTGTTTTCATTCTTCTTTTGATAATCATACAAAGTGATGTCTCCATCCACACCCACATTCCATGATTTGTGTTATTGTTCATTCTTTTCAGGATTGCTGAAGAATAATATTCTTATTACTCATATCTCATTGAAAATCTTTCCATCTCCCCCCTGCCCCATTTTTCTCTCTCTCACCCACACAATATGCTATGGACAAAAACTGTCTGCCTTCCTGGCAATGTTCATCCTCATTTAATATCAGCACTTTTTCAAATAATGATTTATTTATTTATTTTTTTGCCACTACAATCATGTACCAAGTCATCTTTTCCCCTCTTTTGTTCATTTCCTCTTTTAGATTGTTTCACTAGAAGCCTATAAAATGGACTTAAGAAGTAGTTAACAAGTAGCCACACCACAATCCCAATGTGTGTTTTCAATCTTTTCCCCTCTTTTTCTTTTTGTAGCTTATCCTTCAGTCCTTCTGCATCATCATGAACCATCCCATTCAGCAGGGTCCCCTAACCTCTGTGAAGAAATTTTCAAAGCTTGGACAGGCTGCCATGTGGAAGAGACATCAGCGAAAACTATTCTTTACACCACAACAGTGTCAAGACCCAAGCCACTCTAATTTATATTTCCTGGATTGGATTCAAATTTAGGTCTGTTCCATGGGGCTAGGGAAAGTGTACCTTCCTCTTCACAGCAATGTTGCTAGCCTGCTGACAATACTACAGGGAACATTCATTGGTGACAGGAGGAGGTGAAGCCCCTATGATCAGAAGGAAAGGCCGCCCATGAGTGGCGTCATTCTGTATATGGTAGGCAAATCCTAGATCCAATTACATCATTTTTACATTAATATATTTCTATTTGCCCTCTTTTCCCCTCTGCTAAAGTACCGTATATACTCGACTATAAATTGACCTCATGTATAAGTTGAGGGCAGGGTTTTGGGCCAAAATTATGGATTTTGATATGACTCATAGATAAGTTGAGGATAAAACATAGGGTCACATAATGAAGGATGTAAAGGACAAAAAAAAGGGAAAACAATGCCAAAAAACTTAACAAAATTTCAGCAGGGATAACTATTTTTGCTAGTACTAAAGGCTGGATGGATGAGAGATTAGAAGGGGCCCAAAGTTTCCAGAACAGATTAAACTCTTTCCTTTCACCAGGGGATGGTTGTGTGTTTGTGATTTAAGATACAGTACTTACATTGACCAGTGGATAAGTTGATTCAGGTTTTGGGGGTCAATTTTTTAGCCTAAATTTCTAGACTTATACATGAGTATATACAGTACATAGCTCTCTTTTCCCCAGTGCTATTATCCTAACAACTCTGTGAGGTATGTTAGACTGAAGCTGCTGTCACATTGCAGAATTAATGAAGTTTGACACGACTTTAAATGTGCTGGCTCTATCCTATGGGATCCTGGGATTTGTCACATTGGCACCAGAGCTCTCTCACACAGAAAGCTAAATACTGTATCTCACAAGACTATAAATCCCAGAATTCCATAGCACTGAGCCAGGGTGGTAGTTGAACTGAATTAATTCTGTGGTGCAGCCTGAAAGTCTGTTCTCCAGCCATGTCATGAGCTTTATGGCTGAGCAGAGATCTGAATTCAAGGCTTCCCAGTGTGTGTGTTGTGTGCCTTCAGGTTGTTTCTGACTTATGTCAACCCTAAAATTGGCCCACAGAATTGGCTTTTAAGAGCTAATCCATCTTCAGAGGGCTCTGGGTGCATGACTGGTCATTTCTTATTCCAAATAATGTGAGGGAGCTTTTTAATATAGGAGATGTTAAAGGGGTTCATTTTGAAAAATGGCTAGCTGTGATCTCCTAAGGTCTGGAGTTGTATCAAAATTGCTCCTGTCTAGTAAGACTCTGAGAGAAAATATGTGCAAACCTACAGATCTGAACATATTGGAGTACATTTAATGTTTATTATGAGCTTCAAAATGAAGTCCTTACATACTGGTTGCATTACTGGTGCCTACAAGGCATTGCCTTCCATGCTTTTTTTTTCTTCCTATGAGCCATGTGTGTTGTTATGCTAAAGTTTTTTCTCATAAATGTACCATCATAAAATATTTATGTTCTTGGATTTATACTCCTTCATTCTGGTCACCCCTGTTCTCACGGCAACAAAAATTGTTTCTCATCTAGGTGGTTGCTTGTTCTGAAGCAATGGTCACTACTACCACCAAAGAATCTCTGACTTGGATCATTTCAGTTATGATTTAAAGGCTACAAAATACTGACTGGTAGCACTTTGGAGTCCTTTAAATTTCAGACCACAGGCTTCATACTATACATGTCTCATTCATATTCTGTGCAAAATGGAACAAAGGCAGCATTTTTTTTTGAAATGTCAAAACTGCAAATATATTTCAGATTTCAACCCACGTCTAAATACGTTTGGTCAACATTAGTTCATGGATTTGTATTCTAGAGAGAAAACCTCCCACAATGATTGTTCAAGAAATACCCAAAATAGTTGACAGATGAGGTTCAGAATCTTACTGCTGGGTTTGTTTATTTCCCATTAAATAGCTCACCATGTATAGTTATAGCACATTTATTTATTTATTTATTTATTGGATTTATATGCCACTTTTCTCCCAAAATGAGATTCAAGGCTGTAATCAAGGACACAGATTCAAGGCTGTGATCAAGTACACAGATGTGTAGCATAATGGCCAAACAAGCAAAGAAATGAACACCTTAAAATCATAGTGTAGATGTGGCATAATGTTCCTTACAATAAATAGGTTGACTTTGGAAGGTAATTACAAACTTCAGAAAGGAACTGTTGCAGAATGGGATTCCTTTGTCTATGGAAGCAGCAATGCAATCATGAATTCTGCTTTTAAAAGTCAGGAGAGATTTATAATTGTCTAGACACAATGACAGAGTGAAAAGGCGGTTCTTCCCAACATTGTTGAGAGTGACTGTATTAAGAACGATGCATCCATAAAATAGGCAGTGAGTGTCTGACTCAGACAGAACTTAACAAGAAAAGAATGGCTTGAAAGGTAGAGTGCCATTACTCCCCTAATGGGGGAATGTATTGCAGAATCTTTTAAAATCTCTAACAATGGATCTGTTTACATTCAGGTTGTACCAGAAAAGAAAATGTATGCATTGGAACCTTGTTAATCTGAACAAAGATTGCCCTCCAAACATAAATTAATCAATCTAAGTGCTTCTTACAGTAAATGATTAAGAATGCACTTAAACACTTTAAAAGGCACAAAGGGTATGCCTTCATATATACCTGAAATGGCTGTTGTGGGTGAACCTATTGAAGGATCTTCCAGCAATTGGAATACGTGTATGTGTGTTCATACATCTGAAAAAATAGGTTGTAATCCTTGTGCAATACAAATCTATTAGTCTAAAAGAGGCCACAAGGTTCTTTCTTGGTCTGATATAGATATAGAATTCAGAAACATAGCCATGTTAGGGGCAAAATAGATCGCCCTGAAGGGGCAGCTTGAAGCCACCCCTGAGAGAACTGGGTTGGCCATGGAAACTGCATGACATGGCACAAAATCACCTTTTTGCTGGCCCAGAAAGAAGGGCAAAATGCCACTCTGTTTTGAGTTGACAAAAAGCCAGCTTTGCCCACCCTGTTGCAGCTTTACTGTGCTCTTGCTAGATAGTTAGATAGTCAGATAAATAGACAGATGAGAGAATGAGAGCCTATTGATTTCTCTATCTCATTATTGCCTGGGGTCATTAACTGTCCTATCCAGAGATACAGAGGATAAACCTGGGGCCCTTTTCACAAAAGTATAGAATCATAGGTGGAGGAGACCACAAACACCATCCAATCCAACCCCCTGCCATGCAGGAATAGGCAGTCAAAGCACTTCTGACAGATGGCCATGCAGCCTCTGTTTAAAAACGTCTAAAGAAGGAGGCCCCACCACACTCCAGTTCAGCATATTCCACTGTCAAATAGCCCTTGCCACCAGGAAGTTCTTCCTAATGTTTAGGTGAAATCTCTTGAATCTGTTTCTCCATGTCCTAGTCTCTGGAGCAGCAGAAAACAAGCTTGTTCCACTCTCAATATGACAATCTGTCAGATATTTAAAAATGGCTATCATGTCACCCCTTAACCTTCTGTTCTTCAGGCTAAATATACCCAGCTCCCTAAGATGCTCCTCTTAAAACATGGTTTCCAGACCTTTCAGTATTTTGGTTGCCATGCTCAGGACACATTCCAGCTTGTCAGCATCCTCCTTGAATTGTGGTGACCAGAACTCAACATCGTGTTCCAGGTGAAGTATGACCACAGAAAAACAGAATGGCAGTATTACTTCCCTGGGGAATATAGAGGACAGTAGAAAGAGAGAATGACCACATGCCAGATGGATAGACTCAATGAGGCAGAGCATGGGCCTGAGACATTCATAAGGTCACTATGAATAACTGCTTTATCACACTAGAGAGGTTTATCACACTAGAGGGCAAACAGGATTTAAACAGGAATTAAACAGGAAATGCCCTATGTTAAACATAAGGCATGTTAAATGCCCTATGTTAAACATAAGGCATTTCCTGTTTAATTCCTGTTTAATTCCTGTTTAAATCCTGTTTCCCCTCTAGTGTGATAAACCTCTAGGAGTCAAACAAACAAACAGCTTCATTTATATACCGCTTCATACCACCTAAGCAGTGTCTAAGCGGTTTACAACTGTAAGCTACTTGCCCCCAACAATCTGGGTACTCATTTTAGCAACCTTGGAAGGATGCAAGCCTCAGTCGAGCTTGAGCCCTTTTGCTGGTCTTGAACTTGCAACCTTATGGTTTTGAGTGAGTGGCTGCTGTACAGGCGTTTAACCACTGCGCCACCAGAGCTCCTCAATCAAACAGGATTTAAATGAGAGTTAAACAAGAGTTAAACAGGAGATGTCCTATGATAAACATAGGGCATTTCCTGTTTAAGTCTCGTTTAACTCTCATTTAAATCCTGTTTGCCCCCTAGTGTGATAAAGTCAACTCAAAGATAACTAACTAACAACAACAAACACAAATGTGAAGCCCTGGTAGACATCATTGCTACTGCTTATTGGTGGAAAGAGGAGGGAGAAATGAGATGGACCAATGTAGTTCTGAGGAGATGCACTCTATCTATCAGCTCACTCCCAATTCCCTCTGCTTCTAAAATGAAGTGATTGTCAAAATCTAAATTGTTGGTCCGCCCTCTCTTCTCCCCACCTGTAAACTGTGGCATCTGCTGCTACTTCCGGGCCTTAACAGTTACAAGAGTGGTGAGTTTGGAAAAGGTACAGAAAGTTGGAGGATAGTCCCTTGTGCCTTGTCCAAAAAGAAAATTATAAGTGGAAAGACAGCCACAGAACTGAGTAGGTGGATTGTATGCCTGATCTTGGCCTATGGGGCTTACATCAGCAAGCCACCTGCTTTAAGTAGGAATGTCATCACCACAACCAACATTTCCCATCCCAATATCATCTACTTTAGAGTACAACATTCAGAAGGGCATCGAGGAAAATGATGGCGGCAAAGGCCAAGAGACTTTTACAGTATACATTAAAGTCAGAACTATTTTGCATTCAGTGGCACATTGTTGGGAAATGTATGATTGGATCCTTATCATAATTGCTCAAATAGTACAATGGTGGTAGAAACTTTGCAGAAGTGGTTGTGCTTCCTGGGGGCTGTACAAGTGAATCCCCCCCCCCCCAAAAAAAAACACAGACACACAAACAGTTCCGCTCATTCCCATTGGCAGTATATGGAAGAGAAATGTTGCTGTAATTTTTACAGAAAATATGTTGCAATATGAATATTTTGTGGTCAAATCCACTAACACTCCACTAAAAGCCATTGAAACAATTTCTCTTCTGAAAGCCTTTGGGGAGCTGACTGCAACGGTTTTTAATAGTGTCCATTTTTATTGACTTTTGTCTTTGCTATTGATTTTGTCTTGGCAACTGTTACCCAGAGGACTTTTTCATCAGCCGCCCCTAGACGGTGGAACAATCAGGCAGAAGCTATTGGACAGTTGAATATGCTGTCTGAATTTAAAACAACATTAAAGACTAGTCTTTCAACAGGCTTATTCAGATGATTTTGAAATTGTGTGTCTTAAATTATTTATTTTAAACTATGGATTGATTGTTTTAATATGTACTGGTCTCGTTTGTTCTTTTAAATTGATGTTTTGTGTTCTAACTGGTTTATGTGTTTTTAACTGATGTTATCTGTTCTATACTTGTCTGTTGTTCTCTGTCTAGATCCATGGGGAGAGGCAGGTAAGAAATAACAACAAAAACAATTTGTTTTATATGTCTTAATTCTATGGATAGCATAATTGTGTTAAGACCATAATTTATTTTTATGTTATTTTTGTATGTACTTTGGTTTTGTTTTAATCTTTGTAAGTTGTTTTAAGTCCCAGTTTTGGAGAAAGACAGGATATAAATTGTTTAATAAATCATCAGCATTACCGTCACTGTATCTTTATAAAAATCTCCTTTGTTAAATGGAGTATAAAATGTTGATTTTTTAAAAATATCTAAAGAGGATTTCATTTTTAAAAGTTTCACCCAATTTTAGCTAAAATGAACTTGAAAAGGAAGTCTGAATTTAGTACATAAATAAATAAATAAACAGTACCTAAATTCATAATTGTTAAAATGGAACTGATGACTTTTTATCAGATATAATTACTTTCTTTAATTATTTAATTATTTAATTAACTTCTTTTGTATGTAAAATAATGACATGTACAATAAACATTAGAAAAATCTATTGTTTAGAAGGGCAAACATTATAACTGTGATATAATAGGTGATGTAAATTTTCATTTCAGTTGTGCAAATTTTATACCTTTATACTTTCAACAAAAAAAAAGGTGTAGACAATTCTTTCCCGTGGAACAGTGTGATTGTGCTACTTCTGGGCAATTTAGGAACATGTGAACAATGTACTAATGTTCACTGCAAGAACATCTAAAGTGGAGTTAACATCCATGACTTCCCAGTAGTTTATGGAAACTTTATGAATTTTGTAAGCATGTTTCCATAAACACCTGCAAACCCCTATTGAAATCTTTGTGCACAAAATGCAAATACTTTTAATGTAGCCAGGGATATATGAAGACATTTGGTGTGAGGTTCCCATGCTTTTTATGTCCAATAATAATAATAAGAAGAAGAAGAAGAAGTTTTATTTCTAGCCCACCCCTCTGAACAACCAATCGGGGCGGGTTACAGAAGAGAGTTAAAACAACAGCAGTTAAAATATCTGATCACATCCCTGCCTCCCCCCCCCCCAAAAAAAGGATTAAATTAAACAACAAGTTAAAACATAACATACAATAAACAATATCAACAGTATCAACTGAGAGTCCTTGAGCTGTGTGGGTGGGCAGAGGCTGGAATCACTACGACCAAAATTTGGAGCCGAGAGGTGTCAAAGATTTTCCGGGAAGGCCTGCATTCACTTTAGCTGTACTGTCATACAGATGAATGCACTATCCTGAGTTTTTATCTCTATGTTATACATGGACATGGCCAATTAAAAGATCTTAATTACATCCTTGCTCTTCTAAGCAAAAGACCAGTGAAAAAGGTGAGGCAGGGGACATTATTCCAGGAAACCTTTCCATATTTCCTGAATTAAAAGGGAAATATTTTCTCTTAAGAACCTTTGACTCAGCATCTAAATATAATAGGACATTAGTAAAGCATATGTTTGCACCAAAGCATGAATATGCATAAATGCTAATTAAGACATATGGGAGCTAGCAACTAGTTGGAAACTGTGTTTCATGTGGAATGCATAGATTGAAAACATTCACTTAATAATTCTGTTGTTATTATTTTTATTAAGTTTGCTATCATATGCTATCATTCAGCCGTTGCCTACTAGAAGTTAACTGCATTGCCATTAATTCCATTGTCATTATTGTCTTTATTGTCATTAATTTTCATCCTCCATCTGTTAAGATAATTGTGACTGATTTTAAAATTAAAACATTTATCTTTATTATAACATCAAATGGGGTGGGGTGATCACAACAATAAATCACTCATTTGCCAGCCTCTCCAATCTGAACAATAATGATTTTTTATTGTGTCCCCTCACACATCCCAGCTGGATGTATGCAAATTGAATAGACTAATTTCTAGTTTCACAACTTTTCTTTGAGTTAGGCACAGCGTTGGGACAGAACATTATTTCATGGGCAACCCTGTAGCTTAAAGCCAAACAAGTCCTCTCATTCCATTTTGTTGGCCTAGCCAATATTCAAACTGCTATCTACTTCAGTTGAACATGATATTTATCCATTGGAAATCAGGATGTTGGCTTTTGTTAGCCTAGACACTTGGTCTATTTAGATCAATATAATACTCAATAAAGGAAAACACAGCTCTGACTCCACAAGACACAAGCAGGATTGTTAATAATAAAGTGTCATTTAGGTCTCTCATTTATAGACTGAAGTTGATATGATGGCAATTAGTAATAACAAAATATATAATATCAGATAGTGCATCCCCAGGTCTTCAAATAGGAGCCTCCTCCAGTCCTACAGTACCTGGAAGTGCCAAGGACTGAACCTAAGATGTTAGGAATGCAAGACACCTGTATGCCATTAATTATGGTTCCCTTTAGTCTTAATGAAACACAGATGGTTTAATTGTGTTCTGGAGTTAGAGTTGGCAGGTTCACTTGTTAAAGTGTAACAAACTGCATATTTGTGGTGAGACTTGGCTCCTCTACTCATCTGTAGTGACGTTGCACCTGATCTGGCCTTTGCAGAGAGCAAAAAGGAGCCACAAAAAAGCTCCTGCAAAGGGCATGATAGCTGCAGTGCCATGGCTTTACAATGCTCCTTCAGTGCTATGTCATGTGGACTCAGCACCAGAAGAGTACCATGATGCCATGTGCCATGTGGTGTGGAGTACGGCATCACAATGCCCTGGGGTGAAGCTGGGGTGTGCATCATATGGATGCCAACCCCCAACTCTGTCCCCAACCCAGCTTTTCCTGCCAGTCTTCACAGCCCCTTTCTGTCCTACTCTGACAGGCTTGGGATAGGCTGTCACTGCACACCAGTTCCCTTCTTATGATCATTTTCACTTGATTTAAATAAACTGTGGCTCTACTTCAGCCCCATTTTTTGGCCACTCTTTTATCCCCCCCCCCCCCCACACACACAATAGATGCTTGCAGGCTTTCTTGCCATAGTTCCCATCTCCTACTAGCCTGCTGCAAACTGTGCCTTTGGAAGAACTGCTCCCCCAACAAAGGAATGAAATATTTTGTTCAATAAATGCACAGTAGAGTCACACAGGGCTGCACACTAGATCCACTGTGCTGGTACCTGATTTATAAGGGAGACCTTCCAAAGAATGGCATGATATGCTACTTCTAACAGTTCTTTGTTTGGTGTGAATGCCTCCCAGCACATTTCAATGAGCTACAGCAAATAAAACACTGTAGACATGAACATGAACTTACCAGACAGCCCATGACAGAACAGCATATTATACTTACACATCAAGAAAGAGAGACTGAGAGAGAGAGAGAGAGAGAGAGAGAGAGAGAGAGAGAGAGAGAGAAATAAGAGGGTGAGAGAGAGAATTCTCTCTCTATGAAATGAACTGGTCATAATGTGTGGCAGCAATTTAAACAATAAATGAATTTGAAAACAACAGTAGTTTGTACCTCTTCAGATTATTCCTTGGCTTGTATCCTTTATTTGTCTGTCTAGGGGGATAAAAATGGCAAAACTGTTGTCTCCCAGATTCATGAGGACCATATTTTCCCACATACATAATAACAGTAAAAAACAAAACTGTCAAAAGTTCTTGTAGTATGTTATTAAAAGTGTAGGGTGATGTAGACAGGGTAGCATAGGCAATGTGGGTTTTTTTCTCTCCTATCCCCTTATTAAGGTTGATACAACATGAATACCTGTCCCTTCAGGTGAGTATGAGCGTGGCAGAGAAAGAGAGGCCTGACATGAGTGACAGAAGGAAAAATCTACTTTTTATGCCAATAGACAAACTCCTTATTTCCCTTCTACTTGTTTATGGCTCTAAAGTTCAATATATCTCACTTCACAGAGATGAGTCAATGTTCTCAGACAGCACAGTCAAATATGCCACCCTGGAGGCTTCAGCCTGAAAGAACACATTACAGCATGTGTCACTAGAAAATCAACCCTCTGCTCTAGGATAAGGCAAAGGAAAAAGCCGGTGTAGCTTACTTTTCCTTCACATCTGACATGCTGAGAACAAGGTTTACTCATCATTATTGGTGTTGTTTCCACCAACTCTGATACAAAATCAAAGCACTTGCAATGTCACTTGAGCTCACACCCAGAAGGAGGATGAGAGACAAAGGCCTTGCATAAACAGGGCTGTACTTACTTGACTATTAACCAAACTGCTGCAGTAAATCAGGGCAAATGGCTATGATGTAAGTGAGCAGCCAACTCTCTCTCAGACCATGTCTGCACAGACCAAAAGGTTCACCTAATTCTGTTCTGAGGTCGACCTGTTAGTATCATGTATGGCCCAAATTCCAGTCCTGATGCAAAGCAGTCCAGATGCTTTCCAGCATGTTCCACAGCAGAACTAGCCTATACCCTCCTTAAGAAGCATATTAAACAGGTTACCTACAGCTCCAGATCTTCCAGGAAGGTCTGGAGCCCTCCATTCCCTTACTGCAGTGGCTGTCTGCATCTGCTACCTCTGTGGGTCATTCATTCTGAGTTCAGAACAAGGCACCGAGTCTTGTGTTTATCACTGGGTGATTTGCTCTGACCACAGAAGAAAGTAACATGTGGCAGTGGCAGATGCACTGGGTGGCTCTGTGGGATGCCCATGCAGTCAGCTGATGTGACATGGCAATGCAGAGTCAGGTTATTTATTTATTTATTTATTTATTATATTTATTTACTGTATATCCCACCTGTCTTCCAGGACTTGGACTCAGGGTGTCTTAAAACATTAAAAACAGTACAATTTAAAAGATACAAAGATAATACATTAAAATAATATTAAACTATTATAATAAAATTTTAAAAGGAGATAAAAATGTCTGTAATATAGTAAAACAATATAGCATCCAAGGGCATACTTTGAAAGTTTTCTGTTTTGAATGCCTGTTTTAAAAGGAAGGTTGACGGAAGGCCATCAAGGAAGAGGCCATTCTGGTTTCTCTGAGAAGGGAGTTCCACAGTCTAAGGAGAGCTACAGAAAAGGCCCTGTCTTGTGTCACCACCAACCATGCTTGTGATAGTCGTGGGATGGAGAGAAGGGCCTCTCCTGAGGATCTCAGAGCCCTGGTCAGCTCATAGTGGGAGATATGGTCTGTCAAATATCCTGGACCTGCTGTTTCAACAGGGGCATGATCTCTGTAACCTGCCCCTCTAAGCATCTTGGCTGCAGCTCTTTGGACCAGCTGAAATTTCTAAACATTCTTCAAAGGCAGCCCCAAGTAGAAAGCATTACAGTAGTCCAAATGGGATGCAACCAAGGCATGCACCATTGTGGCCAGATCTGGCATCTAAAGAAATAGGTGCAGTTGGGCATAAGTTTTAAATGTGCAAAAGCACTCCTGGTCATTGCAGAGACCTGGGCCTCCAGGTTCAAAGCTGAATCCAGGACTACTCCTGTGTCTTCAGGGGGAATATGGATCTAACACAGGCTGGATCCATATTCCCTGATCTGCCTTCTGATTGACCAGGAGCACCTCTGTCTTCTCTAGATTAAGTTTCAACTTGTTTGCCCTCATCCAGTCCATTACTAATGACTGACACTGGTTTAGGACCAAGGCAGCCCCATTGGATTGGGGCGGAAAGGAGTAGAAGAGTTGAATTGCATTGGCATATTGATGACACCCCACCCCAAAACCCTGGATAACCTCTCCCAGCAGGTGCTTCATGTATATGGAGTGCAGATAATGAAAGAAGATTGGGGTATCCACAGCCACACAATTCTCTGGGCTGCACCCAGGAACATCACAGCCTTAGTTCAAAATCATTGAAACACACCACACACATTTTACCCTTCCATATCACAACACTTCCAAGCCCTATGACTTTAAGTGCCCATCCAAGACAAACTTCAAAGAGATTTTTAATAATAATAAATAAAATAAAACTTGTTATTTCTATACTGCTTTTTTGTATGCACAATCAAAGTGGCGTAACAGTTAAAAATACAAATAAATACATATACAAAATCCCCCTCAAAACAGGATTGAACAATTATAACATTAAAATTTCCACATTAATTAAAACTTCTATTAAGACAGTTAAAATTAACAACGTGCAGAGTCGTCACAACCAGAGCTACATAGATCCGGAAAAATATGAGGGGTCTTTACATGGCTGGGGGTTGCTCCTGTTATTCCTTTTCTTCCCACTACACTCTTGGTGTGACCAAAATATCTAAAAATACCAACCAAGTCAATATCTCATCTTCCTATGCAGATAAAATATAGAATAGACAAGGTGAAACATCCAGAGCAGTGTACAATGGAACAATGAAAAAATGGCTGCAGTGAAATAAGATACAGATCTGAATAATTCATAATTAAAACACTACTTGATTTTTGTTGTAGTGTATGACGGCAGCTTCAGGGATTATAAAGTGTCTGGTGGATCAAGTGCATTTTTAGCACAGGGAAAAATGATCAGTGGGCACCTCATACCTGCAGTCAGTATGGTCCAAAATGTTGGTGATGTTAGTGTGAAGGCCTTCTTCTAATGACTGTCTAATAATGGGTAACTGTGGCCCCACCAAGACAGCTTCAATCAGGAATCTCAGAGGACAATATGGAAGAAGTTTGGGAAAATTTGACCTAAGTTGGTTAGAGATTTCCAAATTAATTAAACTATAAATTTGGCAACCTTATAGTTCTTTATTATAAATTGCCTCTCCTCATGGCTTGAGGCAGCTTACAACACAGTTAAAACACAATCATTACATAAAATACACATCACTATGCAATATTTATATTACAGTGCATAGGACGATAATTAAATATAAAATTTATGTTTAAAATTCATGATTAAAAATTGCCTGGATAGGCCTGCCAGAAGAGATAGGTCTTTAGATGTGTTTTATATTCTGACAGCTGGTTTAGCTGTTGGATCTCTTCCGGCTGGGTCATTCCACAGTCTTGGGGCCAATGAGAAGGTGATCCTGTAGATAACCTGGATGAAACCATGTAGGGCTTTAAAGGTCAAAACCAACATTTTGTACCTTGCCCAGAAACCAATTGGCAGCCAATGGAGTGATTTGAGTATGGGTGTAATATGTTCACTCTTTGGATGTTCCTGTAACCAATCTGGCTGTCATATTTTGAACCAACTGAAGTTTCCGAACTTGGCAGAATGGTAGCCCAATGTAAAGCACATTGTAGAAGTCCAACCTTGAGGTTACCAGCACATGCACCACTATCTTCTGGTCCTCCAGATCTAGGAAGGGGCTCAGCTGGCATATCAGCCAAAGCTGATGAAGGAGCTTGACAAGATTCTGAAGTGTAAAGATACACCACTGAATACTCGTTAGGATTGTCCATGCCATTGCATTTCCGATTTCTATGTATGGTTATGAAAGCTGGACAGTAAGGAAAGCCAATAGAAAATAAATGAATTTGAGATGTGTTGTTGGAATAGAGTGCTTAGGATACCATGGATGACCAAAAATAAAATAAAATAAACAGGTCAAGTCTGAACTCTCCCTGGAAGCCAAAGTGACTAAATTGAGATTATTGTACTTCAGCCACATCATGAGAAGGCATGACTCACTAGAAAAGACAATGATGGTGTATGGATTGCACCATGCTCCATGTATCCCAATGACTGCCTCCAACAGGTTCATATAAATGTTGCTTTTGTCAGTAAGCCAAGACATTTTTATTTAAGCAGGCATTTGATACATAATTCATATCAGGGTGGTTTATATGGAGCAGGTAGGTTTTAGTTATGCTTTTAACTTTTGCATATTTTAATGTTATTTTATATTGTTTGTAGATTATTTTAATTGTTTTGAATTTTATTGTTTTTTTTAATTGTCTGTGAGCCACCTCTTCCTCCTCGAAGAAAGGCATCATACAAATGAAGTAAATAAATAAAAAATAAAAATTAAAGAAAACCCTGAGTACCTCACAGTACAGTTCCCAGTGTGGAGTATGTAACAGAGAGTCATTCATTGCTGGTCTCTGGCTCTATAAGTAGATTCCTATACTTGGGAATGAGTTCACACAATTATTATTATTATTATTATTATTATTATTATTATTATTGCTGTTGTTGTTGTTGTTTTTAAAAGTGCCCCCAAACTCAACTCATGACAGCAGCAGCAATACTGAGGTTTAGAAGTGTGAAAGAACCCTTCCTCCCATACTTTGGAAACTTTTTTCTTTACCAGGTCAAATTCCTGGATGTTTTCATGCATGAGGCTTAAAGTAGTTCTTGCTCCCATCGTGTTTAATATGAATATAAAATCTACTTTGGCCATAATGCCTACCCACATTATGATACCTCTTCTGTGCCTATTCCTCTGCATTAACAATGGCCAGGCATTCACCTAAGTAGCAGAAGAGAGACTCAGGGGCAATTTAAACCTCACATATGAAAGCACTCTAAATTTGAACAGAAAGATGGGAGGCTAGGGAGATGAAAGGATAACAAGGGGATGGATCTGAGCAAATGCATTTATACACATTTAGGCTTCATCTCAGCCAGGATGAGGATTAGTGGCAATAGTTTCACATAGGCTTAAAATGGCTTTTGCCTCAATTGGGTTTGTGTAATCTGAATGTAAAACCTACATTGGCCAAATGCTCCTTCTCTCCATAAATGCCTCTTTCCCATTTTCTCTTCCTATTTACTGATGAACACACATTTTCATAAAAACAAGAAAGAAGCTAATGAGTGATATATGCAGCACATAAAAAATGTTCTGTGGCATGATTATATTTAGAGGACTGTATGCAGTTGTAACCTCTTTGTCATAAAAGGACAGAACAAAGTCTGACACCCATGATCACAAATCATCTGTTTCTGTTTGGGAACAAGGGAGATTAAGTCATTTTGTGGACAGACAAAAACACTGCAGTCACTCACACAAATATATATTGTCATTGCTTCAGCTCAAACTGAGTGATTTGATTGGACTCATTATATCAGGCGACAAAGGGCTAAGTACAATTATTTGTCTCATGTAGAAAAGACTTGCTGAAAAGACCTGCTGAATGGACAGGATTTATTAAGTCAACCCTATTGTAAACCCTATTGTTTCAATGGGTGTACCTGAATCAAAGTTCTTTATTCACATCTATAAGCCTTGGCAAGTAATACATCAGGATGTTCTGAATATTAATATGTTTTTCTTTCTTACAAATTTTAATTTCTTAATTTTATCTAGTTGTGCATACCTGATAGAAAAAGATAAAAGGTAGTCCCTTGACATGAATATCTAGTCGTAACCAACTGTAAGAGACAGTGCTCATCTCTGTTACTAAGCCAAAGAGCCAGCACTGTCCAAAGATAACTCAGGTGGTCATGTGGCCAGCATGACTGCACCGAGCACGGTTACCTTCCCACTGAAGTGGTACCTATTTATTTACTTGCATTTGCATGTTTTTGAACTGCTAGGGTGGCAGAAGCTGGGACTAGTGACAAGAGTTCACCCCATCTTACAGCACTTAGACCTCGAACTGCCAGGCTTCCAATCTTACAACCATCAGAACTGATGCCTTAACCATTACGCCACACATACATGATATATATTACCATTAATTCAGTTTTCTACTGAAGTTTATAGTACAATGTTTTTTATTTCATGTGCATCTCCTCTAGTTTGGACTAACAATTGGATTTAGCCCAGAACAGAGACCGTTCCTGTCAGTGTGAGCCATGGGAAGCAACTATGGTCCCAGTTCAGCATCATTTGTGAAGCTCTGAATGTTTGTATGTTCCTTCACATGGGAAACATAGAGTTCACCATAAGACTTTGATGGTTTAACTCAACTAGCATTACACTAAATCTAAGTTTCCAACTAGATTTTTATCCATATGGGAGATCTTTCAGTGCTGTTTCACTTCTTGTATTTCTAATTTCAAATAACAACCCGGGGGGGGGGGGTGGCATCTTGAAAAATCTGCATTTTTTAAAATAAACAGCTAATATTTTAACAACAAAACTAATGCTACTTTTTGTTTTTTTTTAAAAAAAAAAACACACATTTCATATGTTGCTGCAGTTTCAGATGTCTCCCAAATAAAATGACATCTAGGTTTATTCAGCAAAACCATTTAAAGAGAAGGTTTTGAAAATAATAAAAATCCAAGACAAAGCAAGTCTATTTTAATTACTTCCCTTTCAACCTAATAGTGATACATGCAAAATTCACCACTTAGCCAAATCTTAGCTAATCTTAGATAATACTTTCCCATGGTTATCTCTGTTAAATCCTTGACCTTGGTAGCTCTTTATATCCTCAGTACTTATGGATGTAAAGGGTTTTTCTCCTTCCATTCTAATTACATGTTGGGGCTATCTGTACTATTTGAAGTGCCTTTTCTCTCTACTTGACCTTATATTATTATTACTATTTAAAAATAAAACTTAAAAAGAAAACAGGTAGAAAATTAACTCTTTGAAACTACACGGAGAAAAAAGAATAAGAACATTTTGACTCAGAAAGAAAATGATATCTACATAACAGCATTATAGATTTTGATAACATTCATCTCATTAGGGCTTGGCCTTATCCCCCCCTCCCTCCCAATTCTGCTTAACATATACATAAAACTGCTGGGAAAAATTATCCGGTATGTGTGGGTTCAGTGTAATCATATGCTGATGTAACCCAATGATATATTTCCTTTCCATTTAATTCCAGGACAGCTATCTTAGCAGTAATCTAATGCTATCTGTAATGAATTGGACATGGGTGAATAAAATGAAGCTTAATTCGGACAAGGCAGAGGTCTTCTTGGTCAAATGAAAGGCAAATCAGGGAACAAGGGCACAGCCTGTGCTGGATGGGTTCACACTTCTCCTGAAATCTCATGTCCTGCTTACCTCTACTGAGGGCAGCACAACAGGGGAATATACAAACAATTAGTCCAGAATCCAGCCAAAAGGTCACACAATACCAGTTAGTCAGTCCCAGCAAAGGGCACAGGCAAGAGGGTAATCACAATGGAAGCCCAGAGGTCAGATAAGCAGGGTCATGAATCAAAGAGCAAGGAACACATGAACAACAAAGCTGCAAGACTAGTTGCCAGCTGCAAACAATCTCTGCAGCTGGAGGTCTTTTAAAAGGCCTCTGCTTCTCTCAGCTTAAACCTATTAGCTCTCCTCTTGGTTTCTCTCCACAGGTCCTAACACCTGCAGCATAGACTCCATAGAGTATGTTCTCCCTCTGCAGCTTCCTGAGCCTGCTCTGGGACTGCTGATCCAGGCAGCCCCATATCTGCCCCTGTCTCAGCTTCTTCCATATCTTCAGAGTCTGAGTCCTCTAACTGTGCCTCTAAGCCAGCCCCAGGGAAGTCCATGACACCTCAGGCGTGTAGCTTGGGTGTATTCCTGGACTCAGTTCTGAGCCAGAAAGTCCAGGTTCCTTCCGTGCCAACCCCCCTACTAGAGCCTACAGCAGCCTGCTGTGAAGCATTTAACATCCATTTTGCGGATAAAATATCTTGGATTAGAGCCGACTTGGACGCCAATAATTGCTAAATAAAAAATAAAAATAAAATAAATAATTAAAAATAAAAATAATCATATTTGCTGTTTCAATTGATAAGTACTGATGACGTGGACAAGCTCCTTGGAGCTGTGAAAAAGTTGACTTGCTCTCTCGATCCGGGTCCATCTTGGCTGGTCGTCCAGGGAGGGGATGCATTGAGGACATTCCTTCAGGATGTGATCAATGCGTCCCTCATGGAAGGCATCGTTCCATCTTGTCTGAAAGAGGCAGCTGTTAATCCCCTCCTGAAGAAGCCTTCTCTTGATCCCCTGGACAACTATAGACCAGTTTCCTTGCTACCCTTTCTTAGCAAGGTGATCGAGAGAGTGGTTGCCTCCCAACTCCAAGCCGTCTTGGATGAAGCCGACTATCTCGACCCATTCCAAACCGGCTTCAGGGCAGGTTATGGAGTGGAGACCACCATGGTTGCTCTGATTGACGACCTCCGCCTGAGCATTGACAGGGGTAGTGTGACCCTACTGGTGCTCTTAAATCTCTCGGCAGCATTCAACACCATAGACCATTCCATCCTTTTGGATGAGCTGAGAGAATTGGGGGCTGGTGGCACTGCTCTTAGGTGGTTCCTATCCTTTTTCTCTGGCAGATCCCAAAGGGTGAGACTCGAGGACAGCTGCTCCTCCAAAATTGAGCTAAATTGTGGCATTCCTCAGGGCACCATTCTGTCCCTGATGTTATTTAATATCTATATCAAGCCGCTTGGAGAGATCATTCGGAGTCACGGAGCTCAGTGTCATCAGTACGCTGATGACATTCAGATATATTTCTCTGTGACCAGATCATCTGCTCAGACCTCAGATGGAGTCTCCCCTCTCAATGACTGTCTTGCGGTGGTAATGGGTTGGATGAGGGAAAATCTATTGAAACTCAATCCAGACAAAACGGAGATACTCACAGTTACGGGCCTGAAACCAGTTTTGGGAATACAACTTCCAGTCCTAGAAGGAGTCACACTCTCCTCACAGGACTCTGTTCACAGCCTGGGGGTACTCCTTGACTCGTCACTTCACATGACCAGTCAGGCGAATTCGACGGTCAGGAATGCCTGTTATGAGCTTCGGCTGATATGCCAGCTGTGCCCTTTTCTGGAGATGAGGGACTTGGAAACTGTGGTACATGTGCTGGTAACCTTACGTCTGGACTTCTGTTAACACGCTCTACATGGGGCTACCCCTGTACTTAACCCGGAAACTTCAACTGATTCAAAATATGGCAGCCAGGCTTGTCACTGGTACATCTAAGAGAGAGAGCACATTACACTAGTGCTCAAATCTCTCCACTGGCTGCCAATTAGTTTCCAGGCACAGTACAAGGTGTTGGTGTTAACCTTTAAAGCCCTACATGGCTCAGGTCCATGCTATCTGAGGGACCGCCTCTTCCCATATGAACCTCCCCGCACACTCTGGTCCTCTGGGAGGAATCTACTGCAACCCAAGAAGACCAGGCTGGTGCAGACCTCCCAGAGGGCCTTTTCAGCTGTTGCCCCCAAGCTGTGGAATGACCTACCGGACGAGACGCGTCTTATTCCATCCACTGAAGGCTTTTAAAAAGCCCTAAAGACATATCTCTTCTGGAAGGCCTTCCCAGAAGAAGTGCAATACCTCCCGGCCTTGAAATGCAGCTCCTGCGTTTTTCCATCTTTCTCTCCTGCATTTTTTCACCCTCATACAGCTAACGTCTCCAGGTTGGAATTTTTGTTGCTGTTTTTTACTTTATTGTTATTTGTTCATTTTATTGATTTTAATTTTGCTACAATTTAATCCTGTTTTTAGGCAGGGGGAGTTTGGGTGATGGGATGGGATGTTTTAATTGTACTGCTTTTTTAACCCTGTTGTAACCTGCCCCGATTGCTCATTCAGAGGGGGGGGGCTAGAAATAAAATTATTATTATTATTATTATTATTATTATTATTAGGCAGGAATGTATTTGAACTAGTTAAGATTACTGTGCCAGTTGAGACCATTACTGAAGATGTCAGATCAGGCTATGTTGATAGAAACCAATGACTCCTACGTTCTAGATTTACTGCAATACAGATGATGGCTGCATCCTGTTAGCTACTATGGATTTTTATAAAAACACCCCTAAATTCCCCATATCTAAAGTGCATTGGCAGAAGTAACTGGATACCCCCACCCTAGCATTGCTTGAACATAGAAGTCTCTAAGAGAGCCTTAACGTCCTTAGTGTGTAAACATTTCTCCTTATGACCCCAATGGAGGGCATGATGGTCACAGTCCTCCATAAGAGCAAAGCAGACACCCCACGTATGCAACAAAACTTTAGTTGGGAGTTGCCAAAAGGAAGAATCTTTCACAACTTTGGGCAGATTTATGACCCTAAGATGCTATGCAGAACATAGCTATTCCGGCATTAATGACCCTTCCCTATCAAAGAGACTGACTATAGATCAAGCAATGTGTAAATTTGGATTTACTTTGAAGTAGGAAAATAACCTCCACTGAAGACAGTACTAAAACCTATAAAAAGTTCTACAAGTCCTTTGTTCTTCACCCTGTGTTGGTATCCAAGCAGGCATTATGTCAGCCTGTGTCCTGATGTAGTTCTGCTCACATAACCCTTTCCTTTTCCATCACCTGTGTTGCTGCATTTATGTTGATCCTGAGGAGACTATTCAGGCCAGTATCTCCGTTAGTGATGCCTAAGGTTCTTTTCCACATTTCCTCCCTTTTCTTCTATTAGTCTTGAGTGAGAGTGTGAATGAATGTATGTTCATTTGTGTGTATGTCCCTTCCTCATTAATAAACTAGCTTTTAATTGAAAGAGACTGTCTCTGCACTATTTCTTGGAATATCTGGTCGCTTCGTAAACACTATGGGATTTGGTCCAAAAAGGGTACTTGTAAGAAGCCCATCCTTTTGATAAACTGAGCTAATTAAAAGTCCTGAATTGAGCGACTAATCTTACAATCCATACTGCAGAAATAATCCATTTTGACACCACTTTAACTGCCATGGCTCAATGCTATGGAATTCTGGGAACTGTTGTTTATTGTGGCACCAGAGCTATCTTGCAAAGAAGGCTAAATATCTCCCACAATTACAACTCCCAGGACTCCACAGCATTGTGTCATGGCAGTAGCCTCTGCAGTGTGCCTTTGAAAGCTTTCCTTACCTGTTAGACCATGACGTAGATGAAAATAAATGCTCTCAGATACCAGTTAAGAGAGCATTCTGTTCTCTTTCACAGACTCTCACACACATATTCCTATTCTGTCTAGTCAGAGGAAATAAGGGAGGTTTCCACTGCCACTGGAGCGGTGAATCCACTCCAAGTTATAATTTGAACTTTAAAGGAGTTATCCTGATAGATAAAGCCTATCCCCCAAATTTCTTCAGCACCTTCAATAGGTCCTCTGAAATCTGGACTAAAATCTATCACCCTACTGGTATGAGAGGTACCAACCTGCCTTGGTAGAAATGTTGTTTTCGGGCTTGCCTAGGCTTTAAGCCTTTCCCTGACCAATTCCCAACTGACTGGCTCTTTTCTTTACTGCAAAGTGACTCCTAATTTCTCTCTGCATTGGGAAAAGCAAACCTTCCTCACAACCTATGTGGTGGAGAGGAAGGTTTGTTCTCCACCTTTCCTAGAAATGCCAGAGAGTGAACCTAGGCCTTTCTGCTTCCAGATATGTGTTGCCCAACTGAACCTCTTGCACAAGGTCTTGGTGTTCTCCAACCTTGCAGAACTAGGGCAGCTAACTGGGCTGACTAATTGCTTTATAATTTCTCTACTTTTTTGTTTCCCAGAAGGCAACCAAAATATGACTTTACAGAAGCTTTGAAAGCCTTTCTTATAGCATCCAGTTGTGGGCAGCATTCATCTGAGCATGCCTGTCCTTAACTTTCTGCTCATTTATTACGTTCCTACTTGCAATTTCTTTTCAGCCTTTGTTCTGAATTCAGATAGCAATTTTGTCTAAAGCTCACTAGTAGGATTTGTTTTACACTGAACAGTAATCTATTCCACCCCAAGAGATAAGACAGGATTGCATAAATTGTCTTAATTTATGAGCTCCATTCATTTGGGAAAACACCTAAGACCCAAGTCTGGATGCAAATATCATATGTTCTCCACATTTGAAGTTTTTCAGTGTCTAAGGCTAATAGCGTGTTGTTTTCCATTTGCCCACAACATGAGGAAGTCTCCTGAGAATATCCAAGTTGATTCCACACACAAGAGAACCAGTTAGTGCTAGATTAATTTGTAATTTAATCACAAGCCCCAATCTTTCAGTGACTTAAAGATTTTAGAATCAATATTTAATAAAGATAATGCTTAGTATGCCCTACACAGACTGAATCCTTTATTTCATTTGAAACAACGGAAATTATGTCTTTCTGCAATACCTTGATTAGTTTTGTTGTAAAAGAGATAGAGCATAAACCCTGCTCCAAAGCATCTTGGCTCTCTTGATGCCATGTGAGCATGGTTTATTTTAAACTTTTTGACCTTTTTTAAAAAAAAAACAAAGTACTAGTTGTGATGTGAAACACTCATTTTGTCAGAAAGTTCTGAAATGAATGTAGTTTTCTATGAGCAAATGCAAAACACTTTAGTTTGGGATTAAACACATGGCTTAAGTCTGTATAAGGCTTCCACTGACATTTCAATGATTTTAAAAATCCTAGAGGAGTTCCCTATATGCAAATGATAGATCTGATCCAGTTTGGGATACTGGTTTAATCCTTTCCATGTATCTACTGGTAAGTTTAAACAGAAAACTTAAGTAAATGTTAATGTCCTTGTTGTTATTATTGCTTTGGCTAGATTTAAGTGGGGAAGCTGTCACTTGAAATACTGCCAAGAGGATTTAAACCTCCCACAACCACATCCAATGGGACTGCAGTGGACCCCTGCATGCTTACTCATGAGTAAACAACAATAATGTTCTGTGGTAAGCATTACACTCAGTATTACATATTTTTAAACATTAATAGCATATAAATATGCTTATTAAATGGCAAACCATGTCCAAATGAACAAAGCTGCCCATTGTGCTATGAAAACGGTGTTTTTTATCTTACAGTACAATGTCAGTACATCTAGCCCATTCAATTATAGTCTTTACAAGAACAGTAAATCTAGTGAATTCCTCATAGTTGTTAACTTATTTCTATGTAGTCTCCATCCAGATTTGCACATTTTTCCCAGCATTTCTTGACCCGCTGGATACTTGATATTGTAGAAGCTTGCAGATTGCCCCTTATGAGGGAGTATCGTACAGTAATAATTATCACCCAGACGATATTATGGTATATTGATGAAATTTTGTCAGTGTCACAAATGGTCCTTAAGTGCATGATATTGAGAAAATCAGCTCCTTGCATTCTTTATTTTTGTGAAAGGCTGCACCAGAAGTGACTAAAGTGTAAAATCCTCATAAGGTGCAATCTGCAGACTTCTACTATAACGGTATTCGGAGGGTCAAGAAACGCTGGGAAAAATGTGTCAATCTGGATGGTGACTACGTAGAGATTAATTAACAACTACAAATCAAGACAAACCTTCCGTCAATTTTTTTTTAAAAGGTGATAATTAAAACTTTAGGATACCCCCTCGTTTATGGTAAGATTTTTGTTGTCATGTGCTTTCAAGTAATTTCCAATCCTACCAAGTAATTTCCAATCCTACCATTTGCTTTTGCTTTCCTCTGAGTTTGAGAGAGCAGGACTTATCTAAGGTGGGTTTCTGTGGCAGAGTTGGAATTTGGAACTAACTATATTATCCTAGCCTCCAGAGTCCTAGTCCAATACCCAAATCACTATGTCACATTGGCTAACTACTATGTTCCTCTTATCTAAGATTGGGTGGTTTGTTTTGTTTTGTTTTTGTCAGATATTGTTTTCTCCAGGGGGTCAATCATATAAAAACCTATTTTTGACTTAACCTGAGCCTTATGTCAGCATCAGACCTCCTTGGGAAGCAAGAGCAATGTTGGCACAAGACATTTTGCTGCCTGAAGCAGAAACCAAATACCACTGCCACCCCCCCCCCACTAGATTTTACGAAGGCTTAATCCACCATTCCAATATCATTTTCTGTCTTGATCTATCCTTGGGGCTTTTTAGACCGCCCAAAAGGGGCGGTCCATACTCGCCCCTTTCAGCGGCGGGATGACACCGAGGCTGCCACACGGGCAGCCCCGAGGCCTCATCCCGCCGCTTTTGGAGGCCGCGGGGAACCCGCAAACTGCCGGTTCCCCGCGGCCTCCAAGCAGGGTGCAGCAGGCACTCTGGGCGCTCGCTGCACCCCGCTTCCCTCAGTGGGGCTGAAGGGAGGAAGGGGCCGCCACCGCGGCCCCTTGGGTCTTTGCCGCAGCCATTTAAAGGCCGCGGCAAAGACCCGCCGCAAGAAAAGAGCTCCGAGATGGAGCTCTTTTTTTGCGGTGCGGGAAGGGCGCGATTGGCGCCCTCCCGCGCCGCAAAAACGTCATAACGTGTGCAGCGTGTCAAAACGCTGCGCACGTGATGACGCCTTTGCGGCACCACCGTATGGACGCCGCCATCTTTAAATGGTGGCGTCCATGCTCTTTAGGCCTAGGGAGGGTGTAAACGCTACGCCCTCCCTAACCCTAAAGGCGGGCTTTTTAGCCCTAAACACGCCCCTTTTTGCCCGTCTAAAATGGGCCCTTGTCTCATGGCTTCATACCTCCATCTACCTGCTGCAGGACAGACCAGTGCAGGGAATGTCTGCTAAAACTCAACCCAGTGCTGAAACAAATAGTAGTCTATGCTTCATGCCCTGATGTCCCTGGAGCAAGGCCACAGAGAAAGAACCATCTCCTGGACAGTGAAAGGAACAGTAGCAGAATTTAATCATGAATAAGTTTAAATTCTAATTCCATTGGATTTACATTAGGGGGAAGGAAAAAAAATCTATATTAACCTTATGTTAAATTGCCGTATAAGTTGCAGTTAAAAACCTTGCATCAAAAGCCATACCAGAATGCAATTAAAGATGTTGTCTATGATTTTAGGAGCCAGACACCTTTGTTCCTATCCTGGGTTTGGAAAAGAAGGACACAAATACAGTAATTTTTGAAAAATCAGTTTCCCATCCTCTCCACCATAAACTCTTCTCTTGCTTCCCCATTATCCATCTCTTGCATTGTCATTTCCTTCTCCCTGCCTTTACTTAAGCATACAGATTCTGATGTGGATTGCAGAATATTTCCTGGCTTTAAGACCTTCAGAATTTAGTTTTCTGTAACAATAAGAAGCTTCTGTGTTGCATTTCATGTCAAGAGGACTGTCTGAATGCAAAAACAGCCACCCTCTTCCAGAATGCACTTAATTTTTTTTCTTCAAAGATCTTTTAACTTTGGCCATTCTGTTCTTAATATCAACTAAAATGAGTGGTTTGACCCTTATGACCTTAACATGATGGTCACCCAACACAGACTAAAAAAAAGCAAGAAGCAATTTGAAAATTTAGGGTTTTGCCCTTTCAAAATGTAGAGCAAGGGAGGTTATTTGCATCCTTCCCAATCCTATTACATTATATCCCACTCCCAAACTGTATAAATATGCTTTATTTCTAAGGCCCTCATGCTACTCACTACTGCATCTGAGGAAGTGGGTTTATATCTACAAAAGCTCATGCTAAAATAAACACCAGTCCATCTTAAAGGTGCTCCTACATGCCTCCCTGCTTCCTCTTTTTTATGGTGCAAGAGGCTAATATGACCACTTCTTTGAAAATACAACAAATTTGGTTCAAATTATATGTCTTGGAGGATACTGACTATCTTGACCCATTTCAAACAGGCTTCAGGGCAGGATACGGAGTGAAGACAGCCATGGTTGCTCTGACTGACGACCTCTGCCTGGGGATCGACAGGGGTAGTGTAACCCTGCTGGTGCTCTTGGATCTCTTGGCACCATTTGACACTATTGACCATTCCATCCTTTTGGTTTGGCTGAGAGAGTTAGGAATCGGTGGCACCTCTCTTAGGTGGTTCTGCTCCTTTCTCTCTTGTAGATCACAAAGGGTGAGACTCGGGGACAGCTGCTCCTTCAAAATCGAGCTTAGTTGTGGTGTCCCTCAGGGCACCATTCTGTCCTCGATGCTGTTTAACATCTATATGAAGCCGTTTGGAGAGATCATTTGGAGGCACGGAGCTCAGTGTCATCAGTACACTGATGACACTCAGATATACTTCTCCGTGACCAGATCGCCTGCTCAGACCTCAGATGGCGTCTCCCCTCTTAATGACTGTCTTGCGGCGGTAATGGGTTGGATGAGGGAAAACCGATTGAAGCTCAATCCAGACAAAACGGAGGTACTCACAGTTACCGGCCCAAAACCAGTCTTGGGAATACAACTCCCAGACCTAGACGGAGTCACACTCTTCTCGAAGGACTCTGTTCGCAGTCTGGGGGTACTCCTTGACCTGTCACGTCACATGACAAGCCAGGTGAATGTGACAGTCAGGAGCGCCTGTTATCAGCTTCGGCTGATACACCACCTGCGCCCTTTTCTGGAGATGAGGGACCTGGAAACTGTGATACACGTGCTTGTAACCTCACATTTGGACTACTGTAAAGCACTCTACACTTTACATGCCTAATCCGGAAACTGCAATTGGTGCAAAACATGGCAGCCAGACTTCTTACAGGAAGGAGGAGAGAGCACATAACACCTGTGCTTAAATCTCTCCACTGGCTGCTGATCAGTTTCTGAGCACAGTACAAGGTGTTGATTTTGACCTTTAAAACCCTACATGGCTTGGGTCCATCCTATCTGAGGGACCTGCTACAGCCCATGAAGACCAGGCTGGTGCAGACCTCCCAGAGGGCCTTCTCAGCTGCCACCTCCAAGTTGTGGAATGGCCTACCGGACGAGATGTGTCTTATTCCATCTATTGAAGGCTTTTAAAAAGCCCTAAATATGCATCTCTTCCGGCAGGCCTTCCCAAAAGATGTTTAACACCTCTTGGCTCCGAAATGCAGGCTTGAGGTTTTTTTCCCCACCCTTCTCCTTTGCATCTTTTATTCTTATACAGCCAGGATTTTTTTGGGTTGGAATTTTGGAATTTTGTGATGGTATTTTTCTTCTATTTTAATTGATTATCTAATTATTTTAATTCTGCTGTGATTTAATTTTGTTTTAGGGGGGGAGTTGGGGAAAGGGATGGGATATTTTAATCTGTACGGTTTTAATCTGCTGTAACCTGTCCCGATTGCTTGTTCAGAGGGGCGGGCTAGAAATTATTATTATTATTGTTGTTGTTGTTGTTGTTGTTATATGAAACAATCACTTTATAAAAGAAAAATGTTTGGCAGCCATGAGAGACACATTGGAATTACTTTCAGTTAAGGTTAAAGGCATATATTACATCTTTCTTGCTTTCTTTTCATTTTTCTCTGCTCTGTTAATGAGCCTCTAGTATGAAGTATATTCATTTTTAGTCACTTATTGTCATTCTGGTGCTTCTGGTACTTCTTCACCTTGTGCAAACTTAAACTATGGATTCCATTTCCACAGGTTGCAAATAACCACCAACATAGATTGGGATTAGACAATTCACTGATGATAAGGCTATCAGTGGCTACTAGCCACATCTAGTATCTGAGGCAATGTCCTTTTCAGTTCCTGGAGAATGAGAGCAGGGTGTTTTTTTTATTGATCTCCTATTTGTGAACACCCTGAAGGATCTCTTTTTAAAAAATGAACTAAACATACAATGGTTAAATATTCTGTTGAGCTGTTTTGTTATCTTGTGCACTGTTGTGTTGTCGTGGCTGCATGGAAATTACTTCTTGGTGGCAGATTCTAAAAAGACAGAGGTGGTATCTGCATAGGCCAGAATACTCTGGAAGTAGCCTGCAGTATTCTGACCCCAAAGCTGTCCCAGTGTCCTTCCAATTACCTGGGCATCCTGGAACAATGGTAGGCAGCTGTTTACATAGTTTCCCACTGTGCCACTCAACTGCTGCTGCAAGTTGCTCCATCTGAGACTGAAAATGAAGCACCCAGCATCAACTACATGTCTGAACACCTTGTTCTAATCTCAGAAAGAGAGATTTTTAGTAGACAGCACAATGGAACACATTGTATACAACTACTCACCATCACTTTGGAGGGCTCCAGATTTTCTGGGAAGAACCAGAGCAAAAAGAGAGTTTTAAAATTCAGTTTAAGGGTGGTATACTATGTGTTTGGGGCTGAACTGGCCTTACATCATTTAGACAGTTTATACCAGAATCAGGGATTGGACCCCTCATCATCCAGAATGATTACCATGGGAGCATAGGGATTTCCATGGGGACCACCATAGGGATAGGATGTGTTATTTGGTCTGAGTGGGAGTTGCTTTTATATTCCTAGATGAGGTTTAGACACAAAGCCCTTTCACCCTTTGTAATTATATTGCTGAATACACTTAAATTATCATAACAATTTCTAGTAGAATCCTGGAACTTGTAGTTTAAAGAGGAGTATTTAGAATCCCCAGCCAAAGAGATACTCTGGTGCCTTAAACTCCAAAATCCAAAGTGCAGGATTCTGAAGGATGCAGCCATGGCAGTTAAAGTGAAATCCTGGTGCTATAATTTTCTAATGTGAAAGGTCCCAGGGGAAATTCATTCTGATTGGTCAGAGAATCTTAAGCCCTGTAAAGTTTCTATTCAGATTTATTTATTTTTTGCAGCTGCATTTTTGCTTTGATGGTTGAAATCTAGTTAGAGGGTTTGGTCGAGGAGTAGGAATACTGGTGAGTTGGATATAGGCTTAGGGGCCAAGGGCAAATGAAAAACTGAAGGAAACGCAAATAAGTGTGAAAATATAATTTACCGGTGGTTGGGAGTACATTTGAATTAGATTGGAGTGAATTTAGTGCTGAGGGGAAAAGTCATTGAAAAGTTTGTGACAGCAGCAGGTTGTTGTTTTTTTTTTTTTTTAATCTTTAGAAACTGTGACTCAATGATTCTTGAAAACTCCCAGATTAACTAACAATACCCCATTCTGAAACCATTGTTTCCTGTTTCTCACATTGCTCTGTGGTTAATAAATTCTCACATAATGAAGTTGTTGAGACCAATCTTTACAACATCAAGGCTGAGGTTTAAACACTCTTTATTGTAGAGAAGGTTGCCAGATTGAAAACAAGAGAGAGCTCCTGTGCATGTAATGGTTGTACAGAAAAGGAAATTTCAGTAGATGCTGCTTTGTCACTCAAGCAGCAACATCAATCGAAATTTTCTCTTCTATATCATCACTAAAGATATAGGATCCATCTCAAATTTTCAACCTGCAACCTTAATACAGTTTAAAACTGTAGTACCCATATCAGCTGTAAGGTAACTTGTAAACTATCTTATTAAATATGTTGTCCTAAAATGGATAATTAGAATGCAAAAAAATTGAAAAATGTAAACATTAAAAACATTATGACTGGTTGTCTTCCCTTTATGCGATTTAAATTCAGCTGAGCCAGATAGATTGGAAGACAGAGATAATTAAATTCCTCAGCGATGTGGGCATCATATGCCAAATACAAGCCTAAAGCTAGATTTCCTAGTGGCATTAAAATCCCCAGAAAATACTGTGTTAGTTGTATATGTAGCAATTTTTGCTATGCAAAGAGCTTCCAAACTAAATTTTGCCCTCTAATTTAATGGGGGAGTTTTGCTTCCAAATCACTTTTAAAGTCTTCCAGCTGCACATTTGCTTGGTTTATGATCGCTGCATTGCTTTTTGGTTCAATTAAATAAGAAAAAGGAAGGGAGAGAGGTAATTCAAACGTAAAATAGCAAAGGGACTCTTCCTGGGAATCACAGAGAACTCTCTATAAGCCAGATAAATAGTCTTCTAGATTGCCTTATAGAGCTGGTGGGGGAGGGGAGCCAGATCATATATATTCTAGCTCAGTAATCAGGGATTTAACACATGATACTGAATGTATGCCACAAAATAGTGATCATGTCTGATGCTCACCATCTCTTGACCTCTGTGTGACTACTGACCATACTCTGACCTGCATCCATTATGTGGTAGTGGTAAATGGGCTTTTTATATACATAAAGCTAAAGGAGTAGAGGTTTTCTATATAATGGGAAACCTGGAGCACTTAGAATTACTGACTACAAAGAACATGATACACATACAGAGAAACTGTTTGACCCTTCCTCTGTAGACATGGATGTTGGACAAGCAAGCAGACATAATCCCCTCCGTCTGCTCACTATATACATTGAGGAAATGAAGGGGAAAGGTGTACAACCTTGCATTTAAAAGATCAGACTTAGCTGTATATGGATGAATGACCACTTCCAAATTATTGAGGAAATCAAGGTCTAGCAAAGGATTTCTGCTGGTAGAAATGACTGGGACTGGCGTCTGCCCTCCATATTGGTAGGGGGTTTGGTATCACAGATACCAAAAAATGTGGGAACCTCAAATCACATGAGTGTCAATGGATGCAGAGGTGTGTGTGTGGCCATGTCAGTGTGGCTGCATCCATACGTCACCATTGATGATAATGGGGCAGAGCTGTCTGTAGATGTTCTAATCTGTGGATGGCTAGCCTGCTGATACAGTTGGCTGGCTATAATATAATGAGGCTTGGGACCCAGGGCACCATTTTATCACTGCTCAGATATGAATGGCTTCAGTACTGATTAATTCCAAAAGTAACTCTTCCAGATTCACTGCCATAGGACTGTCAAACTGAAAATTGGAGATGGTGCCTTTACCTTTAATGGTTATGCACAAGCAGGAATTTCAACCACTGGACTGAGCAACAAGAAACACATGGGGGAATTCGCTTTTCTACATAAGCAACACTTTTCACTCTGACCATCCTATCTCCCAGTGCAGTGTGGGAGGTAGTGCTCGAGCATTCAAGGAGAATTGGAGAAAATTCTTGCCCTCTCTCCTTCATCCAGCACCACTGGACCTCCACCTTGTTTGGGCTAAATTCAATCATTACATCCACTAGAGCAGACCTATGTAATTAATGAGTCTTACATAGATGTATATTTAACAAATCACATTGGTTCAATGGCTCTATTCTAGTGGGAGCTAAAAACTGGATTTAGCTCATTATGTATCAGACATTTAACTAAGCTACCTGTGGATAATATTCATCTCTTCCCACACGATAGAAAAATAGACTGTAGTTAAGTGAGAAGCTGAATCTGGCCTACTCAGATAGGTAGTGGCTATAGCTGAGAGCCCAATCTGTGCTACTTTTAGTATACTGTCTTGTTAGTAGATATGGCCAGCTTAGTCCTGGGCACTCAGAAGAATATTTAAAAATCTGTTTGTTTGTTTGTTTGTTTGTTTTTAAATTGGATGTGTCAATCTTACAAATTTGCAAGAAGGCATTGTAAACTCAAACCCAGAATTTCAGAATTTTGCAGTCAGATTCGCAACTCAAAAATGTGAATTTTTAGGCAAAATGTTTAGAAAAATGCATGTAATGGAGGTAATTATAAACATAAAACATGAAAATAAACATAAAAAGGCATTATATTTTGGAAAAAATAATTGCCTAGGAAGTAGGAAAAATACCTAGAAAATATATAGTAGAGAAAAAGCACACAAATATTTTAACAAATATTCATGGTGATTTATTTTTCCTTCCCCCCAAATTTCACCCACTTGTACACAGAGGATTATCAAATGAGCCTAAAAAGTGGGAGTGAAGTAGAATAGATGCATGTATGACCAAATCTTATCAGATGACACTGTGCCTGTGCTTTAGTTAGTCTGTCTTCCATCCATGACTATTTCACATCTTCTCACTCACAGGCTTTCCCCATCAATTGCTGCCAATATTGCTGCTGTAACATGTGATTTGTGTGTAAAGAATGTCTGGACTCAAATCCAGCATTGGCCAGTCATTTGGCATCAGTTTCCTCTTCTCCCTCACTCCCTCCGTCCCCCACTACTCCCAAGAAATATTTTTTTTCTTTTTCTTTCTTTTTTTTAAAAAAAATGCCTTCCTTTCCTTTCCTTCCCGTCTCCCCCCCACCAAATTGCCATAATGCCTAAATTATTTTAAAAAGAGAAATAAAAATAAAACCTTGAAAGGCATGTTGGTAAAGACCACCAATGGCTCATACAGTGCTTGCTGACAAGTGCAATAGGAACTGCTCATAATACAATATGCTTGCATTTTTGTTTTGTTTTTTTCATTTACACAATTGTGGTGAGAATGAGGGATCATGTGATAATCTACATAATTACAGATGAGAAAATGGTAAATTGAACCAAAGTATTCAAACCATGACAGAGGAGCTGTATGTCAACTGGACTGCTAAAACCCTGTAGCTTCCATGAGTTCAAGCTAAGATCATGGAAACTTTTCTCTAATTTTTCAATTATTCACTTTCTTTTCCTAAAGAAAGAAATTTTGGTTATTTAGTAGATATTTATTCTATGAGAACATGTTCAAAGCCATGTTAAACATACTTATTAACTCTCTCACACATACACATAACCTATCAGAGTCTTATCCATGAACACACTCAGTCAAGTAATCTGTAGACCTAATACTAATGCCAATTTTAAAATGTCATCCTATTTTGGATGTTATCCAGCACTACAGAGATTTCCTGCAGAAGGGAACTTTATGAACTGTACAGATGGCCTATGGAAGCAGCTGTAATTCTTCTCTTCCAATAATACTTCTCTTCCAATAATATACCCTCAGTCTATAATGACAAAGTTTGGCTTTGGTCGGATAACCTCCATGATCCTTTCCTTGAGGGTTCAACAAAGCAGAGTATATTAAACTTATTCACACATTTGCAGCAAACTTGCTTCTTTCCTCCAGCTTGTCATCTTCAGTGGTACTCCCTACCGCTCCTAATTTGATACGTTGCTCACCTTGTTACCACTCATCTTGTTGGCCTATTTTCTCTGTGCTTTTAGACATTTCATACATGATTGCTTATGTCTTGTTCGCAGATAGTTTCTGGCTCTGCCAGAAATCTCTTCTCCATGCCACACTCCATTTCCCATCTAAAACATTTTAAATTCATTTCCACAACATTTTCTCTCAGCCGGGAACCAAAACGGGGAGGGAATGTGAGAAATGAAGCAAAAGTGTAGGAAGCAAGGATGCCATGCAAAGGCACAGGGTTCATATTTGAGAGGGAAAAAAACCAACTCCTTATTGCAAGAAGCTTTGCTATTTATTCATGCTACACAAGAACACTTTACACTTTGCAAGTTTTACAGTTGTACACCTTACATATACACATAAATCTATCTTATATCAGATAATGTCTTCAGTAAGATATTAGTGACCTCCCTGTACTAGGCATGCAAGGAGAATGTGCTGCCTCCAATGCAGAAGGTATAGCCACAGATGGCACATTCCACTTCTGTTATTTGGCAATACAGGATGGAGTCCATGCCATAGAAGGGTACAATCATAGAGTTGGAAGAGACCCCAAAGGCCATCCATGCAGAAAATATATAATCATATCACTCCAGACAAATGGCCATCCAGCCTCTGTTTGAAAATTTCCAAAAAAGGAGACTCCACCACTCTCCAAGGTGCACTGTTGAACAGGTCTTACCATCAGGAACTTCTTCCTAATGTTTAGGTGGAATCTTTTTTCTTGTAGCTAGAATCTATTGCTCTGTGTCCTAGTCTCTGGAGCATCAAAACACAAACTAGCTGCATCCTCAGTATGTTGTTCTTAACTGCCTTTGCATTGATCTCAACCCATGGTGACCCTGCTAAGGAGACATGTCCAGCCCCCCCCCTGCTCTGTCCAGCTCCTTCTAACTCATATCCATGGTCTCTTTAATAGAACCCATCCATCTAGAACCCATATTAACAAGAGAAGTAACTCTGGGGTGGGTTGGACCTTTTGTTTAGCAATGTCTAAAATTAATTGAACAATATGTGTCCAGAATCATTGAACATGTGGGCACTCCAACCACATGTACAGATGTGTACCTCTTGCCCCACAACTTCTCCAGGACAAAGGAGATGTCTTCCTTGTTATTTGTGCTAGCTGAACAGGGGTCAGGTACTATCTGTATACCATATGCAATGTGTTTTTCTGTAGGGCAGATGGTTTGGGCTTATAAGAAGGACATGACCACATATGTTGCCATTCTGCATTTGAAATAACCAAATGTATACCCAACTCCCACCCTGTTTCACGAAAACTACTCCTCCCTCAGGAGTCTTCAAACATCCAGTTATACAATGCAACTGACCCTCTGTTCACTGGTGCACCTGGGATTGCACATTTGTTCAAGTATAGTAAAGGATTTAGGGGTTTCTCTTGATCACACTAGTTGGGACACGAATGAGGTAATTTGTCAAATCTGGAGCCAGGATAACCTAAGGGGAGAGAACAAATTTAACGTTTTTCATTTAAGATTTTTCCCCCCAGTATTTTTAGGTCTACAATTCTGGAATAAGTACTGTATGGTATAGATGCCCTTATCTTTACATTGTGGAACTTATCTGGGCTAAGAAAGGAAAGGTGCAGGGTCTAATTGGGGAAGGGCTAGGAAGCATGAAATGACCTCATTTCCTCCAAACAGAAAATGATGTTTGAAGAAAAGGGTTTTCTATACTGTTCAGGGTTCTAGCTGAGATGTAAGAAAAAAGGGGCTGACTGATTGAGGTTTTTCTATGTCTAATTCTAATTCTACTCAAAGTATAGAGGTAGATCTCTTGACAGTCTGGGGTAGCTTGGATTAACTGAAATGCCACAAAGTAATATTCCAAGTTGGGTAGGGCAAGACCTCCATGCTTAGATTTCATATATCAGCAATTTTTAGGAAATCAAATTTGTTTACTTGCAAAAGTAGTTGTCTATTTTTTTATTTTTTATTTTTTTCATGAAATAAAATATGAACCGGAACCAAAACGGAAGCTTGGGTAGAAGATTCATTTTCATTAAGACTATCCTACCCAATAGAGAGAATATATATATATATATATATATATATATATATTCCAGAACTTCAACTTATATTTTATCCAATATGTAAGTGGTTTATGCTTACAGACTCTCTGTTTAATGAGCTGCTCTAGAATTGTTCCTGGTATCGATGTCCTGGTATTGATTATTGTAACTTTCTTCTTACAGGACTTCCCCTCTCTCACCTCCATCCTTTAATCTCTGTCCAGAACTCAGCCGCACGTATTATCACATCTGCTCACTGCTTTGACTGTGTTTCTCCTCTCTTATCCTCCCTTCACATCTCCCGTTACCTTTCCACATTCAGTACAAGCTTTTGTTGTTGACTTACAAAGCCCTCCACAGACTGGCCCCTCCTTACTTGTGAACTTCTTTCTCCTTACATTCCTACTCGTACCCTCTGTTCTGGTAGTCAAGCTCTCCTGTCCCAGCCAAGGATCTCCACTGCCCTGTCCCAGATTCGTCTCTTCTCACTTGCTGCCCCTCACTCCTGGAACCTTCTTCCCCTGCACGTGTGCCTCATCACTTCTCTAACCAGATTCAAAATTAAGTTAAAGACTATGAGGCTTTCTAGATTGGCAAAAAGAAGTGTGTTCATGGCTGCATGAACTCTAGCCTTTAGATGAGAAAAAGGGAAAGTGTGCCATGAAAACGCCTTTTTTTTCCTTTTTTTCCTTTTCTTTCTTTCTTTTCTTTTCTTTTTCTTTTTTTTTTTTTTTTGGGCGTTTTAGGGGAGAAGAAGCGCCTTTAAAAAGGTGCTGGTTTTCCCAGCTTCTTTTTAAAAAACTGTGGAACAGCGCAGCTCCATCTAAAGGCTGTGGTGCAGCTGTTAAGCATTAAGGAAAAGGCAACTTCATGTCACACTTTCCTGCCAATCTAGAAAGCCCCTATATTGTTTAGGGAAACATTCCCAGGATTGTGCTGTCTGCCCCAGGATGCTAATAACTATGTATTAAAAAGCCAAGCCCTTGCTCCATTCCATCGGCCTTGGTCCAGGCCCCAGGGGGAGAGAAGAACCACTGGACCTCATCCCCTTTCCCACCACCTTTCCCTTCTCCTTTTGTGTTGTCTCTTTTAGAATGTAAGCCTGAAGGCAGGGAACCGTCTAAATATAAGATTGTATGTACAGCACTGTGTAAATTTACAGCGCTATATAAATAAAGGATGATGATGATGATGATGATAATGTCAGACTAACTGGGTGGTAATTTTTTGGGCCTTATTTTTTCTATTTTTGAAAATGACATTTGCCCTCCTCCAGTCCACTGGAATTTGTACTGTTGTCCAGGAATTCTCAACTAGTATTGACAGTGGCTCTGAGATTACTTCTCAGAGTAATCTCAGTTCTTTTAATGCCCTTGGGTATAGTTAATCTGGTCCTGGAGATCTCAATTCATTTAGATCAACCAGGTATTCCTCTACTACCCTTTTACTTATTGTGTGCTGCATTTCACCTTTTGTGTCTTCTTCTCCATGTTTCTCAGGCCGAGCACCCTTTTCCTTTTGTGAAAAGACTGAGGCAAAGAAGGTGTTTAGTAGTTGTGCCTTTTTTGTGTCCCCTGATAGCATTTCACAATCTTCTCCATGCAGTGGTGCTACCGGTTCCCAAACCCAACAAGAAGCACTAGGGCCCAAGCAAGCCCAACCCCTGTCCCCACCCCAGGACCCCAGGTACAGCGAGGCCAACAGGCAACAGCCCTACCAAAACTGGCCACCTGGCTTCTCGTGGTCAGAGGATCAGCTTGCTCCTTGCTCACCTCTCCTCTCCTCTTCACATGTGCACTGGCGCACACGCACACAAACAGCTCCTCCTCTTCAGAGCAATAGGCAGTAGCCAATGGGGTGTGGCAGTTCACATGGGATTTTATGAACACCTGTAGAGGAAAGAATATATTGGCGCTTTCTAGATTGGCAGTAAAGTGTGACATGAAGTTGCCTTTTCCTTAATGCTTAGCAGCTGCACCGCAGCCTTTAGATGGAGCTGCGCTGTTCCGCAGTTTTAAAAAAGAAGCTGGGAAAACCAGCACCTTTTTAAAGGCGCTTCTTCTCCCCTAAAACACAAAAAAAGTGTTTTCATGGCACACTTTCCCTTTTTCTCATCTAAAGGCTAGAGTTTCATGCAGCCATGAACACACTTCTTTTTGCCAATCTAGAAAGCACCATTGAAGCCAGTGAAGGGGCTTGTAAATACTGCCTGCATTGCTCACAGCTTTACTTCATTGTAAGGAATGCTATGGGTTTCATGAGAAAGAACCAATGCATCATGATTCTCACCCAACTGACAGGAGCCAAAGCTATGGGCTATTTCCACAACAGCAATAAGAACACTTTTTCTTTTTATTGGGTTTTTATACCTGTTATTTTTTTTAATTTACATCAAAGTTTGTTCAGAAATCTGTGACTCCCAAGTGCATTAACTCAGCTTTGACTTGAATATTTGCCCTTCTGTTTCAGTGCAGCAAATCAGTATTGAACTTGGTTGAGAATCTTTTGCATTTCCTGTCAGCTACCCCTGTGTAAAACCAAAGGCTGTGCCTGTATGTCGCTTAAAAATTGCTTACAGTTAAGAGCTTGTCTGCCTCTTTCTCTGATGCTCTGTATCTCACTGACTTCCTATCTAGTGACAGAGCAAAGTAGCAATCTCTAGTGAGTATTGAAGCATGGGCTTAAGTGTTACTTCCATCTGTTGCTCACTGTTTTTTGCCTCACTCTGTGAGTGTCTTGCATCACTACTTTGTTCCTCAATTTATGAGGGGGTTCTGAGTATTCATGCCACCTATTTCCCCAAGTGGTGGAAGGTCCCAGGGAAAGTACTGCCCACCATGACAACCTCTGGGACAAAGAACATCTGAGATCCTATATGTGAATATTATGGGTGAAGTGTGACCCGCAGGCTGAATGGTTGTGTGACCCTCCAGGGTCAATTTCATTTGAAAAACAATTCCTCAATATTTTCCCCAAGATGTCCCCAAATGTCCTTGGAGCTGCGGGTGACACTTTCACCTTTTTTGGGGTAGGCCTGATCCATTTTAGGCCCAGTGGAATCCTTTTCAAAACAGGAAATGAACCAGAAGTCACAAATTTCCTGTTTGTTTTAAAATTATTTATTTATTTGATTTGATTTTTATCTTGCTCCCCCCCCCCCAAATGACACCTTTGTTTCCATCTTTTCATTTAGAGAAAAGGTCTCTTCTGGGCTTAAAAGGACCTCTTGAGGCCCAAAACATCAACAATGCTCCCCATGCACTCAAACAGGGCATTTAGTAGAGGCCTTTGAGTAAGAGCAAGATTATTTATCAGAGGGAAGTGCAGTTTCCCAAAGTTTCCTGGGGAGACTGAGCGAACCTCCTATACCCCAGCATTTGTTCCCCTTGATAGAAGAGAAGAGAAGCAGTAAATTTCAATTGCAGAGATGCAACCATTCCTGGCTGACTAGAATGTTTCAGCTATTCTAATATAGAGATATAATATTATTCTACGAGGCATTTGTAAGAAAACCAGGGGGCTGATTGATAACTACCAGAATGTATGCATGGCATGATTTATCTGTTTGTTTGTTTATTCCATTATTTCACTAAAACGTCCCTTAGAACACTGTTACAGCGTGACACAATATGGCTAATTATGGCAATTTGAGCATGGCAGCTCAGAGGAGTCAAAAGCTACACTTTTATATACCATGCTTGAAATTTCTTCCCACTCTCTAAATACCTATTTCCATAGGCAGCAAATCGGGCAAACAAAGGCAGCTGCTGCACTGCAGAATTAATGAACTTTGACATCATTTTAATTGTCATGACTCAATGCTATGCAACTCTGTGTTTTTTAGTTCTGTGAGATATTCGGCCTTCCCCATCAGAGAGCGCTGGTGTCCCATCAAACTACAAATCCCAGAATCCTATATCACTGAGCCATAGCAATTAAAGTGGTGTCAAACTGGATTATCTCTGCAGTGTGGCAATAGACAAAGTATAAGCATTTGACTACAATTCTCCAGTGTACACCTTTGTACAATGTTGGTGGGAGGGATGAAGGGTTTTTTTTTTTTTTTGTATTGTTGTACTTTTATTCTTGCTTTATGCCTGTTGGAGAGGCGGGATAAAAATACATTTTTATTATTATATTAGTATTATAATATCTGCTTTCTACACTAATATCCAAAAGCATGTACATGAATTTACAAAAAGTTAATAGATAAGGAAGTAGAAGGCAGTCTTACAAGGCATCACAGTCACTGCTACACACCTGTTCCCCATAGAGAGGGTTTGCAGGCACATGCTTGCCTGTTTATCTTACCTGGGATGACTGCCATATTTCCAGTCTCTGTTAGATATCTCCTTCATAGCACTCAAGAGAGATTTCCAGATGTCAGGAGAATCAGCTCCCATTCTGGGCTGTTAACCAGTTAATCTGCCTAAGAAAGGAGGCAGATTAACTGCTGTTTCTAACAAGAACGTTATATGGCTATAGATAACAAGTGGTTAATAGTCATTTTACTCTAGAAAAAAAATTGTAGTTTTCTATATTTTTTTCTTCCCTAGTAGCAGGGATGGAAGGAATACTCACAAATTTTGTCAGCTGCAGTAAAAAAGAGACACCCCATCAAGAAAATGGTTAACTGCCATGAGATTTTCACATTTGAAGATTTTTGTGTGTGTGTGAAATAATCACTTGCACAAAAATGCATAAAATTACCAACGTTTTGTGCAAAAAACATTGTCTTGCTTTTTGCAAGTACAATGATTTTTTTACAAGTGATTTCTCACTAAAGGGAAGTCTTCAAATGTGAAAAATTACTGGGAAATATGCAGAATTTTGTGTGAGTTCACCAAACAGGAAGAAAAAACTAAGGGACTGCACAGACCAGTCAAGAAGACTGGCATTGGGGTGGAGTGGGGATGTGGTAACTGCACTCTGGCTGCCCCAATTCCACCTCCAAGCCACCAGACTAGCCAGATGGTGGGCGGATTGATGGCATTTCTTTGGCACAGAATTTATACATGCTGCACTGAAGAAATGCAGTAAAAATGTGACTGCCACAGCAAGAGCAACTTTTTTCCACTCCCAAAAGGAGTGGCATTTTGCTGCTTCTTTTGGGGATGGAAAAATGCCTGATTGGGGCCATGGTTGGTGTGGCCCAGATCCGGTGAGCAAAGGAGCAGTGGCAAACCACTCCTTTGGAGCTGTTGGTATAGCCCCTAAGAATCCTTTATTCTCCTATGCAACCATGAAATATGTGAAGAGTTATGTCCTAACAAATAGTCCTCTATTTTTCGTTATCTCCATTACAAAGGCTGAATTTGCCTTATTATTTAATATAACCCTGTCAACTAATCCTCTCTTTGAAAAAAATGTGTCTTCTCTGGAAATCAGTGTTGAATTTACTAGTAGAGATTACAAGTAGTTCTTAATCTGAATGGATTCTTGGGATAACAATCCATTGTGACATTAAAGATGGAGAATCGCTTTTCTTCTGGATAATCACAATCAGTGCCTGTCCTTCCAGGGTAACATCTTCAAGATGTGACTTTGGCATTAGTGTGACCAGATTAAGCGTTGGCTGGAATACTTGAAGTAATTCTAGTAATAGGACTACACCACATGCCATGGCTCAATGCTATGGAATTCTGGGATTGGTAGTTTTGTGAGAGCTTTCTCTGTCAGAAAGCTACAACCCCCAGAATTTCATTGCATTGTGGTTAAAGTGTTGTCAAACAGTATTGTTTCTGCAGTGCAGATGCAGCCTAGGACAGAAGAGGACTTAACAAAAGACAAATTATTCCAAATGCAGGAACAAAGAGGAAGAGGGTATGGGAAGAAGATCCTCCTCCTCCTCCTATTGTAATATATAGCCGAGAAATATAAGAGATGTAGCATAAAGTATATAACACAGCATATTTGGCATGTGCTGGGGAAATGGAGTTATATACACAGGGAAAAAGAAAAGCAAACTAATTGCAAAAAGAAAGAAGGCATAAATGGATTCAATGTATAATGGAAAGGAGTGCCTACTGCCCAGTAATGATTAAATGTATATCGACTGGATCAAATGCTATTCTGAATAACAGCACTGCCTCTTACTACAATTTAATGAATCCAGAATCAATGCCATTCTTAAATTCATCTGTTGTCTGCATGGCAGTTTGGAAATGTTGCAGTTAATGTATAGAACACCAAAACCCAGACAAGTCAATTGTTTTTTAATCTCTTTCTCTATTACTTTCCCTGTCTCTCTACTTTCTTACACATGTGCATGCTCCCTCCTTCTCACACACACCCACAGAGTATTTTCACTCCTAACACAAGCATAATCCATGCCTTGACAGAGGAATACTTGTGGGAGGGGGGACACATTTGGACTATGGAGAAGATTAAGCTCCATATCCACTCCCAATACACACCATAACTGTTAGACTACTTCCCACTGCATGTATGTGGATGTAAACCCCAATTTGACTTGGGGAAAGTATAATATTTATAACCTCAAATGCAGTGTGTTGTTCATTGAAATAGTGCTATATCAGAGGATGTGTGTGTGTGTGTGTGTTTCTGTGTATGCCAGAGGCCAAGAAGAGAGCTGGAAATTAAATTCATTCTTTTCATGAAGACAAACAATATTTTTACATTCTTTTAATGAAGCAACATTTATCAAAAACTCATCTATCTTTTCAAAGCAAATTATTTTCTGTGTGTATAGATAAAAAAAGATTAATGCCTGTGAACTTTCCAGCATTTAGATTTTGTGATAATACATGCCATCAGTGGCAGCTAAGAATCTGCAGTCCCATGTCAGGAGTGGAAATGTCCTTTGACCCTCCTTTCTGTCTGATCAGGTCTCCACCTTTCCTTTTGCTTGTTACTATTGTTTAAAATAAACAGCAAGAGGCTCTTAAAAAGAATGAAAAACATTAATCCCAATGTAATGGTTGAACATTATCTGGAAAGGCAGAAAAATAAGCACAAGAATGATGACAGCTGTTAATCAATTAGCACAGCCGTTCTCAAGCTTGGCTTAGCAGATATTGTGTGGAACTACATCATCCGTAGTCATTGCCCACACCATCTGATAATGTCAGGATTTATATTCCTACAATATCTGCATACCTTGTATAGTGGATGACTGAATTAACCCTCTAGCATGTTTATTTTATGGATATATTCTGAACTGTGAACTAGAAAGATCCATTCAAGTGACTGAGAGATAACCCAATGATGGCATTGATTCCAAGTTCATTAAGGTGGAAGAAGAGATAGCGCTGTTCTTCAGGATGTCATACTATCCAGACAATATACACGGCTGATCATTACAGGACACTGATTTCCATTAGACCTTGCATCAAATCCATTCATGCTTCCTTCTTTTTGTCAGATTTGTTTAGCTCTCATTTTCATTGGATACATATTTCCCCTTCCATCTTTTTTTTCCTCTGTAAGAACACAGCCATAAGGAGTGTTGTGATTTTCTCAGCACCTCTTCCAAAGCGTGGTCTACATTCTGAAGGGACAAATGTTTTAATTAAATTTATCATGTGGATTTGGTACTTAGCACAGGTATCAATGTATTCTGTCTTTGTGTTATACTCTTCAGGATACATTCTGGATCCAATGCTCATCTCCTCTGGCAGGTCAGGCTGACAGGAGGGTTTGTGGAACTACACAAAATTTGGGAGTCAGTGATGACATATCTTATATCTACACTTCAGAGATTATCAAACACAGCTTTTAAGATGGCATAGTGATTTCATTGTTGGACTATGATGCTGGATGGTAGGGTTCTATTCCCAGTTCAGCCACTAAACCTACTGGGTGACCTTGGGCAAGTCACAAGCTCTTAGACTCAGGGGAAGGCAATGGCAAACCTCATCTAGACAAATCTTTCCAATAAAACCTATAAGTTGGAAATGACTTGAAGGCACACACACACAAGTTGGAAAATAGCACCTTTGGATATATACATTGCACAATACTGTCTCCATCTCATTGTTGCCTTGCCCTCAAAGTGTTGTTAGAGTGTACCTTACCATTCCTAGGGAAAACCCATCAATAAGCTCCTTAATGTGATGCTGAAGCATTAGTCGTCAGGTGCGACATGTACATCCCATAGCAGTTCCAATATTGGGAACTAACATGGTGTCCATGTCTCCTCAGCTCTCTACCTTTTGCTACTCCATTAGACATGCAGGCTGTTTCTTTTCTTTTCTTTTTTTTAATATTTATTTATTTAAATCATATTGGCATACCATTGGAATTGAATTAAAAATTATAAATAAATAAATAAATAACCCTGAAAGGCAAGCTGGGTAGGGCACAGGGCAGAAAGGTTGTGTTAGGGAGGAGTGCAGAAGACATCACAAGAGTCCAGTCATGCTATTAAAGAGGTGTACACTATGGAATGTTCCATGTATGTATTATCTGGTTCCAATTATTAATGTGATTGCAGTGAGAACAGAGTTTGAGTGATAAACGCCTTAGAATATACCTCCAGGACATTCTAGTGTTTTATTGTATGGGGGTCACAGAGAATTCTAAGTACAGTATCTCACCAAAGAGGAAATCCCAGCATTACGCAGAAATGTAGTATGAAACTGTCAAAACTGTGTAATATTAGTGGTTGTGGAATGCAGACTGGTTGTTAGAAGAAGAATAAGAAATCTGGTGGGAGGAAGAAAGGAATGGAGTGTCCTGGGGGTGGGGAGCCTTGGCTGACTGACAGAAACAGTGAGCTTCTACAATGATAAACTCTACCCTTAAGATTTTATTTCATTTGCATTTTCAGGGCAGTTTGCTTGATGGGGGAAAAGAGAGATTTCAATAATTCTCTGGATTAGACTGATATGCTCACTTCTCTTGTGATTTGACTATCAATATTCACAGATTTTAAAAACATTTTAACCTATTAAAACCAACACGCACACTTGCACTGAGTGAGTTTTGAGGTATTTTCTGAACCCAATGAAAACTCCAATGTACCATGGAGTATGAAAGTACCACATGTCTAAATGAGTGATCCTGCGTGCTCAGAATCATGTGTCATTTGTCCAGATCTCCAGAGTCAAGAACACACAAGGGAAGCAATCAAAGGATAAAGTAAAAACAGGAGGGAAAGGAAGGAAAATCTATTTATTTGTATTTTTTCTATTTATTTTTTTTTCATACAAGGTATTCTGCAAATTGACAAGGGGGACTGCATTACTTAGCAAACCAATATAGTTATATACAAGAAACATTTTTAAAGAAGGGGTGGGAATTGTTCTGCCATCCATATGTTGTTGAACTTCAGTTCCCTATATTCCTCCTCACAAATAATCCTGGTCAGAACTGGTGGTAGTTGCGGTTCAACAATATCTGGAGGATCACATAATTCCCATGTGTAAAGAACTATGCTCTAAGGATAGGCCATCTTGGACTGCTAAGAGATAAATGTGATGTGTGCCCTGCTCAAAAGATTTGATCTGGACCCTTATTTCATCATTTGGAAAACAACATGATTTTTAATGATTTAGAATTCCACATCTTCATGTCCTTTGTGGCCTATCCATTAAAATTAACAAATGGCTTTCTTATTTTTTGGTAAAATGGGTTGCTCTGTCTGAGGTTTGACGACTCCCAAGTTCCAGAAGAATAGGTGGAGAGAGTTGTAGAGGCTGTAAAGTCCACTTTCACATAAAATTCTCAACATACTTTCATTCTCTTACCTAATTATGCACAGTACTGAAAAATGCAGGAGAAGCAAGTCACTATGTATTTTTAAAGAGCAATGAAGAAGGAATGCCTATTAATAATTTCAAGAGTAGAAAAATTAAATAATAAAGTCAAGGAGGACATCTAATTTTTTTCCCCAGGAGCAGCTCTCTTTTATAGAAATATGGATATTTCTTAGTAATTAATGATGAAAAGTTTGGTGTTGCTGCTTCTTTTCAACAGGAAATGAGATATTCTGGATCAGATAAGAATCAGACTGACAATATATTCGTCAAGCTATATAATAATGGATGTTTTGAAGATTAAGGTTGCTGCCACACTGCAGAATTAATGCAATCTGACACTGCTTTGTCATGGATCCATCCTTGGGAATCTTGAGATTTGTAGTTTGTTTTAGTATCAGAACACTCTGACAGAAAAGGTTAAATAAATCACAAAATTACAACCCGCAGAACTCCATAGCATTAAGCATGCTGGTTAAAGTGGTATGAAAACTGCATAATTTTTGCAGTGCAGATGCAGCCTGATATTCTTGGAAAAAACAAATCAAACAACATTCTTCTTTCCCATCCAGTTTGATGATCTGTTCTTTTTCCTGAATCTCTTATTAAGAGAAGCCCATTGCTCAGTTTAACAACAGAAACCAAATGGTTGCATGGCCAATTTCACTTTTAAGTTCTTCCCTCCCCGCCAAGGTTCAACCTTTTCTTTTTGTTAGATCATTAGAAGATAGGCAAGCACTTTTGATCAGCTTGATCCCAAACAGTAAAAAGAGCCTGCTGTTGCTTTCACTCCTTCATTTTGAGGGAAGTTAGTATTTAATGTTAATGAGAGCTTTAGCCGTAGGTATTTCATAGAGGTTTTAGAGTTAGGTTTCATGTGGATATCTTACCTGTTAACTGTTTATATCATGAGCTCTGACCTACATCCGTAATTATTACAGCTGGACCTTGTTATCTGCTAGGGTTTGGTTCCAGGATCCCCAGCGGATAACAAAATCCATGGAAGCTTAAGTCCCATTAAATATAATGGCAGAGCAAAATGGTGTGCCTTATAGAAAATATACCAAGGTTTGCTATTTGGAATTTATACTTTTTAAATATATTTTCATGCCGTGTATGCTTGAATACGTGGATCCATGGATAATGAAGGCCGACTTGTATTTATCTTGACATTGGTGTATGTTTCTATGTGTTTGGGTATGTTTTTAAATATCAAAAGTGAACTATAATGGCAGTGGAATGCTAGAAAAAATATGAGTTTAAATAGGTTTCATGTAACGTTACAGATAAATCTTGTGGGATGATGGGAAAGAATTTAGGCTGGTGACATCCTTGCTATCAATAATTAATTTATTATTATTATTATTATTATTTAGACTAACATTATTATTATTATTATTAGTAGTAGTAGTAGTAGTAGTAATAGTAGTAGGACCAGCTGAATAGCAAGCAAAAGAGAACCAAGTAGTTTACATTTGTTTGAAATCCCATAAGTCAAATTGAAAATCAGTACCCAGTTAGCATGTGTAACACTTGTAAGGAATTGGAAGCCACCTGGCTGAAACCACATCTAAATAAAAAGGCAATGCCATCCCTTCTTTCCTTTGCTCTCATTCTCACTTTATGTCTGGGAACTGGAGTACTCATTCAATCAATAATTCTTCCTAGACTAGAAAGTGTTAATTACCTGACCCACTTTTTCGATGATTTCATTTTTTCTAGAATGACCTGTCTTTATCAGTGGTGACCAGGAAATTCAGACCCTAAGGATAAAGTTGTATTTGATCTTCAGTTATTGAACACTGAGTAGAATGTAGGTTTTTATAAAAATCAAAGGCAGCTCTTTCAATTTTCTCAGGCCCATTGTAGTTGGACCTTTTGATTTAATCTTACATTTTCCCCTGAGCTCCTATTTTAAAGACATAAGACAATGTTTTGTCTCCTTTGTTTCTTTTTCCATAGAAAAACTAGCCATCTTTCTAAGGTTGAATCAAGCTAATATATATGTGTGTGTGTGTGTTATAAAATAATAGGTAACACCCTGTTTTCTGTGGAGAGCTTTCATTTTCATTATATCCAGATACAGCTGTGTTGTCTTTTCCATCTGTCTTTTCTTCAAGTACCATTAGGCATTTCTATTTGTCAACCTCTTAGAACAGTTTTAGTGATTTCACAGGGGGGAAAAAAATCACTCTTTGTCTTCAATACATCTTCATCCCTTTGGTTTTCAGAAAGCTATTTCATAAGGTAGATTTTAAACGTGCTATTTTAATATAGCAATGAATTCAAACAGTGAAAAGCCAGAGCACTGAAGTAAGTAACAGGGTAACTCATGCATCAGGATGTTCACTGTTCAAATCCTAACCCTGGTACTAAACTCAACAGCTAGTTTCTAGGCAAGCTAGTCTCTGTTGACCATACCTTTCCTCCATCTTACTAAGATGCCTATGAATTCAGCATATAGTCTTAGCAAGGTAATCCTTAAACACCCTCTTTATCTTATAAAAATAATTAAGAAAAACGTGTATATCTCTTTCTGCCATTTCACTAAGAAATTGAAACCTGAACTATGGTGTACATAATAATAGGTCTCTGAGGGCATGAATCCTGGTGTGATTTTTTTTAAAATGATGAATTAATTCTAATAACCTTTTAAAAAGATCTGAAGATAGAAGTACTAGTCACTGAGTGACATTTAGTCACAAGGCCACTTAGGACCAAAACACACAACAGAAATAATCCAGTTTGAGATCGCTTTAACTCACCTGGCTCAATGCTAGGGAATTCTGGGAACTGTAGTTGTGTGAGACATTTAGCCTTCTCTGTCAGAGAGCTCTGCTGCCACAACAAACTACAAATCCCAGGATTCCCTAGCACTGAGCCAGGACTGTTAAAGTGGTCTCAAACTGCAATCTGTTTTGGACCTTGGTTTCAGATGGAAGGCTCCTCAAAAGTAAGATGACTCCTCAGAGGTAAAAGGGCTTCTCGGGAATAAAGTGATTTTCAAGTTTTGCTGCTGGTTTTCAGTAAGTGATAGAGGATCAAGCTATAGCATCCTTCACTTTTGATTATTCCACCACTGGAAAAGCACATTTTCTATTGCTGGTTAATGTGATATCTATCGAACCTTGGTTGTTTAGTCTAGATATGTGTCTGTGCATGTGTATATACAGGGAGAATGACAAACTCCAGCCTTCTGGTACAGTCAACCCCCTATATCCATGGATTTTTTTATCTACCGATTCAAGCATCCACAGATTAAAAATATTATATATTCAAAAAAGCAAAACCTGAGTTTGCCATTTTATATATACTGTGTCACTGTATTTAATGGGACTTGAACATCCACAGATTTTGGTATCCATGGGGGGTCCTGGAACCAAAACTCAGCAGTTACTAAGGAGTTTATCAGACGACAGAAATTGGAAGTATAATCTAATGGCAATCCGAACACAATCATGGGGTTTCACACTATTGCATATTAAAGTTTCTCACGCAATTGTGGGCAAAAGGGAAGTCATTCCGAACTCAATCATTGGTTTTACGTTGTTTCATATTAAAGCATCTCACACAATTTCAGTCAAAGGCAGTCATTTTTGGGTAATGGGAAGTCATTCTGATCGCATTCTGAATGCAATTGGAATTCACGTAAATTCACTAAACTAGCGAATTCACGTGAATTTGAATTGGCTCCAATTGGCTCCATTCGAAATAAAGAGGAAATCCTCCTGTCTGATAAACTCCTAAGAGCTGTACATGCTTCTGGGCTTCTCTTTCTTGTCAGGATGGTGGCTTGCTGGTAGCTATTCCACAGTGCAGAAATAAAGCAGTTTGACACCATTTTAACTGCTATGACAGCCTACAGAATTTTAGGATTTGAATTTGGTGAGATGGTCAGCCTGGTCTGTCTCAGAGATCTGATAACTTATCAAACAAATTGTCCTTTAGTTATTTGGATATTTTTATTTCTACAATGTATTTGTTACTACCAAAATATTATAAGCCACTATGGAAAGGCAATGTACAAATAACTGCAGTGCTGATGATGCTGAGCATAAGCACAGTTGGGTAATTTTAGATACATCAGTTAGGGTTCCAAGTTTTGTGAAATCCTTGGAAACCTATAACTATTAAATATCTGTATATCCTGCAGGTCTTCAAACAGGAGAAGGCACCTGCCGGTTACATTAGCCCCCTGTAGTATCTCAGAGAGAGATACCCTGTCATTCCTAAACATGCATCCCCTGCACTCTACCATCTTCAGATCTTTTTAAAAATAAAACATTTATTTAATCAGGAAATAAATTATTATTATTATTATTATTATTATTATTAATTTATTTATTTTCTTATATCCTGCCTTTCTCCCAATATAGGGACTCAAGGCGGCGACATCAACTAAAACACTGGGAGAAGGCGCCCTGTATCAAACTGGACCCCACATTGCCATTTGGTTGTTGTTGTTTTACAATAATAATGGTGTTGTGTTTATGGACTTCTCAGCCCTTTTATGATCTACCACATAGTTTGTTTAAGGAGCATATTATTTACTTGATATGCAAATATAGCTGCTGGGTTTTAGAAAATATAAACTATAGTGAGACACATATAGTAAAATACTCAGTGCCTGGTAAGGGTAAGGAGGACAGCTAGAATGTGGAAAGGGTGAACTTCATCCACCATCTTGAGCGGGAGAGAAAGGCAGGCCAGCTCCTCCTGCAAGCAAGAAGAGCCCTCCCTTCATCCACCATCTTGAGAGGGAGAGAAAGGCAAGCCAGTTCCAACAAGCCTTGCCTGAAAAGAAGAAGAGCCCTCCCTCCATCTACCTTCTTGTGGGAGAGAAAGGCAAGCCAGAGTTTCAACAGGCCTTGCCTGAAGGGAATAAGAGCCCTCCCTCCAGTCCATCTGCCTTGGTCCAGGCCTCTGAGGGAGAGAAGATCTGCTGGACTTTCCCCCTTCCCCACCACCATTCCCTTCTCCTTTTGTGTCGTGTCTTTTTGGATTGTAAGCCTGAGGGCAGGGAAATGTCTAATTAACAAATTGTAAGCCACTCTGATAGCCTTGGCTGAAGAGCGGGGTATAAATAAAACATTAGTAGTAGTAGTAGTAATAGTAGTAGTAGTTGTAGTAGTAAAAGATCAGTGAAAGATAAAAATAATTTAAGAGGAAGGAAAAGAATGGACAAAGGGGTTTGTAATCAGGGTGCAGTTCATCCATGATTAAACAGGACTTGGGGGGAGAGTATCTGAATAAAGGATTAAAGGAAGAACTATTTAGTTTTTAGCAGCCAGGTATTGTTATATTATGATAACAATGATAATCTTGATAATCTATGATAATCTTACATCATTTGATAAGATCATGAGCTGGGTTCCACCTTCTGTCATAACTCATCCTCTACTATCAGGAGAGTCTGAAACAAGGAGTCAAGGCTTTTAAGGAATTTCAAGCTCTTAATAATGGTGACCTCTCTGAATCCAAGGAGTTGGGGACTGAGGCAGTGTTGGTCCTACTCCCAGCAGGCGGTGTCTGTAGAGAAAAGGCAGGTGTGGGTTAGGCTAGCAACAGCCAATCATGAAGATTTATAAACCTGGCTCAAACATTGCAGAAAGGTGCCTGAAATGACCTTAAAAGATTCAGGCAGGGGGAGTGTGTGAACGTCTGGAGCGCTTCTGCAAATCACTCCTATATTACGGAAGATGCCTCTTTGCGAGGCTGAATCGCTTCAAGGGAGCTGCTTCCCTCTGGATTCTCTCTTGGCGCTTCCTTTGCAATACAGTATACAATACAGAAATTGTTTAAAAGCCTTCCTCAGTTCTTTCTACTTAGTAGCAACCCTGGTAAAAACAACAACAACAACACTTGGAATGGTACCTTGGGAATAGATAGATGATCTCTAACGTTGGCAGAAAAAGTGGTACATGCCTATCATAGAATTAATCTGCACCCCTAGGAGGATATATTGTTCCAAATATCCCCACCAGTCTCTTAGTAGCATGGCTTTCATAATGTTTACCTTAGTAATTTGTATTCTATAACCAAGAACCAGGGGGAAAAAATTACTGTTTATCTACAGAGTCAGGATATTTTCCCTAGTTTTAGCCACATCATTGGATCTACTTTGTATAATTATATTTCAAATAGACTGATAATCAATATACTTTTCTAAAATTGAATATTCAGAAGTTGTGTTAGTAGCACAGAAATCTAGAAGAGGAGGAGGAGGAGGTTATAAGTATCCAACATCTATTATTCCCTTAAACTTGTCAGATTATATATATTAAATTCTGGTTGAATTTTCTAGCATGTGAAATGTTTTGCTATATGGCCTGCAGTTTCATCCTAGCCCAACTTCATATGCATAAGAAAAATGCAGTAAAATCCATTTCCCCCTCAAGTTAGTTACTTCTACATTCTTGCTAATGACTCCCCCACCAAAAGACAGAAGTATCATCCTTTGTAGTCCAACATAATTTACGTTCCGTAGCAGCTCAAAATGAAATTCTGCCTAAAATGATACAATTAGCTGCAGAGCAGCTAAAACTGTATACCTGCCCTCTCACCTGCCAGTCTTCAATGACTGAAGTTAGCAGAAATGCTATTTTCAAGCAGCAAAATTGCATTTTCAATGCAAAAGCACTCTTTCCAGAAATCATTTGTATTGAGACTGCTAGAATAATTATGCTGGGGACCAAACCAAGATAACAACATTAACAGTGGCAATCTCGGCAATGTTGTTCACATGGCAGTGTGTAGAGGGGGCCCTTAGAACACTTTTGAGCTTCTAGATTCTTTCTTCTCCTCACAATATATTGATTTATTTGCTGGATATCTATTCTCTATTCCCTATAGTCAATGCCATTTACTTAGGTCTCTTCATTTTACCCATTCTCAGGGTGAAAAAGGGACACAGACCCATTGTCATGCAGATTGTGGGGGGTGGGGAAGGCATTAAGCACATATCCTTGAGGCATTTTGGAGAAGTCTATAAAATCAATGGCTTGTACGTGGTTGTGGAGTGGGACTGTTCATAGGTCCCAATACATAAAAGAAGTGAGAAGAGCCCTAGTGGATGAAAGAAAAGGGCCATCAAGTTCAGCATCCACTTGCCCACACTGGCTAACCTCATGGGCTCAGGGAAGCCACAGACAGAGTGACAAGGTAGTGCAATGTAAGACTGCAGCCTGCAGCCATGACACTCACTTGAAGATCTTGGGCCAATCACACACTCTTAGCCTAATCTATCAGACAGGATTGTTGTGGGTATAAAGTAGAGTGTATATGCCACTATGACTTCAATGGAGGAAAAACAGAAGATAAATGTAGTTACTGTAGAAAATAGTAGTTACTTTACATGTAATTAGTTATTGATTACAGTGGAACCTTGATATCCGCTGGGGTTTGGGTTCAGGACTCCCCATGGATATCAAATTCCATGGATGTTCCAGCCCCATTAAATACAATGCTGTAGTGAAATTGTGCTCCTTATATAAAATAGTGTGCAATGACCTTTGGTTAAAAGCAATAAAATTTGATTTGATATAAAATAGCAATTGCTTTTTTTGGAATTTGTGTCCTTTTGGAATATTTTCAAACCATGGATGGTCGAATCCATGGATAAAGAATCTATCAATTTGGGGAGCCAATCATATAACAAAGAGATGTATGAGACACAGATATAATAGCCCTCATTTCCTCTTGGACTCTAATAATAATAATAATAATAATAATGACAGGCCTAGCAACACCATTGGGCCTGGCCTCAAGTTAAAGAGACATCCTTCCATGACAACACCATCTTGCCTAGGAGGGAGTGAAAGGACAGGCCTAGCAACACCATTGGGCCTGGCCTCAAGTTGAAGACCCCTCCCTCCATGACAAATATCATCTGGCTTAGGAAGGAGTGAAAGGGCAGGCCAAACTCCATTGGGCCTGTCCTACTAGATTAAGTAGCCGAGCCCTCCCTCCAATATATCTGCCTTGGTCTAGGCCTCAAAGGAAGAGAAGAACTGTTGGACCTGATCCCCTTCCCCACCTTCTCTTCTCCTTTTGTGTCTTGTCTATTTAGATTGTAAGCCTGAGGGCAGAGAACCATATAATTAAAAATAATAATTGTAAGCCACTCTGGTAGCCTTTAGGGCTGAAGAGCGGGGTAGAAATATTATTATTATTATTATTATTATTATTATTATTATTAGACCCTGGGGGGATATATTTTGTATAGATTGTGAATATAATTGTATGGGCATGAATAAAGATTCTCTCCTGCAAGGCTAATTTAAAAATGAATAAATACAAGAGTTCTAAAATTCTAATTTTGACATGAGCTGAGATTTTGAGCAATGTTAACATTTGAGCAGGAAAAAAGTATCTTGGCTTCTGCCCAGCCACACTGATCCGCACAGTAAAATCCCAGCCAGCATCTTACTCATTCATATACCCTCATCATTTTCCTCTTAAAGCTGTACCTTGGCAGGTAGGGAGAAGGAGAGGGAGAAGGGAGAAGGGAAGAAAAAGGAAAAGAAAAGGAAGAAGTGTTTGTTTGTTTGTTTGTTTTAAAAAAACCATATTCCCTTCTCCCGTGTTCTTTCCACCTAATTTGCTTTTAACTTGTTGAATGCTGCACACCCAGTAATCCCTTGAAGATGGTGGCCAAGATTCTGCCAAAATTCTATGATGATGGAGCTTCATCACTGTATATATCTGAATGTTACTAGTGTCAAAATACTTTACTCTTCATCCTGGCAGTGTCCCAACTTAAATGTTTCTGAATTGCTGTAGATAATGTAAACAGGAAGATGACATTGGCAGTCTATTGCCGGTTGCATAGCACATCAGGAATGGACAGCTTGAGAGCCCCCCCCCCCCCGGTTCCTACTGAAATTGTTTCTCTCATTTCCCAGCACTCTGACATGCAATGAACACCCTTCAATGGGGACACCACCATTGCTGAAAAAGTAAGTTGGAGGGGGAGGGTAATAATTAATTGCTGTAAATAATTTATTTCTGTAAATGTGAACCCCTAGCAGTTAAGAGACTGTAAGTCCAGTTTATGATCTTGTAACTACTGAAGAGGATGCCAGCCACTATTTCCCCAAACACCTCCCCAACTGCATAGTGTAGAATGGGCAAAAAGTTCCCATTCTTCCACCCTATTTAAGTACAAAAATAGTACTTGGGTCTAGAAACTATCCAACTTCCCTCCAAGAAGATGAATAGATGACAAATAACTGCAAACTTTTAAAGAATGTAGAGGTTGTTGTTAAAATGTGACTTCAGGTAGATATTGATTTATGAGAATCCTAGGGTTTTCTTTGCAAGATTTCTTCAGATAAGATTTTCCATTGCCTTCCTCTTAGCCTAGAGTCTGTGATTAAAATCCTTGCAATTATTGATGCCCCTATGTTCAACAATGAATGAAATTCACAAAGAAGGTATACCAAATTCATGATCACAGGCAAACGTCATGGTTATTCCAAAAGACAACAGATATTTAAAGGACCCGAAGAATTATAGAGCAATCTCCCTACTAAATTCAGATTATAAATTGTTTGCACTGGTAATAGCAAACAGGTTAAAGAAGATCTTAATCTCATGAATCCATGAAGACCAAGAGGGTTTTATTCCAAATAGAACAATCAAAGAAAATATATAGACTATTATATATTTAATTGAATATAATGAAAAAATGGATAAAAATGTGTTAATATTTATTGATTCAGAGAAAGCATTTGACAATGTGAATTGGCAATTTATATTCTCAACTTTAAGGAAGATGAGCATTGGGGAAAATATGAAAATATGAACAAATGGATGGAGGCAATATACACAGGCCAAGAAGGTCACAGGCTAACATCACGATTATTCCAAAAGACAACAAATATTTAAAGGATCCGGATGGACAGGATTCAAAGTAAACAAAGAAAAAACAAAGATATTGACTATGAATTTGGGTGAGATGGAAAAAAGAGATTAATGATGAGATCAAATTTTAAAATACAGAAAATGGTAAAATATTTGGGGATACATTTTACAACCAAAAATATAGATCTTTTCAAAAACAATTACAATAAAATAGGCAAGATATTAAGAATGATCTGAGATGCTGGAGGAAAATGGAATTATCTTGGTTAGGGGAGGTCTCTGCTATTAAAATGAATTTTCTATCTAATATTTTGTTTCTGTTTCAAAATCTACAAATTATTACAAATGACTACCCTTTCAAAGTCTAGCAGAAAGATGTTTCTTCTTTTATTTGGTTGGATAAGAGACCCAGAGTGAAAATGAAACTTATGTATGATAAAACAGAAAGAGGTGGTATGGGTGGTATGGCCCTTCCAAACCTAAAACTATAATACTACGTATGCAGCTTAGAATGGACATGGGACTGGATAAAACAGGGGTGGGGGAGAGATGGTTGCAATCAAAAGGTCCTGATAATAGCTTTGGATGGCTTGGCTACTTGTTCTATGAAAAATCAAAGGTAAATAGGGATTTCAACAATCAATTAATAGGAAAAACTCTATTAAGAATATGGATGAAGATTAAAAAAAAACAAATGGGGCAATCAGATTCCTAAATCGGTATCAACCAATGAGGCCTTTATTTAGAAGGGATCAATAACATCAGGACAGATGGGTTACATATGAAGATTTAATAAAATATGAAAAGCAAACTTGGAAAATTTTCAATTAAATATAGAAGGATATAAATGTAATTTTGATTTTTTGCCTGCACTGTAGCCACTCATTCAAAATCATAAGGTTGCAAGTTCAATACCAGCAAAAGGGCTCAAGCCTGACTCAGCATTGTATCCTTCTGAGGTCACTAAAATAAGTACTCAGATTGTTGGGGGCAAGTAGCTTACAATTGGAAATCGCTTAGACACTGCTTAGGTGGTATGAAGCAGTATATAAATGAAGCTGTTTGTTTTGTTTTGTTTTGTTTTATGATAGATATGATATTATATGATATTGGAAAACTGGATGAAGACTTCAACAACATATTAAATGTGGAAAATAGCCATCAAATAACTAAGTTTTATTATTTACTCCTGAAGTATGAATTGGAAGATGAAGTGGTGAAAACTTGTATGATAAAATGGGCTCAAAATATAGGAAAAATATTAAAATGTGACAATGGGGAAATATATGGTCTAAAGGATTAAATATACTTTGAATTATGATTTGAAAGAAAATTATTAAAAGATGCAATGCAGATGGTATATTTCACCTGATAAATTGGAAAAAAAATATATAAAAATTCAAATAATAAATGTTGGAAATGAGAGACAGATACCAGAACACTTTATGATATTTGGTTATTATGTTGTAAAGCAAAAAATATCTGGAAAATTGTTCACAATCAAGGAAGGCAGTAAATATCAAAGAACAGGCAGATCCTAGATTGTATTTGTTAAGTATGATAACAGGTGAAACTATAGAAAAAAAATCTGGAAATCTATTATTCTGTTTGACAACTACAATGAGAATTGTCTATATGGAAAAATGAAAAAGTAAAGAATGCCCAGAGTTCAAGAGTGGTTAAAGAAAGTTTATGATTATATGCAGACACAGAAAGTGACACAAATTTTGAGGGGGGGGGAAGAAATCTGTTGACAAATTCAGACAAGATTTAATAAAGAGTGTCATCTAACATTTACAATAGGATTGAACTGAAGTAAAATAATATAGCTATTGAGAATAATACAATCAAAAGATAAAGTTAAACATACAGTCTGTTAAGAGAAGGAAAAATTATTAAACTCTGATGAAAAAATAAGTATATAACTCAAGACAGATGATCCAAAGAGATAAGACAGTACTCAAATTGTTTTGGTCATGGAGTGTTTTGTTTAGTTTGTGTGCAAGTTAATGTAATGATATATGTGTGATGTTTTGTTTTGTTTTTTGTTAAATGTGATTTTAAATTTTCTCTGTTAATAAAATATTTTTAAAAATTAAATCCTGGTCTCCCAAAGTCCAAGTCCAGTGCTTAAACCACTCCACTGCACAGGATTTTAATGAGTACAAGAGAGAAGTTATGCTCAAACCCAGAAGTGAATCAGGTTCTTTTAGATGTTCAATGACACTCTCACAGCTGAGGTACTTTTGTTGGGATATCCAGATAGAAATAGCCAGATTTTTTTGTTTTGGACTGCCCTGCACCAACAAACTGCTATTGAATCCACAGTGCCATCCATTTCCTGTAACCACAAAATCACCCTATTATCACCCAAGATGGAAGCAGAGCAAGGAGGAAAATGAGAACCAGTGAATTTTCAAATATTGTTAGATTACAACTCCCATTGTTTCTGACTCTTAGGAACACAACTCTTCACTAATTTCCTTCTCAATGTAAACAACAGTGACTTTTAGTTATTTTCTTTCCACTTCAAAAATTCTTTTTTGAAAAGCCAAACAGTTTTCAAAGCCTATTTGCAGTTTGGGACAGTTTGCAATCATGTGCAAATTTTGTGCAGAATAAGTTCTGAACTGTAAAGATTCTCATCAGCACACAATTCTTCTCATCAGAGTGTTTTGACACTCAAAAAACATATATTTTGAACAACTTTCTGAATAGTTTTGAATATTCATTCCATCCTTGTAGACTATTTAACATGTTGATTGGTGCTAATGACAGCTGGAGTTCAAATAGATCTATAGGGTCTTTGAGTATAGAGATTCCGCTTGGTCTCCTTCTTATTCAGAAATAACTTTTAAAACATTTCAATGAGATTCACAGCTAAATATATGTAGAACTGCAGCTTTTGATTCTCTGTTTTTGCAGTGCAATATTCTTCTGGATTTTTTTTTTCTTTAAACAGTTGTAGGATAGAGTAAAGGAGGACATGATCTATGCAAATTTCTGGCTCACAACTTGCTCATGAAAAAGATATTCTTACTATCTTTTATTCCTTAATTTGGCTCTTTACATGGTAACTTTGAGAGGCTACAGAGTAATGATGAAATAGTAAATCCACGGAGTATTGCAGGGGTCAGGATTTTCCTGGTAGTTTTGAGATTTAAAGCAAGCTGGTTTGGTATTTCTGATTAAAATATTCCAAGTCTATGCATGTATAAGGTATGTACATGGGACAATATCAGCAATTACAGTCCCTTGAGATGAATATTTACCTTGATTACAAGTTATGCCTCAGATCAATAAAGCTGAAGTTTACACCCCTGGAGAATCAATATTTGCTTATTAGAGACATGTATAAATCGTTTTGTTTACTGATTAAAATAAACTGAGGAACAGATTAGCAAAACCTTGTTTCCATTTAGATTTGGTGCAGAAAAGTAACAATTATTGAAAAGTAACATATAATTCTCAGTATTTTGAAGCATAGGAGGGGGATGCAACCACTAAGGTTAGTAATTTTTTTTCTAGGTTCAGACAAAGCTAAGGCTCCTGGGAATGAAACTCCATCAACCAGGGCCAGTTCAAGACAATTTTGGGAATAAAAGATCCTGTCTCCCTACATGAGCCAGCATAGTTCATAAGATCTTTGGGGGAGGACTTTCTCCAGGGGCCTTACAGAACTACTTCTTTGTACAAGTCAATCTACAGTACTCCAGCTGTTCATGGTAGGGCTGCTGATTGCACTGCATCTTTCTTTAGTAATTTCATCATTAGCTCACTCCACAAATGAATTTCTCTTCTGCAGTTTCAGCATTATAGTCTCTTCCCCATTCCACCCCTCACTTCATGATTGTTCCATTTTTTCTGATTCCCCACCCCATCATGGTGCCACAACAGACGATATCATGATAATACCTGGTGACAGATGAGACTTTTTCCCATGAGAAGTCAGACCGGAAAAGGAGGTGGCCACTCTGCCTCCTGCCATTTCTTTCCATTCTGTGCAGATGAAACTGCCTTGACTTTTCAACTGTGCCAATTTTTCGTGTTGTGTGGCTGTGTTTTGCATTTTGTGTGGAAAGTTCCTCTTGCATCTTCCAGTGTACTTCCTCAATTGCCCTAGTATGGATGCTGGGAGGCAGGGAAGCAAACTCAGAGTAGCCATGCATTGTTGGTGCAAAGTTCCATGAAGCTGTTTAACTGTGATGCTAAATCATTAAAGTGTTTATAATCTTATGATGTTATGATGGCATAGCAAAAGGAGGGTCTTTTTTTTAAAAAAAAAATATTGCATAGATCTCCTGGAGAATCTTTGAGAGGGATTCCCTCTCTCCCTCAGGATAGCCACATCCATATCCCTCTCATGTCTCACCCACTAATGGAATGTTCATAGAAGGAAGATCAATTGGTATTCCACCACACAAAAGGTTATGGTTTGGTAGCAGGAAAAGTGTGTATGTGTGTGTGTGGGGGGGGGGGGTCACTAACAGATTATTTCCAGTGTGAAAGAAATGCACATCTGCAATGGCGCTACAACAGAGTGTCAATAATGTCCTGAGTTAAGGCACTCAGGACTGACTCTTTCCTATGATGTTATAGCAACATGGTGCAATAAGGTCCTTGGCCCCACCACCTTCACAGGCACATGTGGTAGTTACTCAGGAGAAAGTCTTCTCAGTAGTTGCTCTTAAACCATGGAATTCTCTTCTGTGGGAAATCCAATACCTCCCCGCTTTGCTCTATTACCACTGACAGGAAAAAATGTTTCTGTTTAGGCAGGCCTTTGATTTTTAATCACATGGCCAAAGTGTGTTTGGAAGTACTGTGCTATGTTTTTACCTTGTATCTTTCCAATTATACCCCGCCCCTCTGTCAAAGATAATCAGGGTGGTTTACAGATTAAAACTTCATACATAATCCCAATATCGCCATTGCCCTACCTCCCCTAAAACTAAATTTAAACAATTACATATTAAAATAATCCAATTAAAATAGGCAGCGTGTGATTGGATAAGCAGTATTCAAAGAGGTAGTCATAATCAGTGTGTGGCTGGGTTTATTATTCAGGAAAAGCCTGCTGGAAGAGATCCATCTTGACAGCCTTTGTGAATCTGTCTAAGCTAGTATATGATGGATCTCCTCCAGCAGGCCATTCCATAATCTGGGAGCAGTGGAAGAAAAATTCCTCTGGGTGGTTGCAGTCAATCTGGTCTTTATAGGTTGCAACAAGTTCCTCCCAGAGGGCCTAAGTGAACGAGGTGGATTGTACGGAAAAAGGCTGTCCCATAAACAGGTTGGACCCAAGCCCTTTAGGACTTTAAAGGTCATAACCAACACCTTGTACTGCACCTGGAAACCAATAGGCAGCTGGAGAAGTGGTTTTAGAATAGGTGAAATATGATCACTTCTGGATTTTCCAGTGACCTGCCTTGCTGCCATATTCTGAACTAACTGAGGTTTTCAGACAAAGCACAAGGGTAGTCCCATGTAGAGCACGTTGCAGAAGTTGAATCGTGAGGTTACTAGAGCAGAAAAGGGTTAGAAAGTGATTGAATGAATGTAACAATATCAGCTAGACCTTATACCCACAGTCACTACAGACACCCATGTCAAGATGTCTTTGACAAGTTCATCTATTTTGTCACCTGAGGCAAGGAAGTAGGAATAATAGAAAAATAAAATAATAATAAAAGCTGGATATATCTTTTACTTTTGCTTTCTCACCCATTGATTATTGAAAGTTCTTTCTATCCCAGGCATAAAGAAATTTGAAAATTTGGGGTAATTGCCAATCAAAGGGCAGATTAACACAGAGATACATGCTGTGTGTTTTCTGGTATGCTCCTGCTACAGTTTTTTTTTCCATACCATAAAGATTTGCCTTAAATTGACCTTTGTGTTTACACTTGTGTTCTCTGAAATTTGCTTCCTTCCCAGAATAAATCATTACAAGCTGTCCCCACACTGTCTCATTGATGTATTCCATTTTCATACAAGGGAGTTCCTAGGAGCAAGCCTGGCTGGTGAGGTCATCCTATATCACTCTGCCTTCTCCACAACCCACATATCCATCAAGAATATCATGACATCTTACTAACATGCAGTGACAGCTTTGTATTACCATCTGCAGCCATTTTCTAGTGGCATGTATGATAATCTTTCTGAGAAAAAAAGTAGAAGTCCATGAATGGACTATTGTGGCTTTTACACAAATATTACACCTTAAATTAATGCCAGAAGATGTGGAATTATAGAATTACAATCCCCATTGTTCCTAAGTCTTCCCCAGCTTGTGCTAGGTGAGGACATGAAATATTTAAATACAAATATTTAAATACAAAAAACACACAATGCAGACTAGGGTGCTGACAACAGACTATATGATGAGATGATCAGAAAATGAAGAGGAAGGTAACCTGCGGAGCTCATTGGACAGAAAATAAGACAATGGTGCTTTTTACATTGGCAAGAAAGTGTGACCTGAAGTCGCCTTTATCTTAATGCTTAGCAGCTACATAGCAAGCCTCAGGTGTGCATTAAAAAAGTGCAGAGCTGCTACACTGAGGGGTGTGGGAACGACTTATCTGAGGTCTTTTTTGTGGCTCAGCAGTTACATGGGAAGCTGTCAGAACGCTACAAATACAGGCGGAGCTGCTACATGGGCAGCAATAAACGCGGCTTTAAACTGCGATTTAATTTTTTTTTTCCTTGCCGGCTGCGAATTGCGCTGTTGCGCTGTTCGTGCCGCCGCGAACAGCGCTATTGCGGTGGTCGAGGCTTGAACTGCGCTATTGAGAGGGTCGAGGCTGCGAATTGCGCAGTTTTAAATGATTTAAAGGGGGCTCCTAAGTGATTTTGACACCAGCCACAGACTGAGCATCTGCAAGAAGACAAAGGAGGAGGAGTGCTGGCCATTGACCCAGTGATGTTGGCATTCGTCAGCACAGGGTCACTGTGGGCATCATCACCAACATGGATGCCTCCTCTCCTTTGTGGTCGGCACTTGTCGTCAATGTTCAAAGCACAGCCAAAGCTGCCGCCTTTGCCTCCGCTAGTGCTGCCAGGATCGTCGAAGTGACCACTGAAATGACAGCTGTGACCACTGAAATGACTGCTGTGACCACTGAAATGACAGCTGTGACCACTGAAATGACTGCTGTGTCCGCTGAAATGACTGCTGTGTCCACTGAAATGACTGCTGTGTCCGCTGAAATGACTGCTGTGACCGCTGAAATGACAGCTGTGGCCACTGAAATGATAGCTGATGATGATAGTGATGATACAGAAGAGAGAATAGCTGCAGTTGGTGCCTCACTGCTTGAGCAGTGTGAATTAGCCGGTGGCATTGCTATGTCCGAGAAAAGGAAGACCTGGCTTTATTGGACGCTGGAGAGAAGTGATCACTGGTGGTCTGTCATAGTCACTCGCACCTGGTCTGAAAGCCGATGGAGGCGTTACTTCCGAATGCCCCGTGCCCTCTTTCACCGGCTGGTGGACATCCTCCGTCCAGAACTGGAGAGATCTGATTCATTGATGAGAAAAGCCATCCCGGTGGAGGAGAGAGTGGCCATTGCCATCTTCATGCTGGCCCATAAAATGACCTACTTGGTGACTTCAGAGCTCTTTGGGGTTGGCGTTTGCACTGCAGGGCAAATCATGCTGGAGTTCGCCTTGGCCATGGAGAAGCTCCTGCTGTCCCGGACTGTGTACTTGGGAGATGCCCGGAAGGTAAGGCACTGTCCAAAACATATTTCCACTTGTCAAACTATCCTATCCTGTATGTGGCATATTTCATGTGTGGGTTGTTTTGTGGTGTAATTGCATGGATGTAATGAATTTGTCATTTATTCACCTGTTTCCCCCCCTTTCCTTTCTACAGATCATGGAAGGTTTCGCTGAGCTTGGATTCCCACAAGTAGTGGGCGCTGTGGATGGGTGCCACTGTCTGATTGTGCCACCCCTGGGGCAGAGACGGAGTTATCAAAACAGAAAGGGGTCCTATTCTGTTATCCTGCAAGGGACATGTGATCACACTGGTCGCTTTGTGGATGTGGAGCTTGGATGGCAAGGATCAGCTCATGATGCCAGGGTGGTCCGAAATTCTGTAATTTTTGAAACTATGGAAGCTGGCATCTTTGTGCCAGGCAACCCCACCATTACCATCCAGGGCCAGCAAATTGGACCCCTCCTGCTGGGAGATAAAGCTTATCCTCTCAGAAAATGGTTAATGTCGCCCTACAAGAAACCTACCACTGCCAAGCGGAAGCTTTTCAATAGGAGGTTGAACAGGTGCAGAGTCAAGGTGGAGCATGCGTTCGGGCGTCTCAAGGCCAGGTGGAGATATCTGAAAGCACCACTTGTTGTGGCAGAAGAGAACGTGGTGCCCATCATCGCCGCTTGTGTCATCCTACACAACATCTGCGAGACCAAGGGAAAGGTTTTGGATGAGGGGCTGCAGTACAGGCGACGTTTTGTGTTGCCTACCCTGGGGGCACCTATTCCGGAAAATGACCCTGGCACACAAGAAGGGCACAAAGTGAGGAATGCATTGGCAGAGTTCTTCCAGACAGGGAGAATTTGAACTTGGACTTCTCCTCCATTTGTGATACCAGAGCATAATTGTTTTGTATAATCATATCAGTAGTTGAATAAATGTATCCCATCAGCCACAGTCTGTGTGTGCCCATCATTCATGGTCTGCTGTGTGGGCAGTCTCAGCCATGTGCTTGTTGGCTTGACACACACAAACACACTCACAGAAGGTCATGCATAGGTTTGCCTGGTGCCAGATTTCCTGGAAGATAAAGATACAAGCCCATAACTGCCAACCGTTTACTCTGACAATGTATCAATACCCCTTGAAATTCAGGCTTCCCTAATGGCCCATTCAATTGTAACAATATGAAGCCCAGAGGCATCTATTGGGGGAAAGATTCAAAATTCAGCTCTGAGGGGACTTCATTGGCCTGAAGCCATCTCTGCCCACCTTGCCCTCACCCACAAATTTCTATAAAGTCCAAAGCCCCTGTCTTTTTCCTCAGGACGGCGACCATGGCTCCCAGGGTGAGACCTCCAGTTCGCAGGGCCTATTGGCAGGCTGAAGAGCTGGAGATCCTCCTGGAGGCCCTCATGCCAGAGCAAGCTGCTCGGATTGTGATGGCCTCTAGCAGCAAGCCGAACAAGGCCTTTTTTATGGATGCCGCCAGAGCCCTCCGGCGACGAGGGTTTCAAAGGACCTTCCTACAGTGTCGGAGCAAGTTCAAGGACCTGAAGGGAAGGTTCTTTGAAACCCTGGAGGACTATGGTCCGCATCCGCCTGTTCGGAAGAGGCCACCATATTTCGAACAGCTTCGGGCCCTCTGGCAGAGGGGCGGTGAGCCTCGGTGGGAAGATCGCCGTCCTCAAGGTATGTCGGGGCCCCTTTCATTGTGCCTGTGTCCCTGTCACTGACCCTTCCCTCCTGTTTGCCAGTGTCCTCCATGGGTCCTCATGCCTGTCCTCCACTTTGCTTTTGCAGGCATGCAGCCCAGGCGAGGACAGAGGGTGCCTGAGCAGGCCCAACAGCCCGGCAGGGGGTCCCCTGCTGCTGCACCTCAGGGAGAGGCTCGGGATCTCCCTGAGGATGCAGCACAGCCAGGGCCCTCTGATGCCGCCCCTCCGCCCAGAGAACAGGCTCCTCTGGCAGCAGGTTAGTGTCCAAGGAGTTGGGGGGGTGGACGTTGCAAGCCTGCAGCCTCCACAACACTCCTGTCCTGTCCCTTCCCTTCATGTCACTGTATTAACTTCTGCCCTTTCTTCCCTTTTTCCAGCAGCTCCTCCGTCGCCGGATGCTGCTGCTGCCAATGAGGACCAGCCTGGGCCAAGCCGCCGCCGCCGCCTGGAGAGGGGACCCGAGGCCCAGGGTCCACAACCCAGGGGGATGCCTGAGGTCCAGCGCCACAGGGGAGGAGGTGAGTGCAGGCACCCAAAGAACCGGAGAAGGGAGTGGGGATGCCCATACACCCTGCCTGTGGGAGTGGGTGTGTGGCTCCATTGTCCCCTCCTAACCATTCTCTCTTTCTCTCTCTTTTTTCTTTTGTCCTCTACAGAACACCTGCTTCATAGGAGGGTGGCAGCGCTGGAGGCAGGCCAGGAAAGGATCTTGCAGCTGCTCAACAACATCCTGCAAGTCCTTCCTGGCGCTGCACCTCCAGCTGCCCTGTAAAGCTGCTTCCCCCCCCTTTCCCTTTCCTTCCCTTTCCCTTGTTTGCTGTTCCCCTTCCTTCCCCTTCCCTTCCCCTGTAAATAATGTGTACATAGTTTTTGTAAATAAAAAAGTTTATTTTTTAAAAAAAATTTGTCTGTCTTGAACTGTGCAATAGCGGTAGTACACCATTGACCCATTTGTATGAATGAAATTCTTTTTTTATGAATGAATGGGGGTGTTGCGGTACTGCGCTGTTTCACCATTTGTTAGTGTTAAGATTTGAAGTAGGACAGTGGTGTTCAAAATGTGCTTTTGAAGAGATGTTGAACTTCAGCTCCCAGAAGCCTAAGTCCTACATCTCATCAACAGCGCAGTTTGAACATCACTGCCATAGGGAGTTAGTGAGTTAGCTATAGCTACAGTGTAGTGCCTGGTGGAAAAGAAAGTGCAGGGAAGGAAGGAGACCCTTGGGAAGAGAGATAAGTACAGTAGAGGACACCACAGTGCTTAATGGGAACTCAGTGCTTGTCACAACACTTCCCTCCTTTTCCTCCCCTGTGCCTGGGATGGCGACGAGTCGCCACAGGAACCGCCACTTGGCTGCTGAAGAGGCTAGAAGACTCCTGTCTAGGTTCTTCCTGACAGACCTCCAGATCCAGAGTGACTTGGCCAGGAGTGACATCACGACCCCTTTCCCCACCCTGATGCCCAGATGGCCCCTCTACAGCCATGGGAATGGCCCTATGGGTAACACTCTCCTCCTCACCACCCACTCTGCCACTCTGAGCTGATCTTAAGATCCCTACTATCTGTTCCAGCAGGCCACTCTGCCCTTCAAGAACAGAAGTGAGTCGCCTCTGCTCCTGGATGGATTCTGCCTGCTGCTGAAGTGTCCTATCCTGATTTTGGACTGCCCTCTCCTGTAGCTGAAGTGCCCTCTCCTGATTCTGGAGGGCCCTCTCCTGCTGCTGAAGTGCCCTCTCCTGATTCTGGAGGGCCCTCTCCTGCTGCTCAAGTGCCCTCTCCTGATTCTGGAGGGCCCTCACCTGCACCTGAACTGCCGTCTCCTGATTCTCGGCTGCTCTTTCCTGAAATTCTACGCTCCTCAACCTCAGCTGATAGAAACGCTCTCCCTGTTGTGTGAGTGCTGTCATGTGTTCTGAGGTGGCACCAACGAGACGATCAATTGCCCTGGCGGATGTTGCTGCTGCTGAGCGACGCACCCGTCTGTGTCTCATGGCAGCGAGCCGCTCCTCCGGTGGCATTGCAGCTATGGGATTGGCAGGTGCTTCTTCTTCTTCTGAAGGTGCTCTTGCTGCACCTTCTGCACCTTCTATAGGACGAAGCACCAGAGATAAACAAAAGCATAGAGTTAGCACATACTCCAGAGGGCATCCAATCCAACCCTATTATGCCATGCAGGAACTCTCGCTCAAAGCACCCTCAATATGTCACACAGGACCTTGGACAAATGTATAGACGAGGAAGAGTTGAGGAGAAGCACAACACACACACACACCACAGTCATACAAAGGAGATCTTACAGCATACACAGACATAAACGTTGTAGCCCCTACCCAAAACATGCCATCATACCAACAAAAACCTTCGCCAGAGCCTGTGTTCCTCTGCTGTAACTGGCCCACTATACAATCCCCCCCCTTCCCATGCCACATACATGTCTTACCCTGCAAAGCTTCCTGACCCTCACTATCATCGCTCTCTCTCACAGTCCTCTGTCCTACAGGCGACCGATCACGGTGGCTACTGACGGTGGCAGAGACAGTGCTTGTACGGGAGGATGGCCTGCTTGAGGAAGCTGTAGATGCCAACTTTATGGCACGGGCTTTTTTTCTCAGAGCATCGATGTCCACAGCTTGCTGACTGTAGGATGTCTCATCAGAGTCCGGGGACTGCTCCCGTTCCTCTGCATGACAAAGGGACAGAGTGACTTCTCCCCTATGCCCACCCTGATCCCACATCTTCCCTATGTCCCCTAGTTCCCTTTCCCTCAGAAGCCGAGGCACATCTTACCTTGAGAAGGCAGCAGAAGATTTTGGGCACATTCCATGCTTGTCTGTGGGCTTGGATCAGGCTCTGGCTCTGATTCTGGCTCTAGCTGTGGTTCTGGGGTGTCCTCCATAGGTTCAGCCCTAGCAGGCTGGCCCACTGGGACCCTCACAACCTGTCCGCTGGTGGACAGTCTGTGGGGTCTGATCCTCCCATCCTTGCTAATGAACTCATGAAGCTCCTTGTAGAAAGGAGGACGGGGGCCTGCCTGGGTACCTTTGGCCATATTGTCTCGATATTTTTTATATTGTGCCTTTAAGGCTTTGCACTTTCGCCGGCACTCTTCCCAAGTCCGCCGGTGTCCCTTCCCTCTCATGGCTTCGGCCACCTCCTGATAGGTATCCGCATTGAGGTAGGTGGACTCCAGTTTCTCTAAAATATTGGGCCTTGACCAGATGGAAATGAGGTCTGAGGTCTCTGCATGAGACCAAGACATCCCTCTCCCCCTTTTTGGGCCACTTGTAGAAGTCTCTGCCATTGTGCAAAGTGCCACAGCAAAGCCTCGGCAAGAGTGTCCCTAGGAGCGGCTGAGTTGGACAAAGGCAAGTGGGAAATGGCGCTGGAATGTGTGTGGGGGTTCGTGTGAAAATTGAAAGTTTCCTCTTATCACTGCACCTGTTAAAACATCCGCCACCAAAACTGTCAGCATCCCAGAGGCGCTACTGCGCATGTCTAGGGTTAGGATTAAGGGCGGAGCAAGGGTTTGGGAGCTTTAAAAAACTGCGCAGTTAAACCCCAGCTTTTACACCTGGAGGGCATAGAACGTTTTAATTAGGAATGGAGTCCACACCACGCATGCTCCCAACCCACGATCCATTCTGATCCGCACCAGCAGCGCAGCCTTTAAATGGGCGCCTTAAGGAAACAGAGCCCCATTTAACTGCGCAAGTACACCTTAGCCTTTACATGTACTAGCGCTGTAACGCACTTTTTAAAAAAGTAGTGGGTCAACCGAACTACTTTTTAAAGGCGCGTTTTTTCCCTTAAAACGCCAAAATGGCGTTTTCATGGCACACTTTCCCATTTTATAATGTAAAAGCTGGGTTTTCAAGCAGCCTTCAAAACACCTTTTTTTGCCAATGTAAAATGGGCCAATGTATTGCCCAAACACTTGTATCATGACATTTATTTTCTTTGAGACAATCCTAGGAGCAGGAATAAAATATTTTGGGGTCAGTTTTTGCATTAAATGTTTATTTTAACAGGCATACATAAGATGGTTACAATAGGGGGAAGCTGTTTGCATTGGTCCCATGGCTAGAAAGATGTATTAACAGCAATAACAACAACAACAACAACAACAACATTTATTTATAGAGCACTGTAAAATTTGCACAGAGCTTTAAATAGCAAGGGTTAAAAAAGAAGAATAAAAACCTGCCAAGCAGCATACAATCTAAAACAACAACATTGAGTGATTAAAATAGCTCTAAAATAATACTAATATAGTATACAATAAAAACAAAGCAAGCAGCAGATTAACAACCAATAATTTGGAATGCCTCCCTAAACAATAGTATCTTCAATTCAGCCTTAAAATTAGCCAAAGAAGTAATAGTTGTTAATTATGTGGGGAAGATATTCCAGACATGAGGAGCAGCACAGGAAAAGGGGCAGATTTGAGCAGGGGAGGAAACTCTTGGCTGGATCAGGAGACCAGTGTCATAAGATCTCAATGATGTGGAGGGCAGTAAGGAGACATGAGCAATGACAAATAAGAGGGAACCAAGCCATGAAGGACTTTAAAAGTCAGGAGAAGAATTTTATATTGGATTTTGAAAGGAATGGGGAGCCTTTGGAGGGATAACAACAAGGGGGTAACACGGTCAAAGTGACAGGCAGAGGAGATGATCCTGGTTGCTAAGCATTGCACAGAGATTAGGGGACTAAGGTGGGAAATAGGAAGAACCACTAGCAGTGAGTTACAATAATCCAGGTGTGATATCACCAGTGGATCTGTGGAGTGAACGATAACAAAGAGTCAAACAGGAAGCCAAGACTACAGGCCTCATAGACAGATTGAACAGAAATGTCATTCACAGTAATTGACAAAGAACATTGCAAAGATGGCTTGGGTGTGAAGACAAGTAGCTTGGTTTTGGCCATGTTGAGCTTCAGGCACCGGTGAATCATCCACTCAGAGACAGCAGCAAGATATGTTGATAATTGCTGCTCAACACCCAGAGAAATCTCAGGGGTAGAGAAGTACAGCTGGGTGTCATCAGTGTACAGGTGATATTGAAAGCCGTAGGAGCTAATAAGATTTCACAAAGACAGGTTTTCTGTGAACAGTAAAGGACCGACGACAGAACCCTGAGGAACTCCAACAGCTAATGAGATGGGGGCAGACACTTGACCTCCTGTAACCACCACAAAAGAGCTGTTTGACAGGTAGGATTTAAACCAATTTAAAACTGATCCTGCAAAGCCCAGGTCTTGGAGTAAATCCACCAAGAGACCATGATCAATAGTGTCAAATGCAGCAGAGAGATCCAGGAGGACTCAAACAGAATAAAGACCTTTAGATTTAGCCAGTAAAAGGTCATCAGTGTAGTAAGAGCAAGTCTGAGTTGAATGTAGTGGGTGAAAGCCAGACAGAAAAGGATCAAGAATAGAATTAGCAGTAAGAAACTCCAGGCATCGAAAATAAACAACACATTCTAAAACCTTAGTTAGAAAAGGAAGAAGTGAGATAGGCCAACAGCTCGAGAGAGAAGATGGATCAAGAGAAGGCTTTTTCAAGATTGGATAAACTAAAGCATGCTTAAAGGCAGAAAGGAAAGAGCCATTAGACACAGAAACGTTGATAGTATACAGAAGAAAAGTTAAAATGGAAGGAGCAACAGAAATCAAAAGAGGAGAAGGAAGCAGATCGAGAGGGCAAGTCATTGGTTTAGAATTCAAGAGCTTAGATAATTCACCCAATGAAACAGAAGAAGCAGAGAATGTTCCAGTTATAGATGATGAATTTGCTGGAGTAAAAGAAGAATGCAGGGAATTAAGTTTGGGACGGATTGTTTCAATCTTAGTAGTAAAATGATTGGCAAAACCAGTGGGTGAAAATGAGTGCTGAACCAACAGAGAAGGTTTTAGTGGAGAATCGAATGTGGAGACAAGATGCTGTGGCCACCAGTTGTTAGCCTCAATCACAGATTTATAATAATTCTGTTTCGCCAAGTAGATAGCATGCAAAAAACTAAAAAGAACAAATTTATAATGAATAAAAGCAGCCCATTTCCTGGTCTTTTCCCATGACCATTTGGCAGCTCAAGAACAAAAACAGAGAAAACGGACAATGGGAGTGAGCCAGGGCTTTGGCTTATTAGAAGAAGTTGTGAATACAGTGGTCCCCCGGGTTACGAAAGTAATTCGTTCCGGATTACTTTTTGTAACCCGGAAATTTTCATTACCCGGGGGACCGCTTTCTTTGACGGACCGCGCGGCAAATTTAAAGGGGCCACGTGGTTTTTCCTTTTCGGATCCCGGGGTTTCATTTGGATCCCGGGGGCGTTTTTGCGGCCCCGGCTCTTTCGTTCCCTGGGGTTTTCGTACCCCAGGGGATTCGTAACCCATGGGACCACTGTATCAATAAAGGGGCAAAGCTATTGAGTGTTGGTGATAAAATAGAATTCAGTAAGGAGACCACTGGATCCACAGAGTCTCCAAGGTTTAAGGAAGATAAAGAAAAATCCAGAGCCTGTCCAAAAGTCACAGGATCAATAGAATGAAGGTCGCAAAAGTGGCACTGGACAATTTGACAAGCAGGTGAGGGCAAAAAAGATGAAATGATGATCAGACAATGGGAAATCAGAGGTTGCACTTTTTTTTTTTTGGGTAAGAACAATATTAAGGCAATGGCCAGAAGAATGAGTAGGTGTGGTAGAACAGAGTTCAAGACCAAAAGAAGGCAACACAGAGCAGAGACGTACAATCATAGCATTATTAATGTCATTCATATGGATATTGAAGTCCCCCATAATCAAGGAAGGGACTTTATCCACTAAAAAGAAAGTCAACAAAAACTTAAATTCCAGTGGACAATAGATAACTGCAACCTGAAGCTGAAGTGGTAGGAAAAGTTTAATAGCATGAAGTTCAGAAGAAGAAAAACAGTGCTGTTGAGGAGGAGATAAGAGTTGAAACCAACAGCAGTTGGATAGCAGGACACTGACCCCACCTCCTCTGCCCTCCAGGTAACTAGTGTGAGAAAAGAAAAGTCCACCAAACAAGAGAGCAGCAGAAGTCACGATGTTGTGAGCTGGAAGCCAAGTTTCAGTGAGAGCAAGAGGATTAAGAGATTTAGCAAGAAAAATGTCATGGACTGTTGTTGCCCTTGAGCCAACTGTTCAGCAGTTCCAAAGAGAGCAGTTGAAAGGAAGCTGAGAATGGGAAAGACACCTAATAGAAATCAATTAGGAGAAATAGTAGGAGCCATAGAAGAAAATAAATTAAGAAAAAGATCAGAAACAGACAGCAAAAGAAAAGAAAATATAAAAAGCCTAGACCGTCAATAGTCCCTAGAAGGACCAGGCTCAAAACAGCTAGATTCAATCAAGTCAATAATAACCATCCAACACACGAACAATAACCCATTAAATTAGCTCAATAGAAGGCCAACTCAAAAAGTTGCCTTCATGTCTATCATGATGGCTAATATGAATGATGTCAATAATCAATAAGATTCAATATAATGATAGTTTACTTGGAAATTGTGAAATCAATCAATCAATCCACTACAATCCCTCTGGTTGTTTGAAATAAGTTAGGGTTGTTGCAAAAGAAAAGAAATGAAAGCGCTCTTCATCTGCTAGAAATGGTAAGTCTAGCACTCAGGCTAATGGAAAGCTGGCTGGGAGCAGTTTTAAACCTATCACTGCCAGACACTCCTCCTGGGCTGATGGAAAGCTGGCTGGGAGCAGTCTTAAAGCCAGGCACTCCTCCTGACTACTGGGCTGATGGAAAGCTGGGTGGGAGCAGTCTTAAAGCCGGACACTCGCTCCATACTCTTGGGCTGATGGAAAACTGGGCGGGAGTGGTTTTAAAGCCAAACAGTCCTCCTGACTGCTGGGCTGATGGAAAGCTGGGTGGAAGCACTTTTCAAGCCAGACACTCCTCCTGACTGATGGACTGGTGTAAAGTTGTGAGTGATTTAAAGCCAAACATTCCTTCTGCCTGCTGGAAACATAACAGTTGGTTTTCTGGACAGCAATAATAAGATATTTAATAGACTGGGATAAGTGGTTTTGCATCCTCTCTTTTGGCTTCTTTTTTCTTCTTTCATGCAAATCACATGTTGCATATCTGAATTTTTTGGATGGCTTCTAAGACCAGAAGCACCACTGTGATTCCAGCTGGGTGGAAGAAGTCACATTACTCATCCATTAAACAGTGTCACCTGCTAACAAAGAAATATCCACACCATGATTGTCTGGCATTTCCATAAAGATGGCATCCCCTTTACTAGACTATTTATTTGAAAAATTCTTTTTGACTTTTGGGATACCTCATACCAATTTGGTGCCCATTTTGGGGGTGATCTTGAACAGCTACATTAAGGTGTTTCCACACGTGACTGGTAAATTTGGTCAGTTTAGATTGGTGGACAGTTGGCTAGCTAGATTAGCCAAACTGGTCAGTTGCTCATAACTAGAAGAGAGCTCTAGTTCTTTTTAGACAAGATGTCTTCTAACTAAAGACTAAAATGTAGGGCAAAGGAGAAGAACCCAATTGCAAATAAGATGAGAACGCAAAAGGAGAATCACATCTACTATAATATTGAATCACTGTGGAAACAATAGAGTGGCCATTCATTATACTGTGAAATGCAGGAAGTGACTGAAACTGGAACCATTTAAGCTATTGGCTTTATCGTGAAAATATAAAAAAAGTACAGTTGATGATAAGAATGGCTGCTATTTGTTTGAAAGAGGCTGTGCCTTGAGTGAATGGAACATAAAAAGGCAGAAAGAAGCCACTTGTATGTAATGAGCCACTGAAAGCATACTGTTGACTTTATCTGAATCTACCCCATAGCAACTTTGGATTTCAGATCCCAGAAGCCCCAGTCAGCATGGCCAACAGTAAAATAATAATAATAATAATAATAATAATAAGAAGTTTATATATATATATATATATATATATATATTAAAAAACCCTCTGGGAGCTGAATTCCAAAACACCCAAAGGACCAAAGTTTGGGAAACACTGCTATCATAAATTAAATGGATTTGTATTTTCTGACTCATAAAACCATCCACCTTATGCAGATGCTGCATATTGTTCACTTTTCTAAAACACTTCTCACTGGGGATCAATGAAACTTTCATTTCACCAGTGAAAATTGTAAAAGGTACAGGATTAATCTCAGCTCCCTTCTTTAAAAATTGCCAATAGTTATAAATTTCTACATACTCAAGACAGCAAGAATTTCTAAAATTTGAGGGGTTTTTAATTAGGACCAGGCACACAATTAGAAAGAGTGAGGTGATGAAATGAGGCAACTTCTTCCCACCAATCCTCTCATATTTTCTCTGCTCTTGAAGAGCACATCTGTGTATCCTACTCTCCTAGTCTACTCTCAGTGAAGGCTGCTATTCCATCACAATTACTGAAGGAAGATACTCTTGGCAATCTAGTTAGTTTCTTTGTGAAAATTATGGGAGGGATATCAAAGTAGTCTTTATTTCAGGCAGTAAAATATCTTGCACCCAGGGAAAAATTGAATGTGGGAGTACTGGTATATACCTTCCCTTATTTTGTCCTCACAAAAGAATAAAAAAAAATCCATAAGTTTTCTTTTTGCTGGTAAGATGTACTGTATAAAAGTTCTAATCTATTTTGATGTACTTTTACTAAATTTTAATGTTTTGAGACGTACTTTGAAAAATTGTTGTTTGCAGAAAAATGTTTTCACTTATAGAAAATAGAATCTTTTGCAGAACAAAAGTGTGAAGGCAATGTTTTTGCTCAAACAACTTTTATCTTAGTTTAGTTTAGTTAGGTTTAGTTATGTCTTTCTTTTCTGCAGGCATGTGACCCAAGGCAGCTTAAAATGAAATACAAAAGAAAAAAAAATGCCATGGAAGACTCCATTTAACATTATGGACCAAAAAAACCCTGCAGTATTCTTTAAATTTTTATGTAATAAAAATCAAAACTAGTACATGACTGAACCCAGATCTGTTCCATTTCATCTGCAAGACTAAGTGTGCCCCTACCCTTCAGTTTTTCTGAATGCAGAATAACTAAGACATCAGAAAGATAGCCAATCCAGAAACTCTTCACAGTCACGCTACCTTTCTGTTGAGGTATTCTGCCATGGTTATCTGCAGAAAGTATGACATTATCATAATCATCAACATCCTGCTTAATAAATACAATCTAGAGGTTGCATTTTCTGTATACTTTCTCCAGCTGCAGATGATTTGTTGTAATTGAGCCTATATGAAAGGGGAGAAAGAAGGGGGAAGATTACGGATAACATAAACTCTTTTCCTCATTTTTTGATGTAAATTTTGTCCTCCCTTTTGAAGATATGGTTGGCTTATCATTTCATTTATGCATGCAACGACTTCAAAACGATTGCTTTTCACAGAATCAGTACAAGGTAAGCTCTCCCACCCCCTGTTGCCAGAATAATCTCTCATGTAAATCACATTTAGAGCCTTTTCAATATCTATTCTGCTTACTCAATAGCTCATAATGATTTGTTTGTAAGGACATTGTCTATAGTGCCCACTTGGGTATTGCCTATTGGTATTTCATAAAACTCAGCTTGTTTACTGAAGAGAACATGGCAATGGTTCCCACAGAGCTATTTCATCCTATTATACTCAGGAGTATCTTGGGTCTCTGAAAAGCACCGATTCATTGGCTGCCATGTGTGCTCACAAAATTATATCTGCCTTTTAAATATTCATGGGATTTTGATTTTGTTTTTATCATTTCCATCATGCACTCTTCAGATTAAGTGCATTCAAACAAAGAATTAGGCAGTAGCCCTTAACATAATCCCACAGTGTCTGAAATATCAGTACACTGGGGGCAACAAATCAAACAATCTGTCCATGATCAGAGAAGACTTTGTACAAAAAGCTAACTTCTCTGTTTTATCCCTAAGTTACTAAAATTTAATAGAGGTGAAAATTAATGTAAATTTAGTGAAGGCTTGCTTTCATCTAGGCACAGAATGGAAAGTTGCTTCTATGAAGAATGAAGATAGTAGTAGCATGTGCTTAAACCACACATAACTGGGAAGTGGTGTGATCTTGCTTTAGGTCACATAGTATCAACGGACCACTGCTTGATTATAAAGTGACTTCCACACATTATATTACTCTTCAAAGTAACATTACATATGTTTCTATGAGATTTTTGGTTATAAAAATTATGAGAGTGCCTCATACCTCATATGAACATTTGCTAAGCCATTAAGGAAACAATTGAGCCAATATACTGAAATCACTAATAGTATTATAAAGACCAATTAGTATTTCAGAAATCCTTTCCAATGAAGATAGAAATGGCCTATTTATACTACAATTTTATGCCTATTTACTCAGAAGACAGCCCCATTGCTTTTAGTGGAAGCCATGCCCTAGATATGTGTGCATGGGATTTGTAGATGTCATCCTAAACATTTCTATTAGGCGTTAAACATCATTAAACACTATGACCTAAATACAATTTCTGGCCCTAAACAGAGTCTTTTAATTCATTATTGAACAGATTTTTTTTTAAAAAAACTATCTAAATCTTATTACATCAATGGGCCTACTCTACTTTGGATGAGCAACTGGCTGTTGCCTTGTTTTGATACCATATATATTCATGTATTTTTTTTAAAAAAAATCTCAAAAGCCTGGGTCAGATTAGACACAGGTTAGTGCTCATACAGGGATCCATTGTGAAGGCAGTGACATGAAACAGAGGCAAGAAACCTTTGTGTGATTATTGTACACACCAGTGTGTAAATTGAAAAAAAACTGGACAAAAAATTTGGACAAAAAAAATCCTCTCCAAAACATCTGGGTCGACTATGTTACTATGCCCACTAATGCCCCTCCTCTTTTGATATCAGAAATGTAATAAAACAGAGCTGGGTGACCCTTCCATAATCCCGGTTGTGGAAACCATAACCAGAAAATAGCTTTTGCACATAGGCTAGCAAACAGGAAGTACATTGAGGCCCCAGAATGATAGACTAATTCTGGATATTCTGAGGAGGTGAAAAGGCTTAGGTCTAGAGACTGAAGAGATGCAGATATGGTAAACAAAGTCCGGGTGATCTTACATGCTAATCCTCTCTGCCTGGAAATGCAAGCTCATCACCCCATTCACACCTGAGTGTTACACCTTTTTGAAAACTATTTCAAAGTGACCCAAACTACTTCAAAGTAAATCCAAACCCATTTCAAAGCCATTCCAGGACCATCTGGTATTTTCTGTTCCTTGAATTCTGCCCAAGGATAAATTTTACTATAAATATGGGTACCCTTTCTTTGTGTCTTTGGCTTAGTCCAACTGCAGGCAGAAACAATGCCATTTTGTCTGGCTAACACCTCTTTTGCTCCCTGCCCTCCATCTATTAGGGAGTGATTGAGTCCTCACTCTGTTCCTGGACCAACAACATTGGAATCAAGATCCGTGCAGGTGTAGTATTACAATTAGAGAAGCCTTCTCTGTTCCAATAAAACCCCTTTGATTATGTGTGTGTGTGTGTGTGATTATGTTTGTGTGTGGTTGTTTGTTTGTGTTTGAATGTTGATTTCTGTATACTTTGTGTTTGGATGTTGATTTCTGTATACTTTGTGACCCCATAAAGCTAAGATCAAGTAGCCCTGGTCACTCCAAATCTACTCATTTGCGCTAAGTGTTAAATCCCCCTAAATTCAGATTAGTCATAGAGCATGCCCTAGGACACGCTTGCATTGATGGTAACAGAATGCTGGAACAGGGACCCAATGTGAAGGCAGTGACAAGAGGTGGAGATAAGAATCTGGAGTATGGACCCAGAGGCGAAAAGCCCTTCTTGACTTGGAAGCAGCATTCCCAACACATTACACCGCTTGCCCAGAGAAAGAAAGGCAGCCCCCTCTCTTTTCCTCATTCCTCCCTCTGCAGAGCAGAGCAGCATTAGCCAATTTTAATAGGCCTTACTGTATATGCCTCTCTGCAGAAAGACTGTGGCAACCATTGTTAATAGGTACTTACTATATAAGTCTTGTGAAGCTATGCAGAGAGAATAAGCCCCACTCTGCTTTACCTAAAGCACCCAAAATAATCTTGATCTTGGGTGCACTTCATTTTCTTGGTTCCCCATAGGGCTAAACGCCATTCAGGCTGAAAAAGAAGGTGAAGAAGGAGAGAAGGAAGAAGAGCTATTTTTCTTTTTCTGATCTGGAGACGGGAGGAGCAAGGAAGGGTTAATGGGTTTGGAGCACTGCTAATCTTTTCCTTTTCTTTAGTTCATCCTAAACATATTCCACCTATGCATTTTTTTAAAGGAGAGAAAAATATTTGTTTGCTTCATGCTCCTAAATTTTACCTTCAATTTCTCCATGGCTCATACCAAAATCCATTATTTTGGCTTCAAACACTTGTCCTCAAATTATACATGAGGTCAACTTATACATGGGTACATACTGTTATATCTGATAAAACTGGAACCTGTTACACACTGGTCCAGTACATGTTGATTGGGAAGTAAGTTCACTTTCTCCAAATAAGCTTGGACAGAATTTTACAGACCAATCTTATGAAACATTATTTTCTCAACCCACCCCACCCCTTTTTTAATTCTTATCCTTTTGGGATCTTGCATGCTTGTGATAATGTTACTTAGTATTTGGGATCAATTTAACTAAGTTCCTTTAGTTTCAGTGGGCATTCTTTTCAGGAAAGCACACTATTTTAGCATTAAAAGCAATCCTTTCCTATATAAGAAAACTGAATCTTACACACATTGATTCCTGTTCACAATTTCTTAAACCACGTAAGCATCACATACTAAAACATTTTGTCAGTACAGTATCATCATCATTTCTCCCCAAAATGAAGTGAGAGAGAGAGAGAGAGAGAGATTTGGTGAAGGTTTGCAGATCTTCATACTGTTTATGCCTCTAAGTGCATATATTAATCTGTACATTTTATTTAGTATTGCTCAGACCTTTCCAATGTTTTGTTGTATTTGCAAAATAAAAAAGTTAAAGAGAAAGAAACTATTTTATCAGCTTCCACTTCACCAGTTACAGATCTTCTTGTTTCCAACAGTTTCTCAATCTTGTCATTATGGTGTGAAGTCCACAGCAGTCAATCTGATTTAGGTTTCTATAGAATTCGAGCTCAGTCCAACAGTCCTCTAAGACATATCAGTATAGAGGGAATTGGTAAAAACTCATTCTATGATTAGCAGAGGAAAGGGAAATCAAAAGCAGCCACCCTACTGCAAGGTTTACTGAGAGATACAGAGCATTAATTTTGTGTCAATAAATCCACTCATTACTAGAGGGACCAATTGCTAACATGCCAGTAGGCAGATCTGTTTGGGAGTTAGTGTGAGGAGAAGTTTATCTTGGGAATCATGTTTCATTACCCTTGCTTGATTATGAGTACAAAGCTGCCAAATCAGAGCCAATGAGTGTGAACAGGTATTACATCATTATTGCAAGTACTTAAAATATATACATCTTATCATATAGGTATTCATTACATGGCCATCTTACTTGTGGCTCTTAGTTTTTTTTAAAAAAGTTATTTGATGCCATAGTACTCTCTGCATGGCACTCTCTGAATTTCTATCTGCTTCATGAATACCTATAAAATTTGGTCAGAGATTCCATTTATTCAAATCTCAGATTTATTGAACTCTCAGATTTCAGATAAACTGGATTTTGGGTAGAAAATAATGCTCATACATATTCCTTTGGAATGCTCTCCTGCATGGTTCCTGAAATAGAAATGATGTCATGCTTTAACACCTTGTGAAAACCTGTTTATTTTTGAAGCTCTTCCCTGGCTGATAGTGACTAACATGAGGGTGATCTAGCTGTGACATTTGTAACCCTATTGATCACCAGGGTTGATTTGGCTGGTTTGGCTGGCAAGGCAAGTGTCCCCTTCCTCCCTCACCACTCCGTGTGCATCTCTTCCAAAGCTGCATTCTTGGTGGAAAAGGATGACCATCCTAGATAGAAGGAATGAACTGTTCTTTGATCAAGAGTATATCCCTCACTTGGCTACTGATGTATTTTGATTAGATATTATTTAAAAATACTTTAAAATGTTTTTTGAATTAGTTTTATATTGTATTATTTATGTATTATAATGTACTTAGAAAAGTTATTTATATCAACCAGGATATAAATGCCACAAATAAATGCACCTTTGTGAGTCGAGAGAGAGAGAGAGAGAGAGAGAGAGGCTTAATTGACTAGCTCCAACATTTCATTAGATTTCCACTTACACAACAAGACTACTCCTTTCTCTCCTCTCCACCTTCGATTCTGCTTTCCTCTCTCACCATCTTCCTCAGAGTAGGTAGGCAAGTCTCTTCTATCTGCAGAGTGGACACCATTGAAACAATCCCATGCCATGAATCTCTGAGTTACTGAAATGCTAGTACTCTCTGTAAGTCTAACTGGTCTTGTTTACTTTTTTCGACCAAAGGATTGGCACACCAGAGCACTAATGAACTAAGCAAGCATCTTGTTCATTATTTCTGCAGTTATTTAAAGTTGCACATAAAAGATGGTGGTGGTTTGCCACACTTAACAAATTAGCATCCATCCTCAAGAGGATAAATAGATTCTATAGCCTACTGATCTTATAAACATCAGATTTCATACAATGGGAAGCATTTGGGTACCTTTCAAATGTGTTATTCAAAATCTCCTACAATGCTTCACTATTGGCCAAGTGATCTGGACGCTGTGGTTGCTGAAGTCCACAACATTTGAGAGTGCATAAGTTTGCCTACCCCGTGTCTTACAGAATGAGGGCTTGAAGGCGATTTCTAAATACTCTTATAGATTAAAGAAAAGAAAAGAATATACTTTTTGGCATGCAAAATGAAAAGCTTTGGTATGATGGAATCAAACTATTTTAATGTGTTTTATTGAAATCCTTCCCAATCTTTTGTTATAAGTTTGAATAAGAGATAATAATCCTACTGCTTCGTGAAAATATAAGCCATTCTTATATCATCCCCAGTAGCAGGAGAATTATTATGATCATCATAATTACTAGGGTGCAGAACTATGCAAAAGGATTTGATTGACATCCATCTGGATGACTACTTCAGCAAACTTTCAGTCATATAACTGAATATGAACAAGGATACCATAAATTAACTAGGAGTGAAATTATTTTGAAGTTTTAGAAGTACATTTTAATATGTGCTGACTTGCTTATGAATACTTGTACACAGCAAACTGTCAAAAACTAGGGATACACATGAATCATTCTTACCAACTTCCCTCTTACTTGATGAATGTCCAAGAGATATTCATGGGAATACATTTCTCAGCAAAGTATGATGAGTCTGAAAAGAAGCCTTACACTCAATGAGAGATCCAGACAGCATCCTACTTTGTGAATGGAAGCTGTTAGCTGTGTGATATAGACACACACACACACACACACACACACACATCTGTGCAGAGATTTCATTCCCATGAATACCCATTTGACTACATAAGGAAAATGGGAAGATGATACAAAGTTCTGCTAGTAGCAAGGGTTATCACCTCACACACTTGAAAATAAAAGGCATAGACTGTCTCCAGACAAATCCCAAATCTCAGAGATATTTGAAACAATATGGGACTCTTTTAAATCAGACAAAGGAGCTTATCGCTCACCATTTTAAACAAGCTTCAGCCTCCTGGGCTGGAGCTGAGACGTGGGATGGAGGAGGGAATTATTGCACACTAAATTACTGTCGAACTGCCAGCCACCATCAGCCCGAGTCCCAACCATGCTCCGCCAGCTTTCTGACAGCTTGGACCTAGCTGGGGCCCAGGCTGATGGCGGCCAGCAGTTCAGCAGTCATTTAGTGTGTGATAATCCCCATCTCCATCCCGCATCCCATCTCCAGCCCAAAAGGCTGGAGGTGGTTTAAAATGCTGAGTGATATGCTCTGCAATGTGAATACTGCTAATTCACTAGCAGTTTTGATTTAGAATGCCACAAGGCCATAGACTGTGTATCTCAAAAAACTGATATATTTCCATATAAGGAAAACAAAACAGTGGTCAGCACTAATTTGTTTGATGTTTGATGGCATAATCCCCTCATAAAAGGATGGTATGCCTTCAGATTTCACACAGTTCTGACAAAGAGAAATAAAGGTTGCATCTACACTGTTGAAAAAATGCAGTTTGCCACCACTTGAAGTGTTATAGCTCCATTCTACAGAATTTTGCAATTTGAAGTTTTACAAGGTTTTCAGACTTCTCTGCCAAAGAATGCTGGTTTCTTGCAAAACTACAAATCCTACCATTCAATAGGATGGATTAAAGTGGCAGATTAAAGTGGTGTTAAAGTGCATGATTTCTACAATATAGATGAACCCAAAATTATAAGTTAAGTTTCTTTCCAAAGACAGTCAATATCAGGCATGAAGGTCTGAATTTCTTGTTCAAGGTTTGATATCAATCTGACACAAACTTGATAGTCCACCCATCCATGCTAAGTCCAGCTGGTTCATGATTAAATGAATTGGAGCTGGAAGCAAATAGTGTGGCTTATGTATGCCCAAAAGTATAATGACTGGATGCAAAGGTGGGTTTGTGGTAACACCCATGGTTGCTCCATGTCTGGTTAGCTTAGTATTGGTTTCTGCCACTGTTACCTCAACACACACACATAGTAGGCTTCCAGTCCTGACTGAGTCACTCCTTCTGTTTCCTCTTGTAATCACTTCAGCAGTTGAACACAGCACCTCGCTTGGACAGTCAGGCTGTTTAAAACAGTTATGTATGTCCAACTGTGGAAAAAGAAGTACTGTCTTACTTGTGTTTTTTTTTTAAAGTAATTCTTCAAACACCAAAATAATTTGCCTCTTTGTGGATGTTCTTGCTTACCCACATGTGTAACTGAACATTTGCTGAAGCAGTCATCCAGATGGATGTCAATCAAATCCCTTTATATGTTTTCCCACCCTCATAATTATGATGATCATGAGCATTCTTCTAGAGATGGTCTGAAAGTAGGGTTGAATTTTTTAAAAAAAGAATAGAGTTATTATCCTCTTGTTAAAAGTATATGCACACATATACAGAGCACCAGAGAGGCATGGGAGGGAAAATAACAGACTGCAAGGCAATGTTGTTAAGCAGTTGAAGCTTATGAGAAGGTTCATGGAAAATAATGGGACAATTTAGGTGACCATGGGCGGGTAATGCTCCCTCAGATGAAAAACTCAGGCATTTTTATTGGCCATGTATGTCTAAGCTCGGATTGCACTCTCAATTGCACCTTAGGCTGTTATCCTGATCCCACACTAAACACTTTCAATTTTCTTGATAATAGTAAATGTCCGTGCTGTATGTGTCCTTCTTGTTTCTATTTAATCCCTGACACTTCAGTTTCTTCACCTATTTTGTCTATTCATTAAATGCAGACCTTATTACAGCCACTGATTTGGGGGGGGCGGGGTTGTGATCAATAAATCAGTGATGATGAAGTGCTGGAGCCAACCAAAGGGTTGCATAAATATGGTTTAGAAAAGAAAGATTGGCATGGAGAAAAGGTATCTAGCAGCACATTCTAGACATTATTTTAGCATGAACATCCATGGATTTTAATCAACATCATCAGACATTCTAGAGCATCACATCACAAATTCATTGGCGGTTACAGAATGATGAGAGATGGGACAGAGGATAGAATTCAGAAAGATGTGATTTCTGACACTGGCCATAAACCTCCAAACAGTTATATAAGATGTCTGCTTGATCTATAGTTCTGAGGCATGAAAGCAATACACCTGCTTAGTAAAAGTTAGGGCTGAAACAGATGGCCCTGAAGAGAAAACCGGAACAAAGCCATGGATCAGAGCCACAGAAAGCCGGACCTGATGACACCCCCAAGCCAGCGCAATGAGGCAGTCTGTTTCAGCCCTTAGTCCCCTTGAAGTCAGAGGTTTTTTGGGGGAGAATAATTCTGTTGCCTGAATCATCGTGAGGGCATATAAGTTGCCCAAAAAAAAAAAAATTATTTCTTTTCATACTCAGTTTATGTTTTAGAATTTCTGAATATAGCTTGTTCCATCTGTTTATCTTTCCAGTCTTCCCTTGACATTTCTATATTTTAGAATCACTACTTGAAGAACATTGACACTATGCCCAGGATGCCTTACCATTGGTTTTTGGATGTTACCATCTCTAATATCCAATTTGTGCCCATTTGTTCTCTTGAGATACTATAGGGCTTTCTAGATTGGCAGAAAAGGGAGACATGAAGTTGCCTTTTCCTTAATGCTTAGCAGCTACACTGCAAGCCCCAGGTGTGTAATAAAGAGGCATAGGGCAGCTACACTGAGGGGGTGTGGGGACAACTTATCTGAAGTCTTTTCTGTTGCTCAGCAACTACATTAGAAGCTGTCAGGATGCTAGAAACACAGACGGAGCAGCTGCACGGGTGGCAATGAATGGGGCTTTTTTGTTGTTGTTGTTGCCGGCTGCGAACTGCACAGTTGCACCGCTACATCATACAGGCAATTGTATTGCCAGCTGCGAACTGTGCAGTTGTGCAGGTACATCACACATGAACTGTGCAGTTATGAAAATCTGTCAAATTACCATTGTGGTTTTGCTTCCCTTTTTAAGTGCGCAGTTGCATCAGTGCACCATGAATGAACCCCTTTATTTTATAATAATAATAGTTGTTGTTGTTGTTGTTATTATTATTAATAATAATAATACCTCACCCCTTTGAGATAAATTGAGGTAGCTTATCAAAAATCCATCAGATACTTTTATTGACCAGCTGAAACAGACAACATGCCTGTTGCAAGCTTTCGAAATTCCATGGGCGTCTTCATCAGGCAAGATTTTACAAACCAAACAAGGGAGGGGGGCAATTGGAGATGTTAATCAGATGCCTGCATGTTGTTTCAGTCCTTAGTAAAGATGTTATGCTGGGGAGGATATCTTTTGTAGGCAGGCTTCTCCTCTTTCTGGCAATGGGGCAATAGGGAGAAATTTAAAGTCCATTTGAATCTCAACAGGGACCTCTCTTTTGCAATCCAATATGTCTCCATTCCAGTGAAGTCACAGGCCCCACAGATATATTGGATTGCAAAAGAGGGGTCCCTGTTGAGATGCAAATGGACTTTGAAAATCTTCCTATTGCCGCATGGCCAGAAGGGGGACGATCCTGCCTGTAAAAGATATCCTCCCCAACATAACATCTGTACTAAGGACTGAAACAACATGCAGGCATCAGACTAACATCTCCAATTGTTTTTTTCCCTTCCTGTTTGGCTGATGAAGAAGACCATGGAAGTTCGAAAGTATATTGTGCATTTCGGTTGGTCAATAAAGGTATCAGTGATGGATTTTTGTTTGTATTTGTTAAATGGCCATATCTATGAGATATGTTAGGCTGAAAGTAGACGATCCAAAGTCACCCAATCAATTCCATGGATGATGTCTCACTCCATTCCATAGTCCAACATACTCATATTGATGCTATCTGGGCCCCTAGACTTTTATTCTTACTGCTGCTTACACAATTTATACAAGTGATTGGAAGCCATTCACTCCTATAAAGAAAAGTAAAGTGCTACAGTTTGACAAACCTGCATCACCTCATCTACTGATAAGGATAATGAATTGAGTACACATCTATTTTGGACTCCTCATAAAATCAAGCTTTCCTTCTAAATAACACCTCCATCATCAAATAGTCATTTTTTATTTCATGTATTTGTTAGACTACACATACATTTAAATGTATGCAAAGGGATCTTGTAGCATCTTTGAAACTAACTGAGAGAAGGAATGAGGATAATAGCATAAGCTTTCTAGAATTAAGTCTGCTTTCTCAGATACAATATGTTTGAAGCTTTAACACTTAAATGTACATTGGCATTAGTTCAATAATGACTAAAATGTATAGGGAAACTACTGGTCTCTCCCTCTCCCTCTCTTGCAAACACATATCTCAAAGAAAAATCCATGCAACCAAGTTAATAGCTGTCTAGTAATTTGGGTGGTACATATGATAGAACTTCTGATCTTGAGGACCTAAAAAATAGTGCCATTGTGCTGCATATCTACAGCATAGGGAGAGAAAAGAAAGTAAAATTATTATTTCACATTAACAGAGAGAGAAAGTGTACCTTGCCTCAGAAATCTCCACATTTGTAAATGTATGTTTAGTATACACAAAATCATGACTAGAGTTTTTAAAAACGGACAACAGATAAAAATGTGTGCAACTGAAAAATAAGCTCAAATGCACTTTACTCAAAGGGAAAGTGTAAACAATAATGTGTAGAAAATGTATAAATAAATATGTGTTCTCTGGAAAAGATGTTCAGAAAATGAATATGAATTTCCATGCAGGACAAATCCAAGCCTCACAACTTGATGCCAACAAACACTGAGATATGAATGCAGGTGGTAGCTGAAGAAATGAAACTAAATTTAGAGAGTTGGTTGCATCCTGAGCAGAGCCACTCTTATAGTCATTCCTGCTGTAAATTCACTGATACATGAACATTGGTGCCAACATCTTTGTAGAATGACCTTTCTGGTAGATGTTAAAAAGATAAAGTGAATAATCCATTAATAATACCCTGCAGGGGGAAATAAATAAATTACAATATGTTTATTTTGAATACGCACAAACTTTTTGCAGGTATCATCTTGATTTAATGCAATTTTGCTACATAAAGTACCCAGTGAGGTAAGGGATAGAGACCAAATAAAAGAAATATAATTTCTATGCCAGTGTGCTACAAGCAGCTAGTTGGAATTGGTTTACTGAAAATGGAAAGAGATTATTCATGGCCTGCTAAAATCTATTCAGGAAAAAAAATGAGGGTTGCAGAAACAAACAAAACACCTACAAAAAATACATTATCAGAAAGAACTAATATATTCTTGCAGCACATTGAAATTGAAAATAATAATAATAATAATAATAATAATAATAATAACAACTACTAGTAGTAGTAGTAGCAGTAGCACTACTACTGTTTGATACCAAATAGGAAACTTATATGGTGAAGCATAAAAAATCTATAATTGATTTATATATTTTATATTTGATAACCAAATATATACAACTGACATTTAGTCCACAGATTTTGTTTGTTTGTTTGTTTTTGCTGAGAGGTTTGCCACAACTGTTCAATACTTACAATTAAATAGAAACATCTCTTTCAATGTTCAAGAAAATAATATTTGGTTTGCATCAAAAAGTTAATTATTGTTCATATTTTTGTAAAGTATTAAGCTAATTCCACAGTTTAAGCAGTAGAGTGTAGTTGATGAGGTGATACTCAACATCTGTCTGACTTGTCACTACACAGCTTGTATGCTCGTATAATTTACACTACCACAATATTTATCCTGTTATTACTTGACTTTTACTGAATGCCTTATAATACACATTAAAACTAGTATTTTATATAGTGTATGCTTCTTACTACTTAGCATTGTTCAGGTCCAGGCTGTCTTACAGACCATGGCTACATCTGCACTACAGAAAAAAATCCAGGTTGGCACCACTTTAACTGCCATGGCTCAATGGTATGTAATTCTGGGGGAAGTAGTTTTGGAGACATTCTCTGTTAGAGAACTCTGATTCTAGCATCCACAGATGGCAAGCCCATGTTGTCCTCAATGATGGCACATGACCATGGCTGTGTTACCATTAGGGACAACAAGACCAAAGTCCTTCCTTACTGGGAATAGTGGGGTCATAGTGCAATAATTTGAAACTGGAAGTTGTGGTATTACAAAAAAAATTTTTTGACAGTGCAATAAAATTTAATTTTTTAAAAAAAAATAGACTTGAGTTTTTGAAAGTAAATAAGAGAGAGAGAGAGAGAGAGAGAGAGAGAGAGATTTGATATAGGTATTACATACAATGTCATATTTCATATTTGGCATTACAAGCATGACAACCAGCATTATTTGAGTACACATATTTGAAGATGGGGAATAATATCCAATGCAGGTGCTTTTTGGTGTTTTTCATATCTTTCTATATCAATAGCAAACACATGCCTAGAATGTTTCATCAAGGACTCCTTAGTATTATAAAAAATGTTGCTGTATTGGGGAATATTCAGAGGGAAAGTTACATCAATAATTAAGGGGGTGATGGATTTGACTTAGAATGAAAGATTAAAAGAAATAAATATGTAAAGCTCGACTAAGCAGGAACTGCAGTTGTATGGACTTAATGACTGTCTACAAATATTTGAAAGTTGTAAACATCAAGGATGGAAAGGAATAATTTAAGGCAGTCTGAAGAGATATAACTGTAATGAGATGCTCTTAGAGCACTGAGAGATGATTCCTAATTTAAGTGCGCACACACACAAACACACACACACACACAATTAGAGTGTGGAATATTAGTCCCCTGTGAAATGTGATGGAATATGGGTACTGATGACAGATGAACTGGAAAAAGGAGCAGCTGATGATGATGCATTGACAAGCAGACTGATAGAGTGAAGGAACTGAGAGTGCTCTATCAGAATGCCAGCTTTCACTGTGATATTTTGGGAAGCAAGTGCTAACTCCCACATCACAAGAAAGAAAACTGACTAAAGGGTGTCCTGACAGTATGAGAAGCCTACTATATTTTTTAAAAGCTAAGTTAGTTTTAGCCTGATCATGAGAGAGAGCATACGAAGCTGATATCACCTATGAATCTTACGTAGCTTAGGACAACTTATGAAGAATAGCAGTATTCTGAGTTTTGATTAATTAATTTAAAAACTAAATGCTGCTTATTGCAGGAGTCTTTTCAGACATCTTTCTAAATGTGACTCTCCTCAAGACCACTGAATGGGTCTGTGGGACAGTAGCTGAATGTTACCACAGCAAATAGACTGGAAGAAACAAACTCAAATTCTTTCTCCATCTCATAAGGTGTTGCCATGACTTAAGGGGACCCCTAGAGATAGGGGGCCATCACACGCTCCAGAACTTTGGCTAACAATGGAATGTTAGAGACTGGAATTGGTGGAATCCATGGAGGGCTTTTGGGGGGGGGGGGCGGGGGCGGGGGGTAATGGCTTTATAATACCCTCCTTCAGGCAAGCTAGAACTTTGCCTGGTTTTAGCGAGGCATTCACTACTCTCTCAAACCACTCAGCCAGTCCCTCTCCAGATTTTTAATAATCCAGGAAAGGTAAGGATATAATAGACATGTGGTGGTTCTCATAACGCCAAGTATCCTGTCCACATCCTCAGGTTGCACAAACTGGGTAGAATCCATTATCACTGGATAAGCAGGTACAAAAGTTACATTGAATCTGTATCAATTATAGCATAGAAGTCAGAGGGATTTGAGTGATTTTACCAGCAAAGTGTTAGGCAAGTTGTTCACAGCAAGCTGTCAAGCATTCTGGATTTTCTTCTCTTGGGCCAGTGTGTAAAAGACCTCTGGCCACTTGAAACAGTTCTGCTGGCTGGATCCTTGCAGATGCAACAGAGACGTAAAATAAATTTGCCTTTGCTGCCTGTATTTCCATAGAGTATCCAACTTTTCTTTGAGATATATAATTAAAATTAAAAACTGCTTCCTTCAAAAATGAATGTGTGAAAAACTGCATCTTTAATTTTTAATCCTTTTGTAATTCAAGTTTATTTACTTTTTTTCTGTGCCAGTGTTTTCCTGACTTGAATCCGCAGATTTGGTCCTGCAGATACAGGTCCCAGAATCTTTGCTCTTTGCCTATGCTGGCTTGTGGTTCTGGAAGTTGTAGTCAAACAACATGTAGGAGAGGCTCAAGTATTGAAACCACTGTCCAAAGCACTGGTGATTCTGTCGAGGCCTTGGTTGACACTTGGAATAGTGATCTGACCAAGGCTATTGACACAATCGTTCCCAAGCTTCCTTTCCAGCCTGCTCCTAATCGCCAAGCATGCTGGACAACAACTAGAGTGCCACTGGCAGAAAACTCGACTCTTATCTGACAAGACATGCCATAGGAAATTTCTTTATTCCTATGGGGTAGCAATATGTGCATCGAAGAAATTTTATTTATTTATTTATTTATTTATTATATTTTTTGTATCCCACTCTTTTCCCAGGAGTGGGACTCAGAGCAGCTTCACAACATTAAAAACAGTACAATTAAAAACACTTTTTAAGAAAGGACATTAAAAGGAATTAAATTATTATGGTATTATAACATGTTTAAATGGTCTAACATCCCAGCCTGTCCTTATAGCAATTCCTTAAATGCCTGTGTGAACAGGTAGGCCTTAGCCTGCCGGCGGAAGGCCATCAAGGAAGAAGCCATTCTGGTCTCCCTGGGCAGGGAGTTCCAGAGTTTAGGGGCAGCCACCAAGAAGGCTCTCTCTCGCGTTCCCACCAACCATGTTTGTGATGGTGTTGGGACAGAGAGAAGGGCTTCTCCAGAGGATCTCAGAGTCCAGACTGGTTCATACCAGGAGAAACGGTCTGCCAAATGGTGTGAGCCATGTAGGGCTTTATAGGTAATAACCAGCACCTGGAATTGTGCCCAGAAACAAACTGGCAGCCAATGAAGCTGTTTCAACAGGGGTGTTGTATGATCTCTGTAATCTGCCCCATTAACAGGCTAGCAGCAGCTCTTTGAACTTTGAATTTTCCAAATACTTTTCAAATGCAGCCCCATGTAGAGCCCATTACAGTAGTCCAAACAAGATGTAACCAAGGCATGTACCACTGTGGCCAGATCTGGCTTCTCAAGGAATGGGCACAGCTGGTGCACAAGTTTTAAAATGTGCAAAATCACTCCTGGTTACAACAGAGACCTGGGCCTCCAGGTTCAAAACTGAGTTCAAGAGTATCCCCAAACTGTGAACCTGTGTCTTCAGGGAGAGTGTGACCCCCATCTAACACAGGCTGGATCCCTATTCCAAGATCTGCCTTCCGACTGACCAGGAGCACCTCTGTCTTGTCTGGATTAAGTTTTAACTTGTTTGCTCGCATCCAGTACATTACTGAAGACAGACACTGGTTTAGGACCAGGACAGCCTCCTTAGATTGAGGTGGGAAGAGTAGTAGAGTTGAGTGTCATCTGCATATTGATGACACCACATCCCAAAACTCTGGACAACCTCTCCTTCCAGTTTTATGTATATGTTAAACAGCATAGGGGACAACACAGAACTCTGAGGGACCCCACAGGGACCCCTAATGGTCAGGAGGTCGAACAGGAATCCCCAGTACGATCTTCTGGGTTCACTCCTCCAGGAAGGAATGGAGCCACTGTAGAACAGTATCTCCAAGCCCCATCCCAGAGAGGCAGTCCAGAAGAATACCATGATTGATGGTATCAAAAGCCACTGAGAGGTCCAGGAGAATCAACAGAGACACACTCCCCCGTCCAGTTCTCTGCTTAGATCATCCACCAAGGCGATCAAGGCTGCCTCTGTTCCAAAGCCAGGAAATCCTTCTCCTCTACATGCATTGTGTCTGCAAATTCCCATCCAGCAGAATTGTTCAGTGTGGTAAGAGAATTAACCCAGATACCCACCACCCAGAACTTATTATTAGATTCCACACCAGCCTGCTGTGACATCCAGAGACATGAGGCACGGTGTTATCAGTACCACATTACTCCCATCTTAAAATCTCTTCACAGGCTGCCTATTAGTTTCTGAGCACAGTACAAGGTGTTGGTTATATTTGTGGGATCGCCTCCTTCCATACAATCTGCCCCACACACTTAGGTCCTCGGGAAAAACTTTCTTCAAACAAGAAAGACCAGGCTGACTATGGTCACCCAGAGGCCCTTCTCATAGGCCACTCCCAAATTATATAATGGCCTGTTAGAAGAGATCCAAAATATTACCAATCTTGACAGCTTTAACAGGTTGTCAAGATGGATGTCTCTTGACAGGCCTTCCCCGAATAATCCACCCAGTGTGCCATGGAAATGGATTATCACAGAGAATGCCCAAATTGCCCATCCCCCTCTCTCTGACTGGCTTGATGCTTATCTGTTTTAATTTTAAAATTATTTTGTTTATGTTATTTTATTATTGTGTAGTTAGGTGGGAAAGAATTGATGGAATGTACTTTAATATATGCTGTATTTTAGATTGTATTTTATCTGTTATTGTAAGCTGCCTTGATCCTGTGGGAGATGATGATGGTGGTGGTGGTGATGATGATGATGATGATGATGATGATTCCTGCCTCCTGGTGAGTGAAACCAAAGCAAGGGAAGGGGAGGGGGAAAAATGCCTGGCCTGAATGCCCACTGCACTCCTTCTCCCTTCTTCAATAACTATTCTGAAAGAACAATAGAAAGAACTATCCTCTGTATTAAATATTTGTCATCTGAGGCTTGGACAAGCAACACCTATTATTTCCAGTTAATCCACTTTAGTAAGCAAAAATAATAGGGCCCATTAATACTCTTTGAAAGCAAACCCAAATCAGCAATTCCTAAAAGCCTTGCTGGAAAGAAATTATATGTATAAGATGAATGATACACTATTACTAGAAATTGCTCTTTCCTGTTGCCCAAGCAAAGAAGCATACCTTTATATAACAAAGAAGCTGACTCTTCCAATCTATTCTCCTCCAGATTTCTTACCAATGTTTCATAAGGTATTCCATGTCATTCTCATGGCAGTATCAATTTTTCATTAAAAACAAATAAAAATATAGACACACCTTAATGGCCAAGTGTTAGGGATATGAAAATCTTTCCATCTCAATTTTGTTGCATTTCTCTCAATCTGTTCTGCATTTCTTTTCTGTCTTTGGCTTGCAATGGTTCCAATAATTTCATCTTTTCCTTCCTGTGAAGGAATTTACATGTATATTGGTATTTATTTTTCTTAATGTGTATAATTTTATATGCATTTTCTCCATTAAATGAAGTGTGCTTTGCACTTATTCCTAGTGTGTACATTTTTAGATGCATGAGTACACTAATTTGTATAAAAATTTTAAAAAGAGAAACATGTTTCTAATGTTCATGGGGTTGTCTTGATGAAACTGTAAGATACAGGAATGCTTTCATTCATAGTTCTGTGCACAAGGAATTGGACAAAATGATAACAATATCTTAATTAATAGAAATTTCTTGTCCATTCCATTAATGTTCTTTTAGCAAACTAACCTTAGTATATCCTAGCATTAAAATGTGTATTCAAATTATTGTGGATTGTATAAAACAGTAGGTACCTGGAGGGGGTGGGGTTAAACCAATGTACTGAAAGAAAGGCTTTACATTACACTGACTATTCATAGTTCCCCAGAAAAAAGGTGCAGTATTTATCTTGAGAATCAAACTAAATACAGTGATATCACATCCTATCCACTATCAGATACTGTATTGGAAGTGAGGAGTGTTTAGTCAAGACAACAAAAATTATAGAAAATAAATATGTACTTCCAGACGGGGATGGTATCATAAATCTTATATTATTTTACCCGTACATGGAAACACAATTAATTTCTCTAGTTGTTTTCCACCCTGCAGAAGAAAACAAATATTTAGGGACAGTTTTCGCTCCAAGTTTGTACATCACAAAGTGATTTGAGAAATTAATCTGTGCAGAAGTACACACAAGCTTATGTGTATTTCTGTGCAAAGTACTTTTGTGTGTACCTCTGTGCATAACACACAAACAACTGTAAACAAAAAACACATATGTTTCTAGAAACAGTAGGTCTTTTGCACACAATATGCATGCTTTTTTGTGTGAATATATGCTTTCTTGCTGCAAACAACAGCTTCCAGAAATAGACAAGGGTTGGTTCCATGAAAGGTGCACACTTTGGGGGGGGGGTGCATTGCCACTCTCCCCACTTAAGTATGGCAGCTCTGCTCCTTTTGAATGCTTTCCTGAGATGGGCATTTACATGCACAATTAGGGTATGGGCTTGGAAAGAGCATGCCTTTACATCCATCCTGGCACTGGTATATTTATACATACACGTGAAGGTGAGCACTTTCTGGGAAGAAGCAGAAAAATCTAGCTCCTTTTTAGTCCGGGTTTTCTCCCTGTAACACAGCTTGGATGTGCTTTCCAGCCAGCTTCAAGGTGTGCATCATCTAAATGCCCCACCTCAAAGCCGTCCGGAAACCTGCTTATTTTGACCATCTGTTTCGCCCAGGTGTTATTCTTCTGAATTGAATTTCTGTAATGTTAGGAAACCCTTTATTTCCTGCAGGGAACTGAGTAACAACAAATATTATTTCTATCACCAAACAACACCAGTGTGCTCACTTTGGTAGCAAGAACAACTAGCAATAATTTATGACTATTAAATCATAATTAGATCTGAAATAAAACTCCATTCACAGTTGAAATATGACCATATTTCAGTGCCAAACAGAGATGGACAATGCCTGCATCAGATCCTTATGAGATTATCACATTATACTGTTATAGTGCTGCTATTCCACTTTTACTGGCTGTCTCCTGTTGCATTCTGGGATTTTCAGTTTAGAGAGGGGCATGTAGAATTCTCAATCAGAGAGTTCTTAGGCATCACTGAACTACAAACCCCAGAATGCAATAGGAGGCAGCCAGACCAGTAAAAGTGGAATAGCAGCACTATAATAGTGTAGTATGGTAATCTACTTAAAAATACACTTTGTTTGGACAAAAAATTGGCTGTGATGTGTTGGAGGACTCTATGAACAGTAGTGACCTTCTCAAGCTTTGGGCTGGTTTTATAGATCTGAGCCGGTATCACTGTCTTTTAGCTTAGCTTACTTTGCACAGCTGTTATGAGGAAAAAGCCTTTTTTTTCCCTTTCCTTTCCTTTCCTTTCCTTTCCTTTCCTTTTCTTTTTCTTTCTTTCTTTCTTTCTTTCTTTCTTCTTTTTTTTGGTACAGGAAACAGCCTTTTTGATGTTGGTAATAATACTTTTGCAAAGAAATACTATTTTATGTGCAAAAATACTGTTCTTGCAAAGAATGCTACTGTCTGCACAAAAAAATGTGCATAGAATAAGTCCCCAATTATGCTCCCAATACATGAAAAACACATTTTTTCAACTATCTTCTGAATATTTTAAAATTTTCTTTCTAACCTTACTGCAAGAAGGACATAGAGATGGGGGGTAGCAGTTTCACTTTCTCCCAAATCTGAGTGATTTGTTCCTAAAGTACTTTCCATCCCAAATATGCAATATAAGAATGTTGGCAAATTCTTGAAAAAACAAAATAAATGAAAATACATTGCCTCAAATCTCCACCACCCAAATTCAAGAGGTAAACTATTTCCAGGATGGAGAGAACTACACCATGAGTGTCTTCCAGCTAGGTGATAAAAATGAGGAGCCTCTAAGAAAAAAAAAATGATGGCAACTCTTATTCCTCACTGCCAACATGATTGACTACATAAGGCTGCAAACCTAGATTTTGAAGAATGAAACTTTGGTCCAGATAGATGTATGTTTCCATTTTGGCTTCTGTCATCATCATCATCATCATCATCAACATCATCATCTTGTTGTTGTTTCTGAAGTTTTTTCCATCCTCAAATTTATTTATACTTAACACAAATTAACTGAAAAGTTGCTATGCACCCACATCATTAATATTTATTTTTAAAATGTATTTCATTTATACAGTATGCCACCTTTCCCCCTGAAGGGCCCCAAGGAAGCTCACAAACAAAACATCTAAAATATCACTAAAATTCTAAACAATTAAAACATCTACACCCAATCGTATAAAATATACAAAAATTAAAAACAATCTGAAAACCCACCTGCTGAATAAAAAACACCCTGCTATGTATTACAAAATGCCTGACGGCATAAAAATGTTTTACTTGCCGGTGAAGGGAGGAGGCCAGCCTAGCTTACTGAGGAAGGGCATTACTGAGGAAGGCTCTGTCTTGTGTCCTCACCAGGCAAGCCTGTGATCTTGATGGGACTGAGAGGAAGCCTTCTCCTGCAGATCCTAGGGCTCTCGCAGGTTTGTTTGGGGAGATATGATCTCTCAGTCTAGACCTAAGCCATGTAGCACTTTATAGCTCCTGACCAGCACTTTGAATTGTACCAGGAAATGAACAGGTAGCCAATGAAGCTGTTTTAACAATGAAGTTATATGCTCTCTGTAACTGGACCCATCAGCATTCTGGATGAGGCGTATTGAACCCCCTGGAGTTTCCAGACAGTTTCTAAAGGCAGCCCCACATAGAGTGTGTTTCAGTAGTCCAAACGGGATGTATGACATCACTATGACAACTGACCTTGGTTTAGCCCCTGTATCAGTGGATGGCTGACTGATACTCGGTTCTGACACCATGCCAAAGTACATTAAGAGCCATGCAAAACAGATTGCTCAAGTAGTGGACTGCAGACCAACTCACAGTATCTATTCCCTGGCCAAGAAACTGAACCATAGAAAAGCACCACTGCACATACACATCACAACACAAGCAACCACCCATTTGTTAATCTATTCACTTTTCCCTGCAGAATGGAATATGAAAATAGGTGAGGAAAAATGTACTTTGCTTCTCAGTGATGCTTTTCTGAAGAATCTCGATGCCAACAAAACCCCTTACAATTTCTGGAAAATGTGCTCACCAATGTTCTAGCTAAGTTGATATGAGTTGCTTTAAGAAAATAAAAATCAAGCTCTGAGTTTGAGTAATTTGTGGGTATGCCTCTAAATGCACATAAAACTGAGCTCACAAATATTTTTGTAGTGCAATGCTTCAAAAGGAACTTAAGAAAAGTATCAGCTGTGTAGCCATGTCTTCACTGTAAGTAAACAAATTGAGTTCTGCTGTAGGAGTAGATAAAGCTAATTCTAGCTCTCTCCAGTGGGAATTAAGTATCACCTGCCCACAGACCTTCAAATCTCTTCGTTCAAGTGTGTATGTTACCACTAATCATGACTGATGAGGTAAATTAGAAGTAAAGAAAGGTGAGAGACACTCTCAAGGGGACCCAGGTCTTAAGCCCACAAAAGCTTTGGTAAAGTAAACTCTTGAGCAACTTTCACCAGTATAGAAAGACGTACTTGTTAAGCCAAGCATGTGCCAAAAAGCAACAAACAAACAAATAAACAACTGGTGCATACCTCATTAATGCCTCCAGGGCCATCCAGAGTGTTTCTCTATCTGTATTCCTCTGCACTTGGTGCACTCTGCATTTTCTACTTCACAGTATGCATTTTCAGGAGTGTTTGCTATTTCTGCCTGGGGAACATATCTGTGTTCCTGTAAAATCATGACTGGAAAGTCTGTTTGGGCACAATAGGGAGAAACAGAGCTGACTTAAAATTACTAGAAGGGTAATTGAAATAGGAGAAGTAACATTGATAGTAATTATTGTCTTTCTTGTGGAAAATGCTAATTCTTGGGTTGAAATGTTTTGTTAGGTTCACTACATACACTCCCCCAGACCCTTATTTTGCCACTCAAGGCAAAACCAATAAACCACATTAAGTGAAATGCCACCCTACCAAGTGTGGCATGAAATGCACACACACATACAAAGATGCAAATTCTGGCCACTTCTGATGTGCCTCCTCTGCTCCAAAAAATTGTACTTAGCTCCAAGTTATAACAACAACAACAACAACAACAACAACAACAATTTATTTTCATCCCGCTTCCCCCACAGGGTCGAGGCAGCTTACAGTATCAGTAAAATACAATATAAAATACAAGAAACATTAAAATAAAGTGTATTGTTCCCTCCCCCCCAACTATAAACAACTAAAATACCATTAAAATTATTAAGTAATCGACAAACAAAACAAAACAAAACAAAAAATAGCAAGAGAGGGATGGGCAATTTTGGTGTGCTCTATAATAGACCATATCCACAGGGGACCAGGTGAATCACTCAGGGAAGGCCTGTTGGGAGAGATCCATCTTGACAGCTTTTTTAAAGCTGTCAAGATTGGTAATGTTTCAAATCTCTTCTGACAGGACATTCCATAGTTTGGGAACAGCCGATGAAATGGCCCTCTCAGTAACCACAGTCAACCTGGTCTTTATTGGTTGTAAAATGTTTTTCCCAGAGGACCCAAGTGTGCGGGGTGGATTCTATGAAAGGAGGTGTTCCCACAAATAGGTTGGACCCAAAGCATGTAGGACTTTAAAGGTCATAACCAACACCATGTAGTGTGCTCAGAAACTAATAGGCAGCCCATGAAGAGATTTTAAGATTGGAGTAATGTGGTTACCTCTCAGTGTCCCAGTGACTAGTCTGGCTGTCATATTTTGGGCTAGTTGAAGTTTCTGCAGTAGGTACAAGGGTAGCCCCATGTAGAGTTCATTACAGAAACCAAGTCATGAGGTTAGTAGTGCATGTACAACATTTTCTAGATCCCTCCATTCCAGGAAAGGACGCAGCTGGTGTATCAGCCAAAGCTGATAGCAAGCACTCCTGACTGTTGCATTTATCTGATCTGACATCTGAATCGATGTGTCCAGGAGCACTCACAAACTGTGAACACAGTCCTTTAAGGGGAGTGTGACCCTACCTAGGTCTGGTTGACCTATCCTTATACCTGGGTTAGGGACCCTGTCAATGAGTACTGCAGTCTTATCTGGATTTAGCTTTAGTCTGTTTTTCCTCATCCAGTCCATTACCATTTTAAGACATTCATTGAGAGGAGTGATGCCATCCTTAGTCTGAAATGTGGTTCGAGGCATGGAGAAGTATATCTGGATGTCATCAGTGTGCTGATAACACCACGCTCCACGTCTCTGGATTATCTCTCCCAGCAGCTTCATATATTAAATCACATTGGGGACAGAATGGTGCCTTGAGGGACACCAAATTTAAGTTCTCTTTTTGAAGAGCAGCTGTCCCCAAGCATCACCCTTTGGAATCTATCTGTGAGATAGGATTGGATCCACTGCAATGCAGTGCCTCTGACTCCTAGCTCTCCCAAGCATGCCAAAAGGATGATGTGATCAATAATATCTAGAGCCACTAAGAGGTCCAGAAGTACCAACAAGGTCACACTTCCCCTCTCGATACCTAGACGAAGATAATCGACCAAGGCAATTCTCAACTCCATATCCTGTCCTAAAGCCAGTTTCAAATGGATTTAGATAATCGGTTTCATCCAAAGCTACTTGGAGTTGAAGGGCAACAGCTCTCTCGCTTACCTTACTCAGAAATGGGAGATGTGAAACTGGTTTGTAGTTGTTCATATCCAGAGGATCTAAGGAAAGTTTCTTGAGGACTGGTTGCACAACTGCTTCCTTTAGGCAAGATGGAATTTGACCTTCCCTCAGAGGTGCATTAATAACATCCTTCAAATATTTTACTATGGCATCTCCTCCCTGGACAACCAGCCATGAGAGACAACGATCGAGAGGGCATGTTGTCTTCTTCACATTTCCAAGGAGTTTGTCCACATCCTCAGTACTCACAGACTCAAGCTGATCCAGTTTAATCATATTCACAGAATTTCTGGACACCTCACTGATCGGTTCTGCTATTATATCGGCATCCAAGTCAGCTCTTATTTGAGAGATTTTATCTATGGACACATAATATGTAGGAAGGCTGGTACCAAATAATCAGTCTCTGAAGTTGTCCAAACAAGACTAGCAAAAAGCACACAGTGGGATGGTGAGTGGATTATCCTGACTGACCCTGGCAGTCTCTTTCACCACATTCTTCTTCCTCTTCCTCCCAACCCTTCTATTCTCATGTGAAGCCAAAGGCTTTCATGGACGGCATCCAAAGTTTTTTGTGGGTTTTTTGGGCTAAGTGGCCATGTTCTAGAAGAGTTTATTCCTATAATAAACTCTCTTTCTCCTCTCAGTCTCTTGCCCTTCCAACAGCATGAGCCTGTCACTCACTTTCCGAGTCTGAGTGGAGGGAGGCAACAAGAATCAAGGTCTATATAGTCCAAGGGTTGAAGAAGCCAGGTATGAATTTCAGGAGGCTGGTAACAGGCATCAGGGACAGGAATGCTGGCCAGGAAACAGACAAGTTGCTTCCAGCACTAGCGTTAGAGAGACTCAGATCTTAAATGGCCTGATACCAGCTGGTCCTAATCAAAGCTTCCTTGTTGCTGCTTGGCCAGCAGCCTGGCTATCTTTGTTGTATCCTTTTGTCCTTCCTCCTTGATTGTGGGCCCCAGCTGTGTCCTTTGCCTCATCAGTAGATGAGTCTAGCCCATGTCCTGCTGATTGAGGCTGCACATCAAGAGAATGAACTGGCTGAGGTTCTTTAGCAGGGAGGATCAGATGAGGCTGCTCTTCAACAGGGAGAGCTGCAGACTGTTCTCTGTTTGGAAGACTTGGGTCCCTTCTTCAGTCTCCTACTCAGACTCTTCCTCTAGGTCCCAGTCCTGCAGCTCCTGGTCCTTGACAACCACCTTGTGTGAGGCCAGTCAAGGTACTGGGGAAGGTGGAAGGGGAAGGCAATCCACACAACCATCTCTCCCTCTGGATGGTGGTGGACAGAGGGAGGATTTTTACTGCCAGAAATGGGAGAGGTGCTTGTTATTTTTATACACATGTCCCCCAAAAGGAAAAAAAAAATCTGAGTTGCTTTGCATCATAATTTGAAGAGTGGGAGTCTATTTCTGCTCTGCTTCATGGAGCCAAATATGTTGCACTGGCTCAGCTCCTAATGCAAAAAAGAGTGATAATTCCATACCTTAGTAATGCAACTGTCTCCCATTCTTCCCTCATATAAGAACCCACATCTAATCCTATAACAATATGGATAATACCAGTCAACCTTTGTCAGGCAAAGAGATCGCCTCTCCATACCTATATATCAAACATACCAGAAGAAGCCAATCAAGAACAAAGAAGTATCCGTGTTAGTCTCTCATGCATAAAAAGGAGGGAGGAAGGGGGAAAGAATAATAGAATATAGCAGAACCTTCAAGACTAACGGGCTAATATTTTTGCATGAGCTTTTGTTGATATAAACCCATGACTTTGGATTCTTATAAAATGAGAATAAATGATCAGGTATCAAGCATATATACACAGTTGTGGGGATAGGATGGAATGTAATAAGATTCAGAAGAATCAATTCCTATGCTATTGTAACACACATATAGTCTTTTTCAAAATGAAAGTGCTTCATGTCAAAAACTCATGTCATGTCTGAAAGTGCTTCATGTCAAAACTTTTAATGTCATGTCAAAAACTCACTTTTTCTCTGCATTTTCCAAGAACAATAATTTTTTCTGTTTTTTCTGTTTGGTTTTTTTTATGTGTGTCTTGCCAGATCAGTGAGGCATCTGGGATGGGGGTTTAGTTGAGGGGCAGGGACAAATTTGTGGATCCTATCATCAATCTGGCAAAAATTTCACAATTTTTGCTCTTTCACAGTGGATCTACCCAGGGAACAAAGCCAACCCCTATTCTCCTAAAGGCACAAATTCAAATCAAAATTTTATTTCCCTCTCACATCAAATCCTAGGAGTGGCTTTCCCTGCTCCTGAAAAGACCTGGCTGTTGGAAGCACTTGGAAATTGGGGAGCAGAGTGGAAGAGCTGGGAGAAGCAGTACTAGACAACTATCACACAATCATTAATTCCATTAAGGATTCGAAGTGGAAAGGGAATTGAGGATGGAAATATTTTTTCTTGTTGGGAAATATTTTTTCTCCTTGGGATTGTCTGTGTCAGGAAGTTCCCTTGCTTACTCACTGGCACACAAAAGGGGATTCAGTAGGAGCTGTCTAATGAAAGTGCAAGACAGTCAGATTGACAAAGAAGAAGAAGGTGAAGATGATGATGATGATGATGATGATGAAGAAAAAGAAAGGCTAATGCTTGATAGGTGTATGTATACTGTGATGGGGGAGAAGAAAGTATACTAGCATGAGAAGAAAGACCCTTTTGTACTGATTTTGTACTGATTTGGCCAGAGAAATGTATGGTTATCAATAAAATTTGAGTCCAAACTTTACAAATTGGTATGTCTTAAACAGGGAGAAATCTGGGCAAAATACTGCCAATGAATCTGGATTATTCCAGGCTGGTATGGATTCAGCCTGTGTCTAATAAAATGGCAAAAAGTAGAGGTGCTTGCATTTTGCATAGTGATCAAGCACAACTTGTTTCTTTGAATGTTTCCAGCCTGCATTTGATGTTTTTCAGAAAGAAAAAATGCCCCGGGCAACTGTTTGTTAGCAATCTACAGTATGTAGCTTTGTTATATGTTTGGAGGTGTTTCAGAAGAGACGTCTTCTGATGATTGCAAGACTCTGAAGACTGTTTGCCACTTGCTTTTTACTGAAGGGACTTTAGAGATACACTGATTATTAAATGTGAGCTACTTGTCCAACTTCATATTAGATTAGATAAGAAAGTCATTTTGCCAGCAGCAACAAATTTGAAATCTCTTAATTTTCTTTCCCCACTCCTGTGGCTGTTTAACAGTTCAGATAAAAAAGCAGTACTTTTTTAAAAAGTTTCTTCAAAAAAAAGAAAAAAGAATGATGAGTATTAAAGCTCAAGTTAATACAGAGCAAATTGAATTCTTTCTGAAGTATCTCTTCTCCAATGTTCATTCAGGTGCCCAGATTCATTTTTAAGGATCCCCTCCTTTCTGTTTATTTGCTTATTTAGTAATATCATAAAATGCTCTCTCCTCTCTCTAAGATATAGCAGACAGAGTTGGTGGAGGGACTTAAATAAATGGCTCCAGTTTTCAAAAGAAGTTCAAGTTCATTCCAAGAGAAGCTGTTTTATTGCTCTTGCTGGTAGAATTCACATCATCGATCTTCCTCATCTACTTCCCTTTCCCAGCAGCTATTTGCTATTTTTGCTTTTCCAGTTAATAGGGGAGCATGTAGCCTCAGAAGCCTGGTTTCTATTATCTGGCTGCAGTCACTGCTGATCCAGCTGTCATCCAAGTCAATTCCAGGCCTTCCAATGAGGTCAATAAGTTTTAGATCATGTTCTTAATGCTACAGGAAAACAGAGCCATATATTTTTACAACAGCTATGGTCAAATTTGTCATGGAAGTCTGCAAGTATATATAACTTCAAACAAATGGACCCTCTAGACATTCTTGTCCAGATTCAACTCTGCTTGTGTGTGTGTGTGTGTGTGTGAAGTAGCAGGGACAGGAATGAGAAAATCTGTTGGTATCAGTTTTTGTTGAATTTCTCTGAACCTTACCAGCATTCTAATCTGTATTGTATGCCATCACATTTCCCATCACTATGATCGGGTGTGAGAGCTGGCTGGTAAAGAAAACTGATGGGGGGAAAATCAACTCTTTTGAGATGTCGAGCTGGAGAAGAGTTATATAGGTGCTGTGGACAGCTAACAAGACAACCTAACAGATCCTAGGAAAATAAATAAACAAAGCCTCAACTCTCTCTAGAAGCCAAGATAACTAAAGTGAGGCTGTTGTACTTTGGCCATATTGTGTGAAGGTGTGAATCACCAGAAAAGACCATAATCTTTTCAAAGGTGGAAAGCAGTAGAAAGAGAGAAAGATGGCACAGTAGAGAGATAGAGTCAATCAAGGAAGCGATGGTCCTGAGGTTGCAGGAACTGAGCAGAGCTGTCAAACAGAATGTCTTAAAGATGTCTCATTCACAGAGTCACCATGAATAGAGGCTGACTTAAAGACAGTCATCAAGAACAAGCCTGCTGTAATACCATCACCCCTGCTTCTTACATGGAAATTCATATTTATTTAGTTTTGCTGTTCAAATTGGCACATTTTTTTACACATTGTCCCTGTTGACTAAAGTGTATATTTGCTTGAGACATGATGTTACTCTGTTTTGATATTCTTGTCCTTCTACATTCCACTTACATTTTGATTTTAAAAAAAGAAGAAGGGAAGTGTTCCTTAAAGATGTTTTTGAATGTGTGAGGTATTTGTTCTCAGATTTAGCATCTCAGGAGAGGCCCGCTTTGTACCTTGTCACTAATGGGCACTAAAGACACCAAGGTGTGAACTGGGAAAACCATGTCTGAATTCTGTTGTAGGATGAGATACTTAGGGTATCTTAGAGTATCTTCAAGTCTTTCTCTGGAGCAAAGTATAGAAGAGAGGCTGCATCTGGCCTGGTGGGGCTCGCTTTCCACACTATTATGCTGGACCAAGTATGGCCAACTTTGTGGCAGCCAGAGACCAATACCTCTCTCCCCCCATGGGTTTTATGTCCCTGAACTCACTAAATTACCTTCTCTTCTGTCTGTTTTCCCTCAAAAATGGCAACTAGAAGGGAATGTGCATTTTTTTTCCAAAGAAGCTAGGACTTGAGAAAGGGGTCTTCACTTGAACATGCATTGTACACTACCATAATGGTACGGTGTGGGGAAAGTGAAGCCATTTCCCCTTGGGCAAGTCATAATCTCTCAGTCTCAGAGGAAGGCAAGGGCAAACCCAATCTGAACAAATTCTGTTCAGAAAACCCAATGATATGGTCACCTTAGGGTCTCTATAAGTCAGAAATTACTTGAAAGCACACAACAGCAATACTGAAACAGTACAAAAGATCTTAAAAATATGTATTAAGAGCAAAGTGTTTCAGCTTCCACCTTCTTCAGTTGCCAAAAAAGAAAGTGAGCTGTATCTCCCCCCCTTCTCTCTGTGTAGGCATATATATATATATATATATATATATATAGAGAGAGAGAGAGAGAGAGAGAGAGAGGTATGTGTGTATGTATGTATGTATATTTAGAGAGACAGAGAGGTCACTAACATATTGGGAAATATCATAAGTTAACTTTATCAGGTTCAGTCCTAGTCATCTCTAGGTAGGACTGGGAAACATTCACCATTCATACAAGAAAATCTGACTTTGAATGGTGCAGACATGTTAGTTGGAGGCAGGTGTTAGGCTTTTCTTGTTGCCCAATGCCTTCCATTCCCTCTGTCCTCCTGCCCTCATTCTGAGGCAGCTTGGCACTTTAAGTATTCTTTTAATTGAAAAGCAGTATATAATTACCACATGACTAAAGCTAAATGAGCTGGCCATCTGCTCAGTTACTGCAGGATTAGAAGGTCATCACAAAAACTGAACAGGAATTTGTTTCTTTTCTCAAATAGGCCATGAGAATGGGATAACGAGTGTTCGGTTTATGAAGTAAAACAATGAGTGTATAGAAAAGAAAGGAACTTGTTTATCTTTAAAATTAAGTTATTATTATTATTATTGGATTACAATGTACCCCCTCAAATGCTTTTGTGTACCTGATAGATTCCCATTCCAACTGGGTAAACCAGTGCTCTTCACTGTAATAATTTTCTAAAAAGTAGCCGTATCAGTCTGTTTCAGAATACAACAGCAGAGAAAGGAAGACTCATTTGGCTCTAAATAGATTATTTTAGCATCAGCTAAAATATTACAAGATCTTACCAAATTGCCCACAAATTGGCTAAAATGACAGCTGGAAATGCCCTCATGTTTTTTGAGCTGTCCTGAAACACATCAGGGCAACATGCCAGGCAACCACAGGATGGAAAATGGCTCCTGCCATGTGCATGGTTGCCCACTTCTAGGTGATAGTATAAGAGTGGCAAAGGATGAATTGGAAATAAAAGACATACATGAGCTCCGTGAGATCTCATTTGATGGAAACAAAGGGCTTTCCAAGGTTATCCTTTCTGTCTACTTAACCAAAACCTTCCCAGATTACCAAAACATTGGGCATGCTAGTGTCAATGAATTACATGCAAGTCCCACTCAATCAGTTTTGTAGCTTCCTAGACCCTTCCAGATCCCTGAAAGTCCTACACACATGGATACAATTTGTTCCACAATGAAGGATACTAGAACTCAAGAGTATTAAAATATTTCAAATAAGCTAATTAGAAGCCAAGAGCTACAAGATGTGATAAAAAGACTTTTGTTTCTGCTGTTGTATTAATTGCTGAGTGGAGGTAGTAGTAAGGGAGGAGTTTAGCATTAATATCATTTGACATAATATGCTAAACTCTGAATTAAAAAAAATAAAAAGGAAAGTTTCAGGGCATAGATGGCTATGGTCCAAAATTCTATAAACAACTCCAACACCTATTATTGTCACACAATATAATACTATTCAACCACATAAACAAAACAAACAGCTTCATTTATATACCGCTTCATACCCTTAAGGAGTGTCTAAGCAGTTTACAACTGTAAGCTATTTGCCCCCCAACAATCTGGGTACTCATTTTAGCGACCTCGGAAGGATGCAAGCCTGAGTTGAGCTTCAGCCCTTATGCTGGTCCTACACTCGCAACCTTATGGTGTTGAGTGAGTGGCTGCAGTACAGGCATTTAATCACTGCGCCACTGCACCATCACCCTAAAGAAAGGGAAGCAGCCGATATACCTGTAGGAAGATATGAGGATCATAAAACCAGGTAAGCAAATAGATGGACCAAATTTCTATTCATGTTGTTACGCTGAGGTGCAAGGTTATGTTCTGTAGTTCTCTTGTCTGATCACTTGATAAAATAATAAACCTCCCCAGAGCAGTCAGGATTTATACCACATAGGGAAATAACAGAAATATTATATAAGGAAATAAAAAATTAGGGAAATAAAAAATAGCCATGAGGCCCCAAGGCTATTTTTATGGTTGTACCTCTTACACAGGCTCCTCTGGATTCCGTTTTTTCCTGGCATAAAGGGGGATGAATTGCCTCTCCTGGAATCCTCTGGGAAAAGCTATTTACTTTTTAAAGTGATCATGGTTCCAGCAGTTGGCTGCTTCTAGCTTTGTTTATCTAATCATTTTGTTTTGTTCTGATCTGTTTTTTTAAAAAAAGTTGCCACTGCAGAAAAATGTACCTTGATCTGCCAAAGTTGCCCAGTTCAAAGTTGCCTAGTTGCTCCGAGTTGCCCAGAAGAATACTTAATGCTATTTATTTTAGTTTAAAAGAGAGTGGGAGAGAGGGAATGAGAGACATCCCACTGGTGAGTCTATTCTATTCCCTGATGCACATTTGTAATTTAGTTGCATATTTAAACTCTTGGGGATATTAAATATTGGACTATTTTTCATGAACATGATATATAGTCAGTGTATCAAAAAATCAAAACATATCGTGAAAACAAATAGTTGGATTCAAGAAGCTGTTTCCTGGGCAGATGATCCCTGCTTTCTCATCTCTGCTTCTTGTCCTCTTTTTTTTTTTTTTTTTAGAACCTCTAGTAACTGACACAAAGAATAATAACAAGGTCAAAGGCTTAGAAACAAATGATCAAATATATGGCAATATTAACTTCAAACCTCCAAGAACCTTTCCCAGAATTAGTGAGAGGGATCCATGCGTAGGCAGCTGTGGCACTTGGTGTTTTATTACAAGTATTTGTCCTCCTTCCCCCAAATCCAGAGAAATATATGTGCACATTGAACTAAAAACACAATACTGTATGATATTCAAAATATGTACATATTCCAACACTTGATAAGTCATTTAAATACCTGGGAGTAGCCAAGCTTTAAGAAATTGCTTTGGTAATTAGACAAATAAAAGAAGAATTTAGAGTATGTTTCCAAGTACATTTACAAATTATGACTAGTATTAGTGCTGTAAAAATGGCAGTGCTGCCAAAATTGCATCATTTCTTTCAAATGCTTCCCACATCAGAGTAAAACACCGAGAATTGTAAAGTGCCTAACATAAATAGAGACGAGTATCACAAGTGGACTAAAAACAATATGGTAAGATGATAGTGGGAGAGCAATAGAACAAAAGAGATGAAAAAAATTGGCTTGATCCAATCAAGAAAAACAAATTATCATACGAATTATCTGTTGTGAGGTGTATCTAGCAAAAACAAACAGTACAAATAGTACAAAATGTTGAAGAAATTGCAATCTGAAGGCTTTATACATCCATAAAGCATTTGACTGCATAGATCATAAAAAACTATGGGTGGCTCTTACAGTCATGGAAGTGCCACTGGCTCTGATAGTCCTGTTGAGAAATCTGTACTTAAAGCAAGGTTAGGTTAGAAACAGAATGGTTCCGAGTTGGCAAGGGGGTCAGGAAAGGCTGCATTCTATCAGCATATATGATCAATTTATATGCGGAAAATATCATAAGGAGGGTAGGCTTATATTCAAAAAAAGGAGGGGTGAAAATAGAAGGAAGGAATATTAACAATCTAAGATGACACCATACAACTAGCAGAAAACATTACAGACTTGGAACAATTATTAAAGAACCCCCCCCCCCCCAATGCAAAATTCAGACCAAAATTCGTTCCTATAGAGAGGCCATATGTGCAGCACAGAGAGCCTTCTCCTCTGCACGTATTGCATCTACAGAGTCTTGTCCAGCAGAGCTGTTTAAGGTGGTGAGGGAACTAACACATGTTCCACCTTTGCAGAACACTTTTCTTGACGACCTGCTGTGATGCATTTAATGACTGTTTTGCAGATAAAATCTCTCAGATAAGAGCCGACTTAGGCGGCAGAGTTATAAAGAACTGATAAGGTATTCGGCAGCTTCTCTGATGTAGTTATACTGGATCAATTTCAGTTTGTAAGTACTGATGACATGGACAAGCTCCTTGGAAAATTGAGGAAAACAACTTGCTCTCTAGACCCTTGCCCTTCATGACTGGCTGTCCGGGTGTGTGTGTGTGTGTGTGTGTGTGTGTGTGTGTGATGCCTTGGGAGTGTTCTTAAGAGACCTCATCAATGCATCCCTTAGTGTTCCATCACGTTTCAAGGAAGCGGCGGTTAGGCCGCCCTGAAAAAAACCTCTCTTGACCCCTTGAATATGAAGAACTCCAGGCTAGTCTCTTTAGTACCATTTTTTAGCAAGGTGATCAAGAGATCAGTTGCTATTCAACTCCAAGCTATCTTAGAAGAAACCAATTATCTTCTTCCATTTCAAACTTTGTGTATGTTATTTATGTTTAATTTTATTTTAAGGGGGGGATTGAGGCATTTGAATTGTATGGGTGTTTTTTTTTTAATCTTTTTGAGCCACCCCGATTGCATCTTGTGGAGGGGTGGGATAAAAATAATTTATTATTATTATTATTATTATTATTATTATTAGCATTCACGAAAGTCCTTCCTGAAACTCTGGAAAAGAGATGAAATTCATATTTTAATATGAAGATTCATGCAAGCCATTAAGAGATTTAATTTATATTTGTTGTTGTATAGTCAAGGAGGAAAATGTGTTAATTCTACTGCCTTGTGTCAATAGTTATACAGGACTTTATTTGGTTTAGTTTAGTCATTTTATCTCATAAAGCGTTTTTACAAAAGCAGAAGTAGACTTCAAATCAGTTCCAATACTGACTATTAAAGAGGTTAGTCCACAACAGGTCAGAGATCAATGTGGAAAATTACCACAATACCTTCCAGTTACCGACCTCTGTCTTTGTAGAGCCAATCAAAGAGTTAAAAGTTGTTTACACAGAACAAGGATTACATATATACTGTGGATGCCCATGAAGAATTACCTCACTTGCTGATCCTTGTCCAATTAAGAAATTTCTGTCATGTTTTCTCATGTCCTTACGCCTTGAAGTCAAAGACAAAATTTGTTTTACATATGTTCCTAGATATACCTGGGATTTCCCCTTCATATTTCTTCTTCTTCTTTTGTTTCTATGTAATAAAGTTGATCCCATTTCCTCAGTGGCATTTCCACCAAATATTTCTTTACACAAGGAAAAAAACAATCCCATTCCCTATATAGTTTTATTGAAATGCTATTCCTATCATGTCTTCTCGAAGAGATGAGGTTTAACAAGAAGTTATAACAGTTTAAACTTCCTCTCTCTCATGCACACACAAACACATAGACGTACACAGAGAGAACATTCACAGGAACACAAAATAAGTATCAAATATAGCTAAAACTATGGGGGGAAACCTGCAAATAGGCCACACCTTAATTTAGAACATTTAAGTGTTACAGCTCCTTCTGGACATCATCTGCATCTCTTCCAGATCAGATGATGAATCAACTGCTCTCACATTTATTTCTTTGAAACTGCAGACAGTTTGGAAAACAGAAGGAAAAACCCATCTGCCCAAAATTTTCAATCAATATTTTAATAACTCTTTGAAAACAATAAATAGATAAAATGAAGCCAGAATTTCATTTGTAATGAAGGTCACCCACCACCTCATAAATTCTTCTTTGTTCCATGTGTATATTTAAGGCATGTTATTATTCAAGAAATGTGCTTTTCATCAGGATTTGTTGAAAAGGGCAGATTAAAATATAATTTATGTGATGATACTGAGTGTAGATGGAATGCTTTTCAAGGCCTTGGTCTGGTTAACAAGATGCCAAAACAAATAGCACAAAGTCCTTTTTTAAAATAAATAAATAAAATGACAGTAGGAAACTACAGCCTTCCAGCTGTTGCTGAACTATAATTCCCACCAGCACTTGCCATTGATGCTGATGGGAGTTCTCTCACATCCGTTGTATTATTTATTTTGATTTTTTCAGGAAATACTGATGAAATGTACACATGGCCTCAGGCCTCTCCTATATATACTTCAGCAATATAATTATGGACTTTATCACATGATAAAAATTGGAAGGTTATCTGAGGGTGAATCTGAGGCCATCCATGCTATTTAACATAATTCCGCAAGAGAATGTATATATCCCTTTGCACAGTGAATTTCCAGTCAATTTTCATTGGCCTTGGTCTGAAATGCTTCTTTACATCAGCCTTGGATTCCCTTCGTTACAAGTAAGCTACAATTCCTATGCTCCTCTGCTATGCTTTTCTTTCCTGCATCCCTTCTTCTTCTAAGGACAGAAGAGCCATCCACAACTCTGGGTGCTCCCAACCATTGAGGAAATCAAGACCAATCACCCTCTCAGTGAAGTGCCCTTTCTTCCCCACTGCTGCTGCTTCTCCTTCTCTTCATAGAAAGCGAGCCTCCTCTCCTCCTCTTCCTCCTCCTCCTCACTCTTTCCCCATTTCCCCAGCTTCCACAGCACCTCCATTCAGTAGCAACACAGCCAGTGTTCCCAGTGCAGCACAGCACGGGGAGATGGGGCAAACAGGCCAGACACACTTTCTGCGCTGCCAGGGAACAGGCAACCAGAGAGCACAATCTCTGAATTGGGAGGGGAAGCCCACAAGGGGGGCACAAAAAGCGTGCACCTGGTGGGAATGCACAGGGACACGGGAAGCAGGCTTGGCACACTGTCTGTGCTGTCGGGAGGATGGCAATGACAGGGTGGGGAGCATTTCTCCACTCTTCCTTCTGTGGAGCATGTGGGGAAGGGACCCTTGTGGAAATGAGAGTTTGGAGCACGCACATAAAAGGTATTTCTTGAGCTAGCAACAGGGATTTGTCCTCCTCCGTTCGATACCCCAATTTACATTGGACCCACTTTAATGTGCTTTTAACCCCTTGTTGTGCTCTCTGTGTGATAACCATTAGCAAATTGGCTTGCTTTTCTGGGATGTCAGCACTTTAACCATTTTTGAGATGGAAGCACATAGATCCTTGTGTGAAAAAGTCCTGTGTACTGATATCACTGAGTGAACCAGTGACTGCCATCATGAGGCATTAGCCTAAATTTCACACAGAGAAAACAGTTCCTTTTCTTCCATTGCTGTTCCTGTAATGTCTGGGCAATCAGGAAGCCAGTGACCAGGAAGCACCAATGCAACTTTGTACAATCCTTACATTGCAGCACTTCCATGCCACTGTGTATTATCTGTGTACCAGCTGTAATAATTATTCATGTTAACTGAATATTTTTTTCTCTAGATTCAGCAGGTTCATGTCTCTTCCAGAGAGGTCAGGACAGTAAATGACCCCCTCCCATGCCTTTTTAAAATGCTGGTGGCATAATCATTTAAGCAAATAATTTTCATTGCTGGACTCTTGCATAAATAAACACACAAATGTATAGACAGGTGAAATAAACCAAGGTAAAACAGAGATCTTGCTAAGTTATTTTAGAAGAACTGTTCTAACCTCTGGATTTACTTCATCAGTCTCTGGGCTTGACTAGATATCCTACAAGAGACCCAACATCTCTCCAATTCAGTAACCATTTGCATTTCTTGGATTATCAAGTAGCTTCCAAAAGACCTTATGTGGAATACTGGTCCAGTTCTGGGTATCACAGTTCAAGAAGAATATTGAGAATCTGGAACATGACCAAAGAAAGGTGACCAAGATGATCAAAGGCATGGAAACCAAGTGTTATGAATATCCAAGCCAATTTAGGGAGTTGGGTAAGTTTAGCTTGGAGAAGACTGAGAGGTGACATGATAGCCATCTTGGAATAACTAAAGGGATGTCATGTAGAAAGTGGAGTGAGGTTGTTTAGCTTGGAGAAGTAACATGATAGCTATCTTTAACTATATTAAGATCGCTCATATAGAAATTGGAGCAAGGTTGTTTTCTGCTGCTCCAGAGACTGAAATACAAACCAATGGATTCAAATTACAAGATCTTTGTAAAGATCTTTGGAGATCTTTAAACAAAGATTGGATGAGCATCTTTCAGGAGTGCTTTAGCTGTGTATTCGTGTATGGCAGGAGACTAGAGTAGATGACCCTTGCAGTTGCTTCCAACTCTATGAGTTGATTATGTTCTAAAATAAAAATATGTAAACCAAGCTGTACTTAAAAGACAGTTAACTGAAATATGATTCGCAAAGCATAAACATTATCACCTTTCCTCTTGTCTGATCACAACCTGTTGCATTAATGGGGCCACAGAAAAGTCAACAACATAACAGGGTGTTTCTTGGTCAAAATAGTTGGCATTGTTTGTGTAGAATGAAAACTGCAGATAATGGAAAACCTTATTTTTCTTACCCATAATGAATAACATATTTGGATTTTGACAGAAGGATTCCTTAGGATTGTGCTGGAAGACCTGGAAATGCCAAGAGAGAACACTTCTCTAGACATTTCTAGGTCCTCCAGAATGATTCTATGGCATGTTTGGGACAGATGTAGACCAGGACAGCATGCAAGCGTAACAAATAAGTGGGTAGTGTAAAGCAAATCAACACAAGATAATGTAGAAACACAAGACCCCACTGGGAAACTGTGGTAGACAAATTTGCATTAAACAGGGTGTTATTGTATTCATGAAGGTTAATAAAGATATTAATGATGGTTATGAAGATATTCAAAACATATTTCCTGAGTGCTGGGAAACTTTGACAAGGAGAATTCTCAACTGTTGAGAAACTTCACATTTCAGAACTTTATTCTGCACAAAATCTACACATTTTTCACAGAAAACAGGAAAAAAGTAGGAAGCAAGATTTTCAGCACAAAAAAGTAATATTTTTTACTGTAAAATGCTATTTTTCATGTCAAAATTTATGCATTTTGTCAGAATAGGTTCTAAACTGCAGTCTCACAGCAGGAAGAAAATTGCTAACATTACTCATCGTCTAAAAATCAAATTAATGAAAAAATTGTATCTCCACAATTGTATGTATTATGATGAAAGATTCAGTGCAAAGCTACAGACAGTAAATAAACTAGACTTATAAAGTAAAATGATGTCAGGAGAGATGTTCTGGATACTTCATTATTACATATTCTGCTCTCATGTTCATTTTTTCCCTCTTTTCTTAGTACCTTTTCACATCTGTTAGAAAGCTTAAGTTAAAAAATGTCTTAAATTCTCAGTGTTTCCCAATTTATGTCTTCAGCTGTAATGCCCCGTGACTGATGTGCAAGGATAACTTGGAGGCCTGATTGTCATTATTGTAAAAAATAAATGCCAACCTCCTTATTGTGAGGTCCTTTTAAAAAAAATCTGTCTCTGTTTAAAGGCTTAAATCACCAGACAAATATTTGAAAAACTGTTTAACAACACCTAATGGTTTTTGGTAATTTAATAACAGATTTACTGTTGGTTAAGGTCTAGTGAATACAAAATAAAAAAATAAAAAATGGTCATTCCATTTTCACTGTTTCTTACATCATGACCAAAATATTTGGACAATGGTAAATCTATAAAACAGAAATAAAATCTTTTTATCCCAAAGTTATTTGGGTCTCACATCCTGGATTCATTTGAAATATTGCTGCCAGCTTTAGTAATGGAATGTGAATAGTTTTATTCTATGTTTATGATGCTCCTTTATTGTATCCTATGCTGTCCTTTAAAAAAAAATCAGGCTATGCATGACCTGGTGGTGATGAAGTTGATGATGCTCCCAAATAAAATAAACCAAATGCCTCCTGGTAGTGAAACACTCCATTGGGATAGTGATGGTGTGGTTTTTTCTATCGTGGCGCCAAGGAAACCTCTTGAGGGCATTCTGTCTTGCCAGCAGTCCTCCTGCCCTACTAAGGGGAAGGAGATTTCCACATCATCCTTCAATGGAATTTGATCTGAGGAGTTCTAGTGAAGATGGCTATCCTATGACTTGGAAATTAAGTCCCACCATTGTAGTGAATCTTGTGAGTAAACATGCTTAAGTGAGCTGACAAGTGATTTTATCTTTCTTCCAAGTATCTAGGATGGTTTGAAAAAACCAAATGGCTTTCAGAATAAGCCTGACAAAGTTTTCCATTGTTTATTATTTTAGAAAATGGTGGTGGTAGTATTGTGGTTGTTGCTTTTCTAATGATCTCTCCAATGAGATATGAAGGGAAATCCTGGCCAATTTGTGATGTTAAGTTCTGCGCTTCTAAAAGATTTTGGAAATGTTACAAAAGAGCATCAGGTAGGGACTTAGGGGCTGTGCACCCCTTTTACAGCCAGATTGGAGCCATGGCAACCACACATCACAGTCCCGACCTGGCCTTTGCAGGGTGCAAAAAGAGCCACTTTTTGCACCCTGCAAAGGGCACAATAGCTGCAGTGCCGTGGCTTTATGGCGCTCCTTCAGTGTTGCATAATGAAGACATAGTGCCAGAGGAGCACCGTGATGCCACGCACCATGTGGAGTGGCGTGTGGCATCATGCCAACCTGGGAGTGAAGTCAGGGCACATATTGTGTGGACTCTAGACCCCAACTCAGTCCCCAAACCAGCTTTTAAGGCTGGTCTGCACAGGGCCTTAGGCTTCTCTGTGTGGTCTCCTCACTGAGCAGTAAGGCCTTACAAATTAGACCAACAATGTTTAGTTTCATTTACAAGGGCCTCAACTGTGTGTGTTTATTTCGCACAGCTGCTGAGTGTGGGGCCACTCAGTAAGGGTAATTAAAGTCTGCCTTTTGTGAAGTGCAGACAAGTTAGACAAAAGGAAAATGTTCCATCACTCCTTGTCTCTCTTTGGACCCATAGGCTTATGGATCAGGTCTTGCATTATTCTGGTCCTAGTATTCTTAGTAAGATACATATTTCACATGTAAAACACATGAATTTTATTTTGCTTCCTTATTTTTGCCCGATACCACTTTTCCAAACTGTTCCTATCTCTTTTGTGCTATAATAAACCTATCTTATTTGAAATAGCAGGTGTGGTGGTTATTCCATCCACCCTTATTCTAAATCTGGTAAATCCTTGACATTTTGACTCATTGCTATTCAGTAAAAAATTTTGCCTTAGGGAACTGTGGGGGAAGGGTTGCCCCCTTGCCTCATTTGACTTTCAGGAACATTATCCTCTGAAAGCTGGTTATTTAGATTTAGTTCTAGTTCTTTCAAACTAGATATAGTTTGAGAGAAGAGGTAAATGTGCCATAATCTTCCTTGGTGTTCTAGCCTGAGTACAATTTTGGCAGAGTTAAGGAGCTGCAACTAGCAACCTAAAGCCATGGCCTGGTCTTGACCGTGGCTCAAGAGATACACTCTCTTTTTACTCACTACCTGTCATTTTCTGGCCAGTTTCACCTAGAAGGTTCCACTCTATTATACAAGATTTTACCCCTCATCATTCAGGCAATGCATCAACCCAGGGTATGTGCTTTCTCAACATTCTTGGTTATATGGTGAAATGGCTATACGCCTACATGCATATGCATATAGGTTCTCTTCTGGTATTCAAACAAACATTGCTAGGAGCAAGGAGGCCTGATGTAATGGTATTCCTTGTCCCCACGTACATTCCTTACAAGGCTATTCACTTTTTGCCAGCTGAGACAAATAAAAAGATGGTGACACCCTCCATTCCAACCACAAAGATAATTATCTTGGCAATTGAATTTTTCTTCATTATTGGCAGTGAGACAACTTCTACCACCACCATGTGTGAAGGCTAGATGAGTTTGGAGGGCCCAGATCAGGCCATGTGATGCCCAACATCCTGTTGCTGCCACTGAGCAACTGACATGAGTGGGATGACCTTACTCTGCCTGGTGATAGGGGTAGTCATGATTAGTTGTACCCCATTTGGGTGTGGGACTAACAGTTTCTTTAAATCCAAGTGAGAAACTGAACACTATGTTGTTTATCCTGATGTGTGGTCACCTGCATATCATGTAGGTCTCAGGGAGAAATCAGCCTTCTCCAAGGGAAATGTTTCATGATAATAGTTCCGGCCTCAGGGAGCCTCTGCAGCAATCACCACTTGGCACATCCTGGAGTATTAGGTCTGATATCTCTGGTATTACTTTCACACATTTCTATTTAATTTCAGTGACTCAAACCATTATAATGCACTGTAATGAGAAAAGAACTTCAAAACATATTTTGGTTTAAATCCAGCTCCCAAATGTTTTGGATTCAGAGCCTAAACCATCTAAACTTGGCTTCAAATCTGTCAAAAAAAATTGGATCTCATAACCTACCCAATATTTCCTGCATGCAGACTGTTTAGAAATATTGGGGAAAACAGACCGTGGTCCGATTTAGCAGTAGCTACAGTTTCAGCTTGCTTTCCAACACTGAATAAGTTGTGCCAATTCATAAATGGCAATATGTTTATCTTCTGTTGAAAGAAAAATTAATCAGAAAATGGCCAGGTCTGCAGATTTCCAAAATATAACTTGCTGCAGTTTCCTGCTTCTCTCACTTTCCATGCCAAAGGAAAGGTTGAAATGAATGAGAGGGAGAGGGAAAGAGAGAAAAGGGTGGGAGTGAAGAGAAGCCCCAGAATGGAAGGAGAATGAGCACAATAACTAGTCTCTTAATAGATTTATTGTACAACCTAAAGGATCCTATCAATATGTGTTTAGAAGTACAACACTGTAATGCTTGTGAGGTCCCTTCTACCTGCTCCTGCACAGCAGAATTGGTTCTTTAAAGAGCATCTATCCCTATCTAATGAATTTACCACCATCACCCACTGATTTGAATCCTCCTTCTTTAGTAATGCAATGGGATATTGTTAGGATTCCATTGTCAATGAGATGCTTTCTTCTCTCCCCTAGACCTGGAGAAGGGCTAGCCTCAGTCAAGGCATGTGAAAGAGGAGCATGGGAGAGACAGACTACGTCAAAAGTATAATGGCTTCATTCTAACTAAGGAATCTTCATAGCAAAATGATATCTCCACATGCCTTGTGGTTCCTCTTAGGCTTTTTATGATCTCTGTTGAGAAACATCTTGGAGGTTTGTGCTTCTGCCCAGTTGCCCATCTCATTGGATAATTGCTACCTTATTACCCTATGGTTGTGAGGAGCTTACTCCCAAGGAAATTTGTATAAGATAGTGTCATGTGGGCTGGAGGATTCTGGGAACTGAAGTCCAAAAAACCTAACTTTCCAAGATCTGATGGAAGTCTGTAATATAAAAGGATTTAAACATTATCGGTTCTTTTAGTGTACGCTCTAAAGTAATAAAAACACTTTTAAAGACTCTTTTATATTAGATGCATAATGCAAATAGTAAACATAAGTAGGAGAGCAGAGGAGAGAGTCTGTGTACTGGAAATCAGATCAATGAGACATGGAAGGAAATAACACACTGGGGCTTTCTAGATTGGCAAAAAGAAGTGTGTTCATGGCTGCATGAAAGTCTAGCCTTTAGATGAGAAAAAGGGAAAGTGTGCCATGAAAACGCTTCTTTTGCGTTTTAGGGGAGAAGAAGCGCCTTTAAAAAGGTGCTGGTTTTCCCATCTTCTTTTTTAAAAACTGCGGAACAGCGCAGCTCCATCTAAAGGCTGTGGTGCAGCTGCTAAGTATTAAGGAAAAGGCAACTTCATGTCACACTTTCCTGCCAATCTAGAAAGCCCCAATAATTAGCTAGTTGAATGGTGCCATGGTGAGGCTAGTGTCCTGGTAGCTCAAATAAGGCAGGAGCAACCACTCCACTGCTTGAATAGTGATTTAAACTGGGCAGTGGCCCAACATCTCATACCAGTGCTTTGCCATTTTAACCTGCTTTCAGCCCATTTCCAAGCCAATCTGAAGTGTAGATTTGAACTTTATGGCCCATGGCTTGGGACCATGGTACCTAATTGGCTGCCTCTCTCTTTCCCATGTGCCTATCTGGACATCTTTGAAAGTCCTTGACCAAATTATCCCATCAGTAAATAATTAATAAATAAATAAATAATAAATAAATAAAATGGTCTCGATCCAGCATTTTTCTGGGTCAGAAAGAAGCAGTAAAGTGCTGCTGCTTTTGACTCAGAAAAAGGGTGTCCTTGCCACTGTGGTGGCAGTTTTTGGCACTCCTTTTGGCATGCAGCATGTGAACAGCATGCCAAAGGAGCACTGCAATGCCGCCTGCTTTGCAGTCAGATGGGTGGCGTGTGCATCATCCAAATGCCATGTCCTGATGCCGGTACTTACCACTGGTCTATACAGCCTCAAAGAGATGCCCTCCCACTTGTATCATCCTGACTATGGAATACCTTTTGCAAAAAATAAAAATTAAAAAAAAGTGTCTAGTATTTTATTATGATTCTATATGGTCTATAGGTAAAACCATTGTATTCTTTTACTGGTTAAATACATCTCTATCCACTGGTCCCAAGTAAAAAGCTGAGAAGGCTTTTAAGCCTAACACATAATTGAACCATTTATCATTCATTGTAACAGTTATGTATAACCATGTGATAATTGTGACCTACTTATAGGAAGGGTAAATTTTTACAGAACTTACAACCAAAGCATCCACTTGTTCAGTAAGCAATGCAGAATTATCATGAGACAGCAGCATAAGTTTGACAGAGAAAATGGTTACATGGGGCATATTGTCATTGCCATTTTGTGTCATTGCTTCAGCCACAGAGATGACACCAGACCTTTTTTCTTTGTGTCAGCATAGTGACAGTCAGTAGCAGCTCAGAGATTGCCTCTTTCAATATTCCCAGCAAACTCTTCAAGGAGTCCAAATTTGTAATGTGCCAACCAGATTACTTTTAGCCTACTCTCTAGCTATAGGCATACTAGTAGAAAAGTTATTAGTTCTTACATTTCAACCAGAACCCTTGAAACATGTTGATAGTTTGTCACCTTCCATCTGCCATAGGTTTTGAACCTCTGGGAAGGTTGAGACAAAGATGCCCAAGGGTAACCCTCAACAATATGTTTTGCAAAGATCTTCCTAGATATTAAGGAAGACACTATACCCTCCAACATTTAACAAATAAAAACTGGGACACATGTAGTCAAACAACAACAGAGTTCAGTCACAATTGCAAAAGTTACTAATGTCAAATAACACACAAAGTAGGAGAGACTGCAGCCATTTGTTTTTGCCTGAGCCCCAAGGGCAAGATTCAACCTTTCCCCCTCTTTTCCACCCTGTTGAGTGAATTGAGCGCAAACTACTTTTGCACTTTGGAATCAGTTTCCAACAATTAATGTAAGCTGAGGGCAAAAGAGGAAAAGGAAGGAGGAGAAAGAAACTGGGACATTTTAAAAGCAGCTTTAAAAAAAAATAGAATGATGGAGGATTAATTGGGAGTGTCCCTGAAAAACTGGGACAGGTCGAGAGTATGAGAGTCATTTAAAAATCCTTGACTGAATTAGCAATGAAAAGTCTTGCTCTAAGAGAATACATGTCCTGTAACCTGGGAAATGAAGGTAGCACAGTTCTTTCAGTTTCTACTGAAAGAGTAAAAAATTCTAGAATTTAACTAAACATTAAAGTTCATGTGACATTGTTATGCACCAAAGTACTTAATGACAAATGACTAAGCTGATTATTTCAAAAATAAATAAAAAGTGATGCTCAGGGAAACAGCCTGTTCTCTGGCAGCTTGAGTGTAATGATTATTATTTTGTTTTCTAACCTTTCCAGATAGTAAGCAGGGATAAATACTGAAAATTAAAAACATTGATCATAGCCAGGCAGGTAACAAGGTGCCATTATTCCTTTTCTTCTTTCTTTTTCTAACTCCAAAATGCATTTATCTCAAACAACAGCAACCAAACAAGCCTTTAACATTGGAAACAGTTTCTCATAATTGCACTTGTAAATATTCTTGGGTTTATTTTATTTATTTATTTATTTTAAATGAGCCGTCACTTCATGGAATGCAGATATAAAAGGACTCACAAAGATCAGTCACTCTACCTGCCCTTGTAGATACTCCAATGAAGAAAAACATTGTGTATGACCTGAGATAGCTGAAGATAACATCTGTGTTTTATTGGTTATGAATGATATGTTGGATGTGTGAAACAACTATACTGATGACTGCAGAAAAAAGAACCATCACTGTGGTTCTGTCAGTGGAGATCCTCCACCAATATTATTGTGGTTCTCCACACCAGAGGTACATGTACTTTACCATGTACAAGAATTAGTGCGGATAATCCCTTTTCCTGCTCTGAATGTCTGCTTAAATTCTTATGACTTTTATGATTGCCAGACACCAGTGATGGGATTAACCAGGGCCACAACTTCATTTAAACTTTACAACTTAATGCCGGAGGCGGGGGTCATATTGTGTAATATCAGACAAAGGACAGACCTTCCCAGACAATCTCCCCAGCCTATAATCAGGCTAAAAAGCCTAGGTCTCATGAACCAAAGAAAAAATAAACCAGAATTAAAAACACACCCACACACTAAAATGTGCCTATTGTGTGTTCAGTAATTTAAGGTCTTTCAGTTCTGTGACCTCCTATTTAGTCCAGAATATCCCTGGTTTGTCCATGATGCCTGAAGGATGTATACCAGTATACAAAGAGAATTTGTAGCACCTGTGAGACTAAATGTGCCAATGAACTTGTAACATAAACTTTCTTAGACTTGGTCTGCTTCATCAGATGTCACCATGCATGCATCCTTCCTGGGCACTCCATGTAACTAGAAAGTAGACTTGATTCTACAAAAGCTTGTGTTACAACTTCTGTCACACAGTTCTCAAAGTTGCTACAAGATTCCTTTGCATACTGGTCAGTGCAGGATAGGCAAATATTGCCCAGCCACCCATTTATTTATTATCTTACTTACCTACTTACACCAAGCAGGTAAACGGGTGCCAAAATTTCTATACAGCCCTGAAGTTACCAGCTACAATTTCCCTAAAACCCTGGGGTAGGCAGGTGGGCTACTGAAACCACAAAATAAGCTAATGTCCAAGTGATGTGGACTTAAATAGCCCTGCAGCTCTGTCCCTAACATCATGCTCACTGTTGAAATGCAACATTGCCACGCCATATAGCCTGTGTCTTCTGACAGTGTGTAGCACAAGCATGCTTGTTCCAGCAAGCACCGGTGCAATGCCACACCAAAGGGAGTCCTGGTGGTGCAGTGATTAAATGCCGGTACTACAGCCACAAGGTTGTGAGTTCAACCCCAGAGCCTCAAGGCTGACTCAGCCTTCCATCCTTTTGTAGGTCGGCAAAATTAGTCACCAGCTTGCTGGGGACAATTTGTTTACAGATTGTAAGCCACTTAGAGAGTAATGAGTTCACTGATAAGTGGTATAGAAATGTACATGCCATTGCTAAACCAGAATTGTAATCACCCAATGCAAAAATTTCAGAAATCACAAAAGATTTTGGGATATCTGAAGGAATTTTGGATTTGGATGTCTGGCTTTTTTATTAGTTTTGTTTATATTTGCCACTTGTTGCATTTTTGCTACTACAAATTAAAAGATGTAAGAAGTGCTATGTGGGAGCCATGTAGCCCACTGACAGTAGCCAAATAGTTGCCTGTGGCATTCATCACCCTTTCTCTCTCAATTGCCCTCCTCTGGACATGCAAGTGATACAAATGTGTATAGTCAGTGTGACCAGTATGGTATAGTGGTTTGGGCATAGGACTAGGACCCTGGAGGATGGACCTTGATTCCCTGTTCAGCCATAGAAACCTGCTAGGTGAACTTGGGAGACTCACACCCTCTCAGCCCCATAAAACTCTGTGATAGATCTGCCTTAGGGCCACCATAAGTTGGAAATGACTTGAAGGCACACAACAAAAACATACAATGTGTAGAAATGCAAAGGGACTAGGGACTAAAGATGCAAAGTACTCTGTCTAAGGAAAGCCTTCTTTCTTTAAATTAAACTTGTAACTTTATTCAAAAACTAGGTTCTCCCTAACAGAATAATCTTTAAAGTTGTTTATTTTCTCAACAAAAAAGGTCAGCTGGCCATAGCTGGGAAACCTTGTAAAATAATAAGAGGCTAATTAGGGAACTTTGACTCCTCCCTTAATTACTCTGAAGCCTTTAGGCTGCTTCATAATTACAGAGCTGCAATTCTCACATGTAGCTTGTAAATTCATTCCTAAAAGGCTTTTTCTTATCAATATGCTTAGATCAGGATGGATCATTAAGGCTGCATGTATCTCATCATTTCCTTCTTTATAATTCCTAAAGGAGACTGTCTGGATTTTTTTCCTTAGCACATTAATATGTTAAATCATGCTATTCAAAAGATGAGAGAGGAAGGCAAAAAATCTCAACAAATGGCTCTGGTGATGGTATTAAAGTACTTACTCCCTTCACATCAGAAGTAATAAGCACCAGAGGATGGGAAAGACAGCAGATCAGATGCTGAAAGGAGAGCACCAATTGCATCTCTTTAACTGCTGAGGGAATCCTTGTCAGGGAGGTACAAGCATAGCCATTAGCAAGTCTCAGAGCAGCTTACCAATGGAAGTATAGATGCAGACAGGAAAGAAGAAGACAGATATCCCAGCGGAGGGAAATAACACAGAATGAAGGATGGACGAATCAGCATATTTTCACTCTATGGACTATAGCGTGCTTACCTATAACTCTACTATATCCAGACCCCAGAAAAATGTGCATTTTGTATTATAACTCCCAGAATGCACTAGCCAGCATGGCTACTGAAAATGGTAGGAGGATTCTAGAAACTGTGGTGCAACAAGATACAGGTCCAACGTGCCAATTCCATCCCATTTGCACATTAAAACTCACTTTTAGATTTGCATTTAGATGTGTTTTAAAATTTATTTTTTCCCAGAATATACATTCATCAACATGAATTCTCAGTCACGAGAACACATTTTTTTAAAATCCAAATTATTTTTTCTGAGTGATATTTAGTGAATAACTTGATGGAACAATCCTCATTTCGAGATGGTAGCTGAATAGGATAGACATGTCCCTCACAGTAGAGGGGAACCTCAGCAGTGGGGACATACCAGTCCCTTACTGTGTTAAGAGAAAAATCAATTGGCATAGGTCTAGCACTGTTTCTGCCATCAGTAGGCCTGACAACAGGGTGTTTCAAAGGTTTGGCAGGGTGAGATGCAGGAAGCTTTTGATGTACTGAGTATAATGCTCCTTATTTTCCCAAGAGGACTCAAGATTGCCCTTCTCACCTCTGAATCACCTACCTACACATTTTGGTTTCACCAAATTTAACATTTCCCATACTGTAAGTTCATTTTGACTTTCACTTGCCTCAATTCAGTAAAATCAGAAAATTTGTACTTATTTTATGTGCACATTTCCACTAATAGACTCATTTTTGCACACATTTTGCCTTGTGTAAACAGTTTTGGCAAGGTGTCCCCCCTAATAAAATGTATTTTTTTGTGTGTGTGTAATTAAGTTCCTTAATATGCATGTCATTAGCACACTTTTCTTAATATGTCTGCATATTTATGCAATTTTGTAAGTTCCAGACTGGATCAAAAACTCCAGTAAGACCAGGTTTCATAGCACAGTTGAATTATAATCTCAATACCCTAAAGGCACCAGATCTGATCTTGAAATTTAAGCAGGGTCAGCTGTGGTTGGTATTTGGATGGGAGACTACCAACTAATACAAAGTGCCATAGGCTCTATTTCAGAGGAAGGAACTGTGAAAACCATCTCCGGGTAGTCTTTATCCAAGAAAAACCTATGACATTAATTAGGTTGCTGTAAATCAAGGCACATAAACACACACATATAATTCCAAGGTTTTTCTTAATCACCCGGAAAGAAAAAACTTCTATATTCCTACCCTTAACTATGCCAACCTGGAGAAATAGTAGGTATTGGTTTGCTTTAGAAGTGTCAGATAATTTCCTACTTTACTCCCCACCTACCATCACACTCTTAGCATTACTTTGTAATATTTCATCCCCATATCAGGCCATTCTGGATGACTTAGGTCAGTCAGTTCCACAGGCATTCCTGCTGTGTACAAGCCAGCCAAACCCAAACACTTTTCTACCATATATTTCAGCATGAGAGAGAAAGGCATACATGCTTCAAACTCTCACCTTCAAATTATTTAAGTATTCATATGTTTTGCAAAATTTTAGTAACCAAAGAAAGGAGAAATAATCAGGCCTTGCAACCTTGCTTCTTCCTTTTAAAATATATTTAGTTAAAGTAAAATTAATACAAAATTAAATTTTAAGAGTTTCTCTTCTGAACCTTGTGAGTGTGACTGCTTACATAAGAATGGTTTGTATCCTTAAGTTATTTTACCTGTACATTCTGTCCAATTCAAACCTTTTCAAGCTCTGTCCTTTTCAATGGGAGAGTCAGGCAAGACTTTAAAATTATAAGAAGGACTTTAAAATCTTTACCTTTGCTTACAGCACTCTTTTCTTTATTTTAATTTCTCTTACTGATTGATTTGCATTCCACTAAGGCTGGTACATTGAGGGAGGTAAGAATTTAATTTGGTTCAGCTTTTGAGAACAAATTTTCAAAATTGATGAACATTTCCATAGATTTGATGAAAAGAATTTGAGATTTTTTTATTTTTTTAAAAAAAATCTGCATGCAGAAGAAATTAAAATCACCTGCCTGGACAGTGGATTTGCATGTTTATCAGCAAAAAGTCTGACTTTGAATCTCAGTGGATCCAACCATGTTTGGTAGTTCTCTTCTTTCTTTCTTTCTTTCCTTCCTTCCTTCCTTCCTTCCTTCCTTCCTTCCTGTCATGGCGAGACAAGGGGTGGAATCAGAGGCTGATGAGGAGGAGTCTGCCATGCCAGACCCCAGCCCTGCCATTTCAACCCCAGGAGTGGAGGCTCAGCCAGGCTCTAGCACTGTGGAGCTCCCTTCAGAGGCTCAGCAGCTGAGTGTGGCCTCTAAGGAAGAACCAAGCTTGAAGGTCCCTTCCTTTAAGGAAAGGAGAGCTGAGAGTGGTTGCCTGCGTCGATCCTGCAGGCTTGCAGAAAAGCAATCTGCAGATAAGTCACAGCTGCCAACAGGGAGGATGTCTCCTATTTAACCACCTGTAGGACGCCATCCCTTTGCCAGAAGTTATTGCAAGAGTCTTTGGTGTGATTGCTTGCTGGCACTGGCTCCATGTTTCTTAAACTCTTGTTTGCCTTGACTCTATGACTTTGGAACGAATTGGACTACTTTTGCCTTCTCCTTGCCCTGACCTTGGACTGAACTGATTTCTGTGACTTCTCCAATCCTGACTCTGGCTTTGGCTTCTGATTTACCCTTTCGGACAATACTAAGGTCTGTAGACTTTCTCCCAGCTGCAGAGCTAGTTCCTTGCTGAGCCCTTCTTATCGGCGTGTGTTTGTGTGTGCTGGCCACGATCCAGGACACTTCCTTCCTTTCTGCCCTGGTTGTTCATCTTGAACAAATGTGTGGCAGGCAAGCACATCATGATCTCATATTTTGAATTTGTGTTGAATTTGGCCACAAAAGATGCTTGAAAATTTTGTTTGGTTTGTCTTGGATAATAACTTAACAAATTTTGCAAATTTCTTATTAAATTTGCCCAAAAAATGGAGATTTAAAAGTACATGTGGAAAGAAAGTTACACTAACATTTTTGTTCATCTCTGTCTTATATACATTTTGCAGGAATTAAGTCCCATAGCATCTAACAAGTTCAAGTTACAATTGCATAAGAGTACACTGTTGTGACTACTGGCCTCCCTCTGTCTGATAAGCTTTTGAAAGAAAGGAGTGGGATGGGGAAGGAACCCAGCACTCATAGAATTAATCAAAATATTTTAAGTGGAAGATTCTTTTGGCATGTAGCACTCCATAAAATGTGTGCACAATTGAGAGAGTTTCTCCCAGCACCTTTTTTATTATGATTTTGGTATCAGGTAAAAAAGTTCCCTGTATCTGTAGTATTCTAACCCGCAAAGGAATATACTTCTTTGTTGTCTGCTATTTATAATTTTTCTGCAAATTTGTATGTTTCATATTGCAATTTTTCATGTTTAAGTGAAGTGAAATTTCAAATGGGATTTACATTTCACTTGGGAAGACTAAATAATATTCGTTCCTTTATGTTATTCCCCAAAATTGCTTGCACAGTAATACTTCTAATACTTCTAATACAAAAGTTTCTCCAAACTTTGTCATATTTTGACAGAGCTTTATTCAATCTCTTTACCAGTCTATGCAGAAGTATGAGTGGCCAAGGTGTGGAGAAACTTCTTTACTTACTTGCTGCATGTGTTTGGCACCCTCCTGGTCAAGCAGAAAAGTGATCCTAAACCCGATATATTCTATGTATTTTACTTGCTCCAAGAAGAAACACAATCTGATGTCTCAGCACACACCAAGAGATTTATTATTCTTTGGTGAAAAAGCCCTGTGGCCAAGAGGAAATCAAAATAATTTTTACAGTAGCTCCTGCCTGAAAATAAGCAATCCTTCCACTCTTTATAAAATATGAATGGAGTTAAAATGGATGTCCTTGGATGAGGCCTTTTCTTTCAGGTCTGCACTGAAGAAATGCTTTGCTGTACCATGCATGAATCATATTTTTTATTAATGTAATTCTGTTCTATGCTTTTGTTCAAAAAAAGAAAGAAGAAAAAGAAAACATAAAGGTCACATACTGTCCCTGCATTTCTTTATTCTTTCTCTCTCACCCAATCTCTTTCTATCTTTCTGTCTTTTTAACTAAGACTGTACTTTCAAGATAGAAGACAGAAATAATTCATGGTTTATTTCTTTTGCTGAAAAAATATCAGATTTCTGTCTGTTACAATGAGACAAAGCAAAAAGCCTACTTCTGCCATTCTTCTTATTGTCCTTGTTCTTGTCATCACCATGCCAGTACATTTAGGCAATAAAAATGAAATGCACAGATGTAAGATGGGTGAACCCTGGCTTGAAAGCAGTACAGTTGAACAGGATCAAGGGATCTTAGCAGATTGCAAGCTAAACATGAGTCAACAGTGTGATGTGGTGGCCATAAAAAACAATATAATTTAAGGCTGCATCAATAGGAATATAGTCTTCAGATCAAGGGAAGTAGTAGTACCACTCCATTTTGCTTTGGTCACACCTGGAATATTGTGTCCAGTTCTGGACACCACGGTTCAAAAATTCTATTTACCAGCTGTATCCTGTCCAGAGAATGGTGCCCAATATGATCAAAAGTCTGAAAACCAAGTAACCAACCCAGCATAGGTAGTTGAGAAAGTTTGCATGGAGAAGTCTAAGGAGATTATAACATGGGAGGCAAGCATTCTTCTTCCATCGTTAAATCATGTTAATCACATGATGGGGGAGGGGATTATCACACACCTGCGTGCTTCTCCCATTCTTCTCCCATCCATAAACAGTAATGGACCTGTCATTTTGTATTAATAGAAACTCACGTTAATATCCATTACTATTAATGTGATATTAATAGTAATGGATATTGATATACGTGGGTCCATTACTGTTTATAAACAGGAGAAGAACAGGATAGGTCTCCCCCACCCCCACCCCCATTAACACGATTTAATGATGGGAGGACTCTTCCCTCCTCCATATGATAATCTCATTAGACATGATGTGATAGCCATCTTTAAATATCTGAAGGAATGTCATATGGAAAGTCAAATGAGATTGTCTTCTGCTGGTTCGGAGATTAAAATATCAACATGTAGATTCAAATTTCAAGAGAAAAGATTCTACCTAAACATTAGGAAGAACCTCCTACTGTAATAATTGTTCATCAGTGAAACAGACTTCTGGGGTGGGTGGGGAGACGTGTGAATACCTTGCAAGGACTTGAGTCTTGATCTGAAGGTAGAGTCTTGGAGTAAAAGACCTGAATACATCACAGCCAGTACATGCCCAGAAAAAAACAAACAAACAGAACATCATGGTTACCTTCTAAAAACAGTTGGTGCTACAAGGTGTCTCTACATACTGATTCTTCAGACTAACATGGCTATATCTTGAATTCAATAAAAATGTATCATCCATGATATACAGCCCACCCTGGACAATGACATTCACCAATAATGGAAATCCTATACTTGCTCACTGCCTGCCAGCTTAAAAAGCACTTGCAACAAACATACAAACACAGAAATCTGAGCCTGTGGCAGTCAACTCTATCACTATATTTACTCTGGCAGCACTTTTATATAACCTAACAATGCCATCCACAACATCAGAGTTTACTACAACTAAATCAACATCCAAAGTGCTATGTACCATTTTTGCCATAAATGTACTACATAAGACAAACTGGCTGATCTCTACATCAGGTATTCATGCACCCCCAGAAGTTTCTGAACTGCAGCTCTCATCAGCCTTAGCTGAGCAAAGAAATAATGAGGAATGCTGAAAGATGCAATTAAGCAGCATCTGGAGGGCCACATTCTACCCACTTCTGCACTATATAAAAGAATATGTGGACATAAATCTGATGTCAAAAAATTAACCCTTTTCACTGGGGGGACATTTGAGTCTCCCAAGAAACTCTGTCTCTAATCTCTAAATAGAAATTTTTGAACACAAGAGCTTCAAAAAAAGATTCCAACACAATGCAAAACAGATAAACAAGAGCTCACCAAGAGGTTCCACTCTATAGTCAGTGGCTTGAATAAGAACAAAGGCTTGTAATCATATAACAACATGTTAATCGACTTACCATTGTGTTATCTTTCAACCAGTTCTCATTAATGTCCACTTTTAAGGTGAAGATTACTGCCCGAACATTGATTCAGCACCCATTCACCCACCATGGGTACCCAAGCCAGGTGTATAATAATTTCAAACTGTAGTAACACTATATGCATTTGATGAAGTGACTTATACTCTATGACAGCTTATGGAATAAATATATACACAAGACTCTTCTTTTGTCTGGGTACTTCTCTAAAAATTATTTAACCCAACTCTTATTATCTTTTTTTTCATGTAAGCTACTGTCTATTTTGTCTACTTACAATGGATTCCTTTGTTCATGATGACTATCACATCTAGATATTTCCACAGCCATTGTACAGTTTCTTCATAATTACAGCAAGCAGTGATGTGAATAGATCATTCATGTAAGCAAGATCTGACCCATGAACTGGTCAAAGACTCATGACCTGGAACAATTGTTCCTATCCAGAGAGGAAATGAAAATCCAGCCATGTCTCCTGGATAATCTCTGTGTGATTCTGTCTCTGCCTGTGCAGTTGTTTATTCATGGTTTTGTTTTACAGCATAACTGAGCTCTCTGTCCAAGGGAAAGATTAATATTACTGTTTGGGGTGAATGTTATCCATCGGGGGAGGGGGGGTATTAAAATGACTTCATAGTTCTCATAAAAGAGATAACAGAATATGATACTGATATGTTACTACTGTGCAGTAACAAATGCTAAAAATGCTCAAAGAAGATTGGAAGAGGATCTGCATTTCTTTTATATGAGAACCCATAACACCCAGGGATAGACAGTGCAATCCATCTGCAGACAGAACTAGAAATAAAGGGATGAGAGAAAAATTACTGGGTTGAAATAGGGACACATTAATTTTATTTCCCAAAAAATGATCAACAGAGAGGAGAATGATATGTGGGGCTGGCTACCCAAATCTAAAAACTTGCTTTGGCTGCAGCAAGAATCCTGTCCTGCCCAATGGAACAGATATATTCCCAACCACACATTAAACTAACTTCAAACAGATGTAGATTATAGTCTCCCATAGACATCCCTCCCCTGCCTCTCACTGATCCAGGTAGGTGACTGGCATTAGCTACAAAGAGTCCTGTGTGTAGGTATGACCTAGTTACAGCCTTTGTGCATAGAACCCTGGCAAGGCCAATCACCTAAGACCTATAAATAACCTATAAAATGGTCTCAGATTTCATACCAAATTCTACTGTGGTTTGCCTGTTGTGAGCACTCCTGGAACCGGCTCTTACATGTCCAGGCACAAGCAAATAAAGTATGAGGCACACCTATGTAAAGCCCACCTCAAGTGTCACCAGGTCTCTAACAGGCTCTGATTTGACACGTGCCAGTCATTTTTGAGCAATCCTGGCAAAAGACAGAGCTGACCCATTATAGTTGTTTGAAACACCTGAATGACAGTTTAGGAGCCCAGAATTTATTTTCAGCAGAGCCTGAGGCTGTTTTTGGTAACCTTGCTCCCAGAATTTCTTCCCATGTCAGCTACAGTCCATCAGCATTTGGAGAGGAACAGGATTGCTCCACCTCCTGTGCATATAATGCAGTAGGGAGTATAAGAGCCCCATGGAGCTTGTTTCATCTAAATAATAAACAAAACCATATTTCTAATTCCTACCCCATTAAAAACCATTTCCCAGTTTTCTCTGACAGCGTTGTATTATGTTAAATAAGATGTAACTCCTCTTTAAATTACATTTGCCATATTTACTATTTCTCCATACAACACAAGAAAGATTTTCTTTCTATATATCAACATTGCAGCTTGATCTTTATAGAAAATGTTTTGAGGATATTTTTACAAATTATGGCAGGTAATCTACCATCAAGCAAGCATGATCACTGTCCTTGTGCCATGCCCTGATAGGATATGGCACTGTGTCAAGCCATGCATGGCATGAAAATAAAATGCTTGGCCTATTTCATCTAATTCCCAAAATTAACAGGTTCTCAGAAAGCATCCTCAGCACCAAGCATAATATCAGAAGGTGCTATTTTCTGCATTGAAATGCCTGTAAATCTTTGTGTATAACTGATCAAGTTCCAGTAGTAACAGTGTGTGTGTGGGGAGGGGGGGATGCTTGTAAAGAAGAAGAATAAAGAATAATGTGCAGTTAGTTCCACCTGCAAGGGCAGCTGTAGATGAACATGTTGATAGGACCTTCTGCCAAGGATCACATGCATGAGAAAAGGTAACTGTACCAAGACCAGAGCTTCCATGTCACTTAAATGGGATTAAATTCAGTAATAACATACCTGTTTTCCCGAAAATAAAACATCCTCCCAAGTAGACCTAGTAGAGGTTTTGCTGAATTGCTAAATATAAGGCCTCCCCCGAAAGTAAGACCTGGCAAAGTTTTTGTATACAAATATATATACAGTATATAATAAATGTTCTTTTTTTTTTTTTTTTGGTTCAACAATAAATGTGAATTCTTCTTCATGGAAAAAAATAAGACATTCCCTGAAAATAAGACCTACCACATCTTTGGGAGCAGAAATTAATATAAGACACTTTGGGGGAAACACGGTATATGAGCCACTTTAGAAAATCTTGCCTGAAACATCTGGCAATAGTGGATATTCTGAAATTACAGGAAGGGTTGTAACAAGTCATGTAATTGCAAAAAGTCTCAAATTCCATGTGCTACAATGGTTGTTTGTGAAATAAAATGGTTTCAGCAATGACAGTGTTGGTTTTACTTTGACAGTCAACTCAGACTTAGACAAGTACACTATTATTTCTTTTATTTTCAACTAAAATTTGCTTAACTGTGTCCAAAGTTAATAAAACTGAACAATGATTAAAAAAAGCTTCTTGCTTCATTTTAATTTTATACCTTTGAATCCCTCTTTCATATGAGAACCTATAAATATGAACATTATTTGCAGTGTAGCATTATAGTGCAAAATATTTTTGTTATTTGCTGTCATGTCTTTTGCAATTTTTGGCAAACCTATGAAAAAGAGATCTCCCACACCCATGGTCATCAATAGATCTGTTCAGTTCTTGAGACTAATGACCATGGCTTCCTAGACAGAGCTCAACCACCATAATGTGGCCTTCCCCCTTTCCTCCTGCATCCACTTTACTGAGCATTTTCTTTTCCAGTAAGTCACACCATCTCAAGACATATTAAAACGATATCAGCCTCAGTTTAGTCATCTTTGCTGCTATTGATAATTGAGGCCTGATTTGCTCTAGAACCTATTCACCTGTCTTATTAGTGGTCCATGATGGCCATAAAATATTCCTCCAGCACTGTATTTCTAAGGAGTTGATTTTCTTCTGGTCCACCTTCTTCACTGTCCAGAAACTGGATATATAATCCCATTGATAATTCTCACTTTTGAATTAATGACAAAACATAAGAAATGTAAAATATAAGTATTTATCAATTCAAACAAACGTAAAATGTTATTAAAATGTATATAATCCTAAGAAAAAATGGCATAAAGGAAATTGAATTTTCAGATATGTTCATGTGTAGGTTTGTTTTTTGAATTAATGTGTATCATGTGTACTATGTTTTCTGAATGACTGTGTCTAACTCAGAGCTTGAAAATGTTACCTTTCAGGGCTACAATGTGCAGAAGTATGGCTCTTTATAGGGATTCAACGGAAAGGAATTTAGAAAATATCTTCTCACGATTTACTAATTCAGAATATCATCCTATGTATAAATCTGTTCTTACCATAGTTAGCCATTCCCAGAGCCAGTGAATTTAAGTAAAACTCCATCCTGTGATTACTTTTTCTTTTGTTATGGTTCATTCAATTAAAAGTGAAGTGAAGGTGCAGACAGAAGAGGAAGCAAAAAGAAAAAAAGGTCAGACCCACTAATTTCATCTAAAATTATCAAGTAAAATGTGGTGAAAGTAAGATCTGCTATAACACAATGACAGTTAATTACTTTTCCAATCAAACAAGAAGGAAGACTATATGTTAATGAAAGCAAAGGTGGGGTGATCCTTCTGTAATTAAAGTTCTCCACTACTAACCACTGTAAAATACAAAAAAGTAAAGCAGCGTGTTGTTTGAAAAACATGGCATAATGTTGCTCACTGATCAGTGAAAGGGTGATCTTGTTGGAAAGGCTATATACACAATTTTAGTGATTTCAATAGCATGGCCCCTAATTTCAACACAGCAGTGGAGTTCTATAGAAGAAGTCAGGGGCTGCTGAGGGATGGACACATACATCAATGACAATTTCTGTCAGTTTCTTATCTTCTCAATCATAAGACCAGTCTATCCCAAACTTTAAGTTGTTGCTTTTGTTTAGCAGCAACTCTACATTTCTGCACCTGTTCCTGGATATGCACATGGGTTTTCATGCCTCAGTTACACCAGGCCTGGACTGCGTTAAGCAACTTCCCATTTTCAGTTCCATTTTGTGAGAAAAGCAAGATTTAAATCCAATACAAAAATAAATAAATACTTCTGTTGGTTAAAAACATGTCTGGGAAGCTTTTGTCTGAATCAGTTTTAAATAATATGCTCTTGTACCACCTTCACTGGCTCCTTTTACATTGTTGGATGTAAATGTTTATAAGGTCAAATACCTTAAGGCTATATCTTCTGTGGTAGTGCAGGGAAGTGTATGAATAGACATATGGTCTATGAGATCGCATCTCTCATGATCCCTCACCATTGGTGAAAGCTGATGTGAATTAGATTTCAATAATATCTGGAGTTCACATGTGGTCCACTATTATTCTATGCTGTCCTGTCTGGTCTCTGTATTCAGAGGAGGGAATGGGCATTTCCCACCCACGCTGTTGGTGAAAGCAACAGATTGTCTTTCATTGACAGGTATAAATATCTTTTCTGTTTTGTCATTATTTATTTTGCCTATTTGTTGTCATTTGCTTGCTATGTTCCCTGCTTTATTAATGCTTTTTGACTTGGGATGCAAAGGGATCTTGTATCACCTTTGAAACTAACTGAAAGAAAGAAATTGGTAGCATGAGCTTTCATAGACTTGACCCTATTTCCTCAAATGCTGAGAAAGTAGGCTCAAGTCTATGAAAGCTCATGCTATTAAGTTCTTTCTTTCAGTTAGTTTCAAAGTTGCATCCCAAGTCAAAAAAACATTCACAAAGCAGGAGACATAGGAAGCAGATAACAGCAAATAGGCTACAAGGTCTCTTTGCATACTCAGGGGCTCGACAGACCACCCTGTTGGAGTGGCATCCTGTTGCCCCTTTCGGCCTCAGATTGGGGCCACAGCAACCACATGCTAGGAACAGCAAAATGAGAATGTGTGACTCATCCAGTTGGCTTCCCTGGCCAAGCAAGTATTCAAACCCTGATCTCCAGAGTCCTAATCCAACACTCAAACCACTGCACCACACTAGCTCTTGACCTACTGTAGATGTGCATCTTACAATATAAGTATATTATAAGTAACACAAACCATTCCCTTTCTGTGGTACCACCTGGCCTGATGAAGATATCTTTACTTTTGTGAGCAGTGAGTCCCAAAGCTTGGTAAATTATCTTTGAATCCAATAACATTATACATTTTGGACAATGATTCACTCCCAAAAACACTAATAACTGAAATTGGGATTTTCAGAGAATGGCACAAAGGTTGTCGTATTGGCTTTTCCAAATTGTCTTTTTATTCCTTTTAAATTTGTCTGTCTCTAATCTATATTTTAACCCAACAGATGTACTATAAAACCCATAATGGGAGTGTTACCTGGAGATGACCGGAATCAAGTATGTCTCAGAACTGGTTAAGTTTGACAAGTTTGCACCAACACATGGCATCACATCATACCACCTCTTCAGTTTTGTTTGTCACTCATCTACTAGTAGGGTTGCCAAGTGAAATAATGGACAGGGTCATTGTAACTCATTATGAAGCAGAAGGTGTAGCCATGCAGAGAGGGAGGCATGTTTGCTGGCCTTCCTGGAAGGAGAGACCAGGTAAAATACATCATGGTATCTACAGTGTTATAGGAACAGAGTCAGATGTCATTTACGGCCTTGCTATCCCTGCCACTTCCTCTTTCATTTACAGAGCTTGATTTCAGGCTGGGTAGGTTTTTTTTAACCCTTTTTATGTTTTCCCCCCCTACCCTCCACTGTTGTTGGGGTCTATGGCAAGCAGATTAGGGTGGTATCTGAAATAAATGGTCGCTTGACAGGATGTAGGGGGAGATGGAGGATAGTAGGTGAGCCCCTATGGCACACATTTGGTGAAGGTAAGGCCTCTGGATGCCAGATGGGTAGACTCAATCATGGGCCTCTGCCTAGAGGACCTGAGCAAAGAGGTAGAGAATAGGGGAGCTTGGAGACGTTTTATTCATAGGGTCACTGTGAATCGTCAACTTGAAGGCAGCCAACAACAACACCTCTGGAGCTGAACTTTCAAATCCTGTGATTAGAGGGGTGGGGAAAGAAACTTAACTTTAGGATGGCCTGAAGATTAAACCCTCAGTAAAAGACTTGTGATGGAGGAAGGATCTTCAGGTTGGATGCCAGACAGGGAGCAAAATAATATTTGGGCTCTGCACAGGACTCAGATATTTTCACTCAGGCAAAGTTGTGGGGTAACCACTTTTCTCAGCTGCTCCTACATTAGATTGGACTCTGCTTTAGAGGATCCAATAAACAGGATAAAATTAAACAAAGTGGCTCATTTTACAGCCCATTTCTTTGTGTCTGATTTCATTGTTTCCTGGATTGGTCAGCAATTTCAGCAACATCTTAGCTTCACACACACACACACACACACACACACACGGCTTTAGACAGATTGGAGGGAGGGATGATTGCTGTGAATAAGGAAATCAAAGTGGGATAATTCTATAAAACTGTGCGGGGTAAACTTCCTTGAACAAAGGTCTGCTCATAGAAGGTCCCTCTGCCTTATTTTCAGAATTTCCCTTTCCTTTAAGACTTAATGCATAGTTCAGGTGTCACTGCCTTTAGGTTGTTTGTTTTCAATGTAGTAGTTACACAGATATTTTTCTCTTTTACCAGAATAGTTAAAATTAAAATATGACAACTGGTCCAGAAGCAAAGAGAAGAGCAACCATATGTTTTTCCCTTCCTCCCAGCTGTTTGGGGGACCTAATCTTTACCTCTTTCCTGTGTACACTGAATACTGAATGAATACCTGCAACATGAAATCAGAAAGCAGAAGTCAACAGGTCAATCTGGTGTTTGGAGGAAAGAAGATTTTAAGGATGAACTGTGTGACCACATCATGTGTATACAGCCTGTATCACAATAATTTTTTCAAAATGGGTCCCCAATTATGGCTATCTAATTGTCATCATAGTAATGCATATTAGCAAGAAGAAGGGGCTTGTAACAATGCAGGGTGATTGTTCATTTTGCAGTGATTTTTGCTATAAGCTAGTACTCCATTATTCCATCCAACAGCTCTAGAGGTTTTATACACAGCCTTTAATATTAATATTGAAACCAATTCTCTATCCTCCTTTAGCAGCCTATTTCTTTCTCCTGTCTTTCCCCAGAATAATAAAGAAATTTCTAATGTTTAAACTAAATATTCCCTATTGCAGTCTTTGACCACTGCTCCATGGATTGCTTTTCCTGATTGGTTATAACAATTGATTCCTCTATTTTTCCACTGCTTCATATTTTTAAAGGCAATTTTTGAAACACCCTTTCCCCTTAGATATTATTTTGAACATATCGGATCATTTTTGTGACATTTTCTTGACCTTCCAATTGCTTTAGTTAATACACTGTGAACACAAGAAACAAAAGGTAGCTGTGCTACCATATGAGTAAAAATGAAAAGCACAGGTTGACAATATTTTTATTAGAGCTTGGAATTAGCTAATTGATCAACATGTTAAGTAATTAATTTATTAGATTTTTAGGGATAACATCTAGCCTTTAACATTTAATATCACATTCAGCATTAACAGTTAATGCTGAAATAAAAAAAAAATAGCTGTAGGTTTTTAGAGGCTGTTGGGATGGGAACTTCTCCATCTGTCAGATTCAGCAAATAGGAAAGCCTGTTGCCTTAAGAGAAGAAATAATAAATTTGGAGGAAATGTGTCACATTGTTCTGTTGTTAAGCCAGCTAATCTTTGGAATTTCTTTGGGGAGGCAGCAGGGAGAGGAAGGGGAGAGACAGAGACTTTTCTGGAGCAGAACTAAGTTTTGGAGGATGGAAAAAAAACTAGGGGGAGCTAGGCCTTCAAATTAAGTGTGTGGGGGGGGGGACACAACTTTCTTGAGGAGAATATCATCTTCAAGTTACCAAAGCCCTTTGGGCCTGAAGGGCTGTTGTGGCCCCATAAGCCTGTTATTTCTATGTATTTGGAATCTTTCTGGGGAGTGAATGTGCTTTGCAGCTCTCATCAATAAGCCCTTCTGCTTTATTTACTATATTTTGAATGGATTTCTATTGTACATTACAATATACAAGATACAGTATAAAATTATTATGCATAATAATTATTAGTTACTATCGGGGCTAGACAGGCAAAAAGAGGTGCTTTCAGGCTGGCTTGAAGGCATGGTGTTTAGATGACACATGCCTTGAAGCCAGCAGGAAAGTGCCCTCTAGGCACCTTATGCAGAAAAAAGCCATTTCAAAAAGAAGCAGATTTTTTCCGCTTTTTCCTGGCTTGAAGCCATGTCATGTGCTCATGACATGAGCACTCCAGCTGCCTTGGGAGCCGGCAGTGTGATTGGTGTGGTTTTAATGTGGCTTTGGAAAAGGCAGCTTCAAGCCACTTTTTCCTGCCCATCTGTTTCACCCATCATTTGAGATGGAGGTGCAATAAACCCCTTTCCAGTGTTTAGTGTGTTAGTCACAGAGTATTTGTTCTTGAACAATTAAGTAACCACTTTTCCTCCAGTTCTTTCCCCATTTCCTTCTTTCTTGAGTTCTCCTCCCTCCTTCTCATTCTGTTCTTTTTTTAAAACCTCCTCTTTTTTCAGAATGTCTGGTCACATACATCAAGGCATTTCATGAGGTTGGCACTTGAAGCAAAAAAGAAGGTAAAGTTGTCAAAGTTCATGTCCTGCTTTTCCTTTATTTGTCTTTTACAAAATGATTTAATATTTGATATCTGCTGTTTTAACTTGTTTCTTATGATGTTTTAAACTTCTTGATTTAATCTCTAAATTGTACACCATAGGCAGGCTTTTTACATATTCTTGATTTTATTTGGTTTTTGTACAGTGCCGTGCACACTTACGGTGCTTTATTAATAAAGATAATAATAATAATAATAATAATAATAATAATAATATAATCTTCTTAAAGCCTTCTTGGTAAGTCTTAAAATCAATTAAGTGACATTCCCAGGTATGTAGGGTAAGAAAGTTCCACTCCATCCACTTCTAATAAGTCCATTTTCCCAAAGATATTCAAACAGAGAAATTCTTAGGTCTCTAATGTATATTCCTTCTTTTGGGCACTACAGCCAGTCCAGTTTTTAGAACCAGGGTTCATTCATTCACGAGGACATCATTTTATTCCATTAGCCTTGCAATACAAAGTTAAGGAATTTAAACAAATACAGATTAAGGTAAGGTGGCTCCAGAGAATAATGGGGTTGCTAGATATGTGATCCTTTAAACAGAGATGCCACAAATGGAATTTAAAATCTCTGGCCCCTACATGCAAACATGTGGTCTACCACTGGTTTTTCCAGATCATGTGTATTGGTTGGGAATGGTGAGGCAAAAAGGATTGAACTATGAAGAGAGAGAAAAAAAATCAACCTCAGAGGCTTTTCTGATCTTTATAACATGTCTGATCTTTATAACAATCCACCTGATGCTGTACTTGCAATGGACTAGTGTCCTCTAAATGGAGAAAGAGCATACCTTGCACATTGGGCATATATTTATATTATACACATAAAACACATTACTTATTCCCCCACTATGTTTCAGAACTGACATCCTTCACATACAAGTCACTTGTCAATTTATGTTGACCCAAAGAATTTCATAGGGTTGGCATAATACTCATAGGTGGTTTTGCCACTTCTTTACCCTGAAATGTAGCCTCCAGCACCAAGTATTTGCTGTGAGTCTCCCATCCAGGTACTAAGCAGGGCTGACCCTACTTTGCTTCCAAAATCATACAGGATCTGGTGCTTTTAGGGTACATCAGAAGTACCCAAAATCAAATACCTGCTTGGTCGCAAAGCTTACAGAGGTAACCTTCGGCTACTCACTACCAGTCAACAAAACCCACCTTGTGGGATTTTTGTAGAAATGATTGGTAAGGGGAACCATGTAAAACATCCATGTGCACTGCTGCTACTGTATAGATTAATAATTATTTTTGTTGTGGACCTTCAAGACATTTCTGATTTATGGTGACCATAGGGTGACTACCATTGAGGTTTCTGGGACTGAGCACGTGTGATTGACCTAAGGTCATCCAGTTCATTTCCATGGCCAAGCAGGGAATCAAACCCTGATCTCCAAAGTCATAGTTCAACCACACAAGGCTCATGATGATATGCTGTCAGGTTAATAATTAGGAATGAGGAAAAAACTGAACAAATGGTCCAAAATATCATTCTTGAGTGTTGGAAAACATGAGCAAAAGAAGCCTGGATTGAAGGGCACTTTCAGAGTCTATGACTGACACTGCACAAAATTGACATGTGGGGTTTTTTAAGTATATATTTTTAACAAAATCCCAGCATTTTATATGTAAAAAATTACAAATTTTGCATGGAAAAAGTCCCTGACAACAGTATATTCTGAACAGAAAATAGCAATTTTGGCATAGGAAATGTTTTTTTCCAGCACATAAAGCTGGAAAAATGTGTGAATTTTTCCCTGAATTTAAGGCCTAAACTTAAATCATCTTCAAATCCTGCACAGTTTAAAAGACTCTCACAGCAGGAAGGAAAATGCTAAAATTAGTAATTATTTCCTTTGATAAAGAAATCAGCAAACAATTACATTCCTGCTAATAAGACTAAGAATAAGGATAATCCCGTATATGACAGAGGGACAGTTGCCATCCTTTTATTCGAGTTCTTGCTTCAAATTGAGAACCAGAAAATTACATATTTATAAGTGCACTACAGGAAGCCATGCAAGTGGCACATTGTCATCTGATTCACGAGGAAAAAATGCCGGGTAAAGAGAGAGCAGACCGTAAGAATCATAGGGGGAAAATAAGGTGTAATTTCCTTCAGAGATGCCAATTAACTAGAAAATGTTCTAGTTTAACTTTCTTTGTCCTGTTTGATTCCTTATTGTAATACATATGCAAATAAGCTCATTAGCTAACTTTCCTGTGTTACCCCAACTATTGTTTGTTAATGACCAAGTTAGGGTAATCATAAATATTTGTACTTTCTGCACTGAAATTTCTCTCACCTAAGGGATATGCCCAAGAATCTGCATAATAATCTACCAACAGAAGTTGGCATTCCCTGCAGTCAATGAAATGAGCCGCAATACACAAACAGGACAGGCTATATCTAGGCAGAAAGAAGGGAATGCCTCAGGCAACCAAATGCAAGCAAATACACACATCCCTCAACACATACTGAGGAGATTCTTCTTCTTCTACTGCCATGCCAATTTCTTTCCAGTCTACCATATCTCACCTTGTCACTGTGTCATGCCATTACTCCTCCATATTCCAGCCTTCAGGTCACTAATGCAGGGCTGTTTCTGCTGTTCCTTCCTCTCCTAGCCACTGCCCTTCTATCATCCACTGACTTCCATCTTCCACCCCTGCCTTCCCACTTCATCTCCTGCCATATTGTGGTGGCTGCTGTCTTCTTACATGTTTTCATGCTTGCCTGCTGCTCTCTTACATTTCCTGCAACTGCTTATCCTTTTTGTTACTGGGACTATCTGATCAAGTTCTCCATCTCCTGCCTGCCTCTGGGGAAACAGCACTTTCTTTACCTCCTTGCTAATAATGCCTGCCCACAACTGTCAAGACTGCCCACACTTTCCAGAAGAATGGTGCCGTGGCACAATGGAAGCTTCAAGACAGTGGGAACAGCATTAGAAAGCAAGAGAGATCAGGTGCCATGATCCATTAAAAGCTTATATGAAACTCCTCCACCACCTCTGTTACTCTTTAAGCTATCTTAATACACTTTGGTCTTGTCTGAACTGGCCTGGGTACCCCATGTTAGGCTTTGAGGCTCAACTATGAAATGTACAGATGTGCACAAAAGGAAACCAGGAATCTTGGGCATAATTGTCTGCAGCTGAAGGCTGGAACAGCAGACAGTGTTCAAGGTCAGACATGTGCTTGATTGCACGTAAGCCTGGGTAACATCAAAAGTCTTCCTGAGTGAAGGGACAACATTGTTGGTGGCACAAGGAAAAAGAGTCACCAGAAGAGGAGGGGTTTGTGACCGCATGGCACAAATCTATAAATAGCCTGCACACCACAGTGTGGGTTGTTGGGTAGTCGGAGTGGATAGATGGTTGGAGAGTTTTGTTGGACGGGCGTGTATATACTTGTAAATATAGCAACTTTAAGAATAAACACCTCTGAGGAGAGAGATTTGGCTCCAGTCTGTTTCATCAGCAGTGGGCAGGAGGAATTCCTGATAAAGCCGAACAGCTCCAAGGTCGCCGGTAGTTCCAAAGGCATCGGAGATTGCTTTACCTGTGCATCTGCTTGTTTACACCAACAAGGGTTATGGGCCCAGATCATTATCTGATAAGGCATCTCCGTTTGTGCTGAAGAGTTCAACTGGCTGTGAGAGAGAGGTACTTTGTTGCTGTGATGTGCTGTCAGTGCCGGAAGGCTGGATGGTAAGATTTTTGGACTGTTGTCTGTGTCTTATCACAATTGACAGTAGAAGCTGGGAAAACTGCCAGGACTCTATCTTTACACTGCTTAATGATGGAGGCAGCTAAATTTCCCAAACTAGACGAAACTAATTATGCAGCTTGGAGTTCCTATTGTGAGGCTTTGCTGGTCAGAGAAGGACTGTGGGATGTTGTTGAGAGAGGACCCACAGCAGATACTCTTGACCGAGATAAGAGAGCAAGAGCTACAATTTTGCTTAGAATCACGCCGTCGCAGATCAACCATGTCCGGGAGAAAAGAACCTCAAAGGCAGTTTGGGATGCTTTGAGGGAGATTCACCAATCTAAAACAGCTCTGTCAAGAATGATTTGGTGTAGGAGACTGTATGCCTGCAAAATGCAGAAAGGACAATCGCCAGAGAAGCATCTGGAGATCATGGCTGATTTGTTCAGCCAGGTGCAGATGAGAGGTGTCGTCCTTGCATCTGAGCAGAAAGCATACATCCTGCTTGGGAGTCTTTCTGATGATTTTGAGAATATTCTGTGGAGTCTTCAGTGTTTTGATGAATCACAGATTACTGCGGAGCTGGTGGCTGCACGTGTCTTGGAAGAGAGCCAACGTCGGCAGTACGAGGCAGGGCTCCAGAGGCAGCATGCAGTACCAAGACAAACACACCCAACCGAGGCTTTCAAGGAGCTGCAACCGGAGAAGGCAGCTGTGTCCAGGGAGAGAAAGTGTTTCCACTGTGGGAAGCCAGGCCATCTCAAGAAGGACTGTAGAAAGCTGGCAGCAGCAAGGAAACAACAGCCTAAAGATCCTGTGAGCAGGAAAGGTGTTGTTGCTGTGGTAAAGAACAATGACTATAAAGCCCATCAGGCTGTAGACCCCATTTGGTTATTAGATTCCGGAGCATCGTCGCATATGATTAATTGTGATAGGCTCCTGAAAGATAAGGTGCCATCTAATGTACATTCAGTTGCTTTGGCTGATGGTGCATCAAGGGAGGCAAAAGTGATGGGAACTGTGTTCATCCCAAGTTTTGGAAAGGACTTTTCAAATGTTTTGTGTGTTCCTAAGTTGCAAAACTGTTTGGTTAGTGTGTCTGAATTAACCACCAGTGGGTATGCATTGAGTTTCAAAGGGGATGATTGTACTATTAGCATAAATGACCAAGTTTGTGCTAAAGCAATCAAAAGAGACAAAATGTACTATATGGTTGACAAGGCAGAATGTTCAGTAGTCAACAATGTGCCTTTGCACTTAGACTGTGCTCATTACTACCATAGAGTCATGGGACATACAAGCTTCACAAGTTTGGGGAAGCTGGGGGAAGTGTGTCCAGAATTTAAATTGTCCACTTGTTCAAACCACCTGGATTGTTCAGTTTGCAGCAGGATAAAGCTGAAGGCTTTTCCTGTGGCCAAACGCAGCAAATGCACCACACAAAGACCTTTTCAGGTTGTGCATGCTGATTTGGCTGGTCCTTTGGCCAAAACCTTGGGCAAAAATCAGTACTTCATGGTCATTGTGGATCGTCACACGCGGTTTTCGTATGTGATGCTCATGAAGGAAAAGAGTGAAGCTGCTGAACACATCAAAAATTGGGTCAATATGATTGAAAGGGAGTTTGAATACAAAGTAGGATCTTTGGTTACAGATAGAGGTGGAGAATTTCTATCTAATAACCTGAAAAATTGGTTGAGGAGGAAAGGGATCCACCACAACACGACGAACGCGGCCGTTCCCCAGGAGAATGGCTTAGCGGAGAGACACATTGGAGTCTTAAAGCAAATAAAAGATTGTATGATGCTCGATGCAGAAGCACCAGAGCAGCTTTGGGGGGAAGCAATTTTGACAGCAAACCATGTTGCCAATCGCACTTGGAATTCTTTTGTAAAGAAAACTCCATATCACATGCTGTATGGGAGACCACCAAATCTCAAATACCTGAGAGTTTTTGGGCAGTATGCAAATGTGTATGTGCCTGCAAACTTCAGGAAGAAGGGTGATCCTAAATGGAGAAGGTTGATGTTTGTGGGGTATTCTGGGAACAGCTATAGATTTTATGTAGGTCATGGGGAAATCTTGCTGTCCAGAAGTGCCAACTTTGAAAAACATTCAGGTTGGGAAAAGCTCCATGCCAACAAAGAGGTTTTTCTCAAGCTGGGGCAGAGTGACATAGGTACTGGAAATGGAGGGGTGCTAAAACAAGAAGCATCTACTGAAAGTGAACCCAGTACTTCTGCACACCATCAAACACAAACACATCCAACTTTGCACTCACCAGTCACTACACAAAAGTTTGAAAAGGTGTCCATGAAAGACACAGAGGTGCAAACTAGTTCTGACAGTGAGGATGAAAAAGGCAGAACAAAAGTGATTGTGCCAAGGAGAACTCAGAGGGTGAGGAGACCTCCAGATAGATTCGTAGTGCAGGGTGCAAGAGCTTGTTCAGTGATGGCAGATGAGCCAGAGAGTTTTGAGGAATTGCAGTCATATCCTAAGGAGGAGCAGGAGAAATGGTTTTCTGCCATGGATCAGGAGTACTTGTCTTTACTAGAAAAGGAAGTGTTTGAGATTGTGGAGAGGCCTAAGAACCACAAGGTTGTAGGTTGCAAATGGGTTTTCAAGAGGAAGGAAATGCCGGATGGAACCCATAGATACAAGGCGAGACTGGTTGCAAAAGGTTTTTCGCAGCAGAGGTTTGAAAATTTTGACAAAACTTTTTCACCTACTGCAAAGCCAGAAAGTTTAAGGCTGGTATTAGCTTTAGCAGCTAGGAAGAATCAAGTAGTGAGACACTTTGATTTTGAAACTGCATATTTGAATGCTCATCTTAATGAGGAGGTTTTTATGGAACAACCTTTAGGTTTTGACAAGGACAGGGATGAAAAGGTTTACAAGTTGAAAAAGGCAATTGCTTGTGGATTTGGGAGAAAAGTGTGAAGAGCCTACTGTAGTCCATGAGGATTCACAATCATGTATTGCAATGTCTGAAGCTGAGAACTTGAAGTGTAGGACAAAGTACATTGGTGTGAGGTATCAGAATGTGAGAGAGATGGTTCAAAACAGAATCATAAATCTGGAGTACATTGACACCAGGGACAACATTGCTGATGTTCTCACAAAAGCTTTGCCAATTGAAAGGCATGAACAACTATCATGTTTGATAGGCATGGCACAATAAACACAGAGTTTGGCTGTTCAACAAGTGTAAATATCGGAAGATGGCAAACACATGTGTGGCAAAATGATACACATCTGTACATTTTGGAGGGGCATGTTAGGCTTTGAGGCTCAACTATGAAATGTACAGATGTGCACAAAAGGAAACCAGGAATCTTGGGCATAATTGTCTGCAGCTGAAGGCTGGAACAGCAGACAGTGTTCAAGGTCAGACATGTGCTTGATTGCACGTAAGCCTGGGTAACATCAAAAGTCTTCCTGAGTGAAGGGACAACATTGTTGGTGGCACAAGGAAAAAGAGTCACCAGAAGAGGAGGGGTTTGTGACCGCATGGCACAAATCTATAAATAGCCTGCACACCACAGTGTGGGTTGTTGGGTAGTCGGAGTGGATAGATGGTTGGAGAGTTTTGTTGGACGGGCGTGTATATACTTGTAAATATAGCAACTTTAAGAATAAACACCTCTGAGGAGAGAGATTTGGCTCCAGTCTGTTTCATCAGCAGTGGGCAGGAGGAATTCCTGATAAAGCCGAACAGCTCCAAGGTCGCCGGTAGTTCCAAAGGCATCGGAGATTGCTTTACCTGTGCATCTGCTTGTTTACACCAACACCCCCAGTGATGCTCCACCACCTGTTGTCACCCAGTATGGAGGTGGGGCTACTGGGGATATGGCCAAAAGGCTGAACACACTCCTTTTTCTTGTTTGCAGTGGCGGCAGCCTTCTCAAGCAGAAACCACTGCCGCCCAGGGAATCAGCAGTCGTCATGCTCGGCCTTCTCTCTCTTCGTGGCAGCAGCACCCTCCTCATGTTGAAATCACTGCTGCTGTGGGGAATCAGAGCTGGGAATTCTTGGCCTTCTCCCTTCTCTTGGCAGCAGTGGCCTCCTTGTGAGCAAACTGCTACCGCCATGGAGAATTGGGCCTGTTGTGCTCTCCGTTTCCCTCGAATGGAAGGATGTCCCGATCAGCTGTCACCCTTCTTTTGGAGTGTCACCTGGTGTGGGCCACACCACTGCACCCCTTACTGACACCACAGCATACCCCAGGGGCAGTCCAGAGTATCTTGGCTCCACAGCTGCCCCATTCTCCCCCTGTTACTTGTCTCTCCATTTCTGCACCATGATGGCTATCTCCACAGAGCCAGCTAGATCATCTGCCACCACTGCAAGTCACTCACTTCTTAGGTCAGAATGAGGTCCCCAGTGATGAGCACAAGCAACCCATAGTTTCAGAGGATGGCCTGAGCAGCTCAGCAGGACCCCCATGCAGTTGCCATTGTGTGGGAATGGACGGAAACAGGTTTGATTTTTTTTTCCAGCCTGTTTGGGTGGGTACACCCTGGTGTGGTGCAAAATGTACATGACATTGTCAGGACTGCTCAAACCAGAACCATTTTTGGGCTATACAGCTTCTGAACAGGACAACATCAGAATGGGGTGAGAGGGGGAAGTCTTGAAAAGTGTTCCTTTATGTAAGAACAAAAATATTTTCAAACCAAATATGAAAAATAATTTTTAAAACCAGTACCAATCAGACATGTTAGATCTATTTGATTTATTCCATGTATCCAACTGCCTCACAATTCTGGAATTTATGAGGGTCCACTGATCTAATACACAAGTTTCTTCTGTTTTTGTGAATGTAATTGTTCCTCATTCAGGCTTCCCTGTATTTCTTTCCATTTTGTTGTCTTCTTTAGTAGCACCCATTTAAAATTCTCATTGTTTCCTATACTGCATTTCTATTTGTTGATATAATCTAAGCTGGTTTCAGAGAAATTCTCAACCTCCTCAAAAACCTTAGCCTCGTTAATTTCTCCTGAAACTACTAACATTTTCAGTTGTTTTTTTTTGTTTTTTTTTTTTTTACATCAGTAGTTACAAACACTTTACTTTTTTTTGGACGTGTTTGCCCTAGCTCTTACCAGCGGTGTTCCCTGTCTATGCAAAAAGCTTGGCCCTGACTAGATAAGGTAAATGGAACTTCCTCTTTTGTCACACTAGTGGTTTTACTGTATGTGTTGATTAGCACAGAGTCTTATAAGAAAAATACAAGCTGCATTCAGTTTTTTTACAAAAACAAAAATAATAAACTATATATAGTACAGTTGGCCCTCAGTATCTGTGGATGCCAAAATCCATGGATGCTCAATGGTGGCATGGTCATGTGGCTACACCACCACTGGGGACAATGGGACTTGGCTGCCCTGGCCATCCAAAGCCTGCTTCACTGCTCTCACTGTGGCAAGTGGCAGGGGGCTACCTCCTTTTCCTCCTCCTCCAGCTCTCTCGCTGCCGCTTATCCCTGCACCACCTCTTCCTCTACCTCCTCCCTCCTCTTCCTCTTCTTCCCCCTCCTTCTCCCCCCCACTGACACTGCATCTTCCTCTTCCTCCTCCCTCTTCCTCTTCCTCCCGCCACTGCCACTGCCAGCTGCTCCTTCATTTGCCTCCTCCTCCCTCCTCCTCTGCCTCTTGCTGCCACTGCAACCTCTTCCTCCCCCTTCTCTTCTTTCTCCTTTTCTTCCTCCTCTGTTGCCCCCCATGTGGGCTTGACATCCACAGATGGTAGGATCCATGTCTGCGGATACTGAGGAATTACTGTAATATATATATTCTCACCCTCCTGGAAAAGGAGTATTATGCAGGGCAGGGTCACACACATCATGTATATATAGTAATTAAATATATATATAGTTTATTACAAATATATAGTTTATTACAGGCCCATCTTAATATTGATTTTATCCTGGACAAAAGTTTTCTTGAAACCCCCACCCCCACCCCAGCATGTAACTTCACTATTGTAACTTCACTATTGTAGACTCACTTGTAGACAGGATGGTTAATGCTAATCTGTCAGAGGTGCAAAGAGCAGCAGCCTGGCAGAGGCTTTCTCAGCAGTGCAGTGACTCGGCCTGCCTCAGCATCTCAGGGCAGGATCACACACATTAAATATTATTTACGCCATTCTGACTCTGCCAGAGCACCCTCCTTGGCTTGTGACTCCAGTCCCACACGAGATGTCTTCACACAGACCATGGTCATGCTACACCAGCAGCACTGTCAACTAAGGATTGGGATGGAGGCAGAGCACTCAAAGCAGTGATCTGCTCCCTTTGAAGAAACAAGCCTGAGCAGGGTGCAAGGAAACGTCTTCCCACATGGCTTCTGTTTCCTCACATGGAGTGGGAACAACAGTCAGTTCTGGTAAAGTCATCTTTAACAAGGAACAAAATGGGCAACTGCTTTTGGGTCCCCTCAACCGACTGGGCCTGGGGCAACTCAACTGCCGCTTTTGCCCCATGTTAAATATGGCCCTGGTTTATTAAATGGAACAAAATTGACATTTAGATCCTTCCCCCCCCCCCCCCATTAAAGCAACAGTCAGGAAATATGGGAAAAAATGGTACCACCCTGTTTAAAATGTACATATGGTCAGCCTAGTTATAATAAAATTTGATAATATAATTATTATAATATTTAATAATATAATATTATCAGGTTCTATTTTGTGACAGGCATCCTATAGCCAGATTCTTCTATAGTTTTCTATTTTTTATATGCTATGAACTTTTTTTAAAAAAAGAAACACTGTGACTGTTGCTTCCATATAAAATGTATAAATTCACTGTCCCCATCAACCCCCCCCCCCATTTTTTTAATGAATTCTAATTTAATTTTTAAAATTACTATTTTAGATTATTTTTTTAAATGCTGTATCACATTGGGTTTTTGTATTTATTTATTTATTTATTTATTTACTGTTCCCCACTTGCTGTTACCCACCTCTATCCAACACAGGGAGAGGTGGGATACAAAAAAAATAAAATAATAATAATAATAATAATAATTATTATTATTATTATCATTATTAGAAATTTGTCTATATCACATTGAGCAATAGCAATAGCATGTACATTTCTATAATGCTTATCAGTGAACTCAGCACTCTCTAAGTAGTTTCAGTATGTGAGTCAATTGCCTGAAGCAAGCTGGGTACACAAGAATGGAGGGCTGAGTAAACCTTGGAGACCTGCCTGGGATCAGACTCATAACCTTGTGGCTACAGTACCAGAATTTAACTGCTGCTCTACCAGGGCTCCTAAAATTTATGCCATTTTCACACTTCTTCATCTCTAAATCAGTTTTGTTCAACTTCCCTATCGTTTTGTACTTAAAAGGAAAAAGAAACTGAGACAGCTTTTAAAAGCTGCAGTAGAATCTATTTTTTAAAAAAAAAATGCAGAAAAATATTGCATGTATTTGTGTTTGCACTTTTCTCTAATATTAATATTTTGTGTGCATTTCCCCCAACGTACATTTTATGAACCATTCCTTAATAATACATTCTTTTATGCTATCTGTGAACTGAATATTTAATTACAAAATTCAAAGAAGTATACCATCTGAAGAAAAATCCCATTCCAAGCCACATAGAAGCAACAACAACAACAAAATGAAGAATAAGAGAACTATTCCACAGGATTAGGATTTTCAAAGAGAAATTCAAACCAAGGGTGGGGTGCTCTATGATGATAATAAGAACATAATACATAACCATGATGAAATGGGAAAAAATAATCCCTATGTAAACAATGTACAGAAGAGCTATTCGAAAAATGTGAAAAGATAAATGACATATGGGAAGAAGATACTTACAAAGATGAACCTCAAATCTTGGAAAGTGAAATGGAGGCCACACTCAAAAATAACTGGGAAAAGTAAATAATCAGAAACAGATGACATACCAATAGAACTGTTACAATCCACAGAGACAGAATCAAGTTCACCTCTAACGAAAATATTCCAACAGATATGGTAAATAAAGGGGTGGCCCAAAGATTAGAAACAATTAATACACACAAGAAAGGAGACACAAACAATTGCATCAACTATAGGACTATTTTACTAATTTCCCATGCAAGCAAAGTCATGCTCAAAATTCTACAGCAACAACTTCAAATATACGGAGCGAGAAATCCCAGAGATGCAAGCTGGATTCAGGAAAGGAAGATCCACGACAGATCATATTGCAAACGTGTAATGGATAATGACTACATCAGAGAATTCAAAAAGAAAATTTGATTACAGCAAAGCCTTTGATTGCATAGATCATGAAAAGTTATGGAATGCTCTCAAAGGAGTTCATCATACGACGGAATTTGGGGGTATAATGCAATGGCAATCCAAATGCAATCATGGGGTTTCACGTTATTGCGTATGAGTGTATCTCACACAATTTCAGGCAATGGGGGGTCATTTTCGGGAAATGGGAAGTCATTCTGAACACATTCTGAAAGCAATTAGATTTCATGTACATTCGCTAAACTACTGAATTTACATGAATTCGAATTGGCTCAATTCGAAATGGGGAGAAATTCCTCCCATGTGATAAACTTCAAAGAAATGGGAGTGCCATTACATTTGATTGTCCTCATGCACAATCTGTACTCAGGATGAGCCTACCATCAGAAATGAATACAGAGAAACAGAATGGTTCCCAACTGGCAAAGGAGTCAGGCAAGATACTATCATTCTATCTATTCAACCTGTATGCAGAAAATATCATATGCAGTGCAGATTTAGGAGATTATCACATGCACAATGACCACCAGGATAGATGGGGGTTGTAACCATAATAGAGGGATCTTATTGGACATACTCATGGCTAAGCAGTAGGCAGCCTGTATCAAATCCTGGGCTTCTTCCACAGCTTTTCAAAAATGGAAAAATCCCATTCTTGAAAAGTTGTGGGAGAAGCCCAGATTTGATATAAACTGCCTACTGCCCAGCCACGCAGCTGTCTGATAAAATCTGTCTGTTATGGTTACAACCCACGTCTATGCCAGTGGGAATTGGTGGTGCAATAATCTCCTTTGACTAAGAGGAAGGAGGAGTGAAGAATGGAGGAAGCCACTTTAACAACCTAACATATGTAGATGACACAATGCTGTCCCTGGAAACCAGGATGAATAAATTGAGGCTGACATATTTTGGCCACATCATGAGAAGGCATGGATCATTAGAAAATATTATAATTCTTGGGAAAGTATAGGGCAGTAGAAGGCCTGCATGATAGGTGGACTCAGTTAGAAAGTCTTGTGCCTGCAGGACCTGGGCAGATTAGTGGAGGACAGGGTGTCTTGGAGATGTCTCAGCCACAGCGTTGTTATGAATTAAGGTCAACTCCAGGACAACTAACAACAAAAGTTTTGAAATGAGAAATCTCCCCTCCCCACACACAGCAGATATACATAGCCTATTCACAGCCTGTTTTCCTTCCTCTTGTAATGTTTGAAAAGAGGCCTCTCCTTGAACCATATTGTTTTGTGCTGCATTATTTTACAAAATAAAACAATGCAACTGTTTGGATGCTTAATATGAAGCTGACAGAATACAACCCATTAACATTCCCTATGTATAACAGGAGGACATGACATTGCCAGTTTGTTCCTTTTAAATCAGTAGATGTTCATTAGTGATACAGCTTAATTATAGCTTTGGAAAGTGGAACCTCAGTTAGAAGATGGTAAATAATCACTGACATTTTTTTAAAAAGTGGAAAGACACAGTGATCTGCTTACAAGAGGGAGGGAGGCTCTACCTGGCTATATAGCATTGACAGTGTGATGCTCCCCCCCCCACGCATTGCCATAGTTCAATCTTTAAGGATTCTTCTTCCCAACCTAAGTACATACAGTCGGCCCACCCCAACCATTTGAGCATCTACATTCAGCCCATAGAGGTGCATGCACACAGCCACAACACCACAGCTACACACACAGCGTGCCACTATTAAAATCAATTTGAGGTCCCAAGGTTTTTGGCATCCACAGTGGGGTCCAGAACAGAACTCTTGCATATATGAAGGGCCAACTGTACTTCTTAAGCAATGATGTAGTACTAGAGTGTGCAAAGTGCAGCCCTGGACCAATAATAGCTCCTCCCTGAGGCAGTTTCTGTAACCTCAATTAAAATCATTGGCTCTCTAAACTCCAGGAGTATCAATTACTCCAGGAGTATCAATTCACCTTTTAAATGGGTTGTAGTCTCCCATTCATACTCAATATTTAATGGTAGAAACAATACAAACTTTTTTTTCCAAATCAAGAAGCAGACTTTTGGCCACTTTCTGGCATTTGGCCATGTGACTACCCACCCCCTGATCTAGAAAAGCATGACCACAGCAATCTTGAAGCAACATGTTCCCTGCCTGGTTTAGAGATTGGCATAGCTGTAATTTATTTATTTATTTTTAAATTAAACTCTGAATGCCCTTGATGGGTGAGGTCTGATGATATTCAGTCTTGTGCAAGGATTACATTGCTGGACTAGAATCAGACAGCTGGGTTCATCTGCCATTTAGCCATGCTGTAAACTAAGCCATGCTTAGTATAATAATAATAATAATAATAATAATAATAATAATATATAACCCTCCCCTCTGAACAAGCAACGTGGCAGGGTACAACAAGTAAAAGACAAATACAATTAAAAGTAATGACCCAATCCCTACCTCCCACCCCTCAAAATGAAATTAAACTAGCACGGAGTTAAAACAATATCAATACAACAATATATTATACTAAAATCATCATTCTTGGGCAGTCTGAGGATGACATCTGATATATGGCTGGGAAAGCTAGGTATCATTGGAGACTGGGAGGATTAACCACTATCCGGAAAGGCCTGCTGGAAGAGGTGTGTCTTTGCGGCTTTTAAAAAGCCATCCAGAGTCGTAATATGACACATCTAATCTGGCAGGTAGTTCCACAGACTGGGAGTGATAGCTGAAAATGCCCTCTGTGACAGCCTGGTCTTCATGGGCTGTAGCAGGTTCCTCCCAGAGGACCAGAGCGTGCGAGGAGGCTCATATGGGGAGAGGCAGTCCCTAAGATAGGATGGACCCAAGCCATGTAGGGCTTTAAAGGTTAAAACCAACACCTTGTACTGTGCCCAGAAACCAATCGGCAGCCAGTGGAGAGATTTAAGCACAGGTGTTATACGCTCTCTCCTGGAAGCTCTGGAAATGAGCCTGGCTGCCATGTTTTGGACCATTTGAAGTTTCCCGGTTTAAACACAAGGGTAGCCCCATGTAGAGCACGTTGCAGTAATCCAAGCGTGAGGTTACCAGAGTATGTACCACAGTTTCCAGGTGCCTCGTGTCCAGGAAAGGGCACAGCTGGCACATAAGCCGAAGCTTAAGCCGAGGTTTAAGCCTTCTTTGTCTTGGTCCAGCCCTATCTTGTAGAGCTTTAGTGGTGGTAAAATGAGTGGTGGTGAGAACTATCTACATTACTCAAATTTCAAGGAAGGACAGAAAAAAGGAAGCAAGCAAGGAAGGAAAATTAATATAATGCATATCAAACAGATGGAGCGTATGGCTGAAAGATATGCATCAAGAAAGTTTCACAGCACCAATGTGCAAATTAATTAGAGTACAAAATGACCATGAGGATCAAAACGAGGTCCTTCTGCTTTTCTGTCATCTCTCTTCCTTTTGTGCTTAGTCCAAGATTCATGAGCATACTGGGGCTGCTGCCTTTTCCCACAGCCAATAACGGAAAACCCTGCTGAGCATGTTTTCCATCTCTCCTAGATCTTGCCCTTTATCTACATCTCTTGATCTTCCCCTGGAAGAGCAAAATGGTCTGTTTTTCTTACACGTACAAAGTAGACTTAGAAAGTTCTGATATAATTGAGCCACAGATTTGAATCAATTACTGTTAATTCCAACATCAACATTGCAAAGAACCAAAGGAAAATACACTTTTCTAATAATTCTTTTAAATGTAATTAGCTCTACCTGCAGAGGCAAATATTGAAGCTTAATGAAATTTCTAACATATTCCTTCGGGCTGCAGAGAATTCAAAAGGGAGTGGAGAAAGCTATGGAATAATGGATATTACTTTTGAGAAATAGTCTTACAAGATATTTCTTGCTCTGAAGATCACCAATAACCTCAAGATACTACCAATATTTACAAGAAAGTTCAAAAAGAAGCCATTTATTTTGTTTATAAAGATCAGTTATTCCTCTCTTTGTTCCCTCTCCCATCCATGTCTTATACAGCAGGCGAGAGAAGTCTCTAGTCCCTTATATTCAAATGATTTTGTGTGTGTGTGTGCCAAAAATATTTATTCATATCTGGGTGCTTGTGATTTTCAGATTCTCTCACAGGCAGAAAGTGGAAAGAGAAAGATAAATGGCTTTTCTTTCATTACCCCCAGTGTTATTGTTATGATATATTGTGTGATGTTGCCTCATTATCTGTCAGTACACAAATCCAAGGAATGCATAATATGTGAACCCAAAGTAAAACAGAGGGAAAACATTCTCAAGATGTTTTTTCAGCCTCTTTGAGATTTAGATGAGGGGAGAAATGGCTTATATTTTTAGAATTATAAACAGGTTCAGTAGAATCCCTTTTTAAGGCAAGTTTCTCCCCAGCCATGCTGGGTCCCTTCTCCTGACATTAGTACAATCTGACCAGATGGGGATCTTTCCTGCCTCTGATAGATAAACACTCTTGATAGAAGGCTACCACAGCAAAGCACCCAAATCAGGCATTGTGAGACATAAATTCTTTCCAGGCATTCGAATCCTACCCCATTTTTACAATCATATGAGAGAGGATGCTGCTAAAAGCTTTACCTCAGGTCCCTCTGTCACTGTCTCTAGTCTCAGATCCCTGTCACCTTCCTGCAATACTCATATAGGCTTTCAGGGGAAATTGGCATGCTAAGTTAGGGAAACCACCCAAGCAGAGGAGGTTTGTTGCTACATATCTTTGTCCAGAACAAGTCTAATAATAAGAGTCAGTGGCAGCTGCTTATCTTTCTTGCCTGGACCCACACCCCAGCTCTCGTAATCTGTGGAAAGTTGGAACTCTGTGTGCCACAAGTTGTGTTCTGGTTCCTTAAAACAGTTTGTTGCCTTTAAGTGTGGTGGAAAGTACTATTGCATCCACAATATTGATGTAAGAGACAATAGACAGTCCAGTCAGCTTTGGTATGTGGAACAGGGGGAAGGCGCTGTCCCCCCCCCCCCTTTCAGGAAGCAAAATGACTTTGGTTGATCCTGTGTTTGTCTTCCAACTTCTAGACTGAACTGAGGTTGCTGATAGAAATGGTATGGCAAATACCCTCATCATTACACTCACGTTCTTAGCTCTAATTGTGGTGGGAAATAGAATGACCCAGTAAAGCTCTAGTAAATAAAAGGTTTGCAGGGAAAAAGGGAAAAATCAGCATTAGGAAGAACTTATATTTGGGGGCTGCACCTCCCAGAAAACTCAAGGACTTTTGGGAATTGTAATCCAAACAAGTCTCTCTATTCTCCCTCTCCCCAGATTCTTAGAGAAATGATGTTAAGTTACTGTATTCTGTCTATATTCCTTCTCAGCAGTGGCATCAGAGAAGGAAGAATGCATAATGATTCTGATCTCTACTAATAATATTTAATCTCACCTGTATCTTCTTGTTGTGTGTCTTCAAGTCATTTCTGACTTATGCTGTGCCTAAAGTGAACCTATCACACGGTTTTCTGGGGCTGAGAGTGTGTGACTCATCCAAAGTCACTCAATGACCTTGGAGGGGAGGGAAATCAAACCCAGATCTCCAGAGTCACAGTCCAATGCTCAAACCCCTACACTACACTGGTTCTCTATATCTCCCATGCTAATATGTGAATCAGAATTTAGTCATCCACAAGTTTTTCACTTCTGAAATGATTCAGCAATGATCTTGGCTCATAAAAATATCAAAATATTTATTTAAATGCACACGGTAGGAGAAATTGCACTAGGAAATATATTTAGAGAGGGGGGGAGGGATGGAGAGAGAGAGAGAAAGACAGACAGAGAGAGAAATACATGCAATAAAAGGTATTTTGAGGGGGGAGGGAACTTGGTTAAAATGTTTATTTAAATGCAAATATTTTTGCTGCCCCCCCATGCAAATTAATGTGGAAATGGGATAGTGGATTTGTGTGAATACATGTCAAAGTGATATGGACCAGAAATAGACTAATCATCCCTTTCCAACAAGGTAGGAGAAAGAGGAAATTCCCCTCTAGCCCAGTTTATCTAGACAAAAATTAGCTGAAGCATCATTGCAGAGTTCATAATTTCTCCCTGGAGAATTCAGCATTAGTATGGGATCATTCTACACACACAGTAACAACACAAAGCTATTTGAAAAACAGATCCATCAATGCAGATGTGCCACATTATATCCACAGTGAAAGCTACAGCACACATAAAGGCTCATCTATGGTGTTTGTATAATCTAATATTTGTTTTGATTAGCAGTGAGTTGAATTTTTATGAATTTAACTCTTCTTGTTGACATTTGCATGCTCCCTTTTGCAGAACATCTATGAAATTGGCACAATAGATCAAAGTGTTCCTTTGATTTTTGTCCAAGTGCTGGACACAATTCAGAGATCAGAAAAACTGTCTAATGCCTATGGGACTGGACCCTGATAAGATGTACAGAGGAATTAGTGTGGTCAGACAGTTTCTGGCACAGGGCAGCCATCAGATATCCTTCTGGGATCATCTCTGAGTTGGGAGTTCAGAATACACTGCTGTATTCAGGGTCATTTCCATAAAATGGTTCTAGGTAATTTTTGCATAGAGCCATGGTCGTGAACACTATTTCTCTTCCCACATCTCAATCAAGTGAGGCAATGGAGGTCATGAATCAATGTCTTTAGTTGGTGATGCTCAAATATTTTTTGCAGCAGGGGGCAGGGCTGCAGTGTTTATGTAACCTTTTGTGTTATGTGTCAAAATGACTTTGACAGCTCTGGGTACTATGTACTGTACCTTGGGAAAGCACCACTTGTTACTCTATGTCAGGCAGAAAAAATGTCTTGGCACAACCAGCCTTGACTCTCCTTAAAACAACCAGCATAGTGAATAAGTAAGAGTGTTGGATTATGACTCTGGAGACTAGGGTTCAAATCCGCAGTGAGCCATGGAAACCTACTAGGGGACCATGGTTAAGTCACACTCTCTCAGTCACAGGGGAAGGCAAAAGCAACCCCCCTCCAAACAAATCATGGCAAGAAACTCCTGTGATAGATTTGCCTTATGGTTGCTATAAGCAGGAAACAACTGAAAGGTATGCAGCAACAAATAGTTCCAAGTTTCTCTTAGATCAAGCCAAGTAAATTTAATGGCATGGCTTGCCTCGCATTTCACCACCTGAAGCTCAAATATTAAATGGATTTTGGATTCACGTGTATGTGGACGTGTGTGTGCATGTGTGTAGTACACCCTGAATCACTGTTTTTGCACAGAAAACCTTGATGCATCAGGATACAGACAACATGCAGAGTGGGGATTTGAACCTTGGTCTACAGAGACAGAGTCCAAATACTATACTATGCTCACTTCTTTTCTAACCATTACAAATTTACATAATTGGCTAGTTTTCTGTTGATCAACTGTTTTAGAGGTGGAAGGAGTGAAGCCCTTTTTTCATCTATTGATCTGCTTACAGTGTATCGTTATAGTTACTAACACAAAAAGTAGCTGAGGTGATCAGTAAGTAAAAGTATTTGGACAGTAGGCAGTTCAGTTCTCTTTGCTTCAATATTAATAAAATCCGTTCAGTTTGCAGTGTATCTTGCCTCTATTGTGGATGAAGCTGTTTGCCAGCAGAATGCTTAAATGGAGGCATTCTTTCAGTGCTGCTATGATCCCCCTCCCCCAAAAAAACTGCAATTGTGAAAGTTGATTCCCCCAGCCTCTGACAGTTTTTTTCATGAGATTCCCCCCCCCCCATTTCCAATCTTAAACTTTGAGCTAATTCAATTTATCTTGTCCATTTTACTCAAACAACTGAAACAGATCTATGGTAAATTAATGTGATATAGATAATTTGGAATGCAGGGCAAGAATTCAATGCACACCAGCACTACTGTATTACCTAAGGATATAAGATTTTAATTTAAAAAGTTAAAGGTCCATAAATCACATTCTATCTACACTTGTCAGTGTTTCTGACAACCTATTTTAACATCTGGGATTATTTCCTCCTTTATCAGATGAGAAAGATTTCAGTTTAACTCCATTTACCCTGCAAGTTGGATGGCTGGGAGAGTCGGGTGTATGAAACCTGGTCCATTATTTCTGTAGATTGCTCTGCTTTTCAGTCTTTTATTCTTGAATAATCATTAAAAGTGGATGGAGGGCCTTGGATATTCTTGCTTCTAGGGAATGTAGATAGAAATTATGTCCACACTGACAGGGAGCCAGTTATCTTAAGTAATGTCTTCCTCTCTGACAAACCTGTAGGCCACTATAATCTTCAGAGGAGGTCCAGTTCTCCATCCTATGGACTGCATGTTTTTGCTTAGTGACAACACAGAGATGAGCTGTCTTTGTTGGCAGTCACCTTATGGTGTAATTTCATTGATAGAAAGAAATTTCATTGGACTTGACAAATGTAGCATTTTTGCACCTCCCAAAATCTACAAGAAAAAGTTTCATGGAATAATGTTTACACAAAACAGGATGCATATTTAGAAATGATATGCCTAAAATGTAGTTAATTGGTGGTGGTGCTGGGGACATAAGCAGGTTATCTCGTTGCCTTAGGTATTTTGTTGCCTTCCTTGATCTTTCAAGGGGAAAAGTTACGTAAATTAGGCAAATTGTACAAATAGATGTGCAAATTGTGCAAAACTCATTAAAATAGTACAACAGTCAGGCTGAGCAGAAGACATGAAAAGCCTTATTGCATGAGAAAATCAAGTGTAATAGCCACAAGACTATTCTTGTAGTCCCCAGGAGCCCATCATCCTCCCATTTTGGGATGATTGTTGGTGGGGTTCATCATGCCCTCAACTATGTTAGGTTGAAGTGAGTACTTCTCTCAAAACCAAAAGAGACTTCCAGTCCACTCCCTAGTTTGGAAAATAAGCTCTCCTAGGCAAAACAAAACAAAACAAAACACCCATAGTTTGCCTGATTTGACTTACATATAGGTGGCTCATATATGCTAACAACGGTAGCACGTGAAAGATATACATCTCTTGGGAAGGTTTGTGAGCACCTTTTCATCTCATGATAATTATGGTCCTGTCTGAACACACAAGGGGGTTGCTATCCCCACCACCTGTGCCATCGCTTTTTTTCTATTGAAAAGTGGAATGTTTGAAAAGGACCTTCCTGTAAATACAAAGACACTCCACAAGGGACATAATCCTAGAAAATCAGTGTTGAGAATTATATTGTGAGTCTCTAGATGCATCCAGGATTTCTTGCTTCAAGCTTACTACCTTTCATGCCATGAATAGGGAGTATTTAGTTCTTAAAAAGTCAATATACCAGAATAAAAATAAAATACAGTAGAGTAGAGATTATCCAACATTCCAGATTATCCAACGTTGCAGCTGCTGTGATTTTTTAAAAAATTTTCTGTGATTTCTTTAAATTTTCTGTAATTTCTTTTTATTTTCAGAGGATTGAACTGTTTATACTGTGCATCACAATGTTGATCAGTGATTTCTTTACATCTACTTTTACTGTTACTGCAATAAAAACTTCAATACATTTGCAGTTCATAGTGATTTCAAGGCTTTTCTTGTACGTTCTGGATTATCCAACATTTTTGGTTATCCAACTATCATTCGGTCCAGTTTATGTCAGATAATCAAGACTAACACTTCTGTTTTGATTTTCTGTTCTGCATTTCAGGGCAAATAGTTGTGGAAACAACTTCTCTGATTAAATAAAACAGAATAGTTAATAGAATATGAATGGAAAACGGAACATAACATGAAAAATTGGTTTAGATTTGTTGCTTTTTATTTAGTGAATGTGAATCACCTTGGTGTTCATCAAACAACGGAAGCATAATCTAATGGCAATCTGAATGCAATCATGGGGTGTCACGTTATTGCATATTAAAGCATCTCACACAATTTCGGGCAATGGGCAGCCATTTTTGGGTAATGAGAAGTCATTCTGAATGCATTCTGAACACAATTGGAATTCACGTAAATTCGCTAAACTAGTGAATTCACATGAATTCGAATTGGCTCCAATTGGCTCCATTCGCAATAAAGAGAAATTCCTCTTGTCTGATAAACTCCCTTGCCTTTCATACAAAGAACAGAACTCAGAAGTAGGAAGAATGAAGATAGGAAGGAAGGAAGATCAACAATCTAAGATTTGCAATTGACACCATACTACTAGCAGAAAACAGCATGGACAATTACTGACGAAGGTCAAAAAATAAAGTGCAAAGATAGTTTTGTTGCCAAAGATAAAGAAAAGTGATGATCACAGAGGTTCTACATAAGTTCATCTGAGAAAATGAGGAAATCAAAATAGTTAAAGATTTCCCATATCTTGGATCAGAATGAAGACTGCAGACAAGAAATAAGGAATGGGAAGGGCAGCCATGAAAGAACTAGACAAGATCCTAAAGTGTAAAGATAAAGCACTAAAATCAAAATTGTCCAAGCCATTGTATTTCCCATTATCATGTACATTTGTGAGAACTAGAAAGTGAAGAAAGACATTATTTTGGAGAAGAATGCTGAAGATATTGTGAACAGTCAGAAAGACAAACAAATAGGTCCTGGACCAGATAAACCTGAACTCTCCCTGGAAGCAAAGATGACAAGGCTGAGGTTATTGTATTTTGGCCACATCAGGAAAAATCATGACTCACTAGAAAAGATTATAGTATTACAATATGTTGGAGTCAACAGAAAGAGAGAAAAACCACACTCCAGATGGATAACCTCAATCAGGCCTGAATTTGCAGGACCTAAGCAGAGTAGTGGAGGACAAGGTGTCTTGGAGATGTCTCGTCCATACAGTTGCTGTGAGTTGGGGCTGACTCTAGGGCAATTAACAACAACACTATTTTGGTGCTTAAAAAATAGTAAATAGGATGATGGTACAGGGAACAAATTTCATGAATAAAACCACAATTAATTAGGACTAATTTGTGGAATAAAACTTTTAAAAATACACCCTGAAACTCAATCCCTCTTCCACATTAGGTTTCTTGGATGTTTCTGGTCCCTTCTGCTTCCCCACAACAGAGAGAGAGAGAGAGAGAGAGAGAGAGAGAGAGAGAGAGAGATGTCAAGAAAACTCAGGTAAATTTACATTTATGACAGCTAGTGGTATATTTCAATCATATGGTTCTGTTGTGGCAGGATGTGTAATCTCACCAACAATTATTTATGCTCCAAATCAAAATGCTATGCCCATTAAGCATAAAGGACATATTTTCCAAATATGTAGCCTTGTATTTAGAGTGTTAGGACAAGACACTGTAGGTTGAAAGTTACTTTTCACTGATACCTATCATCATTATTCTGCAATCTGAATATGGAATCCTAGAAATCCATATGGATAATTGGTATAATTTTTGTTTTTATTATCCACTATTAGTCTGGAAAACCTTACCACACTCTCGCGGTTTTCCTCATAAAAGACATGTGGTCAATGGCAGGCATGTGTGATCTCATAACAAAAATAAACCTAAGCTCTAATAATGATTCTTAATTTGGAACAACTTCCTGAAAATGTGCTGTAAAAAGTATAAGGAAATTACAGTGTTTCTTTGGGATATGGTAACTGCTTTTGGACTATTACAAATCTAGGCAACTCTTAGAATAAGTCATTTAGTTTCAAAATGTGCCCACTTAAGCACTTCTAGGTTTCCACAAATTATTGTAGTATAATAGGTAACACTGGAACATTGGGAACAGTTCAGGAACTCTGTCTTAACAAATCTGCTAGGACAAATCATAAGAAAATCTCTTGCATTTTGTAGCAGTATTTAATCTACCAAATTCAATTAATGCAGTCTGGTTTTTTGTGCCATTTTTCTTCTTTTTATTTTACAAGTCAATAAATGCTAACTTAAGATTTATTACCTAGAAAAAATGCAATTAATTTGGCATCTTATTTTTTACATAATATTGTAGTTGTCTGTGTTTGTAAGGATAGTGGGAGAGGAGTATTAAAATGGTAATATGAACAATTGTCGGTGTGATGTTATTTTTAGTCATGCAGACTAATCTAAACTAGAACTCTTCAGATGAGAAAAGAGAAGAGATGATCATAAATGGAATAAAGCAGTGGGTGAAAGAACCCCATTATTTGTTGTTAATTCCTGAATTGAATAATAAAAGCAAGAAGTAGTCAAATTAATAAAAAAGATGCTTCCTCTCTTCCTATTCCCATAGGATACAAGCTCAGTCACTCTGGTTGACTGAAGGTGCATCTACACTGTATAAATAATGCAGTTTGACACCATTTTAATTGCCACAGATCCTTCCTATAGAATCCTGGGATTTGTAGTTTTATGAGGCACCAGCACTCCTGAAGAGAAGGCTAAAGACCTTGTGAAACTACAAATCCCAGAATTCTGTAGGTGGTGGGGGAGCTGATGCAGGTTCCTCCTGCACCAAAACCCCTACTGGAGCCTACGGCAGCCTGCTGTAAGGTGTTTAACACCCACTTTGCAGATAAAAATCTCTTGGATCAGAGCCAACTTGGGTGCCAATATTTGTTCAGTGTCCATAAGTGAGGTGTCCAGCCACTCTGTTGCTGTCAGTTTACTGCATGAGTTTCAATTGGTGAATACTGATGACGTGGACAAGCTCTTTGGTGATACTAGGAAGACAACATGCTGCCTCGATCCATGTCCATCATGGCTGGTCGTCCAGGGAGGGGATGCACTGAGAACATTCCTTCGGGATGTGATCAATGCATCCCTTAGGTATGGTATTGTTCCATCTTGTCTGAAGGAGGCGGCTGTGAAGCCCCTCCTGAAGAAACCTTCCCTCGACCCCCTGGACAGGAAAAACTACAGACCAGTCTCCTTGCTGCCTTTTTTAAGCAAGGTGATCGAGAGAGCTGTCGCCTCCCAACTCCAAGCTGTCTTGGATGAAACTGATTATCTCAATCCATTTCAAACCAGCTTCAGGGCAGGATATGGAGACAGCCATGGTTGCTCTGACGGACGACCTCCGCTTGAGCATCGACAGGGGTAGTGTGACCCTTCTCATGCTCTTGGATCTATCAGCGGCCTTTGACACCATAGATCATTCCATCCTTTTGAATCGGCTGAGACAGCTGGGGATCGGTGGCACCGCGCTCCGGTGGTTCTGGTCCTTTCTTTCCGGCAGATCCCAAAGGGTGAGGCTCGGGGACAGTTGCTCCTCCAAAATCGAGCTTAATTGTGGCATCCCTCAGGGCGCCATCCTGTCCCCGATGCTATTTAATATTTATATGAAGCCGCTGGGTGAGATCATTCGGATGCATGGAGCTCAGTGTCATCAGTACGCTGATGACACTCAGATATATCTCTTCATGACCAGATCATCCGCTCAGACCTCAGATGGCGTCTATCCTCTCAATGACTATCTTGTGGTGGTAATCGATTAGATGAGGGAAAACAAATTGAAGCTCAATCCAGACAAAATGGAGGTACTCACAGTTACCGGCCTGAAACCGGGTCTGGGAATACAAACTCCAGTCCTCGATGGAGTCACACTGTCCGTGAAGGACTCTGTTCGCAGTCTGGGGGTACTTCTTGACCCGTCGCTCCACATGACTAGTCAGCTGAATGCAACAGTTAGGAGTGCCTGTTATCAACTTCAGCGGATACGCCAGGTGTGCCTTTTCCTGGATATGAGGGATCTGGAGACTGTGATGCACGTGCTGATAACCTCACGTTTGGACTACTGTAATGCACTTTGCATGGGGCTACCCTTGTGCTTAACCCGGAAACTACAACTGGTTCAGAACATGGCAGCCAGACTTATCACAGGAACATCTAGGAGAGATCATATGTCACCTATACTTAAGTCTCTCCACTAGCTGCTGATTAGTTTCCGGGCACAGTACAAGGTGTTGGTTTTAACCTTTAAAGCTCTTCATGTCTTGAGTCCATCCTTAGGGACCGCCTCTCCTCGTATGAACCTCCCAGCACACTTTGATCCTCTGTGAGGATCCTCTGGGAGGAATCTGCTACAGCTGATGAAGACCAGGCTGGTGCAGACCTCCCAGAGGGCCTTTTCAGTGGTCGCTCCTAAGCTGTGGAATGACTTGCTGGATGAGATGCGTCTTATTTCATCCATCAATGGCTTCAAAAAAGCTCTAAAGACGCATCTCTTCTGGCAGGCCTTCCCGTAAAATGCTCAACACTTCCCGGCTCCAAATCTTGGCCATAGAGCTTTTTAGCCTCTACCCATCCACAGCTCAAAGACTTTTTATGTTAATATTTTTATGCTGATACTTTGATATATGATGTTTTTAACTTGTTGTTTATTTAGTCCTTTTTTAAGAGGGGGGGGAAGGTGAGGATGGGATTGGATATTTTAATTGCTGTTTTGTTTTTAACTTTTGTGCTGTACCCCGCCCCAATTGCTCGTTCGGAGGGGTGGGCTAGAAATATATTATTATTATTATTATTATTATTATTATTATTATTACAGCACTTAAAGTAGTGTCAAACTGCATTATCTTTACAGTGCAGAGGCACCCTTAAAGGAAGATTTCACATATAAAGACAGACTTTCAGACAAGTAGATCAGAGGTGGAAATCCCATAGTCTTTAGGCTACATGTGGCTCCCAGTGCCAGTATGTGACTCTCCATGATCTACCTCATCACATTGTTACTGCCAAAAATGCTGCCACAGTTAGCTATCAAATTTCTGTGGAAAGCTGCAGGATCTATAACCAAAAAGACCCCATTTTGAGCTCTTTCTGCTGCTGCTCTCACCTACTACCACTCTGCCACCAATTCATCCTCATCTCCATCTTCTTCATGCCACCACTGCCTCATTTCTCTCTCTTGGGAAACAGAAAATTTTCCTTATTGCCATCATTAGTACCTAACATTCTCTGGGTAAGGCTGAATAGAAAAGACAAAAATGCCAGTGTTGCAGGCTCTTAAAACCTCCATGCAGGGAGGGTCTTCTTTTCTTCATCTTCCATTTTATTTTCAACTTACAAAAAAGCAGACAAGGAGGAGACAAGGAGTGGTGGTGTAATGGAAAAGGGTCGTAAGAGGATGTAGGAAGTCAGAAGTGGCATGGTAAGATCTTCACAGGATTGGCAAGTCCTGAAAATAGTCCTCTGACTGCCCTGGAGTATAGCAACTAGGAGTATGAAAGTTTCACAATCTCATACTCCTGAAACATTTTTTCCATTAACTTTTGTCTAAAAAAATTAAAAACGTATTACCTGTCTTAAAAAAAAAAAGGTCACCCTCAAATTTTTAAAAAATTGAATATATTATTTTTCCATTGAAACAACATAGTAACTTATTTTTTATCACATAACAAACTTGTACTGTTGTACTATAAACATTTAAACACTATACCTTTACAAAAACCAACTTTTTTTTCCATTTCTTTCTACTTAAGATGAGCCATAGTTGCAGTTTGTCCTTGTCTTTGCAAACTTCATACAGTTTTTGCATCACTTTAACAGCTCTTTCTGTGATTAGTTACTTCTTCATATTTCTATAACTGATGGCTTCTGTTTCCAGTGATTCATCAATGTTTGCAGAACTTTCTTGTAAGGTGTCAGTACTGCAGACAAGTTTTCAAAATCACTTTTTTAATTTATTCTTTATTGATTTTTTTTTTAAAAAAAACTTTACATAGCAAGTTGAAAGCATAATTATATCATATATGCTTTATAACTGAATTATTAAATGAAATCATATACAAAATCTTATGTAGAAAACTTCCTACTTGGTCGTAACTCTGTATCTCATTAAATTATATTTTTCCTCCTCTATAATATTGTGATCTTTAATCTATACCATCCAAATCTTAAACATTTCTATAGTATATTTACAACATATATAACAAATTTTTACTATATTTTTATGAATACCATAAAAAAGGAAAGAAAAATTTACATCGTCTTTCGGTTTTGTAACACCTCTTTCATTTCTTATATACATGAAAATTCTTTCCTCATTTCCTCATTTCCCATATAAGCCATTTTTCTCCACATTTAGTTTCCAAGTATTTAATGAATGGTGACCAATCTTTTTGAAAAATTTTCAAATCTTTTTTTGAATTAATTGCATCAGTTTATCCGATTGCATAATTTCAAATTTTTTTTTTCTAGCCAAATATTAATATCTGGAGATTGTTTTTCTTTCCATTTAGTAGCATATGTTATTCGTGCCATAGTTGTCAAATAGAAAAAATAATCTCCCATATGATTTTTCCAAAATTTCCAATGTGGAGTCGAAGGTTTCATGGCTGGCATCCATAGTTTTTTGTGGAGCTTTCAGGCTATGTGGCCATGTTCTAGAAGAGTTCAGAGAATCAAGATGCCAGTCACAGATGCTGGCGAAACGTCAGAAAGGAACTTTTCTAGAACATGGCCACATAGCCCAAAAGCTCCACAAAAAGCTCCAAAAAGCTCCACAAAAACTATACTTCTGAAGTAAAATCATTGTTGGTTCCATACTTGCATTCTTCAGACTCAGTTTCAGATCCACTAGCAGTAACTTCAAGATCATAAGATGTTGATGGTAGTGACAGATCTTGAGGTTTTCATTTTCCCTTGCTTTCCACTTGTAGAAGGTACATTTTTTTTGTCTTCACCATTCCCCTTCTATTTTTGTAATGTCAAAAACTTTATCTAGGGCATCATATTTTCCCCTCCTAACACATTCATCATAAATCTTTAGCACCTTATCAAGCTTTGATCGTATCATCTCATTCGACACATGTCCAAAATATAATTTGTTTTCCCATAATTTACTAATTTCCTTAGAAATTTCTGCTACTCACTCTTTTCTATCTTTAATTTCTGTTCCAAGAAATTGGTATCTCCCAATAATTTGTGTTTGCAGTGGTATTCAGCTTTTATTTTCTAGAGAAATTCTTCTAAAGGTACATTAGTTTTGAACAAGATTTTTGGTACAAGTATGTTTGTTCTTCTGTACTGTATTGTAACTCTTCATGTGCAACATTGCTTTACACTATTCAAGATTTATTTAAAAAAAACAGGTTTAAACATGTTCTAAACTGTTTAAAGCTCAAAATAGGATTTCTATAAATGTATAAATTGTAAAATTATGAATAACTGAATATAATTGTGAATATTGTATACTTGTACAGCCAGTTATACAATATAAACTACACTACATAATATACCACATACACACTAATATTGTAATACATTTTTTTTTATTTGGGGGTGATCTTTTTTAAAAACTATAGGGAAATAACACTTTTTTAAAAGCAAAAGTTCATTGATTTATGATACAGCAAACTTTTTTTTTTTAAAAAAAAAATCAGCTTTCATATGCCTAATGGCCACCTCTGCTGCAGCATGACAGTGAGTCATTTGTTGCTTACATCTCTATACCACATTTCCTCTAATGAACTCAAAATAGCATAGATGCTGCTCCTGCTTTCCATCACAACAACCATGTAAGCAACACTGTTTGAGAGGCAGAGCACATATCCAAGATCATCTGGTGAGTTTCATCACACTGTGTCAAATTAATCCTAGATATTCCAAGGCTCAATGAAACACTAACATCACATTACCTGTCCATTATGTACGCAAACAACTGCTGCATACACTAGTCTTCTGATAATCCATCTGCCATGGCCATGTTTCCAAATGCCTAGTTACATATTTTAAATACTGCTAGTGAGCTGCATAGTATAGGGACCAGTGTCTTGGATTTAGTCTTTCTTCCCTACTGACACTTGATTTGTGCAAGAGCATCCCACCAGATGCTCTTGTACAATTATCTGCCCTGTACTTGGTCCAGTACATTCTACATTGGACTAGAAAGTCAATGGCCTTGGATTGCAAATCAATAGGGGTCAACTACCAATGTCAGCTTCACTGTCAGTCCTTGCCCTACTCTCCCATACAATGGGCATAGCAGCTGCCTCCCACCCCATGACTGGTGGCTCATAAGAAGGCACAGTCAGCCAAGAATCCCCCCCCCCCCACACACACACACAAACCTGAAGAAGGTAAGAGGCAATGCCAGCAGCACCTCTGCACCCATCCTGGAAGGAGGATAAGGATGAGGATGAGAAACATATTGGCAGTAGAATCATAAGTAAGCCTGTAAACCACCAAGAAAACTGGTGAATATCAGTGGATATTGACTCAAAGCCTGAGTATTTTTATTAACTTTATTGATTGTAAACTTGTAAAACTTTATCAGGATATTTTTACTCTATCCAATGAACTATTTCTTTGTTAGCTGCTGCTGTTCTTAATCATTAATCTATGTACAGATTTGAATGTCTTCTAGAACCAAACAACTCTTTTGTGGGAGTGAAGTGTTTGCAAAATTGTCTGCACCACAGCCAGTCATTGCTCCCACAGCATGCTTCAAAAAAGAAAAAAAAAGGTCAAACTCCATGTTGCTGCCCATCTACCTCTCTCATGGTGGTAGATGAGGTCTGCTATACTCAGGTCAGTTGGATATAAATAGATGATTAAGTGTGTGTGTGTGTGTGTGTGTGTGTGTATACAGAATGAGAAATTTCAGATGGAATAATGCTGGATAAAATTTCTAAGGATTGTATCCACTGGACACAATTCAGAGAAACATTTGAATAAATGGGACTTATTTAGACAACACAGAGCATGGGTGGGAATCATGTGGACCTCCAGGTTGTGATGGACTGAACCCCCAAAGCATTCCTGACCATTGATTCATGGCTCAACAACATCTGAATGACTGAATGAAGCCTACCCATGGTGTAGAACTTACAATTCCTAATGATTCAATTGTACTGAAAATGGGACTGGGTTGTCAAAAACATATTTGAGTTCGTGGATAATTATTATTACAAAATGCAGTACCTCTGTATGGAACAGAGATTGCTCAGTCAATTCATTCCACCAAAAAAACAAAAAAACAAAAACCCTATTTAGCTAAATGAGCTCATATGCCAAATTCACCATAGCAATGAGATGGTTATAACTGTAGATGGACCATCTTGTGGTTCTCCTTCTCTCTCTTTCTCTCTCTCTCTCTCCTTCCTTCCTTCCTTCCTTCCTTCCTTCCTTCCTTCCTTCCTATTATACTAAGAACTGTTATGTGCATAGCTGGATGTATGGATAAGATTTTATTGAATTAAGGATAAATTTTCTGAACTATGAGTTCAATTGAAACTCTTTTTGTTTCTGACTTACTCATCATCATCATCATCATCATCATCATCATCATCATCTAACATACTTACTGTCTATGACTGTAATAAAGAGTCTATGTCTATGACATACTTACTATGCAATCTTTCATAATAGCCTTTGTCATGCTTAAATTTAATTGACCTTAGTTTGATTTCTAGCACCCTAACTGTGTCAAGGATAACAACACAACTGTTCTTTAAATATGTTAAATCTTTGGATTGCAATTGCTATATTATTATGCATTATCCCTCCCTTCATTCTAATTCCCATTTCTATGCATCTGTGAGAGTTATTCCAACATCGCCACTCCTTTTAATATCAACATTTTATTGAAGTGGATTAATTTTACTCTTTGAATGGCAATACTATCGACAGTATGTGCTGTCTTTAGATAAGGACTATGTGTAAAGAGAGATCCTTTAATGAAAGGAAAACAACTTTTCATGTTCCACTGAACAACAAAATATGCAGCCGTCTCTCCTTTGTGTTTGATTATAAAGTTGTTTTTTTCTGTGCATTTTTTTAAAAAAAGATAAAGCCTTGTGGCAATACATCAAACCTTCCTGCTTGGTTTCACTCTAACAACTCCAAACTGAATACTCTTTTACAACTTACCCAGAACATTGCTCTTTCAAATGTCCTTAGGTTTTCCTCCAGGCAATGGCAGCTATAGTCTACACTGAAGTATTTGTTGCTGCAGATAATACACCATCAAATAGAGAAATTCTTTTTAACTCAACATCAATTGTGAAGGTAGCACCATTAATACAAGGATTTTATGTTTGTTTGTTTGTTTTAAAAAAAATCAACTTTTTTTCCTCCACTCTATCACAATATGAATCAAACTTCTGGGAAAGTATGGTATGGACCCAGAAATTCAGCTTTTTAATATGCATCAATACAAAATGATGGCTGGTGCATTGCCAAGATAAGACCACCCAACCAATATAGAAAATGCCCCAAGATGCCCTGGGATATAACTCTCAATATGGTAATCATTTTTCCTAAAGAATTATTTAGATATAAAATCAAAATTCCAAGCAGGTTAAGAGTGTAGGGTGGCTTTATATAGAAAAGTAGCATTCTTTATTACTCAAAACTGAGGATATTTAGGATCACAACCCCACACATGCATGCTAGAACATAAAAACATCCATGCTAGATCAGACAAAGGTCTATGCAATCCAGCATTCTGCTCCAAAAAGGGCTAGGATTTATAACCAGACTTCTCCCAGATTTATAGTAGCTTCCACTTGATGTGGATGGTCTGACTCACCCTTTCAGAAGACCAGAAGACAATCTATCAAAGTCAAGCCCAAGATCAGTTTGTCTCCTTTTGTATCATGCATGGTAGCCATTTATAAATGTAGGTATCATTTCGAGAAGGATGGAGGAAGACTGCTAGGTCTTAAGCTTGCCCCTTTCTGTTTTCCATTTCTCAGGAAAGAGGTGGAGCTCTTGGCTTTCAGGTTATTTTCAGGCTTCATTGAAGGAAGTTGCTTACTTGGAATGGTCCTTCCTGTCTTGCATAACTGTGCCCTGTGGATTCCTTGTCAATACCAGAGAGGGTGCAATGGAAACTTGAAATAGTCTAGAGTAGGGGTAAAGCACTTACAAGGATCACAAAGTTGTTGACTACAACTCCTTTACTGAATCAATGACATCTTTAGGGCTTCAGGTCCCACAATCTTGTTTTAGCTATCTATAAGCAATGATTGGTGATAATGAACATTCATGTCCTTTCATACCAAAATTTGTTTTTTCAGAAGCATACTATCTGTTATAAAAGAAGGGCTTAAACATCATTTGGGGACAGACTGCCTTCTCCCATCAACCTTGCAGCCCCTTATTCCATAAATACAATCTCATAATCTGTGAAAATTTCTGAAATTCTGAAATTACTGACACAAATTCTATATTTCTGCAAATACCCAGCATTTCTTTGCTACATCTCTTTAACAGTAACACCAAACCTGAGAATCCTACAACTGGGCTAATAAGTTTGCAATATTTTGGTGATAAATAAAGGGACTATCCATTTATTGTCCATTTATTCTAATAGACCAAGGTGTCTGCAAACATTAGGTCCAATAACTTTACAATTTTATACTTCTGGCTTTTTTATTACAAAAGCAGGAATTAGCCCCCTAAAATCAATTTCTTTCACACAGAATATACAAAATGACTAGGTGGTTCAACATTTTTTTCACCATTTTAGAAACCCAGCAGTTTTTGCTGAGTCCTAGTTACCTGAAATCTCTTTCAGGTAGCTTTCTTTCTTCCAGTCACTAACTCCACACACACAGAGAGAGGCTATGGATATTTGACTGAACCTCTATTGTTTTTACAGATGACTATTGGAAATGTGTCTGGTTAAACAGTATGGCAGCATGGACAAAGATATGGCCAGTCAACCCAAGAGCATGGTCATGGACAAAGGATATTTATGAGAAAGATTACATAATGCTTCACTTTTTAAAATAAGATTTTTCTAACACTGCCTCTCACTGTCTGTAGGAAATCCCTATATCCATCTACAGATACCAGGAAATAGGTTTGCATAAATATCCTGAGACATGAGCTGAGGTTTGTCCTCATTTTTTTACTCATAGTAAAAGGAATTGCAGATGACCCATCTGGCCCTCTGGGCCCCAATAAAGCATAGCACATATACGGATGCACGTGTCAATGTCTCTGTTGTTGCCTACTCTGATCTTCTTATCATGAAGGAGAAGGTCTAAAGGGAGTTCTACTTTTACCTTCTCAGAGTTGGCCTAAGGCACTGGTTCTCAGGCTCTGGCTCACTATATGGTTTGGGACTTGTCTCTCAGAATCCCTCACTATTGACTGGGGAGTTAATCACATGGGAGGAATTTCTCTCAATTGTGAATGGAGCCAATTTGCAATTATGTGAATTCACTAGTTTAGAGAATTTATGTGAAATCGGATTGCATTCAAAATGCATTCAGAATGACTTCCCATTTCCCAAAATGACCCTCCATTGCCCAAAATTGTGTGAGATATTCTAATACACAATAACGTAAAACCCATTATTGCATTCGGAATGACTTCCCATTGTCCAAAATTGCATGAGATACACTCATTTGCAATAATGTGAAACCCCATGATTGCGTTTGGATTGCCATTGCACTATACCCCCAAATTCCATCATATGATAAACTCGTGTGTAGACTAGGGTTCTCTGATCTGAACACCAAAACATCTAGAGGACCAAAGGACTAAAGGACTCCAGGTACAAAATTCTTTGACTGCCTAAGGTGAAGTAAACTACCCAAACTAAGATGCTTGATACTCAAACTCAACCAAAGTATAATGGGGCAGCAGTCACAGTACCTTTGCCCATTTCTACCAGTAAAAATATAATAATAACAAATTAAATAACTAATAATTAGATGCCGTTTCATGACATCCCAAATCTTCTGCTTCATTCAACCCAAGGACTAGAATTATATTCACTTAAATGGAAGCATCTATTCCATTCAAAAACATACTGTGTTGGAGTTCACAAATGTATAGACACTTTTATTTACATTAAAGAAAAGAAAACATCAATGTAGAAGTTTCATATGTCCCTGCAAAAATTCAGGAACGTTGAAGAGTGAGGGCACATGGACACTGGCACTCATAACCTATACCCATTTTTATCTCTCACATGTGCCAGATGAACATCTGCAGAGGGGTACATCAAGAATGACACAAGATAATCATGTCTCAGGTAAAGAATTATCCTTGGCCTGAATAAGCTATTGACAGTAGGCAACTTATAATTTGTTTTGAGACAAATGTTTGGTATGGGTGCTCTGGAAATTGTTCAACAGCTTGTCCAAATGGATCAAGAAAAATCTAGGCTTCTGAGCCTGACACAAGTAAGATGTTGCCGTTCTAAATTTGAATTTTGTTTACATAAAGTTGGTTTGAGGCTGGTAGCAGCTGTTGAGTCATAAGTAGGATATTTATCAAGAGAGATTATGTTTGTAGTCCAAAGTTAAGTCAGTAAATAGGCAGTAAATTTGTGCCTCAACGGTCCATCTTACAAAAATTGCTTCTTTTTGTGCCTCATCTGGCATGCTCCCCTCCCCCCACCGCACACTCATTTTAATACACAATTAACAGTTACAGTGAGAATTGTTATCTCAAGAACTCTCTTTGCCCCCCCCCAAACAACAACAACAACAACACATTTATGTTGTACTTTTCACTTAGCTAACCATCCCACATCTGGTTAATCTAAGTAAAATTTGCAGTTTTAAATCAAAATAATTATAGGATTGTCACCTGAATATTCTATCCCTCCCCATCAGAATATGAAGAATGATGTCTGAAGAACTGCCTAAATCTATACTATGCTAATACCTTTACAAGGCCAATCATAAAGATACAATAATCTATGCAATCTTTTGAAATCTCTATGGCAGACAAAGCATTGCCCCCCCCCCCCAAATCAGGCAGAAGGAGGGAGAGATCTGACACCCCCCCCCATCTGCATGTTGCATTAAACTGGGCTCTTTCAGGTATTTCGTTTCACTCTGAATGGTCCCTAGGCTTGGTAGGCATGGCAAGAAACAATACACTTTGATTCACCGCCTTATTCTCCATTTTGTAATTCTCCATCAAATTTCACCCTAACCTTGGAATTTATCACACTCAGGCTGATTTCGACATTAAGGAGAGATTAAAGCGCATTTAAAGTATCCCACAAATGATTATCACATGCAATTGTGCAAATAAAGTGATATTGGAAATGTAATGTCGCTGAAATCTTAAAAGTAAAAAAGATTTGCATTTATGTTTCTTTGTGACAGCTTTAATGGCGGGGTTTGTGTGACGTCTTGTAATTATGTTGCTTAATTATGTGATTTTTCCAGGATATTCATGGGATAAACTCCTGATCTCCTTCCTGTGATAAACTCCCTATACTGGAAAACAAATCAGTACAAAAATCAAAGGTTCTTTATACAGTAGAGAGGAGAAAGCCTCTATCACAGTGGTTCTCAGCCTTTGGTCCTTCACAGGAGTTTATCACACTGGAGGAAATCAGCCAAATCCCATGCAGAAACAGGATTTAAATCAGGATTATTTTCATAGGCATTGAGCATTAATCCAAAATTAACCTGCAGCTCCAGCTCCAGCCAGCCAACAGCACAGTAGAGAGGGAAGGTCCTGACCACACCTACCTGGCAGAGAGAGGAAGCAAGAAGCCCAGGAAAGGCCTCATGAGCCCTGCCTGAAGCAACACCAGCTCCCACTCCATTGGGACTCCTAAAGCAGCAGGAACACCAGCAGCAAAGCAATGAGTTGGGTGAGGCCTTGAGTCTTTTCCCTTAAAAAGGCACTGCTCCACCCTTTCCCCCCACCTTTGTGAAGACCAGACTGCCCATGGCTCCACACATCTTCCCTGACATAATCCCTATCCATCCTCTCCCCACTTCCCAGCTCCCCTTTTCCTGCTCACTTTGGAACTGTCAATCTGCTGCTCCAAAAGCGGCAGTACTCAGTGATCTTTTTCTTTCTTTGTCTCTCAACTTGCTTGCTCTGACTGGAACTTAGTTCCTGGCCCACGATACTGTCACCTCTGCCGCCTTTTCTTATGGTGGTCTCTCTTTTACTCATTCAAGCCGCCCTGAGAGCAGAGGAGGAGGGGTTGGCATCTTATTGTCCAACTCCTACCAATTTCAACTTTTTTCTCCCCCCCCCCACCCCAGCTATTGCTTTCTTCCTTTTAATCTCATTCTGTCTGGCTCTTTTCTCCTCTGCACCTGCGTGTTGCTGTAATTTAGAGAGGGAAGGTCCTGACCACACCTACCTGGCAGAGAGAGGAAGCAGGAAGCCCAGGCACTTCCCAGCTCCCCTTTTCCTGCTCACTTTGGAACTGTCAATCTGCTGCTCCAAAAGCGGCAGTACTCAATGATCTTTTTCTTTCTTTGTCTCTCAACTTGCTTGCTCTGACTGGACCTTGGCTCCTGGCCCACGATATTGTCACCTCCACCGCCCTTTCTTATGGTCGTCTCTCTTTTACTCATTCAAGCCACCCTGAGGGCAGAGGAGTAGAAGTCAGCATCTTATTGTCCAACTCCTGCCAATTTCAACTTCTTTCTCTCCCCTGCCCTCCATCTATTGCTTTTCTTCCTTTGAATCTCATTCTATCCGGCTCTTTTCTCCTCTGCACCTGCGTGTTGCTGTAATTTATTGCCCCCTGGCTCTGCCAACCAATTTCTTTCTGATTTTGAGTCCTGGCTCACATTTTTTCTTTTGGATTTTGTTCCCTCCCTGATGCTAGGTGACTTCAATATCCATATTGATGATCCCACAAATTCTTCAACCTCTTGCTTCAATTCTCTCTTAGCCTCCTTCAATCTTTTACTTCACTCTAACTCTTCAACTCACTCTCTTGGTCACTGTCTCGACCTTGTTCTTGTTACTAAGTGTGTCATCTCTGACTACTTGGTTTCTGACTTCCTTCTCTCTGATCATCATTTAATCTCTTTTACTCTCACCTATATCCCTCCCCCTTGCCATTCTGTCCTCCGCCAATTCCGTAACCTCCAATCTGTTAACTCTAATCTTCTAACTCTATCCTTGGATTCATCTCTTGCTTCTCTTAATCTAGGTTTCTCCGGTCCTGCTCTCGAGCGGCCAAACGTCTTTGGAGAAAGTCCAGGGAGTGGGCCGACTTTATCCATTATAAGTTCATTCTCTCTTCCTTTTCATGCGCCTTATCTATGGCAAAACAGAACTATTATAAACTACTGATCTGCGCCAATGAGAGGTGCCCGCAGTGTTTGTTCTCTTGTTTCAATACACTACTGAAACCTTCTGCTCCCCCTATTTCTTCATTATTTTCTCCTTCTGATTTTGCCAACTATTTCATCACAAAGATCACTATTATTCGGTCGGAGTTGACTCTTTCTGATCTGGTTCCTACTGTCAATTTCCTGGTTCCTCCTACTAACAAATTCTCAATATTTTCTCCTGTTTCTCCAGATGAACTTTCTACGCTGCTGAACTCTTTCAAACTCACAACCTGTTCTCTTGACCCAATTCCTTTTCGTCTCTTAATCTCCATAGCTCCTTCTTTTTTGTCCTCCCTCCTCTATATCTTTAATCTCTCTCTCTCCACGGGCTCCTTCCCCTCAGTCTTTAAACACACTCTAGTTTCCCCTATTCTGAAAAAACCTTCTCTCAACCCTTCTTCCTTGTCTAGCTATCGTCCAATTTCTCTTCTTCCTTTTCTTTCTAAGGTTTTGGAATGAGTTGTCCACTCTCGCTGTCTTGAGTTTCTCGAAACCAACTCCATTTTGGACCCTTTCCAGTCTGGTGTCCGCCCACGGCACTCCACAGAGACACTAAGGTCTCGAGTGATCTTCTGCGGGCCAAAGCGAATGGCCTTTACTCTGTCCTTATCCTTCTCGATCTGTCCTCAGCCTTCGACACTGTGGACCACTGTCTCTAAGTTGACCAACTTTCTGACCCTGGCTTCTCGGGCTCCGTTCTTGATTGGTTTAGATCTTACCTGTCAGATCGATCTTTTGCAGTGGTCTTGGGTGGCCAGACTTCATTGTCTGTTCTCCTATCTGTTGGAGTTCCTCAAGGTTCTGTTTTGGGTCCCCTCTTGTTCTCGTTATACACACTGTCTCTCAGTAAACTTATCAGTTCTTTCGGTTTTTCTTGTCATTTGTATGCCGACAATACTCAACTGTATCTTTCCACCCCGACCTTTCTCCAAGGCTCGAGCAGCAAGTTTCATCTTGCCTGACAGCTGTCTCCCATTGGATGCGCCATCAGCGCTTGAAGCTCAACATGTCCAAGACCGAGCTTCTTGTTTTCCCTCCTAAGCCCACCCTTCAATATTCTTTTGTTATCTCTGTCGACAATATCTCTATTCAGCCGGTTCAGGAAGCCCGCAGTCTTGGTTTCATTTTTGACTCCTCTCTGTCATTTATCCCTCAGATCCAGGCCACAGCCAAGGTCTGTAGATTTTTTCTTTATAACATGTCCAAAATCCATCCATATCTCTCAGCTTCTACTGCAAAGACCTTGGTCCATGCCCTAGTGGTCTCAAGTTTAGATTACTGTAACCTTCTCTGGGCAGGGCTTCCTCTTTCTCACCTCCACCCATTAATTTCTGTTCAGCACTCAGCTGCTCGTATTATCTCACTCACTTGCTGGTACAACCATGTCTCCCCCCTATTGTCATCCCTTCACTGGCTCCCCTTTCCCTTTCACATTCACTACAAGCTTCTTCTGCTCACTTTCAAAGCCCTGCATGGACTGGGCCCTCCCTATCTCTCTGAATTTCTTTCTCCCTACATTCCTACCCATTCCCTCTATTCTGGTAGCCAAGGTCTCCTGTCCCAGCCCAGGATTTCCACTGCCCTGTCCCAGATTCATCCTTTCTCGCTTGCTGCCCCTCACTTCTGGAACCTCCTCCCCTTACAAACATGGCTCAACATGTCTCTAACCAGTTTTAAAACCGAGTTAATGACCATATTGTTTAGGGAAGTGTTCCCAGGAAGTTTGTGACTGTGACCTGGTTGTTTTGATGCTTGATTAATATTTGACATCTGCTGTTTTAACTTGTTTCTTATGATGTTTTAATTTGTTGTTTTAATCTCTAGATTGTATGCCATATGCAGGCTTTTTATATATTTCTGATTTTATTTGGTTTGGTACAGCACCGTGTACACTTACTGCGCTTTATAAATAAAGATAATAATAATAAGTGGTCAAATCCCACAAAAGCAGAATCATTTTTTTTTTTTTGTCTGAAAATGTTCCTGCTTTTGTGGGATATTACCAGAATTAAAATCCAGTTTCTGCATTGGATTTGGGCACTTAGCATCCCTTTTTATAAACTCCATATATTTTACACTTCATCTTCCATGATTTCTGTGGCTTAGAGTCCAAAACATCTGGAGGATCAACACTCCCCTACTGACATTTTTCTTTAGTAAACTCTAAAAGGTATTATTTGGAATACTGCCATCTCTTTATTATTTATTTACTTGGGTATCCAACTTGTATAATAGCCATTCCTACTCAACCTGGTTTGAATCTATGGCTGCATCCACACTGCAGAAATAATTCAGCTTGTCAACACTTTCACTACCATGGCTCAATGCTATGGAATACTGGGAACTTTAGTTTTGTGAGATATTTAGCCTTCTCTGTCAGAGAGCTCTGGTGTTACAACAAACTGCAATTCCCAGGATTCCACAGCATTGGGCCATGGCAGTGAAAGTGATGTCAGCCTGCATTATTTCTGTAGTGTAGATGGAGATCCTCAAATAGCCCTATTGTGTTTACCACCAAGCCATGAGACTAGGCTAGTGGCTTCACATGGTAAGGAGTTATGTGTAGCAGAACCCCAACGATGGCATTCCCTCTCAAGAGCTGGCTGGCTGATGCCATACCTTCTGAATTTCCATTGGACAGCAAAGATTCCTGAAATTAATAGTGCCTGTTCTGGATGTTTTTAGGTTTTTTTAATTGTTGTTTTTCTTTTAATTAAAAATATTATGATGTTATAACTATACTTAAAGGGGAATTTAGTTAGTTTTTAGTCACACATTGAATATTTTTAATGTTATTGTCCATATGTGCCCTGGTTTTCATTTCTGAAATATTGGAGCGTATGTAGTGTAGGAACTCAGCTTTAGCATGTTTGGGAGCTGGTATGGTGGAGACAAAAAGGGGGAATAATAATTTACTCCTGGAAGCAGAGAAAATAACAGGAAAAGAAGGACAAAAAGGAGTGGAGACACATGATTTGGCTTGTTTCCCTTTCCATTCTGCAAGAAAAATCTCTCATACTCATTATTTCTGCACATGCAATTTACAGTAACATCAGTCCCACGTAGGCTGATGAATGCTTGAAAGATTGTTTTTAAAAAACATTCCTTGATGAAAAACTTTCCTTTTAATACTTCCCACCTCCACCCCTTTTTCTTTTTTACTTTAAGTAGTACCACTACCAAAGCAATCAAGAAATGTACAATCTTGCTTAGGGCATACACATTCCAATTTCAGTTGAACACACACAATAACACCCTTCAGTCTCACTCGTGACAAGCATAATCCTGACCTCAATCCTCCAAACCCTGGAAAATAAAGATCAAGTTAAGAGGCACAAATCACCTAAGCCAGTGAAACCTCTCTGAGCCTGTGCAAAATAAATAAATAAACAGAGAGGCAGTTATATTTGTTCATCCCACACCCACCCTCTCCCACAAAAATATTGGACTAACTTTTACAACTCTTAATAGATTTTCTGCTCTACCAATTTCAGTGAGTTTTCCTGCTTTCAGCTAGTATGAAGAAACCTCACAGTTACCTTTTCGAAGAAAAAAATATATAACTCCATAAGTATGAGGCAATAATTGTCACTGATAAGACACTTTTCCACCTTCAATCTGTAAATAGGAGCTTCATCTTGTTTACCCAAACAGGAACTGAAAAAATATTATCACAATTGGGGGGGGGGGGTCCATGATTTGAGCTGAAATTCCAGGTCTATTTCCTGCTTCACTTCTTAATGGACCAACTGTTGTATACAGTGAAGAAAATGAGGGTTCAGACAGACCCATGTCTCTATTTTAATGGCCCACAGCCCTTCATTACCCTTTCAGCTATTTCTTTGGATGAAATTGGACCATAACATATAATAAATGTCTGGATATTTTCACCCAGTACTAACACCCAAAATGTCTCCATGGGAAAGGGGGGGGGGCTAAAACAGAAGGGACACAAAGGGGGACGATTGAGAAAAATGGCCTTCACTCCCTTCTATGAAGTTGCCCGCCCATGATTTTTAGACACAAGCATCTCCTTGGTTTCTTCACCTTAAATTTTGTCTCAAGATGGCATAAAACAAACTGCAACTGAGCAGGTTGCACCAAAGCAAGCAGCTCTACATCTCTTCCTTAACATGCTTTTCAATACCAGTTGCTGGGAGCAGAAGTAGTAGGACTCATGTCATGCCTATAGGCTTCCCAGTTGGTCAATATTGCTTTTGAACAGCTCCACCACATGTTGGAAAAGGAGCCTGCATCTTTGTTACATTTACAGCATTCGTTTTCTACTGTCTTAATACATTTTGTTGAGATTTTTTGGAGTTAAATACCATCTAGTATTTATACAAATACTATGTAGCATCTTCATATAATTTTCTTTTAAATGTTGTTATAATCTTTGTAAGCCATCCCGATTACATATTGTAGAGGGGTGGGATATAAATAAATTGTATTATTTTTTAATTATTATTTTAATGTAAATTTCTACATCCCCCCCCCCTAGTTTTCCCAGTGTTCCAAATCTAAACATGACCAACAATTGGAGCCCATTTTATCATGGAATAAATCACTACTACTTCTTTTTTCCCCCCAGGTCTAATTGTAGAATAATATTGTATAATTTTGTGGTTTTCTGTCTGGATTTCCTTAACTATACTTTGTCAAACTCTTTCTCTTCTATAGCAAAGTATTCTAATATCTGGTCTATTTCAAATCTTTCAAGTATCCATTTATATAAGAACTAATAATTAAAAACAATTCTATCTTTAAATAAATTTTATCTAGACTTCAACTTTCTTTTAGTGTGTTGATCCCCTATATGATCCTTGTATCTCATCCAGTATTTCTGAAGGTTTTTCTACAGTCCAAAAAAAGTTTCGTCTGGTGATATCCAAAGTGGTATTTTTCTGTATAATTTATTTTTATACTTTTTATACAATTTTTATACAAATGCCTTCTGGATAATGTGATCCTTAAATTCTAGGTTGGCCTTCAGCTTTGCATACCAGATATAGGCATGCCAACCAAATCTATTGTTAAAACCTTCTAATATTAATAGTTTCTCATTCTCCAAGGTTATTCAGACTGAAAGCAAATTCAAGGCATTTGCCTCATAATATAATGGTAAATCAGGAAGCCCAAATTCATCTGTTTCCATTCTGTTAATGTTTTCCATTTTATTTTTGCTTTTTCCCGGTCCAGATAAATTGAGTTTTTTTTTCCTGTCATTGCTTAAATACCTGAATGTTTTCAATTATTGGCAAATTCTGAAATAAAAGAAAAAGTTTTAATTTGTTGTTTATCTCATGTGCTAATTTGTTACAGTCAGGGATAGTTTCATGGCTGAGCATGGAAAAATATTGCCCATAAACCAGCCATCTCTAACAATACAGCCCAGAGTTGTCAGCCGAGACTACATTTCTTATTATAAATATAATATAATATTGAGAGCTTGAGAATAATTTGTTAAAACAATTTTGTTCCAATTTTGTTTTGTTTTTTAACATTTCGAATACTGATTTTAACAGTCTTTAAAGGTTGAGTCTCTCTTATCTGGAATTCCAAAATCCAAAATACTCCAACCAAACATCCCTTGCCAAAATTAAATTAAATTAAATTCATGGGTGGTTAAGACACCTTTGCTTTCTGATGGTTCAGTGTACACAAACTTAGTTTCATGCACAAAATTATTTAAGAAATTGTATAAAATTACCATCAGGCTATGTGTGTAAGGGGTATATGAAACAAAAATTAATTTTGCATTTATATTTAGGTCCTATCTTCCAGATATCTCATTATGCATCTATATGTGAACAGGGTATTCCAAAATCTAAAACATTTCTGGTCCAAAACATTTCAGATAAGGGACACTCAATCTGTATTTCAGTCAACAATCACTTGTGCCATTGTTTTTTTGTTTTGTTTTTTAAAAAAATAAAGATTAATGTTTCTCATCAAGTTAACTCATTACTGGCCATTTTAGTACTTTTAATTGATTGTTGAGATCCAGTGGTTTAAGAAATCTATTAACAAATTACTTTGCAAAGCCTTCCTCAGTGTTCTAACACTAACCAATTAATTTTCTTCACTGATTTAACATTAATGTGTTACCACTATGACTTAGGTTTCCAAGCGCTGATATATTTTGCACAACTTCCATCTTGAGAATTACTTCTTCATGGAGAATAAAAGATCAAAAGACCAATTCATACAGTATATGTCAATAATTTATCTGCTAACTTACCACATAACATTCACACACAATGTCCTACCTTTACCTTGGATTTCTTTCCTTGTCTTCTGAGCTTCCATTACTGATAAGATTAAAACTACACTTGTTAAAGTTTAAAAAAAAATCCCAGCCTTCCCTCAACATTTTTTCTCCAGAGGCATTTTTCACAACCTTATTTCCCTTTTACATAGCAAATGTTTTTTCAAATGCTAACCTAAAAGGGAACCAAACCAACTCAGGCTCCAAAGACATAAAGAAATCCAGTAGCATCAGTAGCCAGTAGGCTACAAAATGACCGACAAAAACAGCAGTGTATAAAAAAAAATACATGAAATTATTCTGTGGTACAATACTGTTGGATCAGGCTGTGTGTTTGTAAGTGTGTATGGCCACTCAGCCAGGGTGATCAGAGTTCCCTGCAATGGTTATTTGTGAGTTTTTCAGGCTATGAGGTCATGTTCTAGAAGAGGTTTTTTTTTCCTGATGTGGCTGGCATCTTCATAGAATGCTGGCATGGAAGAGATTGGGCTATATATAATAATAATAATAATAATAATAATAATAATATGGTTTATTTCTATACCGCCCTTCCATAGATCAGGGCGGTGTACAACAAGTAAAACAATAAAACAATGACATAAAAACAGTTAAAAAGCCAAATACAATAAAACCATAAAAGTATAAAATCACAATTCTCAATTACAGGTGCAAGTGCAAATAGGCAGCAAAGCGAAACAGTGGGCGGCATTACAACAGGCTAATACATAAAAAGTCCATTCAGCGGTATGCCTGGTTAAATAAATAGGTCTTTAGATCCTTTTTGAATTGTGCAAGGGAGGGGGACAAGCGGAGATCAATAGGTAGAGAGTTCCAGAGACCGGGGGCAGAGATGGAAAAAGCCCTCTTCGTCGTGGTCACTAGTCTGGTCTCCGGAACTCTCAATAACCGCTGTCCAGAAGATCTAAGTGTGCGGGGCGGATTATATGGGAAGAGACGGTCCTTCAAGTACCCTGGGCCCAAGCCATATAGGGCTTTATAGGTAATAACCAGCACTTTGTACTGAGCCCGGAAGCGAATCGGCATCCAATGTAGATCTTTTAATATTGGTGTTATATGGGCGGCCCTGGGAGCGCCAGTGACCACCCGCGCTGCCATATTTTGTACCAGTTGTAGCTTCCGAGTATGATACAAAGGCTGCCCCATGTAGAGTGCATTGCAGAAGTCCAACCGAGAGGTTACTAGAGCATGTACTACGGTTTCAAGGTCCCCCCGGTCCAGGTAGGGACGCAGCTGGCGAATCAGCCGAAGCTGATAACAGGTGCTCCTGACCATCGCATCCACCTGAGAAGTCAGATGGAGCGACGAATCGAGGAGCACCCCCAGACTGCGTACTGTGTCCTTCACGGGGAGTGTGACCCCGTTCAGGACGGGTGGAACCACCTCCATCCCTGGACCGGGAGAGCCTATCACCAGCACTTCCGTTTTCTCTGGATTCAGGCTGAGTCTGTTTTCCCTCATCCAGTCCATTACCGATTCCAGACAGGCCACGAGGGGAGCGATGCCATCCCTGGTCACTGCATCAGTCAGAGACATAGAGAAGACTATTTGGGTGTCATCAGCGTACTGATAACACCGCGCCCCATGCCTCCGGATGATCTCTCCCAGCGGTTTCATGTAAATGTTAAAGAGCATGGGGGACAGAATGGCTCCTTGAGGGACCCCAGAAGTGAGGGCCCTCTTATCGGAGCACACGTCCCCCAGCTGCACCATCTGGAACCTCCCAGAGAGGTAGGACCGGAACCACTGGAGCGCAGTGCCCCTGATTCCCACCTCTGCCAGGCGTTCCAGAAGGATACCATGGTCGATGGTATCGAAAGCCGCTGAGATGTCCAAGAGCACCAGCAGGGACACGCTACCCCTGTCGATGCCCAGACGGAGATCATCGACCAGGGCGACCATATACTATTAGTTGAGGGGAAGTAATTTGCATGCTAATCTTGGATGATTATAACTTTAGTGCTCTTTTGTTTATTTAGGACCTTGTCTAGTTCCTAGGCCTTTCCTGTTCTCAGCCAACTTCTTATTTCTTTACTGCAGTCCCCTTTCTGATCAAAGGTGTGATCCAAGGTGCATGGTAATGGGAAATACAATGGCTTGAAAGATTCTAATTTTAGTGTTCAGCTGTATATTTTTGCACTTTAGGATTTGGTCCTTTACATAATCATTAAAGTAATCTGGTATACCATCTATTACCTTAAATGTTTCCATAACCTGATCTTTTCTCTGCATTTGCCACCTTGCCACCTGGACAAATCCCATGCAGTCCATTGCAACAAGAGACTGCAGTTGGTCCAGCTGACATTTTCTACAGTGCTAGAGTCTCCCCCCCCTTTCTCCCCCTCCCAAATTAGCTCTATAGTACCCTATACCTGGCTATCACAGCTGACAAGAGCATTTGAATATATGTATCTGGAATAGAAACTGGAAACTCAGCTGAGGTCTTGTCTTCATGCTGGGCCCCATTCACAACACTGTCTTGGCACTGTATGTTCTTTTTATTTCATATATTGGCCTGCACCAATCCAGTAACAATATACATAAATGAAACAGAACCATTGTGAGGCTTAAAACCTTAGCATACCTAATAATAAAAAAATCAAAGTGATCAATCCCTGATCTGAAGTCTTTTTTTTTTTTTTTGAAGGACCACATGAAAAAAGAGATGAAAGAAAGAGCTTCCTATTTAGTCTGCTAAATAAAGCATGTGCTTTATATTAAATCCTGATCAGAACAGAAGAAGGCAGTACTAACACCTCTTAATTCACTTCAGTCCTGAAATGTATGTTGAAACAAAAGATACAAATGGAATTCTAATTTTAAGTATTGTTACTAACACAGAGAGAGAAATACAGGCTGATACTCATCTTGGGTTGATAGTTCAGGAGCATCCCAGGCCCTCAGGTTTCTAGGCTGAAACCTGAGATCTAGGGATGGTCAATGGTGATGTGGTTAAGCAATATGCATTAAGTATTAACCACTCTTGCCCATAGCTTGCATTCAAAGAGAGAGACACTGAGAGAAAGAGAAGAAAACATATTTTCCTGTTTGGAAATTAAGAGAGAAATCATGGCTAAAGGGTCTGGTCCCAGATCTAGGTAAAATCAGGAGATTGTTCTTGCTCACCTACTTAGTAAGAAGGGAGAGGGAATATTTAATATGGCCTACTTGCTTCTAGAAAGAAAGTGAATGCAGAGCAGAGCGAAAGGTGAGACCTGATGCCATAGCAGCTGAGGAGCATGTTGTAACAAAGAAATAATTGAAGTGTTGCAAACTGTATCAGGTTTCTGCTCTCCTGTTTGCACACAGACCTTTTCCTCTTTTCTGGAGATTTTGAAGAATTTGCACCTTTGTGTCCTGCCTGGAGATGATGAACAAAAACTGGAGACTTAGGTCTAGACTTGAAGACCTGGCAACCCTAAGCTAAACACATGCAAATACTTTTTAATAAGGAAAACTGAATATCCAGATTACTTAAATTAAATTATCCCAAGTGAGAACTCCGAAGTAAGCTTGATAGTTATTATTATGCAGAGTTCATATGTACATCGCAGCTAAAGAAGAATCTTCTTGTGTTTATTACAATGGTTTGCTTGTCTAATAGGTTTTATTTTATCTGATTAAGAGATGCTACTTGGAAGTGTTGGATTTTCGATATTTTGAGTTCATGGCTGGGTGAAGGAAGGGAGTAGGTGGCACTGGGAAAGATGTGTGGGAAGTTAAGCTGTGGAAAAAAGGACAGACGTCATTAGTCCATTGATCTGGCTGCTTGGTTCCATCCTCCTATGCATTGCTAACTCAGTGGCAGGTCCTCGCCAGGTAATGGAAGAAGTGCTAATGCGATCTGACTCAGAATCAATACTAACATGGTCTTAGATACACTCTTAATGCTTTCTAGAGTACTAGTTTGGAGACAATGTTGGATTATGTTTTCAACCCTTTCATGTAACAACAGGCACCCTTAGCTCCTAACAAAAACTTACGTAATTAGTACAAGACACTATGTTTGACTCAAGTGAAGAGAAGAGCAGAGAGAATGGCTGACCCCCATGATGTTGCATTAGCCCTAAACAAATAGCATATCATTCTAATCCTGAGTTCTAACATATAAGGCAAAGAATGCTAGATAAATGGTTTATTCCTATGCAAGTGAGGAATAGGCTATATCCAGGATCTTTCCATTTAGTGTCAAAAATCTATCACCCAGAAATCCAAGGGAGCAGATGAGTGTTCCTCATTCCAATTCATAGGGGAAAAAGAAAATAAAGCTTATCACAGAAAATGATTCAAAACTGTATATACATATAGCATTAAAACTGTTAAATCTCTAAGACAATCGGACGTTGATCAGGATAATTAAAAGTCAGCAGCCTGATGTAGTGATATGACCATTGGATTAGGACTCTGGGACACCAGGGTTCACATCCCCACTCAGCCATGGAAATTCACTGGGTGGCCTTAAGCCTATCTCAGACACAGAAGAAGGAAATGAAGGAAATGACAAACCTTGTGATAGCATCACCTAAGGGTTGCCATACACCAGAAATGACTTGAAGGCACACATCATCAACAACAAAAAGCTGAGAAACTCTTATTATTAGGTTACTCTTCCCTGCCAAGCATAGATTAAAAATTCCCTTTTCATTGTTTGCTTCATGATACTCAGATTTCAAAGTGTTCGGGAGATATGTGACACAACCAAATGAAGCACATCCAAATTTAGATATAGGCCTTCCTCATAATTTTGCAAATGGATATGTTATGCATTTTTTTTATCAATGTGAATTTGGCTATTGCTTCCTTAAAATATCAAATAATGCTACTAAAACTAATACAAATTCTAGTTCTACTAACACTTTTGATATATTACCCAGTATCATCTTCAAAATAAATAATAATATGTTTACAAAACTCCCAGCAAAGACACTTTGGCTCTTAGAAGCTCTCTGTGAAGGTGAAGGTCAGACAAATCTGCAATGGAACATTTGGTTTTTTATTGGCCTCCCTAGTGCGTTTTCCCTCTCAGTGCCTTTCATTTTCTTGGCAAAATGTCTGTGACATATCAGTAAGTCATTTTAAAACTTCTTCATGCACTAGTATTTCTGTTTCGAGATCATTAATAAAACAGCAGCTTTGGAAGGTGGCACAACAGGTGTTCTTGTGCGCTGTCAAGGAGGGAATCCAATTGGATTTTTTTTAAAAAGAAAAAATAGAATCACTAGCCAGAATGGAACTAAAGCTTATAAAACAGATAGTAGTGTATATTCTTTAGAGAAGAGGCTACAAAAATATGCACAGTATGCTTGCTGAGGAATAGGCTGAAGGCTCTGCACACTGAGCTTTCTATTAGAGGCAAAAACATCACCCCGGCTATGCAGCACTCACAGCCTTAAAGGTCAACAAAATAAATCCCTTCACTTCATCTCTCTCTCTCTCTCTCTCTCTCTCTCTCTCTCTCTCTGGCATAAACAATTACCTGCTCTCCATTAAACTCCACATATCCATTACATCCCATTCAGAACATTTCTGAAGGTGCTCTATGGGACATCATTAGTATGTGAATTTCTTTGTCTGAGATCATAAAGAGAGTTTTAAGGCTGGAAGGGAAATATCCAGGAAAGATTGGCAAGCAGAGTGTCACACTAGCTGTTCTTGCTACAGGACAATGTGAAAGCATGTGTGCCTGTTAACTCCATGTCTTTTTGATCCTCAAATCTCTGCCTTCATATAATCCTATGAGTTCAGCTTCCTAAACCCAGTTTAATATTTCTCACCTTTTCCCACTGGGCTGTTTCTAGAATCACTTTGTCTTCTTTTCTGTTTCCCCTTTTTTGGTTCCATTGATTTCTTATTTTTCTTTAATATTAAGCCAAATATATTTTGATTTCTTCAGCTCCTCACCTTCCATCCTTTCAAACCAATTTATCCCAGTACAGGTTTGGTTCACAGACATCATTCTCCTTTAATCTTTATAGGCAAATCTAATGTCACTGTCAATCAAGCACCTACCTGAAGTATTATGAATTTCAGGCTACTTCTCTCCCGAAATGGAATATGAAAATTGAACTGCATTTTGGTCTCTTTTTAGATCCCAAGCAAAAAAAAAAAAAAGAAAAAAAAATTGTGAACTGACATTGATTCTCCACCACCACCACCACTCCCTCAAAACACACATGCTTAAAATGGAATGAAAATCACAGTGAACCCATGGTTATCTTTCATAAACTTTCCTGTGAAAAAGTAGACAGCAATAGTGTGAATATTTTCAAAAATAGTGATGTATTTATTTTGGAAATACAAATCAGGCCCAGAACTACAAACTTTACTATTCATATAGATGCTCCCACACAAGAAAACCTAATAAATTAGATGAGTTTCATGTATTACAAAGACTGAACCAGGTGCAGACTTCAGTAGTATGGATGCAAATATTTACCGTAAGTGACTAAGAGAAGGTAATTTTCAAAAAACCTTATTTAATAGCCTGGGAGAGTTCTTTAACTCCAGTGACACAATCAAGACATTGTTATAATTTAAGTTATTTATTTATTTATTTATTTATTTATTTATTATTGTATTTATGCCCCAAACTTCAGCCAAAAGGCTCCCAGTTTTTAATTTGACTATTCCTTGTATGCAGGCTTACCATCTAATACAGTGGTCCTCAAATTCTTGGGGCTATTAGTCCTTTTCCTCTTCCATGACAACCCTAGTGCCCACCCCTGCAATGTGTGTTTCTTCATATTAGGACTACTACTGCACATTCAAAACAACCAGTCTTTGATGCTGCTCCCTCTGCCACCTGGTCACCCTGGAAGCTGCAACTGAGTAGCTGACTGAGCAGTGACTGAGAAGCTTCTCGGACATGCTGACCTTGTGGTAGAGATGTCACTATGGGGAGCAAAAGATGCAATGGGTGACACTGTAAGCAGGGTGATACCATGACACCACCCTAGCGATGCCACTGTTGCTTCCTAAATGTCTTCCTTTCCTGAAGAAACAAGGTGTAGCATTAATCTACCTTGCAAGAAAAGCTCAACATAAGAGAAGGTATGGCCAGATTGTGGAGAAAACAGGGCCTCTGGGAGAATCATCAGTCTTAGTGACACCACTGCCTTGCAGCAAAGACCAGTATGGGCAAGAGGCCTCTTAGTCACTGCTCAGCCAGTTGTTCAGTTGCTGCTCACAAGGTAACCAGCTTCAACGGGAGAAGCTTCTTCCAAGTGAGGAAGGACTCTCAATCTTTCTTCATCAGGGTGGACAAGGGAGCAGCAGGTGTGTGTAGGGGGTTTACAGTGGCCACATACTCTGAACTGGAGACTGGCAAGGATGGGGAAAGGGAGAGATTTTAACTATTGGAGCTGCTTCAAGGCAAATGACTCTTTCCAAGAATTGATCCCAGATACTCCTCCTCTTCCTTCTCCAGAGATGTGGCTTCCCTGTAGAGCTCCAACTGTCCCCCCACTCAACATAGTCTCTTCTGCTACCACTTCTCTTGACCTGTCCAAAGAAAGAAAAGAGAAACAGTAGTGCAACTCCAACCTCCCACTCAAGTCCTGGCAAACCTCACAAAACTTAAGCAGCCTCCCTAATCAGAAAGCTCCTTTGCCACTACTTATCTCCTGCTACCACTACTACTAATTTCCCAATTGCCACTAGTAGTAAAAGATGTGGCTAAGGGAGTAAGCTCATCTGGGGAGGCGAAGAGAGGGAGGCACCACCACATGAAACAATCAGTGAGGCTGTGAGGTAGTTTTAATGTCACAAGCAAGTTATTTTAATGGCAGGTCAACAAGGAATCATTTCAATAGCATCACTAGGATTGGCATTGCCCAGTACAGTAACTAATGGTGTCACACACACACACATTGGTTTCCTCCCATACCACTCCCATACCATACCATCTTTAGTAATGGTTTTTTGTAATACTGTTACTCATAAATTGTATTGTCTGTATATCACTGAATGCTTTTGCAATGGCAATAGTTATGACATATACAACTAGGAAAATTAAAAATTACATCTTTAAATTAAATCTCATATGCACAGCCAAAATGCATTTATATGTAATAATAATAATAATAATAATAATAATAATAATAATAATAATAATAAAAGTTTATTTGTATACCGCCCTTCCTGCGATCAGGAATTGTTACATGTGATTAAAGTGAATTTAAAAAAAAAACTGGGGCCTCCCCTTCCTCTTCCCACTGAGCCTTGCCTGGCCTACTCACACCATCCCTTTCATTTTTTAAAGGAATGCATTGGAATGCCACAGCCTACCTTTGCCAAAAGGGGGATGTCTGGTGAGCAGTGGTGTCACATTTCCTTAAAGTGTCACCTGGTGTGATCCACATCCTTTGCACTTCTAGAGACACCCATGAAGTAACTGTAACTTATCAAATGGTTCAAGTGCTAGTTCACACTATGCTTCACACTCTGCTGTAGGTGAGGTGAAGGCAGCATGGAAGGAGACTGGGTTTTGGCCCACATGCCAAAGACTAGTAGCATTCTGAGTACATGCACACCCAATTTATTTACTTTCAAAATCAGGGAAATTACAATCAGGGAAATCAAAATCAGGGAAAATACAATTTTTAAATTGTAATAAATAAATCTTTATTTCTAGCCCGCTCCTCTGTAGAGCACAATCAGAGCGGGGTAAGTAATAATAAATTGTAAGTAATAATAACTATTGCCTGGGGCACTGAAATTATATATATATATATCAACTTCATAAGCTCTGAAATCTGTTTATTAAACCATTTAACACAACTTTTCATTATGACAACATGCAAAGCATGTTTCTTTATGACAGCATGCAAGCCTATGTAAACAGAAATCTGAAAACAATAAAGGAGTTAATACACCCATAAATATATACTGACATGGAAAAGAATCAATTGTTGTAACAGCACAACAGAATAGAATGCTACAGAAGGCAAAAGCCTATTATTGACACAGTTATAGGAGAATCAGGATTATTAAACAATTCCAGAGAGCTCTATTTCTGTCTCCTATTTAGGGGAAAGGACCTTGCCCTGCAATTCTGTGAGACAATTGCTTCATCCACCTCAGTAACTTAATTGCTGCTGAGTCAGTCCCAGCCATCTGATTCATCCAAGCAATAAACTGCTGATGTCAGTTGCTGCATTTGGTGTGAATTTTCTTTCAGGTCAACTAATATGAAGTCCAGGTGCAGTACACCAAACACACCAATGAAAGCTGGAGTCACATCCCGATTTACTCCAATTAACTCCCAGTAAATGCAGTGGGCATGGTATAGCATGGCACATTAGTTTGAGCATTGGATTACATCTCTGGAGACTAAGGACATTATTGTATCACAATTTCTCCAAAGGATAGGATGGGATTTAACAGTCAAGGATGGATTTTATCTCACAGATCGGTAGCTGGGCAGTATGCAACCCATATGCAATCTGCACTTCTCCAGGTTTCTCATGCAGTTTTTCAAGAATTTGAAACACTGCGCAAGAAGCCTGGAGAAGCCCAAATTTCATATAGGTTATATACTGCTTGTTTATGAGGGAGTGTGATAAAATCGGTCTTTGATTGATTTTATCCTGTGGATGAATTGTGGTGCAATAATCTCCTAAGATTTGAATCCCTGCTTGCCCATTGAAAACCACTGAGTGATCTTGGGCAAATCACACTCTCTGTTTCAGAGACAAACCTCCTCTGAGCAATCTTGCCAAGAGAATTCAGTGTTGAGCCTAAGGGCTGCCATATGCTGGAAATGACTTGAAGGTACAGAACAACAGCAAAAATACAATGGGTCTTACGTCCATGTAGACACATATAATATTGTAATATTTGTTGTATTGATCTAATTATTTTATACACATACACATGTGTACAGATATCTCTCTCTCTCTCTCTCTCTCTCTCTCTCTCTCTCTCACCCACACACACACACACACACTGTTGTATAAAAGGGCCCCTAGAAAAGCCAAGGAGCAAGGAGTAGACTTTCCCACCATCACCATCATCTCTCACTCCTCACCCCCACTTTCTTTCAGAAAAGAAATAGAATGAAACCTCATTGAATAAAATCCTCAGATATCATCAAGTTGTATTTATAATTTGGGAACAAAAGCACTGTGGGTAGTGAACATCAATGTTTTAATACAAAGGTCCACTCAACTTTGAACTGCATTTAGGTTGCATATGTAGCCATTTAGGAATGTGAAGCTTCTTACAATTACATTTTAGAGGAATGTGGCTTTTGTTTGTTTACTGTTTATTTAGGGGAAACTGATTAGCTATGTTTAAAGTCAGAAAATATAGGTTTCTTGGGAGATCAATATCAGGGAACTAGAAAACAGCAAAAAGGAATTAATACACTTACAGGTGTGTCTTTAGTTTACCATGCTGGATTCTCCTTTCTTAATTATCTGGTGGGGCATCGGGGGGGGGGGGTGAAGTGTTTTGATTTATGTTTGTTTTTTGAAAATATAACCTTCAACTCTGTGATCATCTTATGAAATAAGCATATGATTTTATGCTTCGAGAATATTTTAGTTTAATTACAGGTGAACGCCCTGCCACTCCATTTAGAATGGACAGTTTTCCAGGCCAGTTTTCCAGGCCTATTCCACAATTGGGTCCCAGCTGTAGTTTCAATGATATTATCTGGAGCACAGCAGTGCCCTGTTATACTTCCCACCCCTTCTGCCCAGATAGCATTCCATGCACCAGAAATTTGAAAACATGTGTACCATTGACATTCTGGATTCTACATCCCCTTGCACTTTGTATGTTGCCATGAACACAGATTTCTCTAAACCTGGTCCATGACTGGGTTCTCAGAATGTGCTCTGTAACCTTAATTTGAACATTCTAAACTCTATAGGAGTTGTTGTCAACTGCCTTCGAATTGACCTTGCCTCATGGCTCCACGACCACCTTTCCTTCACTGCTTTGGTCAGGTCTTGCAGACTCGGGTCCATGGCCTTTCTGGTTGAATCCAAGTATCTGTTATGTGGATCTCCTCTCTTTCTGCTGCTCTCTATAGGGCTCTCCAGACCACCCAGTTCATCTTATAAGAGGTGGGGTACACAGATCTGTTTTGCCTCGTTTACCAGTGTTTTTATTGTGCTTTTTTTTTTGTCCTGGGTGATGGTTGGAGTTCTTGTGCAGGTTATCTGTCCATGTGTGTAGGTTTTCTGTTGCTCAAACATTACGTTGGTTCCATTTGTGGATGACTAGGACATCCAAGAATGGCAGTGTTCCTTCCTCAACTCTCATTGTTTTCTATGGCTGTGCACTCCTGCATGTGCTGCAGGCACATGCACTATTTTAACATCCAGGGCTTGCCATCTGCTCAAACTTAAATTTGTGGATGGCAAGCCCACATACAGCATGGGCGCACTACAGTATGGTGTCATCCACATGTCTTAGATTCTTGATATTTCTTCCTCCTATCTTTGCTCCTCATTTCCCCAAGTCTAAACCTGCTTGTCATATGATGTTTTCTGCATCCAAGTAGGGTGATAGGATACAGCCTTGCAAAAACAAAAAAACAAAAAAACAAAAAACAGAGGTGCAACCTGGTTCTAGGAAAATGAAGAGGCACTAGGGAACACATTGCAAGCATACAATGGACAATTGTGCACTCCAGGGAATTCCAACAGAAAATCTGCTTGTGCTTCACTGACTACAGCAAAGCCTTTGTTCACATGGATCACGAAAAGCTATGGAATGCTCTCAAAGACATGCAATTATCATTACATTTGATTGTCCTGATGCACAACCTGCATTCAAGACAAGAGACTGCTGTCAGAACTGAATATGAAGAAATAGTCATCAAAGGGTTCAAGCAAAGTTGCATACAATTAACCTATTTATTCAATCTGTATGGAGAAAATCATGTGTGCAGTACAGGCTTAGACTCAGAGGAAGGAGTGAAGATCACAGAAAGAATCATCAACAACCTGCTGAAGAAGTTCAAGGTGGAAAGTGCCAAAGTGATAACCATCTAATATCCTTCAACCCCAAATGGAAAGGGGACTTTATTTATGCATTTATTTATTTTTGGTGTGGGTGATTGTTCCTTTCCAAGTAATCCATACAGTGCATTCTTCTAATCACTCAAAGTATATTTGCACATGAGACCTTAGGGAAGGGATGTAGTGGTGCAGAATTATTCCTTTTGGTGAATGAACTGATTTCACACTTTTTAGTTCATTTAGGAGCTATGTCCAGAAAGAACCTAAACACTGAAAACCAAATTGAACCTTGGCCACACCTTTCATAGATATTTTAGTTTCTATGCATAGGCACTGTGCCAAAGGAAGGAGAGGGAAGAACCCACATGTCCCTGTCCAGGTTTACTATACCTAATGAGAGCCTTTCTGGTGCTGCCATGTCAGACTGCCCAGATGTCTTGGGGGCTCCAAACCCTCTGATTCTACTAATGCCTCTAATACGGACAGATTAGGCCAGGGTAAGCCTCTGCAGTTTCCAAAATCTACAAAGTAGCCACTGCAAAAAGGCTCGTTCCAGACTTTGCTTTGATTGTGTGTACCTACATGGTAGGGGCTTGGACTGGATGGCCCTTGTGATCTCTTCCAGCTCTATGAGTCCATGATTCTGTGACTCACTCCATTTGACCTTCTACCCCAGAAATCTGGGGGTCTCATTTCTCCGCTCTCTGTCATGACCAGCCAAAAGATGGAGTCAGAGGATGAAAAGGAGGACATGGCTCCTCATGAGCAAGAGGAGTTGGAGGCTAGACCAGGTCCCAGTTCTGCCATGCCAGACCCCAGTCCTCACATTTCAGCCCTAGGAGTGGAAGACCAGCCAGGCTCTAGCACTGTGGAGCTCCCTTCAGAGGCTAAGCAGCTGAGTGAGGTTTCAAATGAAGAATCCAGTTTCGTGATTTCCTCCTTTAATGAAAGTAGGGCTGAGAGTGCTTGTGTGTGTCAGTCCCGCAGGCTTGCAGAAAAGCAAGCTGGTAATAAAGCATAGCTGCCAACAGGGAGGGTGTCTCCTACTTAAGCACCTGTGGGGCGCCATCCCTTCGCCAGAACTTATTGAATGTCTCTTGGTGTGACTGTGTGCTGGCTTCGTGTCTTTGGAACTCTGGTTTGACTTGATCTTGGAAAGACTTGGACTTTGCTGCTTTCTCGTTGCCCTGACCTCGGACCGGACTGACTTCTGTAATATCTCCAACCCTGACCTCGGCTCTGGATTTTGGACTATTCTTAGGATCAACATTTAGGTTTGTGGAACTGCCTTATCAGCTTTTGTTGGTGTGTGCTGGCCACAGTCTGGGACACTCTCCCATCTTCATATTTGCCTAATTGTGACAAAACATATACACTAAATATTTTATAAGTGCACAGTACAAAGAAGCTATATACAACACACACTTTATGCATCACTGAGGAGATATCTGAGGCAAAAAGAAAGAAAAGAAGAGGTCATAGTTTGAAATGGCATACTGATACCTTTCAGGGTCCTCATATGTCAACCAGCATCCACCTGGGTTAGCCCTGATATGAAAGGAGGGACAGTAGGTGGGTTATAGTGCTTGACTGGATTAAAGTGTGCAAAGCCATATTTCTAGCTGGGCACAATAACTTTGTTCTACAGAATCGCAGTCAAGGAAGATCCCTCCCCCCCCCCAGTGCCTTTTTCCCTGTATATGTCCAGGCTCGAAATTGTTTGCAGAGTAGTGACTGTAGTTCCCCATCATTTTACATTTTCACTTTAGGACATTCCCCATTTTCTTTCCCAATCTAATTACTGTTGTTTTTCTTTTCCACTTCTTTGATTTGCTTTCCACTTCATAAACTTCAATAGGAAGAACTGAAAAGCCATACCCACCACCCCCAACCTAGTTCAGCATGAGTCAAACTTTAAATCCTCTGATGGTTGAGTAACTATGAAATCAGTCACAACATACTTGCTCAGCCATAGCTCATACCAAAGCTTAAATCCATCTCCTACACTGTCTGAAGAAAAGATTTTTAAGAAGTATCCATCACTTTAGACCGGTTTATGCATGAGATGATGCCATGTGTTGCTGATAAAATTATTCAGCATTATACACCACTGCACTCAAATTTCAACCATTCTTTCCTTGATGCAAATTTGATAATTTTGTAAGCCATGAAATACTAACCATGGTTTTAGAAATGTGGGGTACTTGCACTTTTGCTACAAGTGTTGTGCAATACACACACACAATTGCCTTCTATCATTGAGACTGCCATCCTTGGCTTAGTTACTTGGAAGTAAGTGTCACTGATCACAGTGGAAAAATACTGTCTTCTAAGCATCATGTATTTTGTACATTTTGATTGGCTGAATAAAAATATTTACTGTGTGCTGCGCTTCTTTTCTTTTTTAAAAATATTTTATCTTTTCTTAGAAACAAGGGAAATTGGAAAATTCCAAAAGATTTTCTCTTTTATATGGAATTCTGAAATCCAAAATATCCCAAAATCCAAAATTGTCCATGTGGGTGGCTCAGATAGTGTCATCTTTCTTATCTGGTATACATAATGTACACAAATAGGTTTCATGCACAAAATTATTAAAAGTGTTGTGTGTAAAATTACCTTCAAGTTAGTGTATAAGCTGCATAGGAAAAATAAATGAACGTAAATGAAAAACAAACTTTGTTTCATGCACAAAATTATTTTTAAAATATTGTGTATGTGTATGAGGTGAATTTCATGTGTAAACCTGGGTTCCATCTCCAAAATATCTCATTTTGTATATACAAATATTTTAAAATCCACAAAACTCTAAAATCAAAAACACTTCTGCTCTCAAGCATTTTGGATAAGGGAGTGTGTTTCAGTCTTACCAGTAGACAGTCAGTATTTTGGGTATATTTCTTTTCCTTTTCCTCTTGGGGAACATTTTCTCCCTTTTTGATTCTAAGTGTATTATCCAGACTCCCAAAATGCAACTCTGAGCACAATTTTCATTAGATAAACCTCATTATATATAGGTGATTTTGAACATATATGTGTTTTTAGCTTTATTTCTTAGTTTCAAAGAAACTGGGAAGTGCTACTTCTGTGGCAAAAAATTCTCATCATTTCACTTTACTACAAATTCTAACAATATATCAGAGAAAGCTGCAAGAGATATAAAACAGATCTATGAGTCTATTGTAGGTACCACTTTTCTGTGGAAGGGGAGAAAAACCTCATCCAGCATTGGTGAGAGCTTGAAATTTATTTTCTTGCATCAATGGACAGAGCCTTCAGATATGTCAGGTAGTGATGATGGGTAGAAGTACTCTTCTGACATGAAGCACCACTGCTGGCCATGCACTTCTTTCTAGGGAGTCTATGGAGTTTATCGCATACACTTTTCAGCCCGATCCAGGCACAGGATGGGATCGGGCTGGAACGAGGGGAAATGGGTTTTATTGCACACAAAATTGCTGCTGCACTGCTGCTCGACCATCATCTGTCCTTCAGCCATGCTCTGCCAGCCAATTTTTATGCTACAGAAAGCTTCTGTGGTAGCAAAATTGCTGGGAGAAGCACGGCTGGGGAACGGGTGATGGTCGGGCAGCAGCACAGTAGCAATTTTATGTGAGATAAACCCATTATTCCCCCATTCCAGCCTGATCCCGTCCTGAGCCGGGATTGGGCTGAAAAGTTCATATGATAAACTCCTTTGGGCTGCTAAAGAAAATATCCTCTGGCTGACAGTTGCCAACCTAGTCCTGGCTTACTGGAGTAAGTATCCCTTAGAGTATCTGACTGTATGGGGCAGATTATACAGGATTATATGTGCAACTCCACAAACATACAATCACTCATGCAACAAAGCCAGCAGGGCTTCAGATAAGGCAATAGTTTCATTTTTTCCCCTCCCTGACCCCACTTAGGACTACACTATAAAACTATTAATTGGAGCACATGTACTGGTTATGCAAAGAGACAAGTCAGCTATGGGCTTGAAATAGCCAAAGTCAAGTTTCACTCTATTTTTGTCTGTTTAATTAATACAATCTCTAGGCTGAGCTGCAAAACAGAGTTAAAGAGAAAGGACATTTAAGTGAAGCCAGCAAAAATGCATTGACCAGCAAACCTGTGCTTAATTTCCCACTTACAAAAGGACAACAGGATATACAGCTGCCAAACAATTTCCGAAAGAGAGTGTGCTTCTTGTAAGACAAGTGCATAAAATATGGGGGTAAAGATTTATGTGCAAATAGGTGTGTTTTTTGTATTTATAGGTTTGAAAGTTTAAATTAGTTTTTTTCTCCCTTATTCTTTAAATTGTCATCTTTGAAAGGTTAGTGATGATGTAATGTTTAACTATAACTTTACATCACCACTAACCTTTCAATTATGACAGTTTGAAGAATAAGTAGACTCTTTCAGAAGTATATGTGCCCATAAATAAATGAGCAGGTGTGCTCAATGTAAATATATAAATATAATTTTATATTAGTCCTTTTTCTTTGGATAGTTGTCCTCTCTGAAAGGTCAGCAATGATGAATTGTAGTTTGTCACTGAATATAAAATGTGCACCCTACAGTTCTATTATTTGCTGTGAAAGAAAACATGATTTATTAAAACATCAAAAAAATATTTGCTCAAGGGCTGCAATCCCTGAAAAATATAGCCTGCATTTAACTACCTTTCTTAAGGGACCTACAGTGCATGTCCTCCTGAGGTCACAAATGAGTTGATCTATAGCTCTGTTTGTTGATCTGGCCAAAAGGAAAATAGAAAACAGTGTGCTATCAAAAGCAAGCATCTCATCAGAGCCTGGAAATTTAACTTTGTTGGACTATACCTCTCAGAATGACCATTCTACTGCCACACTGCAGAATCCATGCAGTTTGACACAGCTCCATCCTATGGGATCCTGGGATTTGTAGTTGGTAACAGAACTCTCTGACATGAACACTAAGGAGTGCACTCTCTGCTTTATCACAACCTACAGCTGGTGATATATATTTGGATTTATTATACATCAGTATTGTATATTTATTATGTAGCATTATGCTTTTGCTACATTTTTTAAATTAGCTCTTACTGCCACTCCAATACCAAATTGTTTTCATGATTAGCAGATTGTATTTTAGATCAGATTAGTTTTTAAAACAGGCTACTAAAGAGCAAACAAAAAGCCAAGCAATCAGCAAGTTGCAGTGATGGGTGGGCCCTCAATCAATATTAAGAAAGTGTGATTATTGGCTGTGTTCTTTTTAAAACCTAAAAAATATTAAAGTAGAAAGACAAGAAGACCTAGTCTCATTAAAATCAAGGGGCTTTAGGCATGTTAACTCTGCATAGGTTCAGAATGTAAAAATATATTATATTAGGTCAGACTATCCATATCACATTCAGGGTTCTATCCTGAGGCAAACAATCCATTCTGCCTGATGGTGGACAGAAATTCCAAGACTTCAATAACACAACACAGTTGGAACAGACATGCAGCCCAAGCCTACACATCCTTATTGTGAAATAAATCCTACAGCATCCTGTGGGATTTGCTCCCAAGGAATGTGCATGGAACTGAAGTTTATTTCTTCTTCACTTTAATGACTGTGATAAATTCATCTCAGGCACAAACTTGTTTGGAACAACCCAGTTTGGAACAATGTGGTACCATAACTCCATTCAAGCTACAGAGGGACAGATGAGTTTTACTTCAGCATTTGTGAAAGGGCACCATACCCCTGCTCCTAAGGGGAGCAGGCTGGCTTAAATGGAAAATGAAACAGGTCGCCTAGAACACACTGTTCTGTCCACTAAAGAGTAGAATAGCCAGGGTCATTCCAACATTGTCCCTGTATACCTCCCTGCATTTGCCACTTGAGGAAAAACTCAATTGTGCCCAATGGTGGAGCTGGATTCCTGTTGCCTTCCCAAGTTATCGCATATATGTTTGGATATATGTAGAAGTTCCTGCTCACAGGGCTCAGACTCTTGAAATGTTTGCACACCTTGCAAGTGATGTGCCTCCCTGGAGGCCATCACTGCTTCAATAGTTTGGAAGCATGCTATGAAGCTGCATTGTCCAATACACTGAAATCTCATTGAACCAGACCATGCTGGTCAAGGTACACCTATAGGGGTCCTTAAGGTCTAGAAAACATGGTGCATGCCCAGGGCTATCTAGAGCCTGGGACCAGCTGGAGCCTAGCCTCATCCAGAAGATGACTTAGCTAGGTCAGGGTGTGTGGGCTTATACCCTGGATCTTTTGTGTCTTGTCAGTTTTGGATGAGGATTGGGTTCTTCACACTGTGCAGTCCACTGAGAAAGTGCTAATGGCCAGAAGTATTGCAAAGAGCAAATGGTGAAGTGAACAAAATGGAATATCAGCACCTCTTTTTTGTGAGGCAAGTGTGTGTATGTGTGAGAGGGCAGCCAGGCAGCCAGCAAGGCCACAAACAAGCACCATTGCTAACCAGCCAGCTAGGCAGTCTGCAGCTGAAATCCACTTTCTATGTCAAATTGCAGTTTGGAGCTTGTCTTTTTCTTTTAAAATGTAAGCAACAGGGCCACCAGCTGAGAGAACTCTGTGCCCTAAACTTTCTGGAGCTCAGCAGCTGAGCTGTCCACCACCTCCTGGCTTTGCATATCCAGACAGCTAAAGCTTTGCATATTTATCAGGCATGTCACCAAACATTCACTGCCAAAAGATGTATGTGTGTGTGTGTTTATGTAAGTCACTACAGTTCAATACTTGGGTTTTCAGGATCATTGGGCTGGAGCAGAGGGAGAAGCCTGTGAGGGGAAAAATAATAAATATGAATAACTCCAAATGTATGATTAAAAATAATGATCCAGGCCTACTGCAGGAAGGCCTGTTATTAGGCTTGGCTTTCTTTTTCCTAGTAGGTTACTCCTGATTCTCTTCAGGTACAAGTTTGGGTTTCACAAATAAATATATTGTTGGGGTGAACATATCTTGCTAAAGAGGGCAGTAGACACAGAGACAGCCAGTTAGTTTCCTTAATTTATCTCTCTTAGTCTACTCTATTGCTTTTTTGAATTTATATTATTTTCTGAGGTCTGTTTTCACTTTTGTTCACCCCTCCTTCTTATAATCCACATAAGAGTTCTAGCCATGTAGCAGTAGCAGAATATCCTACTCTCCTCACTCTAATTCAGAATGGGAGCATTGCAGCTACCAGGATATTACTGAAACGTAACTTCCAGTGTTCTTCATGGCTGGCCATGATGGCTAAGACTGTTGGATTTTGCACTCCAGCAAAATCTGAGGAGCCATATGAATCCTATTCCTTATCTAAATGGAATGCAGCTTCTCTAATAAATGTTTTCTTTTTGATTAAGACAGCATTTGTTGTTTGTCAGCCAGCTACACATAATGGCTAGCTATCATTTCTATTTCTCTTCAAAATGACATTTCACCTGTGGTGTAATACAATAAAATTCAGGACAAACAGCATAGTGCCCCCCTCCCCATTCACCCAATTCAAGATTTACAGTACCCAATATTCTAGGGTCGAGGAGGCCATGTTGCATGTCTCAACACCTTGTGAAGTTAGTTGGTGAGTATATTTAACAGAACTTTCTCTGTAGCAGTGCCTTGACTGTGGAACTTCCTATGCAAGGAAGGTAGGCTGGCCCCATCTCTTTTAAGCTTTCAGCAGGCAGCCAAAACATTGCTATTTGTCATGGCATTTCAATGTTTGAAAAATTGCTTTTTTACTGTTTTAAAACTGGATTCTAGGATTGCTTTTTAAGAGTATTTTTAAAATGCTTTTATCTTGGTTTGGTTTAATTGGTATTTATTTGTTCATCACTTCAGGAGCCCTTCTGGACTGGGTGAGATTCTCTGTAAATCTCACGGCTTATTTGAAAATCTAATGATTCAAGCAACAAATTAATGAATGTACAATAATCCGACACATTATGTTACTTCAGACATTAACGTAAGTGACAATACATTGATCTTCTGATTTCTGTGGTTAGGAGACTGAGGCTAAGAGAACTATTTTTGTTGTTGTGTGCCTTCAAGTTGTTTCAAATTTATGGCAACTTTAAGGTGAACCTATCATTGGCTTTTCATGGCAAGTTTCTTCCGAAGGGATTTGCTATTGCCATCCTCTGATGCTGAGAGAGTGTGCCTATGGATACAAATCTTTGCTTATCTGGTTCTTGCATGCAAGCATAAAAATAATCAATCCTTTATCTCTGTTGCACAAGAAAACCATATTTTTGTGGGCCTTTTTGTTTGTGTATATGTGTTTTGCATGAGGGTTTCTTGGTTTCTTGTTAGTGGAGGTTTTATGTTCTGTTTTATTTTTCATTACAGGACATTTTGGCAATTTTATTGGCAATTTTTATGCATGACATTCATAAATATTTTACACATGTCTCATTTTAAAAAAAATAACTATTTTTTTCATCATGGATGAGAAACTTTGTGAATATTCTCTACATCGATGATGATAGATTGATCAATAGATAGATAGATATATGATAGGATAGCAATATAGATGATATAGTTATAGATTATTGAGATGGCGGCATAGCTTTCTAGTGACATCTATCCCAATCCAGTGAGTGATTGTATATGTGTAAAAACAAATTCTATCGGAATTCCATTAGGAAACATGCAGACAACAAATATATGAATGTGAAGTTCATGGGGTTGTATATTCATAACCCTTTTTAAAAGCTCCTCACTCTTGATACACATGTTCCACCAAACAGCTGAACAATTTAATTTCAGCACTTATCTGCAAATTCTCTGTCACTGGATGCAGTATCAAGTGGATCCAGATGACTGTTTACTTTCTGTGTTCTTTGTCTGAACAGAAGTGCCAAATCAGGATTGATGCTATATTCTTTTTCAAGCTCTTCTGAACATATATATATATATAGAGAGAGAGAGGGGGGGGGGTGGGGAGGGAGAGAGAGAGAGAGAGAGAGTTCCTGCCCAAAGTGTTGGAGAATTTCACCATTGTTGCTAGCAATTCCCTGAAAAATTCAGCAAAATGCTCCCTCATATTCAAGCTGTCAAGGATGTTGCTGAAGCTACAAAGGAATTAACATCCCCATTGTGGTTTCCTGAGGTCTGCATGATTCACAGTTTTGACACTACTTTTTTTCTTGCAAAATAAAATATAACTCCAGGCAAAGTAGGAGCTTTGTTCCCCTCCCTTTGCCGCCCCCATTCTTTAATGATCAGGCTAGTCAATAATGTCTTTTTCATTTATTAGACATGGAGAAAAATGCTTGTTAACTTTCAAGAACAAAATACTGCAGGTGGTGGCTCTGTTTGTTTAGAATATAAGAGCATATCGATCAACGTGCTTAGTCAAAAGTTAGGCAGCTCATTGTAAAGAGTTGTTGAGATGTGTGGTTTTACTAAGCTAATCTAAGGCAAAAAAAATTAAACATAGGTCAATAGTATGGATTGCTCCCTTTTTAACATCTTGCTCAAAGAAATACAAATAAATGCATTTATATCCATTTGCAATATAGATTTATGTATTCATCTTTAATGTTTCAGTATTTATTGTTATAGCTGTAGAACTGCAAAGTCTTTTCTTAAATTATTTAGTGTTATTAAATATGAAAGACAAATCTGAATATATATTAAACTGTGTACTTCCAATATACTCAAGGGTATTAGGATTTTTTGAGTCTACATACGCCTAGTGGCAACTCTGTTTATATATTCTTACAGAGTCTCCTTACATCTATGGAATAACTTAGAGAGTGGACAGCAGTGATGAGGAGTGGGAAGATAAACTATGTTTTATCCAAAAGCTATTCTGTTACTCTTAGGCAAAATGGAAGAGATTGTCTCATTGCCAGTGTCGAAATAATACTCAACAGCCTATCCAGCCAATTTCTGATCACAGAAAGGGGTCCACATACAAAACATAATAAAATTACAAAAGATAATAAAAACTGGATAGGTAATATAAATGAAAACTTTACATAAAATACAAGATGTGCTCATCTTTACAGACAGTGAAATTTCTATCTCTCCACTAGGGCAAGGCAAGGGAATGTGTGATGTAGTTTGCACTTCTGGTTCTAGTTAAACAGGGTCACTAGAATGGTTTCAAACATCACTTTTTGCAGCCCCCAAAGCCCCCAGCCAGTTCTCTGAAGCTCCCAGGGCACCTAGCTGCTTTTATTTTATTACAATTTTTTGTGCATTCTCCAGTTGAAAACCATATCAGAACACCTCATATTGTGCAAGAACACTGTGATCTGACCTTCCATATGTCTCAGTACTCCAACCCACAATATTTTCCAGCCATATGCCAGTGCACAATGGTGAAGCAACATCACCTTCAGTGTGCCCAAACATGTGGGCAGAGATGAAATTTCACCACCCCACAAGTAAGGCTAATTTTGGCAAGGTCAACTTTCTTACCCTTGCCCCATTGATGCAGTTCAACATCTTTGATCTAGGACATGTTCCACTGATAAGGACCTAGAAGGCCCGTTCTCATGTCACATTAGTCATACCTCTGTTTTATTTGGTACTCAAGAGAAGGGTATTTCCTTTTAAAGATATGGGTAGGCTGGAAAGTGGGGAGGGGTTCCAAAGGCATCCTGGACTTCAGCTGTTTTGGCCTAGAAATGTTGTAGCTTTTCCCCTCATTTAGGCCATTAAAGATCATTACAATTTTTGTGAGAGACTGGTAAACAATGTAGCCCCTTAGGACAGGTGTAATATGATTCCATATGCAGGCACCTATCAATATTCTCTCCGATGCATTCTTGGCGAACTACCAGTTGTAAATACTGTTCAATAGCAGTCCTATTACTATTATTGTTGTTGTTTGTTTGTTTATATAGCACCATTAGTTTAGATGGTGCTATACATAGTGAAACAACCAAAATACAGATAAAAGCCTACCTACAGCATACAGTCTAAAAACAAGAAGCAGGAAATTATAAAATTAACAACATATCATTAAACTAACTCTAAAACAATCATTTTATAAAACAATACAGATTAATACACATTATCTACCATCAAAATCAGAGTGACGGTTGGAATGATTCCCTAAACAATGTTATCTTTAATTCAGACTTAAAGTTGGCTAAAGAGGTGGTAGTCCATGTGTGTTTGAAAAGGAGATTCCAAGAGTAGGGATCAACATGGAAGAAGGGGCAGATCTGATTGGAGGAAGAGGAATACCTCAGCTGAGTCAAGAACCCTGAATCCTTGGAATGTAAAGCATGAACAGGATGGTAGGGGTAAACAAGTAAACAAATAAGAGGGAGCCAAACTATGCAGGGCTTTAAAGGTTAACAAAAGGTGAATTCTGAATTCTGAATTCTGTACAGGTTAGGGAGCCAGTGAAGAGATGACCACACGGCAGTGATGTGATCATAACGGTGGGCTGAAAGGACAATCCTAGCTGCAGAATATTGCATGGAGGTCAAGGGGCCAAGATGGAAAAGAGGAAGCCCTGTCAGCAAAAGGTTGCAATAGTCCAGGCAAGACACAATCAAAGAGTGAACTAATGTCTTAGCAATAGATACTGAAATAAAAGGCCTGATCTTAGCTAGATTATAAAGAAAAAATCAACACGATTTGGCTGTAGCCTGGATCTGAGGGACAAATGACAAAGAAGACTCAAAAATGAAGCCAAGACTACACATTTCTTCACAGGTTGGATACAAATGTAACTTACTATAAATGAAAATGAATATTGCAAAGTTGGCTTAAGTGGAAAAACAAGTTCCATGTAAAGTATACTATAGAAATCCAACATAGATGTGACTAAGAGCTTTATCACATGTGGCTTTTAAGCCTTGATTCTCACGGGAAGGAAGTGGCATCAGCAACACTGATCGCACCACACCATTTCCCTCCCCATCCCTGACCTGGACCTTTTCATTGACAGGGGGAAACCAACTAATCGATCACTGCTATCGGTATGGAAAGCCATTCCTGGGGCAATAGCGCGATTGGGACTGACATGGTGTGACTGACCCCTCTTCACCTCTTTCCCGCCTCCCTCTCCCTTTTAATTTTTTCCCACCATTTTCCACCATTTTTTCCCCATGCTATTTTGGAGCAACAGTTTCAAAAACTCTTTTAAGGGACTACATGGGGGCTGCAGACCTCTGTAATTTTGTGGGAAATGTTGGGGGGGGGGGCAAAAAGTATGCTGCAAGAGAGGGAGGAAGGGGTTAAGGAATGGAGCATAATGCCAGAAGCAGTGTACTGGTGGCTGCTCCTATGCTGGTATGTTAGCATTTTATTTTTAGCTTGCACGACTGCAGCACAAAAGGTGCTGGTGTGATAAAGCCCTATAGCATGTGTAATCCCTAGGCACAGTGCTTTGTGGTTCTGTTGCCACTGTTTATTTTCACTTTCATTTACGCTTACTTTGTTCTCTACAGAGTTTTGATCTGTTGTAAGGTATTTGCAACATCAAAGAGATAGTTGGGGCAGTCTGTTTTGCTATAAAAATAAGGGGATGAAAATTTTTAAAGGGAAAAAACATCTTGCAACATCTTCAACATATTGATTTTAGCAGAAGCTTTCATGGATTACAGTTCACTTCCCCAGATGCATTGATGGAGCACAATATTCAAGCCTCAGTTGCACAGTTTTCAGGATGGGAGCAAAATTAAGTTGGTTACTACATGATGATTGTAGTAATAGTGACAGACCTTCAAACAGCTGATGTAGCATTAACAATCTGACATCTGTAAGTTTGATATGAACCTAGGTTGTTCATTTACATAATTGTTGTTACTGTCAAGTTAGCTGATTGTAGTTAGATGCTGAAGGCCTTCTGTTTGATCCTTAAATACAGTGTGCCCACATGGGCCAAGTGGAATTTGAAAGACAGAAGGCAAGCAGTGGCATCACCAGCAGGGTGTGGTGGATGTACATTCCCCTGGATGACACCCATCAGAGGGGGTAATACTGCAGGGGAGGCAATAGCAGTGTCCCAAGCACCCTGAGCAGACCTCATCGTAGTTTTTGGTGGTGGTGGTATGGGGAGCAGGGAGTACTGTGGCATCTCTGCTGGCCTACACCATGGTTCTCCAACTGGCTGTTACTATGGCTGGTCTTCTTTGGGAGCAGAAGGAATAAGATCAGACATACCCATCCTCCTCCTCATGGCTGGGCTAGTTATGTTGCCTATTTATCTCCCAGTGAGTAGTGGAGCCCAGGCAAACCAAGAACGTGTGAAGGAACTTCACTAAAGCCTGGCATACATTTTCTGCATGGAAAAGATGAGCATTAGTGGAAAGGAAGTAGTGCAGTGTAGTGCACTTGCTGGCTTCCTAATTCCCATGATGCTTCCCCTTCTAGCTGGTAAGGGGTGCAACATGGGGGTGACACCATGAGCCACATTCTGGTAACACCAACCCTTTTGATGTTACTAAGGCCACCAGAGGTCAAGCCAATTATATGTACCTTGCTATCTACCAAGGGCCCAGCATTCTGTTTCTACCAATGACAAATCAAATGCTTCCATGAAGTTCACAAGCAAGGCATGAAAATTGTGGCCTTCTCCTGTTGTGATAAGATTATGTATCACTTTGTGCTTTTGTTTTAATCAGGAGGAGAGGAGAAGGATGGCCAGGAACTGATTATAATTGTTTTAATATGAATGCAGAGCACACACAAAAAGATTAAATATAAACTTTTTAAAAGTATGTGAATGAACCTTCAAACCTCAAATATGTATCATGTGCCCGTTCACTTACTCTGTTTGCTGTCCTCTTCTGAAATGCCTTGTGAAATTTGTTAGTAGACAAAGATTAATGTACATGACAGGTGTGCACCAAACAGAGGGCCAGAGGTAGAGAAGTTTCATGCCTTTTTATGCTGAGAGTTATCATTCCAAGCTCTCATATGGTACAGATGAGCTTACCTCTCTTCCTCTGTTGCAAAACCACAGTGGAAACCAACCAAGTAATATGAACAGTAACCTTGTAGGGCCTCCCCAGAGACATGTTCTCATGCCTGTTTGTTCATAGGTACATGTTCAGCAAGCAGAGTAGCACACTATTACACATTTCTTATTTCAGTATTAGAACAGCTTATTGCTCGCTGTCATAAGGTGATCCGCTGATGATAGACACATCACCATTGCTCATCCTTCCTTGACCCAGCTTCTGTTCTGCTGACATCACTTCTCTGAAGAGGAATAACAAGCACAAGTGGAGACCAAATCTCTTAGGGTGATTACAAAGATCAACAAGCATCTGCTTCTGAAAAGAAGGACAAAATATACAAAAAGCATGTCCTGTTATAGTAAAATCATGATAAGCTTTCCCCCATGTTTTTATTTATCCCATGGGTTTCATTTCATGCCAATAACTCTCTTTTTTAATACAACAACAACAACAACAACAGCAACAACATTGTTTTGCCACATGTATATTTTGAGGGAAGTATCAGAATGGGTTGTTTGTCATGTGGTTAAATTGATGCCCAAAGGGATTATAAATGACCTGCCCAAGATCACACAGCAAGTTATGATACTCCCTCTCAGCAGGTTGATGTCTTCCTTGCTCTTACCAAAGAACTTTTTTTTTTTTTGCACTCCCCCCCCCCCCCCCCACACACACACAAAATGCAAGGCAAATGTTGAGCTGGAGAAAATTCTAGGCAGAGTCCTAAAACGCTTCTTCCTTTAAAAAAAAAAAAGCAGGAAGGGGAGGGGAGGAGGTCAGGAGAAGACTGGAAGTTTAGCTTCCCTTCTTGTGTCAAGCATGTGAATTCTGAGTTGGCCATTGGAACAAGCTGGATAGAACTATCATTTCATGTGATATTGTTGTTTTTAATGCTTCCAGCATTTAGAAAGGCCTTCTTTTGTAATGGCAGATACTGTAGTCCTTTGCAGAATGGGACTAGCCTGTCCCACAATTTCTAAGCAGTCTTGGTATCAAACTAGACATTTTTTTTCAGGGATGGTCTCTCAAACGATGAAAGACATATGTTTATCATAGTATGCTTTATTTTGTGACTGGTCACTAGAAGATAAACACAGGCTTAATTTGCAAATCTGTTTGCTGAAACATCTGAGAAAATCACATTCTGAGAGGAAAAGCCCTTTAACTGTAAGGAATGCAGATTTCTCTTAATGCCTACTTTGTCACTTGGCTTCTGTCCTTGCAGTTTATAACTCCTTTTGCCAGGCAATTTGTTACATTTCAAATTTGAACATCTTTGAGAAGTATTGTAAGATTTATTGGGGTGGGGTGGGGACTATAAACCAGGATTAAACTGGCATGATGAGTTGAATTTTAATATTTGCTAGGTATGACTGATTTCATTTTAAAAGTGTGTTTTTTTATTTATATTTTTAATGGATTGTTGCTTGCCTCAAGCTTTTGGATTTGTCAAGCTAGAAATTCAGCTAAATAAACAGAGCATTGCTGATGTTAAGAATATTGAATCCGATGAGAGGATGTGGGTGGTAGAGCGAAGATCATGGTTCATTTCCCTATGCTGATTTAATATGCAGGTATGCAACTGTAATAGCAGAAGCAGGTTGTTGGGGGTCTTCAGCTACCTTTTATTTTGTTTTTGTTTCATTATTTCATTTATTAGTGTTATTAAAACATCCTTTTTATTATTCAACCATAAAACATGTTTTATTTAATTATTCATGAAATGAAGGACAACAAAAAAGAAAGGTAAGCACAACTCCACCCCTAAATAAGTGATGAAATATCCCCAAAATGAGTAACAAGGAAAAGCCATGATATTTGTTTTGAAACAAATGGACCCCATTCAGTTCAATTTGTCTTTCATTATGAAACAAACATACAGCCCCACTGCGTGTTGTCTTACTGTTTTATCCATGCCCATACAGAAAGAGAGTATTACAATAGTTGCATTCTGTCCCTATAAGAAATATCAGGATAGGCAAATCTGTTTCCTTAATTATGTCCCATTTGAATTACTACAACACTATCCATGTGGACTACCTTTGGAAAATGTTCAAAGGCTTCAGTTCAATATACTGAAGCCATATTGTTAGCTACGAATGTAAACCTGTGCTTATTTGTTCTCACTTGCAATTCTGAAATTTTCTCCTTGTTGGGGGAGATTCTCCTTGTTGGGAAAGAAAATTGACTTTTTGGTCCATTTTCAATGATTTTCTATTTCTGGGTCTTTTTGTGGAAAAAAAAATCATTTGCACAAAACCTAACATTCTCTAAAATCAGGTAGTGGGGATCTACAAAGTATATTGATTGGTACAATTTTTTTTTTAGTTGTTCAAATGAACTTTTGTTAATTAAAAAAGCCTCAAAATGAGAAAAATCTGGTGACAGTTGAACATTTTCTTTTCATTTTTTCAAAGATGCCTGGATATGTCAAGAAAATTTTTGCATTTTTTTTCTGTGCACTGTTTCCCATGTACGGTTTGTTTTTTTTACAAAACAAAACAAACAGCGTAATTTATATACTGCTTCATACTGCCTAAGGAGTGTCTAAGTGGTTTACAACTGTAAGCTACTTGCCCCCAACAATCTGGGTACTCATTTTAGCCACTTTGGAAGGATGCAAGCCTGAGTCAAACTTGAGCCCTTTTGCTGGTATTGAACTCGCAACCTTATGGTTTTGAGTGAGTGGCTGCAGTACAGGCATTTAACCACTGCACCACCAGGGCTCCAACTGAATGGGGTCCAACAGCTTCGCTGTATGCTAATCAGTTTTGAATACACTTTGAAGTGCCAGTTATGACCTACAAAATCTTATATTTTTTGAGTCCAGGCTTTCTCAAGGACTGTATTGCCTTATATGAGAATGTCTTGATTTTAAGATCTTTAGTGGAAGCCTTTCACCACCCTCATAAGCATATAGAACCATAGAATCATAGAGTTGGAAGAGATCACAAGGGCCATCCAGTCCAACCCCCTGCCATGCAGGAACTCCCAATAAAAGCATACCTGACAGATAGCCAGCCAGCGTCTGTTTAAAGACCTCCAAGGAAGGATATGTGGTGAAGACACAGAACAGGACCTTGTCAGTAGTTGCACCCAGATTTGAAACTGCTTTCCCAAGAAGGTGAAGCAAACACGCATACACATACTCTATTGCCTTTCCATTGGTAGTCAAAGGCATTTTTAAAATTCAAATAGACTTTTGGCAACTAACTGGCTGGGGAAAGAGTTTTAATGCAAGTAGGTATCGTAGTATTTTTTTCACCCTTTGATGAGTTTCTACTTTTTTTAAAAAAAAATCTATTCATTTAATTTATGAATTATAGGTTGTTTCTATTTATATATGCAATTATATTTTTGGGATTTATAGCTTTGATTTTTATTTAAATATAAAGTATTTTTGAGTTTATTACTGAGAACTTGCACAATAACTATTTGTTAATTTGTGCTGTATGATATGATGTGACATTTAGCCATTATTGGACTATGTTGTTGTAATGTGGATATTGAACGGTATATAGCAACAATAATGTTAATATTTATGTGAAATGCATTTATACCTGTTATTTGCTTCTGAAAAAGTGGTAATTCATTTCCTCTCCTTTGTGTCTTTTCCCCATCAACTATGTGTACTAGAGCATCAACTACCCATCAGCTATGTGTACTTCTTTAATGTTTGAGCTTGACTAGAACACATAGTAGAGCTCACACATCAAGGAAGGGAGAGAGGGAAAGAGGGAAAGAGGAGGAAAGTGGGGAGAGCCTGACAGTCAAGCCTACAAATAACTTACCTGTGAAAGACTCATAAGCTAGGCTGCAGCCAGACATTTGGTCCTAAGTTATTTGTTAACAAAACACAGAGCACAGTGACTTTCCCATATAAAATACATGCAAACATCTGGAATATATTCTAGTTGCCAATCTATTGTTCATGACAGCAGAATACTACCAGATCCGTAAAAGCATCTGCACTGTCAAACACAGAGGGAACAGTTAGGGGTGTTTGTGAGAGAAACAAAATATAAAACAATATATTAAATGTATTAAAGTCTATTCTATACCAAATAAACATTATATATTGACTTGACTGAGTGAGTGAATCTGGTACTATGGCTTTCACTGCCAGTGAAGGGTATGCGGAGTTGTCTCAGGATGAGAAATCTTAATGATCATTCTTCTCAACACAATCCGTTGGGAACAGTTGGCCCAATATTATACTTCTTTCATTTCTCTTCTTTATGACAGAACGCTCCCACCACTACAAGGCTGAAATTACCCATTATTCAGGAGGAGTCCTGTCCAAAATGGCAGCTGCTATATTTAAGTTCTCTGTACCCTTCATAACATGAAATAAAATTTATCTCATGTCTGGATGTCATTATGCTTTGCATTTCCCTATCCTCAGCTCCACCTTATCACTACACAGTGGGGGACTGCTCAGCAGAATGAGAATGCATCTACACTGCAGAATTAATGCAGTTCAGTGCCACTAATTGCCATGGCACAATATTGTATCCATAGATCTACCCTCAGAAGGACTTCTTCAGGTGACTAACACAAATTAGGCAGTCTATACATCATCACGTTAATGACCAAAGTACTGCTGCTAGCCTTATATTCTGAGTACTATTATTTATTGTATATGTGTTCCTCATCCTTTAAACTGGGCAGGAGTATGAATGCAATTACAATCAATGTTTTCTGACTGGACATCTTAGATTACCATTGAGCTCAATCAAGTTCACATCACAATAAACAGATTTAGGTTATGTTTTGTGTCATTCAGTGGCACTCCACGCCCAGTCATTAATGAACCATGTGTATCTATGCTTTCTTGAAAGCTCTTCTTGATGTGTTACAGGCTGTTTTGGTGTGTTACAGTGAAGTGAACTTTCAATTAACAGCATTCAACAGTGTAACATTAAAAGAGTGTTCCTTATTTTCATTCAAAAGAAGTGTAAAGTTGTTTGTTGTTTATTGATGCCCTGTTTGCCTTCAACTGAGCAGAGCCATAAACTACTTGGGAAAAAGTCAAAACCAAAAGAAACATCTCTTTAATATTTTTTTAAAGCTGTAGTTGTTGTTGTGTGTCTTCATGTCATTTCTGACTTGTGGCAACCCTAAGGTGAAGTTATCACTATTTGTTCAGAATGGGATTGCTTTTGCCTTCTTCTGAGAAAGAGAAAGTGTGACTTGCCCTAGGTCACCAAGTGAGTTTCCATAGCTGAACAGGGGTTTGAATTCTGGTTTCCAGAGTTGTAATCCAACATTCAAACCACCAAATCATACTCATGTGGGTTGGGTTTTAAGTAAAATTGTAATGATACAATCCTGTGCTCACATATTTGGGAGAGGATCCCATTGTATACTTATTTTGTAGGCATTTTGGAGATTATGTTCGATGGTGTACTGATTTTGCTATACAGTGGTCCCCCGGCTTACGAATCCCCCGGGTTGCGAAAACCCCGGGATCCGAAAGCCGCCGGACCTCTACAATATCCCCCGGGATTCGAAAGATCCCCTGGGATACGAAAAAAAACCGCGCGGCCCCTTTAAATCAGCCACGCGGTCCATTGAGTTTAGCGGTCCCCTGGGAAACGAAAGCTTCCGGGTTACGAAAGTAATCCCGGAACGGATTACTTTCGTAACCCGGGGGACCACTGTATCTTGGTTATATTTTGAGTATGCAATTCAAAATGATTAATTATTTTAATCAGTTTGGGTATGTGGGTTTATCTTGCATATAACCCATTACATCATGGACTGAATCCTATAGCTCTAGAGAGATTCTATTGGTAGAGAAATCCCACTAAATAAATTGTTCAATGGTGAGTGCAAACCTATGTAAATCTCACTGATTCATTGAGTGTACTCTGGTTGAAACTATCAACAGGATTCAGGTCTATATTTCTCAAAGACATCATAATATAGATATCCCAAGAAATAACACCAGCAACCCTCATGCCAACACAGGGAGTGAAACCAGCAGGTGTTTTATATAGGCCCTTGAAATTTACATAATGCATCCTTACATATCATTGGTTTTATAAAATAGTTTCCGAAAAGCATTCTTTCTTTCTTTTTTTACACCAACTGAATGATAGGGTTTCTTTCTGGCATTATCTGTGATATAATAGTAATGATCTGATGAAGCCCACAATAAATCCAAGGTGGTGACCTGCTTATTTTCCTAATCTGTGGATGCTTAAAAACCCACTCTGACTGTCTGACATTACTGTATGTTCAGCTAATAAATTTAGTGCAAAGCACTTTGTGGTCTTTGTAGCAAACTAATTATAGAGGTGCCCCCTAATGTTGTAATCGTTAAAGGTCTGTCAGAGTTTCCATTACTAATACCCCATGATCAACCATTTATAACAAATTTGTAACTACTATTTCTGTCCTGCAAATTAGCAAACAAGTACTGAGATGGATATTTAGCTCATTTTTTTTCTTATGACATGACATTTTGGTTATGATGCACGTGCCTGGAGGGAAAAAAGGCACAGGCCTGTTGCTTTCTATCTTGTTAAAACACTCACAGCCCAATCTACCATTTAAATTGGATTTAAGGAAGTCATCCATTTGACTTCAGTAGGATGAAGTAGGTTTGAATAGAAGTGCTCTAGATTAAATGACTTGTGGATAAGACTGGGTCTGAAATTATATGTCATTCATTAAGCGTTACAGTGTCATTCCCATCTAAATGGATAGGGTGCAGATGGTGGAAAGTTTCAAGTAATGAAAACCAGCAGAGAGGTAGGACTAATAGAAAGGTAGAAAATTCTATTTCACTTCAATCCAATATCCTTTAAATTGGAAAAAAGTGTAAATTAAATCACAACAAATATCTTGGTGATGGAATTTAGGAGGTGACTTTATCCACAGCTGGGTGGAATTGTTCACATAGATAGCAATTCTATCAATTATTATAGCCATCAAAGAAATGGCTGGATATGATATCTTGCTAGATTTAATAATTATTATCCTGGGATATTTGAAAGGGAAGGTCAAAAAATTCATAGAACTCATTTCTAATTTATTAACTTCTTCCAAGATAACTGCAAATTGGATATACAGAACCCACCCGGCTTCACCAAGTGACATAAAAGAATTTACAATATTGCAGTAATGGGAGAACTGACTAAGGATGGCATCTTTGATCTACTTATGTGTGGCCCTCAACTGAAATTAATGAGCTATACATTTGAGTACAGATGCCTAGACTTGTCTTACAGCTTCATGAAATTGGTAGGAAATAACCAATAAGGATAGTTTTTTGTGGAGCTTTTGGACTATGTGGCCATGTTCTGGAAGAGTTCCTTTCTGACAGTTTGCCAGCATCTGTGGCTAGCTCTCTGAAGATGCCAGCCACAGATGCTGGCAAAACGTCAGAAAGGAACTCTTCCAGAACATGGCCACATAGCCCGAAAGCTCCACAAAAAACTATGGATGCCGACCATGAAAGCCTTCGACTCCACAACCAATAATGACTTTTTCTGAGAAATGGCAATTGTTCCCACAATACTACAATAAGTTCTATGGCTTAACATTAATGCTTAATATTTATATAGTGGTTTATATAGTGTTGAAAACATTTGCTTTTATTATGCTTTGGTCTATATAAAATCCTCAAGTTGCAGATGGTCGACTGATGCTACACTCAGAGACTGGTGTTACACAGGCCACAGGATGAAATGATGGGAGAGTTGTAGCCAAGAGCCTAGTTGGGGAATTATACTATTAACTCAAATTGCGAGATGGGTCAGCTACAACAACCCTGCAAGGTCGCCTCCTGCTGTGTATACCAAGAAGACTGGGGTTCCAAGAAATTGAGCAGAGACAGGCTTGTCTAATTAATATCTACTTTATTAAAGGGGGGAAAAGACACTCACACAATGCACGTACACACACACAAACATACAAGGCTAAGGAAAGTCAGTAGTTAGCATTGGGGATAGTTTGAGGCTTGACTAGGATGATGCTTACCAAAGTGTAGATTCTCCTCGGGGAATCGGATGAGACAGTGATTTCTGGGGCAAGTCCACTCCGCAATGTGGGTTTGAGCAGCTCTTGTCGGTGTCCAGTTCAGAGATCAGACTGACATGGAGTATGGAGACCTCATAGATTGGCACGCTGAGTGCCTAAAACTGGGACCTTTTATAGGGGATAAACCCCTTCTGGCAAAGGTGCTAAATGGCTTGGCTGAAGCCTAGACAAAGGTATTGGATTACTTGGGCATTGTAAACTAAGGCTTTGCATTGTCATGTCTAAGCAAAGTGGTCTGACAACAATCAAGAGGAGATGGTAGATGAGTTAAGTTAATCACTGGCTCATTAATGTGAGACCTAAAACAAAGATTTTACTCTTGGAGATGATGGCTGTCCCATTTAGCAACTCCCAAACCTTTCCAAAGTGTTGTTTTTCAGGGGTCTTGTGAGTATGGCTCATCTGCCTACATGACCCACTGCTTTTGGGATTATGGCTGCTAGCCTGGCAGGTCAGTTTGAGGTCATGAAGGAACTCCACACACAGTCCAAAATTTTATATTAAAAGCATATATTGTAACAGAGTCAAATTCTGACTTGTAAGCTTCTTCTATTACAACTTTGGCTTTAAGGCACAATGTCAAATCAGGAATATCCATCTTATTTTTTTTTTAAATAGATCATTACATAATTCGTTCTTTCATATAATATACTTTGCTGTTGTGTGCCTACAAGTCATTTCCAGCTTATGGTGATCCTAAGGCAACACTATCACAGGGTTTTCTTGGCACGTTTCTTCAGAGGGGGCTGGCCATTGCCATCCTCTGAGCCTGAGAGAGTGTGATTTGCCCAAGGTCACCCAGCGGGCTTTTACACTCGAGTAAGGATTCAAATTCTGATCTCTAGAGTCATAGTCCAATGCTAAAACCACTATGCCACACTCGCTCTCACATATTATATCCAAGATCTTAACCCATCATTCATTTTTGGGTTTGTTTGTGTAACTGATTAAAATACAGTGAGAATTATGGACTTTTTGTGTAACTGACTGAAATACCATGAAAATTGCAAGGAATTGTCCTTTATTTATTTATTTCATGGATTAAAGCATTTGTTTATTGCTTCTCGATACACTGTCAGGAATCTGGCAGATTCCACCATCAAAACTGGTTTGCTGTTTTGTTGTTTACTGCTTTTCTTTTCTCTTACATTTCTATATGCATTCCTAATGGATTTGTTGTTTTCTAATATAGACAGATTAGCAATCTTATATGTTGGATATAAACATAAAATAGGTAGTGCAGATGATGGGAGTTACAGTGTTTGTTCAAGGAAGAAATAACTGACTCGCTAGAGAATGAACAATGTGTGTGGGAGGAGACTGGTTCTGGATTTAATAAAGGCTAGTCTCCTGGGATGCCTGAAAAGTAAAAATGTGTGTGAGGGGCAGGCAAGTAAGACTGGGTGCAAGTACATTTTGGATTATGAACAACTCAAGATATAGTCTGTGAATTTACAGAGTGGGACATTGCTTATTCTATACTTACATTTGGAGATTATGATTGTTCTAACTGACAAGAACTGCCCACTCCCTTTGGTTCAGTAAGCCAATCTTCTGTACTTTAACGGCAAAACTTTATTTCAGTAACCAAATAAGTTTAACAGTTCTTGACACACACCACAGCCCCTAAGGCAATGCACTTTGGGTAAAAAACAAAAACATTACATAAATAATTAAAAACAGATCAAAATACTCTGAACTTCTTTTTTCTTCTTCTTCTTTTTTAAATAGCTCTAAAAAAGACAAACATTTTTCAAAACAGCCAGAGCAGACAGCTCTAGTTTTAAAATCCAAAAGACAAGCTGGTACGAGAGAAGCAGTTTCAGAAGACAGCTCCCCCCACCCCACTCCAGAACTGTTGTGTTCACAACCCCACAATCCCAAGGGTACCATGAAACCAGAAGGTTGATCTATAATTCGAATAGGTTTCAGCACCTTAGATTGCTCTTTTAAAGCTTTACAATTCACTATCCCACTGATGTTGAAACCTACTGCCCCGATGCATTACAATGGATTTAGGCCTGGGATTTAGGCTATTGTATTTATATTGAAAGCAACCTGGAAGTGGGGGAAAAAATTGTAGCCCAGGTAAATAGCCCTCTAAACTCCTCACTTCTATTATAGAAAGAAATATAACAAAAATACTCAAATATCATATCTGCAATTTTGTTCATCCCATATGGGGGAACATAGCTCCCTTATTGCAACAGGTTCTTTGGCTGCCTTCATTGGGCACAATTCAAAATGGCTTAGGTCCAAATTATTTTAAGGACTGCATCTCCCTTTATGAGCCTCTTAGAACTCAAAAATTATCTGGAGTAGCTCTTCTCTCTATGTGGAAATATATGAGAGGGCTGTAGTGAACAACTTTCTTGTTCACTCCTACATTTCCTGGATGACAGCACTCTGGGCCTTTTTATCCCACTGCTGCCACCACTTTTATTATATGTGGTGTGAACCGAACGAACGAACGAACGAACGAACCCTTTCTTGTTCGCCCACCACCTATCTCCTACTGCAGTACTAATTTCTTTGGTAGTGTATATCAATAGTTCACAGAGGCCAAGTGGTATTTCAAAACAAAAATAAAGTTTATTTATAAAATAAAGAAATAAATATTGAAATCTGCTTAAAGCATTGTTTGTCTTGTTTCCTTAGTTACAAAAGTTTCTTAAGCAACAATACTACAGCCACTCATGCAACCTTATCTCCAGTATCACAACTGACTTGCTATGAGTCTCTCTCCTAGACTCCCTCAAGCCAATCTAGTCCCTTACTGGACTCTTCAGACCTTTCCTGGGTCTATAAACTAACCTATAAATGTTCCCTCAGGAACCCTAAGAGCACACCCTCCCTCCAAGGTGTCTCCTCCCTCAAAACTCCAACCAAATAAACCCCTTCCACTCTCTGCTCAGGCTCTTTTATAGCCCTGCCCAGCCAGCTTCTCATTGGCTGGTCTCCTGGTGCTCTGTGATTGGCTGTTTGCTCGGCCTGCTCACTACAGGGCCTTCTCAGTGGCTGCTCCAGAACTTGGAACTCTCTCCCCAGGAGGCCCTCCCTCTACCAGCAAGTCAAAACATTTTTATGCTGTCAGGCTTTTCAAAAATGACTGGGCTGGAAATTTAATGTACTGTTGTGGTCTTTTAAAAATTTATATAATGAACAAATTTTAATGGTCTTACTAGTTAATGTTTTAACTTTATAAATTGTTTAACTGTTTTTTTAAAAATAACTCTTATATTTTTACTTTTCTCAATGACTTTGTACAGTTTTAATCTGCATTGTTTTTAAATAAGTTGTTAGCTCCCTTGAGTCCCATTATTGGGAGAAAAGTGGGATATAAATGAATAAAATAAATACAGAAATAGAAATTGCAGGTGTGTCCTGGGAGACCTGGAGTCCTTGATGACAAAAACTAGAAAGAGGAAATTATAAGGCTTGTGGATGATCTCTGAAAGATCCTGGGGCTCCTCAGTACATGCAAAATTTGAAAGATATATCAAACAAAGATGAGCTTGGCTACATTGGGGGATTCTTCAGACATTAACAAAGCAAAAGCAACAGTGGACTCTTTCAGACGTAGGAAATTGGAAGTATAATCCAAGGGCAATCCAAACGCAATCATGGGGTTTCACGTTATTGCGAGTTAGAGCTTCTCACGCAATTTCAGGCAAAAGGGAAGTCACTCCGAATGCAATCATGGGTTTCATGTTATTGCGAATTAAAGCTTCTCACGCAATTTCGGGCAATGGGGGGTTATTTTCAGGTAATGAGAAGCCATTCCGAATGCCTTCCGAACGCAATGGGGATTCACGTGAATTCGCTAAACTAGCGAATTCACATGAATTCGCATTGGCTCCATTCAAAGTTGGGAGAAATTCCTCCCGTGTGAAAGAGTCCAGTGTTATCATTGGAAGTTTTGGTCCTTATTTTCACATTCATGTAGAAAAATGGTGCAAGCATAAAACAAGCACACCCTATCCCTTTAAGCTGAATACAACAGCATAATCCATGACTGGGTCCACACAGGCCAGAACATTCTGGGAGTAGCAATGAGCATTCTGGCCCCAGAACTGCCCTAACATTTCCCTGTTACCTGAGACCCTCTGTTGCAATGCCTGGAGGCTATCTGCATGCATGTCCCACTGTGCCATTCATTGTCACCATCCATTGCTCCCTCTGAAACTGAGAACAAGATACCCAGACTAGATCACATGGCTTGGCACCTTGTTCTCACTTCAGAGAGAGTAACTTCCATGGTGCTGCTCGGTGACAAACACCTTTCCAGGTTCATGTATTTTAGGATTTCACCTTTAAAACCTTTGAGTGTATGATCTGGATATGTTACATATTACAGGCAAGTGGATGCCCATGGGATGTCTTTTAAAATATATTGATAGGTTGATATGTTGGCATAGAAACAATGAGGTACCAGTGAGAGAATATTTGGACTCTGAGATGAACAGTGTGCTGAGGCAAAGTGAAGAAGGTATTTAAAAAAAAAAAAAGAAGAAGAAGAAGAAGAAAAGAAAACTCAAACTTGCATGAGTCTTGGTCTGCGCACATGGGCCAGTGCTGTCAACCTAACCGTGGATTCAGAGTTAAGATTTGCAGAATAAAGATAGATGCAAGGGACAGATGGCAGAGAATGAAGCTTTATTAGCTGTATCACATATCCCTCCAGGCCAAATTCCAGATTGCACATTATTAAACTTATGGCACTCATGGTATTTTGGAAGAAGAAGAAACTACTGGGTGAGGCTTCAAATGAAAAACAGACAGAACAATGAACTGGACGCACTGAGTGGCAAATAAATGGTCCAGTGGGTATTTTTAAAAGAAGAATACAGTCATGGAAAAAATTGTCAAGGAAGCACTTGTGTGAGACAGTGCAGAGAGGTGCCGTGAATCATGTGCCTCATTGCAGAACAGCCTGAAAAGAAAAACAACATCATTGCTATTGATTTTTGTTCTCTCCCCAGATCAGAAGGACTGTGGCAATGCAATCTGCTGTTTGTAAAGAGAGGAAAATGTTTCAGCCCAGAAAGGAGGGGAGTACACATGGGAGCATCTGCTCTGAGAAACTATTTGAAAAATAACCATGCAATAGGATGAGAGAAACATCTGTGTAGCGTACACAATCCCACAACTAACATACTCGGAGAAAGTATAATAGAGAAAAAAAGGAGAAAGGTGTGAGTTTGTGGGAGAGGCGGTGGGTGAGTGGAAGAAACAGGTCAGGAGCAGACACCCCTCTAAGTGACAGGCACTTGTCTCATCTCTTTTCTCATTACACTTCCATTTCAATTTTAAAAGCATGGATATAAGGAGAGAAGAGCCTCTGGGTAAGACAAGCAGATGCTGTGGGCAGGATGGCACATTGCCTGTCAGATGGCATGACTAACTGTTGAGGAAAGATTTGAGAGGATGATATTAATTTTGCTCACACACAGAGAGAACCCCCATAAGAAATTACTCTCTGCTTCACCAGCTAAATATATTGCTAGCCAGGGTTGCTGTACAATGGCTTTTATCATGCAGTCCTTCTCATGCTAAGAAGTAGGCAAGGAAAGAAGATCACTGATTGTTTAAAGTACTAAAAAGTGTCTGTGTCGGTCTCTGATGAAGGAGATGGGAAAGGGCAGCTGAAAAATGACTATGGGGAGGGATTTTATTATTCAGCTATGCTATCCCAGGGCTTCAAGTGCTGCAGATTAAGTATTTCTTTGTAACACTAAGTTCAGTTCATTAAAGTTTTATAAACATTAGAGGCTGCAAAGAGCTTGTGTGTTATCCAGTCATTCTCTTGACATGGAAGATTAAATATAGCTTGATGGGCAGATCAAATGTGGGCTGTAGGCAGGGTACCTGTTTTCTTCCAGACTGTGTATAGATTTAGACTTTTGCAAAGAAAAGTGTTCATATCTTCATATTCAGTGAAGTGCACATGCTGTATAATAAAATGTATAGCTTTTCTTCCCTGCTTTCTAATATGCACACATATGAAGATTCAGCCAACCTTTTTAATTTTTTTTTATTTTTAATTTTTTTAATTTTTTTATTCATCTAATAATTCATCATTTAATAATAAAAAAGAAGATACAGCCAAACTTGATGTCTTTTTGTGAGGCCTCCACAAGTAGCAGGTTGGTTACTTCTGAAGTTGGCAGAGCAAAGACAAATGTAGAGAGGAGATATTTTGGATAAATTTAAAATGTTTAAAAGCAGCTAAACAGAACATTTAAATGTGTAAGGGAGTGAAAAAAATAGATGTGGATGCGACGGAGGGAGATTAAGAGTGAAGAACACAGTTTTATACACATTTGTATATTGTACAATTGTTCACAAGACCTGCTCAACTTTCAGAAAAGTTGGTCCTTTGTGTACAGTTTGTTGCCTCCACTGGTATTTTTATCCTGAGGTCAACAGGAATTCTATTCTCCCTTGTAAAAGAGCATGGGCTTTGGACAGGCTTTTTTGGTTTCACAGTGATTTAAAAACATTATTTGTATTATAGTCTGTGTGTCTGGACAGCTGTGAGCCCCAGGAAAGCTGCTACTTTGTAACCGTCAAACTGAAATGGTGCAACAGTAGGTCACTTTGTTTTGATGCCTGTTTAATGAAGCCACACCAAAAGATAAACTACTAGCACGCTCCTGTGGAGCACATTGATTCAGGATTCACAGAGATAATACCTCTTTGAATTGCTTGCTTTGAGGGGGAAAATAGTTTGCACGCATGGTAGTAAAGCTGCTGCTGCTAACTGATGTTTTTATGATGTTTACAGTTGTATACATTCTCATGTCAGCTATGGAGACCTAATTATAGGTCCAGTTTTAAATATTCAACCAAATTATATTAGCCTTATTCATTTCCTCAAAATGTTAAGTGCCACCAGAGTATGATATGACAAATTGCTGCGAGCAGCAAAAATCACTGTACTTCATAGCAAAGTCCAGGAAAATGGTTTGGAGTAGTCATCTTTACAATGAAACATCTACCCAATTTTATATTTCTAAAGCTAAGTCATAGACTTGTCAGTATCCACACTGTACAGTTGTAACAGTTTGATACCACTTTAACTGCCATGACTTCATGTTATGGAATTTTGGGATCTGAAATCTGTTGATATGCTTATACTTCTCTAGTGCACCTGCTTGAGTTACAACATTAGTTCTCACTGAGACAGAATTCTAGATTCATCATGAAACTACAGATCCCAGGATTTCATGGGATGGCACCATGTCATTTAAACTGGTATCAAAGTGCTTTAATTGTGTGTTGTGGATAAATCTTATATTTGTTCATCTGCTGTACCTTATTTTGGCTGTACTGAATGATGAGGAAATGATACAATATGGTGATTCACATCATATGCTTGAAAATCCATAGACTTGTCAGAAGAGTTATCCACCACACAATGACTATTACTATTAAAAATCTTGTGTTTGAGTTGTCAGATGATACTAAACTCCTTAGAACTGTTTTGCACAATGATCAAGTCAATGGATGTATTGCCTGATGAACTCCAAAATGTCCAACTACACTGATCCAACTGTAGGAATGTAAGAAAGGGAACATTACCTGAACAAACAAAAGACACAAAGAAACTATCATACCCCCTCCCCTTTCCAAAACTGAGCCTACTCTTCTCTTATAAAGCTCAATTTTTAAAGTGCTGACATTGTTTTATTTTGCAAACTGGATAATTCAAGTATGAGACACTTTACTTGCAGTCTGCAGAGATATACTGTAGTTCAGCAAAAGTTTGGATTTAGTTCTCATGTTTGATTTAGACGTGAAACATTATTATAGTTGGCATCTGTTGAATACTACATGTGAACTAAAATTTGGGGTATATCCGTACTACACATAATATCAGTTTCATACCGCTTTTATTATGGTAGCTCCATTTTAAGGAATCCAGGGATTTGTATTTCAGTGTGGAACTGTTAGAGATTTTTAACTTAGGGTATACAGAAGGTCAGGAAAAGGCGACATGAAGCTGCCTTTTCCAAAAACAGGAAGAACCACACAGCCACTCCCAAGGGCATAGTGAAGGTGCACGGAGAAACAGCACTGTGGGGTGGGGAGTGAATGATGTCCCTCCTATTCTCAACTACAGGCATGCAGCAGAGGCCACATAGGGGCACAGAGGGCACCGTGCCAGCTCTCCCTTATCCACCTCCTCAGAGGCTAAAGCTGCCCCTGATGAGGAGGGCCAGGCAGAGGGAGCCTGCGCCATCCATCAGCAGCCACATCAGCCTCCAGACTCTGTGTGCCCTCTTCAGCAAGAAATGGAAAAAAGCTGCTTCTTTATGAAGTGGTTTACCCCGCATATGGCACCAAGAGGGTGCTTTTCTGCCTGCCTTTAAGTGTATGTCATCTAAATGCCACACCTTCATGCTGGCATGAAAGCACCTCTTTTTGTTCCTCTGCGTAGCTCCTTACCTCCCTTAATTAAGTTCAGGCATTTAAGAACTTGCCAATGCTACAAAAATGAAACTGATTTAATCTTCAGTCTCTTTCTTCTCACAATACCTTGAAAAGAACAGTTTGAGGGAGAAGACTGGCGCTCTCTAGAAGAGAATTCTAAGTACCTAACCAGCCATAAGTCTCAATATTCCTTAGGATGGCACTATGGCATTCCCTGAAAGTGGAATCATGATATTAAATTGATATAACTGTAGTGTCAATACACAGTCCATAGCTATCAGTTCTTCAGCTTGACTCTAATATAACTTTCTTCAGGGATGATCATCTCTTTTTCAAAGAATCCTTTCAGATTTATCTCATATTTTATGAAAAAGTCTGCAATTCAGAGTCTACTAAAGGCAATTATCAAAAAATATTCAACTTTAATAGAAACGGGTACATCCATTATCTACATATGAAGTGTGCTCATCTCAGCACTTCTTTTCAGTTAACCTTTCTTTGTTCACTGATTAAAATTATGTTTCAATGGTAAGCAACCATGACCTGACAGCTAAATACTTCCATGTCCTTTTTAGATTGTGATAGTGAACTTTTAATTGTGAATGGCTTCTTCTCATTTATTGATGTTTTACAGTGTCCAAGTCTTGTTTCATGTACACTGCTTGCTTAGTAAATTTGTCTGGAAATGTGAAATATAGTACTGGATCTCTTAAGGACAATAATCAAACTGGCAAAGTGGAAGCTAAACAACAAGTCCCATGCCAAAGTGCACACACATACACTGTCTAACAGAGAAAAGAAACAAGTTTTTTGGACAACATATAAAACTAGTTTTACTTACAAATTTGTTGAAATGCTGAGAGATAAAAGTGAAAATGGTTTTAGTTTAGAGTAAAATGTAGGAAGCAAGTGCATCTGAAAAAGGAAGCAAACAGCAAGTATGAAAAATAGCAGTTGGTGAGTATAGGTATGCAGAAGTTGCTAAATCTAATAGTATTCACTGTCAGGATCCAATCAATTGTAGTTTTGTGTCCTCAGGAAAACATAGGAGTTTTCTTTCTCTATCTAACATCAGTTTCTTTTTCTTGTTGTTATGTGTCTTCATGTCAATTCTGATGGCAATATCATCATGGGGTATTGTTGCTGTTGTTGTTTTGGTAGGTATCATAGAGGATGTTTCCACTAAGGATGAGAGAGCTGGACTTGACAACAATCAGCCAGTTGAGTAAGACTTTTAAAAGTATGGAGATTTAAAAAAAAAAACCTTTTTCTGATAGGTCATGAAGTCAGAGAATCTTTTTCCTAGCTAGCATGCATGGTTGGAAATAATTTCATTGGATTAGATAGTTTCAATAAAACCAGCCTTTTCAGACCTCTTAAGACACGGTGAGGATAAACATTGTGAGAATGTGTGCATTTGCAAAATGTGTAAATTCGAGAAAAAGTGTGAATAAATGTGCATCTTGGGAAAAATAAATCAAAATGAGAATAGGGATTCATGCAAAACCTCATTCTCAAAACAACAAAACATAACAAGACAAAACAAAAGGTCCAAAAACAGGACAAGAAATGCATGTGGGACTGAGAGAAATGTACCAAAATCAGTTAGATTTTCACATCCATAACTGCATAAGCCCCATGCATGAATTTATGTGGTTATTTGCAGTCTGGATGCTATTCTTTACAACAAAATATTAATAGGTATGGCACACTGGCCTCAGCAGCACCACATTGACTTGGAGTTTGGTATGACCTTTTCTGTTACCACGTTCTTATCATCATCATCGTCGTCATCATCATCATCATCTGTATCTCTCCTTTCTCCTATTAATGGGACTCAAGGTAACTAACAACATGTTTAAAGCAATACAAATTAAAACAAAAAGCAAAAGCATTAATAAAAGTGTGTATGTGTGTGTATGTGTATACACACACACACACATATATATTAATATTATATATTAATATTTTATATATATATATATATATATATATGCAAACAATTTATAAAGTCAAAACTTTAAATGTAAAAATATTAAAAATACACACATCTTAAAAACAGCACCACTGTTTAAAACCCATCTGTACATAGTCAGTTTGTAAAAACTTGATGGTACAAAACATTTTGACCTGCTGATGGAAGGAGAGTAAATCTGGGAGCAGCCACTAAGAAGGCCCTCCACCTTGTTCCCACCAAAACTAGCCTGACAAGGTGGTGGGACAGAGAGAAGGGTCTCTATATATGATCTCAGGACTCTAATGGATGCATAGAGGAAGATAACAGTCCTACTAATAACATGGACCAAAGCTGTATAATGAAGTGATGAGATAATTTTTGTAACAGGGAGGAACAAAACCCAAATAAATTAGTAATGCAAATGAAAAGTTTTTCCTCAAATGAAACTGCAAGCTAGGCAAAATTTGGGGTAAATTAGACTTTAGTTCTTTGATTTGTTTTACAACCTAGGTACTTGGCAAATTTATTGCATGGAACTTTATTTTATATTAAATTTAATTATCAAGAATGATTCCTAGTCATTGAAATGCACTCCACGTTGATTGAACTAATTAGTGTAGGGCTACTCAATATTTACTTAAGATATGAATCTAGAGGGATTTGATAAAATTAATTAGGAGGAACTAATTATAGTTAGGATATGAGTTAAGGTTTAATAAATATAATTACAGACTACAAATGATGGACTCTTAATTAATAGACACCAGTTTCTAAACAGTGAAGTCAGATTGTGGTATTTCTATGCAGGACAAGAGATTCTGTGCACCTTCCAGATGTCATTTATACTGGAAACAGTGGCATTTAATGTGTGTTTGGTAGGATGTAGGAAAATAAAAGGAGAGAGAGTGCCATAAACAAACTCATTTGTTCTCATGCCAATTAAAATATCTTTTCAGTTAAAAAATTCTGTCTTCTGCTACATATCATTTCATTTTCTTTTCTTTTTTTACAGAACCAAAAATATCTATAATTTGGAACATTTTCTAAGCAAAGGACATTTCTATCATGTTCACTGAACTTAGAGTGCCAACATTAGTAGTGTCCTGTTCACCCAGATAATTTTAGGATAGATGGCTGGAATCTTTTTGGGGAGTTATGTCTTCGTAAGTGGAGTTATGTCTATGGGAATTACAATTGGGTAGTTTTGTAATGTCCATATCTAATAAAGGGTTGCCACTATATTACTACATGGCAGAATCACCTAAATGGCCATTGAACAATGGGGCAGGTGCACAGTGGGACTAATGTAAAATGGGGTGCTCATTGAATTGGGATGTGCATCTATCACCAATGCATATCAGACACTCTTCCCTACATGATAACAGGGTTTCTTTGTGTCTCTGCTATCTAGTTAAATAAACCTAAAGTTAGGTAATGTAGATGGATTCCAGTAGTAATGTTAAGTAATGTAGATGAATATGTATTTGGAAGAGGCATGGATGAAAAGCACGGTCCACAGAGAAGTTCTGCTTGACAAACACAATCAAAATATACATATAATGCTACAATGATGAGGTCAGAAACTCTTCTAGAACATGGCCACATAGCCCAGAAGCTCCACAAAAAACAAATGATGAGGTTTTTAGAAGGCATTATGTAAGTGGATTATGGTCCAAAAGAATTTCCCTCAAAGCAAAAATTAAGCAATTGTATTTGCTAGTATTGTTTCATGATAAGGTAGTGATGATGGTGATCACCATCATAATCAATAGTACATATGAATAATAATTCTAATAGTAGTAATAATAAGGAATACTGAAGTTAAATGAGATTTTAAAAAATCCAGATATTATGGTGGGCTAATGCATTCTGCTTGTGATTAGAAAATCATCAGCAGGACTTCTTTGTTTGTGTTGCCAGCCTTCAGAATTAAAGCAACACCAAACCTTTACAGCTAGAACAGTTTTCCACTCTGGAAATTATATTGGATAGTAAATTAAAGGGGAAATTTGGGGGTATCGGTTTTATACAGTGGCAGTTTTTCATTGCTGCTAAGCTGATATTACACCAGGAAGATATTATCATCATGATCCTCATCACTATCAGTATTCATTTTTGAAGCGCCCAATGTTTTCTAAGAACTAAACTGATTAAAAGATAAGGCAGTGCTGCATGTCAGGAAAGAAAATACACTTTATAGCCACAGGCTGGTTGCTCAATTTCAGTGAGTAGAGTTGTCAGCTCCCCACCCCTGTCCCTACACACAGGCCTTTAACAGAAACTTGACACAAAGCAAAATGTCATCATGTCATCTTGATGCCAGAGGAAGCTTTTCCTGTTAAATGTCCACACATCATTCCTCCTCCTCCTCCTCCTCCTCCTCCTCCTCCTCCTCCTCCTCCTCGATTTTAGTTTAAATCAGAGGAACAGGTCTAGCCAAATAGAAGAATATTGGCAACCCTATGCTGAGCTGATTTGAAAAATAATTGAATAGTGTTCTCCAAACAATGCAAGCCCTATAATGTGGATCCCTAGGAGCATACTAGACATAAGCCCTATTAATATCAGTCAGGCTTTTTACTGAGTAGATATTTGTAGGATTGCAGACTTATAATGTAATCCTATACATTATCTGCACCAAAATAAGTCTTGGTGATATTAACAGGACTTATGTCTAGTTTACATACTGTAGGATTGCTGATTTGTACTCTAGTCTTCAAACCAATCTATTGAAGAAATGCTGTTAAAAGAAATGGAGGCTCATGACAGATGACTATTTATGAGTGGAAACCCAGGGCTCATTCCCACTTACATTTAAACCGGTTTATGATACACCTTCGCTCCGTGTCATTGAATCAGATCCAAAAGGTCCATAGTTCCCATTATGAAAGAGAATCTTTTCATTACTCTTTTGTAATCGCTTTTTTTCATGACTGTTGTTCCCACTAGTTTGTGCCACTTCAAAATGTATTTCAATCATCTATATGTCATCGGTGATGCGAGGAAAGAGGTAGAAGGGGAAAAGGTGGACCCCTAAAATGGAGGACCATCCAGGAAAAAAAATATATATATATGGAGGATGTCCCCAAATCAAAGCCCAAAACACTGCCAGGAATGTCAATGCATGCCTCTTGGTCATACTCAAAATGGAGAACCTTCCAGGGTGGGGGATATATATATATGGAGGACATCCCCAAATCAAAAACCTAAAAATCACTCCTGGGAATGTCAGTGCAGAGCTTCTCTAAGCGATGCTCAGAATGGAGGACATTTGGGGAGGACTTAACACATGAGGGGACAGGTGGCACTCCTCAGCCTAACAGGACTTGGAAGGCATGTGGGTTTGAGGTGATGCCCTTCAGCCTCGAAGGAGCTGGACAACATGGAGGGAACTTGAGATGGTGCCCTAGATAGATGACTCTGCCCTAGAATGCATGGATCCATGGGTGTCTTGGAGGACTCTCCCATGCCTTCCTCTGAGACTGAGAGAGTGTGACTAACCCAAGGTCACCCACTGGTATACTGTATGTGGCTGATCTGGGATTCAAACACTAATCTCCAGAGTCCCAGTCCAACATTCAAACTGATGCACCACAGTGCCTTGGAAAGATGACTACCTCTTTTTCAACCTAGCAGCCCAGGCTCTACTTGAAAGTAAAGGCTGGGAAGCAAAAGAGGAGGAGGAGGAGGAGAGAATCATTCCCTCTTTTTCATCTCAGGAGCTTGGGCTCTACTCAAAAGTAAAGGCAGGGAAGCCAAGGAGGAGGAGGGGGGCAGAAGAATGGCTCCCTCTTCCCCCCTACCCCAGCAGCCCCACAGCAGCCCTGAGTGAGTCAACCACACAGTTTCTCCCTTGAGCAACCCAGCTTGGGAACTATATACATTTTAAAAAAAATAAAAAAATGACAGAATATGCAATCCATTGGTTTTGCAGCTACTTGCCTCGCTGAGCTGCAGTCAGCCCAATTGCTTGGTGTACCACCTGAGTAATTGCAAGTCATTGCAAATACAATGGATCACATATTGTGTCAATTTTTTTATAAAAAGAAAATATATGATCATGTGTCCATAGGCCACACCACAAGCACAAAGGCAGTGGTGGGGGCAGGGGGGATGGCTGATTTCCCAAAAACTGAGGAGAGATGGTAAACATCCCTCTGCCAACCCCCCTATGCCATAGTCCCTCCCCTCCAGAATAATGTGATTCAGCTCCCTCATTCCCACTTGTTGAACATGCTTTGGAATCGATTCTTTTCAAAAGAACCAGCAAAGAACTGGTATCAGGAAAGAGCGGGGTTTTTTTTTTTTTGTTTTTTTTTTTTTTGCATTTTCCTCACTTCATCATGATTGAAGCCAATCTCAGTAGGATCAAAACCAGTTTCAAGTGGGAACAAGGTACATGTAACCCGCTCTGCAATTTGCTTTAAATCATAGTGGGAATGAGCACCAAGGAGGAGTTCTAAATACTGCCAACACAGAATTGTCCAGTAGCTAGGATGCTTTTTTAATTTGCTACAAACATTCAGAATATAACTGCCAAACTTAGTACTTAGGTATTTACGGTATTTATACCCCACTCTTAAATAATAAATAAATAATAAAATCTTTATTTTTATACTGCCCTTCCAATGATCAGGGCAGTGCACAACATATACAACAAGTTAAAAACATTCCAAAAATAAGCAATAACAATATCAATACAACAGTACAATAGCAATATGCCAAGCCAGCTCACAGTGGGGGAGGATTAGGGAGAAATAACTACAGGGAGAGGAATATCAGGGGTAAGCCTGCCCGAATAAGTCTGTTTTTAACCCCTTTTTAAACTGGGCAAAAGAGGCGGCCGAGTGGAGCTCGATGGGCAGCGAGTTCCAGAGGCTAGGGGCCGAGATGGAAAACACCCTCTTCATGGTGGTTGATGATCTGGCCTCTGGAACTCTTAATAACTGTTGCCCGGTGGATCTGAGTGTGCGGGGCGGATTGCATGAGAGGCGGTCCTTCAAGTACTCTGGGCCCAAGCCATTTAGGGCTTTATAGGTGATAACCAGCACTTTGTACTGAGCCTGGAAGCGAATAGGCAGCCAGTGGAGATCTTTCAATACCGGTGTTATATGGCAGGCCCTGGGAACACCAGCGACCAGCCGTGCTGCCATATTCTGCACTAATTGCAGCTTCCGAGTGTGATACAAAGGCTTCCCCATGTAGAGCGCATTGCAGAAGTCCAATCGAAAGGTTACCAGAGCATGTACTACAGTTTCAAGGTCCCTCCGGTCCAAGTAGGGGTGCAGCTGGCGTAACAGCCGAAGCTGAAAACAGGTGCTCCTGACCATCGCATCCACCAGAGAAGTAAGATGGAGTGACGAATCAAGCACCACCCCCAAGCTGCGTACAGTGTCCTTTACGGGAAGCGTGATCCCACTCAGGACAGGTGGAACCACCACCATCCCTGGGCCGGGAGAACCTATCACGAGTACTTCCGTTTTCTCTGGATTCAGGCTGAGTCTGTTTTCCCTTCAGCCCTAAAGGCTTTCAGAGTGGCTTATAGATAGTTATTCAGACGGTTCCCAGCCCTCAGGTTTACAATCTAAAAGGACATGATACAAAAAGAGAAGGGAATGGTGCTGGGGAAGGAGATCAAGTCCAATGGTTCTTCTCTACCTCGGAGGCATGGACCATTCATTCTAGATTTGTGGTGACAACTCCTAAACCTCTTGTGTTTCCTTTAGTTTGAATTGCTTTCCAGTAAATAAAATGGAAGCCAGTGTATCCAAGATTCCAGCCATTGTGTCCCATCAAACATTCTGTATCCTCTCTGAATATCAACTCACTCACAGTATGTATTTTGTGGATACAATTACTCTTTTTGTAACTTGCAGAGGAACAATGTAAGGAAGCCTCCCTGAGCTTCACAAACATCATGCTAATAAGAACTATGGGAGAAAAAAAATTACATGATAAATGTATTAATGTTTATGGATGATTAAAGAAGAAGGGAAAGAATCATAGGGCATTTAAAATGTATAGAAAGCAGGAATACATAACTTATTTAATACTAGATCTGTGTGGCCAGTTATTAAGTAAACTGTCATAGCAGTGACTGCAGAAGAATAAGTACAGTGGATTTAATAACTAGAGCTTCAAAACATTTCATAGCTAGAAAAGTGTGTGAGAAAGATGTGGAGAGAGGGAAGCTGTGTATCTTAGATTAAAATTGGAGGCACCCCACACTAGCACTGGTGAAAACTATTCACTGTTCTGAGGTTTGAGGAGAAATATATGTGAATTTTCAGAGTATGAAAAGGCTGCATAAATCCCCCCCCCCCCCGGCAAAAGAATATATGCTAGAATCATAGAGTTGGAAGAGACCACAAGGACCATCCAGTCTAACCTCCATTGTTTAAAAACTCTGTTTAAAAAACTTGTAAAGAAGACTTCAAAACACTCTGAGGCAGCATATTCCATGTTGAATAGCTCTTTTAGGAAATTCTTCTTAATGTTTAGATGTCTTTTCGTTTAGTCGGAATCATTAGGTCAGTTCAAAGATCACAGAAACATGTGTGGGTTTTCATGTCCTCGAGACTTTATGTCCTCAGGCTAGGTGGTAAATAAAGCAATGGAGAAGGTGGCTGATCCTGAACTAGTTTTCAAGTGTGTGTGTGTGTGTGTGATCTTCAACTCATCAGTTGACTTATGGTGACCCAATGAATTTCATAAGATTTTCTTTGACAAGGAATAATCAGAGGTGTTTTTGCCAATTCCTTCCTCTGAAACCTATCCTAAAACATTTGTTTTCGTTGACACTCTCCCATACAAGTACTAACCAGGACTGGCCCTGCTTAGTTTCCAAGATCAGATAGGATATTATGCCTTCAAGGTATTTCAGAGTGCTTATCCCTAAAATATTTGAAATAAGATGTTAATTTAGACAAATTTATGGAGGGTATTTTATTCATGTTGTTAGGAATTATTGTTATGAATTATTATTATTATTATTATTATTATTATTATTATCCACCTCCTCCATGGATAATTACCAGACAAACTACAGGTTTAAAAATAAGTTAAGACACACATCGATTTACAATGACAAATAAGATGTACACATATTAAAACAATCCAAACTTAACATTCATCATTTAAAATCCACAATTTAAAAACCCTCTGAATCAGCCGGCTGGAGGAAACTGATCTTTAAGGCTCTTCAAACAGCATATTCAGCTGTCAAATCTCTTTTGGCAATTCATTCCACAGCCTAAGGGTAGCTGAAGAAAACATCTTTGGCTGACAACCTAGTCCTGGCTGACCTGAGTGAACGAGACAAGTTATATGGGAGAAGGTGATTCAGTAGGTAACCTGGACTCAAACCATGCAGGGCTTTAAGTGTAATAACTAGCACTTTGTACCTTGCCTGGAAACTAATTAGCACCAGTAGAGTGATTTTAAAATTGGTGTAATATGATGGCTCCTGGATTTGCCAGTAAGCAATCTGCCATATATGCCATATAACAGCTCTTTTTTGAGGAGCAGCTATCCCAAGCACCACCATATAGAACCTTCCCAAGAGGTAGAACCAAAACCACTGAAGAACAGTGTCTACAATTCCCAAACCCCCCAGGCGTTTCAGAAGGATACCATCATCAATTGTATCCAACACCACTGAGAAAGCCAAAAGCACCAGCAGTTGTTATGCCCAGGTTTTGTAGGGCAGTTCATTGTTTCCTGAGAGTGTATAAATGTAAATTCCCTCTTTCAAAAGACCTACCCCAAAGCCATGCTGAAACAGACACTTGAGACACCAAATTTGGTTAAAATCACTATGCATGTAACATTTATTTTAGAATCCAGACATACAGAAATCCAAGCATCAAGAGAGCTCTCACACACACACATACATACCTATACCCATACATACTGTGGCACTTTGCTGACAAGATGGCCAACCTTGTCACGACGCCTGGGTGAACCTGTTGCCATGGGCAGGAGCACACCTCTGCCAGGAAAAGCCTTGCCTTTTAAGCTTCTTCAGACCACCTTCTTTTGGCTTTAGTCCACACTTGTTCTTTTGACCTTTCTCGGTCTTGTCAACACCTTCCAGTTCTTTACGTGTGTACTGTCCTGCCTTATCTGTTCCTGACAAGGCCTTTTGTCCAAGTTCTTGCTAGAATGTTCTGTTCCTTTTCGATAAGCAGACAGCTGTGTCCCGATCTTCGGACACGCCAAGGATCATTGCCTGTGGAATTCTTGCTTCTATCAGATTGCTTTTCTGTTTGTTAGGTTTCCCCCCAACATCATGCATTGCAGTTCTCCATTTTGGTTCAGTCAGCAACTGTCAGAAAGTGCCACTCTTGCTCACATTCGCTCATTTTTCTCACACAGTGACAAAACTCCCATCAATGTTCAGGCAAAGATTATCCATAGTCTCGACTCCATATCCTCCTCTGAAGATGGTTTAAAATGGGTCAAGATAATTTGTATCATCCAAGACTGCCTGTAGTTGGAAGGCAACTTCCCTCTCAATCACCTTGCCCAGGAAAGGGAGATTTGATACTGGTCTAAAAGTCCAAGGAGTCCAGGAAGGGCAATTTACTACCACTTCTTTTAAGCATGATGAAGAACTTCCCTTCCTGAGAGATGCATTAATACTATATTCTATCTAACTGCATCTCATCCCTGGATGACCAGCTGTGAAGGACAGGGATGAAGAGGACAAGTTCTCTTCCTTACTTTCTCTAGCAGCTTGTTCAAATCAGTAGTACTCACCAATTGGAACTAATCAAATGTAATCTTACTCACAGAGTCACTGGAGATCCCATTCTCAACTTCTGCTACAATGATGGCATCTAGTTAGGCTCTTATTTGAGTGATCCTTAAAAGCATTACAGCAAACTACTGAAGGTTCTAGAGCTGGATTCATGGGGAAGGGTCCCTAAGTTAAATTCTCACCACCCTGAACATTTCAACTGGGTGTGAATTCTCAGATGCAATACAAGAAAGCTCTCTTGTTGGAACAGACATTGTCATTACTAAATAAACATATCCAGCATAAGTTACAAATCAGAATAAATCATTAGACCACTTAAAAAATTAACAATCCCTTTTACACCCAATTCCTTTCTTATCTGCCTCATAAATCTTGTCCTTTTCTCTAGCTGCCATTAACATTTATGTGATCTCCACAACCGGCTCTTTTCCAACCCCAATTCCACCTAGCTCCCCCACTGGTTTATAGGGATGGTCATAACTTAAATGGGATACTCATCTATTGGTAGGGAAGGTGGATCAGTGTTTCTTGAAACTGACACATCCTGAAGATCCAGAAGTGTAAGAACGGGTGAATCTGGTTTGTGTCACTTTCATGGCTTTTAGTAAAGTTTGCAAAGTTATTTTTTAAAAGTAACTATTTGCAGTTATTATTCAACAGTACCACATGTTAGTTACCGTTTTAGTTACAGGTTTTTTTTTTAAAAAAAATAGCTCTTTAGTTTACAGTTTCTCAGACATAGTTAGAATAGGTAATTTTACTTACTTTTTCCACACAAAAAAATTAAAATGCTATAAGCTGCTGGCTTGTGGTACACAGCACACTTTCCTCCTGTTTAACCCAACACAGCATGAGGCACAGCATGAGCCAGCACCTGAAAAATGTAATATTTCTCCTCTGTCGTCTACTAAGGCCACCCTGATAACTATAAAAATAACTAACAGTTACAGTTGTGACACAAAAGGAGTGAAGGGTCCTTCATTAAGTTACTATTGAAAGGTAAGTTGCGAGATATCATATTCATTATTAGGAGAATAGGTTTAATTACAAGGAACTTTTTCTTTGTAACAAGTGATTTCCAAGTAGTGATTTTTAGCCATAATTCTTTTCCAACCCAAATATTCAATAATCTGCAAATGTTGAGGAGCAATTTATATAAATATTATGTATGTATTTTACATATTTTAAACTATGTGATTGTTGTTGTTTTGTTTTATGCTGGTAAATGACCGAATAAAATTTTATCTATTTATAAATATTATGTATATTTAAAATGACCTTAAATGTCTGTTGCCTTTTGAAGTATAATTTAAATATTTAATATTCTCTCAACATTTGTAATTACACTGTTAATTTTTTTTAAAAAAAAATTGTGTTTGTATTAAATAAGAATTTTATCTCAGAGTAATTACTTATCGGGATATACTATGTCACAACCTTTGGAGAACTGCAAGATCTGGTGGATAATTAGGCAGAGAATTCAGATGAGGTCATAACATGTAGGAAGTCACAATTCCTGGAGAATTACATAAAGAGTGGCAAAGGCCTACAACACAAAAGTCACATACAACTCCCTAAGCAACGCATGAGTGGTAGACTTACTGAAGGAATGAAAGGGGAAAAAAATCTGTGACAACTCAAGTGTATGTTAATCACTATTTTGGCTTCACCTTATTATATTGTTTTATGTGTTTCTAAAGACTGTGAGGAAAGGTATTTGCTGCATTATTTTATTTTTTAAATTGCTGTGCAAAGCCTTCTAAATGGAAATGCTGCTGCAGTTTGTCTTTTATTTACTTGTTGTACACACACACTAAAAAAAGAATAGCCTTGTACAAATGGCTGGCAGTGGGTACCTCCTTCAGCCACATATCTCTTTGCTGCTATCATTATCTCTCCATGGTTTATTGCTTTCTAGAATTGCCACTCTTTGGTACTTCATCAGACTAATCTCACCAGAGATGATCCTGTTAAAAGATATTGTCACTACAGGGCAAAATTGTCACAATACCACCCCGTTCCTTCTTTGTCGGTGGAACTTTGATAACGTACATATAACATCCCCTTCTGTGGACTGTGTTCACTGAAGTAGAGATGCCACGTAAACCTTACAGCGCATACAGATCATCTGATGATTTATGCTACTGTAGGAGAGAACAAAATGAAACCATCAGAGAAACATGGGCAAAAAGGATTGTAAAGAGACAAAGAATGCAAAGATGGAATTTGCTGGTTTATTTGGTCATCTTCAAGTCTTCTATGTAACCTTGGGCAAACCACTTAAGATACTTTTTATTAAAGCCTAAGATGTAAACTACATGCTACATAATACTAAAGGATGGACAACCACTTCTTGGTAAAGTGACATCAGTGACTGAATGACTAGCATTGCATTTACCCTTCTCCTCCTTTTAATTTTTTCCCCTGACATGGCTCTCCCTAGGAGCTGTTTCCTCCCTGTTGGTGTTCCAGTCTTTCTGTCACAAACATAGATGTATAACCTCAGCAGGGGGAAAAAGAAAATAGGTCATGAGAATTGCAGAAGAAAATAAGTTGACAGGAAAGGGCTTAAGCATCCCACCTCACACTCACATATGTCACTACCTATTTGCTCCAAGTTGTCCCATTCTACATTGTGGAGAAGAAATGGGTGCTGAGGTTTAGCATGAAAGCTTCCTGAACAACTTATAGCCCTTCTGGCTGTAGGTCCATTTCTCATATTCATGTCTGCATGTGAAGATCCATCTGAGATTAATGCCACAACACTATGGATACTCACCTGGGACTTACTACCCCTACTGAACACAAAAAAGGTCTGAGGCCTGAGAAAACATACATAGAATTCTGCTGCATGACTCTTAAATGTATTTATTACAAAGTACACAGTAAGACTCACTTCACAGTTAAAAACTAGGGATGCAAACCTTTGATAATGCTGGGTGAAATGCAGTCTCTCTCTGTGTGTGTGTATCTATCTATCTCAAAGCTGGAGAGTTTTTGAAAGAAATAGTTTGCACTTGAACTTTGGTTTTCTGCACAAAGTAAGCATTTTGTGCAAAATATTCTGTGAAAAAAACTTGTGCAGAAATCATTTTTTGTGTGATATATATATATATATATTAAAAGTGATATATATATATATATATATATATATATATGCAGTGGTCCCCCGGGTTATGAAAGTAATCCGTTCCAGATTACTTTTCGTAACCCGGAAATTTTCGTTACCCGGGGGACCGCTTTATTTGACGGACCGCGCGGCAAATTTAAAGGGGCCGTGCGGTTTTTCCTTTTCGGATCCTGGGGTTTTATTCGGATCCCGGGGCCGTTTTTGTGGTCCCGGCTCTTTCGTTCCCCGGGGTTTTCGTACCCTGGGGGATTCGTAACCCGGGGGACCACTGTATATATATATATATATATATATATATAAACAAACAAATAAAGTAGTCCAAAACTAGGAAAAATCTTGTGGTAGTTTCTCAATAGAGTATCTTAACTTTTTAACATCGGAGTCAAGAACATTTGAAAGTATTTATTTATTTACATCTTTAGCAAGCTCACATCAACCTGATTTTTAAAGAACATAAACATACATAAACTGATTCCTTGCTATTTTCTTTCTATATCCAGCCCTGGATCATAGCACGGAAGGAAACATGTCCCATAAGCTCCTCACCCAACCTGCACTATGAATAGAGGAAGAGGTTATTAAAACTGCTCCAACCCTCTTCTGGGAGTTGGCTTTAAATTTTCTTTAAGGAACAGATCCCTTGTAACCTTGCATTGCTCATTGGTACAGACCTTATTAAGACCCTACAACTCATGTTAAGTGACTCTGAAAGTCTGCTGTCATCCCTACAACTCACATTAAGGGACTCTAAAAGTCTGCTGTCTTCCCTGGAGAGAGTATCTGGATTTCTCAGTTTCTGGTTTCAGCCACATAATTTGTATTAATTACCTTCTAGGTAACTTCAACCTGTGGTGATCCTATAAATGATCCAAGTCCTTCTATCCTCAGCCTGGCAGGCTCCTGCAGACTCATGGTCATGGCTTCTCTGATTGAATTTAAACATTTGGTATGCGGTGAGTCCTGGTTAATTCTTTCATGAGATGGCCAAAGTATGACAATCACACATCCTATGGTGCCCGACTTACCTCTTATGAATCTCGGCCAAATTTGGAAGTTAGGCTGATTTTATCGCACTGACTTTCCCCTGAAAATGAATTCAGTCCCGTAAGTCACTTCAGCACCCAATTTTTCCAAAATGGAAGGTCATAGCACAGAGTGAAGCATATTCCATAAGCTCATCCATGTATCACTCATATGGGCACACTTTTGAGGTTTCAACATTTGGTGGTTTTTCTGGGAAACCTATTTTTTCATGTGTACATAGGCACATGAACTATTTATTGTATTGCTAGATTCACCTTATTTATACTAATGGATATCAAGAACCTGGGGCAGGCTAAGCTGACAGGAGAGGTGCTATAGTAGCATGGGCCCTGCAATAGAGGAGAGAAGGGAGGACTCAAGTCCCTTCAAGATCTGGTCTGGAAAAACTAATTCCCCCTGAAATGATCTGGCAAAATTGGACCACCAAGATTTCTTTTTAAAATCTAGCTCCTCAAGAATTAATCATTAGAAGTGTACCAAATGATCAAGCACTATGAAATGTCAAGACAACAATTGTTATTGAACCATCCCAGAATAATAAAGCTTGCTGCCGTCTACCTCATATGCACTTCTTGACAGTAAGCTCACAGTGACTTCTAAGCTGACATTGTGCCTGTAAGAGTCTTCATGTTTAAAACTGTTTCAATAATAATGGATAGGGAAAAAAATTACCCTCCCAAACCTGAAAATAGGCAAAATTAATAACAACCTGTGTACTATGGCTGAGCTGCCCCCACCTTATAAACAGTTCCATGGTCCCTGCATGGTGGTACATATAAAAACTATTTGCAGGAAGCTGGAAGGTTTTAAACAAAAATACTATGGCGAGTAATGGGGACTGGGCAACAAGGGTCAAGCAATTTTTATGAAATTTTGTGGAAATGCTCCCTGTTGCATTTTCTCTGTGCTCTCTTCAAGAAAGCCTAATAGCTCTAACAGACCTCTTACTCTGAAAAAGTGGGATTTAGGTATATTCTGAAGCAGTTACGGGATCACTTTACCATGACCCAAATCAGCATACATACTGAAAGAAAATTTCCCATTTGCTTTCAAGGCCTTTACAAGAGTTCCTCTACATCTTTCAAATATGACATGAGAAACAGCCTTCATATCAATCTCAATGTATCTATGTGTAACAAATGCAGTTATATCCACTTCCCTCATTTATGCATTAAGCCAAATGAGCTAATGTTTTTTTAAAGCAGTTTAAATCTTTCACATGAGTGACTTTATATATAGTCCACCAAAATTGACTGAGACAGCTCATCTCTGAGAGAAATATCTCCTTATGGCAGCTTAAACATAGTGGCTTCAGTCCAGCCCTCCATTAGGCACACATTGTAATACTATTGAACAGAACAAGAGTTACACAGGCACAAATTGCATAACCTATTGCAGGCTTTCTCTTTTAGGAGGCATTCACCTTTAGAAAGAGGCAGTGGCATTCTCCATCCAATGATAAAAACAATTAATTAGCTTTGTTAAATATTGCATACTTAGTCTTACACATTTTGGTACTCAAAGTTGACTCTCACACATATCCGTCCTTCTTATGACTGATTTTGGGATACAGGGTACAGATCCTTAATACTTCCTTGAGCTATGCTCATATTGTACAATCCAAATTCAAATATAAGCTGGCTGGAGAGGGTTAGGGTGAGTTGTAAGAAACTTGTGCATGCTGAAATGGCCCTTAGTTGGTCGATCTCCTCATGTACTGGCATAACCTATTGTGCATGCTGCTCCCAGTGATCAGCTGGAACAAGAGCTGTGATCAGCTGGCTGTAGGGCCCCCCAAAAAAGGGGGGGTTAATAGGAAGGGTAGAGTGGTAGAGGAGTCAAATTACACTACATCCAAATATCACTCAACCCAGAGACACAGCCCCTGTGCCAGCACAAAGTTCAGCCGAGGTTAGGGTTTGCCTCAGTTATTTCCAACACATGGAAACCAATGAGACTTCCTCCAAAATAAAATTACTGGGTTCCAATGCATCAGCCCCACATATCCTGGAAGGACCAAAGTTTGGATTCAGCATAGCTTCAGTCAACCTACTCATGCCTTAGTTGGTCACTGGCACTTTTGCAGAGTTAGCATTATACTCATAGGCTTTAGTTTTGATACATCCAATGTAAACCTGGTGTAAACCAGAGAGTCATTGTATTGGAATGAATGTAGCAGTATTTATACATTCATTATATAGTTATACAGTTTGGCACCCATAATAGAAGGAATATTGAGACACCAATATAAGACAGCAAAGAAGCTGTCATATTCAGTGCAAATGTAATTGGCCTAACTACCATTATCTCTTGGCTAGAGAATTTTTGTGTCCAGGAAAATTTTGCAACAATAGTATGTGAAAGTGTTAGCCATCTCATCCTTCCACGCTGTCTATTTGAATTACTTGCAAACAATTGTAAAACATAAAAGTAATATTTTCTCCAAATTTCCAAATGATTTCGCCTTCTCTGGGATTCCCATAAATGACGTAATCACTCACAGTGCCCTTTCACACTCATTTTAGCCCTGTGATTCTACTTTAACAGCCATGACAGCATCCTATGGAATCCTGGAATTAATACCTTATAGAAGTGTACTTAGAATTTTGAGGCAGAGATCTCTTTGACTCACCAGACAAAATCCAGGATTCTGTAGGATGTTTTCATGGTAGTTAAAATGGAATCATAGTGGTATAACTTTATAGTGTAAAAGGGCCCATTTAAAAAAAAAGTCTGCAGCTTCTCTGTACTTCTTCATCGTTATACCGCTGGATTCAATGCTAAGGAGAAAACTGATGTTAAATTGTCATGCCGCTTTTAAAAGCAAAAAATTCTTCAGCTGCATTTCACTCTAGAAATCTACATATATGATGAGTAAAAATACCAGACTGAGTACCATATATACTCATGTACAAGTTGACCTCATAAGTTGAGGGAAGGTTTCAGGGTCAAAATCATGGGTTTTGATATGACTCGTGGATAAGTTCAGGGCAAAACTTAGGGGGCTATAGCAAAAGATGGAAAGGGGAGGGGGACACTTCTGTCCCTCCTTCTCCTTTTCTGGACTTCTACCGACCACATAACTCCACTTCCCAGGTGCAGGAAAAGGAGTTTTAACATTTGGTTGGGGAAGACAGCAAGTGCAGTTAAATGGGGTGTTTCTTTGACGGGAAGAGAAGGCTTTCAAATTGGACTGGGAAGGGAAAGAACTGGAGCTAAAAGGGGCGCTTCTTTGGTGGGAAGAGAAGGCTTTCAGATGGGACTGGGAAGGGGAAGAAGATCTAAAAGGGGTGTTTCTTTGGTGGGAAGAGAAAGCTTTTAAATTGGACTAGGAATCTCTTTCTCTTTCTATCACACACACACACACACCTGCCTCAAGGCATGAAGAGCAGGACATCAGGTGGTGCTTGTTTCAGGACTTTTCTAAGCAGTATTAGTGTATTGACCCATATATAAGTTGACTCAGGATTTTAGGATCAATTTTGGGGCATATGTTTCACAAATTATTGTCAAATATATGTGGTACTTCTTCTTCCTTTTTTAATAGGCCACATTACCTTCAAATATTTATTTGTTCATTTATTTTTTATCCCATTTTCCCCCTTGTATGGACTCATTTGCACAACAAGACCTCCATGGGTAATGTTTTTCTTTCAGTGTCCTAACAGAGGGAAATGTTTTCCTGTTGAATATGTGCTTGGTACTTGCTTCACATCTGTCAAAGAGAGCCAGTGTGGTGTAGTGGTTTGACTAGGCCTCTAGAGACCAGCTTTTAGACTTCCACTCTGGCATGGAAACCCACTGGGTGACCTTGAGACAGGGGCATCATTAGGTGGGTGTGGTGCTGCAGCCCACACCAGGCAACAACTTGGAAGTTACACCTGATTGAGCCCTTCTCCCCATGCCCCCACCCTGCCACACTGTCCCTGCACTCCCCCATGAATGCTCCCACTCCCTGCACCGCCCTTGTGCTCCCCTGTGCATATCCCCCCATGCTGTCCTGTCATTTTCCTCATCAGGAAAAGGATAGGGCAGCACAAAGGGAGAGAGCACACACTGTCTCCAGAAACCCCACCCTCCACACCAGGTGATACCCAGTGCAGGGATGCTACTGCCTTGGGTAAGACAAATAAGTTTATCGCACTGGGCAAATGGAATGGTACAAAAGAGGCTGGGAAGGGAAGGCAACGAATGAGGGAACGAGTGAGGAACAAGTGTGAGACACAATTTACTGCATACCAGAACGCTGCCGCCACTGCCAGAAGTCCCCATTCCATTCCTAATCCATCACAGAGGAGGAGATTTTTAAAAACTGTTCAGAACAGTTCTCAAACATTGTCTCCTCTAGAACAGATGGGGAACTGAACAGAACAGGGACTTCCAGTGGCATTCAGCGGTGTTCTGATGTGCGGTAAAATGCATACCTCACTTGTTCCATTCCCTTCCCGGCCCCTTTTGTACTGTTCCATTTGCATACCAGGAGCCCTGTGTGATAAACATAATACTCTCTCAGCCTAAGTGGAAGGCAAGGGCAACCCCCCACCCACCTACCCCCAAAACCTCTTGCAAAATAAATAAATAAAAAAATAGATAGCTTCACTTTAGGATTGCTATAAATCAAAAATGGCTAAGAGGCACACAACAACAACAACAACAACCACCACCATATATCTGGCAAGATGCAAAGTGGCAGTCTTAAGTGAAATCACTCGTCAGCCTTTTGAGTCATATGATGTTACTCATCTGTTCAGCATAAAAGGAAAGGATTTGCCTCACAAAATTCATACAATGTGGAGAATTCTTCCTTTAAATCTACATTTGGCCCAACCATTTAACTTTCCAAAAGGGTATTATGCACCAACCTTTGTAACCCAGCCTTTTAAATTGCTTTTAATGGTATTAATGTTTTTCTAAAGTTTTAACTTGACTTTATTTTTGACTTATGGTATAATTTTTCCATTTTGATATGTGATACATCACCGCAGAACCACATGGTGACTTCCATGTAAAGGCAGCATGAAGGTAGTGTAAATTAAAAAACAATAAAATAATTTCAAAATGCCCATAAAATAAAATCTTTGCAAGGGAATGAGTTGAAGAGACAACAGCATTATAATTGTCAGCAGTTTCTGTATCTTAAAAGACACTTCAAGCCATTGTTTCTGCATGATAGAAAAAATCAGTTGCTCTAAATGATTGTGGCAACCCATCTGCTGCCCTGGAGTTCTAACTGAAGAGGTGTTTCTGTAATAAATTCATTCTGCTAAAGTACTTAGGTTTTTCCCTGTTATATGGTAGTGTTATAAAATATCTACACTATATCAGTTGTATCAGCTTCATATCACTTTAACTCAATGGCTCCATCTAATAGAATCCTGGGATTTTTAGTTTGTTGACAATAGAATTTTCTGCTAGAGAAATCTGGCCCACTCCTCGTAGTTATAATAGTAGATAATTCTTTAGCAGAAACTAAGTCCCTCACCGGACTACAAAATTCAGGAGTATTTAGGCTGGAGGCATGATTGTGAAAGGTTACTGTGCAGTAACTACTACTACTACTACTTATTATTATTATTATTATTATTATTTACTATGCAAAAATAAAAGTGTTCTTAGCTGTTGTCCTGCTTCCAAAGTACATAGGATGCTGGCCCTATACCGAGCTGTGATAGCAATATTTGGCCAAGGAAAAGTAAGAATACAAAACAGGGGGCCACCCCATCCTGCCACTGCAAAATATGCCCCTCCACACACACAATTCATACTGTGGGTTTTGGACCTTCAGCGAGTGTATCCAGACTGTAGAAAGGAAGTAGATTGATACTACTTTAACTGCTCCAGAATCCTGGGATTTGTCATTTGTTGAAGCACCAGATCTCTCTGACAGATAAGGTCACCAAATTACAAATCCTAGGATTCCACAGGATGGATCCATGACAATTCTAGTGGTGTCAAACTACTTTATGTCTGCTGTATGGAATCCAGAAAGTAAACACACATATAGTTGCCTTGGATCTTGGCATGTGTCTTTAGCAGCAGCCAAAGATTCCAAAACTTAGCAGGTTAATCCTTTTGGTTTCCATTCCCAGAAAAGTTTCTTTCTTTCTTTCTTTCTTTCTTTCTTTCTTTCTTTCTTATATTGTTGTTAAGAAAGCAAATGCTGGCCCAGTATTCAGGTGACACTTTCAAATGACTTCCTTACAGGAATGTTTTATCAGGTTGCTGTCAATAGGGTCCTTTGTCTAACTACAGGGACTTGCGTGTTTTTAAGATCTTTTTTTTAAAGAAACAAAACTTTAAATAAAGAGTTGTCAACTTTTCAACACATTCATGTTGCTCTTCCTTTAGTAGCAATTTGATACAGCCATTAAAAATGATGGTATATCCATGCTGATTTTTAAAAAAAGTATTTTGCAGATTTGCTGTTATTAAATTTCCAGAAGTATGCCAAGCTGTTTTATTTTGAATGGCTTTTTCTCAATATGTGTGTTATCAACATTACTGCTGAACATAGTCGGAAAACCAGCTTAGGGCGAGTACCTAACCATAATGTAGCTCCATCTTCTTTTCATTCCTTACAGATTTTAAATAGTGCTGATCATTATATCTGCCCCTCAATTGGACTTAGTATGGCTTATGTTTTCTGTCTGAACTCAGAACAGTTTTAATGATATATGCTGCAAATGAGTTGCTAAACCTCACTGAGTATTTTTTTTTTTTTGGGTGACCTTATCCTCAATATTAAGAGGAAATGGCTGATGTGAGGGAAATGGGAAGCCTTCCCCCTTTTTCCCACCACCCCATAATTGTGCCTGCATTCTGCACCAACCTACAAATTTTTGGCTTTCATTTAAAGATGCAATTACATTTCTATTTTTTCCCAATTATGAGGGAAACTATCAGAAAACAGGCTAGAGCAAAACAATAACAATGGCAAAATGAAAAGTTCCTTCTCTTTTCACATCTTCAATGAGCTGTGAATTCCCAACACTAATTGCAATATTTTTGAGTGGAATTATTAAATTACACACAGTTTTCAACACCCCTCTTCCCATTGTGTCTTAAAGCAAATTCCAGCATACGCCAAGAATCTTGGCATCACAAAAGAGAGAAGCTGCAGCATTAGATGATCAAAACATTTGTATGTACCCATCAGATGGTCAAGATGAAATTTTACCTTGATTCTTTTATGCATACCTCTCTTAATGATGATGGAACCACCTCAAGAACTAGGCCATGACTTAAGGGTTCTCATAAATGGTTCCCAATGTGAGCAGAACATTCTGTGAGGTAAAACGAGGGGAATGGATGAAGCTGTAGTTCTATGACAGCAAAAGGTACATTTAACAAGTACTGTGGACCCTTGTTATATGCTGGGGTTTGGTTCCAAGATCCCCCTGTGGATGCTCAAGTCCCATAGTCAAATGGTGTCCCTTGTATAAAGTGGAAAATCAAGGTTTGATATTTGAAATGTATACTTTTTTTTTTAACATTTTCATACTGTGGTTGCTTGAATCCGTGCATAAAAAATCCATAGAGAGGATGGGCCGACTGTACTCCTACTTGATGAAGGATGCAGAATTCTCCTATGTGTTAAATCCGACAACCACAGTCAAACTGGATATCACTTTTGGGAACTTTAAGGTATGACAGCTCTTCCTTTAACTTCCTCTCACTCTCTTTTAGGTAAACTTCAAACTGAAGACTGAACCCATTTTCAAAACACTAGCTTATGTTTTCAGTGGGTCTCTCCCCTTCAGCAGTTCTGGTCGAATAAAAGAAGAAAGAAGGGAAGAGCAGTTGTTTATTCATTTGGATGCTTTCAAAGATGGTTCCATTAAAATAGTAGCCAAAGGAAGTTGACCTCTACAGAACACTGATATCTGCTTTTGAAAAATCTCTGGCAGCTTGTCAGGAATCCAAACAATCGTTTCGCACCTGTGACTTCAGCTGGTGCAGAGCTTGCTTTTCCATACTTTTCCAACAGCCTTGGGAGTTAGAAGCTGGCATTTTGTTCTTAAATCAAAGCATGCTTCTGAGAATCTGGTTTCTGTGTATATATTTCTCCAAAATATGGAGACATGAAGAAATATTCTGTTATTCCTGTTTTCTGAGTTATGAATGTGTAAGCAGCATAGTTATATTGTTCCACACTGATTCCCATCCCAGTCTCCCCATAGCTGCTTACTGGGCAGCAGCTGCTGCAAAGAGCAGCAATCTGTTTCCCTGTCATTGGGAATCAGCTAATTTAAATTCCTACCCTCTCCCATAATGATTTCCATTTTGATAGACAGGAGCAGGGTGTCTGTCTCCATTCTTTCCCCCACCAGAAACTGCCCACACAAGTGCGATGAGACCATCAGCCAGCTACTTCCCAGTCAACAGGGGAACAGACTTTCCCCACTTTGATTGCAGTGACTGCTACCTGGTAAATGAGGACTAGGGACTTAAATAGAAATATAGGGGCTCAACAGACAGGCGGCTCTGTGCCACCTATCTTTTCCCCACATCGTTGCCACAGCCACCAAACGCTGCAGCAATGATGCACTTTTAAAAAAAACCTGCCTAGAGTGGCTTCTTTTTTGCAGTGCTGTAAACAGGAAAGGGTGCCACCATGATGCCACTTCCTGTGAGTGACATCGGCACGCCACAAGGTAGCGGTGTCATCATGGTGGCCCCAATGTGGAGGGGGCCGAGCCATGATGGTACCACCGGCACGTACTAGGATTTGGGAGTGTGCAGTTTCTCTGTTCTCTTGAACCCTAATTTTGGTCCCAGGGCACCACAAAGCACCCATCTGTACTGGGCCATAGCCATTGTTGCGGTAGTAAAGGTCCCAATGACAAAAATACACACACATTATTTTCTTACAATGATTTTATGGCAGCCAGTCAGCCACATGCATAATAACATGGCTCACTTTTTAAGATGAGTTAGGCAACTGAGACAGTTGACAACTGAGAATTGGAGAAGCCATTTTCTTCCCTAGCCAAGTGTTTGAGGGTGGCCCTTTTGTTCTGTTTTGTTTTTGTTTCTTTCTTTCTTTTCCTTTTGATTAAATATGTTCATGTATTTCATCACATTTCATTGAGGATGAAATATATTTATTTTGACTGTGCCTTATTATATAGTATATTAATTCTAAACCAAATTAATAGGAACTAAATGCTTCACAAACAATTCTCTGATTCTTTTACTAACTGTTTTTTGTTTTTAAAACATTTCATTAAGCTGGCATCACAACTGTAGGCTGCAAACTCAGCAGCAGCCAACACAATAAGCAGCTCAATTCAGAAACCAGAATGTTATGGTTGTTGATGTTTAAATCCTCCACTATAGAGATTTGGAGGTAGCAAGCCAGTATGTTATGGAAGTCCCAGGTAACAGTGACTTGAGCAAGAATTCTGATCACTTTCTGTTTTGAAGAGACACTGGTGTAGGCCAAAGGAGCCATGGAAAGTGAGCTCAGGGAGAGGTTCTAATGGGGTAAAATCATTTTTCAGTCCCTCCAAAACATTTTGGAAGCATCATGTAGGTCATTGACAGGGCGCATAAAAAATAACTTCAGGAGACCATCTTTATGGAGACCAGCACCCAAATGGCTCCAACAATCATCACTTTGAGTAGCACTGGTCTAGATGACACAGGGTAATTTTCTGATTTGGCACTAAAGGAGTATTTTTCCCCCAAAACTAAATGTGACATGAAATAGGTCCTATTGTCTTCATGCTTCTTATAGAGTGCATGGTTCGATTTTAAGGAAGAAGAAAAAGTAAAAGAAGATAAAGAAGAGGAGGAGAAGGAGGAGGAGGGATGCAGGGACAGTCCTCTGTGACAGAGGCAGAGGCCTATGAAGTTTGTGGCTTTCAGAGGAAAGTTGCTCATCATTGTTCTCCGTCTTCATCCTGAATTTCCTGGATTTTTCTCAAGATGCAATTGTTGCAAATTGACATACATTATAGATACAAGCTGCCATACAGATGTCGACTACTTGTATAGCTGTGGGTGGGAATGTGCATCTCGCTTATCTGACTGAGTGCTGATAGGCACATGAATGCCAGTGTCCCTCATGATACATATTTAACTTGTAGTTTTTGCTTTTCTGCAAAGGGTTTGTCTAAGAGTTGCAATCAGTGGCCAATTATTTCTTCTCCCTTGTGATAAACAAACCTGATAAGAGCAAGATTCAAGCTTTTCATCTATACCAAGAGAGCAATATGATCACCACCAGACATCATTGTATGAATTAACTGTAGCGCCCATAATTTATAATCTGGAAGAAGCTAGAAGAGGCAGTCAAGAACATATCTCTTACTTGAGGAGGAAAAATAATTTATTAATGTTAGAAGATGCATTAAACTTTACAGGTAAATGGATAACAGGCTTGACAGAAGCCAAGGAGATTACCACACTTCACTCTTATAGTACTGTTTTTCCACTTTAACTGCTCTGCATTCTGGAATATGCAGTTAAGAGAGGGGCATTTAGAAAGCTCTTAGGCCTCACTGAACTACAAGCCTCAGAATGCAACAGGAGGCAGCCAGAGCAGTAAACATGGAATAGCAGCACTATAAGAGTGTAGTGCGGTAATCTAGTAAATTGAGAACCCACATGAGACTGTGATCTTCAAATAATAGGTTCTGAATTAAATAAACAAGATACATTGTTGTTAATAGATGATAAGCACTATCTTATGTTACTACTGACAAGTGGGTTTTATTTTTCATTTCCCAAGTTTTCAAATATTCAGTCATAGAAGTTAAAGTACTGGCAAAGGTATTCTTTTAAAGAATTATTTAATCTTAGGTCTACATCAAGATATTATCCATAACCGTCTGGAATGCATAAATGCTCACAAGAATCAATTCATCATTTGCTCACATGGCAGAGTGCAGTTAAAATCAAAACACTGGATCAATTGAAGCTGTAATATGTATTATATCAAGCAATCTCCATGAAGCAATAAATCAAACCCTAGCTCTGCATACAAGGCTAGACTTACTATCAAATTCAGCTTCCAGCTATTAAACAAGATGAGCAAACCACATTTCTGAAGCTAGGTCCCCCCGGCCTTTCCCCCCTTTTTTGCAAAGCCTGAATCGCCAGAGGAAGATTCTCCTCTCCTACCATTTACTTCATTATTACTCAGTTGGCAGTATATCTAAGATAAAGACTTATAAGTAATAGACAGGAAAGTCAATTGAACATACTCACTAAAAATGACCTGGATGCATGTGCATATGTTTTATTTGGAGGACAGCTGCTTCAAACGGAGGAGGCAAAGGTTCTATCCACACAAACTTTGGCTCTTATTAGGGATGTCATATCTTTTGGCTAATTTCATTCTTGAAGGAAGCAATAAGTAATTTTAATTTTCTTCCTAATATGAGAAACTCTGAGAATACTGCACACACTATTTGCAGTTCAGAACTTGTTATCTGAAAAATTCCTATGTGGGAATTGTTTTGTGCAGAAAACAGACTTTTTGGAGAAAACAGACTTTTCTACATAGAAAGTAAAATGCTGTTTCTTCAGCAGAAAATGCTGTTTTGTGTGCAAAAATCCCACCGTATCTAAATTTTGTATAGAGTAAGTCCCAAAACTTAGAGATTTTCTTCAGTTGAGGTTTCTCTTTGTGAAGGTTTCCCAATACACAAGAAACAAGGGTTTGGTTTTTCATTTTGTTTTGTTTTTACAATTTTCAAATTCTTTCCATCCTTAGCTTTTATTTCAGCCCACATTCACACAGAGAGAAAAATACACACCTAGTCTCCACATTTCAGCCTTAGTCAAGAAGCCCAGGTTTCGTTTGAGTAGTTCTCAATTCTAGATAGAGACTAATAGGCTATGAAGACCCCCCCCCTCCATTTTACAGCAAGATCGGGGCTGCAACTGCACGCCATGGCCCCTATCTGGCCTTTGCAGGGCACAAAACGGAGCCCCAAAAAGCGGCTCCTTTTTGTACCCTACAAAGGCAACGACAGCCATGGTGCCATGATTTACGGTGCTCCTTAAGTGTTGCATCATGTGGATGCAGCACCAGAGGAGCATCATGATGCCGCGCACCATGTGGTGCAGCCATGGCATCATGGTGGCCTCAGGGCAGGGCCAGGATGTGTGTCATATGGACGCTATGCTCCTACTTCTCCCCTAGGTCAGCTTTTCTTGCTGGTCTGCACAGCCTCTAAGTTCTTAACTCAGCAGCTAATTCAGAGAAATAAAGACTGAAACAGATACAACTTTTTGCCTGTTGTGTCTTCTGTGCCAGGAGACATGCTTTTCTGCATGTTTTTCTTTTCTCCTGTAGAATTCACTTGGATTTGACCAAAAGAAATCCAGTGAGTGTATATAACAATATAGCAATGACAAGGAAAATGTCTGTTCTTTTATTTCTGTGCTTATTGAGGGAAAAGATGTGTGAGACAGAGGAACCTTTATGTTTTCATATAGCTTTCTTGCCCAGCTTCTATGGACTGCCATCTGAAGGTGTCATTGCTGCCACTTGAAGAGGGCAGTTAAACACCTGTCTGCTTGCCCAAAGACAATTCACCTTATGTGACAACAAGGTTATTTTAAAAGACATGGATGCTCTCATTCTCTCACCTTTTTTTTCCCTGCCCTCCCTTCTCTCTCTCTGCCCTGTCACTTACACACATAAACCTGCAGCTCTCTCTTGAGACATGTCAGCCCTTTCTGCCCTGCTGGGTAAGGAGGAAAGCCACAATCAGCCTTTGCTTGAAGAAGAAGGGAACCTTTCTGATTCTTACCCTCAGCTTTTCTGCTACATTGTGGGAAGGGGACTTATAGGTACCCGGAATCTTTCTCTTGAACAACAAGAATCCTCTACAATTAGAATGCACTTTTCTTAATAAGAGGAAAAATAATAGATAAATTTGAACATATGCATATTAAGCCTTTTTTAAAAAGCATACCTAATGTATATACAAGGGCAAAAGCAATCATTTTTAAATTGTTATGGTATAAACACTGAGTTGCATCTCTCTGCTTGCAGTCTGTGTAAGCATCACCCCCAACTTGTCACAAACCTACCAAGGCTGAAAAGAAAGTTGAGATAATTTCCCCTCAGCCAGGAAGCTTGCAGTTGCATGACAGGCAATGTGGCAGATACAGCTCCATGACAAGCACTAAAGTATCTGAAAGCTTTGTCACAGAACATTTTTTTCCCACAGAAAAGCATAATTGTACATGAATACATCGGAACAAAAACACAATAGAATTGTAGCATGTGCTTTGGTCCAAATCACCACTAGGACAGGGATTTTGAATCTGCTACAAACTTTTTCTCAGAATACCCTTACCGGATCCATACCTTGGCATGGTCTGAATCAGAAGTTTGAGATAGGACTGCATATCTTTTTCTAGCAAGTTATGAGACCGCCATCCATAGGAAACAATGGGGAATTCCACAGTTTTAAGCAGCAATGATTTGATGAGCGTGTAGTTCCTCCCTCTATCTTAATCGATTGAAACAGAAGTGCATTTTAAAAATGGAAAGGGCTGGGAATTTACTTTGCATGCCAAATTCCTCTGTTCGCTACACACATTTATTGCTTGAGGCAAAAAAATAATAAGAAGATGGTGTCCTCTCCCAATTCCATGTCTGGATTGACAGCTAATTCTTATTGCCACTGGTGATGAGACAGCACCTTGAATCCTTGTTTTGGGGGAAAGGCAAGGAGTACATGAAGATGGGAGTTATGATAATAACCTCCCCTACCTTAGGCTGCACACTAGCTGAGCAGAATCAAGACAGGTTGCTTGACATGTATAGCCTTGTTTTCTAAAAAAAAAAAAAAAAAAAAAAGGCAAGTAGCTTTTGAGTCCAGGAGGAATAGATAGGAGCATGCTACTACTGCCCTCCCAGAAACTTCTATTGCCTGTGCTTATATCTTCTACCTATGTTTTCCAAGAGAAATGTAGTTGACAACAATGGAGTCAATTTTCTCCTAGAGCTCCTAGAGTTACAGTTTTCAGGTTTCCCTGCAAAAAGGGAACAGCAATGAAACCAGTTAAATCTGTAGCGTTGGTATAGATTTTTCCCCCCTGAGGCACTCACACAAATCATGTACAGATATTTGCGCATAACAACTGCTTGTAATGTGTGCCGTGAAACCATACCTTATCAATCCATGTTGCTCATTCCTCTTTTCTTTCTGCAAGTGCACATGGGAGAGGGCTTCCAAATGAGAGGTTTATGTAAGCTAGGCTTCATGCCTCTTTAGCTTGGGTTTCTCAGTGCAGCCTGCCAATTAATCTCATTTAGGTTTCTGGCCTGTGATATGGGGACCTGTCTGCAAAGGATGAGACTAAAGCCATTATCTCATTTCAAATAAGCCAGCCAGCCGCCGTCATGTGGTCTCACATCATAGTCAGTGTGGATGAAATGGCTATAAGCCTCCATCTATAAATTCTTTTAGTTGCTCATTTCTGTCAGGCTAGTCTAATCTTCTTACACCTGGCACATTAATTCTTATCTGTTCCCTGCAACATTGTAATTATATGTTATTTCCAGCAATAATTAATTATCTCCCAGGCAGACTTTTTATAGCTTATAAGTCAAAAGTGGGCTCAACCATACTAAATAATTAATTCAGGCTGTGTTTTATGTCATGACATATACACAGCCCCCAGATGTAATTGTTACAGAATTCTTTTGATAAGAAAGTCCTCCATTCCCAGTGGTAGTACAAGCCAGCAAGCACCAATTATCATGATATTTCTCTCGGACAGACTGGGTACGCTTGAGCCTTTCCTCCAACTATTTATGGAATTATTTCCTGGAGGTTTCCCCGCCTAATTAAAAGGAAAGAACATGAAGTTACAGACCTGTATAAATGAAGAACCGTTTGGACTGATGTTCAGAATTAAAATAAGCCCTATCTGTGGATAAAGTGACAAGAAGAAGTTGTCAGTTGCTTCAATTATATCCCTCTATTTCTCTATCTTTCCTTCTATATTATTGTTTTCTTTCCTTCTGTATTGACCAGTAGAAATGACACACGACTATCAGTTTACATGCACCAAATATTTTACTATTTAAAGGTGTTGAGAAAAATTACTGTGTCACTCAACAAATACGACTAAGTTGAGAAAATAAAAATTGCATGTTTCCTAAATAAGTAAATTTTACTAAACAAAATGGAATAGGAAGCTTATTTTTTCATAGACAGTATGAATGCTAATACTTCTCTAGTGTATGGCAGAAAACCAACCAAAGCTTTCTTCCAATGAATTAGTAAGAAGTTGCCATCAGGAGAGTAATAAATTAATATCTTTCAGAAGTGTGCTTTCACCAAAGTAAAAAATTTAGGTGGTTTTGAAGAAATCAGACAAGGTCATCATGAATGGAAGCCAATGAGGTAAGAAGAAAAAAGAAGAAAATAGAATTTTCAGTAGGTCTGAATAGATGAAAATTTAAGTTTGCTTTGTCTCCCTGTTGAAATTACTGGCTTTCACTATCTGTAGGATATTTACCTTGACCACATTAAAGCCATCATTCTTGGTTATCTACTAAGAAATGGACAAGTTGCTGAGTGCTGCAAAATTCTGCCTAACTCAGTGGGTTCCATTATCCTTTTCTCTCAGCACTACTCTCCCTTTCTTGTGTTTTAGCTACCAGCTTCAGAGCCCGCTATAGAGAGAGCAAAACATGTTTGGATTTCACAGTAATGAAACCAAAGGGGCAAAATTAGAGCAGACACATTGAATTCAATGGGACTTACATCACTGCAGATAATATCATCCATTAATTTTAGTGAGTCTAATTGGGACTAAAATTTGATATCTCCCACAATATTCAAGGCAAACATCCACTGAAACGAATGGGTGGACAGTAGAAACCAACTTTCTTCTGTTTTGTTCTGGGATTTTCTCATATCTGGCCAAGGATGTGATGACTAGCAACCATTTCCTTAACCAAACAAACCTTCAAAGCTTTCAATATAACTTGGAAACAAAGTATTCTGGGAGCACTTCTGCAGTCCTTTCCTGTATTTATATTATTTGCCAGGAAATCTGAAAAATGTTTGCCTGAGGAACTGGATACTGTCTTATTTCTAATTATTATTGAAGCATCTTCAGAAGACTTTTCTGTCATTCTGGTCTCCAAGTTTTATTTTGTTTTTAAACAACAGCAACACTTTAAAATAAACACCTTTCAGTTATCATGCTGTATCTGTGGGTTCAGTCCTTTGACTACTTTCATATCATCCTGAGTTTATACTTATCAATTTAAGATATCCAGCTAATATTGGGATTCCTTTTATAAAAGAATGCTTCCCTGGCAAACAAAATGATGTTTTTCCTAATACTGAGGTGAAATCTCTTTTCCTGTTGGTAACTTTTTTCCCTATAGGTAAGATGCAGAATCTTTTCCTATAGGTAAGATAAACTGATTGATCACAAATCAAGCATGAATATATATAAGATTTGCCCTCTTCGATAATATAAACAGATCTCTAACTTCCAAACAAAGACAAGGCATTTGTTAATTAAGGAAGCCACGGTAAAAAAAAAAACATTGCTGATCATTTCCGCAATATAAAGTTCCTAGGATCACACATCACCAGGAGATATAGGCACCTAATGTTATGATAATTAATGGTAACCTTCAACAATGTGACTGTAAGGGGGCCTGAGGCAGTTTTGCAGTCCTTCAGTATGCAAACCATTGACAGTATTTCTTAAGATTGGTTCAATGAACCACTGTGTGGAAATAACAATCAAAGGCATTTGTTTGTAAATAGCAAGAATGTTGCTTATGTTGAAATCCCTGGGAAATTAAATTGTACTTTGAAGAATATTGAGTTTGCCCTGAGCAGGCCCAAACAGAAGGAGATGAATCTCTGAATAGAAAAAAAAATTACATGTAGAAGAAGTTGTACTTTGATGCTTTCTAATATGAGAATTCTTCAAAACTAGCTGCAAGATTGTTATTCTACATCACTTACCTGGTAGTGAGTCCCACTAAGTTTTATGGAGATCACTTCTGAGTAGATACATATTTGATTATTTACTTATTGAAATATTTATATCCCACCCTACTTCCAGTTTATCCTATAGCAGATAAAATAAATTAAACTGGTTAAAACTTTAAAATGAAAAACAATAAAATAATTTTAAACATGAAAAAACTATTAAACAGTTTAATAGATTAAAACTGATTGTAAAAAATAAAACAGTTTAAAAACACGTGTATACTGCAAGTACTCAGTCAGGCCTTAAAACTTTAATAAAAGCTATTTTTTTACTTACTGCTGGAATGAAGTCAGTGCTTACCCTAGTCAAGCCTTCCAAGGAAAGGCATTCTACAGTTGCAGTGCCACAACTAAGAAGGCCTACAATTATTTCATATTGCCCACACTGATGAGACACAAAAGGAAGGGCACTACAGCATACCCCAGTACTCAAGCAGGTGTGTATAGTAAGAAGTGCTCTCTCAGGTGTTACAGTTTCCAGCCATTCAGGACTTTGACATGGTGTAGTGGTCTGAGTGTTGGACTACACCTGTTGAGACCTGAGTTCAATTCCCAGCTCAGCCAAGAAAGCCACTGGGTGAACTTGGGCAAGACTACATTCCTTGTAGCCTCAAGGAAAGTAATGGCAAACTTCCTCTGAACAAATCTCAAGATGAAAATGCTATGATTAGTTCTCTTTAGGATTGCCATAAGTCAGAAACAACTTGAAATCAGATGACAATATCATCATACTTTGCATTCAGGCTAGAAACGTATTGACAAGCAACACCATTCCCTTAAGACAATAGGACTCCCAATGGATCCTGTGTCTATCTTCTATCTCTTTCTCTGTTTGAGTTCATTTCTTCTTTTCTCATAAAGATGGATTTTAAACATCTTTCTTATGGCTCCCCTAAACATAAATGAAAATTGTACAAGCGGAATTAGCAGAAATGGAGGAATCACTTTATGACTTGGTGTAAAAGAGCAAAACGTATATATGAGCCCTGTCCATGTGGTCACTGCCACCATTTATTTTTATTTTTTGTCTGGGGCAGGGCAGGCTATTGGATTTGGAGGCCCAGGGATAGAGCCTCACTTAGTTCAATTGTATCTGTGCTCATAGCCTAGAAAAAAGTGCTTTTAAGTTTTGGAAGAAATCAGCACTCAGGGGAAGGACTTTCAGAGAATTATGATGTCTTCCTGTTGATTGCTTTGTAATTTTTTTACAAGGAAGAATTGTTCAATATATGGTTACAGCTGCTAGAACAGTCTATGTGAAGAAGTGAACAAAGTAGATATAACTTCACAGGAAGAATGGTGGATAAAGTTGTATGACCTTGCTGAAATGGATAAATGGATGCATTTGATTAGAGAGAGGTCTATTATAATAATTTTTAAAAAGGAGTGGGAACCGATCATAGTGTTATAGTGTGTTAATCTGTGCAGTTTGTAGGTGTAGTTTTTTATATATGTTGTTTTATATTATTAAAAGTTACGTGTTAATAAAAATACATTTTTAAAAAAGTAATTCATTGATAAGGTCAAAATTTTTCTTTTTTGTCACCATTATATGACTCAGCTTTTTATTTTTCTCTCCTAAAATCTTCAACTCAAGTATGATTATTTGACATATTATCTTCATTAGTGAAAACAGATGAAAATATTTTTGTTCAGTTTATCACCCTTCACACCACTTTTGGTGCAACTGCCTTCCTTGTTGCTTCCTAAGGCTGATGTATCAAAAAAAAATTATTATTTATCTCACATCTTTTAGTGACATATTCCTCAAAATCCCCTTTTATAAGCCCAATTGTTTTTTTTAATTCACTTTGTGCAGTTTTGTTTGTTTGTTTGTTTATGTTCCCTGCATTGACACAAGACTTTGAATTCTGAAGCTAGTCTTCTTTTAGATTCCTTCACATCACCTGCAAGCCACATTGCGGTCCTCTTATATCTTATACTACTTTTCCACTTTTGTTTGTTGCATGACTTCAGTGATAGGTCTAATGCAAACATTTCTTAGCAAGTTTTCTTAGCAAGATTTGTCCAGAAGGAGATTGCCCTTGCTTTCTTATAAGGCTGAAAGAGTGTGTGTTGCCAAAGGGCCCCCAGTGGGTTTCCATAGCTGAACAAGGAGAGATTCAAACCCTGGCAACATTGAAAACTGCTATGCCACAATAGGACTATAGTACATATTTTAGTTGATCCATTATTGTGGCTTGAAATAATCACCAGCATTTTTTAGAAACTTTTTTTAGAAAGATTAATGTTCTGAGTATGTCGTGCATTATATAGAGAGAGGAAACAAGAGCTGTTAATGCTAAGCCATTGGGTAGTGTGTCAGGTTAGGAGCACATGGCTGACGATTACTGCTTCCTTTCGCACAAGTTTCTAGGTGGGGATAAATGCAAAAAGAACCTATTCTCAGTTCCTCTGATCTCTTCAGATAGAATAGGAATGATATGAATAAGAATACGGTCTTGTGAAATACATATTACTCTTTGTGCAGAAATATTTCATTTGAATCTCTTTATTCTGTAATGAAAAGTGAACATTTACTTTAATAAAATGGCAAACTGGGAAGATAACTGGGGAAAGCCATATTTCTCAGCCTAGAAAATAATCTTATTGTCTTTCAAAACAAGATTTAAAAACTAAACGTACAGTATTAGAAATTATAATATTGGCATCCTATTAGTAACTAGAGTAGAAAGAATTTCAAAGAATTTAACCTTCCAGTTATTTGACATATATGAGAAAATTAGAAGTCATATCCCACAAGTGATATTTTTCCTTCTTCTTTTTTTTTAATATATGAATTTTAAAAATGGTTCCCAATCATTTAAGAATTCAATTCTACATTATATAAGCCTTGGAAATCCATCTTGTATGGGATTCGTAGGGAGAACGAGTGCTCAGGGATCCTGTTAACTGGGAATCAAATATCAGATATATGCTAGTGTACATACAATTTGTTATATGGGGCCCAGTTCTGGACCACATCAGCTAAAGGACTGTGGAGGAGTTCACTCTTTTGGGTCTGCCCTAACCAAAGGTCTGTCTGAAAACAGCTCTAGTATAAAAGTATGTAAGAATAACCTCTTTGTATTTTCTTAGATTCATGCAATTATAGAAGGGCCATTTTGTCCAACCCTCTCCCATTATACAACTATAGCATTCCCAAGAGATGGACATCTATCCCCTGTTTAAAAGCTTCCAAAGAAGGAGACTTCACCATCCTTGAGACAATCCATTCCACTGTAAATTAGCTTTTAGAATAAGGAAGTATTTCCTAATGTTTTGGTGTCATCTCTTTTCTTGTAATTTGAATCCATTAGTTCATGTTCTAGTTTGTGCCTGTCTGGTCTTTGCCTTTAAGTTCTTTCTGACTTATGGCAACCCTAAGGCAAACATATCACAGGGTTTTCTTGGTATGTTTCTTCAGAAGGGGGTTTGTCATTGCCATTCTCTGAGGTTGAGTAAATGTGACTTGTCCAAGGTCACCCAGTGGATTTTCATGACCAAGTAGGGATTTGAACCTTGCTCTCCAGAATCATAGTCCAATGCTCAAACACTACACCACACTGGTTCTCCAGAGCAGCAGAAAAGAAGCTTGATCCATCTTCGATGTGATATTGCAGCAGATATTTAAAGAAAGTTCCCATCTCTCAGTCTTCTTTTATGGAAAATAAATATGTATTGCCCACCATCCCACAATTATTCTTCATAAGGTTTGGTTTCCAGATCTTTGACCATCCTGGTTGCCCTTCTCTGGACATGTACTAACTTGTCAACATCCTACTCGAACTGTAGTACACAGAACTGCACAAAGCAGAATAGAGTGGCACTACTGCTTCCCTCAATTCTTTACACTTGTACTGTACTTTTCATTTTTGCTGCCTTAATGCAGTACCTTCCAATTATCCCTGTTGAAATTTATTTAAAATATTCAGGGGTAGCCATGTTGCCTGTGCATGATGATGATGATGATGATGATGATGATGATGATGACTAACACCATTTTCATCTAAGGGCAGAACACCAGACATAAATAATCGAAGACAAAAAATAGAACAAACACTATCATACACTAAAAATAAAATTCCCATGAATCCACCAGTTGCTACTCGTCTCTTCAGCTTTAGGCACACTCAGCAGCTCAATCTGGTGAATTAAAGAGGATGGTCTGCAACCTTTGTGAAAATGGGTAAGATCGTCCTCCAGCCAGATATACAAAGAAAGACTGTTTCACAAATATGGAGCCAGATCACGAAAGGCTCACAGACTTGACAAAATTGTATGCATTGGTGGAACTGCCAATAATCCTTTGCCCATATTTCTTAGATTCTTAGATGGTACTTAACAAAATACAAAATCCACAAACAATGATACTATTTTTCAGCCAATACCAATACCCATTACCAATATTATGGAAGCTTTTGAAGCCTCACCAGCTTCTTCATCAGACAAAGATATTAAAAATCACACAGGAGAAAAATGGTGATGATGTGAGAGCCACAGGCCTGTGTTCGTTCTGAGATGTTGTCAGTTAAGATGGTATTGAGGGATTTCAGTGATGCAGAGGCCACAGCCCTTATTGGCCATGAGACAAGTAATGAAATGTCAACTCCCATTACCAACATCTATAAATTCCTTACAGGAAATTACATCTGTAGGAGATTAACCTGTAAATTCCTTTAGCAGTCTTGGATGTAGTGCATCTGCCCTGGAAACTGCCATTCATTTAGAGTAGTTAAGTATTCCTTCACTATCTCTTCCCTTGTACTGGACTGCAGCTCGCTTCCTGGATTATTCAGCATACACTCCAGACACCTCCCTCCACCAGCCAGGTAACTTCTGCCATAGAGGGGTAGGGTGCTGCTTCCACTGCCTGGCAGCCCATTCCTAGACTGGCGCAGCTGCTTGTCCAGCAGCCACACCAGACCCAGAAGGCATTGCACCCCACCACTACCCACTGATGGGTATGGAACTTCTGCCACCTGGCAGCAGCACCAGACCCAGGCACCTCATCCTCCACCAGTTGATCCCTCCACCACTAGTTGATCCTATTGTTGCCTTCTCTACCTTCGGGCCACTGAAATTGTGTTTACGGCAAGTGACGAATTTGTTGGATCTTACATTCCTGGCAGAATGTGACTTCCAACAACAGAGTGTGACTTCCTATTACCATTATATATCTCTCCTTTTTGAATGTTTGCCTATATGTTCTAAGAAGGCAGTGTCCACATTTTCAGTCTGGCTGTGGGACCTATAGTAGAGCTCCTCAGTGGTCACTGTTGTTTCTCTCCTTTAATTTTTACCCAAATGCTCTCAGCATGCTTTTCATGCTGTTAGCCATGGATCACCTGTATATACACATCCTTTACTTGCAATGCTATTCCTCTTCCTTTCCTGTTTGATATATTTATTTGGAACAGCTTACTGTATATACTCATGTATAAGTCTAGAAATTTTAGACATAAAACTTGGCCCCCAAAAACATGAGTCGACTTACTCATGGATCAATGCAAGTACTGTACTTTAACTCGTATAAAAGAAGGAACCATCCTCTGGTGAAATGTAAGAGTGTAATCTTTGCAGAAGTAACATGGAGGAAATAGCAGTTGAGATAAATAATTGCTGTTTTCTTCTGCATTTCTTCTTTATATTGTCTCATTTCTTGCTTCCTCACTTATAGATAGACAGTCTCAACCTAGATTTCTTCTCCTTCCATAACCATCTTCCTTTTCTGTTTTGGTCATCTAGCTTATGTCAGAAAACCATATCTCTCTCTCTCTCTCCCTCTCTCCCACCTTCTCCTACCCCAATATACTTCTCTTATAAACATTTATATCTTTACTAAACAGTCTTTTCTTCATTATTCCAAACACCAGCTTCCATGCATGCTAATACAGTCCTCCCTCCATATTCACAAGGGTTAGGGGAATGAGACCCCCATAAATATGGAAAAATCACAAATAATTCTTTCTCCCACTTAGAAGCCAGTTAAAGGAAAGGGTGAGCAGAGGAAGAGGAGCAGCACTGTGCACCCCTTTCTCCCCACCATCCTGTTCCTTTAATTGGCTCCTTGCCCCTTCTCCTCCCCATCCTTCCCTTGGAAACCCAAGGAGACAATCAAGAAGGAGAAAGAAATAGATGCCTTGGCCCCTCCAAGACCCTTTGCCTCCCTGATCCTTTCCCTGGGAAATTGAAGGAGATGATCAAGGAGGAGAAGACAAGAGGTTCCCTGGCCCTCCAGAGCCTTATCCTCCCCACCTTTCTTTCCCTGGGCAGCCCAAGGAGAGGATCAGGGAGGAGAAGGGTCTGGGGGGGACAAGGCACTTCCTGCCTTTGCCTCCCCAATCTCTCGCTGGGCTGTCCAAGGAGAGATCAGGTAAGGAAAGGGAGGAGGAATGCCTACATTAGCGGCCTTGACCTCATGAATAATCGAAGCTGTGAATCTCAAGGCTGTGAATATGGAGGGCAGATTGTAGACACAATAGTCACATGTTTGACCTTAGATGCAAATGGCCCTCAAAAAACTCTAAGCCTTCATGTGATTACACTGAGTGTCTGTGTAGGATTATTTCCAAATAAACATGCCGATGAAGCAGTAAAACAAGGATGAGAGGTGTGCACATTTCACAAAAATAATTTCTGCTCAGATTACTGGATCAAGTGCCTACATTTTTCATCAACTCATTGTTTCTCATTGGCTCTAATATATAAAACCAATAATATTTTCAGGAATGGCAATTAGACCAAAAAAAGGGGTCTGTATAAAAAATTTGGACAACATCTAAGAGAAGGTAGACCTTAAAAAAATAAGTAATTTTTTGAAAGTACAAGGTTAGTAAAGAGGCCATTTCCCCAACTGTTATGTGCCAGCTCCAGTCAATTTATGTTTTATGGTTGAAGTATCCTGACATGTCACATTATGGTAGCATGCTTGAATCCCATAAAGAGGTAGTTTTCAGAAAGCAATGGTTATAATAGCACCAGTGGAAAAAAACCTGTCTAGAATTTCATTGCTTTCTCCTTTGAAGAAATTTTCAAACCCATTTTTCAAGTGTCAGTGCCTATGAAAGAAAAGACAGAGGGAGTTCAATTCAAGACACTAGAGCAGAAAAATGAGAAAAACCCAGGATAATTTCCCGAACCTTTTCAAAATGTAGTTTCCCTTCTCTTTTCTCTCTGTGAGAACAAAGCACATCTTTATTGTACTCATTCTGCATTAATTCTGCCTGTCCCTTCCATTCTTTTGTCACTGCTTGCCTGATAACATGTACTCTGTCTTCATAGCTTTGCCTTCCAAACAATCCCTTCAACACCCCTGTGGTGCCTATTCCTCTTAGACGGGGCAGCAGGGATGGGATGTATAGCAGGCATCGATGGCACACTGGCTGGCCTGTGAAGTCCTGTGACCCCTTTCAATACATTTGAACAGGAGGTACTTCTCTTTCCTTGTCCCATAGAAAGAGTGGTTATATGGTTGCAATTCATTTACTGAAGCTTCACCTCTGTCCCCAGTCAAAGAGTGTCCTGTCCCGACATCCCACCACACTAAATATCTGTGATATTGGTGTTTTCATAAGGGATGGATAGAAGAGGCTCCTTCAGGGATAAAAGATGGCATGGAAAGAACATGAAAGGGAAGGAATGAAAATCACCCTGAAAGTGCACATTGATAGGCCTTGATCTTCTTACTGGTATGGCTGCCAGACTTTCTTCCTATGCAGGTTCTGTCTAACAGACTTCTCATTTGTGTATCTATGGTTTTCAGAATATTGAATTGCTTGTTTGCTGAACTGCTAAAGCTCTTATTTTGATTGCAAGAATCCATGATGTCTCTAGCAATGTGATAAATCACCAATAATTAAAACTGGGCTATTCATTTATAATATAAAAATGAATATCCTGTCCAACACCCAGAATACCACAAACCACAGCCATAGCACAATAGCTTATATTAGAAAAGCAACACAACTCTGGCCCTATTTCCTATTTAGATTCTCACCCCCTACCCCTCTGAAAAAGCACTTTTCATTGCATAAACATGATCAGGTATGGCTCTCCAGGGAAAGAATTCCACAACATCAGGCTGCCATTAAATATACCCAGTCCTGTATCCTACTCCATTCTGCCCAATACTTAAAGCTTAGAAAACATATCTTGGGGGCTATAAAATCTATCCGAACATCAGCCAGAATTTTGTCCCAATATGAACATTATGTTTTCTTAACATTCTGCTGTTCACATTTTAAGCATTCATTAAACTACGCTTACCACTTCTAACACTGAACTCAAGTGTTTAGTACTTATAGGATGGTGTCCAAAATGGACATTGACAGTGACACATAAGAGAGTGGCATAAGCTCACTTTGGGAAACCTTGAGGTGTATGAAGTAAAGGCAATTCTTAAAAGGGAATACCTGAGGGGACAACCTCCAGAAACTTCCAGTGAGGACTGAGCATGATCAGTAGCCATGGAATATTCACTGTTGATTTAAAACAAAATATTTAAAACTGGGGGAAAGGAACAGAATGAGGTTGTATACCCTCAATTGGAATATTATTTATTTATTTATTTATTTTATATAGCGCTGTAAATTAACACGGTACTGTACATAAAATCTTATAATTAGACGGATCTCTGCCCTCAGGCTTAGAATCATAGAATCATAGAGTTGGAAGAGACCACAAGGGCCATCCAATCCAACCCCCTGCCATGCAGGAACTTTCCATCAAAGCATCCTTGACAGATGGCCATCCAGCCTCTGCTTAAAGACCTCCAAAGAAGGAGACTCCACCACTCTCCGGGGGAGTGTGTTCCACTGTCGAACAGCCCTTGCTGTCAGGAAGTTTTTCCTAATGTTGAGGTGGAATCTCTTTTCCTGTAGCTTGCATCCATTGTTCTGGCTCCTAGTTTATGGAGCAGCAGAAAACGAGAAAACAATACAAAAGAAGAAGGGAAAGGTGGTGGGACAGGGATGAGGTCCAGTGGTTCTTCTCTTCCTCTGGGGCCTGGACCAAGGCAGATGGACTGGAGGGAGGGCACAGCTTCTTAATACATAAGAAGCTGTGCCTTTCTTTTAGGAAGGAGGGTTAGACTGCATTGTTTGGTTTCAAATCCCAGTTGCAGTATACTGAATGCTCCTTTTAGGAAGCAAGGTTATACTGCATTGTTTGGTTTCAAATCCCAGTTGCAGGGTTGTAATCTGGGAATTATCCAAAGCATGGATAACTGTTGTTATTGTCATTGGGGCTTTCTAGATTGGCAAAAAGAAGTGTGCTCATGGCTGCATGAAAGTCTAGCCTTTAGATGAGAAAAAGGGAAAGTGTGCCATGAAAACATTTTTTTTGCATTTTAGAGGAGAAGAAGCACCTTTAAAAAGGTGCTGGTTTTCCCAGCTTCTTTTTTAAAAACTGCGGAATAGCGCAGCTCCATCTAAAGGCTGTGGTGCAGCTGCTAAGCATTAAGGAAAAGGCAACTTCATGTCACACTTTCCTGCCAATCTAGAAAGCCCAAAAGTATGCTTTCAAGTAATTTCCAACCTATGGTGACCCTACAGTGGACCTGTCATTGGGTTTTCATATGTTGAGAATGTGGGACTTGCCAAAGGCCACTCAGTGGGTTTTCAAGGTAAAGCAGAAATTTGAACCTTGATCTCCAGAGTCCTAGTTCAACATTCAAATGACTTTGCCATGCTGGCTCATTGCTTTTTTCAGAATAGCTAGTTGTCACACTGACATTCCAACCTGGACAACAATCATATATTCCATTTCCTGTTAAGTAAACTCTACTGAAATCAATGGTTTTTACTTCTGACTAGACTGTTAAGCTAATTGAAGCATATTTTTCTCATTGTTGCAGTCTCCAGAATACTGAAGAGCAACACTGCATCCAGAAAGAAAGCCAAGCTGCAACATTGTGTCTCTTCCCAACCAGTCTATGTTGTGCCCCTCTTTCTGGAATATCTACATTTTCAACCAGTTCTGCTTCCATCTGTGCAAATATCAGATGGAAGAAAGCTTGTGACCCAAGGGAAGGATTGTTTATTATCACTGCTAGAGATTACAGAAGGCCTAGCATAACACCTTTGCCACACATTTGCTAATGCTATAAACACAGAACAGCTAATACTAAGGGTGGATTGAGGGGGGGGGGTATATTAGCAAAAACTATATATATTTCCATCTATTTATTGCCCAACATAGCTTGAGTCTCAGCTTTCTTCAACAATGCTTATTAGGCTAAGAGTTTAGTATTCTGGAACTTCCATCCAAACTCAAAAGCAGTATGCTAAATTATGCAGCTGAATCCCATCAGTCAACTTCTCCTTTCCTGTCAGCAGAGAGAATACTTTTTTATTGTTTGAATAAGCTTGTCTCATATGCCAGGCAGTAAAGAAAAGGGTAGAAACAGAAGAGGATATTTATTGCTTTAGTTTGCATTTATGGGGTGTTCAGGTTGTGTGTGTATATTTTAATGAATCTCTACATTTATGCTAACTTGCTTCATAATGGAATTAGTTTTTGTAGCAATAAGACAACAACAACAACAACAACAACAACAACAACAACAACACATCCTTCTCTTTCCCAAAGCATTAAGAAGCAGTTCGTTTTGGTAATGGAAAGAACTTAAGAAACTGAGCATTCTGCTTCCTCAAGACCTGAACAAAGTTTTCCTTTCCACATACAAAGTTGCTGTTTTGAGGGTAAACATAGTGAGAGAAATTGTCATTTGGGGCAGAAAAATTAATACATTAAATTTGAATGCTCTGATCATCAGCAGAATGACCTTCTCACTGTGCCGATTATGATTGGTAAAGCTGGTTGGAATAAGTTACAATTGTGGCAACAGCATCAAAATAGTTTTAGCTAGGTATCTGTTTCATATCCACGATCACTGATTAGTCACAATTTTGCCATTTTTCTTCCCATGACAAGAAAGTCCTTGAAAAGTGTACCAGTTTTGATAATGTTTGGCATGTAAATTCACAAAAATCACCTCTAGGGTATGCAGAAAATATCATTTTCTGTGCAGATTTTTTTTCTTGTGTGAAGAGAGTTATATCATGCTGCTTTCTGTGCAGACAAACACCAGGTGAATTTTTCATACAAAGTAAGCCCCAAATTGTGAAGGTTTTCATCTCCTCAGCATTCCCTCCCATTAGGTTTTCCCAGCGCTCAGAAATCCCATTTACCTGTCAGTCAACTATGTTTGGATATTATTTCCATCTCTTGCAATGTTTAAAGTAATGTTTATAGAATAATATTTGAAGTGCTGGGCATCCAAGTTTAAATCTCTGTTTGGAGATGGAATTGTGACCATGGGCCAGCACTGTTGTTGTTGTTGTTGTTGTTGTTGTTGTGTGCCTTCAAGTTGTTTCCAACTTATAGTGACCCTAAGGCGAACTTATAATGGGTTTTTCTTGGCAAGATTTATTCAGAGGGGGTTTGCCATTGCCTTCACCTGAGGCTGAGAGCAAGCGATCCCCATCGATTCTACAGGATTGTTGTAGACATTAAAAGGAAGGCTGTAAAGTATCCATGTACCTTTCTGGATGCATGGTGGTGGTTATAACAAAACATTAACATTTCATCTTTATTGATGGCAAAAAAAAAAAAAATCAAAGCCATGGAAAATATGACAGAAAGTACCTTAAAATGATTGCCATTTGATTCTCTGTAGAAAGGGCAGAGAAAAATAAGAGTAAACATATAAACCCCATCTCCATCTGAACTTTCCCTCACCTTGCATTATTTCTTTTTGTCTGTGCACCCTTCCCATTTCACCTCTCACCATCTCTTCCCTTCTTTCCTTTCTCTTGCCTAACTTCATGTTTTGACAATAGTTTCTGCTTTTACACTGGGGCTGTTTCCCATCTTTGTCTACCTTGTGGATCCACCATGCTCTTCTCCCATGCTTCATGCTCTCAATCACTTATATCTCTCGCCTTCTCTTTCATTCTTGCCTCACCTTGTGCCACAACTCCACCCTTTCTTGCACCTTCCACCACCTTATGCCTACCTCATTTTTCTTGCACTCTGGCACTACACCCCTCACTCATGCTTGCCTCCTTTCCCCCCTCCCTTTTCTCAACTCACCTGTTCACCACCTTTTCCTCCCTTGTTTCTTGCATTCCACCACTTGTATGTTTCACCTCCCTTACCTCCTTCTCTTCCTCTTGTGCTTCCTCATCTTCTTTTTCTTCCACTTTGCACCCATCTTCTGCATCTCCTACATCCCTTCCATTCCTCCCAGCTTCTCCTGTGCCGGGCTGTCTTGCAGCTGCACTTTCAAATCTCTCTTCCTTCCCGCTTTGCTTTGTTTCATGCAACTACCTGCATGCTCCCTAAAGGATTTAAATGGAAGCAAGTGAGAAGGTCAGTAAAGGAGGTAGCGCCACCACTGCTGCAGAACAAGAAAAAGGGAGCAATGGGAGGGGGGGTGAGGTTAGGAGAGAAAGTGGCAGTTGTGGGGATACTTCTTTTCCTCCCACATCAAGCAGCACAATTATCCAAATTGCCCCTCACAAAATGAATTTTATCTCCCTGGACAAATGCTAAAAATGCATAAGATGGCTACATCGAGGAAGTCATGAAAAACAACAGACTGTGAAAAATAATTGCTATTCATTGTGTTTTAGCTTTTACCCTATTTTATTGTGTGCCTTCCTCACTGCAACAGTGATGTTGCTTTCTCTACAGTTTTTAGAAGGAGCTCTGAAAGCTAGACTTTCCTGCAGATTTGTAAAATTGACCCAGGAATTAGAATTGAGATAGAATGGATCACAAATGCCAATCCAGATGTGAAATTTCACTCATTGCTAAGCATACTGAAAGGCAAGGAGGAAAAAGTTTGTTTCTTTGAAAGCAATCACACAGAACAGTGACTATACATTTTGCCCCATAACTCTGTTTACAAGGGCTAGAGATTTTCTTTTTTAAAATAAATAAATAAATATCATGGAATCCAAAAAGTCCATGCTAGCACCAAAATGACATGCTTAGAAAACCAGGTTAAATCCAGCCATTTATGTGAAACAGCAACTTTAGTTTTAGACCTGAATCCTATTGCTAGTCTGAACACCATGAATCAATGGAGTGTACATAAATGTTGGCTTACTATTTAGCAGTTGATTCACTGAGTCTTCTCTAGTGGCCACTAGGGTCTAATTAATGTGGTTAAATAGTTAATGTAATTAATACAGAATTTATGTAGTTTGACACAGTGTTAACTCCCATGGCTCAGTGCTATGGAATCCTGCTCAGTATTATGGAATCTCACAAAACTACATATCCCAGAATTCCATAGCACTGAGCCATGTCACTTATAGCAGTGTCAGACAGCATTATTTCTGCAGTGCAGATTAGCAACAGGAATTGGATTTAGGTCTTTGTATCATTTATATCTTATTAAGTGGGATTTGTCTTTAATTTGACAAAGTGAGACATCTATCCTCTTTATTGTACAAGAGCAGTGCTACTGACAATGAACAGGAAAAAATGACTTTTGTGCAGCTAAAACAGCAGCTGAAGACTGGATGAAGTCATTGTGGAAGAAATTTTTGCTACACCTCAAAGCAACCAAGTCATTATGTCAAAAACACTAAATGGAAACAACGCAGTAGTGATATGTACATGATGAATGTTAATACTAGCCTTGTCTTTTTATGATTGGTTGGAGCTATTGCCAGTGCAATTTTTTCAAGATGAGGTCTATATGATCTACCACTGATGTAATGGTAAACTGGAGCTATAATGATGTTATAATCCTCGTACATAAAACTACTGTGGTTACCCATTTTAAGAGAGGAACTGAATCAGCAACCCACTTTGGATGACTACTTTTTTATTTATTTAGATAGCTGGCTGTTTTAATTGAGCATTTTGCTTTTCAGATGCACACATCCCGTGGTTATTAAATGATGGATCTCTTTGGAGTTTAAACTAGTGACACTTTATGCCATTAATAAATATTCATTTTCCTACTATCCCTCCAGTGGTATTTCTTCATCAATCATGGCTGAAATCACAGCTGTGGAAGCTGTTTGTGCTTTACTGTTCTCCTCTACATGATCTGGCAGATACTTATGAAATTATTGGAGTGTGGAGGTATCAGCCGGGGGAAGTGGAGTGTTTCCTTTGTTTTATCTGGTGTTTCGAAAATCCCCTCACCCGTGCCGATTCCCCGAGTGTCCCTGTTTTGTTTTTCCTTCCAAAGTACACATAAATCACTCCACCGGTCTCAACTGTCCTGTGAAAATAAAAATGATCCCAAACTGTTCAAGAATTACTCAGAGACCATTCAGGGTTCGATATGTCAGGGAGAAGCAAAGACAGACGCTCAGGAAGGCGAAGATTACAATCAATGAGAAAAAATCTATAGCATGTAGAAGTTATCCTGCTGCCAGCATTGTGAGGAAGAGGCCTCTCCTTCCCCAGCCTCATTACCTGGAAGAGATTATTAGAAGCTAAGCAACCAGACTCCAGCGGCTGTCATCCTTTCATGCGTCCCCCCCCCCCAGCTTTCCTTAGGTTCCTTCTGTAGATCAGCATTTTCTTTTTCTTTTCTTGCTGCTATTTTTATTTCTATTATCATTATTATATTTTTGCTTTGACATAATAAGCTGTATAAGGTATTGGTTGACTGGTGTAATATTTCAGGCAATTCCCCCCCCCCTCCAGTGCTCTTTACCTTAATAAACTTCACATTGTGTCCTAGCCAAAGGTTTATCTGTGACCAGAACCACTGAATGAACTGCTTTCTTTTGCTTCCACCCCTTTTTATTTCCACCTGTGTTTTGCGTACACCTCTGGTGGGTCACTCAGTTGCGCTGCCTGTCGGCTAAGCAGATTGCCATTGCCAATGATTTTACCCTGGAAATCAGTTAGCTAGACAATGTATCCTTCTGTTCCTTCAAAAAGAAATCACAACACATGCTATAGATATATTTACAGAACTAGACTCAGTGTGTCATTTTTTTTTGTATCAATTAAGCAAAGCTAGGAAAAAGACATGCAAATGCTCCTTAACAATAACATAATCTTTATTCAAATACATCCATGCAAACAATATATAAACACCACTTCTTATACACCTGAAACAAACATTTAAAACATTTAATATTAAAACCATCCATATTATCCACTCCTTCTAATATCAACTAATTCCTTATTCTACCTAATCTAAATATCCAATTATATTACCTCAATTAAATATAAAGAAATTATCTCACCATTCATCCTATTTAATATATAGATACATACCATACTCTTCTCTACTCATTACCGAGCTATCCAATACTCCCTATCATAACTTACCTTACCACTCCCCTCTATTAACCCACTCTTCTTCCTTCTCTCCCCTTCCTGTTCCTCGTCCTCTTCCACATTCCTTTCTCTCCGAGTCTTCCCACCCTTCCATACACTTACCTACTTCTCATTTTCTCTCCTTCTCCCTACTTCTCTCTGCCAGCTCTCACCCTCTATTTTTCTTCCATCTTCTTCCACTGTCTTTTCTCATCCTCTTCACATGCCTTCTCTCACATACTCATACCTTCTTTCACTTCCCTTTACCTTCAACATCCATCACCTAACCTTCCTTTCATACCTCTTGATTTCCTCCCTTACCTTCTCCAGGTAAGATTTTTTAAAACTCATCCTTAACCATATTCTACATCTAACAGTTACTCTAGTCCCCTTCCTCTTTATCGGTCTCTATATTAATGAATTTCCACCTATTATCCTATCCCTATCTACCCTTTTATCCATTTTATCTTCCCTCCTATTAATCTGATAAACCTATTACTTCTAACTGTCCCCACTTCTTTTTCAGCATTTCAATTAGTGGCTTCCATTTATCATAAACTTTATCAATTGCTTTATTTATTTATTTATTTTTAATTGCTGAGTTAACTCATCTATTCCATTGTATTTTTTTTAAAAAACACACACACACATTCTTCTTCCTTGGAAATATTTTTTGTCTTCCATTTTTGGGCATAGGTGTCATTCACATATAAAATAATATTTTACCAAACTTTTTTTCTAACCTTTTTCCAAGCATCAATAGTAAAGAGCATCCTGGCAACATCTGCATACTCATTTGCAGTACCTCATATAGCACCTCATTGATTTTTTTTTCTCCAACACTTACTGGCCTCTTGGCATTTCCACCATCAGTGGAAGAAGGTTCCCAGAGCTTTACCACATTTCCAGCACTTTTTATCTGACCTTTTTATAAATCTTAGTGATCTTATCCAGTGTAATATATCATGTATAATACATCTTGTAGAAATTCTCTTTCAAATTCTGAGACACTGTATACTTTGTTCCCTTATTTCAAACCTTCTCCCATTGTGCTATGTAGACTATATGACACAAATTATTAGCCCACTTTATCATTTGGTCTTTAATTACCTTGTCCTCTGGGTCATACTTCAATAAAATTTCATATATCCTAGCACACACCTTACCACGATTTCCATATAACACCTTTTCTATTTCTTTTTTCTCACCCAAGAAACCCCTAACTTTGTCATCCCTTTTTACTCTTTTGTATACTTGTTGGTACAAAAACCACTACAGTATAATGCCTTCCTTTTTCCAATTTTTAATACCATTTTACCATCTTGCTTTTTCAAAATTTACCCATATGTAGACCAATTTTATTCTAATAAACTTTCCCTTCTATAGAATGCTTCAAGAGGGGAGATCCATACAGTTTTTTTGGGGATACTCTAAATTTATATTTTTTCCAAACTCTTAACAAAGACTTATTATACAGTGGTTATTAAGTTCCTTATTTATTCCAAGTACACATGCAAACTTAATGTCCATCCATCCCCTTCCAAAGCTAATAATCTCCTATACTCCAAGGTTATCCATTCTTTAAGCCATATCATACAATTCGTCTATATCTATATTGGTATCATCTGTATATATATAAAAAAACTTAGCCAACTCTCTGTGCCAATCCTTAAATGGTTTCTCAGACATTATTATTGGTATCATCTATAAAAATATATATATTTTTGTAGTAACGACAGCTATATAGCAGCTATTTTCCCTAACGTTGAAAGATTTAGTTTCTTCCATTTTTCCAAATTGTTGCTTTTCTGCTTCCATACTCTTATAATTGTTTTCATATAACTCAGAAGATTGATTTGTAATTATTATTCCTAAATACTTCACCTTCTTTTCTACTTTTATACCAGATGGTCTGGTATTGGTGGAGGGCCAGGACAAATGGTCTTTAACAAATTGATTCCTTTTATTATAACAGAATTGTGAGTTTATTTTAATTGTTTATTTAGAATTAATTATATCTCTATATTACTTTTCTTCCAAAATAGTATGCAGGGTCATGTATAGCTATAATACTTGGGGGCAGGGAGGGCTATATACCTGTATTATTTAGAAATAGATTAGTATATTTGCATAGCCAATAACATGTATAGCATTGTAGCATCACATTTAACAAATATAAATTTTACATAGCATGAAACTGTAAGGAACATATAGAGATAAAGACAAATATATCAGTTGTTGCATTAACTGTCCTCCAGTCAGCCCTGATTCATGGTGACCCTTGTGGATGAGACATCTCCAAGACCCCCTGTCCTCACCTCTTTGATGGACTCTGTCCATCTGTCACGCAGTCCTACTCTCTTGATACTACCTTCCTACCATTATTGTCTTTTCTAGTGATTTGTCTCTCCTCATAATGTGGCCAATGTAGGGTAGCCTCAGCTTGATCATCTTGGCTACTTGGGAGAGTTCAGGCTTGATCTGTTGAAGAATCCATTTGTTTGTCTTTTTGGCTGTCCACGGTATCCTCAATACTCTTCTCCAACACCACATCTCAAATGAGTTTATTTTATTCTTGTCTGCTTTCTTCACTTATCAGCTCCATACATGGTGATAGAGAATACAATAGCTTGGATGATTTAGTCTTCCATTGTATATATTTTTTTTACACTTTTTGGATCTTGTTTAGTTCTCTCATTGCTGACCTGCCCATTCCTAGTCTTCTTATTTCTTGACAGCAGTGTCCATTTTGAGAATATCAGCATGGATGCCAGTATTGGTGGCAATCAGCTGAAAGTGCAGTCCTAAACACTGATGCTGCATAGAGGAGGGAGTTTCACATTACTCTCTCTCTCTCTTTCTCTTTCTCTCTCTCTTTATCTCTATATAGATATCGAGAGAGAGAGAGAGAGAGAGAGAGAGAGAGAGAGAGATGAATGAGAGCATTATTCCACTTTAAGAGAGCTTTCTGGATTATAATTCTCAGTGAGCCTACTAAACTGCCAATCCCTGGATCCATAGGATGGATTAAGCCATACTTAAAGTGGAATCATCGGTGTATAAGAGCTCTTGATGAAAAAAATTGAGGGGGGGGAGCTCTGTTACTCTGTTGAGAAAGGGAAGACTACTGCTAACAATAGCTGGAGCTGGTATAACAACCCAAATGAGGCATTCTAAAATGCTACCGTAGCCTGGAGTTGATGTACCTCATCCCAACTCCATTAAAAGTATGTTTGTGCTTAAGTGCACTGATAAGTGGTATAGAAATGGAATTGCTATTGCTATAATTAGCCATTAACACATTTACATACTAGCCATTAACACATTTAAAAAGTGTGTGAAGCATACAGCACATGTCAGAAATGTTCAGATTTCTGAGACAAGGCACTATTTCTTTCTCAGTGAATTTCTGCTGCTGCCAGAATAATTGCATGGGAAGGGAGATGTTGCAGTGAAGGACACCAAGACACACTTGGGGGGAAAAAAGTCACAACTTTATTGAATAGAGCTGCCAGAGAGGGTTGGCCCTAATGCATGGGCCTGGATCTGTCATCATCCAGCCCACTTGTTATGCAATGAACCCAAGGCCCAGTCATGGCCAAGCTTTGAGATGACAGAAGGGGTAACCAACAAACAGTATGTTTGTATCTTTGCCCCTTTGTTACTGGGGGAGGCTATTCAGGAGTTGTCCCAGCAATGGCAACACCTCACCACTCCCAGCACCCCTGGGTCCCCTTGGAATCCCAATCCTGCACTTTGCAGTACAGGAAACCACACCCACCAGATCCACGGCCCATGCTACTGCCCCTAAAATTGTGACAGCACCAAATAACTCACTATGCAACTATAGGGAGGGAAGATGGGGAGAGCCAGGCTGGAATGGCACTGGCCACCACAGCCATGTGGCCCTTTATCAGCCCCTCCCCAGGGCTAATACCAGGAAGAAGTCCTGGCCCTCCACCAATCCAGAAGGCTGCCCAGAACGGAAGGGGTGGGACCATTTACAAAGGGCACTGGGACTTGTAGTCCCTGAGCAACTACCAGAGGTCCTGCCCCCAGCAAGTCCTGGCAGCATTCTGGGAGCCAGCTAACCCCCTGGGCAGACCAAGAGAAAGTTGTTAGGAAAAGATCTCACCAGGCCAGGATTATTCCCATCGCAATTTCTCAAAACTCAAAAAATTATGTTTTTAAACCATTTAAAAAAACATTATTTCCCTACTTATTAGCCAACACCTTCAAACTCTATATGTAAGTCCAAAAGTACTTAGCTGGGCCAGTGCTAGAAGCAGAATACTTTCTTAAAATGGGCCTTAGCTGGATTCCCCAAGGCAAGTCAAAGGAGTTTATCAGACAACAGAAATTGGAAGTATAATCTAATGGCAATCTGATCGCAATCATGGGGTTTCACTTTATTGCATATTAAAGTATCTCATACAATTTCGGGCAAAAGGGAAGTTATTCCGAACACAATCATGGGTTTTACGTTATTTCGTATTAAAGCATTTCACGCAATTTTGGGCAATGGGCAGTCATTTTTGGGTAAGGGAAAGTCATTCTGAACGCATTCCGAACGCAATTGGAATTCATGTAAATTCACTAAACTAGAGAATTCATGTGAATTCAAATTGGCTCCAATTGGCTCCATTCGAAATAAAGAGAAATTCCTCCCATCTGATAAACTCCTTAGGAGTGCTAGAAGCGTTTTTCAATGCTTTACAGCAAACCTGCTGTCATGTAGTCAGAAATGAATATAATCTCTGACAAGGTTGTTAGAAAAAGATTTAAATGCCTGAGTGTATAATACATCCCTTTTCTGCCGCACAACCCCAGTTTTCACCTTGTATAAGTGATTTAGTGCTTTGTGATTTGCAGGCAAGCCTCCAAAGTAGTCCCATTATAATCTGTTAGGAAATCACAGAATAAGTTAACCTTCAGTGGCTATCCTGGAGCAATGCAGTGTTCAATCTGAGCACCCTCCCCACCCCCCGCTAAAGTTTTTACCATACTTCTCTTTCTCCAGCTCTGCCCTGATTGGGCTTACTTGCTCATGACAAGTTTACACCCACATACTTTGTCAGAAGTTATTGTGCTCCTGTGTGTTAGAGTCAAATTATATGTTATGTTAAATGCTTAGAGTGTAACTAGGGAAGAATGGATCCATCTATTTCAATGTCAGTTTCACTTGTTCACTGTAAGCTCATTCTGTCCTTTTTCTTCATTAGTTTAGGATAAATTATTCCTTTTTTTAAAAAAAGTAGGTAATTCACATTACTTATAACAGTTTCTCATGAAATACAGTTTTTATACACAATTCATCCTGAAATATGTGTTTTACTACACATGTTAATCTGTAATAAGCATTGTAGGTTCTGTGAGTTGTAAACTATTTCTCATAATTTGGAGAAGGGATGAAAACTAGAGGATAACTGCACTCTGATGAAAACAGTACTCTGAATAATTCTAAGCTGATCAAATGACTTTAAAATGCAGACCGAACAAAATGGTCAAGCAACCGCATATGTTTTGTCTTTCTTAAATTAGTGACGATGGGAAATTTTAATTGAGGGTAGCCCTTTCCTCCACAGCTGCCACACTGAAGACAATAACTTTCTCTCTCTCTCTTTCACACACACACACACACAAACACACATACACACACATATATATATCTAGCAATGAACATCCAGAAGCAATTAGCATCCATTGGACCTTTTTTCTTCAACTCATAGCCAAATCAAGGAGAGATGCAATTATTATCAAGATTGTGCCTCATTTCTATATGAGCCTGATGAAAATTGGGCCATGGACGCACACACACATGCACACACGTGCGTGCACAGACACAGAGAGGCTACTTGCCTGTACATTGTAATCACTAATTGTAGCATCTTGTGCTACATTATATATAATGCAGTAGTTAATGTGAAATACAATGGTTCTTTGTTCTTTCATGTAGCCCTTTTTTGTAAATGTCATATTGTCTATACCCTAAATTAATCTTATCTATAATACACAGCATGGAAGCCATTCCCCTTGTTTCTGTAGACAGAAATAGAATAGGGCATAAATCCAATTATCAGTCTTGACTAAAGTAGGCTCACTTTGGATCAACTAGACTAGAATAAATGGGATTTACTTAAGTGTTGATTCCAATTTCCTATTAGTTCAATGGGTCTACTGCAGTTAAGATTAATAACTGAATTTAGTCCAGGGATGGCATATGTGTGCCACTTCAGATATTGTTAGACTATATCTCCTACAATTGTTAGCCAACATAGCCCATAACAAGGAATACTGGGAGCTTCAGTTCAACAACATCTGGAGTGCCATACAATTCCACTTGTGATTTAAGTTTCCCCACCCTAATCCCAAACCAATTTAGCATCCAGACTGAGGAGGACATGGACAAAAATTAACAAAATTAATAGAATAGAAAAATAGCAAATATGTTAAATACCTAGAACGACATTCAGAATGTTTGAGTACGAAATAAGGGGAAAGGACTGTTCTTGTGACAGCTAACCAAACAGGTCAGAGATATCCTTTCATGACTTTTTTTTCCTGACATCTAGGGCTTGTTTATGGCTCAATTTGGTGCCTAGATGTTTGCAATTATCCAGAATAAGGAATACTGGAATGCCAATCTGGGTGAGTGAGTGTAAACAGTCCTGATAAAGAAATTGATGGTGATGCCTATGTGGGGCTTCAAATATATACTTTTTTGTAACCAGTGAGTGAACAAGGGATGTCTATGTTTGAATTCTATGTACCAATCAAGGTATATCTTGGAGGTTCTTTGTTTGAATCCCTATAAAAGGGTATGCCACCTGTTGATTGGGACTTCAGGGTTTTTTTTTTTTGTGTGTGTTTTTTTTTTTTTTTGGAAGGTATTCCTTTGAAGCCAGCCAGCTAATGAAACTAGCTAAATTTTCTTGCACTTCTTAGGCCTACCTGGATTATCTCCTGAAATACCTGCGATAAGACTTCATTATCTACACCCATGATTGGCCATGGGAAACTGTGAATAGTTGTAGTGTTTGAAGAATGAAATTGCACAGTTTGTAGAGAAGAGGGGCATAAAGAATACTCACAAATGCCATAACCTTCATTAATAAAGGATCTCTCAACAAATTGTAGGATCCCGTTGGGATAAAAAAGCATATGCAGCTTTTTAAAAAAGTACAAATTCATGGAGTTTCAGCCTATCTAGGTTGATTAAGCAGGGGTACTAAGAATATGTACGAAATTTCTTATGATCAGTAATTTCTTATGATCAGTTGCTCTTCTCCATGAGAGTTCTTACTTCTAGAATGAGAATGAGAATGAGATCAGTACTTTTTTATAATGATGTTTCCATATATTTCCTAATAATGTCTCTGTGCAAACTACTGTTTTGTTTTGTTTTGTTTTTCTTATTGTGAAGTAAAGTACATGCATATTGTAAGAACAGAAGAACTGGCTCATTGATCGAAAAGATGCAAATAACCTATCCAATGTACTAACTGCCAAAAAAGAAATATCAGTGCCACAAGCATTGTACTTTTACATGGTCTCTGTAGTTTTGCACAACAACACTTTTGTTCAATTATACAATGTGCATAAAAACCATGCAGGAATTCTTGTTGGCAAAGGCAGGAAATATTTCATCTCCAAGGTGAAGAATGTATGCAGTTCCTCACTCTCAAGCCCAAGAACAAGACAAGCAATAATTTATATCCCTAAAACTTATCATAAAGGACAAATGGACATTTTGTATTTCATGAACAGAGTACTGCTTGATTTCTGGTACAGGTTGTGGCTAGCAGAAAAAAAGGGAGGCTATTATCTTCCTGGAAGTTTCAAAGAAGTATATGGGTGGGATACCCTTGGAAACAGAATGATGGACTATATGATCCACATTTCAATGTAGAAGGACCAGAGTAGGACATGTTCTGAAACAGCATCATTTTTCATGTTACACAACTAAGGATGTCTGAATGTAAATTCTGTATAAACAAAACCTACAAACAATCCATGACTAAACAAAATCAAATATTCATACTGGAAATACAGATATGGAAGTTGCATGAGTTTGCACTTTGTGGTATATTTTTGGAAACAGAAGCTGGATTTCCAGGTGGGGAAAGAAGAGAGTGACTAATGGAGGTATTAAAGCTGTAGGTGAATTCTAGACTTTGAACAGATGGCATTCAGTTAGCTTCTACAGTGAATGTGTGAGAGTGAAATAAAATCAATTCTTTTATGGGAGGAAATCATAAATAGTGCTAAGTTTCACTTTCCTGCATGATCTTTCAAGCTGCACAGTAGATAATTTGTCACTTTTGAGAGGTATGGGAAGTGAAAAGTTAATTCTTCAAAAAAAGAGAGGGGGGAACCAAGTGGTGTAATTGACTAGGCTATAGGAGAAGGCTATTTGTCTAACCTGGCAAATGTGTCCTTTTGAGTTAAAAAGAGAACTGTCACATGTGGTTGATTTATACAAAAACATTTTCTCGCCAAAACAAAAAACATTTTCTACACAGATAATAACATTTCTTCATAGAAATACTTTTTTTAGCATGAAAAATATTCTTCCTTATTCAGACAATGCTGTAATTGAAAACTTTTTCCACACAATATTTACAAAGAAAATAGTATTTTCTGAACAGGGAACAGCTTTTCATATGCACAAAATAATATTTCTCAAAATATTGTTTTCTGTGCAGAAAATACTGTTTCCAATGCAGAAAATGCAGTTTCCTGTGCTAAACAACCATGTGCGAATTTTGCACAGAATAACCACCATATTGTGAATAGGTTTCAAAAACTTCTTTTTTGATTATGCTTATCCTTTCATTAGTAACACTTCTTTAATTTTTTCTTTGGTATGGTCCTATTTCTCCTAATATGATACCTATCCACTGTCTTCCTTCTTCCCAGCTTCTTTTTTCTTTTCCTTATGAAATTGTAGCTCAATTGCAACTGGTCATAACCGATTTCTCTCCAGACTTTTTTATCTTCCTGCTCTCACTGAAACCTGACTCCGCTGACCATGATACTGCTATTTCAGTTGCCTTTTCCTTTGAAGCTCTCTTCTTTTCTCATACAGGTTGCCATGAGGGCAGCAGGTGCGAGGCAGATCTTCTGTTATCAAGGTCGTGGCACTTCCAGCTTTTTTTCTTTTCCATGAGAACACTTTTTCCCTTCTTTTGAGGCCAATGCTGTGAGATATGTTTTGCCTCTGCACTTGTGGATTGCAGCCATTTACCTTGCCACCTGGCCCATTTTTAACTTTTATTTAAGATTTTGATTCTTGAGCCTCAAGCAGACGGGTGTCCTCTGCCTGCTCCACCACAAGTGCACCCTCACTGGTGCAGGGCTATGGTAACCAGACACCATAATCTTGAGCCCAGCTGCTGCTGTGGTCCTCAATAAACCACTAGCAAGGAGTACTTTTTTTTGCTACTTTTGCAGCCAGGTTTGAGCCGCTTTAGATGGCCATGGCATAGCTTCAGCCCAATCTTGGGGCTTGCATAATCTGAACCCCACATCCCTGGATCAGTCTGAAGGTGGTGCTTTTGGTCCATATATTTAGAGCCGTGGTTGACTTTCTTTCTGTCATATGATATTCCCACTCTTATTATGAGTGATTTTATTTAATATAAGTAATTATGTGGATGATTCCAAACATCCTGCTGTTTTATATTTTCTTTCTTTCTTTGTGTTTTCCCCCCTTTGGGCTCATGCTTTGTTATGCTGCCTTCTTTCCAGAGTTTCATTTTCTTAATTCTGAGATTTTTTTTTTTCTCCAGCATTGGTCTCTTCCTTGTCTTTTCTTAACTCTGTCAGCTCCTTGAATTTAGGTGTTACTTTGCTTAACTCAGCTTTCTCTTCAATTCTTGATAGTTTTGCTCCTTTGTCACCACTGATTCATGTGAACTCACAGTACTCGCAGTATATCTTTTCAATTTTTAATTCTTTTTTAAGCCTCCCCCCAATTCTCCCTCCCTCATTCTCTGTGATGATTTTTCAGTTTTCTTTAATACTTATATTGAAACTATCCATTCTGATGTTGCTGCTCCTAAACCTTCTTCATTACCAATATATCAAATGTCTGTTTCTTCTTTCCTATCAAATGGCTGTTTTCTACCCGACCATTTTGTTAGAAGAACTATCCAAAACACTGATGTCTTTGAACCCTTCTACCTATTGTCTTGATACTGTTCATTAAATCCCATTGTGGGAGAAAGGCAGGATAAAAATCCTTGAAATAAACAGATAAATAAAATTTCCTTTTTTTCTTCTTAATTACTGTTGGTCCTGGCATTCTCACTTCTCTTCTCCATACTATTAATCTGTCCCTGCTGTAACAGCACCCCTCCAGACAGTGTCTGGTTAGGTCATCTCTGAGGCCAGTCATTTAGTCATGTATCCTCTTCTTTTTCTGGTTTGGTTTTCTCCTTATATATTATCCTTAGATAATCTTATCAGATCTTATGATTTTCAATAACATCTGTGTGCTGATGATACTCAGAAGTATCTATCCACTCCAGAACTCTCTTCTAGTATCTAACATCGTATTTCAGCTATCTCAGCATGGATGCTTAACATGGCAAATATATTACTACTTATTTTTCTTCTAAAACCTTCTTTACAAAATGCATTCTCCATCACTGTTGATAATCTTCTCATTTATATTGTCAAGGAAGCATGTAGTCTTGGCATTTTTTGTTTACTCTTCTTTGTATTTTATTCCTCACATCGAGACTGTACCAAAGTCACATCACTTTTTACTTTATAATGTTCCCAAAATCAAACATGTTCTTTCTGCTAAGACCTTACCTCATGCCTTGGCCATTTTTTAAAATTTTTATTTTTTGCCTTGATTATTGTAGTCTTCTTTTGACTGGTCTTCCATTATCTCACCTTAGTTTTCTAGTTTCTATTCAACATTCAACTGCTAAAATTGTTTTTGGCCCATTGTTTTGATTATGTTACTCCACTTTTGATATCTCTTTGTTGATTACCCATTCCTTCTAGATTTTAGGATGAGCTTCTTGTTTTAAGATTCAAAGCCCTACACAACCCAGCTCCCACATATGTTTCATTCCTTATTTTTTTTTACCAGCCTGTTCAGGATCTGCTCTCCAGCAACTGTAGGCTTCTCACCCAAATAAGGGTATCCTTTTCCTAGGTTTGGCTTTGTCCTTTTCCACTCACTACTCCATACTCCTCAAATTGCCTTTTTGAACATTTGAGTACTGTCCTTCACTTGTTATTTTTAAAGCCCAATTAAAAAAATGTCTTATTTTCCAAATCTTTTGGGATTTTAGTTTAACATTGTTCTATAATCTTGTTCATTTTGAGTAAACATAGTTGCCAGTCTGCTTCATATAATGGATAATTTGTTTACAATTGTATTGTATAATTTATATTTATATACATCCTTGAATGCTTCTCTCTCTGGGTGCGTGTGTGTGCAGGTATACACACATATTTTAGATTGCACACTTTTGGCAGAACTCACTAGTTTTGGTTGCTTCTCTTGTAAGGCACCATGTACAGAAACAAACATACATAAACAATAATAGTAGTCCATCTATCCAGTCCCACAACCAAAAACAAGTGTTCAAAGTATTATTCTCCTCACAGCAGCCATTTTGTGACATTTGCTAGTAACAGTAGCCACCATTGTCTCACTGCATATGACAGAGAAAGATATCTATTCCCAGCTCGGGAAATGATGGAACTCACTCTCCTTCTCATTGGTTATATGACATGGCTGGTCTAAAAAAAGGGGGGGGGGAGTTATGTCAGAGGCATTAATTATCAAGATTAGAACTTACACCTAAGGTATCTCCATAACCACTCCAATAAAGATGCCATGAGTGCAATGAAAAGTAAAGGAGGGATCCAACACCAGACATAGCTGAGCCAACCATAAGGACCAATCACCATGTGACCTTAGAATGGTGCCAGCTCTGGAAAGCAGTTTGCTAATGAGGCTTTACTTTATGGTCTGAATTTTAACCCATTAAGAATTCAGGGATTTCCCAGTATTCATATCAGACAATAACAGCCTGATGGACAAGCATCTGTAAGCACAAGACAACCTTTCAAAGCAGTCCTTAATCGTTTTGCATAACACCTTTAAGTTTCCTTTCCACCCAAACCATATTTACGTCTGCCTACTTTTATTTATATTGAATCTAGCTTGGAACCCCAAGGACAGCTTCTCTCTAACTTCATCTTCCTTTGCAAACAATTCTGAGCTGTGAATGTGATGATTGGATGAGGTCTATTATTGTGTTGTTACCCAATGGCCTAAATGGTAAATGTCATGTTTTGCTCATGCATATTTATATATCTGACTATCCCTAAGGGTTTTATGTGCAACTGTTAAAATAAGAGGAGTGGAGACAACAAAAAAAGCAACAGCCCTTGCAATACATCTTTCTACCTATAGCTTTCTATCTTTCTTAAACTGACACATGAATGTATATAAGAGACATAATGTAAACTGGGGCCTGCTATAGCAATCTGGTGTTATATATGGCTGGAAAACAGGCCTATAATGTGCTAAAGCCCACCATACCAATTACTCATGAGAGTGACCTTGGCCAGGGCATACACTCAGGAAGCTCAATTTCATCAACGATAAAATTTATTTGGCAATTTTACTTGTCTCAAAGGGATTATTTAATGTCTGTTCAAAGCTTTCAACTTTCAAAACAAATTCAAAATCCTGAGTATCATTACAGATACATACCAATAAAGGTGTTAAGTAAGGGAAGGTTGTTTTTACAATTAGCCATTAACTTATACAAGTGGACCATAAAACTGAAATATCATCTCTATGCATTGCCAGCACCTTATCAAAGAGACATAGAACTAGCTATAAATAATCCCTGGTGTTCTGTACAAAATGGCAATACCTATGTTGTCTTGTATTTACCTGTCCAATAGACTTTTTTTTTTCCTGATTTGTTCTCATTGTTTCTAATGTAAAGTATTTTGAAATACAAAAAACTAGAAAGGGGGAAATTGAGTAATACAACAGCAACAAAATTTCCCTAACAAAGCTGAGATAATTACTTTGGTTAATATGATGTATTTTAATATTCCCTTTCCTTTGTAATCCACATACTTTTTTGTTTTGGAATAGTCCTACTATTATTTTTTCATCAAGTGATTTTAAAGGCATGATGTAATCCTATGCCTGTGTACTCCAAAATAAACTCCAAAGTCTTTATTGAGGTTTACTCTCTAGCAAATGTACTTAGGAATCCACTTTTAGAGGCATACACACTACAATTTGCTGAATATGCAGTTGGAAATAAGTCCCACAGAAGTGACCCATGTCCCAGTAACTCTGCATAGCATTGCAACTTTGGATTCTGAAACCCACAGGGTTTCCTGGATTAACATCCACAAGCCTACATATTTTAAGGTGGAACAAATCATGGCATACAACCCTTTTAGTAGAGATGCTACATAACTGTTTGGGACAGTGATTGCAAGAAGGGCTCACAGGACTCATCTTCTCTGGGTCACAAGGTGATGGAAGGCTGTTGCCCCCAAGCTCTGGAATGACCTGCCGGATGAGATGCGTCTTATTCCATCCATTGACAGCTTCAAGAAAGCCTTGAAGATGCATCTCTTTTGGCGGGCCTTCCCGGAAAATGTCTAAAATCTCCTGGCTCCATACTTTTTGCCAGTTCCTAGTCTTCATCCTCCCAAACACCTCAGGGAGCTTTTAGCTTGATATTGTTGATTTTTGTCTATTTGCACTATGTTTTAATTTGTCCCTGGTTTAATTCTTTTTAAGGGGGGGGGGAGGTGGGAATGGGATTGGATATTTTAACTGTGATGTTTTAACTTTTTTTTGTACCCCGCCCCGATTGCTCATTCAGAGGGGCGGTCTAGAAATAAAACTTATTATTATTATTATTATTATTATTATTATTATTATTACACTGGAAAAATTTTTATCTGTCTGTCTCTCTATATATCATCTATGTATCTATCTATTTGTCTGTCTTAAATTTGTTCCCCTGGCCCCCATTGCTGTCATCTGCTTTAGAGTATTCAGAGATTTCCCTCTTTCTTCTATTGTCTCAATTTTCCCTTCATGTGTTTTACCTAAACAACATGTGCCACATCAGCTGTGATTAATGTTTAAAATATCCTGCTTAACAAAATGACCAGCTCCCATCCCCTATAACATCACCAAGGGTTGTCCCTGGCTTTCAACCTTTGGCTGCTTACTGGGTCTCTTTCACATTATACAATGAGATACAATACCTAACTCAAAACATGTGTATATTTTACACATATAGTCTCTCACCCAACCACACAGACATACACCAGAGATATGTATGTACACATTCACTTGTGCTCTTCCATTCTTTCTTTCAGTTATAAACATACACATTTTTTCCTCCCATACAGTCACACAGAAACATTCATTCTGTTGTGTATATGTGAGCACACACAAGTGCATATGTGTGCATGTAAAAAAGGGATGAAGAGCATGTGAGAGAGACAGATGGGATGTGTATTTGAAGCTGTGTGTGAAGAAAGAGTAAAAAAGTGCCCTCTTTGCCATTGTCTTTCCTTCTAGGATAGAAAAACTTTGGGAAGATGAGGAGGAGGAGGGGAGATCAGGGCCACTAAGTCCTGTGATGCCCTTGAGTAGTTTTTATGTCTCTCTAGGAGTCCCATCCCACACTTTCGGCACTTGTGTTTGCAATTCACTGGGCTACAAGTGGCATCCTAGATGCTGGAACTGCAGGTACAGCATTGGGGATAAGGAGAATCAGGCTTATGCTTCCCATCTCCACTTCCAGCCTCAATGTATTGAGTCAAAGATGAACAGTACACCTAACAAATCCAATTAGTATCTTCATCTCGCCATATGAACATTCAAAGATCTCGTTATCTGAAGGTTTACCAATTGCTGATAGACCCATTGGTGGAAGGGAAAGCAGTGAGTACAATGTAGATTAGATGTCATTGGAGATTTTGATTTGTGTTGATTTGTTTGAATCATATAAACTTATTGTGTTACAAACGGGGTTGTGATAGAAATGGGAGGCAGCATAGAACACATCTTACCACACAGGAAAACACCTCTGCCACCACTGGAAGTTCCCATTGTGTTTCGGATGCATTTCCAGCTCCATCAGGGCTTGCCTGAAGAAAAAGCCCCTCCCTCCATGCCAACTGCCATCCTCCGGCTTGGGAGGGAGTGAAAAGACAGGCCCAGCTCCATCAGGGCTTGCCTGAAGAAAGAGAGCCCTCCCTCCATGCCATCTGCCCTGGTCCAGGCCTCAGAGGGAGAGAGGAACCACTTGACTTCATCCCCTTCCCCACCACCATACCCTTCTCCTTTTGTGTCGTGTATTTTTAGCATGTAAGCTTGAGGGCAGGGAACCGTCTCATGAAAATTAATAATTGTAAGCCACTCTGATAGCCATTAAGGCTGAAAAGCAGGGTATAAATACCTTAAATAAATAAAATTAAAAAAAATTCCCAGGGGGTGATTTTCAGGAATGGTTTGGAAGCATTCCTAAAAATTGCCCCCTCTTGGATGCATCCTGAACACAATGAGATCTTCCAGCAGCAGTGGTGGAGTTCTCCTGTGTGGTAAAATGCATTCTATGCCACCTCTCATTCCCATTATGCCTGCTTTTGTAACGCAACAGGCCCATTCAAGGACCTGTATGATAAGCTTAATAATTTACACAAATCTGCAAATAAATACGTGAAAAATAAAATTAAAATTTCCATTCCTTAACAGGGATATTTTCATTCCTAGCAGGGAAAATTTAATTTCTCTTTTTTTCTGTAAGACATTACCCAGATTCACATTTGATTGTGAATGAAAGTTAATCAGACAGCTTTGCCCATCTGTATCACCTCCTAAACTGTACACCTATTCATTGAATGTCTGCTCAGGGTTAGGACAAGAACAATGTGTATATCACAACAGTGGGCTTTTTCAGATACTTTGTTCAACGTTGTTCCTCACTAAGAGAGGAAGTTTACTTGCAAAACACCCTTATTTAAAACTCTCCTCTAGCTGCAGATCTAATCAGCTAAGAGATACCCGTACTATAAATGCCAACAGTAATTTAAACATGATGGTTATTGCTTTCATAGAGAATGCTGCCTTTGCAAGGCAGAAGATCTTGAGCAAAGGGTGAAATCCAGACCTTTCCTGTCTCCTTCTTGAGTAGAGATGCCTGAGATTCTTGACACTTTCCATATCACTTTTGACTTCAGTTCATGACAGATGCCTGCCCTAGGTTGAACTCAGATACACAGGACTTCCCCCCCCCCCACCTTCTTTCTTCTGCTATCTTATTTTATTTTACTCCTTTTGCTACTTTATCTTTGGACATTGGCCCACTGGGGCATGTATCTGTCAAATCCCTAAATAACAAAACAATTGTTATGCTGCTCTTTGGTTTTGTTGGAAAGATGAAGGGAAAACATAACAACATTTATTTCTTTTAAAAAAATGCTAGCTGTCCTCCAGGATGTTTGAACATGCATGTCTGTTTGTAGCTTACAGAGGGACTGGCATGATGAACCAGCCGTAGAAGCATACAGAAAGAAAAATAATATATAATGTCAGGCAGTGAGAGGAACAGTGTTTTTTGTCAAACTCCTTTATAGCTCAGTCCAGCATTTTAGTACAACTGAACATAAACACTGTGATAACTAACACCAGAAATGATGTATGTGTGCATTCCATTTTTGCAATAGCTTCTCAATCTACAGAGCCATAAGCAAGGCAAGCATCCATTCCAGACAATGTATTATGGGGACAGCTTTTTAAAAAGCCTGCTTGGGAGTTGTTATTACAGAGGTCTGGTGTCCTCAGGCAGGATTAAAGAGGTCATAGCTCTTTTGACAAGAAGACATCCCTTGTGTCCTGACTAAATTCCACTTTGAATAATTACTATTTTGCCCTACATAAATTCCAGCTACAGCTTTAATTATGCATAACATCAAATGTTAAAAACAGATCAGGTATGCAGACTGCCAGCCAGCTAGCAGAGCAAGCACACCCACTTTTTTTTCTGAGTCTGTCCCCTGGGAATGTCCCCCCCCCCAAACAAATTTTTAAATTTACGTGTTCCAGAGAGAGAGAGAGAGAGAGAACGACTAGGGAATACGTCCACATATTTTTGCAGTTCACTTTTAAAAAGGAAAAAGAGGGATGCACAGCCCTGAGGAGAGAGAAATCTACTCATGTTTTGACACAGTGAGAAAGTCCCATCTTCTCTTGTCTTGGTTCATGTCTCCCTTAATATTCAAAGCTCTGAGAAAGGTGGAACTATGTCTTGTGTACAGTTCCATGATTCCTTTCCTTGCAGTTTCTTTTATCCAGCAAAGCACCTATAGGTAGCTTCAGGGAGAGACAAAGAAGGTGAAAGGGAGAGAATAACATCCTTAACCTCTTTGGCTGCATCTGTACAGGAGAAATAATCCAATTTGACTCCACTTAAACTGCCATGGCTCAATGCTGTGGAATCCTGGGATTGGTAGTTTGTTATAGCACAAAAGTTCTCTGACAGAGAAGGTCAAATGTTTCACAAAATTACAATTCCTGGAATCCCATAGCATTGAACCAAGATTTCCAAGGCGCTAGACAGTGGGGGAGTGTGCAATGATATGCCCAGGCCACTCCCAGCAGCATGGTGCTTTTGGTAGGCAGCCACCAGGATTGCAGCTACCACAAAGGAACTTGCTGCCAGATCAGTCATTGCACACTCCCACACTATCCAGCACCTTGGAAATACTTCTGTTAGTGGAGCTGCACTGCTAAAAAGATAAGAGTTTTGTGAGTAGCATTTGGCGATATTGTTACAATGAGGGAGCTCCATCATCATAGCCTTGTCTGCTTTTGCAAGAACTCAGGCATGAATAAATATTAATATCATTAAGTTGAATTATTACTAAATTTCAAAATTATAAAATTTAAATGATTAAAAATTAAACATGGTTAAAGTAGCATTATTAAATATTCATAATTAAACATTATTGTATCAAAAATTGTCTATTTGAAATTGTAGCAAGCTGCCTTGGTTCTGGGTCTGGAGAAAAACATGATATACATTAAATAAAAAAATTGGAAGCCTAAATGTGAAAATATTGCCATAATTGATGTTCATTTAAGTTGCACCCCTCAGGAGCCCTGGTGGCAAGTGGTTAAATGCCTGTACTGCAGCCACTCACTCAAAACCATAAGGTTGCAAGTTCAAGACCAGCAAAAGGGCTCCAGCTCGACTCAGGCTTGCATCCTTCCGAGGTGGCTAAAATGAGTACCCAGATTGTTGGGGGCAAGTAGCTTACAGTTGTAAACTGCTTAGACTCCTTAGGTGGTATGAAGCAGTATATAAATGAAGCTGTTTGTTTTTTTGTTTTTTTGTAAATAATAGTAGTGTGTGACAGGACTCATCAGATGGAAGCGGCATACTTTTGCATATAAAGGTAATCCCGGGACATGAATGCCTAGTCGTGACTGACTATAGGGGGTGGTGCTCATCTCCATTACTAAGCCAAAGAGTCAGCTTTGTTCAAAGATAAATCTGGTGGTCTTGTGGCCAGCATGACTTCACTGAATGTTGTTACCTTCCCACTGAAATGGTATATATCTATCTACTTGCATTTGCATGCTTTTGAACTGCTAGGTTGGCAGTAGCTAGGATTAGTGAGAGTAGCTCACCCCATCATGCAGCACTTGGGCCTCAAAATGCCAACCTTCTGATCTTCCAATCATCAGAATTGGTGTCTTAACCACTTAGCCACTGCATCCCGTCTTTTGCATATACAGGGGTAGAATTCAGAGGCATAGCCATATTAGTCTGGAATATCAATATGCAAAGGGACCTTGTAGCACCTTTGAGAATAAGTTAGAGTTAGTCTCAAAGGTGCTACAAGATCCTTTTGTATTCTGCATATATGTTTGAGATTGTTCTCTGGTCTTGTTGATCCAACATCACATGCATAAATAAGAGCATGCTGGGTGACACTGATGTCACTAAGAGATTTTTCTGTACACTTAAATTCTGTTTTCACCTTTGTTCTCATCTTCACATAACTCAAGTTATCAGGTCTATTTTAATGCAGTTACCGCATAAGTATCTGTCTCCTTTATTTAGGCTAATAAATTGGGTTTCATCCCTTAAAGTTACAACTGCGCTGTTTCATTTTCTGCCTGACAGCACCATCAATAAATCACAATGATATCTGTAATGCACAGTGATTAGCCCATTAATATTATTAATCAGAGAATAGAATTTTCCAAATTAGTCTGCATATCTTTGATTTTTGCCCATTAATATTATCCTCAATCACATATTATGATTATTTTAAGAGATCAGGAACAAAGCCCATGTTGTTGCTGCTGCCCTTCAATGCTTACGTGACCAGTTTCATCATACCACATGCATAATGCCTCCATCTTGATAAAGTAAGCAACATGCTACAATTGGCTGAAAATCCTAAACATCTTCCCACAATGGAGCTTTTTGCTACTACCATTAGGTCGCCCACACTCTGACCATTCGTTTGAAGCCAAAGAACTGTCTTTTCTGAAAGGCAAGTCACAACTCTTTCTGTAGTGATAACTTTTAGGAAATTCAAATGAACCTCTGCTGCAGCTACTCACTTTTCTGGCACTTTTTTTTTTACATGGCTTGCAGAAGTTTTCAAACTTCACTGGATCTTTTCCACTTATCCTGGCTCTGCCATTAAACAGAGAGGCAGCTATCTCAGGCTGCATCTACATTGCAAAATTAATGTAGTTTGACACTGCTTTAACAGCCATGCTCAGTGCTATGGAGTTCTGAGATTTTTTGTGAGATATTTAGCCTTCTCTATCAGAGAGCTCTGGTGGCACTACAAACTACAAATCCCAGGACTCCATAGCAATGAGCCATGGCAGTTACAGCAGTGTCAAGATGTATTAGTTCTACAATGTGGCAGTATCCCCAAGAAGCAGATACTGGGAAAAATGAATAGTTGTAGAAAGGTATTGAAAGATAGAGCTATATGGGTTTCATGTATGCCCTCTAAACAAGCCTCTTGCCCTCAAGAGGTTTCATCAGCAGTATCAAAATAAGGAAATAAGATTGTTGCCAGTCCAAATGGCTTCTATACATGAAATGAGGAGAACCATCCTGCCCTTTCCTCTGGCAGTAAAAATATATTATGCGGGATCTGTTTTCCATTTGCTAATCTTAAATGGTTCTGAGACATATTCTGGGGTTCCCATGACAATGGCCAGGCGAACTAGGTAACATAAAGCCAAAGAAGCACCAAACTACAGTGAGTGTCTAATATCTGCTGGGATTTGGTTCCAGGACCCCCTGGATACCAAAATCCTCAATACTTCAGTACTATTATGTACAATGTGTATATCAAAATGGTGTCCCGTATATAAAATAGCAAAATCAAGCCTTGCTTTTTGGAATTTATATATTTTGGGAATATTTTCAAATGATGGATAGTTGAACTCATGGATAAAGAATCCATGGATATGGAGGACCAACTGTATATACTATTAATACAAGTACCTCATGTCAAAGTGCTGCTGGGCAATTAACCCAATAATTCATTCATTCATCCATTCATTAATAAAGTATATAACCAATATAGAGCCACCTTGGATCTCATTGGAGAGAAAGACGGGATATAAGTGCACTAAATAAATAATAAATCAATAACATACAAAAATATGTAAATGTGTGGATATTTGTTTTACAGCAGTAGAGATGTAGTTCCCTTTGTGTGCTTTCTTGGTCTTTGGCAGGTGATATTTTCCTTGCACCTGTTGCTCTCATTTTATGTTGCATTTGAGTGTTCCCCTCTCTCCTTGTGAGACAAAGCCAGGTACTAAAATACACCTATTCCTTTGCTGCAGTAGCCTATTTCAAAAAAAGGTCAAGCAGTAGGCATTTCAAGAGGCTTCTTTCTCTGTATTGATCATCATACTGAGAAATCCCTAATATGTTTCTGAGAAACCCCACAGCTCTCTGGAACACAGTTGCAAAGCTACTAGAATTAGTGTTCTAGTGGAAAGATGTGGAAGAGAGAATTCATATAATAGCCCAGGATTTTTGGTATCTTTATATCAAAGTTATCAAAGTGACAAGATGTATTATTTTTATAATGACAAGAGATAATTATTTTATAGGATTTTGTTGTTGTTGTTTCTAAAAGAAAAGTCAGAATCTAAAACATGACCAAAAATGACACAATGACAGAGAGAAAAAAGGAAAACTTGAAACACTAATGTTGCAAGGTTTCCCAGCTTGGTGGAATGGCTACTGGATGAGAGTTGTGGAAAGCCAAAGCACAGGCTGCATCTTAGGCTGCATCCACACTGTAGAAATAATGCAGTTTGAGACTGCTTTAACTGTCATTGCTCAGTGCTATGGACCTCTGGGATTTGTAGTTTTGAGAGACATTTAGCCTTCGCTGTGGAGACCTCTGGTGCCACAACAAACTACAAATCTCAGAATTCCAATTATGTTGAGTCATGGCTGTTAAAGTGGTGCCAAACTGGATTATTTCTCCAGTCTGGATGCAGCCTTTAAAAGGCCAATGCTGGCCCTGCTTCCCTTCTCCTCTCCTCAGCAAGGTGGAAAAGCTGCTGAATGACAGATGTGGGCAGACAGTTCAGCTAATAAACTTGAAAGAGCAGGAAGATCACAATGCCTACCAATTGAGAATCACCCTGGGGAGCTAGCATTCAAGGCAGGAGAAGCTGACCCCCCTAGAAATTATAGCATCAAATGATAACTTTCTTGTCTTTCTGCAAACTTGCCCATGGAATGAGATTTTAGTCTCTTATACTCCCAGAGTATATACATAAGTGTTAAAGTAAGATGGAATCTGTTTCAGTGCTGCTGACAATGGCAGATGAAAAGTAATGCATAATTCAACTCTTGTGAGAGAGCAAACAGTCAGAGACATTTACATTTCAGCAGTTCAGACCCATTAGCCTGTCCCAGTGTATAGGATTTTTGCGCAGAAAGGAAATTTTCTAGCCTGCTTTTCAAGCCAAGTAGCCAAAGATTGATTCAAGAGGAAACCCTACTGGGGGGTCAATGCAATGTCTAGCTACTGAATTATTATTCTTCCTTTGTCACACTCTTGGTTGCAGAGAAAGACTTTTGAAGCAGTGCCTACTGCTGCAACCTTAAGGAAGTTCTAGAGGTTTTTAGGAGATAAAAGAAGAGGTCACACTAATTACTTTTTTTCTGGGGAAAAATGCCATACATGGCCTCTACTTGTAACTAAAAATGAAGCAAACATGTGCATGTTTTAAATACATGACCAAAGAGCTGAACATTTTTCCATTGGGTTTGAAGAATTTGAAAAAAAAAATGTAAAGGCCTCTCTTTGGGCATTTTAAACTTAGGGACGTAAGCAATTTTGATAAATGTTCTTGTCCCAAGTGAGAAAATGTGGCTTGGCGTGTTCAGATATATCACAGAAAAAATGATCAACTACTATGAAATATATCAGCTTAACATGAGAACAAAAGAGTCCTGTTGGGTTTTGTGCATGCACACACACATGTTTTTAATGGTTTAAACATTTAAATTTAGGACTTTTCGGATCTTGAAATTGTGGCTTATTATATTAATGTGGTACTTTAATTGTGTTTTAAAATTGTACTGTTTCATAGTAGTAGTAGTAGTTGTTGTTGTTGTTGTTTTTAAATATTTGCTGTGAACCACCTTGGTTCCACTTTGGAAGAAAGGCAGCATAAAACAAACAAACAAACAAATGGGATATGATCATTTAACAATCAATTGAGCCACATTGTGGGGTAGTTCCCATTGGTAGAAAAACTGGTGATTGGTGGGGACTCACTGGGCATCTTTCATTGGAAGAAAGTCTCCCTGACTTGCATCTAAGATTAGCTCAGGTGCTAAAGGAGAATTCCTTTGGGATCAGTCCAGGGCAAAGCTCCAGTAAAGTTCTAATGTTTACAGGGAGCCTGGCTCAGTAAATTGTCCCTGGTAAGGAATGTCCAGTCATCTATTGTCAACCTGTAGTTATACTGGATGGCAGCTGGACCTGGGCACTTAGCCTTGGCAGTTGTGTTGGAGGTCTGGAAATGACTGCTGTCTCAACTAAGTTCTGCCCTAAGGAAACCTCACTGCATGTTGAGGGATTTAAATAGTTAAATAAAACTAACCCACATTTAACCCAATGCCTGTGTCTTGGCTCTTTATATCTGGGTTGGTACACAATTGACCAGCCACTCTCTCACACAACCTGGCCTACCTTCTTGTTGTGAATGCCTGCCTACTCTCTTGAGCTCATTGCAGTTCCATGTCCACTAACTGGAGCTCATTGGATGAATAAAATATGACAAATAAGGTAAGCTCTATGCACAAAGGCAGGAGAAAGGTTGTATTCACTAGCTCCAAGCTGCTCTATTGTCATCTAATTGGTTTCTATACATGAAATGAGGGGAACCATCCTGCCCTTTCCCCAGGCAGTAAAATATATTATGTACGAGGGGGTATTCAAAAGTTTTAATGATCACCTTTTTAAAAAATTGACAGAAAGTTTGTTTTGAATTGTAGTTGCGCCTTACAAGGGGGTATCATAAAGTAATAATTATCACCCAGAAGTTATTATGGCATATTGATGAAATTTTGTCAGTCTCATCATTGGTCCCTAAGTGCACATTGCTGAGAAAATCAGCTCATTGCATCCTTTATTTTTGTGACTAGCTCTGCCAGAAGTGACTAAAGTGTAAAATCTTCATCAGGCATAATCTAATCTGCAGGCCTCTACAATATCAGGTATTCGGAGGGTCAAGATACACTGGGAAAAATGTATAAATCTAGATATTGACTACATGGAGATAAGTTAACAATCACAAATCAAAACAAACTTTCTGTCAATTTTTTTAAAAGGCGATGATTAAAACTTTTGGATACCCCCTCGTAGGCTCTGTTTCCCACCTGCTAATCCTAAATGGTTCTGAAACATATTCTGGGGTTCCCATGACAATGGCTAGGCTAACTAGATAACATAAAGCCAAAGAAGCACAGAATTAATATCTCTGAACTATTGAACTCAACACAATTCATGTACAGTGGCCCTTTAATATCTGCTGGGGTTTGGTTCCAGTACCCCCTGGATACCAAAATCCTCAATATGTGAATACCATTATATACAATGGGTGTATCAAAATGTTGTCCTGTATATAAAATAGCAAAGTCAAGGTTTGCTTTTTGGTATTTATATATTTTTGGAATATTTTCAAATGATGGATAGTTGAATCCATGGATAAAGAATCCATGGATATGGAGGACCAGCTGTATAAATTTTACTATTAATAAAAGCACTGTGTCTGGGGAAGAAATTCCTCTGTCCATGGAGATTTAAAACCATAGAAAACTCAGGTTCTAATTCTTACGAAGGGCCTATAGACAAAGGAGGCTCTCTCTTTTGGACACTAACCAAATGCACATGCTGTCTTTGGAAAAAGCTATATGCAAGTGTCTCCTAGCAGAAAATGCCCTTTTGAATTCCAGTCTATTGGAATTTTCTTGTAACAGGTACAGTAAAACCTTCAATGCAATATGATAAACACAAACATTTGGACCAATTCTAGCATTTTCATTTCTCCAATGCAGTAGAAATCCAATACATATAATACATAAAGATCTTGGACTTGTCCCAGGGAGACTTAAATTCCAATCGTACCAAGCTGGCACAATTATCTTAGACACATGATATTTTCCCCATATGCAAAACAGTTTTAACTGTGAATTTGTCTATCACTTTTTGTCATAAAAGGAATAGTGATAAAACAAAACGCTTTTCAGGAGCTCTGAAGTTCTACATAACAATGAGGAATTACTAAAAGCCAACTGCTGCTTGTGACAAAAGCATCTTGGAGCGATTTCCTTCAGTGCACAAGCAATACCAGCCTAACATGGACAAGAAGGCTGTGAAGGCTTTGTCTAAGTTAGCACAAAACGTTACATGAAATGGGAAGGCATTGCTGTCAGCAGCAAGAACACGGCTATAAATTATAAGGAGCCTTGTATTGTGATACTAAAGTTTGACTTGGTGCATTTCAAAAATAATATTGATGTTCTGATGCCTCACTTCTGTACAAGACCTGTGGGGCTGACAAATTTCAGTGTGAATATTTCAAAAGCTGTGCTTATTAGTGTCATTCAGGAATGGAAAAAAATCTGGAGGATATAAGAAAACTCAGACTGTGTGGGAAGGGTGGAGTGGCAGAGCCTTCAAAGAAGACTTTGTTCTTCTTTCTGTTTTTTTTTTTTTTTTTGGCGGTTTTTTTTTTAAAATATTATACTATTATTGATACTTTCTCTCACATCCTATGCCACCATAAATCCCAAGACTGGTAAAGAGAGAACTCTTAACAATTACCACCCTTTCAAAAAGCCCAGAAAGCAAAGACAAGTAGGGAGATGTTCTCAGTAGCTTCCCACCCTTAGAAACTTCCTTCATTTTTCACCATTTTCTGAGTCCTTTGGATCTACCAGAAAAAATATTCCTGGGGACTGGATTCTAATATGTGGAACTATCATAAGGAAAAAGGGTAGAGATTCAATTGTGACATCTTTGTCTATTTTAAGTCAATTTCTCTCTTTCTTGCTGACTTCCTTTGGAGGAAAAGTGGAAAATAATTGTTGCAAATAAATAAATTAAAATTTTATGTGCCTTTTCCTCCTCTACCTTAGCTCAAAATGGAGAATGTGATCAAGAAATCAGAAGAAGACTAGGATTTGGAAGGGCAGCTATGAAGGAATTAGATAAAGGTCCTCATATGTAAAGATATATCTGTAGATACCAAAGTCAAAATGACATACTGTTTCCAGTTTCTGTGTATGGATGTGAAGGATGTACAGAAAGCTGACACAAGGAAAAGAAACTCATTTGGAACATGGCATTGAAGGACGTCTGTAATAGATACCATGGATTGCAAAAAGGCACTGCGTGGATTCTAGATCAATCAACTTGGAACACTCTCTAAAAGCTAGAATGCCCAACCTGAGGCTGTGTAACCTTTGAACTATCTAGAAATGGCATGACTCACTAGGAAAGACTGTAATGCTTGGCAAAGTGGAAGTTAATAAGAAAATGGGAAGACTGCATTACAGGTGGATTGACTCATTCAAGGAAGCCACAGACTGTCCACCTCCCCGATGGGGCGGGTGACACATCTGAAACAACGGAGCTAATGTTGTGTTAATACAATTGTTCTTTAGAGGTCTTTCATTCAAAACTGATGAAACCATAATTAACAATCGCAACAGAACATTAGGTTGGCAAATCAATTTTTCTGATGTTGACCATTAGAAATTCCTTTTTGTTAACATGAACAGCTGAAACAATTTGACTCATTGAATTATGGTAATTTGTTTCTTAATTGATTTGCTTCTTTTTTTCACAGAAAACATGGAATTTAAAGAGAGTTCTATGTTGGTTGTCAGTGTTGACACCTACTGGTGCATTTTGCTATTCATTTAATCAAAAGTGTCCATTTTACAGATGCTAACTTTACAGATACTTCTCCCAGGCTGCTATGTTCCAGATATGTTGGATTACAAATGGCTGGGGATGGTGTAATTTGTATTGCAATGCTTATAGAAATGGCTAGATTTCTAAAGCATAAGATATAACAGACTGTTTTTAAATTTGTGTCATCAATGTGCATCACTTTTTTCCCACCCACCATCATTCCTGAAGATTAAAAAGGTGAATAAGAAATATCTAGACTAAAAAAGCAAAAAAGGAATGTTGCATTCATTCCTGATTGAATTTCTCTGATTAAGAATGTGCCACCCTTGACTGAATAAATGATCTCTGTACCTACTTTTTGCTGAAACAGTGAAATGCCACAGTAAGTGGCTATAAAAATCTACTGTTCAATCTGAACTTTTTGTGTGTGTGTGTTTACATCTGAAGAGTGTTTTTCTGTACTATCAAGAAAATGCATCTATCTCTCAATTTACAAATCAAGAACTGTAGCCTGCAAAGATCAATGCTAGAGCACATGTTTCATATTGATTTGAGAACTGGTAATTGGGAATTGTAGTCTGAAGAATTTGTTGTTGTTGTTGTTGTTGTTGTTGTATCAGTGGCATTGTAGAAGGGGTGGTGCACACTGGACTGTCCCCCCGGGGGGGTTCCCAGGAGGTGGTCGCTCATTGTCCTTCTCATGACACCATCCCCAGCCATCCCCCTCTACCAGCCAGGGCACCGCTGCCACCCATCCATCCACTCATAAAAGTCACTGTAGAGATGCACATGTGTGTGTGTGTGTCTGCTTGTGTATAAAATGGCCTAGGGCAGCAACTTTGGGGAGGCTATTATTATTATTATTATTATCCTTTATTTATATAGCGCTGTAAATTTACACAGTGCTGTACATACAATCTTAAGTTAGACGGATCCCTGCTTTCAGGCTTACAGTCTAAAAGAGACAACAAAAAAGGAAGAGGGGAAGGTGATGGGAAAGGGGGTGAGGTCAAGTGGTTCTTCTCTCCCTCTGGGGCCAGGACCAAGGCAGATGGGCTGGAGGGAGGGCACAGCTTCTTAGTACATAGTTAGAAGGAGGCATCCTGGAACAGATGGCACAATCCTGGGAATGCTTCCCTAAACAATATAGTCTTTAACTTAATTTTGAACCTGGTTAGAGAAGTGATGAGGCGTACATGTTCGGGAAGAAGGTTCCAGGAGTGAGGGGCAGCAAGTGAGAAGGGACGTATCCGGGACGGGGCAGTGGAAATCCTCAGCTGGGACAGGAGACTTTGACAACCAGAACGGAGGGTGCAAGAATGATGTCTAAAAGTTTCAAAGCTTGCAAAACAGGGGAAGGGTCAAGGCAGAAGTTATAGGGCAATGGTGTTGAAACTCTTCCTGCTCCATTTCGTCCTCCCCCAGCTTCAAGCATTCAATCTGTTTATTGGGAAAGAGGAAAAGTGGGAGTGGCGTACTGCCCATGCCACCCAACTGCCTCTCCTGGCCATCCTTCTCAGGCTTATAAGACTGCTGCCTAGCTGGAAAGAGGAGGAGAGGATGTGTACCATGTGGCAAATATGTGCATACATGCTCACATGCTCATGGCAGCAGGCAGAGGAAGAGGAGGAGGAGGTGCCAGGAAGGGACTATCATTGCCAGGCTGGGTTGCCACTGCTTACTCAGCTCTCAGTGATTTTCATCCCTGAAGGATGGTGCAGGGAGGTGGGTGCATCCCCCCAGAGGACTTCTTTCCTCCTCTTTCATGAGGCACAGAATGGTAGCCACTACCTGGTGCTCCTTCCCTTTCTCTCCGCATCACGAAAGGAAAAGGACATCACTCTAAAACCCTTAAAAAGCCATTTGTTACTGCCTGAAAAAGCAGTACTTACATTACTAATGACTTTTTGTTGTTTTAAAATGAATGGAAATGGGGAAACTCTGCTTAAAAGCCTAGATATGATTTTTGTCATTAGGAAAAAAAAGTAACTAGAAATGTTTCCAATGACATCTAAACTTAATGGCTACCCTACTCTTCATGTTCCTTTGAGAACATGACTTAAGACCTTTGCCCCCAAACTGTAACCTGTTACAGTTAACTTTAATGTTTGTGACTTGCTACATAAGTATGGCTGTGTTACAGCTATTTCTGATGTTTGGTTTGCAAAGCTCTATCCAACTGCAGCTTTCCATCTTGTCCTAGTGGAGAAAAATTCTTGTATGTTTGAACATCACATACAGTATTATAATCTATAAGCAATTTCCAGAGGAGGAGGGGTTGATAACAAAAGCATCAGACCTTAGTAGCTTCTTTATCCATGGTGTCTCCCCTCTGCTACACAACTGAACATGTGTACCTCACCAGTGAGAAACTGTTTGATGTGAGTGGTTTGAGTGCTGAACTATGATTCTGGAGACCAGGATTCAAATCCTTGGTTGGCATGGAAGCATACTGGGTCACCTTGAGCAAATCACTCTTTCAGCCTAAGTGGGAGGCAAAGGCAAACTCCTTCTGAACAAATTCTGAAAAGAAAACCTCCAATGGAGGTTTTGCCTTAGGGTCACAATAAATCAGAAATGACTTGAAGACACACACAGCAATAACAACAACAAATTTCCAACGGAGTGAAGTTCTTTTATAAGTTACTCCCAGTTACTGCAAGCTTCCCTCCCCCATTTCAGAATTAATTTGTGTAGTAAAAATTATTATTGTTGCTCTTAGACATTTACATCTTAGAACTCTTGCCAACTTTTTGTAAGTTAGCCGGATATCTAGAAGAAAACACCAATCTACCTTATACCATCTCCTGTTCTAGAGCTGTACTTCCTAAAAGCATAAATAAGGAGACCATCTTGAAGATGGGAAAGAGTGGGTGTTCCTTAAGAGAACAGAAAGTCTTCAAGTAGTGACACATGTGTTTTGGCACATTGCTATTGCAGAAATAAGCAGAATGTTCGTTACCTCCCATTAATTAAATTTCAGAGTCTTGTTTACTATGTGCCCTTGTAACACAAAGTGAATGGTATACATTCTGGTCTCCTGTGTGCTGTTAGTGCATTAGAGTTTTTAAAACAGAAGAAAAATGCTACTGTTGTGTCATTGGAGCAGACTGGAACTCGGTAGACACATCTGATGGTTTCTAAAATGCAATGACACACGTTCTGTAATATTGGGTTCAATACAAAATGACTGTCTATAAAATTTTGGTGCAATGTTTCAGCAGAAATCCATTATTTTTTTTAACAAAAATATCAATGTAGTTGGTTAACCACAAAAACATTTTTGTAAGCCCAACTTGTACTGTATCAATACACCTACAAAGCTAAAAGTCTAAGCTAATTTAATTTTGAACCTTCTAACACACATGAACTCCAGTCAGAAATGTCATTATTACTCAATTACAATGATTATTTGGATCATGTGGTTTCATCTGCATGCTCTAAGCATGAACTGTTGTTTTTGTTGCTGCTTATGTTTTCATAGTTGCTGATTTTATGAAATTACTAATGATTCTGTACAGTCTGGTAGAGCCCGTGTGGTGTAGTGGTTTAAGTGTTGGACTGCAGCTCTGGAGACCAGAGTTTGATAAAAGGATTGTTACTGATTATTAATTTTTGCCTTTTTCAATTTTTCAAGAGCAATTTAAACTAACCTCTATCAGCTAAATGGCCATATCTACAACTGAAACATTGGTTACAATCCAGATTTGGGTCTGCAGCTTTAAGTGCATCTGAGGTTCCTTTAGTAGTAGAGATGTTAATAGAAGCCAACCATTCAAACCAACAATATATATGAGTTTTTTAAAACTATAAATAAATATAACACATGAGCAATAATTTACTTCATTACTGGAAAGATACTTCTCCTCCATCTGTGATCCAATGAATAGAAGATGTAAGAAAGCTTGCAGCATTTGACAGAATGATGCATACACAACATTTAAAAATTGACATTTGATCAGCTTTTATAGAAACTTGTGAACAGTGTAGTTATTTTTCCTCCTTTTCTATTTTCCTGCTTTTGTTATACTGGAACATTATTGCATGTAACTGAGAACATTTTGAATGCAAAGAAAAAATATATTTTTATTTTTTAAAAAAAAAACCCCAAAACTTGCAAGCACTAGTAGATTCCATAGAAATTCATGGGATTTACTTCTGAGTAGACAATCCTTCACTTTTTACTTTTAAAACATAGTTAGCATTGTGTTCTTGACCTGAAATCAACCAACTCTGGAGCATATTCCCTAAGCTAGTGAATACATAGAGATCATGAATATGAATCTGTCACAAATGCATAAATAGGTTATGTATTTATAACTGTGACAGTGAATTTCAGCCAATATTATTAACAGCCCTGCTCATGTCCTGAAAACTCAGGGCATCCACAGCTGTCTTGATGAAGTCAATCCATTTGTATTGTGGTCTTCATCTTTTCCTACTGGCATCAAACTTTACCCAAAAAAAATCATCTTTTCCAATGAGTCATGTTGTCTCATGATATGTTTATAGTACAATATCCCTACTTTAGTCATTTTTTCCTAATGAGAGTTCAAGCTTGCTTTATTCTAAAACCCATTTATCTCTCTTTTTCCTTGCATGTATTATTAGGCAATTTTGGTGGTCTTCCCAGCCCATTAAAAATGCTGAAATGCTGAAATGCATGGTATGTTTACTAAGAGGAACAACTAAAAAGTCAAAAATTAGTGTGTATAACAGTGCCTTGTAATTTCCTATATATGTTTGTAGGACTTCATTAAGGCTAGCATGGGCAGGTAATGGGGAAAGGAAGCCAACAGTATTGGAAGCTGTAACTCCATGTTTCTCCTTGTGTGTATGCATATACCAATTTATAATCTGGCTCTGTCCATCATACCAAGGCTGCCCTGCCCCCTGTGCCTCCAACTATAATGGGATTCAACCACCGGAGTCATCTTTGGCTATTGAAAAAAAGATCTTAGCTTTTAATAAAGTGTGTTGTGACAATGGCTGCTTTCTCTCTAAAATCTGAAACACCAATAGTTATTTATATCTTTCTTTATCCTCAGCCAGAACACAGGAATCCCTTGAAAGGTAGAAAAAAGAGTTACATAAAATCTAAGCTATTATAAGATTAATTTTATTTTGTGGCATACCTATTGAGTCATATCTAGAGCAGTGCTATGCAGTGGTTGGAGGGCATGTGTTTTCTCTAACAGAGAAAGTTCCATCTGGAGGTTAACTTTTTGCTTTTACTATTTTAAAAAAACTTTTCTCCTTCTTGACAATTTCCCTTCTCCCCATTGCTTCACTCTGATCTCATGCTGCATATTTATTTGTTCTTTTATTTCTCTTATGTTCCCAAAGTGAAGCAAAATTGAATAATACCACAAATCATAGTGTAATCCAGTCCATTCAGGATAAAATACACAGAAAAACAAAGCCACAGAAACTGGCCTCATTTTTAAAGTATCACAACAGACAGGGCCAATAAGAGACTGTCTGGTAGATTTTTATTTATTTTTTACATCTCAGTTGTAATTGCAAAGAGAAGAAAGGCAAGAACAAAGCTGATGTACACAATATATTGTGTCAGAGAGCTGTTGGTGCTTACTTTTACGGTAGTTTTCAAATTATCAAGATGCCACTGGGGAAGCAGTGGGGAACATGCAGACTATGGGCTGCATCCAATCTCCCCAACTGCTTTTTATATCTCCCTCAAGTGCCCCTCAGGACACCTCCAAAGCCCCAAAAACCAAATGTTGAACATCATGTGATTTTTTTTTCACACCAGATCAAATGGTTAAAGAGTGCAAAACCACCCAAACGTTCAATGCAGCACTAAACTACAAATGCATTAATGCAAATTGCATACATATCCATTGGCCAAAATAGGCTGAAAATGAGGGCCATGATCTAGCATTGGGAGATGTAGAAGAAACATGTAGCTCCATCTCTGTAGGAAAGTCTCCCAATGATACTCCCCAAAACTGATTTGCAAACAGCAGCCCAATCACTTTTGAGTGAGCTGGGAATGTCTGGCTATTTTCCTGTGGCTGGATGTACTGCAACAGCCATCCGCAGAAACTTCTGGGAGACCTCATGGCCACTCTGTAGATGACAACCTTGCAGCACATTCAGCTGCAGGAAAATAGCTGGACTCTTGCCTGCTCATCCTTCTCACTCTCCGTCCAGCAACATGGAAGTGACCATGTTGGTTGCGAATCTGTGCTGCTTACAAAATGAGTTAGGCAGATTTTGATAGTTGTGTGGCTGGAACAGAATTCTGACCTGTACAGCAACCATAAAAACGATTTGTGGTAGTGTAAAACTGACATACATCATAGTAATCCACTAACAAGAAGGCAGCTGAAATTGGAAGTAATATCATGTATCACACAGATGTTTAGCGGAAATGCACCCATGCCCCCCCCCCAGAAAGGGGATGCAGAGGTGAAAATTGACACACACACACACCCAGTGCAGTTGCGCACCCTGGCACTACAGGAATGAAATCCAGTGGAGTGGTATCAAGAAATACAAGCCAAAGGATGAAGGAGGAGGAGGAGGAGGAGGAGGAGGAGGAGGAGGAGGAGGAGGAGGAGGAGGAGAAGGAGAAGGAGAAGGAGGAGAAGAAGAAGAAGAAGAAGAAGAAGAAGAAGAAGAAGAAGAAGAAGAAGAAGAAGAAGAAGATCTTTTCCTGTACTTTGATTCCATTGCTCTGGGTCCTATTCCCTGGTACAGCAGAAAACAATCTTGCTCCATTCTCAATATGACACCCTTTCAAATATTTAAAGAGGACTATTTTATCACCTCTTCACCATCTCTTCTCCAGGCTAAACATACCAAGCTCCCTAAGTCTCCCCTCATAAGGCATGGTTTCCAATGTTCAAGTGGTAAGAAGAGTCTTGCTTCTAGTGATCTGTAAGTCACTATGAGAATCTTTCCAGCTGAACAGAAGTGTAAAATCCCTTAAAATAAAGAGTTCACACTAATTCATATTTGATAATATGGCCCTGGTCAGTGGGTAGCATTTAATAATTTTTCTATTATATACTTAGCAGGGGTTTAGGAGGGGTAGGTATGCCAAACAGGCCCATGTTTCCTTTTATCAGTGTAGTAGTTATGCAGATTTCCAGTTTGGTGATACACAGTTTGCTTGCAGATAATACTGAGAAGAGTGATGAGTCATCTGTGTGTCCCCTTAGAAAATGTAGCATTCAACATGGTGTTCCTCAGCACTGCTGAACATACCTTTCTCAGTGGTAGAATTCAAAGGTATAGCCGTGTTAGTCTGTACAATCAATACATAGATCTTGTAGCACCTTTGAGGAATACATCTGAAGAAGTAGAGTGAAGTCTACGAAAGCTCATGCTGCCAGTTTCTTTCTTTACGTTAGTTGCAAAGGTGCTACAAGATCTCTCTATATACCTTTCTCAGAATATTCAGCATATTGGGATAGAGGTACCAAAATAATGTTCATATAAAAGATTCATTTAATATAAATAGCAAGAGAGAGAGAAGAGAGAGAGAGAGACAGAGGCACAGAGAGAGAGAGAGAGAGCCCTTTCACACTGCACAACGGATTCTACTTTAATTGTCATCACAACTTCCTATTAAATCCTGGAATGTATAGTATGATGAGGTATGAGAGCTTTCTAGGTGAGAATTTTAAGTCCAGCCCCTAATCTGCAAATCCCAGAATTCCATATGCTTTAGCAATGGCAGTTAAACTGGAATTACAGTGCGGCTATTGTGTTGCGTGAAAAGACCTTAGATAAAGATGTATATTTCACTTACTTTTTTTCTATGAAGATATTTCTCTTTTTCAGAATCGGATCTCACATATTGGTATGTCTGGTTTTTGTGTCTCCAAAACTAAGTCCTCAGGTTACTTAATAGACGAGAGAGGAATTACTTCAGCTGACTGAAAGCCTGGCTTATTAAGAATATTGTGTTCACAGTAGTGAAGTTTTGCAAAGCTATCACCACAGAGCTTTCTGCTGGTTCTCCACCATCTGCAGATTAAGGTTGCTAAAAAAGACACAACGTGATGTACTGCAGCATGCTCCCCTGCTGCTGAGCAAGCAGAGTCACCAGTATGTGTGTGATTAGAATGATGACCCAATTAAAACTTTGCTACAGGAAAAATAGAAAGGGTAGGCCATACACATACACACACACACACAGAGAGAGAGTTTTGCTGGAAAGGAAGCACAGGACAAAACATCAGTGCTCACACACAGATACAACAAATGCAAAATCAATAGTGGTAGAGAAAAGATAATGAAATCCAGTGGGACAAAATACTACTATACCTTACGAATGAAGGTAATTCTTTCCCCCTGAAGCACATTAATATTTATGCTACTGAAGAAGAGTAAATTGCCAGCTTAGTTACAAGCTCAGCTTTATTGGCTGTAGTAGATTCAGCAAAAGAAACTAAAAACAACAAAAAACCACCTTTAACGTGTCTATTGCTGACTGACCACATAGCATCTATAGATAGAAGGACAAGTTCTTCAGAAAGAGGGATAATTGATAATACTAATGAGATGGATCCAGAATTTCTGCAAAAGAACTGGTACCAGTACTGCATTCCCCCTGCAATTGTCTGCATCTTCCCAAAAGCTGTTCCTGCTGTTGTGGAATCTTCTGGAACAACACTGGAGGTGACATGGTGGTGTAGCAAAAGGAGAGCCATTGGTGAAAACTGTCTGTTTGCCAAGGAATCTCACTCCTTTCCATGGGTGGAAAGAACATTTGTACAAGAGGAACATTTAGATATAATATATGTTGTTGTTGTTATTAAGTAATTGCCAGGATCCTACATGACCTATTACATTATGTAACTTTGTGTATATCTAGCTACATAGCAAATATGTGAAGAGACCCCTTTACTGAATTAAGAAGACATATGATGGAATACCAGGAAAAGCACACAGTGTGCATGTGATGCACATTGGTGCATAATTGGCACAATGTACATCATTACACAATGTGCATTGCACACACTGATTAACGTCACACACCCATGTGCATTGCACACTGGCTCTGCTCTGCTATTTGCTTTGCTAACTTTGCTATGTAGTAATGTAACACCAGCCTTCTGTTGGATACTGATGTTATGCAGCTGTGCATTTCTAATTCCTACAGACGTAAGTCCACTTATAAAGATGTAAGATCAAAATAGCACTCTGGCAGTGATGGTGGCAACTGCTGCTACTGCTGCTTATTCTCATTTTTATTCTCATTGGTTTGTTTATTTTTTCTATGCCTTTGTCCCCAAAATGGGACTGAAAGCAGTTAATAACAGAATGAATAAAACAATGACAAGCACATAATACAGATTAATTAAAAATCAACAAAACTCTGAAAGCAACTAAAAAACAAATCAAAAGAATTTAGGAATGATTATTAAATAATTAAAGGTTATTTCTGTCTATACCTACCTCCATTCCAAAGACAAATACTTGTCACATCTAAGACACATTATCATGCCAGGAAGCTTTCTGAATGTTTTTCATGCTCACAAACAAAGAGAAGTAGTAATGACTGCTGTACTAATATCTCTCTCAGGCACTCTAAACCCACTTGAATGTTGTTACCAGTGTTTTGTTTTGTTTTTCTATCATTGGATGATGCTGATGATGTGGTGGTGGTGGTGGTGGTGATGATGATGACAATGAGGGTGATGACGATGATGATGATGACAATGACGATGATGATTGAAACCAACAGACAGTACATGGCTATAATGGAAAACACTCATGGATCACTGCAGTTTCTCTGAAAGCCAAGAGATAACTGGTTCTGGCATGTACTCTAGATGCACATGCACACACACGCGTATACAGTCACATGCCAGTTTTCTCCATTGATCATTTACATTTGGTGAAAGGAAGAGGAACAAAAATAAAAAAAAATCTTTGAAAAAATAACTCCGGTCCCACCGACCATACATTTAATGAAAGTTGCAGGATGGAAGCAAAAGCATTAAATGTTGCCAAGCACAGCAACTTCATTTGAACTAGCCTGGCAACCCTATGTACTTACAGACAATTGCCCTTAGCTGTGACACTTAGTATTATGATTATAGCTACCATTCACTAATGGAGGATGCACCAAGAATATTGGTTTCAGTGATGACAACTGCCTTTCAGTTTGATTGTACTAAATGATGTGAGAGCAACATGCAAGAATGTCATTGTGGCCATTGTCAAATGTTATCTTGACAAGTGAAGAAGTGGCAAGGGCTTATTTGCCTCTTTTCCAAATTGACCTAATAGTCAGTATTGCATTTGTCTTGTTACTGGCATATCTGCAGACTGCTGTACTGGTAATCTCATAACACTCTGATGAAAGAATACAGGGCAGTTATGAGAAGGTTTTTAAAACCGGGGAGTCTTCCTTCACTGGCAATTTCAGTTGCTTTAAATCGTGACTTTCAAAGAACACCTGTTCTTCTCAACATTTGTTTTCAGGACTTTTATGACATTTTCACAGATGATACTATAGACAATTCCCTTTAGACTGCAATGTGCCAATTGTGAAACTTGTTCTTAAAAAGAAGAGAGTAACCTAGAACTGTTTTCCAAGCTTATCACAAAAGGCTGTCTTTTTCTTGTGGATAAAACTTTTAACAAATTATTGTTACCACAAGGTAACAAAAGAGACAATAAGTGTTTATGAAATCCAAGATTCCTGTTACAAATTTGTTAGACATTTCTTAAGGAAGAAACTACACCTTACTGTTGTTTTTCTTTTAAAATATTTGGCTAAATATTTAAATATCTTTTTTTTTTTTTAAAAAAAAAAAAGTACCCTGGATAACAAGCATTTTGATTTCCCATTGGAAATTCTGGACTAGATAAATCTTGTGCGCACCTAAAGAACTCTTTTGCTATTTTGTACATGAAGATGTTCCCTGCTTGTTAACTTCCTTTGTTTCTTTTTTTACAGGATTAAAATTGAGAGAGTTGCCAGGAGGCAGTTAACTTTGCCATGCTGCAGATTTCCAATTCTCTATCTCAAAACTAATGCATTGAAACAATCAGAAGACATTCATGCTCAGCCTATAGCACTGGAGTGAAGGCAGGTAAAAGTCTACTGACAGCTTTAATGATATTTCATAACAAATCACCAAGGTTTTACAACTCCCAGAAGTTTGAGACCAGCAACAATAACAATTAGGCAAGAAGCTTGTAGACAGAGTAGAGTGGGCAAGCTCTTGTTCTAGAACTGAAAACAAATTCCTGGATTGAGAGTTTAATCAGAGAAATGTTACAGAAATCTATGTCTATGACACTGTACCACTCTTTTACACCTGGGCCTTGAATGAGTAATTGTCCTGTTAAAACCGCACACAGGGGAGAAGGGATTAATCCATCTGTATTTAGAGATTCTCCTTAGGGACATGCAGATGAAACCTGTCATTATGAGAGTCTAAACTTCATAATGTGCAATTGCCCAAGGCCACTGAAAGGTCTTAAAAGGACTTCAGAGTTCTAGCAGTGATTACACTGGGGCCAGGGTTTGAAGGATCAAAAGTCATCAAGTCTTTTGGATACATTAATGCAATTTTCATCTGCTGTCTCACTCAGGCTCCTGGTGGTATGGTGGTTAAATGCCTGTACTGCAGCCACTCACTCACAAATCACAAGGTTGTGAGTTCAATACCAGCCAGGAGCTCAGGGTTGACTCCACCTACTATCCTTGCGAGGTTGCTAAAATAAATGCCCAATTAGCTTACACATTACAAACCACTTAGGGAGTGCTTAAGTGCACTGATAAGCAGTATAAAATGTACTTGCTATTGCTGTATTGCTATTGCTATTTAAACTTTAGCTACAAAACTCACAGAGGGATTTCCTTGCCCTATTAAATGATGGCCAGAATCTTCTTGGTGTTTTGCACATTGATGCCTGTAAGCTGTTACACAGTTCTGCATTCATTTCAAAGTTGAGGAAGTCAAGATGCACATGTGGTACCATTACACAGGGATGTATATTGCCCATGTGTATTACTCCTCATGCCCTTTGTACATGGATACACATAAGCATGGATATGCACACAAATTTGATTTTTTTGGTTCAGCTGTGCAATGTTGGTATTCAGCACAAGAGTTGCATAGTGCAATACATGAGTAACTCTATGGTAGGCAACTATCATGTAGGATTTCAGATGCTGTGCATTGTCCATGCTGTTATGCAAAGTATGCACAAGAACAGACAATTAAGCTTCTAAACTGATTTGAGGATATGAATCAACAATGTCTTGTACTTTTGGATCCTCCTTGTAGATGTATCTATTTGGACTGCTGTGATGAAAATCAATGCTTCCAGATTTTCCAGCACACTCCTAAATTCTAGTAAAATCTAAAAGATACTGCATGAGTCTGAAATCCACTGCTTTGCTACAGATTATGTGTATTATTAAGAGGTTCCTGCATTACAGGGAGTTTTGTGGAAGGTTTGTCTTGGGAGACCTGAATGTGATGAGAGCTGGATGAAATCTACACTGGAGGGAGCATTCATGCTTAGCTCTGGAATGTAACACTATAGTATGTGAATTACCCTTCATTGTCAATAAGCCACAGAAAGAGTAAGATAGTGTTACACCTCCAATTTACTGTAGGCAGGATAGGTTATACAATCATCATCACAGATGATTGCCCTGAATGGTAAACACATTTTTCTTCCTTACATCTGTCAGGTCTCTGATAACAAATATTTATGGGCTCTCACTATACCAGTTGCAACACCCATTGCTTTCTGTGGACTGATTTCAGATGGGAACAACTAACAGCAGGACTGTGAGCAAAAGGGGCTACTGTGTATATTGCTGTCCTATAGCAATTTGTAAACATTTCTGTCCTTTTTCTCTGAATGATACATAAGCTTACATAACTTGGTCCAGAGCTTTAATATACACATTTATTTATGTGACTGTAGCTTTAAAGGAGATCGCTTCCAAGAATATTGAGTCAAGAATGCCACCCTAGACTGTCTGACAATGTTTAAATGGCTGCATCTGATAAACCTTCCTTCTGTTCTACTGTGACCAAGAATACTGCTATGTGTGATATTAAGGATACTGTCTATAAGCAAGTCAAAATAATGATAATGATGGTGGTGGTGGTAGTGGTGATGATATATTATTGTTATTGTTATTATTATTTCTTACTCACCTTTCCCTGTGGATCAAGGTGGGTAGCAACAACAAATAACACAATACATATAAAACATATATAAAGGTAAAGGTTTTCCTTTAACAAAATTGTTTATGGATGTCCAACTGTAGGGGGTGGTGCTCATCTCCAGTACTAAGCCAAGAGAGCCAGTAGTGTCAATGACAATCCCATGGTCATGTGGCCAGCACAACTACACAGAATGCTGTTACCTTCCCAACAAAGTGGTACCTATTCCTCTACTTGCACTTGTATATGTTTTTTAACTGCTAGGTTGGCAGAAACTGGGACTAGTGATGGAAACTGTCTCAAACTGCCAGTGTGCTGACCTTGTGATCATCAGCATCTTAACTGCTGACCTACAGCATCCCGTAATTATTATTATTATTTAGAGTATTTATACCCCACTCTTTAGCCACAAAGGCTCCCAGAGTGGCTTACAGAATGGTTAATTAGATGATTATATATAGAAAACATATATAAAAGCATACAAAACTGATAAGTATTAAAATTCACCAATAAATGCTTTAAAGCCATAATTTAAAAATAGTCTGGATAGGCCTGTCAGAAGAGACAGGTCTTTACTGCTGGTTTATACTCTGATGCCAGACAGACATAAAACAGCAACCTTAGCAGTAGTAGACTCATAATAATGACATTCCCTTCCAATTCAAATAGGTCAGTTTTCAAACTAATCATCCTTTGCTAACAAGCAAAGAGGTGTTTTATATGCTACACAGGCATGTGGTAACACCCAACCCTATATTGTTTGGTAAAATGTGAATGTTAATCCTCCAATCACATGACTTATATGTCCAATTGACCCATCAATTTGAGATTAAACATGTACACAACGGACATAACATCAGCCATTCAGTGTACACCTCTACGCATATATATATATTGATACATTGAAGCATAATGCAAAACAGAGGCATGAGATCTTTCTTGTTCTTTGTGCACCATACACTTGCTGTAAACTATTAGTGGCATTGTCTTGTACAGGTTTAAAAAGTCCTTGTCCCCCCTGGCCTCATGTCATCTATTTTTGATGACACAGGCCAAAACCTCACTGCCAGGATTGACCTGGGTCCTGGCAGACCAGGCAAAAATTTAGTGGATCTATCCCGATCCTGAGGTAAACAGCCTTTAAACAGCCTCTGTTGGTATACCGGCCACCCCGTTGCCTAACGGACTCCCTAACCGAGCTGACTCAGCTGGTCTCTGAGTTGTTGTTGGACTCACCCAGACTTTTGGTCTTGGGCGACTTCAACATCCCTCTAGAGACCAGCCCATCCAATCTATCTGGAGCAGCTCGGGAGTTCATGGAATCCATGACAAGCATGAACCTATCCCAATTGGTCGACGGGCCTACTCATTGTGCGGGTCATACACTTGATGGGATTTTTAGTACGGAACAGGAGTATCCGTGGGCGGAGGTAACCAAAACCTCCGCATTGTCATGGACGGACCACTTTCTGATCAAGATGGAACCTAAGGCCACTTTCCGCCCCCCCGGGGGTGGCGGACCCATTAGAATGGTCCGCCCTCGAAGGCTGATGGAACCAACAGGCTTCCAGAATGCCTTAGAGGGTTTAATGGTTGGTAGCACCGGCGACTCTACCGAGACCTTGGTGAATACTTGGAACACTGTCCTTCCCAAGGCCCTCGATACTATCGCTCCCGAGCGTCCTCTCCAACCTGCTCCCAACCGTAAGCCCTGGTTCTCCCAGGAACTCTGGGAGATGAAGCGGGTTGGACGACGACTAGAGCGCAAATGGCGGAAGACTCGGCTCTTGTCCGACAGAACTCGCCATAGGCAGCATCTTCGCGCCTATCGGGAGGCTTTGCGTGCAGCGCAGAGATCCTTCTACTCTGCACGCATTGCGTCTGCAGAGTCCCGTCCAGCGGAGCTGTTTAAGGTGGTTGGGGAGCTGACGCAGGTTCCCCCTGTGCCAAATCCCCTACTTAACCTTACAGTGGCCTGCTGTGACGCATTTAACATCTACTTTGCAGACAAAATCTCTTGGATAAGGGCCGACTTAGACGCCAATGTTTTAGCAGTATCTGTAAATGAGGCACCTAGCAACTCCGTTACTGTTACTTTATTGGATGAGTTTCAATCTGTAAGTACTGATGACGTGGACAAGCTCCTTGGAAGCGTGAGGAAAACAACCTGCCCTCTCAATCCATGTCCATCATGGCTGGTCGTCCTGAGAGGGGACGCATTGAAGACATTCCTTAGGGATGTAATCAATGCGTCCCTCAGGGAAGGCACTGTTCCTTCTTGTCTGAAGGAGGCGGCCGTAAAGCCCCTCCTGAAGAAACCTTCCCTTGATCCCCTGGACCGAAACAACTATAGACCAGTTTCCTTGCTGCCATTTTTAAGCAAGGTGATCGAGAGAGCAGTCGCCTCCCAACTCCAAGCTGTCTTGGATGAAACCGATTATCTCGATCCATTTCAAACCAGCTTCCGGGCAGGATATGGAGTTGAGACTGCCATGGTTGCTCTGACAGATGACCTCCGCTTGAGCATTGACAGGGGTAGTGTGACCCTGCTGGTGCTCTTGGATCTCTCAGCGGCCTTTGACACCATAGATCATGCCATCCTTTTGGACCGGCTGAGAGGGATGGGGATCGGAGGCACCGCCTTACAGTGGTTCTGTTCCTTTCTCTCCGGCAGGACCCAAAGGGTGAGGCTCGGGGACAGCTGCTCCTCCAAAATTGAGCTAAGCTGCGGCGTCCCACAAGGCGCCATTCTGTCCCCGATGCTATTTAATATTTACATGAAGCCGCTGGGTGAGATCATCCGGAGGCATGGAGCTCAGTGTCATCAGTACGCTGATGACACTCAGATATATTTCTCCATGACCAGATCATCTGCTCAGACCTCAGATGGCGTCTCCTCTCTCAATGACTGCCTGGCAGCGGTAATGGATTGGATGAGGGAAAACAGATTGAGACTGAATCCAGACAAAATGGAGGTACTGACAGTCACCGGCCCGAAACCAGGTCTGGGAATACAACTCCCGGTCCTAGATGGAATCACACTATCCTCGAAGGTCCCTGTTCGCAGTCTGAGGGTACTCCTAGACTCGTCACTTCACATGACTAGTCAGGTGAATGCGACGGTCAGGAGTGCCTGTTATCAGCTTCGGCTGATACGCCAGCTGCGCCCTTTCCTGGAGATGAGGGATTTGGAAACTGTGGTACACGCTTTGGTCACCTCACGACTAGACTACTGCAACGCACTCTACATGGGGCTGCCCTTGTGCCTAACCCGGAAACTTCAATTGGTTCAAAACATGGCAGCCAGATTAGTTACTGGGACATCAAGGAGAGAACATATAACACCAGTGCTTAAATCTCTCCACTGGCTGCCAATTAGTTTCCGGGCACAGTACAAGGTGCTGGTTTTAACCTTTAAAGCCCTACATGGCTCGGGCCCATCTTATCTCAGGGACCACCTCTCCCCGTACGATCCTCCCCGCACACTTCGATCCTCTGGGAGGAACCTACTACAGCCTATCAAGACCAGGCTGACACAGACCTCCCAGAAGGCCTTTTCTGCGACCGCTCCCAAGCTCTGGAATGGTCTGCCGGATGAGATGCATCTCATGACATCTTTAGATTGCTTCAAAAAAGCCCTAAAGACGCATCTCTTCCGGCAGGCCTTCCCCTGAAATTCCCTATCCCCGGCTTCGGTCCCAGACTTTGATTTCCTGCCTTCTCCCATGTTTCTGATCCCCACTTACGACGTGGCCGCATAAGGAAGGGTTAGGATGTTGTTATATGTTTTTAAATAATTACTGTTTTAATCACTGCTGGTTTAATCTATTTTTAAGGGGTGGGAGGTTTGGAAACGGGTAATGAGATTGTTTTAATCTATGTTTTTTTTTTACTTGTACCCCGCTCCGAGTGTATGAACAGAGGAGCGGGCTATAAATAAATTATTATTATTATTATTATTATTATTATTATTATTTAATGTGGATAAATTTGATCCCCAGGTTGCTGTGGAGTTTTTGGCAGAATTAATGCAGTTGGACAGTTTGCCATGGCTCCACCTATGGAATCCTGGATTTTGCAGTTTGCACCAGGTCTCTCTGATAGAAAAGGCTAAATAGCTCACAGAACTACCATAATTCCATAACATTGAGCCATGGCAGTTAAAGTGGTGTCAGACTGCATTAATTCTTCAGTGCAGATGCAGCTGAAGACCATTCAAAATAGGCAACATTAAATTAATCAACTAAAGTTAAGGCAAGTTGTTTAAAGCCAAGTCTCAGCAGGCAAAATCAAGGCAGAAGCAACCTTATCCAGAAAGCAAAGGAAAACAGGACCTTGGACAGCTCCAAATGAGTATTGCTGGATTAATCTCCCTTCTATTATAGTTATGATATAGGAGGATTGTGTCTGACCAAGGAATTAATTGACCAGAGCCTAATGTAGACTGGCAAGACCTGTAATGTGTCTATCTCTGTCCCTTTCCCACTATTTGAGGAGCTCATTGAGTGTTAAAGTGTCCTCATCTTATTTTTCACTTTTTGACTGGAGGGATGAAGGTTCTGTCTTTGACACTGAGTGTGAGGGGGATAATTGAACTCTGACCTCAGATTATTTCTATATGGGATAAATACTGTAATATATGTGTTGTTGACCATACACACATAGTTGAAAATGCCCAACATAAGGATATGTGCTAAGACCAGAGAATGCAAATTACATACATAACAAATCTCTTTAAAACAGAAGATCAAAATATATTAAACATGCATAACTGAGTAATAGTAGAAAATGCATACAATAAAATAATTAATTTCAAATTCAATAATTCCATAACATAGTAATTAAACTCATAACACTTACTTTTTACCTCCAAAAGGATGCAGACCAGTGATCTATTTCACAGTGGAAATTTTGATACATTTTCAGGAGACTGGAAATCCAAATATGATGTATCATAAAGGGTATAAATGAAAAACATTTACATATTTTTGAAATACATGTTTATAAGTAGATGAAGCTGGTTGTAAATCCCTGCAATTTTACCTTTAAAATGAATTACTAGGGGCAGTTCACTTTACTTTCTTATGACTCAAAGGTTTCATTTCAAAAAGGCATGACCTACTTGCTAAGTATCAAGCATTCTTTTTGGAACTTTATCAAAAACATATAAGAGAGAAGGGGATCTCTCGTAGTCTCATGTGATTGTCGTTTTATTGGCATTGGCAGTCCAGGACAGACTGAGTGGATATTTAGCAGTTTTCTTGTGTCACCATTTGGCAATGTTTTGTGTGGGAGAATTAAAATTATACTTTTCAGGATGATATGGAGATAATCATCTACTAATTGAGCCTTTCAGTCACACTCATCAAGAATTGGTAATGGGTGCATATACTCACACATGTCCATATGGCCAAAGGCAGAAAGCTGTTTAAAGCATGGTGGACCAAGTTCGTGGATTTTAGTTTCTCCAAATGACTACAGAAATTCAAGTGTAGTGGAACTTGATGTTTAGAAATTTAGACAGACCCACAGCAAAGTAAAGGATTTAAACAAAAGAGGGAAATCTAAGACTGTTGCAACAAATCTCAGCGCTATGAGAATTATAAACAGACCATACAATGGAAGACAAAGGAAACTAGCTGGAAGCAATGTTTGAATTTAGAAATGAACAAAGCTATTTCTAGTCCTCATAATTCAGTTACATGGGTTCATTCCACCTTCTTTCAACAATGATCTCTGATTTTTTTTTAAAAAAATACAATAACTCATACTGTATTTCTGTATTTTAAATGTATTTTTTTCCCAAAAATTGCACATTTGTAAACACACACACACACACATTCTTTGAAAGCACACATTTCTTTTAAACAATATATCCTAACATAACACATGTTTATACATACTTTGTTATATTGTTTTGAGCTGAGCAGTGCATTGGGCAAAATGAAGAAGTGTAACCATATTCCCATCCACATATTGATACAAAAAATGTGATTCAAGCTAGTGCACTTTGACATGCAGAACAAACAAATGACCATCTTAGATTCCCACTCAGCTACTATCCATGCAGTTAACTACTTTCCACACCACATTTCATCCCAAACAAGATAGAACCCTGGTTTTCAAAAGCTCCAGAATTAGCAGGACAGTCATGGATAGAAATTGTTATAATTCCTTCCTCCCCCAACACACATACACACACACACAGAGAGAAAGAGAGAGAGAGAGAGAGAGAGAGAGAGAGAGAGAGAAATGTACCATTTCATTTCATTAAGAAAAATATCTCCCATCAATAAAGTGTCATGTTGTCTGCTCTGATGGACAATATTGGTATCTTTAGAAGGCTAAACATCAGAAAAGATAACAACAACTCTATCCCTTTCATTTTACTGTTGGCTCATCCAAATCACAATGCCAAAGTATGATGGTATGAACCCATCTCTTCACTCACTCTTGTAAGACTCCCTCTTAAGAGTGTCAGTGTTCACCATTTCCTCCCAGAGAAAGTCAACACTGGGACCAAGGATAGGAACCTGGCAAATATGTTGTGTGGCTGTGTTCTATGCTAGATCACTTGCATTCTACAGCATGACTTCTAAGACCCGACTCAAATTGCAACCAAGTTAAAAAAAAAAACAAAAAAAAAAAACCCTGTGACTTGACCCAAAAGATTTTATTCTTGTTCCAGTTGTGATTTATCAAAGTTAGTGATATTCAAAATTCTGTGGTTTGGACTAAAACAAATAAATCTATCCTCCCACCACTTCACCCCATTTCAAAATCCTTCTGGGCTGCTGAGTTTGTTGTGTCCTCTGTGATTATTGGAAGCCCCACAGAATTCAATTCCTTCTGTAGTCATGAGCAGCTAGTACTCCCTCACCAGGTGCCCCTGTGAGGGAGTGAGAATAAATGAATACATAAATTAAACCAGACCTTCCACCCATGCTGATCTTTATGCCTGTTTGGGGAGTGGTAACAAAGAAAAGGACAAAGTCTCTTTCCATCTTCTCATAGGAGTTTATCACACAGGAGGAATTTCTCTCAATTTTGAAAGAAATGAAAGTGGGGCCGGTTCAGAAATGAGTGAATTTGCTAGTTCAGTGAATTAATGTTATTGCATATTGGTGCTGCATCGCATTTGGAATGACTTCCCATTGCCCGAAATTGCCTGAAATTGCATGTGATAGTTTCTCATGCAATAACATGAAACCCCAAGGACTTCCCATTGCCCGAAAATGTATGTGGTAGTCTCTCATGCAATAACGTGAAACCCCATGATTACATTTGGATTGTCATTGGATTATGCTTCCAATTTCTGTCATGTGATAAACTCCATATTTAATGGCAGGCATACATCTAGGTCTGCAATGTCTCATATTGAAGGAGACCTGGGAAATGTAGCTGTCAATGACAATGGAGAGGAGAACTGAAAGACACAGCTCTGATAGTCTGTATCAACATGCAGAGGAATTGGTAGTGGGAAGCACAGATAGTTGTAAATATTCGGTCTCATTGGCTCAGATCCTCACAACCTTCAGGATTGCTATGCATGACTAATGGCTGTTTTGGAAGGGAGAACATAGGGGTCAGATTTATCAAAGTCAGAGTCCATCAAGTAACTCAGCTGATCCAATTGCATTACCTCTAGTCTCCATTACAAGTTGCCAACACTAAAACACCTGGATATTATTATTTTCTTTTTTAATATCAATATATCTTAACAAACTTTAAAAGGCTTTTAAAAGTTGCAAAGAAACTTTTTGTCCCATAGATTTTATAGTTAGTTGCTCTAAACATTAAATATATAACAATCACCTTGAAATGATGTATTATTCACACAAATCTGTATGTGTGTGTGTGTGTGTGTGCGCGCGCGCATGTGCATGCATATATGTATGTATATGTGTGGATGCATGTCCATGCATGCAGCATTAGTGAAGACCTTGAGGAATCTTTGAAACCTATAGTGAGAAATTAATAAAAACCCAAGTGTCTCTTAGGGAATGCTCTAGTGCATAATGTTAGAAATGAAAAATGTTAGAAACAATTTAATAAATAGTTAATTATGGCTTCCCAATTAAAGTAGTGTGGAACAGAAACACTAGAGTGATTTAAATATCAAAAGAGTATGGAGAACATTAATAGCATTAGCCACAAGGATTTGACTATGCACGGCATCCTACAGTGTTTATCTATTTCAGAGCCTTTTCTTTGTCCTTTCCCCATAGAGAAAGAGCTTTCCATGTATGATGGGAATTCATTCTATTGAGTAGAGTAGGTAATTGATGAAGCACTTCAAAACTGGAGTCCTATTATCACTCAGCACACATTGTAAGAAGGCACTTATGAAATCTCTCTCTGTTATTTGGGTATATAGATCAGTAGATCCATTGATTTTTCTCCCCCTGTAAAATATCTTTAATAAATCATTCTGAAGTCAATAATGTTTCCCTCGTTGCTGAAAATTATTATCAAGGAAGCCCATGAAACCTAATGCATATGCTATAAAAATATATTAAGGAAGCATTTTATAGTAGAGAGACAGCTATTATTTTTTTTCCCCAAGTGGAAATGTTAAGAGTTCAGTGCTGCTTCAGTGATATCCTATAATTAAATCCTGCCAAAATGGAGATTGTGGCTACTAAGTCTTCCTCCAGATAACTTTGTTAAAGTGTACTCCTAGGGACAATTTACTCTGTATGAGCAGATTTGTATGCATTCAGGTGCTGGTGTTTGGTGTTGTGGTTGCCATACGTTGCAATGGCATGAGTCATACCTGTAGTGATATGGTAGTCATGTAGACAAGTACAGAATGCTGTGACTCTGTAGTGTATATGTACTGTACTCATACTTATCTTGCACACACAATTTTCACATTACTAATACTTACATTTTGTACACAATTTTCATTGCTCACCAAAGAAACAACCCAACTGCATTCACAAGAAACACCTTTGATTTGCCTGTGTATGTGTGTGTGTGTATATATATATATATATATATACCATTTATATCAGAAGATTTCAAAGCATTGTACAAACATATGATATAAAACAACAGATACAATCAAGATAAAATTTATGTTATAAAAATGTATGGCCAACCTATGTCAAACAGATATGGAAAACAAAATGATGGCCAACAGATTGGAAATTATCAATATACATCCCTATCCCCAAAAAACACAAAGGACTGCAGCAACTATTGGATCATAGCACTAATCTCCAACAGAAGCAAAATTATGTTCAAAATTCTGTAACATTAACTCCAACCATACATGGAGAGAGAATTGCCAGAGGCCCAGGCGGGGTTCAGGAAAGGAAGAGGCACTAGGGACCACACTGCAAACATACGATGGCTAATGGAGCAAACCAGGGAATTTCAAAAGAAAATCAGCATGTACTTTATAGACTATAGAAAAGCCTTTGACCGCATAGATCATTAAAGGCCATGGAGCACCCTTACAGACATAGGAATGCCAACACATCTGATGGTCCTGATGAAGAATCTGTACTCAGGACAAGAGGCTACTGTTAGAAGTGAACACAGAGAAACAGAATGGTTCCTGATTGACAAGGCTGCATTTAATCACCCTACCTGTTCAACTTATATGCAGAACATATTGTAAGAAAAGCAGGCTTGGACAAAGAAGAAGAAGGAATGAAAATAGGAGGAAGGAATAACAACAATCTAAGATATGCAGATGACACCATAATGCTAGCAGAAAACCTCCTAGACCTGGGACAACTACTAAGAAAGATCAAGGAAGAAAGTGCAAAGGCAAGCCCATCGTTGAACATAAACTAAACAAAAATAATGACGAAGGAGAATCTTGACAAATTCAACCTAGACAATGATGAAATAGAAGTGGAAAAGGAGTTCTCATACCTGGGATCAAACAATGATAGAAATAGGGGCAGCAGCCAGGAAATCAGAAAATTAAGAATGAGGAGAACAGCTATGAAAGAACTAGAAAATATTATAAAATGCAAAGATATACAACTCAGCACAAAAGTTAGAATCATACAAGCCATTGTATTCCCTATTATCATGTATGGCTGCGAGAAGACAGTGAAGAAAGCAGATAAGAAGAAAATCCATTCCTTTGAGGTGTGGTGCTGGAGAAGAGTGATGAGGATCCAACGGACAGCCAAAAAGATAAACAAATGGGTCCTAGAGCAGATCAAGCCAGAGATCTCCCTGGAAGCCAAGATTTTTTTTAAAAAAACCTGAGGCTATCATACTTCAGGCATGTCATGAGAAGGGAAGAGTCACTGGAAAAAAACAATAATGCAAGGAAAGGTGGAAGGAAGTAGCAAAAGAGGAAGGCCATATGCTAGATAGATAGGCTCTATTAAGGAGATCATGGATATGGGTTTACAAGACTGAAGCAGAGCAGTGGAGGACAGGGAGTCATAGAGATGTCTCATCCATGAGTCCACCATGGGTCAAGATCAACTCAAGGGCAGTTAACAACATCTAATGGCCAACCCGGACTTTGTTCAGAAGGATTGAGAAAGTAAGGAGGTTTTCAGCATGACCGTTAGTATGTAACACTTGCAAGTGAATGTCTGACATCAGAGGAAAGAGTACTGAACATGTAGGATACCATTTCACTAAAATGTCAGCAAAGGATGAGTGCAGATTGAAGTCATATGAGATATGAGTGGCATCAAAAGAACTATCCAGGTCCCTACATTTATTTATTTTCATTTTATGTGACCATCTCATCCAGGTCCCTACATTTATTTTCATTTTATGTGACCATCTCTAGAAATTGCAATCATTGCAGAAAACCCAAAATGCTCCTGGAGAAGGAGAAGTCCCAGCAGATTGGATCATAGAATCATAGAATCATAGAATCATAGAATCATAGAATCATAGAGTTGGAAGAGACCACTAGGGCCATCCAGTCCAACCCCCTGCTATGCAGGAAATCCAAATCAAAGCACCCCTGACAGATGGCCATCCAGCCTCTGTTTAAAGACCTCCAAGGAAGGAGACTCTATCACCTTCCGAGGAAGTGCGTTCCACTGTCGAACAGCCCTTACTGTCAGGAAGTTCTTCCTAATGTTCAGGTGGAATCTCTTTTCCTGTATCTTGCATCCATTGTTCCGGGTCCTGTTCTCTGGAGCAGCAGAAAACAAGCTTGCTCCCTCCTCAATATGACATCCTTTCAAATATTTAAACAGGGCTATCATATCACCTCTTAACCTTCTTTTCTCCAGGCTAAACATCCCCAGCTCCCTAAGTCGTTCCTCATAGGGCATGGTTTCCAGACCCTTCACCATTTTTGTCGCCCTCCTTTGGACACACTCCAGTTTCTCAATGTCCTTTCTGAATTGTGGCGCCCAGAACTGGACACAATATTCTAGGTGGGGCCTGACCAAAGCAGAATACAGTGGCACTATTACTTCTCTTGATCTAGACACTATACTTCTATTAATGCAGCCCAAAATAGCATTGGCCTTTTTAGCTGCCGCATCACACTGTTGACTCATGTTCAACTTGTGGTCTACTTGGACTCCTAGATCCCTTTCACACGTAGTTTCATTCAGCCAGGTGTCACCCATCCTATATCTGTGCATTTTATTTTTCCGCCCTAAGTGCAATACCTTACATTTCTCTGTATTGAATTTCATTTTGTTAGCTTTGGCCCAGCTTTCTAGTCTATTCAGGTCATTTTGAATCTTGATCCTGTCCTCTGGGGTATTAGCTATTCCCCCTAATTTGGTGTCATCTGCAAATTTGATAAGTATGCTCCCAATTCTGTCATCCAGGTCATTGATAAAGATGTTGAATAGCACTGGGCCGAGGACAGAGCCCTGTGGGACCCCACTGGTCACTTCTCTCCAGGATGAAAAGGAGCCATTGTTGAGCACCCTTTGGGTTCGGCCATTCAACCAATTACAGATCCATTTAACAGTTCCTTTGTCTAGCCCACATTTTACAAGCTTGTTTGCAAGAATGTCATGGGGAACCTTGTCAAAGGCCTTACTGAAATCAAGATATACTATATCCACAGCATTCCCTTCATCTACCAAGCTGGTAATTTTATCAAAGAAAGAGATTAGATTTGTCTGGCATGACTTGTTTCTCTGAAACCTGTGTTGAGTTTTTGTGATTATGGCATTACCATCTAGATGTTCACAGACTCTCTGTTTAATGATCTGCTCCAGAATGTTTCCTAGAACTGATGTCAGACTAACTGGACGATAATTGTTGGGATCCTCTTTTTTCCCCTTTTTGAAGATGGGGACAACGTTTGCCCTTCGCCAGTCTGCTGGGATCTCTCCTGTTCTCCAGGAGTTTTCAAATATGATTGCCAATGGCTCTGATATTACTTTTGCCAGTTCTTTTAATACCCTTGGATGGAGTTCATCTGGTCCCGGAGACTTAAATTCATTTAGATTAACAAGGTGTTCCTCTACTATCTCTTTACTTATTCTGTGCTGAAATTCCCCAATTCTGTTCTCTGCTCCATTATCCTCAGGTTGAGCACCCTTTGCCTTTTCTGAGAAGACTGAGGCAAAGAAGGTGTTGAGTAATTCTGCCTTTTCTCTGTCCCCTGTTAGCATTTTGCCATCTTCTCCACGCAGTGGCCCTACCGTTTCCTTCTTCTTCCTCTTGCTGCGGACATATCCAAAAAAGCCCTTTTTATTGTTCTTAACCTCTCTAGCAAGCCTGAGTTCATTCTGCGCTTTAGCTTTTCTGACTTTACCCCTACACATGCCTGCTATTTCTTTGAATTCCTTTTTCGTGATTTCCCCCTTTTTCCATTTCTTATACATGTTCCGTTTCAAACTTAGCTCGGTTGAAAGTTCCTTAGTCATCCATCCTGGTTTCTTGAGACACCTCCCGTTTTTCTTTCTCACTGGAACTGTTTGAAATTGTGCCTTCAGTATCTCCCTTTTGAGAAAGTCCCATCCGTCCTGAACTCCTTTATCTTTTAGTATTTCTGACCATGGAATCGCCCTCAATACTTCTCTAAGTTTACTGAAATCCGCTCTCCTAAAGTCTAGGATGCGTGTCTGACTCTGCCTGGCTTCTCCTTTCCACTGTATTACAAACTCCAGGAGAACATGGTCACTTCCACCTAATGATCCCACCACTTGCACCCCATTAACCAAGTCCTCCTTGTTGGTTAGGATCAGATCTAAAATAGCTGACCCCCTTGTTGCCTCTTCCACCTTTTGGACCATGAAATTGTCTTCCAGGCAAGTGAGGAATTTGCTAGACCTTGAGGATTTTGCTGAGTTAGACTTCCAGCAAATATCAGGATAGTTGAAGTCGCCTATCACTACTACATCTCTCTTTTCTGACTGTGTGGTCATCTGTTCTAGAAAGATATCATCCAATTCCTCAGTCTGACTTGGGGGTCTGTAGTAGACTCCCACCGTAACACCCTTGTTGTTTCCCTCCCCTTTAATTCTTATCCAGATGCTCTCCACCTGGCTTCCATGATTGATGTCCAGGATCTCTTCACTGGTGTAAATATCTCTGACATATAGTGCTATTCCTCCTCCTTTCCTGTTTGGCCTATTTCTCTTAATAAGGTTATACCCCTCTATTTCCACATTCCAATCATGAGACTCATCCCACCAGGTTTCAGTGATGCCTATTATATCATATTTGCCTTGTTGTACTAGGAGTTCGAGTTCATCTTGCTTATTTCCCATGCTCTGTGCATTAGTGTAGAGACATCGCAGACCATGGTTCCCTTTTACTTGCTGCCTGTGCAAGTTTTTTTGCCTCCCACTGTTGGGTCCTTGCACTGTTTGCCTTGTTTCCTCTATGTCAGTTTGACTATTTACGCCATCCCTTTTGCGTTCCTTAATATTGTCTCCCTTCCCCTCGGAACTCAGTTTAAAGCTCTCCTGATCAAGTTCTTGAGACTGTTGGCAAAAACATTTCTTCCAACTGGCGTGAGATGCAACCCGTCTGTTGCAAGAAGTCCCTCCTCATGGAACCGCAGCCCATGATCCAAGAATCCAAATCCTTCTCGGCGGCACCATCTGCGAAGCCAGTTGTTCACCTCTGCTATTTTCCTCTCCCTTCCTGGACCATGCCCTTCAACTGGCAGAAGAGACGAGATGACAACCTGTATATCCATTCCTTTCAGCTTCCTACCAAGCGCCTCGTAATCCCTTTTGATGTTCTGAATGCTGTGTCTTGCAGTATCATTAGTTCCCACGTGGACCAAAAGGAAGGGGTATTGGTCAGTAGGCTTGACCAGTCTTGTCAGCCTCTCTGTCACATCCCGGATCTTTGCACCTGGAAGACAGCACACCTCTCGAGACATCTTGTCAGGCCTACAAATCACTGCTTCTGTACCCCTCAGCAAGGAGTCCCCCACTACGACCACACGCCTCCTCCGAGGCTTAGCAGCGACTGTTCCCTCGGGTGGGACTCTCAGGCTCCCTTGCTCTGTCCCTGAAGTCTGTCCATGCTGCTCTTCTTCATCCTCCTTGATAAGGGAAAGAGCTTCGAATCGATTCTCTAGCTGCAAGCTCCCCGAACAATTCCTTCTTGGTTTACTACTCTTTGTGACATTCCTCCAGCTGTCTGCCTCCTCTGTTTGGCAAGTGACCTCTTCCACCCTAGCATCTTCCTCTGCATGGTACTCATCCAAGATGGTTAGTTCTATTGTGTCCAGGAAATCCTCTTGTTCCCTAATCTGCTGAAGTGTAGCTACTCTGGACTCCAGCTGCTGCACTTTCTCCTCCAAGAGTGCTACCAACTTGCACTTGGTGCATGTGAAGTTCTCCACTACTGTAGGCAAGAAGAGAAACATCCCACAAGAGTTGCAGGTGACTGTGGCAGATCCCTCGTTGTCCATACTGCAAAGTCTTTAGTAATAAATATAACAGTCAATCTACTGGGAATACTTCTTTAGGGGTAAGTACTGGCTGCTATCTTACACTTAAAGGGAAGGTTCTGTTTCAATATCTGATTCTAACCTAATGCCACTTGAGCAGAGTTGTTCAGTTAAAGAAAACTAAACGGCGCGCGGCTCTGGAAGGTGGTATATAAAGCTAGTCTGCTAGCTCCGCCCCCTTGTGACTCACAGATGTGACTCACAGAGGACTCACAGAGGAGGGAAAATGTTGTCCCCATGTTCAAAAAGGGGGGAAAAAAGAGGATCCCAACAATTATTGTCCAGTTAGTCTGATCTATACCAGGAAAGAGTCTAGATCAGATCATCAGACAGTCTGTGAACATCTAGAAGGCAATAATCACAAAAAGTCAACAAGGGTTTCAGAGAAACAAGTATATATATAATTACCAGCTTGGTAGGTGAAAGGAATGCTGTGGATACAGTATATCTTAATTTCAGTAAGGTCTTTGACAAGGTTCCCTGTGACATTCTTGCAAACAAGCTTGTAAAATGTGAGCTAGACAAGTTAACTTTTACATGGATGTATAACTGGTTGACTGGCCGAACCCAAAGGATGATCAACAATGGCTTCTTTTCAGTCTGGAGAAAAGTGACTAGTGGGGTCCCACAGGGCTCTGTTCTGGACCTAGTGCTATTCAACATCTTTATCAATGAATTGGATGACAGAATTGGGGGCTTACTTATCAAATTTGCAGATGACACCAAATTAGGAGGAGTAGCTAATACCCCAGAGGACAGGATCAAAATTCAAAATGGCCTGAATAGACTCAAAAGCTGGGCAAAAGCTAACAAAATGAAATTCAACACAGAGAAATGTAAAGTGGAAAAATGAAATGCACAGATATAGGATGGGGGACACCTGGCTGAACAAGACTATATGTGAAAGATCTAGGAACCCACAAGTTTAACATGAGTCAACAGTGCGATGCGGCAGCTAAAAAGGCCAATGCGATTTAAGGTTGCATCAATAGTATCTAGATCAAGAAGTATAGTATCTAGATCAAGAGAAGTAATAGTGCCACTCTATTCTGCTTTGGTCAGGCCCCACCTTGAATATTGTGTCCAGTTCTGGGCACCATAATTCAAAAAGCATGTTGAGAAAATGGAGTGTGTCCAAAGGAGGGCGACTAAAATGTTGTAGGGTCTGGAAACCATGAGGCCCTATGAGGACCGCCTTAGGGAACTGGGGATGTTTAGCCTGGAGAAGAGAATGTTGAGAGGTGATATGATAGCCCTGTTTCAATATTTGAAAGGATGTTATATTGAGGAGGGAGCAAGCTTGTTTTCTGCTGCCCCAGAGAACAGGACCCAGAACAATGGATGCAAGCTACAGAAAAAGAGATTCCACCTCAACTTTAGGAGGAACTTCCTGACAGTAAGGGCTGTTTGACAGTGGAACACACTCCCTCGGAGAGTGGTGGAGTCTCCTTTCTTAGAGGTCTTTAAACAGAGGCTGGATGCTCATCTGTCGGGGATGCTTTAATTGTGATTTCCTGCATGGCAGGGGGGTTGGACTGGATTGCTCTTCTGGTCTCTTTCAACTCTATGATTCTATGATTCTATGGACGTGATCTGCTCCAATTCCTAAACCAAGAAAAGATGACAAAGCTGCTACTGCCTCTCCCACTGGAAAGATGAAAAAATTCCTTATATTCTAAAGTTTCATTCTGCCACTGCAAATTTCACTGGTGATAGTGGGAGTTTCCCATGTCCCATGGTGTTGTATTTTAGGACTACAGTGAAACTACTGCTGAAGTCAACCCTAGGAATGTATGAGCTTTCCTGGGTCCTGGAATCACGAGGAGAGGCCCTTCTCTCAGTCCCACCACCATCTGTGCATCCACCATTTGTGCCCCCACCATGTGGTTGATGGGGACACAAAAGAGGACCTTCTCTGTGGCTGCCCCTAGACTCTAAAACACCCTTCCCAGTAGAGGAGGAAGAAAATGAGGGGGGGGGGAGGAGAAGAAATGTTCTGATATGCTGTTACAGTCCCATATATCTTTTAGAATGGCTGTGCAGTTTATGGGCTGTATCTGTACTGCAGAAATAGTGCAGTTTGACACCACTTTAACACTTTGACAACTTGACTTTAAACAACTTGCCTTAAATTTAAAGATATAGCCATGTTAACCTATAGAATCAGTATGTAGAGAGATCTTGTAGCACATTTGAAACTAACTGAAGGAAAGAAATTGGCAGCATGAGCTTTCATAGACTCTTCCTCAGAATGCATCTGAAGAAGTAGACTGGAGTCTATGAAAGCTCATGCTGCCAATTACTTACCACAAATTTACTTACTTAATTTAATTTTGCCTGTTATGAATTGTCTTCAGCTGCAGCTACACCAAATAATTAATACAATCTGACATTGTTTTAATGTAGATGGGTCAGTGTGCATTAGTGCTATGGAATTCTGGGATTTGTAGTTTTGTGAGATATTGAGCTTTCTCAATGGTACTGGAACAAACTACAAACCCCCGGATTCCAAAGGATGGAGCCATGACAGTTAAAGCAGTGTCAAACTGCATTATTTCTACAGTGTAGATACAGCCATTGAGTCCTGACTGAGTTTGCCCTGAGTTAAGTATTTTTCTGGACAAAGTGGTGTATACATAAAGATGATGATAGTGATGATGACAATTGTTGCAAAATGAAGCATGGGGCTCTGTTCAACTGCATTGTCTTGTTATGGAAATTATGTGGAGCTCAACATTCTTTTAAGGAAAATGTTTATTTGCTCTGTTAAATACTTTTTGTTGTTTTTTGTTTTGCTGTTGAAGACCTATTTTAATGTCACTAACCTTAAAACCACATATGGGAACTGCTCTTCTACTGGGCTTGCCAATACTAACAAGAGGGCATTCTTTCAGTGCCCTTCATTGCAAATAGAATATTCATGCAATGCTAATTTATTCTACATAGTGTCGCAATGGTTTTCTCTAGTGTGCTGCTCTCACATATCTATTAATAGTTGGCAGTATAGAGCATGTAAGATGCAATATTAGGTCTATTTCACAGGCAGCTAATAGTAATGAGGTTGCATACATTTTAAAGCAGTAAATTGTATGTGTGTGTGTGTGTAATTTGGGAACATATTTTTATTTACTGAAAGCAGCCAGGTTTGAGAACATGATGAAAAAACCACCTGCATAGCTGAATATAGCACTGGCATATTCTTCAAATCAAATGACCATGTTAGGCGTCAGAGGTGCAGTGGCCTAGGAATATATTACAAATACACAAAAGTTATTATGAAAGTATTCTGCTCCTCATGAGATTTATGGCTGCCTAGTGCATTCTGGTGCATTTATGAATACACTGTCCCAGTTACTTTTTAGTGTATTTTGAGATACAGTAGCATGGGATTTGCTTGGCAGTCCAGCAACATTTTAAAAGAAAAAGTAAAAACTTAGCAGAAAAGGACCAAACAACAAAGAGAGAAAAGGATATGTGGATAGCACCAGCAGGAGTGCAATTGAAAGTAGGAATAGAAAGTGTTTTGTTAGATGCAACAACTTCAACAAAAAGTAGCCCTTTTCACACCTCCTGAGACTCATTGCATGAAGAAGTGTGCATTGCTTCAAGCATTCACATATTTTCAAGGCTTCTGGGCCATTTTGCAGAACTGTGTTTTGCACAAAAATGCATACCTCTTAAAAAGCAAACTACTAACAACTGAGGTGGGGGGACAGAAATGCATTTGTCGGGGTGGAGGAATACATTCAGTCAAATGTATAAACAAATGGGTGCAGTAGAAACACATGTGTTGAAATGCATACGGCTTTCCATGTAGGGAGGAAAAACACAGACAAGAGAAAAGTTCAGGTGGGATCCAGAAAGAACACAACACTGAGAACACATGTTCTTTTTGAACAAATGTACAAATATACACTTGTGAAAGTCAGAACAGAAATTGATTCAGCCATTCCTAATTCTGGGGGCATGTCCACAAGATGGCATCTCTTACTTCACGTTAAGTAGTTAATGAGACTGGTCTCTGGCAACCATGTGGACAATCAGATTCTGATGCATCCTGAAGAATCCCTCATGACAATATTATTCTGATGAATTGGAATAATTCATCAGAATTATTCCAATTCCAGTCCCCAAATTAAAGCCAGCTGATTATACAAAATCAGAATGAAATGGAAAAAAAAGAAAGAAAATTGTTGACTACACAGTTGAATGTGTGAGAAAAACTATTTTCCAATACATTTTATTTAGACATGATTGTGATCCTGTTGGTGTCATCTGCATGTACAAATTCCCCTGTGGAAGAAGCTGGGCGTTTTTGTCTGATGTGGCATAATCATATTCTGTTCAAGATTCTGAAAACAGAGTGATGCATTTGGTGCCATTGTGCACAGATATGGATTAGATGTGGAATTGTGCATATATGTGCATTGCATGAGATTCATATGAAAGGCAGGTGTGCATTTTATTGTGCATTCAGTTGCAAAATGTTGCTGTTCACTGACCAAGCAGTATTGCACAACTACTATTAAACTCTGTGACTGGAAAATTGTATCCCCGCAATTGATTTCAGTCAATGTTTAGAAATTTTTAAATCCACAATGAGAAAAAGAGCACATTGAAACATCCCATTGAAAAATTGTCAGCTGCTGTGAATATTTTTTTAAAAGAGAGGACTTTCTGATGAACATTTCACGATGTGCTTGGGGGGGGGGGGATATTTTTATGCTAAACAAAATGTTGCGCAAAATACTTTTTTGCAGAAAACTTTGCCCATTGTACATTACTTTAGGGCGTGTGGTAGGTTGACAGTCAATAGATAAATAGTCATAAAAACTGAGAAAATAAGCATTGTTTTTGCGGGGAAAGCATGGTATTTTGTGCACAAAACACCACAAAATGTTCACCAAAAAAAGTCATCCTGAAATGCACAAAATAATGGGAAAATGTACAAAAAGTCTCAGAACCTTCTAGCAAGAATATGTGTGTGTGAGAGAGTGAGTGTGCATGCATGTGTGTATATGTATATGTGTATACACACATATGCACATATACACACATACATATACATACAAACCTACTTGCATGATACAATGAAAAAAGCAAAAAAAAAACCTGGTTAATAATGGTAAAAAAAAGTGAGATGGCACATTTGATGTTACTGTAAGCCTGGAGTACAATAAAATGACACAGGAAAATTGTATTGACTGTCACATGGATACAATGAGTGAGATGTAAGGCCTTATACCTTAGGTCTTTGTACAAAAGCAAAATATTTGAAATTAGCTCATTTTAGCATGGGCTACTGATAGGGGATCTTGTGTACATCAGTATTAGTGATTGTCAATATTTCTGATCACTGGCACTTGGCATCATTTGTAACTTGCACATCAAGTCTGATGAGAGAGTCACAATTAAATCATTATAATGAATTTCAAATCCATGGGCTAAGGTGCATTAATAACACTTCATTAATTATATTGAACTGGGAGCCCAGAATTCTTTTCACCTGTAGTTATCACCCATTAGATAATTTGTCTTTGTGGTGTCTAAGTCAATAATATTTTAGGCCAAAGAGGAAGAGGATAATGTTTATGGGTCTTCATCCTACTATAAGAATCAATAGCCTGCTAGCAGCTAAGCAAATATACTTTGCTGAATAATGAGGACTGTGATTAATCTGGAGTATTTGTCCCATTCTAGGTCTCAAAACTAGATGTGATTTTCTTAAGTATGTTCCTTGAATGGTCCTTTTCTTATACTTTCCTTAAGTATGTTCCTTTGCTTGAGCAACAGCAATAAATGGTAGAGAGTTAGTGAACACTTCATAACTTATCTGGTGCTATGCAAATGAATATACAGTATATGTATGTATGTTTGTATGTACGTCCCATTTTTTTTTCCTGGAGAGGTTGAGACAGCACACATGGTTCTTCCTCCTCACCCCCCCCCCCCATTTTTGCCACATACCTAGCAGATAAATTATGTTGTGGGGTAGAGACTGACCCAGTCTCACCCGATAAACCCCACTTAAATTCAACTCTTAACATCATCTTAAGTTTAATTCAGACTGGAGCCCATCACTCCATTGGGTTCATTATTTTCAAAATCCTGTTTTATGCCCAGATAGCACAAGTAAAGATAACTCACATTTGGGACTGGCCCAAGACAGTTTTGTGCCCAAGCCAAAGGATACAGTGGTGCCCTCCACCATTCCATGTATAAAAAAGAGATTATTTTCTTCAACTATGGCAATGGAACAGTATCTTGAAGATTGCAAGCTTGGCTTAAGCATTGCAGATCAGGTACTTTGTTGTCATCTCACAACCACTTGAGGTAATGGTAGGGCCAGCTCTGCTCACCTATGGTGGTCCAACAAAAAATATTTTGAATAGGGTTTCTGATACATAGCATACTTGCCAAAAATAGAGCACCAAGGAAAGAATATTGGGAGTGAGAGATGGCACTGAGGCATGAAATAAGCATTTCCTGGTGGCAATCATCCAACATAAGGATGAAAGGTTTGGCATGAAGATAGCTGCTTATGAATTTGTTCTCACAGGGAAAGCCAGGATTTCCATACCTTCTATGTGCTTGATTGTGAACAAACCAATATATACATGTTAGACTGACATGCTTTTCCTGATCATCTTTAATAATGGAAAATTGTGGCAATTTGATAAGGAAACTAACCATATAATATCAACTGCAAAACTATTCCATGGGACCATGGCTGAGTTGTTATTCCAGTATGAAGAGAAATCTTATTTTGAGACATGGAAAGGGAAGGGCTATATATCTAGATTGGGGGGGGGGGGTTTCAGGCTAAGGCCATGTTCTGGAAGAGTTTATTCCATATGTCTCACCAGCAGCTGTGGCTGGCATCTTCGGAGAATACTGGCAATGGAGAGAGAGGGATATATATATACTGTTGGTTGAGAGGAAGTGATTTACATGTTAATCTGTGTATTGTTCTGTTGTTGGATGGCAAGGCCTCAGGGTGACTATTTAATTAATGATCCACTGTCTGCTGAGAAAACACCCCTGGGTGGTTTTCATTTTTATTTGCTGGGTCTTGATTTTGATGTTTTTAAAGGATTGCTAGCCAAACATTCTTTACTTTAAGGGTTTCTTCTTTCCTATTGAAACTGTCCAGGTGTTTGGTAGTTGTTGGCATGGTGCAGAATTTCAGTGTTTCCAAACAGCATTTTATGCCCAGAATGGTTTATAACATGTTCTCCTACTGCTGATTTTTCTGGCTGACCCAGTCTGCAGTGTCTCATGTTTCTTGATTCATGTATGAACACTGCATTTGGTGGTCGCTATGTAGACTTGCCTGCAGCTGCATGGTATGTGGTAAACTCCTGTGGCTATGAGAGGGTCTCTCCTGTCCTTCGCTGAGTACAGCATTTGCTGGATTTTCTTGATTGGTTTGTAGACCATTTGGAGGTTGTGTTTCTTCACCAGTTTTCCTATTCTGTCTGCAACTCTTTGATGTATGGTAAAAATACCTTCCCTTTGGGTGGTTGTTTGTCTTCAATCCTATAGGTTTTTCTGGGACTGGCAGCCCTTCTGATGTCTGAGCTGGAGTAACCATTAGGCTTTAGAGCCCAGTCTAGGTGCTTCAGTTCACCTTTCAGGAAGTGGGGTTCACAGATCCTTTTTGCCTCGTCTACCAGTGTTTTTATTGTGCTTCTTTTTTTTTCCCTATGGAGCCAACCCAAAATCTATAGGTTTTACTCTTGAGAGTTTGTCTCCTGTTAAACCTGCCTAGTTCACATTAGTAAAAACTTCCAGTCTATTAAATAAGATAGCTAGAACAGAGGAACCTATGAAAATTCTAACCACTTTTGAACATATTTGTGTATCTTCAAATTAGCCCCTGAAGGGAATTATTGGGTTAATTTATAAAGGATTCATGGAAGAGTCATACGGTAATTGGTTAGCAGTTAAATGGAACTAGGATTTGGAATTTACCATCTCAGGGCCAGAATCTGCATGGCAACACATTTGGAATCCCCCCCCCCAAATTTAGTACTAGATCAGCTCTTATTAAAAATGTTTGTTCAAATGGATCACTTGACTTATATTAGTAAACAACTCCTCTCCTTTTTGTTGGGGAGTTTTTTCAGATAGAGGAATGTACTTCCATATGTGGTTTCGTTGTACTTGAATTTTTAACTTTTGGCAACAGGCTCTCTCTATAATCTCTCAGATTACTAATCAAAAAATTTGTGTCCTGTTTCATTACTTTTGTCAAATTTTATTGATCATTAAAAACATTAAATATAAACATTTAATATTATTTTTATTGCTATTACAAGAGTAGAGATTGCTTCGAAGTGGAAAACTGGCCAATTAAATCTGAAGGGATGGTGGCAAAGAATACTGGATTCCATTTTAATGGAAAAAACATTCTAACAGAATGGAATCCCCCAATGGATGTAGTATGTCATTTACAGAAAAATGGTCTCCGTTTTTGAATTTTGTAAACTCCACTTTATATTTAAATCTGTTACCAGAAAACCATGTACACCTCTAGGGAATGTGTTAGAGGAAAGATAAGTTTGTTTGTACCTTGTAATCTGTTTGCAGACTGTTCTTGGGTTGATCTTGTTATTTATTTTAATCTTAAACCTTTTATGTATATTTTTAAATAAAATATATATTTTTAAAGGACTATGAGTGAGTTCCATTTTTCAGTAATAAGTAGGCATTTAGCAGAAGTAATGAGGGAAGAAAATTCATTTTGGAATAGGATGGGTCTTTCAGTGCCCTCCTGGACAATGCTTGGGAAATTATTCAGGATTTCTCAAGAGTTCTGGAAAGGTTTGAAAAGGACCAGCTTTACCATACCTCTTACCTGCTTATCTTTCTTCCCCCTACTTTTTCCAAATTTAAAAAGTATCACAAATCAAAGAATATTGGAATGTTCCTAGTACCGAATCTGCTACCACCATACAGAAATAAAGCAGTTTGACACCACTTTAACTGCCTCAAAGCTATGGAATTCTGGGATTTGTAGTTTGGTGGGGCACCACAGCTGTCTAACAGAGAAGGCTAAATAGCTCACAAAACTACAAATCCCAGAATTCCATAGCATTGAGCCATGGTGGTTAAAGTGGTGTCAAACTGCTTTATTTCTGCAGTGTGGCATCAACCCAAGTCAGACAAGCAACCCAAGTCTAACAGCAACCAAGAGGCCTTACAAAAGCAAAAATTCACTTTCCAATATTAACTCTGAGCATGGTATTGTTTTTATTTATTTCACATGGTCAGTCAGTCAGGAAGGTTTTTTTTTTTTAAAAAAAAATATTTTTCTTTGATTTCCCATAGATATTGCAAGTTCAGCTTTCTTCCACCTCATTAGATATTGTGTTTCTTTTCCCTACACACACATAACACTGAAACTTGGTAGGATTAGGAAAGGGCTTGGAGGCAATGGGCTAGATGTGAACTACAGTTTTCCCTTCAGCTCATAGAAATACTGAAATTTCTGATAGTAATTTGCATCCAGTTCACTTCCTTTTGGAAATTATTTCTATATGTAATTCAGTGGGCAGTTGAGACAGGATGATAGTAGAAAACATTTGTTCCATTAAAGCTCCCTCCTCCCTCAAAAGGAAAAGTAGAAATATTTCAATAATAATTCAGCCAATTCCTTTCTAATTTATATGACAGCCAGAAAATCACTGGCATTATTGCAGCCTCACACACCATGGGTGGTGTCAGTTTCCACCTATCTCCCTTTGACCCCTGCAGAATAATAAAATTTGGCTGAGATTATGGAATGGCAATGAAAACACTGTGGATATGGCTGGACGCTGTTGAGCCTGCTTGCAGTAGTTTTGCAATCAAACCTTCATTATCTAAAACCAATTTAGGGGAGAGATGATCCCCCAGGTCTCTGGTGGGTAGAGCATTCAAATTGCTTTTTCTTCAGATCATCACTTTTTCCCCTTCCTCCTTAAATTTCCTTCATTGTAAGCCAAAACCGGCTCCCATTTTGTTGAGCATTACTTAGTACATTATCCTTTGCCCTCTGTGCATACATTAGCAATGCCCTTAAAAATACAGCATGGGTCTAAGCCTTTTGTCCTTGTAATGAAGACAAGAACTCATTTCCAGGCATCCCCAATAAGATTATCTCAAATAATAGCAATCTAATTAGTTCAGACAGTTTGAAGTCTCACTTAGACTCCCAGGTGGCATCCTTCATCACAGAAAGATTTTTCTCCCCTTGTTAAAAGTCCAAGCATGATTTAAGAGCTATGCATGCACTTATGGAGTCAGTGTGGTGTAGTTGTTTGGACTATGATTCTGGAGATCAAGTTTTGAATCCCAGCTCAGCTATGGAAACCCACTGGGTGACCTTGAGCAAGTCACACTTTCTCATCCTCAGAGGATGGCAATGGTTCACCCCCTCTGAACAAAATCTTGCCAAGAAAAACCCATGATAGATTTGTCCTTGGGTCACAATAAATCTGAAACAACTTGAAGGCATGCAACAACAACATAGAAGAGATGTGGCTGAAAATCTTCATTATCAGATGACACTGTGATGACAGCACTTCAATGTCATAGCAACATCTGCCAGTGCTAGCCTCCTTTCCTCCCTTCCCTCCTCCCCCCACCCCCAACCCCAACATTTTCAACCACAAGTCAACTGATGGATTTCTGAGGCACTGCAGACCAGGGTGCTGGGAAATGGTGTCTGCAGCACTTTCCCAATTGTTGTAGTGCATCTGGAGAGACCCCTCGGGAGTCTCAGGATCTTCTTGGGATCTTGAAACAACTGCTTCTCCCAATGCAGTCTGTGATAAGGGTTTGCTGCATTCTAGGATGTTATCACACAGGAAAAATTGGAAGGTTATCCTGGGGTCAATGCAAAGTCAATCATGGGGTTGTGCGAAGTTTCACAAGAGATTATTAAATGACATTGAGTGCATTGCAGCATTGATCCGAACGCAATAAAGAGTCAATCTGGAAAAGTCAAATTTGGTAAACTATCGAATTTTACAAATCGCTTTCCCTTCCAAATGCATAGTCACTTCACATTTACCTGGTGTGAAATGTATGCCATGGGATTATCTTTGGTGGAAAAACACTACAATTCTCAAGATCCTTTGGTCTCCAGATGTTAAAGAAGGGGAGGAGGAGGAGGAGGAGGAAAGCAGTGGGAAGGGAGGGAGGGAAGGAGCCAGGAAGAGACCCATGGAGCCTTGCCAGAGTGCGCCTGGGCTTTCCTCCTCCTCCTCCCTCCTCAACAAGAAGGCTAAAAATGTAGGATGTGTCCTGGCAAAGGAGGACGTGCCTGGTCACCTTGGAAAAGGGGGGCCTCTGCTCAAAAATGGAGAACACTTGGGAATCCCTCCTGGACAGAGGGCTGAAACCACATGACAGCTCAATATAACGCTCTGGCAGGACAGGAAGTGCTAGACACAGACTACAACTCCCATGATCCTTTGCTGCGATTACCCATGCGTTAATTCGTAATAGAAAGCTGATCGGTATGTACTCATGTGATGAATTCTTTCATATTGACACTGCATTTTCTTTTGTATAAACGCTGTTCTGATTTTGTGTATGATGAGCTTGTACGTAATCACGTGCATTTCCAAACTGACGTCTCTTTCTCCCTCTTTCGGAATAGTCCTGTATTCCTCCGTGTGATAATATCCCTAGGCTTGTTGCATGCTGTTTACATTATGCAAGCCCAGAACACTGAACAGGGCCATGCTGTTTTTACAATGTCTGGACCCAATTCAGAGTTTCCACCCCTTGTCCCACATTAAAAAGACTTACCTTTTATTCTGTTTTTTCTATAAACCCTGTAGCAGAATGTGATGACAATGGATGGCTACCTTCCCATGCAGTCCTTGCAAGTGTCCTTGCTGAGCCACTCTGTGGTTGAGTTGTTCTGAGTTCAGAATGAGACTTGCACCAGCAGTAGCAGCGGTGACTACTTTACAGGGCCATGTGTGAAGACAGCCTGTTGTTTGCCAAAAGCTCACAGCAGATAAGGGAAGATTTGCGGGGACTGGGGGCCAGAATACTCCAGGAGCAGCCTGGAGCATTTGAGAAAATGTAGATGAGCTCTGAGAGAGAGTTGCAGACATTTCCTTGTGTCCAAATCTGCAGCATCTTGGAAACCCATAAATTGGAGTTTTGCTTGGTTGAAAAGATAGTGAATGGGGGTTAAAGGCATTACAGACCATAAACTCACACTCAAAAGTTCTGAAATCCTAAAATCAGGTTGTTGTTGTGTGCCTTCAAATTGCTTCTAACTTTTGGCAACCCTAAGATGACTTTGGGCTTCCTTGTCAAGTTTTGTTCAGAGGGGAATAAGTCTTTGTTTTTCTTTGAGACTGATTGTTTGGGACTCAGCCAAGGTCACCCAATGGGTTTCCATGGTTGAGCAGGTATTCGAACCCTGGTCTTCAGAGTCATAGTCCATAGTCCCATGCTGGCTCCAAGACCAAATTATAGGACACAGATACATGTAGACATAAGACATTTTGACAGCAATTTAAGTGCTGTAGATCCAACCTATGAAATTCTCAGATTTTTAGTTTTACAAAGCTTTTAGCCTTCTGTACCAAAAAAATGCTGGTGCACAAAGCTCCAAATCCCAAAATTCTGTACGATGGAGCCATGGTATCATAGAATCATAGATTCTGTAGGAAGGAGCCATGGTAGATTAAGTGTTATCATTCCTATAGTGTGGATGCACTCCTAATCTTACTGAACTGGGTGCCATCCATGGTTAAGTAGTCTGAGGAAACGAGTGGCAGAGCAGAGTACTGTTTATAGTGTATCAAAAGTGTTAAAGTAATTAACTTAGCATTTTAGCACAGAAAATATTTTGTTTCCTCTGAGAATGAAAACAGTGAACATTTTCATTCCTGGAGATGATAAGAGTTACAGTCCAACAACATCTAGAGGGTTACTTGATTCTCACATCTGTCCCAGGCACTGATAATCCAAGCTTAGTACATTACTTTAAAAAGTAATTAGATACAACTAATAGTAAATTAAGTCATCATTTACTCTTACTGTTATGATTTTAAAGTAACACTTTACTTTCTCAGTATTAAGACATAACAGACAATTTCATTTTACTGATTTTCAAAATGAAATTAGAATATTGCCCTGTAGTACAAACCACATGCTCCACTCTGCCACTTTATCATTGCCACAATATCCACTAGAGATATAGAGCACAGCAACATGAAGCGCAGCCTGATACAGCAGTTTGAACAGGTGAAATTCTTCAGTTAGTGAGACAACACACCAGTAACAAAAACAAAATTACAGTCACACTACAAACAGGTATGATACATTTTTGTCCAATATAGGTTTTTTTTAATTGCAAGGAAAACAGATTTAGTTACAACTTTTTAAATTAGTGACTTTCAAGTTGTAGTGGAATCATTAATATTACTACATGAAAGGTGCTCACATATTAAACTGTTTACATGAATAAGGCCTCATTCACACTATGATATAAATCAGTCTGGAAACTGATTTAAAGAGGGGTTGTTGACACTCGCACTGATTGCCCCTGCTGCTGTGTCTGCCCTCCTCCTCTTCCTCTCTTCTTCCTCCTCCTCTCTTCCTCTTGCCCCCTACACCTGTCCTCCTTTCTCCTCCTCCTCTCTTCCTCTTGCCCCCTACACCTGTCCTCCTTTCTCCTCTTCCTCCTCTTCCTCTTGCCCCTGCTGCCACATCTGCCTTTCTGTCTTCCTTTCTCTCTTCCTCTTGCCTCTGTTGTCTGTCCTCCTTCCTTCTCTTCTTCCACTTGCCCCTGCTGTCATGTCTGACCTCCTCCTCTTATGCCCAACCTGCTCTTCCTCATGCCCCACCACCTGTCCTCCTTCCTCCTTTCCCTTTTTTCCTCTCTTCCTCTTGCCCCTGCTGCCTGTCCTCCTTTCTCCTCTTCCTCTTGTCCTCCTCTTCCACCACCTCCCTCCCATGTCCTCCTCTTCTCCCCTCTTGTCACCCCCTATTGCCGAGAATGGACGGTGATGGGGGTAAATATGCCACGGAGCATTATGGGAACTACAATTTGGATTGGCATTGTCAAGAAGACCCGGATCTTCTCAGTACAAAAAAGTATGTGTGAATGAGACCTAAGACATTTTTTTTCACAATTGTTGTTTTGTGCCTTCAGGTTGTTTCTATCTTGGTGACCCCATGATGAGCCTAGCAGAAATTGTTCAGAGTGGTTTTGCCTTTGAGGCTGAAAGAGTGTGACTTGCCTAACGTCACCCAGTGGGTTCCCATGGCCAATCAAGAATTCAAACCCTGATTTCCAATATTTAAACCATTACATCACATTGACTTAGACTTTATAGAATACCTGATGATATTTCATGGTGTCTTTACATCAGAAATTAATATTTTGGTTGCTGATATGCAGGAGAGGGGGTGGGGACACATGGAGGAAAAATGTGGCCTACATCTGCATACAAAGAATGGGGGAAAGATAGGGAAAATTCAACACAGAACCACTGTTTTTCTCAGGAGCCACATGCTGAGCATCACAACATGTTTTACTTAAATTTGGTGTGTTTTCCCCCCACATTCTGCAGCATTTGATTGCTGCTGTCACTGTGCCAAACTATCTGCCTTGACCTTTTAATCTCTTTCCTTCATATCTCAATATGAGCCTCCTATAGTGATGAGCCATAACAGCTTAAGCAAGTATCTAGCCCAAGAATAGCCTTCAGGCTTTCTTCCCTGGCTACTACCAATCTTTCTTTTAGTTCTTACTGTTCTCTGCTTTATAAAAGTTGTTTCCTGTTAAGATTTTGGGGGGAGGCTTAATTTTTTTCATGCTCTGAATACTTGCAAACTGCTGTCAATATCTAAACTTTATTTTCTTGCAGATTCTACATCGTTCTAGCAGATCCCCAAAGCATCCACTGATACATTACTCCTATATTCTTAAAAATACATTTAAACACTTAAATCAGTGTATAGTTTTCTGATTAATCTTCTTACACATCAAAAATATTATATAAATTTGTTCTTGAACCAAAACCTAAAGGACTGTATCCAGTGGTGACTTTCCAGCAGAAGCAACAATGGACCCAGTACAGATGGGCAGGAAGTGCCACTATGGGGCCAAAACTAGGGCTCAGGGCAGTTGTTCACATACCCATCAGTGCACGACCTAGGGTCCAGCACCTGGGCACCACTCTTTATGTTGCCGGCAGTGGATCTGATTGCTAAGCCCCCCCGCAAGCCTCCCTGTCTGATGAAAAAATGCGACACCTTGGTGCACCCACATAGCCAGGCACCTCATTAATACAACAGGTATTGTGACGGGGGGGGGGGCTTTTTGGTTGCATTCACCTCCAGAAAGGTAAAGAATGTGAGCAGGGCTGTCTAAACAGCCTGATTTTGCTGCAGAACCAAGGCTATTTTACCTCCAGGTAAAGGCTCATTGCTTTGGGGTCAGATTGGATCCTCTGAATCTGTGTCTGCAGAGGCAAGATCAGACTCAATCCTGCCCTCAGGTATTGCCCTGCATCATCTAAACTAGACAACATTAGGCCAAAGGAAGCCAGGCCACTTGGCCTGTGCAGACAACCCCTATATCACTGATTAGGATCTCAGCCAGTTTTGAACTAAGGCATTTGCTCATGATATAGACAAATGGGCAATACATCTGAGGGGATCCAGTCTTATCCATGAACCCACACTGTTTATAAGCACATTTTTGTAGATCTTTGCAAATAGTTTACAAATTGTGACTCTAGTTTACCACACTTCTATGTCCTGCCGTATCCTTCCAAATAAGTGTGCAAAATAAAACTTTTCAGATTTGGTCATCCAGACAAAAGACTTTGAGGGTTTAATTCTCAAAACTCTGGGCTTGAATCCTTGGGTATTCAGCTATATCTGTGGTGCTGCAGTAGGGCTGCTAACTTTTCCTCTGATATTTAACAGCTGTGTGATAACCAGGTACAACTCTACATATCGAAATAGCTACCGGTATGCCTTTTGAATTTAGCAAATGAAGATAGTTGAGAAATTCATTGTTTAAAAAGAAAGAAAGTAAGAACACCATTTTTTTTTGTAAAGGACTTGAGATTGTACAAAAACTGAATGCAATAGAAAGCAAAACTCTCAATTTTACATGTCCATAAAATTATGGAGTCTATATAGGGCATTGCTATATCTCAAAAGTACTTATATTCCTGCTTAACATAGGAAAAATAACATTGACAATTTTTTCACAAAAAAATCTTGAACTTATCCAAGATAATCTTACCAATATTTCTTTTGGCCTACAATAAATCTGAAATATTTTAACTGGCTCTATCCCAGCTGAACCCCTGGAAAGCTAAGGTGAAAAAATGAACTATTCTCAAAATCTTTTATCATTTATTGTAAAAATGTATGTTCTGCCTCATGAAACAAAATAAATATCAATTCAAATTACACTAATAAACAGCAGCATAAATAACATCAATAGGACAACAAATGGCAATGCAGCAGAAATACAACACAGCAAATACTCCAGTCTAAGAAGCAGAAGCAATACAGCAACAATACTTAGTTCTTCCTCTCGGGCCCTTTCTCACTATTTTACACACTCTTTCTACGCTATTTTTTTTAAAAAAAATTCTTGTAACTTCCATATTTGCCAGATTGCCATGCTTGTTTCAAAGCATTGTGGAGATCTTTTGTTTTGAACAAAAGGTGCCCTGAAAGTGTTTCCATGGACAGAATGGGGCTTTCCAGGTACTCGCCCCAGGAAGCAGAGGGATGGGGCCAAGGCTGCCATACCGGCAACCTCCATGGCCCCATCCCGCTGCTTCCAGAGGCCATGGGGAAGCGGCAAACTGCCGGTTCTCTGCGGCCTCTAAGCAGGGTGCAGCAGGCGCCCTGGGTGCCCGCTGCACCCTGCTTGAGGAGGCGGGGAGGAAGAGAGAAAGGGGCTGCTGCCATGGCCCCTTTCTTCCTGGGTCTTTGCCGCAGCTATCTAAAAGCCGCGGCAAAGACCCGCACCAAAAAAGGAGTTCCGTTTGGAGCTCCTTTTTTGTGCCGCGGAAAGGGTGCAATTTGTTCCCTCCCGCAGCACAAAGGTGTCATGGCATGCACAGCACGTCTAGCAGCTGCGCATGCCATGACGCCATCATGGCACGCCCATGTGGACGCTGCCATTTAAAAATGGCGGCTCCCATACGTGCCATGTGCCTTTAAGGCGCGACTAGGGTTTGTGAGTGTATGAAAGCTGTGCGCTCACAAACCCTAGTCGCGCCTTAAAAGAGCCCTAAGGGCACTCTTTTATGCCCGTCTAGAACGGGCCAATGTAATTGACAGGACTAATCATTGGAAGAAATATTATTTTTGATCTTCCTCCCTGGAGAACTATGAATCCTATTAGGTTGAAAAGTAAGGGGGTTTGCACACTAGCCATAAAGTCTGGCCTGGGGGAAGGAGTTGGGGTGTGGCATCCATATGAAACATACCCCAACTCTGCCCTCAGGATGGTGTGACGCCACATGCGACTCCTCACAGCTTGCAGTGTCATGGTGCTCCTCTGGTGTCCACACAATGCAGTGCAAAAGGAGCACCCTAAAGCCATGAGTATTGCACTTTCCATGGTGCAAAAAGGAGCTGCTTTTGTGGCTACGTTTTGCACCCTGGAAAGGCCAAATCAGAGCCACAATGTGTGGTTGCCACAACCCCGATCCGGCACAGTCCCTGAGTTGGATAATTTGATGAACAGTATGCATGTTTTAGCACTAGTCGTCTATTATCAGGCTAGGAAGCTATTTAGGGATATTCTCCTCCTCTGCATAATAAAGGGCTACTGGAGAAGGGAGAGCAAGAAAGCAAGATCAGAGCCTTGAAAACCTTTTTCCTACATAACAAAACATACTGATGGAGAAAGGTGATATTTTATTCGAAAAACAACAGCCAGGATCTAGGCCCAGGTGACCAGGTTTGGAAGGATCCATATTAGCTCCTCCACAACAAAGTGATTCCCTGAAAGGTGCCACAGGGGGCAGGAATAAGCAAGGAGTGGAAAGGGGCAGTGAATCCTTTGTGCAGAGATACTCCTGTCTTTGCCCCACAAATACATTTATTTATTTATTCATGCTTTTATTTATCCAGTCAGTCAGTCAATTGATATGCCACATTTCACCTCATGCAGGACCCAAGATGTACTCAAGGCAGAACTACAAAGCCTCAACCACCAAGGTCAGTAGTGGGAAATAAACTGGTGATGGGGATGTGACAAAAGCTCATTGCTGTTCCATAAAATTACAGGATTTTTGGCTCAAGTATTAATGAACTCTGGAATTTGGCACCTGCTCAACTGAGAAGTTGCAGACACTTCTTGCAAAAGAAGCACTGGGATGGACAATTCAGTGAGATATTTGCTTCTCAGGATATATTTTTGTTTCTTTTGTTTTTGCTTAAGTAAGTAACATTGGCTCCGTCGTTTATTATAATTGTCAAGGCAATTTGAATTATTCCTCTTGGCTGCTGCATGGGGAAGAGAAAGAATTCCATTCTAAAAATAAACACAGGTTACCCCTCCTTGTTAGACATTGCCAGTGGAATTTTATGTTTCACACCATTAATTGCAAAAAAAAAAAAAACCAAACAAAACAAAACAAAACAAAAAACAGGGAGAGTAGGACAGCTGAGTGTTTTATAGTACTCATTCTTCGAGAATTTGTCAGGAATGGTTCCCTTATCTCTAAAGGGTGAGCAAGTTGAAAAAGAAGCAGGATGAATAAAATAATTTCCCACTCTACTCCCCCCCCCCTTTTTTTTTAGGGATGGGAAGAATAAATTTAGATCACTAGCTGGTGAACACCATTCAGCCAGCAGCAGCAGGAACAACAGCAACTCCCTGTAGCCTTCAGACACTCTCTTGGGCCATCAGAAATAGAGTGAGGTTATATTCATGGTGAGCACCAAAAGGAAGATTTAAACAAGCAATTTTCCTTCTGCTGGGCCAGCACCCACCTGTCTCAGTGTAAGGGAAGCAGAGTAGTGGATACTTCAAATGGTCTCAGGTGCTTGACAAGAGCCCAGTGGTAGTGACTTCTAATGCTACACCTGATTGTTGTTCCCACTATTGTATGCAAGAACAGACGATTTAAAAGGTTTTCTCCACACTAGGCAACACAATGGGAGGTTTTAGATCATTTAAAAAACATTGGTGTTTTTATGGTTATTGCTTCTTGAAAAATTAATTTCCACACACACACACAAAAATGGTTTCTTAAAAATAAAATGCATAACAAGTTGGTTTATATGCTATTTAATCCCCCCAACCCCCCCCCACACACACACACAATTTCTGTGGGGGGGGGAACCCTGCCATCTCTGACAAATAAAAGCAAGTGCTGGTACAAAAATGTTTTCCTGCAAATGGATTTTTCACACACACACACCCAAATGTTCCAAAATGCATAAGAAAATACATTTGAAATACAACAGTATGGGACAAGATAAAGTTTGGAACACTTTGGAACAAGATCTCATTTTGGGAGAGAGAGAGGATATAAATGCAATCAATCAATCAATCAGTCAATCAATACATGACCAGGCCATTTAATCTATGCTGCCACAGGGACCTATGGAGCAAATCTATCTCTCTTTATAGGTAATAATTGACCCATACTTTCACCAGGCTAGTAATAGTTGCCTGAAACATCTGGGCATTTTTTCCACTTGACAATGCATTCCTTTGCCAAAGGCATTTCTGTCAGGGTGTATATTGCCCTTTCAAGTTGCATATCATGTCTTCTTATAAGTCACAAGGGATACAGACTAATATGCAAGTAGCCTAAGGAGATCAAGCTCAACATCAAGAGTCCTTTCACACTATGCAGTTGGGGCTTTCTAGATTGGCAAAAAGAAGTGTATTCATAGCTGCATGAAACTCTAGCCTTTAGATGAGAAAAAGGGAAAGTGTGCCATGAAAACACTTTTTTTGCGTTTTAGGGGAGAAGAAGCACCTTTAAAAAGGTGCTGGTTTTCCCAGCTTCTTTTTTAAAAACTGCGGAACAGCGCAGCTCCATCTAAAGGCTGCGGTGCAGCTGCTAAGCATTAAGGAAAAGGCAACTTCATGTCACACTTTCCTGCCAATCTAGAAAGCCCAATGTATTGTGATTCTACTTTAACTGCCACAATAACATCCCATGGAAACCTATGGCTTACAATTCAGGTAGGGTTATTTCAAATTCTCACCCAGAGAGAGATTCATCAAACTATAAATCACAGGATTCTGTGGGATGCTGCCATGACACTTAAAGTAGAACCATAGCACAATAATTATGTAGTGTGAAAGGGCCCAAAATGTGTTGCATCTCAGAACCAGCTAAACTGTCTGATTCTTCTAGCATTGTTGTTCTGTGGCTATATGGCTTCTAATTATCAGATCTTATAAATCAGAAGTTAGACTGGAGGCTAAACACAAATGTTTATACCCTGTCAAGAACTACCTTTTCTCCTTTGAGTTCAATAAAAGAGTCTTTTGTATTGCAATCAGTAAAACTTTATTTCAGAAAACACCTAAGTATTACAAGGAAGACATCTGCAGAAAGGAGTGCCCTCATCCCCCAACATTGGTACAACATTAAGAATATCCTGCCAAAATTTTTGCAAGCTTCACCTTGGGCCAGTACAGACTGGCCCTTTAAGGCGCCCCCACATCACGTGCTAGGGTTGCCTCAGGGTGGGGCTTTCACATGCCCTGCAACCCTAGCAAGTGACGGGGCCGCCACCATCTTTACATGGTTGCCACCATCTTTATGTAAGTGCCGTGCGGCATCCACACAGTGCAGCATTGCACTTACGTGATTTTAAAAGACCCTGCTTTTTGCAGGTTCTTTTTCTGCAGACGGGAAGCTGCACGGTTTGGCTGCTGCAGCTTCCTTCAGGTGGAAGAACAGGCACATGGAGGGTGCCCTTTTGGGGCAGTATGTACTGCCCCATAAATTCCTTTTCCTACTTAAAACATACCAGCCTCTCTTCCATATCAGCCTCATTCATACAACTCCCAGTACTAGCCTATTTCCATCTCCACTTTCTGTTTCCAACCAGCAGGATCTGAGAAAATTCATCCTCCATACATCTGCACAAACCTGAACAAGACCACAAGCGTTCTTCTGAGTCATCTCCAATTCTTTCTACTATTATCATACCTCCCATCATTTTAATCGTGTAACAATAGATGATAACATTCATATTACTCTTCTATATCACCAAAACATTAAACATGCTATATATTACAGCAGCAGCAGCAGCAGCAGCAACCTTATGACAGAATGTGCCAAGTTCTGACATACTCAGATAATAAAATGAATGTTAATAAAAACAAGCAAAAATAATTAACAACATGGGGAGGATTGAGAAAAGTGCTGAAGCAATACTCTGTTATATATGAATAAGGTATGAGAGTTTATGATTTCCCCTGTAGTACAGGATGCACCAAAACTGAAATGAGGGAACAAATAATGAGCAACAATGCAATGAAATGCTAATGACTTTGTAAGACTGGGCCTGTAGAAAAAGAGACTTAATTCACGGAAGTTTACTGTAGTGTAATTAGTGTGGGACCAAGAAATTGGTATTCAGGACATTGTAATAGGAAGAATGTTCTTTGGTAGTGTAAAAGAAGGTTTGGGACATTCCTACTGTGTAATAAAATTTTAAAGAAAAACAGATCATAAAATATTATGGTGGAATCTGAGGTTATGACAAAAAAAAAAAAAAACCTGAGGTGCTGATGGGGATAAAATAACACCTAGCTGCTTGGTCCCACATCACCTATTTGATAATACACTGAGTTAAATATTGCCTTAGATCCTTTTTTCTGACTTCACCCCCCCCCCCCTTTCTACCATTGGTTCCCAGGATCCAGTCCCAATATGCAAAGGATGGGAATTCTACAGCCCTCCAGCTGCTTCAGCTTCCAGTATCCCTCACTACTGGCTGTGCTAATTAGGGCTGTTGGGAGTTCAACAGCCTCTAGAGGATAACAAGATTCCCATACCTGCATTATTCTGATTATTTTACTGCATTCCTCATAAACAAAATATCTTTAAAAATTCTCATCATTACACATACAAGCACACTCTGGCTAACCTCACACACAATACTGGCTCAAAACATTTTGCTGCCTGAGGAAAAGCAGCAAAGGCTTTACAGTACCCTTGACCAAGTTATTTGACATCTGAGATGAAAATTCAGCCAATGTCTCTTCTCTTCCATAGTAGAGGAAAGACAACAGTAATAAATATGAAAATTTTGCTAGCCTTTCAAGTAAAGTCAGTTGCTTGAAATATCTGCCTCACTCTGCTTAATGATAGGGCTCTCCCTGAACATGAAATTTAAGAATCATGGTTAAGATTCCAGATCAGTTACTTAATTATGTAACTAGCTCAGTTAGATATTGGTTAGCATCTCCAACCTGACCTCTCCACCCACTCTTACCTTGATGGGCAGCAGCTGCTGCAAGCAACTAAGGTTTTGCAGCAGAATGATGAGTCCATCCCCGCCATGAGTAATCTCCAGTGACAACGGTCCCTGTCTCATTTTCCCCAAACACCAGAGATCACTCACAGGAAGAGAATGGAAACACCAGTCAGCTGCTTTCCACTCAATAGGGGGAAAGACTATTGTTGCTCACAGTGGTTGCTCACTAGTAAATAAGGACTGGGGGACTTTCATGATTCCAACATGTTCCATAAACAACTGAATACATAGGGAATGTGAATAGAAACCAGACATGAATGCATAACACTACATTATGCATTTGTACCTGCCTTGGTGAATTCCACCCCAGCTCTGTAAGCAACATGATTATGGGGCTGTGCGGACCGGTAGTTTGGGCTGGGTTGGGCATAGAGTTGGGGAGTAGCACCTACACAATGCACACTCTGGCTCTTCCTCAGGGTGGCATGACACTGCGCACTGCACTGCACTCCACTATATGTGCTCCTCTGGTGCTGTGTTGGCATGATGCAGTGCCGAAGGAACGCCATAAAGCTGCAGCACTGTGGCTATCACACACTTTCAGGGTGCAAAAAGGAGCCACTTTTTGCAGCTCATTTTTGCACCCTGCAAAGACCAGATTGGGGCCATGGTGTGTGGTTGCCATGGCCCCAATCTGGCTGTAAAAAGGATTGCTGGAGGCTATCCCTTCGGGGCTGTCTGCACAGCCCCTATGTCTTTGGCAATAGCTCTACTAGATGAATCCACTAGGCTTGCCCACTAAATTTGTATATATTTTCAGCACTTATCGTTCTTCTTGTTAACTACAATAAATGCACTGTTAGTTATGTTTATCTGTTTTAAAACAAAAACAGAAATTAAATCTTGAAGTTCAAATCCAATTGTTAGTTTCAACCAGCTTAGACTCACTGAATGAATGAGATTGATATAAGTGTTGACTTACTATTTGGCATTTGATTCAGTGGGTCTGCCTTAGTTGGGACTAGTACTTAAGCATGTGAGAGAAAGATAAGGAGAGAAAGGGGGTATGCAGTTGGTAAACGATCATCCAAAAGCTTTATGGGATTTTAATGCAACCTTTAGCTCACTATGCTAAGCGCTGTATCATACCAGCTTTCCACATATGGCATGAGCAGTGAAGGTTATTTATGCAAAGCACTGATAGTCACAATGCTAAATAGTTGATTATGCTCAAGTGTAGGACAAAAGATAGAAAACCATGTGTGGGATTTACTTAGCCAGTTATCAACGTGTAGCCTAGAGTTATACATTCATGTATTCATTTGTGAATGTTTTGTATTCATGATCTCTATGTATTTCCTAGTCTAGAGGGTGCATAGGGACTGTGAAAGATCCTCAGTCTCCACTTACCAGGCAGCAGCCACTGCAATCAATAGAAGCCTGTTCCCTTGTCAATCAGGATGCAGAAGACTGATATTTCTGCCTCCTCCCCACAACAGACACACACATAAGTGATCTCTGGTATGAAGGGGAATTGTGACAGGGATCTTGTTTCTTCTTGTTGCAATGGAGATCACTCATGGAAGGGGTGGGAACATTAGTCAGCTACTTCCTGAGCAACAGGGGAACAGACCCCCATTGATCACTGCAGCTGCTTCCCAATAAGTGAGGACAGGGGGCTGGTCCAGGGTTCACAATCAACTACAATACTTTTGCATTCATAACTGCCCAAGTGAGTTTTGACCAATATATTTGTGTTATGCTGATTTCATTTCTGTTAAGTCTTAACATTTTAATAGAATTGTTCTATACTGGATGTATTTAATATATCCAAGATGTTATAATGAGACAGTTCATTATACAGTGAGTACTGCATGAAGCAAAGAAATCAAAGATCAATTAGAAATTCCAGCACACTATGGAATAGTGATTATTTTGGAGATTTGCATTGCATGATTGTGTATATCTCCTGTGCAAGGCTATCCCCGAGTGGTGTTTTATATCAAATAGTACTAAGCATCAATGTCTAACAAGATAGTGTTGTATGTTGCAGCCACATGGTACACTTGGCCTCATTCCCATTGTCTCTCTATTGTTGGATTTCTGTTTCATAAATGCCATCTCACTGAGAAGTCTTCAGCCATTATGTACCATGACGATAAGGGTGGAAGTGCTGACAATTGCAGGGTACAACTAATTGCAGGGTACAACTTCCTGATCCTTGAAAATCCAGTATGAACACTTCATGGTAGCCTATGGTCACATCATGTCATTAAAAATGACATACAGAACTTGCAGAGGGCCAGAGTAGCATTGGACTACTTTTCTGAAGACCAGAGTTTGATTCACCACTCTGCCATGGAAACCCATTGTATGACCTTGGGGGTGTCACACACTCTCAGTCCCAGAAAACCTCATAACAGTTTCATTTTAGGGTCATAAGTAAGAAATGACTTGAAAGCACACAACAGACAACCTGCACAAGTGGCCAAAGTAAGGATAGAGCAAGCTCTTTGCAAAATTACTTAAGGCTTTGAGAGATTAATCATCTTCATTATTTTGAACTCATATATCAAGGCAAAAAAAAACCAGGCCAAAACAAAACAGTATCTAATCATGATTGTATTATTATAGGAAATTATTTTTAGACTTTTATCATTATAATAACACATTTCAATGAAATTCTTCCAGTGGAGAAGAATGTTGCTTTTCTTTTAAAATCCTTGCTTTGAATGCATGGCATAAAAATTGATTTTTATCACTTAACCCAGAACAACTGTTGTTTCTTTAATGTACCTCCTTGTCATAACACATCTGATATTCACAACCCAGCTACCTCCCCAGCACATCTTGTTATCCTATGTTATTGACAATGTAGTGTGAAATGTATAAATTTGACCATAAAATATTCATTACGCTTTGTGAAAATGCAGAGCTTGTCCTCAAAGGGAATTGTAGTCTTAAAAATCAAGAAAATATTGTGGAAATGTATTGCATGCCAGGGACAGAAAGAATCTGTGAATGTCAAAAATTAGAGACAGACAACATTTGCCAATGAATGTTGACAACCCTTTGGCTTGTAATTGATGGCATTCACCGTTGATTGCCAACATTCAAAAAATTATTAAAGTAATGTCAGACAGCTTCAATTTCTCCTACAGTTAATTTTAATAGACCTTTAATCCTTGTGCTTTTTTGTGAATGTGTGTGTATGTGTGTATACCTATACCTTTTTTTTAAACATACACAAGTGACAACTGCAAGTGTAATTCTTGTCTAGAACTGCCAACATGTGCACATGAATGTCAAGATTCATTCACATTGCACATTCGCTAGCCTTGTTCAGGCATTCACTTCCATTCAGGTTTGAGTAAAAGTGCATAGGAAGAAATAGAAATGAAAAAAACACCTTGTTTATTTCATTGTCACATGCAAGGTCAAATGATTACTGTACTCCCTGCCTGCCATATTATCCCCAGTATTCTCCATGTATTCTGCAGTACCCATATTCAAACATTCCAAATTGTTGTGGAGGAATTATTGTGTATTCCACAGAAAACATACTTTCTACACAGTGTTTTCTTTACTCAAAATCTTGGTGTGGTTTTATGTATATGCCCTCTGTGTATCTGTGTGTGTGTAGATAGATACATAGATAATATAGATATCTCAGTCGATAGGACAATTCCTCTCCAACACCTAAGGATGTTTGAATACTAGAAAAAATTGCACAGAAGCCTTGCTGTTCTGATATACCTCCTACCAGGGTTTCCTGGCTGTCAGGTAGCCTTTTTCTCCAATTTGTAAAGAAATTATTGCAAATATTATTATTTTTTCTTTAAGGGGCAGCACCACTCATGCAAGCTTTACCATCAGGATCTCTGTGCACTCCCTCTGTACAATTTCTTACATTCATTGTATAACATTTCCTGATCACTCCACCCTTTTCAGATATCTTAACTGTACATGTATAATAGTTTTATATATACACATATACACACATATATGATTTAAATGCACAAATTTTGGAAATAAAATGTAGGCCCGAAACAGACAGGCCAAATAGAGTGGTGGGATATCGTGCCAATGCCATTTATGCCAGGACTCTGCAACTGCATGTGTCAGGCCCCAATCCAGGCCCCTCTATGGTCCGGAGCGAGGCCGCCAAAAGGAGCAGATTTCTAAAATGGACGGTCATAAAAGAAAGTGCTTTAAACAAAGACAGTGAAAAGGGCACTGAACCCACTGTCTGATAAAATAGTTATGTTTTAAGCATGGATACCTGATTAACTTCCCCCAATGGCACTACCCTTTCATGGTCTACAGTGGTGGGATTGCATGCTCATGTGAGGCAAGAGACTATGCTCATGGCAGCAGTGCTACTGGTTCTATGTCCCATAGGGTTTTGCTGAGGAGCCAGACTAAATGTGACAAACAGCTACTGGGCAGCAATAGGAAGGGGGGAGGGGGTTGCTGTTAGAGGATCTCTAAGAAACAACGGCAGTGGCACCATAGATATTGCTTGTTAATACTGTATAAAGGCAGGCATGGTAAACCTTCTTTTGAAGATAGTTTACTGCAAAAATACTATGATGTGACAATCTAAAATGAAGGAAGAGATAGCGTCAGAAGATAAGACTCCCAGGCAGTAGCGACATTAAGGGGTGCGGGAGGTGTGGACCGCACCAAGTGATACCCTAAGTGGGGGTAATACCACTGCCCCTCAAACATCTGCATTTGGGCAGAAATGAGCTGTGGCATCTGCCTATATCTCTATAAAATGCTGAAGAGATGGGATGAGTGGGGTGAGGCTCAATGGAATGAGAAAAGAGAAGCCCCAAGTGTTTTTTAAATATTAATATTTAAAATGTCAAAATTTAATTTAAAAATAAAAAAAATCATTTTAATTTTTTAAAAATTATTTTGAAACATCACATTTTGCTAAACTTTCACTTTAGCCACATGAACCTATGTTTCATAGATTATCTGGGACCAAATGCAATTGTTGATCCTCTTTTGGTAGTAACGGTCATTTTCCAAACCTGTCCTTCAGGTGGTGGAGGGAGACAACTGAATATAGTGGTATTACATAACTTGCTTCCATTGTAGATGGTTTCTTCATTGTGGATGAGATGACCACTAGGAATGCTGTTTGAAATCTTTCCCCCCAAAAACCTCCAGGGGCTTACGCAACTTTTTGGAAGTTCGGCACATTTTGAGTGTGTATATCTAAGTGTGTGTGTGTGTGTGTGTGTGTAAAGAGCCAGTGCTGTGTAGTGGTTTGAGTGTTGGCCTATGACTCTGGAGACCAGGATTCGTTTCCCAGCTCAGTCATGAAACCCACTGGGTGACCTTAGGCAAGTCTCACTCTCTCAGCCACAGGGGAGGGCAATGGCCAACCACTTCTGAATAAATCCTGCCAAGAAAACCCCATGATAGGTTCACTTTAGGATTGCCATAAGTCAGAAATGACTTGAAGGCTCACAGCAATGTAAAGTGGTGTTTATATACATTTTTAAATACACACACATCTAAAAGATGGCTCAATGCAGGGACTTCTCAGACTGAATCCAGAGAAAGCGGAGGTGCTTGTGATAGGTCCACCCTGCCCAGGGACGGAGATTTGTCAACCTGTCCTGGATGGGGTCACACTTCCCCTAAAGGACAATGTTCGCAGTCTGGGCGTACTTCTGGATTCGTCGCTCCAGCTGACTGCTCAGGTGGAAGCAACAGCTAGAGGTGCGTGGTATCAGCTACGGCTGATACGCCAGCTGCGTCCCTATCTGGGCAGAGAGGACCTTGAAACATTGATACATGCACTGGTAACCTCTCGTCTAGACTTCTGCAATGCGCTTTACATGGGGCTACCTTTGTACCAGGTTCGGAAGCTTCAATTAATCCAGAACGCAGCAGCCAGATTACTTATGGGGGCCTTAAGATCTGATCATATCACCCCCATATTAAAATCTTTACACTGGCTGCCAATTAGCTTCTGAGCACAATACAAAGTGTTGGTTATTACCTTTAAAGCCCTATATGGCTTTGGCCCGAACTACCTGAAGGAACGCCTTCTCCTGTACAATCCGCCTCACACCCTCAGAACATCGGGTAAGAATCTTCTGGAAACCAGTCTGAACACCAGACTGATGTCAACCTCTAATAGAATCTTTTCTGTTGTGGCTCCGAAACTATGGAACGATCTCTCGGAAGAGATCCGTCTTATTACCACCCTAGATGCCTTTAAAAAAGCACTAAAGACGGATCTCTTCCGACGAGCCTTTCCATCTGACTTGTTCTGATTATTCCATCAACAAATGGAACCGTCAACGGACAATGGAACAGCAATAACGCTGATCAAGAATTAATGAGTTTTTAATTGTTTTACGATTGTATTGGATTTGTAATTGTATTTTATATTTTTAGACTTGTAGATTTTATTGATGCTGGAATCCCGCCTAGATCCATGGGGAGAGGCGGGAAATACAAATAAATTTTATTATTATGTATTATTATTATTAATGCAGGGACTTCACTAGGGGGTGCATCAATAAGGAGGATGACATCACTGCTCCCCAAATATCTGCCTTTTGGCAGAAACAGGCTGTGGCATTTGCCTGCATCCCTTACAAACAATGGAGTTAAGTGGAAGAGATGGTATGAATGGGGCAAGGTTTGGTGTTGGGAAAAAGGAAATACCTCTGGGCTTTTTTTTTTGTTACTTAAAAAAAAAATTGTGTTCTTTTTTCTTTAAAAACATGTCCTCTTACCTTATTTCCACTTTAACCATTTAAAACTAAGTACATGCAAATAGATTCAGGCTGTGTGCATGATATAGTAATTTAAAGGTATAACATTAATTTTGCTAGTTGTTTAAGTCATAACTTGCTGTTGCATTCAGTGAGATATGGAAATTACAATTTATGAGTAAAAGTAGTACAAAAAAACTTGATTAAGGATCCTGGATAGTGGGGTATGGGAGGCAGTCAATGAGGGTGTGTGACACCATAAGTTACCGCACCAGGTGACACCAAACCTAGTGATGCCATTGCTCCCAGGTTGGATGACACTCTATTAAGGTAGAGCAGAGGACAACTATGACTATCACTGTGGCTAATGACACAGCTGGACTCAAGCCAAAAGGACATTCCACTTCTGACATGCTCAGAGATTAACAGAAAGTCTAAAACTGCACAACACATTTTACAGGAATGTGGAATGTGAGAAGCATGAATTGGGGCCCATCTGATAACCATGGCCAACATGTTATGGTTTGTTCAAAGCTTCACCGGCATCTTCAGCAGACAAGGTGTTACAAACCAAACAGAAGAAAAAAAAATTAAAGGTGTTAGTCATAGGCCTGCATTTTGCTGTTTCTCTTCTTAGTTAAGATGCTGTGGAGTGGTACATTTCACAGGCTGGCACCACCTCCTTCTGGCCATGTGGCAACTGGGAGATTTTCAAAGTCCATGAAATTTAACATCCATTTGCATCACAACAAAGACATTTCCTTTGCAATCCAATATGTCCCCATCCTTGTGATGTCGCAGGACCCTTTATTAGGCAGAAGACACTGAAAGTCTTCATGATTTTGCATCAGGAAAACTTTAGGTGGCAATGAGGTAAAACATGCCAATCCAGTCCAAATGTGAGAAGATTTTTTTTTACCTTTGTTGGAGGTCAAAACCTCAAATGGGAAGGTCCCAGTCCACTGGCTCTCTATTTAGGATACCTCTATTGCTTATAATGTGGTACAGTGCACCCGTGCCATACACAGGTGAGCCATATGCGGCTTTAGCCTTCTGCTGAAGATTAAACCAAGAGAGAGATAATGGTGTGCATGCCCATTGTTCGTGTGCTGTGCCACACACGGAAGTGGTCCCCCATAAAAACAAATGGGGGTTGAGCATACACTTTGGGGACTCTTTCTTTGTATTTTGGCATTTTGTAAAGACAAAGTTGCTTATAATGTTGTAAGCTTTATTTTTTAAATAATAAAATAAAATAAAAGTTTTAAAAAATTCAGAAAGCATCCAGGGTTAGCCATGATGGCTATTTACCAAGCCAAGTCAAAAATCCACCAAAGATTGACAACTTTATTGAAGCTTCACTGGCTTCTTCATCAAGCTTCTGTTACAAACTACACAGAAGAAAAAAAATTGAAGATGTTAGTCGTAGGCCCGCATTTTGCTGTTTCTCTTCTTTGTTAAGATGGTATGGAGGGGCATATCTTGCAGGCTGGCACCTCCTCCTTCTGGCTATGTGGCAACAAGGAGATCATTAAAGTCCAGGAAATTTAAGATCCATTTCATTGTCCTAGCAATGGCCCAATGTGGCTTTTTGCTGCTGCTGTTGTTCTCATTGTTGCCCAGAGAGATGGGGAGATCTGAATGATTAGAACGTGCTTAATGGGATTCTTCTGAAAATAAGAAGGTGGGGGGAAGGTTCCGGTTCTTGAATAAGGAGACATCCACCAAATTTGAACTTAAACTGAAAAGTTCCACTTACTGCACAAAGAGACTTTCTAAAATGAAGCCTGACTTTTCTGTATTCTTTCAGCCTTTTTGGAAATAGATGCTCTACACACATGCACGATTCACCTTTCTTTTCTGATTATTGCTGTCTGCCTCCCTGAATTGGATCTTGTCTCTCAGCTGATTCCAGATGCTTGCTATGTAGGTGGCAAAGAATCTTCAATCTTGTTCTTAATTACACTGGCTCAGATTGATTTGACCTGAACTCTGCCTGTTTTCCCCCCTAGTATATCAGGACCTCCAGGCTAGCTCCCTACCTTTTAAACTAACATGCTGGCTGACAAATAAGTAATTGTGAGGAACTGATTTATTGCCCAGCCAGACCTGGTTGGATGTAAAATATTAATTTTTAATGCAACAAACAATTTCTATTGCTTCTAACCATAAAATGTAATAAATTAATCCATACACTTGCAAAATTATTGATTTTATGCATTTGGAGGGAAGGTTTTTTTTGGGGGGGGGTTATAGTGGAGACGGAAGAGAATGGCTTTTAACTGATCACAAAGCACCTTTTTTTTTAAAAAAAAATGAAATGCATTAAAGGAAAGATTTTGTGTATTTCAAGGCTACATATATTCCTCAGGGTACTGCTAGCATCTAAATAAGCCATAAAAACAAAAGCTCAGATAGTTTATGATTCCACTAGGTCCTCAAAATATAGCCTTGTCCAAGTTGTCATCTTTCCAATTCCTTCTTGTAGATCTTGCTCCCTTTCATATAACCTATTCCCCAGGCTTCAGCTTTCCCCAGCAAATAGATACATTCAGGGACTGAATACTGAAGTTTTTCCCCCCAGGACTGACAATGAATAAAACACATTTATGGACATCACACTTTCAAGCCAAAAAATAGACTAAAAATAAAAATTGATAGGTAGGTGTGGCAATAATGATATTCAGTGCATTATATGAGAGAGCAGAGAGCATCAGATGTGGAAAGAACAATAGGTTTTTTACAACACATAAGCAGAACTGAGACCTGTCATGGATCCATAAATGGAGGAAGAATCTCCCTCCAGCTTGATGGACAATATGAGTTTTTATGAGTTTTTCTTGCAAAGTTGGCAAGAATAATCAGCCCAGTTAATATTTACCCCATTGCCCTTTCTGTTCGGAAATATAATCATTTATACTATTTTTTATCAGAATGAGAAGATCACTTGAAGAGGCATACACAGAAATACATCACACATCTTTGTTGCAAAACAGGCTAATCTGCTCTCTGGATCATGGCTGTCTTGGGGAATGAAGACACAGCAGAAAAACAGGTGAAAAGCAAATGAAGAGCTAGTATTGGGAAACAATTGAAGAAGAGTGGAAAGTAAAGAAAAGTTGTTCCTTTGATGAAATGGAAAAGACCTAAATGGGGAATGATTTGCTTAACCTTCAGACAAAATGTCAGGCCCTTAAGAATTGACAGATTGGTGTTCTCCACAGAAACATCTTGGGAAGGAAAAGGCTTTCCAGTCAGCCCCTGCTTTAGCATGTCACACATTTGGAAAGGTTAGAGATTTAATACTGGAGTCATGTAGCAGTGGCATCACCTGATGGGTGTGGGGAGAGTGGGCTGCACTGGGTGACAATATCAGAAGGGGTGACTCTTCTTGGCGTGCCACACTACTTTGGTGGGGGGGGGGGAGAGGAAAGACACAAAGCTTTCTCTTTGCTTCTTCCCTCTGCAGCCTCTGATCTGTTTGGTCCCTTTCCACTTTTGTCCTTCAGAGGAGCTGTTTGCTGTGATTTCATCTTTCCTTCCTCAGTTCTGTCTTTGCTGTCTCATCTGGGTATGATGACAGTGGCAAGATGCTAGGTCCCCTTGCGCGAGACCCTCTTCTCCATTTGTACTTCCATCCCAGGAGGTCTGTGGAGTGGTGCTGTCTCTCTCCCTCCCTCCCTCCCTCTCCCATCCTCTTATTCTGCTTTTTACCCATCCCCTTCTTCCCTGCATCACCACTTTGAGACATTTAGTAAAGGTGATTTTGGAGCCAAAAGATACATATAACTAGCTAAATTCATTCCTTTCCTCTCTGCCTATGCTTTTCTTATCATCGTCGTCATCATTCTATTCAGAAGTCAATCCCATTGTATTAAATGAGTAAAACACGTCCAGAATCCTGTGTGGGCTATCCCATGTAAATTTTTCACATGCATAAATTTCCCCATTGAAATAATTTGATATTTTTGCTCAGTGTAAAATGCCATATTCGGTTAAAAGTTGCAGAAGCAGAGTTCTGAATGGAGTGCCATTGTATACAAATATACATTTCACATTGTGCTTGGAAATTTGGGGAGTTCACAAATCCTAATTGCAAAACTACCATCTAATGCCATGAGCATAAGGTTATACTTCATTGTCTCAATGTAGGTTTTGGCCTACATGTTTTACCAGTATTTGCAGATCACATTTCCTGTTAGGAAGTTGGGAGGTGAAGAGGCTACAGTGATTCAGTGGTGCACAAAAAGGATTCTGCATATGCTCAGGGTCACTCAAAATATTTCTGCTCTCTATTCTTTGCTGATCTTGGTAGCCAGATACTTATTATTGCCCTTGCAGTGAATAAGTGTTCTCTAGCTGAAATTCACACATTAGACGAAAGCCTTGCTTATCAGAAAGTGAAATCTGTTAAAAAGTGAAGCCCAGTTTTTTAAGCTTGCAAATGTATTTTTGCTGCTGAAAAACATAAATAACACACTGTGAGCACCACTCACAGGGTCACTTTGGACTGCTACATGCATTGTTTGCAACGTGAGTTGAGGAGGCACCAGTGCGAGCACTGAAAAATGAAGCATCAAAAAGTGGAGTCTTTCTGCATCCCCTAGTAACATCTCACATTACTTATTAACCTTTAACAAACATGATGTTGGGAAGGCAAGTGATCATTACATAGGCTGGTCACAGGGATAGAGTGCAGGTAAAATCAAAAAGAAACACAGATCAGTAAAAGTTTAGTTCATCGTGTTATGAGATCCCACACTTTAGCATATCCTTTCTTAACCTGACAGCTTCCTGATGTGTTGGACTCTCTGAGGCGACAGTTGTATTATAAAACTTTCAGTCCGTTTGGAAGAAAATTCCAGATTTGTGGAAGGCAAAAATTAAGAGAACTAGGAAGAGCACTTTTGCAGGTGCCAATAACATAATGTTTATCCCAGGGATCAACAGTGACAACCTCCACGCCATTCTGTATAAATCTCATGGTCTGTTATCAAAACCAACGGTTTACTAATGAATTAATTACTAATATTCTAGCCAAGGCAATGATTTCAGCCATTATCATTGGCAGAAATGACTGAATTTCACAATTTCAGATTTTTAACATTACAAAATTAATGTTCAAACTTAACTTTCCAAGCTCTGTAGATACTGAAGCAAGTGAGTGGGGATCTCTTGAGAATCTATTTCATTTTGGATGGCCAGAGAGATTCTTATTAAGAACAAGTACTGAGGAACTTGACACAGAATCCTTTGTCACAGTCAGACATCAGTGAGAGATACTGGAGAGATAAAGAGTGGCAAGAAATAGGAGTCAGTTTTGTTTTAACTATGCTCATTTCACTGTTGGTGGTTACTAGCTATTTTTGCTTGTTACAAGGTTGCAGAGAATTTTTTTTAAAAAATATTTTAAAAAATTGTGCCATCAAGGTATAGTGACTGGCATCTTAGAACTCCTACTCCAGAATGTTTGCTGCCAATATGTCTCACTATTATTTTGTGTTTGATTACAGGGAGTAGGGAAAAGACAGCCACACACACACACACACACACACACCACTTTCTTGATGAAGTAGAATGTTTGTTATTTTGCTACTGTGCTTTCAGGGAAAGTGAAAAGAAAGCGCAAGTGCAAGCACTACGTGCTAAGAGCAGCTCATAAAACCTTGAGGGACAGAAAGCTATTGTGGAACATCCTGGTGCAATACGACAACAGCAGCCAAATTGTTTAAGTGGTGCCCCACAGCAACAAAACATGTACTTAATATAGCCCCAGTATTGTCGCTGGGAACAAAACTGTTTAATTTAAAGCTGAGACTGCAATCTTGGCTATAACAAAGACAGATGATTTCAGGGAATAACCTAGCACATATTTTTATTTTGAACATTGCAGATCATCTGCTGTGGTCAGCTACAGATCCAAATCTCCCGTGAGGTCTAAACCCTTTCCAAAATGGAGAAAGGGACCATTTCAAAAGCATAAAAACCAAACAAAACTAACTAAAGAATCTTGTGACTATTACATTTCATAGAGCATGAGCCTCCATGGACTACTGCCCACTTCTTTTTTAAAAAGCACTAAATACTTACTTTAACCACTTTAAGTGAGATTTCTGTGGGACTTACCTCGTAAGGAGGTAGGATTGAGTGCAGAAGGGTCATTATTTAATCCATTTTGTCAGGACTTCACATTCATTACATCATCCCCCTTTCACATTCATTTTTGACTGAGGTCTCGTTTATTTTATATATTCTCTATGTACAATGGAATCCATGGTCCTGGGAACACAAACATCTGAGGAGGTAAAACCAGCCTGGTTTTACCCATTGTATACATAAACAGTGATTTGTGAGAATGCAGCAGTTGGCGGGGGGGGGGGGGGGAGGGATTCTGCTATAGAATTGAAATGAATTACCCCCTAAAAGTGGCAGCTCAAACCAGCAACACACTAAGATATGACTCTGCCATCTGACTGTAGCCCCCAGCAATGCTTGCATGATACTACATCAAGATAGTTTTCAAAATCTAGTGGGATCACATGGTAAGCAGGCTGATTCCTCCAAGGCATTTTCCTATGGTGAATCTTCGGGATGTGCATCTATAGGTCACTGTATGTTGATCATCACGCTTGAATTTTAATATAATTGTTGTTTCAGTGATTTTTTTACATCTCATTTAAAAATTAATTAAGGATAACTACAATAATATTGAGCCCGCATAATGTAGTTGTTTCAGTATTAGACTATGGCTCTGGACACCAGCATTCAAATCCCTGCTCAGCCATGGAAATCCCCTGGGTGACCTTAGACAAGTCACACTTTCTCAGCCTTAAAGGAAGACAAAGACAACACCCCACAACAAATCAAGCCAAGATATTGTTGCTGTTGTTGTTTTCTTATATCCCACCTTTCTCCCAATAAAGGGACTCAACCCATGAAGGCACAGAACAACAACAACAACAACATAATACATTATGATAGAAAGAAAGAGAGAGAGAGAGAGAGAGAGAGATTTTATAGCCAACAATAGACTTTATGTAATGTAATGTTAAAAGAAAAAAAAAACTTTCAGATCTAAGCTCAAAATTATTAAAGAGCTGGACTCCGCAAATCAGTCCATTATTTCAGGAACATCTTCTTTTCACATATTTATCATAAATCTATTCCATCTACTATCTACATTCACTGATTAAAAAAAAAACAACAACATGAAAATTCACATTTAATTTTGTACACAATTTCCCCTAGCTTGTGCATGTATATACATGATGTAACATTATCTGGTTTAATTCAAAGATATAGCTGTGTTAGTTCATAGAATCAGCATGTAGAGAGATCTTGTAGCACCCTTGAGACTAACTGAAAGAAAGAAGATGGTAGCATGAGCTTTTGTAGACTTCAGTCTACTCTGATTCATACTCTAGCCCTATTCTCTCATTTATGTTGCTTTTGCTTGCACTCTAATAGCTGACATTTATCAAAAGCCAAAAGGTATTTGTTTGCCTGGGTTCTTCTTGATGGGTAGCAAAACTGAAAAATTGTCAGCCAACCATTTCAAATTATCCCAAAACACCACCATCAGGTCTTTTTACAAGTTCAGACTTCCAATTAAGATCATGCTAGGAATTCAATCAAATATCTCAGCACTCACGAGTTAATTATGTCCTGGGGCTAAGTTATAACATCCTTGTTTGTTTTGGAGCGGTTTGTTGGTGGTGTAGTTTGTTGTCATTGGCTTTGTCCACTTCATCTAATAAAAAAAATGGTTGCAGAGATACAGATTTTTGTCAGCTGTTATCAAGATAGCCCTGTGGTGAAGCGCTGGGAGCTTTTGTTAAAACTTAGATGCAGAAAAGATGAGGAAAATGAAACATTTTCTGATAATTAGCAACTCGGGATTGTCTCTGTCCCAAATTATCTGCAGCCTGACACACCGTATAAAGCTCAAAGATTTTTACTGGCTGTTGTTGCATGCCTAGCCAACTTCTTCATCCTCCAAATTGGCTGGACTTCAGCCATGCAAATGCATGCATTGCTTTTGGGCTGTAAGAGAGATTATTTCAGTCAGGCTCATGGAACGTTGAACAAGTGTCAAGAGATAAATACTGTGACAATATAATTCTTCTTGCTGAAATCCACTGTCTGCCTGATTTTACAAGGACTAGAAAAAATAACATCTAAAAATGGTGACAACACTTGATATTCCAGATTAATCCAGCCTGGAGTTGTATTAGCTGCCTCAGAGAGATCTAATTGTTAGCTGGTTCTCAAGTTGATACCCAGTTTTTGATCTGGACTGTTCAGTTATGCTGAACCAGGACTCCTGCCAAGAAAGAAATTATTATACAGTAAATATTTCTACAATATGTAAAAAAAATGTGATCCAGATGAATTTAGCATGGAGACAACTGCATTGATGTTCTTGAACTCTCCATTATAATAACTCACCCATGTTGAAATTTTGGAATTGGAAGTGAAGTACAAATTAAAAAGTGAAGAGCAAATAAAAAGCCATCAAAATAATACAAAACTTAAAACATTTTTAAACACACACTAAAATACTCAGTATTCTAAAGTATGTTTGAATTTCTAAATGCTTTTTATTCATTTTATGTATTTCTACTACTAAGACACAGCATGCTGTAGCAGTCAGAGTGTTAGACTACAACTCTGGAGATCAGGGTTTGATTCCCCAATCAACCATGAAAACCCACTGGACCATGTTGGGCAGGTCTCACTTTCTCAACTTCAGAAACCCCATGATAGCTTTGCTTTAGGGTTGCCATAAATCAGAAACGCCTTGAAGGCACACCACAGTAATCAAAATTGTGACTTGCCTTGAGACAAAAATGGAATATGGCCTAATACATCCTGCTAGAGTAAACCCATTGACTCAGTAATGAGAAAACACCCACATAAACCTCATGGATTCAATTGGTCTATTCTAACTGGAATTATCAATTCAGATTATTATTATTATTATTATTATTATTATTATTAGTTTTAAATCTACATCACCTCCCAGTACACAGGGGCTTCCAAGGCTACAAACAAATAATAATCAATTAAAACAATACAGAAACAAAAACCATTTCAAAACAGATTAAAATACTTGTTTAAAACACCTAAAAGCAGTCTAAAACCAATCCTAGAATCCAGTTTTAAAACAGTTGATACACCAATTTCAAACAGTGAATGCCATGTAGAACAGTGAAGGTCCCCCAAATACCACTTACTGCTAAGCAGCTGCTGGGATCAATGGAGGTCCATCCCTCTGTTGACCAGGCAGCAGCTTCCTGACATTCCCACCTCACACCCACTTTCAAAGCAATCTCCAGTATGAGGGGGATTTGTGACATGGGCAGTTTTTCTGTCATGCTTGAGATCATTTACAGGGATGGGTGGAAATGTCAGACAGCTTTTTTTTTTCAAACAATAGAAGTGTCCACCATTAATCCCAGTGTCTATTTACTAGTAAGTGGGGTTTGGGCAGGTTATGGCAGATTTCACTATATAGTGACATCACTGTAGTGCTGTATAGGACACAAGGGTATATAGGATTCTGGTGGCTGTTTCTTCTTTTGTTTCTAAGCTAAAGAGGTTCCATTCACAATATTTCTGAGGGTATGGCCTACTCAATCCTTCAAAAGGGGAAGTACAACTATCCATATATCCCCTTGTATGCAAAACACAGCTCTGGATGCCCATTGCTGTAGTACAGTGGTCCCTTGTTATCCGCTGGGGTTTGGTTCCGGGACCCTCCATGGATAACAAAATCTGTGTATGCTCAAGTCCCATTAAATATAATGGCACAACAAAATGGTGTCCCATATATAAAATGGAAAATCAAGGTTTGCTATTTTGGAATTTATACTTTTTGGGAATATTTTCAAGCCGTGTATGCTCAAATCCATGGATAAAAAAATCCATGGATAAGGAGGGCCAAGGGTCAGGGTATCTGAGAGTCCATGTAGGTACTGGAGGATGGATGCTACTTTTCACAGGGCTGTTTATTTTGTATCTTTCTCTGCCTCCTGTCCAGTTTGCCCACAGCCTTTGCAAAATGTTGACAAGCCACACAACAATTGATGTCCATCCTGGATTCAATGAAGCAGTACAGTAAGCATTTAGACTGTGGGCTGGTATAATGCATTGCCATAAGCCAGAGCTGTTTTCTCACTAACATTCAACTTGTGATCCTCTATAATCTCCAAGTTCTTCTTGGAGAATAAATACATCAATTTGGGCTTATTCAAGAGGGATAGCTAGAAGATAAGAATGGGGAAAGAGAAAAGAAGAGAAATGGAACACAAGTAGTTAGAACAGAAATAAAAATATTGGAAGCAAATTCTATGTGAAATAAACCCAACTTTTATAAGGATTTGCACATAATTATTCAGTCACTATAGCTATTGTTACTTTTGACTGTACGCCAGCAGACAGGAATTATCTTCTGTTTTACTTCTTTATAGCATCCCATTTATTTTAGGTACTCATCATCATCATCATCATCACCACCACCACCACTGTAGCTATTGTTATCACTTACATGAACTCATCAAATACCGACTTGATCTAAGCTACCAGATGATATTAGAAAATCCTAGTATGGATGGAAGAGTCCAGTTATCCTTTTGAGTCATATAAATATTTTAGGGACAATAGAACCACACTCATGAATTAGTAAGCCAAATCATGTTGCCTCCAACAACAGATTCCTTGAAATATTCACCATACTGCATCTCAACATTGCATTTTGTGAAACAAAACATTTAAGACCATATGTAATTGGTGAAGCATATGGCATGACACTGAACAAGTCAAATATGAAAAAGCAAGGATTAGTGTTACACAAAAAGTTGGGCAATGGGGGCAGGAGGAATACAAATCTTGGCCAGTTACCTATTAAGAATTAAATGGAACCACTTGTTCCAGCCCTGCACAAAAGCACCAGCAGGGTCAAAACCAACATCACCACAACTTGGGTATTAAGTCACCCATTCTCTAGAGCAACAACACTCTCAAGTACAGATCAGCAGGCAAAAATAAAATAAAAAATAGGATAAGGTTCACTGCGGCCTGTTGTTACCCCTTGGGAGAGATTAATCTATTGGGTTTGCTGTTTCCCACTTCTATTTTTATAATCTCTCTTTTTTTCATGAAGAAATGTGAATATTTTGAATGTTCTTATCAAAAATGAACAAAATTCTCACCCATCCCAATAAAGCTAGTTATTTTTGTGGTGGTAATGATGATGGTGGTCATTGTTGTCAACAAAAACGGCAGCAACAACTTTATTTATACCACACCTTGCCCCCAAAACCAAGATTCAAAGTAGCTTGTAATTGGGTCTTTTTTACAATTGCTGAGGCATAACTAAGGGCCTATACAGACCGGCACTTTGTGCCAGCCTATGGGCAGATTCAGGGTGCCTGTCTTTTCTTAATAATTTTTATCTTAGTCCAGTAGCTTATAGCATTTAAAAGTAACACATTTTAAAGGAAGAATATTTAGTAACTAGTTAGTTTTGAATAAAGAGAAAGCAAAGAACTATATTTAAACATTTACAGCAATACAACAATTGCCTACAACAATAACGATTAGTTATTGCCTACAACAATAGCTACAACAATAACTATTAGTTATTGTCTACAACAATAACTATTTCCTTTGAGAGGAACCCATCAAAGGTAATTATTGTAGTTATAGCTAAAAGTTTTAAATGTTTAAAATAGAACTAATTACCTTTCAAAAGTAACTTGCCACACTCTCTGATAGCTGCCATTGGTGAGCTGAGTGACTGGTAATCTGCAGAACCAGTCACTGAAATTAAAAAAAAAAAAAATCCCTACCTTACAGACCAGATAAGGTCATTACCAGACCATCTCCCCTTCATACCACACAATGTGGCAGTTGATAGTATATGAAGACTACAAATAAGATGAAACCCTGTTTCCAATGTCATTTTCAAAATACATAAAGAGCCTGCAGCTTTGCCTTATCCAGTCAAGCACTATCAGCTGTAATAAATCACCTGAGCAAAGGAGAAAGTGGGTAGTAATACTAATAAATAACAATTTCTGCTTTATAAAAGCATCTCAAATAACATTTCCATGGAGAAGGGTTGCTTTTCGCTATGATTGACCAGCACTGTAGAAATCGACCGTTTATTATCCATATTTTTTACAGCATCAAGTGACTGCTGCTTGGTACTGGCTTACTTTTAAGGGCTTTCATGCAGAAAGCATTGGGAAAAGGGAGGGAAACCATACATTTTTTGCAGACCATTTCTTGCAGGCTCTTCACTGTCTCTTTGTGTTCTCCTAGAGCTTGCCTACACTGACAGGCAAATCCATCTTACCTTCGAGTTACACAAATCTGCAATAACCATGGGCTTGTCTACACACACCAAAGTGAGTTTGGGAAAACTGTTGATACAGTCCTCCCTTTCTCCCAATCTGAATAATCACAGCATAGGTTTCTTTTGTTTTTTAATATGCTAAAAAGGATCCTACTTGTTGTTGCAATATGAGACACAACATATATAGACTTCAATATTAGTAAATGAGATGTGCATGTGGGCACAGTTAATCTTTCCAGTTCTCAGAATGACAACATGGCTCCAGTTTTTCTCTGCCCTTTGATAATTTTTTTTTTTAAAAAATGTATCTTACTGGTGGTATTCTTATCAAATTGGCCCAAAACTGGGTAACACAGCACTGTTGACATCAACAGTTGTAATAAAGAACTTGATGGGCATGCTCATAACACATCTGTCCACATAAAAGTTTGTTTACACATTCACACATAAGGGTATAGTGGTGGCAGGACTCACAGTGTTGAGATGCAATTAATTTTTTGATTAGTAGGAAGAAAATGAGTCATCCACCACCATCACCACTCCATTCTCAGGTTTCTCTGTTATGTCTAAGTTTTGCTGAAATTCTCACAGTTTCTGACGAGGGTAGTTAGATAGATTTTCTCACTATGAATATATTGCTCAGAGCTATACCTCTTGTAATACAAAGCACTGGGGATGATTCATTTTGAATTAAGACCCATTAGAAATAATAATTTAAAAAGATGAGCTGTTTGTGGAGATAAAAGCTGCTATAATTGGTTAGATGATAGAGATGGTCCATGGAGAGGCCTCCATTTTTAGACTCTCCTTGATTATAGGCTATAGGGACTTCATAAGGAGTGTCTGCATTTCAAAATTCAGCAGACCCTCCACATTTGCTGGGGTTAGAGGCACAGGACCTCTTTGAAAGTGGAAAAATCACAATTTCTTTTTTTTTTTAACCTGAAATCTCTAGGTCATCCAGGGCAACTCTATGGTTAACATCTGCCAAAGGCTGGCCATAGAATTATGCTGGAGGACCTACATACCGGTATGCCTAGAGAAGTGTTCTCTGTAGGAGTCTCCAGGTCTTTCAGTGTGATTTTGGGGGGCAGAAGTTGACCATAGAGTCATGCTGGAGAACCTAGAAATTGCTAGAGAACATCTTAAGCAAATTTTTGAATAAGCAAATCCAGAAAAGTCAAAACCACAAATATGGAGGGCTAACTGTATATACTATGGGCAGATGGTGAATGAATGCACACAATTAATTTATGGAAAACGTTGCTACAAGATGGCCAATAGCCTGGATGTTTTCAAAAAAAAGAGTTAACAGATTATTGTAAGAAAGGTGTATCAGTGATGATTACCCATGATGGGGATACCAGCACCTCTGTGATGAAACCCCTATCCATGCTTGCCATTTAATTCCAACTCTTGGGCTCCTCCAGTTCATTTTGCTCTTTTATCCTCAGATCCCTCTCTGTATTGGTATTTGAGCCTGAAGGTGACTGTTGTTCTGGACAAGTGGAGGTGTTGATCAGTGATTTCAGTTTGACAAAGCATCACCTGTTCTCCCTTTCACTTCTTAAAAAAATAGTTGGACACAGTTTTACAAAATTAAACCTTTAAAAATATAGGCAAGACTCTTCTATAGTAGTTACAAATGTGTAACACGTTTACACATATGTGTTTGTTACTCTTCACAATCCTTATGTAGACCCCAGTTTAGGGGCTACATAGGACCAGTCCCTATTTACCATTTACTGTGATTGATCACAGTAGAGATGGAAATAGCAGACAGCTGCTCACTAAGGACTTTACTGTTTACACTTTTAAAACCATTTTGGGACTTTATCGCATGCACTTTTAAAACCGTTTTGGGGACGGGGACGGCACTCGCAGGGGTGAGCGTAAACAGATTTTACTGCACACGCAAGCGTCCACAAAAAGGTCCTGTTCTGGCACCCGTCCCTGTCCAGTGCCGAGAAGCGTTAAATGTTTTGGTCGGAAGACTTCCGTCCAGACAAAATGGCTCCTGCCGGCTCTGAACAAGGATGGCTTCGGTACAGGTGCCAGAACAGGATCTTTTTATGGACACTTGTGTGTGTAGTAAAATCAGTTCACGCTCGCCCCTGCAAGTCCTGTTCCCATCCCCAAAACGGTTTTAAAAGTGCATGCGATAAAATCCCGAGTGACAGGGGAACAGGCCCTCATTGATCGCAGAGGCTGCCTCCTGGTTAATGGGAATTTGGAGAATTAGACAAGGATTCACTGTGTAGCACCATGATTACAGTGCTTATAAAGAAATGGGAAATACAATGGCAACATAAATCCTAACCAAAGAACTAAGATTTCCAGCCAAATTATATAACAATGAAGATGAACATGAACTCTCTGAATTCTCTCCACATTCCCATCTCCCAAAACTGTATTCAGATCTTATCAATTCATTTATTATTAACTGGCCTCCACTCTGTTTCTGACTTCCTTAGCTATTTTACAGACAAACCTCTATTTTTAGCCTCTCCTCTGTAGGCACAATGTTCCATGATGTGTGATTAGCTGGCCCTTAGTAGGCTTGCCCAGTTTATCACTTCACAATCTCACTAAATACCACTTCCTGGACAATAACAACACCAGCCTATGCACACAGTACCCCGCCCAGTGTCTTTGCTCAGTCTATAACCACTCAGTATGTGGCATCCTGATTGTAAGTACATCTAAGCATAGACATAATGAAGTCACATCTCCATTGGACCACTGCACATGCTTTGCATGTAGAAGAATTCAGGTTCAGCTCCTGGCATTGCCCAAACAGGGAGGTGGAAAGTTCCTGTTTGAAATGCTGGGGAGCTGCCATCATTCAGTGGTAGACAATCCTGAACTATATAGACCAAAGTACAATAGCAGCTTCTCAGGAAGCCAACTAAGTTTTCCTATGGCCCATGCACATAAAATGAAAGGATGTTGGATGGTGCAACAATGTGAGGTGGGATGAAGGTTCTGCTCAGGAGAAAAAAAGAAAATTGGCTTTATTATAGGAGCTCCATCTAAACAAAGGAGGGTTACTTGCTATGCCACATTTGCAGTTTAGGCAGATAGCTGTAAGCAGACTCAGGCTCTGTCTGCACTCATGTAAATCCATGGCCACAATGGCAGTCACACCCAGTGAGCCAAACCTGGTGCAGCAGTACAGCATTGTATGTATAGGCCAGCTGGGCCCACACTGCATTGGCAGAGCTGGCCCACCCCCTGGAACTGTGAGCACTGCTTCTGTACCTGCAGGAGCTCCTTAGGCAGGACACCCAGCATGCTGCCACTTCTCTTGAGGGTGGGCTCATCTGTGCAACCAATGAGAATAAAGGGTAGAGGCATCCCCTTCAATTACATGGTGGGGCCTCCCCAATCACATGGCTGACATCTTTGGAGGCCCCTGAAATGTAACTGGGGGGCCATCTACCCTCTCTTCTCATATAGGGGAGCCCACCTTCAAAAAAATGGTGGTGTGCCAGGTCACCTGTCCACAGAGCTTCCGCAGATACAGAAGCAGTGGCTGTGGCTCTAGGGGCAGGCCATCCTCTTTTCCTGTGCTGTTCAGTGCAGCAACAGATTCCTGATGTGTAAAGAGTAGGTTGGCCTGATTCAGGCCCAAATTAGGTGTTACAAAACCCCAGCAACTGAGACTGAGAGACACCAGGCTGGGAAGGTATCTGTCTCCCTTTAACATCTGCCAGGACTCAGCAGCAAAGGCACATCAACCAGGGCATGGCTTTGAGCAGCACTGTATAAAGCTGCTCCACTCCTAGAAACACCAGGCCAGCAACTGAGACTGAGAGGCACCAGACTGGGAAGGTACCTCTCTCCCTTTAACATCTGCCAGGACTCAGCTGCAGAGGCACAACAACCAGGGTATGGATTTGACCAGCAAACTGAAGCTGAGAAACACCAAGCCAGCAACTGAGTCCTGGCCCCAGAGTCTCTCACAAAATCGGTCACCTGCGGCCCAGGTGGCGGCTCCTGGGGCTTTGGCATGGCAGAAGCCTCAAAACTTCTGCCTCTCCCCCCCCCCCCCACACACAACACTGGTCACCCGTGGCTCAGGTGGAGAGACACCGAGACTTACCATCTGCCCGGAGAGGGGAATATGTTCCCAGAGTTTTGCTCCTTGTCCAGCACTAACAGGGGCCTGCTATGTGGCCTTAAGTAGACTCATCATTTAGTAGCCTCAACACTCCTTCAGAATCACCTCGCCATCACCCAGAGAGAAGATCTTGGACATTTACACCTGCTTTCCCATGGAGGTCCGCTGCTAGGCAAGCAGACATGGACACTAAGTTTGGCTTTCTATTATGAGGAATTGTATTTTATAATGTTTGTAAGGGTACATGGACTATAGTCCTTTGTATTATTGTTATTTTGATATTTAGTATTTTTTCTTTTTTTAGTTAGAATCCAATTATTGTTAGTTGATTATATTTTATGTCAATTATTTAATTGTTATTATGTTATGTATTGTATTTTGTAATTTGTGTTTTTCATATTCTTTTCTTTTTTCTTTTCATTTTGGTATTATGATATGTTTGTATATTTAATTCATTTACTATTATTTGTGATTGGGCAGGATATACATTATTATTATTATTATTATTATTATTATTATTATTATTATGCTAACTCTGGGGTTTAGGGGAACATCAGGACTTTCCACAACTTCTCCAACTTCAGGACAAAGTCAAGTTAATGGTATTTCAATGGAAGCTGTTGTATGCTGTGCAGTCAGGCAGTGTAGGCATCAGGGTGGGAATGAGGGTTTTCAGCCATGCAGACAGGGCCTCATTGGGAGAAGAAGTTAAGTCATTTCTAACAATATCACTCATCATCAAAGAGGAGAGAACTAAAAGACAAGAGTGGAAGTACTTACTAGAGATGGCCCTATCTATCTGGCTCCAGTGCTGTCTCTTGTAGGCCTCCTTGGTCCTTGGTGGAAAGCACTGTAGCTGCATTCTCCATGTCCAACAAAAATATTTAAAGATTACTTGTGAGGCCTTCATTTATTCAAGATCTAAACTCTGATGGTTTTTTATGTGAAGATAAGACTCCATCAAAAATAACTGAAGATTACTTGTGAAGTTTTCAGTTATGCAAGATCCAAACTCTGAAGGTTTTTACATGAAGATAAGACTCAAGGATGCCATTATGGAAATTTCTTAACATTGAACTTATCAAACTGTGTAGATAATGAAGAGACTCTTGTCAATTTCCGTGGTGAAGAAAGCATAGAAACACAAAACCAGGCACCTGAAATGTTAACAATGTTGTTGACATCTGAACACTCTACAATGCACATCAAGGATTTTATTGTAAAGTGGGAAATTTGAAAGCTATTATTGCAACCAAAATGTTAAATGACTAATTTCCAGAGCTATTTTTACACTGTAGAATAATCTCAGTTTGATACCTTGGGAAAGATAATGTTACATTGAAAGTGATATTGTAAATATTCCAAAACATTCTCCTAGCCTTAACAGTTTGGTATTATGCATGCCTGCTTCTTTCCTACAGCATGGGGCATATCAAAATAATTCAGCTGAATTTAAAGGCACCTTTTTATTGTCTTCACTTTTAAAACTGGTTCTTATAATTTTCTTTGTGAAATATTTAGACATTTTTGTCAGTGTTGTGATAATGAAATAAGAGCAAGAGAACATATCTGTAGGAGGAAATGTAATTTAAAAGCATCTCTTGGAGAAGAGTTACATACAGCCTATATATTACCATCACACACACCCCTATGCTGTGTCACCTTACACATATAGTTATATGCTAAATGTCATTGCATATTATATACAGCAGACACCAATATAAAATGCATGCAATTCAGAGGAGACTTTTGTTTAGATTTTTCTCATCCATTTAGCCAATGAAGAATCATTCTCTTGAGTAGACAGCTAAGAAGGATGCAACTAGGAGATCTTTCACACTATACGGTAGTCCTAAATACCCAAAATGCTGAGGTCAAGTATTTTATTCAGAATTAAAATTTCAAAAGCTGAAAATTGCTGCAAGCTTTTACTCTATTGCCAGGCTATTACGTCTTAGAATTATTTCTTCATTGCTCACATCTCCCAAAGTTTAATATCAATATCAGTAAAGCCTAAGTCATTTTTACCAGCCTGGGATGCAGAAATCTTCAGCTTGATGCAAGTACTGCCTGCAATGTTGTCTCTCAGACTGAAGAGGAGACTTGTGTCTAATTACTTTGTGCAGAAATCTACAATCTGTTTCTGTTAGAAACAAAAGAAAAATGAAGATCAGTGAATTTGACAGATTAAGCATATAGTCAATGGACATAGCAGCATCAAAAAGTATTTGTGACTATGTCTTGCAATTAAAGCTGAGGATAAAAGCTTTATCAATATGTGTTACCCATTTGTGCTCTTCACCCCAGTAAGCAGAGTTTTCCTTGAAAGGCAGAATGTTGGCATATGGTTTAGGATTAAGAGGAAAAGAATGAGATAGGAAGACAAGAAAGTGAAAGAAGACACATATTTCCATGAGAAGCAGAGTTGAAATCAGATTTGTTCATTCCAATAAAATTCAGTTCTTGCTGGTATTCTCTACTGCAAACCCAAAGTCAGGCTGATGTCTATACCAAAGGATTGTTGTTCTCAACTGCTGTCAATTTCAATTTATGGTAACCCTATGAGTGAGATACTTCTAAGTCACCCTATCACCAACATCCCTACTCAAGTCTTGCAGAGTCAGAGTCCTGGCAGACTTGACAGAGTTTATTCATCTGGAATGCAGCCTTCCTTTTTTCCTACTGTCTTCTAGCAAGCATTGTTGTCTGTTCTAGGGATTGATGTCTTCTCATGATATGTTCAAAATGCAGCAGCCTCAGTTTGGTCATCTTGGCTTCATTTGCTATAGGACACATTTATTTGTCTTTTTGGCAGTGCGGGCTATCTGCAGAACTCTTCTCCAGCATCACATTTCAAATGAGTTGATTTTCCTTTTATCCGCTTTCTTCACTGCCCAACTTTCACACCCATACAGAGAAATGGGAAATACAATGGCATGGACAATCCTAACTTTAGCATCCAATGCTATGCCTTTACACTTTAGGATCCTGTCTAGTTCCTTCATTGCTGTCTTTCCAAGTCCTAATCTTTGTACTTCTTAGTTGCAGTCTCCATTCTGATTAATGATTAAGTCAAGGTATGGAAGATCTTGAACTATTTCAATGCATTTATTGTCCACTTTAAAGTTATGTAAATGTGTAGCCATTATTTTTGTTTTCTTAATGTTCAGTTGTATCCTTGTCACATTTTCTTCTTTGACTTTCTTAATAACTGTTCCAAGTCTTTGCTATTTTTCATTAGTAGTGTGGTGTCATCTGCATACCTTAAACCGTTGATGTCCCATCCTCCAATTTTCACATTTCCTATCTCTGAATCTAATCCTGCTTTATATACAGTGGCCCTTCTTATCCACAGACTTGCCATCCATGGATTTAAGTATCCACAGATGGCAAGTGCCACCATTGGGTACAAAAGTCCCTCGCCACCTCCTCTTTCCTTTTGTCCCATTCTCTGTAATGATGGGGCAGCCTCATGGCAGCATTGCTCTTAAGGACAATGGGATTTGAGCATCCACAGATTTTGGTATCCATGGTGGGGTCTGGAACAGATCCTCCGTGGATACTGAGGGCCCACTGTATGATATGTTCAGCATACAAATAGGGTGATCAGATGCAGTCTTGCCTCACCCCCACATGAAGTGGAAACAATTCTGTTTTTCTGTATTCTGTCCAGATAGTAGTTTCTTGTCCTGAGCACAGGCTATGCAACAGGATAATCAAATGTTGTGTCACACCCATTTGTTTGAGAGCCATCCAAAGTTTTTCATAATTTACACATTCAAAGGCGTTGTTATAATCTATAATGCACAGGATGATTTTTTTTCTGAAATTCTTTGGTGCACTCTATTAACCTTCATATGTTTTCAATATGATCCATAATGCCTCTTCCTTTACTAAACCCAGCTTAGATATCTGAGTTATTAGATATTTCTCACTCCATATATGGTAAAAGTGTTTGTTGTAGAATTTTGAGCATCTCTTTGCTTGCATGGGAGATTTATACAATGCTCCTGTAATTTTTGCAATCCTTGTTGTCCCCTTTGTTGGTGAATGGAATGTATATTAGGTGTTTATAATATGTAGGTCATTTTTTTCCCCTATGGTTATTGTCAGTTTTTAGTAAGAACTAGAGTAGATTCTGTGTATAGCTTGAATCAGCTCTACTGGTATGCCATCTATTCCTGGGGATTTATTTCTCTAAGTGACCTTCGGCAGCTTCCACTTCACTTTCTAAACTTGTAAGTTCATTTTCAAATGCTTCTTTCTTGAATGAATTTGTCATCTTTTCAGCTCTTTTATATTGTTCTTCATTGTATTGTTTCTATTGGCTTTTAATTTTTATTTTGCCATGTACCATTTCCCCTTGCTAATCATGTAGTGTCCCTATTCTTGGTTTAAATTTTACCTTTCATTTCTCAGATCTTATGGAAGAGGTCTCTTGTCATCTTCTATTTCTCTGCATTATTTATCATAGTAGTTCTCTTTGTCCCTGTATAGAAGTCTAGAACAGATGCAGTCAGGGTTCTGACTTTATTTCTGTCCCTTTTAACTTTTGTTTCTTGTATGTCTTTCACTACTTGAAGAGTATCAGCCATTTAGGCTTCTCTTTCTTTTTGGTTGCATTCCTTCCTGACAAGAAGTCAGGAAGTCCAGATTTCTTCTGGCTCCCATTCAATTAGGCTTAATAGAAGAAATCTGGGTGTTTTGTGGTTTGTTAGGTTTTTGCATTATCTTTAAAGTCTATAGGGATGTTCTTCAGGTGCTTTTTGACACAATGGTTAACTTAGTGCTCTTCTTTAGCTTTATTCTCATTTTGGATATTATCAGTTCATGGTCTGTTCCTCAATTTGCTCTTGTTCTTCTTTTCGCAGAGAGAATGGAGCATCTCTATCTTCTGCCTAGGATTATTATAGTCTATTTGATTTCTATATTGACCATCAGGTAATGTCCATGTATAGAGTCACTTCTTGGTTTGCTTAAAGGATGTGTCAGCAGTGAAAGACTGTTGGCATTGCAAAATTCCATCTGTCATTTACCTACTTCATATTTTGATCCCAAGCCAAATTTTTATTCAGACTTTGATTCTACTTTGTTTTCTATTTTTGCATTCTGATCACTTATGATTAGCAAGAAATCCTGTTTGGTATGTGGCCAATTCCTTTGTGGACTCAAACCGAAGGGCAAAACAGACTGCCCCAAAGGGGTGGCTTGAAGCCACCCCTGGGAAAGCTGGAATGGGGCTGCATCAACCGCATGCCATGGCCCCAATCCGCCTTCCTGCTAGTCCAAAAAGAAGTGGCAAAGAGCCACTCCTTTTTGAGCCAGCAAAAAAATCCCTACTTTTCCACCCCACTGTGGCTTTAAAACACTCTGGTAGCATGCAGTGTCTAAACACCATGCCACTGGTGCACCAGGAAGCTAGCCCATGTGGGGCCAGCCGAGCAGCATGAAGTAGCCTCTTGTCCTGAATATAGGCTATGCATCAGAATAATCAAAAGTTGTGCCACACCCATTTGTTTGAGAGTCATCTAAAGTTTTTCATAATTTGGGGTGTGTGTCATGCTTACATCACACTCCCAAACCAGCTGGAAGCTGACTTTTTATGCCAGTTTGTTCCAGCCCATAGAATCTTTCAGTTTCTTCTTCTGCCTCTGTAGCTGGAGCTTAAACTTGAATTGTGGATATATTGATAGGTTTTCCTTGAAATTTTATTGATTTATTTGTTCAGATTTTGTATATCCTTTGACTGCTTTTGGTACACCTCTCCTCACCATTTCTTCTTAAGTTTTTGTTTCCTGAGTAAAACACTGTATAATTATCTGACTCAAAGTGTCCCACTCCTGTCCACTTTTTCACCCCAAGTATTGCAATGTTTACATGTTCCATTTCTTCTTTTACTATGTCTGGCTTTCACTGATTCATGTTTCTCACATTTCATGTTCCTATAATATATGTTATTTACCTTCAAATTTTACTTTCACCTCTGTGATGTGAACAGCTGACCATTCTTTGAGGCTGAGTTCAATTGCATTATTAGCCAGAGCACTACTGGTAGTTGTCCTCTGCTGTACCCCAGAAGCTTTTTGAGTGCCTTCCAACCTGGGAGTTTTATTGTTTGGCACTATCTCTTGTTTTATCTTGGATTGATCTCATCATAACTGACCATATGGAATCAGAAGACTCAAACACAGAGAAATTAGATTGCCAGGCATGTATGGCTCCAAATAATGATGGCTTCTCCAAGTCTGAGAAGCTGGGAGGGAGGAGGCAGGTGAGGACCTAATTCCACAGCAGGAAGTGGCAAAAACAGAGAACTCACCTTCATCCTTTGAAGATCACCAAAGAGATAAGGAGAGGCTATGCAGATCCCCTTGTCTGTTAAATAGGAAACACTGGCTCATTGAGCACCTTGTGTTCTGAGACAGCTCCCTGGCATCCTTGTTGCTTGCAGCTCTTCTACCTTGATGGCTGGTATTCTCAGTGATTCTATCTTCTTGACCTTGGGCAGGCTATAACTGATGATTCTATGTTTTAGTCCTTGTTGGCTTTGTTTACCTGGATTACTGACTGGCTATAACAATATCTGGACTGGCTAAAGATTTCCTTCTCATTTCTTTGTTTCTTGTTACTAAACTGGACTGAATTAAATACTCTTGCCTTACAAAATTCTGAGTCATGTGTCATTTGCTGACTGGGCAATGGGGTTTAAATGATTTAAAAAAACATGACATACTGCCTCCTTCTGCACAGTAATAACAAGTATTAACTATGGCTCCTCTGCCATTGTCTCTGAGAGATCCTCCACTAGTGTCATCCCCTCACCACTACTGATGCTGCCCAGTAGATGTTTGGCACCTTTGTCTGGCTTCGCCACAAGATCCTGGAATACAACTCTGCTTGCTGTCATCAGCCCCTTGCCTCACAGGAGGATGCAATCCCACAACAACAGAAAGGTTGCGCCACGGGGGGATCAAAGGTTTACAGCTTCTGTAGCCTATTCTTCTCAGCAAATGCCATTAACTCCTGGGTTTCTGTAGCAAATGTCTGAATGTATAGTTACAGCAAGAAGAAAACTTATTGCACATTAATGCAAATATCTTTGGGTGGAGGATTACAACATACACACTTCTATTTAAAAATTGTAACAAATTTTTGAGATATGTCATAATTGTTGTGTCAAGCAACCAGTCTGTGTATCCTTGATTCTAGAGTCAATGTTTCATTAGAAACCTACCCCCCCCCTAAAAGTACCATTTGTGAATGGTGCATTCACCTACACAAAATGATATTTGCTAACAAAACACATGCTCATGGAAACTCATCATGACTGATTTATACTGCTGTAATGATGCAATACTTTTGTACTCCAGAACACCTTTATGGAGAACCAATTTACGAAGCAACACAAAGAAGGAGAGTTAATGTATCGGCTTTTGGAAAAGTAAGCTGGGCCCATGCTGGCTGGAAGCACTGTATTCTGACCAGATTTCTGAAGTGACCATGTTACAAGCACATGAGTATCTCTAAGTTATTTTAGTGGCTTAACAAAGTTATACTTAAAAAGTAATGGGTGGAAATGCTTTTTAGAAAAACTGATAAACCAAGGCTAGAATCCTCTTGGAAATCCTATTGGGTAACTCTCAGAATCCTGCCAAGAGTTATGCATCCATGTGTGTAACGTATTCATGATCATTCATGTCCTATAGTTTAGGACACATGTGTCTTGTGTGCCTCCTTCCTTCCTTCCCTTCCTTCCCTTCCTTTCTTTCCTTCCTTCTTGCCAGCTTTCAAGATCATTTCAGGAGGGAAATGGCTGAAGAGGGAAGGATTAATTTAGACTGAGCTCCCACACATTTACTTTAGAATAGATTTCCCCAATCTGGTGAACTCTATATGCATTGGAATCAGAGCAGGGACAATTCAATCCCATTACTCATTATGGGGCTGGGGAAATAATTAGCAATAATAGTTGAATTTAATTCTTACATTTGTTTATTGTTTTTTTTTCATTTTACAAAAAATAAAAACAAAACAAAACCCCCAAGAATATAGCATTGATGAAAATTGCATGAAACTCATGTGTGTGTGTGTGCATTAAATGTTCTTCTTAAAGAATTAGAAAAGTAGCAGGAAAATGTAACTTGGACTGGAATAATCTATGCACTACATTGCTACACAACATGGTAATTATTTAGATACACAGTGAATGCTTCTCCAAACCCCCTCAGACCCCACATATTTTGTACTAGTCTCTTCAATTGATTGAAGTCTGTTCTTCTAGCTGCCAGGAAGCAGCTGACTGATGTATCTCTCCCCTTCTATGAGCAATTTCCATTGTGACAGGCAAAAACAAGTGATTATGTGTATGGGGCATGGTGGGAGGAGGTTAAAATTGTCAGTCAGCCACTTCCTGAGTTAAAGGGGAACAGACCCCTGTCAATTGCAGTGGCTGATGATCAATAAGTAGGGATTAGGGACTTTCATGGTCCCTATATGTTCCTTGAGAGCCAGCATGGCATAGTGGTTTGAGTGTTGGACTACAACTCTGGAGACCAGGGTTCAGTTCCCCACTCAGCCATGAAAGCCACTGGGTGACCTTGGGCAGGTCACACTCAGCCTCAGAGGATGGCAGTGGCAACCCCCATCTGAAGAAATCATGCCAGGAAAACCACACAATAGGTTCACCTTAGGGTTGTCAGAAGTCCCAACCACATAATGATTAATGGCACACTTGATCACTGGTGCCAATCAATGATGTCAGCATATGGCTAAATCTGATCTACTGTGGTCACACAGGGTGGAAACAAATATTTAAAAGGTCACCAAAACAATGCTGGAGTAGGAACACTATGAATAGCCACAATGTTTTTAATGGGGTTGAATCCCACCCAAGGCCACTTTTTATGTCAAATTCTGAACTGGAAGGACATTTAGGTCAGCACTTATTCCAACAGTTTTACCATGCCAAGGCTATGTGTTCAGACTGACATTTTCTCTTGTAAGTTTGGAAAGTTTCTTCTACAGCCCCAACGGAATGTTATGGTTGAGCAGAGGAGGATAACAGAAAGAAGACATACTGGTTGAGGAAGTAAAGTTTAGTGAATTAATTGGTCTTTTACATTTCACTGAGCTGTATGCGTGTGTCTGTTTTTCTGAATTATGTACATCAAGTCACATTTTTTTCAAATTCACACTTTTGCAGGATTTATTCTAACTTGAAATTGAAGGGAATACAAAGCTTCTATTTCAACAGCACTGAATAATCTCTGCTAGTAGCACCCCTGCTTTTAAGCCACTTTTCATCTGCTGAAGATCTACAACAAGCAACTTCTTTCCCCCTTTTCTGTGCCTTCTGTGTGAAGCTCCTTACAGAGATACACACATGGAATATGGAAGCAGCAGATGGACTCCATGCCTATCTAACACCTTAAGGGCTCTTTATCCTTGGAGAAAAATACACACAAAATATGTTCCCATCATTTTTTTTTCAATTTCCTTTCGCTTCTACTCTTTGTAATCAAAGAACCATTCACAAAACTCTCAGATGTAATACCCAAATGGAAAACCAGCCTGTTTATACCATTGGAAAGATTATATTTTGTATTTCATACTCTACTTGCCCTTTAAAAAAAAAGATTATGGACCAGAGTGACCAAATGTCATCCTTTTTCAAGACATGTCCTTTATTTCAACTTTCTGTTCAGGAGGAATTCCAAAATGTCCTTAATTTTGAGCATGTCTAAGAAGCACATTGATTAACAGCACATTTGCTGTCCTTTGAGGAATTCATCTACTCGGCAGTCTGTATTCACTCTAAATAGGGAAATAGGGTGGATCCTTCTAAAGATCTTTTTTCCTAGGAGCAGCAGCAGACAAGATTTGCCCCCAGAGATCAGGACACATTTTTTTCTAGGACGTTTATCACATACCTGGACTTTTGCAATGCTCCCATCACCCAAATGTCACCAATCTGTGATGGGAGCCCCCTGGTGGGATCATTCACAGTGCTATTAAAGTGGAACGCTTCCCTCATGGAAGCATTATTGTAATTGTTAGGGAAAAGGCCCTTTTTAAATAACAATTTGATCTATTATTTAAAAGGGTCCTTTTTCTAACAATTACGCTAATGTTTCCATCATGAAAACAGATATGTAGCACCATGAGCGATCCCACCAGGAGGCTCCCATTGCAGATCAGTGACATTTGTGTCATACACACATAAACAGAGTTTACTGTACGCACAGGACACCGAGAAGAAGGGCTGTGAAGAATCTGAGTTGTGTGGCAAATTTCCTCTCATATAGGCATGAATCTCTGGACAATGAGGTTTGTCTCAAGAAGAGGGTTCTTTAATCTTTGTTACATAAACTATATACAAAGATTACATAGAGTATAAGAGATTCGTCTTAGATACTCATCAACCAAGCCACCCTACCAACCAACCAACCAGCTCTGAGGTAGTTCACTCTTACACCAACTGTCTCACTCTGATTCAGTGACAGTTGACCATTGGTAGTTGCCTTCCTACAATGCACTGCCTCAAAAATGCAGACACATGTACTTGTCACTAAAACTGCAATAAGTTCCACCACAGGTCCACCTAGTGGCAACATCCATGTAATTTTATCAGACTTATTTCAACATGGTCCTGACAGTTTGGGCAACAGGAGCATTGTGGAAAGCAGGGTGTGTGGTAGACTCCTTGGAAAGTAGAAGAACAGTAAACATGTTAGGCAATCCCTTCTCCTGATTTAGAGATATGCCCTTATGGGTCTCTCCTCAAGAGGCCCATTACGGAAGAAAAAAGACTAAACAATTCAATTGGCTTACCTATAAAGAACTCTTGTTATGGTTATGGTATAAGACTAATGGTGCATGTGTAAAATCAAGAGAACAACTTGGCTCAGTAGATAATCCAATAGATTGGTATTTATACTTTCAACTGGTGAAGAGATTTAAGACAGATATTAAAGATATGAGAATCACTAATGTATTCAACGATCTGGATAATGTTGTAGAAGATGATGGAGGGAAGCACCTATCAAAATACTATAAAATTATGAAAAATAGGGATTTAGAAGACAAAGTGATAAAGCATTCAATGATATTATGGGCTAAGGACATAGGGAAACCGATAGAATTAGAAGATTGGGAACATACCAAAAAATTTACTATCTGCCAAACTTATGAAGAAAATTATATGAAGATGCCTTTTAGGTGGTATATGACCCCTTCAAAAATAAACAAAATATACAACATCAGAGATATGAAATGCTGGAAATTTCGAAAAAAGGAAGGGATTTTTTTTTCACCTTTGATGGAAATGTGAAAAGGCTAAGGAATATTGGGGTTATATCGCTACAACTATGTCTGATATTTTGAATATTAAGATCCCGTTAAATCCACTATTATTCCTCCTCAAAATGACATGCAAATTAGAAAACCAGGTAATAAAAAAATTTGCTAGACTGATTCTATATATGGTGACTTTGGCCAGAATCCTTTACGCCCAATACTGGAAACAAACTCAAATACTCAAAAATGTCATGGCCAGCCAAGAGGTGGAATCGGAGGATGATGGCTCCTCAGGTGCAAGAGGAGTTGGAGGCTAGACCAGACCCCAGCCCTGTCATTTCAGTCCCAGGAGTGAAGGCTCAGCCAGGCTCTAGCACTGTGGAGCTCTCTTCAGAGGCTCAGCAGCGGAGTGTGGCCTCTAAAGAAGAACCAAGCTTCAAGGTCCCTTCCTTTAAGGAAAGGAGAGATGAGAGTACTTGCCTGCGTCGATCCTGCAGGCTTGCAGAGAAGCAATCTGCAGATACGTCACAGCTGGCAACAGGGAGGGTGTCTCCTATTTAACCCCCTGTGGGACACCATCCCTTTGCCAGAACTTATTGCAAGATCCTTTGGTGTGATTGCTATGGTACGCCAAACCAAATAAAGTAACCCTCTCTTATTCGCCCACTACCTATCTCTTACTGAGGCACTGATATCTTTGGTAGTGTGTTAAAATAGTTCAGCAGAGGCCAAAGAGTATTTCAAAACAAGAATAAAGTTTATTTACAAAATAAAGAAATAAATATTGAATTATAATTAAAGCTTTGTTTGTCTTGTTTCCTTAGTTACAGAAGTTCCTCAAAACAGTAATACTACCTCCACTCAGGCAACCTTATCTCCAGTATTAGCCAAAATCTTCCTTAAAACATATAGTCTTATTCTGAGCCTCTCTTTCCTAGACTCCCTCAAACCTATCTACTGGACTTCTCAGACCCTTCCCTGGTCTATTACTAACCTACAAATGTTCCCACAGGAACCCTAAGAGCACACCCTCCCTCCGAGATGTCTCTTCCCTTCATATCTCCAACAAAATAAACCCACTTTCACTCTCTGTCGAGGCTCTTTTATAGCCCTGCCCAGCTAGCTTCTCATTGGCTGGACTCCTGGAGCTCTCTGATTGGCTGTTACCTCAGCCTGCAGGAATGAAGGCTCAGCCAGGCTCTAGCACTGTGGAGCTCCCTTCAGAGGCTCAGCAGCAGAGTGTGGCCTCTAAGGAAGAACCAAGCTTGAAGGTCCCTTCCTTGAAGGAAAGGAGAGATGAGAGTACTTGCCTGCGTCAATCCCGCAGGCTTGGAGAGAAGCAATCTGCAGATATGTCACAGCTGGCAACAGGAAGGGTGTCTCCTATTTAACCACTTGTGGGACTCCATCCCCTTGCCAGAACTTATTGCAAGATCCTTTGGTGTGATTGCTTGCTGGCACTGGCTCCATGTTTCTTGAACTCTTGTTTGCCTTGATTCTAGGACTTTGGAACGAATTGGACTACTGTTGCCTTCTCCTTGCCCTGACCTTGGACAGAACTGATTTCTGTGACTTCTCCAATCCTGATTCTGGCTTTGGGCTTCTGGTTTACCCTTTCGGACAATCGGTCTGTAGACTTTCTCCCAGCTGCGGAGCTAGTTCCTTGCTGAGACCTTCTTATCGGCGTGTGTTTGTGTGTTTGTGTGTGCAGGACAAAAAAGAGGAGTGGTTATGTAAACTACAGGAAATTAAGAGACTAGATATATTATCAGCCTCTATTAGAAATAAACAAGTTGATAGAATTAATGAAGCTTGTGTTTGTGTGGACCTTTATTATCATATTAATCTATGATACAAATTGAGTTAAGGGCTGAACTTATCTGAGGTTTAGTACTGTTTAATAATATATTAAGAACCCAGATTTAATTGGATAATCAGGTATTCCAAGTTACCTTGGAAGTGCTGTACTAGTGGGTATTTGATCTTTTTTTATATATATGTATTTGTATTGTATTGTATATATTTTATGTAAAGTTTTGATTGTTTGTATGTTTTTCTTGTTTGTATAATAAAAATCAATTTTTAAAAAAGTGACTACAGTTTTTGAAATGAGAAAATGAGTGTATTGCAGTAAAATATTCTGTAGTGAAATTCTGAATGCTAACTGAAAAATATTCATACATGTTTGAATGACAGACAAAAAAAAAAAAAGGCATTTTCCCAAACCTTTAATGAGAACTTTTGTAGTATGGGAATTATTCTCTATGAAAAGCTCATGATTAATTTCTTGCCATTTTCTGTGCAACATAACCATGTGCTGCCTTTTTTTTTTTTTTTTTTTTTTTTTTTGGGTATGGAAAGGGTGTACCTACACATAGGAGTTTATCACACAGGCCCTGGAACAGGCCTGTAGCATTACAAAAGGGGGTGTGATGGGAACAGAAGGTGGCATAGTTTACCACACAGGAGAACCCTGGCATCAGCACCAGAAGTTCTCATTGCATTCCGGATGCGTCCCAGAGGGGGCGATTTTCAGGAACACTTCTAAACAGTTCTGGAAAAATCACCTCCTGGGGAATGCATACAGAACACAATGAGAACCTCTGACAGCAGCAGCTGAATTGTTCTCTTGTGCAGTAAACTGTGTTCTATGCCGCCTTCCATTCCCATCATGACCCCTTTTGTAACACAACAGGCCCATTCCAGGGTCTGTGTGATAAACTCCATAGAAATAATGCAGTTTAACATCACATTAACTGTCATGGCTCCATCCAGAGATATGAAGATTTGTGAGGCACCAGACTCTTTGGCAGACAAAATGAAAGACCTTGTAAAACTAGAAATCCCAGGATGCCATAGGATGGGCTACAGTACTTAAAATGGCATCAAACTGCATTATTTGCATACTGTAGATGTTCCCTAACTCCCAAACTGTGAATAGTCCTTCAAGACTATTCCTGCAGTTCCTGCAGCAGGAATAAAAATAGCAAAGTTATTAGTGAGCATGAGAATTAAAACAGCTGTGAGAATGAGGTTTACAAAAATTGTAATGCCTAGTTGACAGACTGCCTAATAAGCCTGCATTTAATTTTCAGTACAAATCCAAATTTATTTGGAACATCTTGTGCCTCACCTATCTTCTATCATGGAACCTGAATGATATAAATGGAGACCCAGAGAGTCCCCTGCCTTTGAAAACACTGACTACACCCAGACATGTGTCTGGCTTCAGTATGGTTGTTGTGTCATGTGTCTTTGCTTATACCATGAACAAACAGCTCTATTAAGCTGGCAATAAGCAATAATAGGATATTTGACATAAAGTGCGCACCCTCAGAAAATTCCCAGTGAAGTGGTTTGGGTGCCACTTTGAAATGGGTGCTTTTTGGATTTAACTTCTCTCTTAACTGTCGGCACTTTGCTATTACCGCAATGAATCATCAGTGGTAAAATCTGCTATGAAATCTTAAGGTACACTTCAACATAAACCCCAGGGTGCTTTTGTTCTTCAGGTCCCCATTTGTATTCATAAGAAAAACACTTCTGACTTTGCTTTTCTCTCAAGCAGTAAAATTGGCAGTCATGAGTAGAACGTGCAACTACTTGTAGTGGGAAGGAACAACTTCCTTCATCCCACCCCAGTTATTCATGAAATTGAGGCCCACTTCATTCATCTATTCATTCAAGTATTTTTTTTTTTACTGTCTTTCAATTACATTCTAAAAGTGAGTTACAGAAGGAATAAAACAGGTAAATCAATTAAAAAAAAAACATGGCAAGAACTCAATGGTGGTGATGCCAACCTAAATATTTGGTCTGAGCTAAGAAACAGAGCCCCTCCCTCCAGTCCCTCCAGAACATGGAGGGAGAGATGCAGGCCCAGCTCCATCATGCCTGGCCTAGATTAAGAAGGAGAGCCTTCCCTCATCCATCTGCCTTGGTCCAGGACTCAGAGGGAGAGAAGAACTGCTGGACCTGATCCCCTTAGCCATCGCCGTTCCCTTCTCCTTTTGTGTCGTGTCTTTTCAGATTGTAAGCCTGAGGGCAGGGAACTGTCTAATTAATAATAATAATAATTGTAAGCTGCTCTAAGAACCTTTAGGGCTGAAGGGCAGAGTATAAATACAATAAATAAATTGATTGTAACAATAGTAATAACAATACTGTAGATGAGATGATGAAACAGGCCTGTCTCTGCAGTAGAAGAGGTGCTATGGTTTTGCATTTCTACAAAGCAATGTACTGTTTTGACAGTCAAATATCCAATATCACAATATCACAATTAAAAACACAGGTCATCTCACCTGTACATCCTTTGGCTCCATAACTGATTCAAAGGAGCTATTGCTGTTGCTGCTGCTGGTGATGCTGCTGCTACTGCTGTTGTGTGTATTCCCATCATTTCCAACTTATGGTGGCTATAAAATGAACTTAACATGGGGTTTTCTAGGCAATATTTGTGTAGAGGGGCTGTATCTTTGCCTTCTTCTGAGGCTGAGAGAGTGTGACATGCCCAAAGTCAACTAACGCACTTCCATTGCTGAGTGGGGATTTGAACCAAAGTAATAGTACAATACTCAAACCATTGACTATCAAATAATGATTGGGGTGTTTGTGTGTATATGTGATTTTAAGTCACCTGTTGACTTATGGTGACCCCATTAATTTTATAGGGTTTTCTTAAGCAAGGAATACTTAGAAGTGGCTTTGCCAGTTTCTTTCTCTGAAATATAACCTACAGCATTTGTTGCTGGTCTCCCATACAAATACTAACCAGGGCTGACCCTGCTTGGCTTCCAGAATCAGATGGAATCTGATGCTTTTAGGGCAGTGATACTCAAACGTTTTATCCTTCAGTCCCCCTTTATATCTACATGCAGACATTGTGCCTCCCCACTTGACATAGTATGTGAATAAAAATATTTTATTTAGTATGCAAATTTTCATTTGCACATTCATTTCCCAAGCCTGGTTTCGGGCCTGTAACTGTCAGTACCTCTGTTTTGTCTGGAGTTTCAATTTGTTTTTCCTCATCCAATCCATTACTGCTCAAAGGCAGTTATTGAGAGAAGATATGCCATCTGAGGTCTGAGCCGACGATCTGGTCATGGAAAAGTATATCTGAGTGTCATCAGCGTACTGACAACACTGAGCTCCATGCCTCCAAATGATCTCACCCAGCGGCTTCATATAAATGTTAAATAGCATCGGGGACAGAATGGCGCCCTGAGAGATGCCACAATTAAGCTTGATTTTGGAAGAACAACTGTCCCCGAGCCTCACTCTCTGGGATCTGCCGGAGAGAAAGGACTGGAACCACCACAATGCAGTGCCTCCAATTCCCAACTCCCTCAGCAGATCCAAAAAGATGGAATGATCTATGGTATCAAAATCCGCTGAGAGATCCAAGAGCACCAGCAGGGTCACACTCCCCCTGTTGATGCTCAAGCAGAGGTCATCAGTCAGAGCGACCATGGCAGTCTCAACTCCATGTCCTGTCCTGAAGCCAGTTTGAAATGGATCAAGATAATTGGTTTCATCCAAGACAGCTTGGAGTTGGGGGCAGGGGCGACTGCTCTCTCAATCACCTTGCTCAAAAATGGTACCAAGGACACAGGGGGTAAAGGGAAGGTTTTTTCAGGAGGGGCTTCACAGCCGCCTCCTTCAAACAAGGTGGTACAGTGCCTTCCCTCAGTGACGCATTGATTGTATCCCAAAGGAATATTCTCAATGCGTTCCCCCCCCCAGATGACCAGCCAAGATGGACAAGGATCAAGAGGGCAAGTCATCTTCCTGATGCTTCCAAGGAGCATGTCCACGTCATCAGTACTCACAAATTGAAACTCATCCAGCAAAGTGACTACAACGGAGTTGCTGGATGCCTCACCTAAGGATTCTGAAAAAGCAATGGCCTGTAAGTCAGACCCTGTCCAAGAGATTTTATCTGCAAAGTAGGTGTTAAACGCATCACAGCAAGCCGTAGATGGATCAAATAGTGGGTTTGGCACAAGAGGAACCTGCGTCAACTCCCCCACCACCCTAAACAGCTCTACTGGATAGGACTCTGCAGACTCAATGCTTGCAGAACAGAAAGATCTCCGTGCTGCATGCAAAGCCTCCTGATAGGCACAAAGATGCTGCCTATGGTGAGTTCTGTCAGACAAGAGCTGAGTCTTCTGCCACTTGCACTCTAGTCATTGTCCAGTCCACTTCATCCTCCTGAGCCCCTCTGTGAACCAGGGTTTTCATTTGGAAGCGGGCTGGAAAGGACGCTCGGGTACAATTACATCAATAGCCTTGGGAAGATTGGTGTTCCAGGTGTTCACCAAGGCTTTGATGGAATCACCAGCACTGCCAACCACTAAACCCTCCAAGGCTTATTGGAAACCAATTGGTAAATATCCTACCATAAGGAAATCTGGGAAGCTCACCATGGGGAGACTCAGGACCCAAGGATAGACTGATCAAGATTAGAATCTGCATAAATCCTTCAACAAGAGTGATGGTGGGTGATAGACTTGTACTTGGAAGTGAAAAGAAATCTAAGTACACTCCCCTCTGGGCATGATATTCCTTTGTCCAAGAATATTTGCACTAATTGTTTGACCATTCACAACTTCCCTTCTCATTCTTTTTTCTTTTAAGCTACTCTTTAATTCTGAATTCTGTCCTGGGAAGGTTTTGCCCTATAAATATGACTGCTTAGGAACCCACAATTCAGTCGTGCTTGAGGACAGACAGACACTCCGTCCTTATCTCACTTGACTATTCAGCACTGCTTCCCATGCTATGATCCTAAGCCACTTCTCTTCCCAGTATTCCCTGACTGGAGCTCTGCATCTGGAATTGTTATATTATCATGATGGTGGACTTATGGCACATGTGCCACAGGTGGCATGTGATGTCATTTTGCCTGCCACAGGTCAGGGAGCAGGAGGAGGAACAGGTATGTGTGTGGCTGTTGCTCCTCCTCTGTGCCATTTCCCAGCCTGGACATCAGAAAATGGTGGTGGGGAGCAGGAGCCACACGCAGTCACCCGTTGCTTCTCCTCCTGGATGTTTCCTGGCCTCCTAAGGGAAGAGGAGCAACAGGCATGAATTTGTGGCTCCTTCTCCCCAGCTCCCTTTTTGTCCGGGAAAGCTGCCAACACGTGGCTGATAAAGGAGTCTTTAATAAAACACAATTATAATGGAAACAAAATACCAGTAATTGCTGGCCGTTGTCAAATACAAAGTCCGCAAGGCAAAAGGCAAATTCAATGAGTGTTCCAAGGTCGAGGGTTTTCACAGACAGAGATTCCAAAGCCGTTCCGAAGGTCGCAGGTAATGAGTAGTCTGAAGTCAAGCCGAGAGTCAAGAGCTTTCGCCGGTAAACCAAGATAAGCTTTGACAAAAGTTTGTCTTCCCTGATCTCTTATATAGCCCCCAGCTCCTCCCCTCACAGCTGTTTCAACTTGGCTTTCTCTAGCAATCTCCAAGAGCTTCTCAGCCCCTCCTGATCTGCTCTCCTTTGAGCAAAGGAAGGGATTTCTGTCTCTTGCTCCTGTGTCTCTTCCAGGCCTGCAACCTCTGCTGGGGAAAGGCTTTCTTCTGAGGAGACCCCAGGCTGCTGAGGTAGGGGCTGTGCCTCACTGTGTCCCATAGAACTAGGTCCAGGTTCACCCAAGTCTCCAGGATCTGGCAGCACCATGCTAGGACCTGACCCAGCATACTCTTCCTCAGAATCCTCCATCTCCTCCACCTGGCTGTCCCTGACATCACTCCCCCTCCCATTATCCTCCCCCAACTCCTGAGGAGGACGGGGCCGGTCAGGGAAGCGACAATGGAACTCCCGGACCAGGCGAGGAGCATGAACATCCGAGGCGTTCTCCCAGGATCGTTCCTCCGGCCCGTAACCAACCCAGTCAACCAGATACTGTAGCCTGCCTTGGTAATGACGGGAGTCCAGGATCTGGGCCACCTCGAACTCCTGTTCCCCATCGACCAGGACCGGAGCAGGCGGAGGTGTGGCACCGGTGTCAGGCCGAACCCCCGAGGCCGGAAGCAGCAAAGACCGATGGAAGACAGGATGAACCCGCCAGGTCCGTGGCAGTTGCAGCCGGAACGTCACAGGATTCACCTGAGCCACGATCTTATATGGCCCAACAAACCGTGCATCCAACTTGCGACAAGGCCGATGAAGAGGAAGATGGCGTGTGGACAACCAAACCAAGTCCCCCACCTGCAAAGGAGGACCTGGTTGCCGCCGCTGGTCTGCGCCCCGCTTGTAAGCCTCCTTCACCACTTCAAGCTGCTCCTGCAGCAAGGACTGAGCAGCCCGAAGCTCTTGAAACCACTGATCCGCTGCAGGAACCGCCGAAACCGGAGCCACAGCTGGGAACCCCCGCGGATGGAAACCTCCAGTGGCGAAGAAAGGCGTTTGCTGCGTTGAGGCATGCACCGAGTTGTTATAAGCAAACTCGGCCAACGGCAGCAAGTCAACCCAGTTCTCTTGCCGGTAACTAGAGTAACAGCGGAGGTACTGTTCCAGTGTCCCATTGGTGCGCTCTGTCTGTCCATCGGATTCTGGGTGATGCGATGAGGACAGGTGTGGAGCCACGTCCAGGAGCCGCAACAAGCTGGTCCAAAACCTGGACGTGAACTGGGCCCCTCGATCAGAAATCACACCCTCGGGAAGGCCATGGAGCCGGAAGATGTGTTGCAGAAACATCCGGGCCATCTCCTTCGCCGTGGGAAGGCCAACACAAGGCACAAAGTGAGCCATTTTAGAAAAAAGGTCCACCACTACCCAGATAGAAGTACAACTGGCAGAGGGGGGCAAGTCGGTGATGAAGTCCATCGAGAGGAGCTGCCAGGGCCCTGATGGCATTGGCAGAGGCAGCAACAAACCTGCGGGCCGTCCCGGGTGATCCTTGGCCCGGCGACACACCGGGCAAGTGTCCACGTATCGGGCCACCTCTGCCCGGACTCGAGGCCACCAAAACTCCCGGGTGAGGAGGTGCAAGGTCTTGCAAAACCCAAAGTGCCCCGCCGGTTTGGCATCATGGCACAATTGCAAGACCTCCTCCCGACAAGGACCCGTTGGCACATAAAGGCGGCCCCGATGGTACAGGAGGCCATCCCTCAAAGCAAAAGGAGAGGCATCCCCATCCGCCAAATGCTGTGCCACAAACGGGTCCTGGGACTGAAGTTCCCGAACCTGGTCCAACAGCGTGGCGGCTGGTGCGGTGGCAGTGAAATTCTCAGGGCGCAGCAAGGCTGAGTGACACTCCCTGTCTGGATCTATAGCATATTCCGGTTTGCGGGAAAGAGCATCAGCCTGCCGATTCCAGGCCCTAGGAACATACTGGAGTCGGAAGTTGAAGCGGCCAAAAAACAGAGACCACCACTTCTGCCTCTGAGACAACTTCCGGGCCGTCTGAAGATGTTCAAGGTTCCTATGGTCGGTGTGGACCAGGACCGGATGTGCCGCCCCCTCCAGAAGATGCCGCCATGTATCAAAGGCAGCCTTAATTGCCAGCAGCTCCTTCTCCCAGATCGTGTAGTTGCGTTCGGGAGAAGAAAGCTGCCGAGAATAAAAGGCACAAGGTAGCAGGTGTCCGTCAGCTCCCGCGGGCTGAAGCAACACAGCCCCAATCGCCACATCTGAGGCGTCCGCCTCTACCACAAATGGAGTCCGTGGGTCAGGGTGCTGCAAGATTGGGGCCGAAGTAAACCTTTGCTTGAGGGTGTCAAAAGCCTTCTGAGCCTCCTCCGTCCACAGGAAGCGGGCTGTCCCACGCAGCAGCTGAGACAGAGGGCTTGCCAGGGCTGCATAGTCTGCTATAAACTTCCTGTAAAAGTTAGCAAAACCCAGAAACCGCTGGACATCCTTCCGACATCGAGGAGGCTGCCAGGACAACACCGCCTCCACCTTGGAGTTGTCCATGGCCACACCCTGGGCAGAAATGTGGTATCCCAAAAAATCCACTTCCTGAAGGTCAAATGCACATTTCTCCTACTTTGCGTAGAGGTGGTGCTCCCGAAGTCGTTGAAGAACGGCGCGGACATGAGTATCATGGGCCTCTTGGCTAGGGGAATAAATCAAAAAATCGTCCAGGTAAATCACCACGAACCTGTCCAAATAGTCTCGGAAGACGTCATTCACGAAATGTTGAAAGACAGCCAGGGCATTACATAGGCCAAAGGGCATGACCAAGTACTCGTAATGCCCATACCTCGTCTGAAAGGCCGTCTTCCATTCATCCCCTGCCCGGATTCTCACTAAATTATAGGCCCCCCGGAGGTCCAGCTTAGTGAAAATCCTTGCGTGCCGGAGCCTCTCCAGCAACTCCGGAATCAGGGGCAAGGGGTACCGGTTCCAAACAGTGATTCGGTTAAGGGCCCGGTAATCATTACACAACCGTAACTCCCCACATTTCTTCTTGACAAACAACACAGGGGCGCCAGCAGGGGATCTGGATGGCCTGATAAACCCCCTCCGATGATTTTTTTCCAGAAAATCCCTCAGAGCCGCCAGCTCAGGCTCTGAGAGGGAATAAAGGTGCCCCGCCGGAATAGGGGCCCCAGGTACCAAATCAATTGCACAATCATAAGGTCTGTGTGGGGGAAGCCGATCCGCCTCCTTTTCATCAAAAACATCGGCATAGTCCCGATATTTGTCAGGCAGCGTCACAGAGGACTCCTTGGCCTCTGTTGCTACTGCAGCCAGGACTGTCTCTGGCCAGCAATGCTCTTGACAAAATTCGGAGGCAAACAGAACCTCCCGACGGGCCCATGAGATGTGAGGATCGTGCTTGGAGAGCCAGGGCATCCCCAAGACCAAAGGGAAATGCGGTACATCAGCCAGCAGGAACCGGATCTCCTCGACATGGCCTTGGATCTCCAAGTGCAACCCCAAAGTCTGGTGCGTCACTGGACCCGATCGTAGGAGCTGCCCGTCGATGGTCTCCACTGGCCTCGGCTCGGCTAGGGCCTCCATAGGTATCTGGTGGCAAGTAGCAAACCCCAAGTCCATGAAATTACTAGAGGCACCGGAATCTATCATGGCTCCCAGGGGAATGAGCTCCTGGGTAGGGAGCCTAAGGTTGGCAGCCACCAACAAAGGGTCTTTGCAGCAGGGCGGCCGGAGTGGAGCAGGGTCAAGAGATGCACCCAGGTGAGAGACCCGCTTTACACCTGGGACCTTCCGTTTCCCTGCACCGATGTCCGGCGCCCCTTTGCAGGGCACTCCCTGGCAAAATGTCCAGAAAGCCCGCAATATAAGCAGAGGCCCTCTCTCCTCCTCCTCTCCTTCTCGGCCCCAGTGAGTCATGGCCGGGCTCCTCCTAGCTGCATTGGTTCCTCTGCTTGTCCGAAGGAAGCAGCCTCAAAGGAAACTGTAGGTGTCGCTGATACAGGCAGTGGAGGGAGAGGCAAGTCTGATCGACGAGCCTGTCTGCGGGCTGAAAGGCGGCAGTCAAGGAGGATTGCTTGGGCAATCAAGGCAGCCAATGTAGCAGGGGGCTCTGAGCGGGCCAGTTCATCCAGGATGGGGTCAGACAACCCCCAACGAAACTGGGCCTGCAGAGCACTGTCGTTCCAAGTCAAGTCCTGAGCGATGAGGCGGAAGGCGGTAGCATATTCTGCCACAGAGCCCTTGCCTTGCTGAAGAGTCTTAACCTGATGCTCTGCAGTCTCCATCTTAACAGGATCTCCCCAGGTAGCCCTCATCTCCTTCAAGAAGTCCTGCAAGCTGTTGAGGACAGGGCTATCCTCACTAAGATAAGGAGTGGCCCATTTGCTTGCAGGCCCAGAAAGCAAACTGATAATGAAGGCCACCTTCCTTGCATCAGTAGTGAATTCTGTGTCTCTGATTTTAAAGTGCAACTTGCACTGAGCTAGGAAACCTTCAAGTTCCTTTCTATCACCAGAATATTTCTCCGGCATTGCAATGAGAGATTTCCCTGGTGGGTGGGAATGTACTTGCTGGTGAAGCAAAGCCATACTCTGCCTCATTTGTCCCATTCCCTCGGCGAGCTGTCTGTTTTGTTCTAAAAGTTCCTTTACTAACGAGCTCTCCTCCATCTTATCAGCCTGATTATGGTCAAAGCTTATTCTGTCCGGGAAAGCTGCCAACACGTGGCTGATAAAGGAGTCTTTAATAAAACACAATTATAATGGAAACAAAATACCAGTAATTGCTGGCCGTTGTCAAATACAAAGTCCGCAAGGCAAAAGGCAAAGTCAATGAGTGTTCCAAGGTCGAGGGTTTTCACAGACAAAGATTCCAAAGCCGTTCCGAAGGTCGCAGGTAATGAGTAGTCTGAAGTCAAGCCGAGAGTCAAGAGCTTTCGCCGGTAAACCAAGATAAGCTTTGACAAAAGTTTGTCTTCCCTGATCTCTTATATAGCCCCCAGCTCCTCCCCTCACAGCTGTTTCAACTTGGCTTTCTCTAGCAATCTCCGAGAGCGTCTCAGCCCCTCCCGATCTGCTCTCCTTTGAGCAAAGGAAGGGATTTCTGTCTCTTGCTCCTGTGTCTCTTCCAGGCCTGCAACCTCTGCTGGGGAAAGGCTTTCTTCTGAGGAGACCCCAGGCTGCTGAGGTAGGGGCTGTGCCTCACTGTGTCCCATAGAACTAGGTCCAGGTTCACCCAAGTCTCCAGGATCTGGCAGCACCATGCTAGGACCTGACCCAGCATACTCTTCCTCAGAATCCCCCATGTCCTCCACCTGGCTGTCCCTGACACTTTTCCTGGCTTCCAGCTATCTCAGCTGCCTCTGGAGGAACAGATGGTGGCAGGGAAATGTCTGGGAGGAGGAGTAACAGGTGTGTACCTATTCCTCCTCCTCCTCATGGACCTTTCCCGGCCCCTAGCTGCCTCAGGAGGATGCTTGAAAATGGCTTGAAAATATTTCAAAAACATAAATTTCAAAAAATAAATCTTGATTTTACTGTTTTATATGAGGGACACTATACCATTGTATCTAATGGCACTTGAGCATCCAGAGATTTTGGTATTCATGGGGGAATCTTGGAACCAAATTCCAGCAGATAGCAAGGGTCCATTGTACATTATACTATAATAGTAAATAATTTGTCATCAAGTGGCCTTTTGACTTATGAGGACGCCCATTAATTTCTTAGAGTTTTCTACAGCAAGGATTACAGAAGTGGTTTACCATTTCTTTCCTCTGAATGTAGCCTACAGCACCTAGTGTTCTCTGGTAGTCTCCCTTCCATTATATTATGATTGTAATTTAATGAAGGATAATTTTAATCCTTTTGTGATGTAACTAACTATTTAGTTTCTTTTATAGTTATGGGATGTGGCCTTACTAAATTGTCAGATATTTCAAGTGCTGATTTATGTTGTACCTCATTCCCTGTTGTGAATGTTGAGGCAATGAGAGCTAAGGCAGGAAAGAGGAGAATGCATTTTGTATCACGTGGCATTTTTGTATCATTCAAATATTTTAAGTAATTATAAAGTAACTACTTGACTTACTTTTGAGAAGAAAATAAAGATTTAGTTTAAAAAAACATATTGTTTATTGGGTGGGGCTTAGTATTAAAACTCATTACTTATTAAAAGTAACTTTCTAAATTCTGGTCTAATCTGAAGACTGGTAAAACTGTTTTATATTTAGCTTCCCTTGTAATTTTGTTCCAGACCAAAGCAACTCACCCTTACAATTCCTTGTATTGCACAGCTGTACATTCACGGCTAGACTGCATTGATTTCAAAAATCAGTGTAATAGGAAAACACAGTGGTGGTGGATTTCTAAATTCCGCCGAGTCCACAGAACTTTTAGGCTACCACACAATTTTGAGACATTTATAACACAGTATTGATGTTGTGAAGTACTTCACCTCCACCCTTGCCTGCCTGGAGACAGTTTATTTTCAGAGGGAAGTGAATGCAAGTTCAAGGTTACCAGAGAGCATATCCCTGGCTTCTCAACTTTTCCCCTTTCAGCTTGAGTTGATGCTCTCTTTTGCATGCTCTCAGTACACCGGATCAAATGGAAGGAGACATGTGAGCATCAGAGGGCTGTGGCACTTGTTACCTATTTTAATGCTCCCTTCTTTGCTTTTTTAACAATAAAATAAAATAAAAAGTCTCTTCTCTCACCCAAAACGCTAAACTAAAGACAGGGAAAGCTACAATGTGCCAACATATAAAATACATCCTTAACTAAGTCGTATTCCCCTCCTCTTGTTCTGAAAGCAAGCTGGAGCTCTGTGCCCTTTGCTATAGCAAAAATGAACTTCATATAGCTCTGGCAGCAGCACTGTTATTAATATTGCTCTTGTCTGAGGCTCAAGGCCTATGTTTTTAATCTACAAATATCTCTATTTCCCTGTGCAATTGAATCTGTGAACCAGTTAGACAGCATGTAGCCCCTGCTATTTTATGCTATTTAAACGGCTACCAGGTGTACTAGATGGTTTTCATTCTCACGGAGCACTTCCACTGCTATAGTCCTACAGGCATCAATAGGAGGACATCAATATAAAAGGTAATCGAATTATCCCTTTGTGAGGCACAGTACATGATCTCTGGGCTGCCCTCAAATGTGTCAAGCCTCAGCTCTAGAGACGTTTGTGTGTGTGTGTTTTCAAAGCAATTCCAAATAGGCAAGGGGAAAAAAGAAATTAGAGCTAAATAAATCATGGAGAAGAATAATTTATGTACATATGTAAATGTTTGTTTGCTTGTTTAAAAATACTTACTGTGGATTTACACAGGAGTAGTTGTGAGATATACCATGTTTTAAACTTGTTTTGATTTAATCCTTTTTAAGGGGGGGAGGTGGGGATGGGATTGGATTGGATATTTTAATTGCTGTTTGTTTTATCTTTTTTGCTGTACCCTGCCCCAATTGCTCGTTCAGAGGGGCGGGCTAGAAATAAATTATATTATTATTATTATTATTATTATTATTATTATTATTGGGATCAAAATCCCTAAATGGATAGAAAACAGTGTTCCTATTCTGAAAGCTATAGAGGGCTTCTGGTTGCATAGAAGAGTGAATTTCAGCAAGCATTGTCACTCGGCCAAGTAATAAGCCACACATTTCTCTTCTATACAGCAATTAAAAATACAGAAGTTTTCTCCAGTTTTCAATCTGGCAATCCAGGAGCTTCCACAGGATGTATGCTATGTTGAATTATGCAGAGCAAAAGAATGGGAGGGAAAGAAACTAGCATGGGATTGAGGGGAGAGGCAATAAATCTTCCTCAGTTCCATAATAAGCAAGGAAGAGATTAGCATTTGGGAAATGAATGCATTTTCTTTTTTGTACACATACCTGCAGAACTGCACCCCATAATAAGACATCTAATGCCAGGTCAGATTATTTCTCTATCTATCCCACTATCTTCTGTCCTCCAGTGCAAGACTAGCTTTGTGAAGCTTTTTAGATCTTGGATGGCAACTTCTGTCATCTCTTACCATTGACTGTGCTAGCCTAGGATTTCTGGGAACTGAAATCCAACAAGACATGCAAGATCTAGGATCTCTTTTATCACCTGAGGATTACATCTGGTCTTGTCAAGACAACATAAGAAGGCCTTGGATGTACATTACCTGTTCCTAGCATCTTCATGTATACTGGACTGTTCCCTTTTGTTTCCTGATATATCTTAATGGTTCTGGGAAATGTACATGGAGGTTATACTTGCTCTAACTGTAATGAATCCTTCTATGGCCCTCTGTATAAGTGAGGGGGTCTCTCTCTGCACACCTATGTGGCTCTGCAGACCAATGTGTCTAGGGATTTGCCATTGTCAGATCATCATCTCATTTCTTTTGCCCTCACCCATAATCCACCTCCTCATCAAACTGTCCAATGCCACTTTCGTGACCTTCTTTCTGTTGATCCTGTGACTTTTGGACTGGCTTTAAATTCCTCCTTATCTTCCCTAAATCTTGCAGATTCTGTGGATCCAGTGACCTCCTTGCTCAATTCTACTTTATCTGCTGCCATCAATAGTTTTGCAACTTTATTGATATGTGTGACATCTTCTAGTAAACCACATCCCTGGCTCAATCCCATAATTCAATTTATCTGTTCTTGTTCTCAAACTGCCAAACATTTGTGGGAAAAGACCAGGAAATGGACCGACTTCTTTGATTACAACTTTGTCTCCCTGGCAAAACAGAATTATTAGAAATCTGTGATTGAGGCTGATGAGTAGCGGCCACAGCATCTTTTCCCTACATTCAATTCTCTTTTAAAACCTTCTCCTCTGCCAGCTCCTCACTCGTTTTCACCCAGTGGTTTTGCACATTACTTTACTACTACAATTGAAATAATCTGTTCTAACCTTTATTCTCTTCATTCTTTATTTATTCCCTTAATTCAGCCATCCATAACTCAAACATTCTCTGCTTTTTCTCCTGTCTCATCAAGCGAATTATCTAATCTTTTGAATACTTCTAAACCGATGACTTGTTCTCTTGACCCACTTCCTTCTCATCTCTTGATTTCTGTTGCTTCCTCTATTTTACTCTCTCTTCTTTATATCATCAATCTTTCTCTTTCTACTGGCTCCTTTCTTTCTGCCTTCATGCACACACTAGTATCTCCATTCTTGAAAAAGCCTTCTCTTGATCCATCTTCTCCCTAGAGCTACTGACTCTTCTCACCTCTTCCTTTTCTATCCAAGATTTTAGACTATGTTGTTTAATCTCACTGCCTAAAGTCCCCTACTGCTAATTCTGTTCTAGATCCTTTCCAGTCTGGCTTCCATCCACTACACTTGACCAAGACTGCTCTTACTAAGATCGTTGATGATCTTCTACTGGCTAAATCTAAAGTTCTTTATTCTATTCTAGTTCTTCTAAATCTCTGCTGCATCTGATACCATTGATCACAGTCTCTTGGCTGATTTACTCTGAGACCTGGGTTTCACAGGACCAGTTTTAAACTGGTTTAAATCCTGTCTTTCAAACAGATCTTTTGCAGTGGCTACCGGAGGTCAGGTTTCTGCCCCCATCTTGTTAGCTGTTGGAGTCCCTCAAAGTTATGTCTTGGGTGCTTTATTTTCTTCTCTCTATACCCTTTCTTTAGGAAATTTGATCAGCTCCTATGGCTTTCAGTATCACTTATTTCTACTCCTAAACTTTCTTTGAGTGTTGAGCAGCAATTATCATCATGTCTTGCTACTGTTTCTGCATGGATGATTCATTGGCTTCTGAAACTCAGCATGGCCAAAACAGAGATACTTGTCTTCCCACCTAAGCCATCCTTGCAATCTTCATTTTCTATTACTGTGGATGACATTTCTATTCAATCTGTCAATGAGGCCTGTAGCTTTGGCTTCTTGTTTGACTTTTCTTTATTGTTTGTTCCACAGATCCAGGCCATAGCCAAGCCATGCATATTTTTTCTATATAATCTTGTCAGAATTCGATTTGATCATTTCTTTTTGTTTCAATGAGCTAAGACATTGGTACATGTATTGGTGGTGTCATGCCTGGATTATTGAAACTCAGTGCTAGTGGGTCTTCCTATTTCACATCTTAGCCCCTTAATTTCTGTGCAACACTCAGCATCCAGGATAATTTTCTTTGCCTGTCACTTTGATAATGTGACCCACTTTTTGTTATCCCTCCACTGGCTTACCATTCCTTTTTGAATCTGATACAGAATTCTTTTCTTGTCTTTTAAAGCCTTCATGGATTAGCACCCTTTTAGTTGTCAGTGCTTCTATCTCCATATCACATTCCTCATGCATTAGGATCTTATGACACTGGTCTTCTGATTCAGCCGAGGTTCTCCTCTCCGTCTGCTTAAATCCACCCCCATTCCTGGAATCTCCTCCCCACAGAACTGAGAACTATCACTTTCTTGGCCAATTTCAAGGCTAGTAGAAGACATTTTTATTCAGGGAGGCATTCCAAATTACTGGTTGTTAATCTGTTGTCATTTTCTTGTCTTTATTGTATACTAGCAAATACTGCTTTAGACATGTTTTAATCTTGTAAGGCTGTCGTTTTATATTGTGTGTCGTTTGGCAGGCTTTTTATTCTTATTTTATTTTGATGTAACCATGTAAAGTGCTGTGCAAATCCTATAACAATCCATAAATAGATGATGATGATGATGATGATGATGATGATGATGACGACCCATTTCCTCAATTCTGTTGGTATGGGTATTTCAAACCCTTGAGAACTACAGTAACAAACAAGTTTGTTCCTCACTGCAGCAGACACTACCTAATGATGACTTTTGAAATGGGGCAAGTGATGAGTTGTGAACACAGAGATGGGAGCTCCCCTCAATGAAATATCAAAGATCTTCCATGGGAAATATCAAAAAAAAATATTTAAAATAATTCTTCAAGGACAATAAAAGTTCTCAGGAAATTTTTAAAAAAATGCTTCCATTGAAGCATTTTTGCTGTGCAGTTTTATTTCCTTATTAATGGAAGTTGACTAAGGGGTGGAACAGATAGGCAGAAGATGGATTGGGGCTGCAGTGAACAGACACAGTGACCCCAATCTTCCTTGAAGCCAGCCGAAAAATGACTGGCAAATGTCCACTCCTTTTTCGGCTGGGGAAAAGGCATCTTTTCTTGCCCTGCTGCAGCCCCATGGCACCTTCAAGCTGCTCCAGCAGCCTGTGGTCTATAAATTCTGCACCACCAGAGTGCCTTGAATCCACCCACATCTGGGCAGCTTCCTGACTTCCAGGCAACTTTAGGGCAGCATGGGAGTATGCAAAATATAAATGCCATGCTCCCAAACTGACAAGATGTTAGCTTTAAAGGGCCATCTGCTCCAGCTCTAAATGTCCCAGCAACATTTTCCATTTACAGATCTCCTATCTTTTTTTTAAATTAATTTTAATATACCATAAATAGAATAAAATATACATATTTTTGTACAGGAGGATCATTTCCCTTCATTTGAGGCTTCTTTAGCACTTCATATTGAATAAATCAATTCCTCATTGGATATGTTCCCTCACTTCCTGAAGTTGTCCCAATAACAGATTCTGTTTATTTAGCTAGCTACTTGTCTTATTCCTCACCTCAATATAATAAAACTAATCGTACATACATATTATAACAGTTAAAACAATCCGATTCACGGTTTTGGCAGCCCCATGTTTCACCTGATCTTTCTTTATCTATCTTTTCCTATTTCCTGCCATTGGACTATAGAAAACCTAGTAAGCGGAAAAGGTAGAATGAGTGCACAATGCCTTGTGAATGTGACCTGTAGGAGCCCTCTAACAAAAAGGAAAAAAATAACCTATGCCAAACAAAGGACAATTAGGTGACAGCTTCCCAGTTGTCATCAGGGTTTCTTACTCACTCTGTTTCCTGGCAACCTTCACCCTTGCTCTTGTTTCTGTTCACAAGACAAAATTGTTAGGTCTATCAAGAGTGATGCCAACAACAATAACAAGCAATATATACATGTTCATAATGCCATCAATGGTTAGGTTTCCCTGTAATGTGTTTGAGTGAGTGAGTGAGTGAGTGAGTGGTACCACCAGAAGAGAAGTGGATGAGCTTATATATAAGTTTTGACTTTACCAACACAGATACCTGCTATGGGAGGAAGGCACCTTGTACAAGGAGAAGGACGCCTTTAGATCCAATCTATTCCACCATGATGACTACCTCAAGAGAGAACAATTAGTGCACACGCACACACACACACACCCCAAAATTGATTGTGTTACTGGGGTGCTTGAGGCACAAATCTCAGCTACCTCTTCCCCAATTCCCTAGCAGGGAAAGAAAAGATACAAATTTAATAAAACTAATTTGCAATTTGTAGAATGGAATACCTACCTACCAGTATAGAAAAGTGAGAAAGACAGGCATTTGCCATGGGAACTGTTGCACATTTCCTAGATACTTAAACCCTCAATTATACTCTTTATAAGAATGCAATAATGCTGAGAATTCTTAGTTCTGTCTCTTACTCTACTTTCATCAATGGGAATAATAGTTTCCCATTATATTAATCAAACTTTTACTACACTGCTCAGCTCTAGGGCAAAAACCTGTCAGTAGGCATATTTTCCTGTCTGTCTTCCCCTCCCCCTCCCTTTCCCTTCCCTTCTCTTCCCTTCCCCAACTGTTCTGTACATCTGCTCCACAAGTATTCCAGGGAAGTCAGCCATCTGAGTGCATATACCCCCTTTCCCATGAACCAAAAACTACATTTGCCCATCCTGCTTCTCTGTCTAGTGAGTACCCTTTGCAGAAACAAATGGGGAGGGGGAGTCTCCATGCTATTAGCATTGCAAACACATAATGTGCTAGCAGGAATGTCCCCTGTTGCTTTTCATCATTCCTCAACTACTCAATCATTTTCAGAGCCAGGCTACTGGCATATTCATAATGTGGTGCTTAAATCATCAGAATATCCTTTTGTAAAAAAACATCCACTGTTCCTGGATCATTATGGCTGCTTGCCGTGACTCAGGAGTAGCTGACTCAGGCTTACCTTTAGAATATGGTGCAATCATGGAAGATAACTGCTGCATCAAATCCCACCGAGATCAGGGCTCATGGTGGATAGCAAAAGCATAATGTGCTGTTAAGTAGTAATCACGCTTGGCTTGTTTTGCTTGATGAAAAACAGAGAAACGTTCAACATGGAGAACCATCTTCTGTTCAATATGAGGGTCAATCTGAAACAGTTTCAGAAAGGAGGTTAGAAAATTTTCTCTCTGGTCAAAATTATAAGGGTTTTGCACATTTTTGTGTTGGGGTTGCTGTTTACATTTCAGAGAATTTTTTGGAGGGAAAACTCACTTGCACAAAAAAAAAAATCATGCTATTTTTGTCAAAATACACTGCTTAGTGCAACTGGTTTTTAAAACAAAGAGGTCCAAAAAAGGGGGGGGGGATCAAGAAGTGTATGAAACGTCTCATAACGTGTCAAGATACACGTCAAGAAACCTGCAAATATTCCTTCCAGTCCTGTTCAGCAGTCCTGCCTATCTATTGTCCTTCTTATAACCACATGCCAGAAGTTTACAAATGGTTGGGTTTCAAATTGTGAATTGTTGTTGGGTGAATCAGTAGCCTGGTTCTTTCCCCTTCTAGCTAGACTTCCCCATCTCCTCTGTTCCCACCTCCTTATCTGGCCTCTTGGTTCTTCTTTCGACATTTGTGTCCAAAATGTGGTTGTACCTCAGGCTTAGCCTGATGCGTTCTTTGGACATCCAGTTGTAGCCTATCGCTTTGGCCTTGGCAATAATATCTATTTTGGACTCTAGTTTCTTCTACGGTTAACTTTGAAAAATAAAGTGGGTGGGGAAATGGATTCATCTATTGCAGGAATATCCAAGCTATGTGCATGTGTGGCTTCACAACTCGTTTTGTGTCTCAAAGCTCTCAGGACACCCCCTCCAAAAGGACAACCCTATACCTTCTCTCCAGACTTTTTCAGATTAAAAGTCATCCCCAAACTGCCCAAATATATCACACACACCCATACAGAAAAATCAAAACCAGAAGTGACTGAAAGAATTGAAGATCAAAAGTGGTGTGCCCTGCTAGGGATAGGGACAAAACCTGTAGCAAAGTTGCCTACCCTTGACCTACTCAATGGTAATGCCACACCACTGCCACTCCCTCTGCACTGAGGTTACACTGTGGGTACTCAGACTGGGATCTTCTCAGATTGATTGTATAGACTAGAAGCTTTTCCCAATTGGGAGAATGGCCATAGTTCTACATTGTGCTCTGGAGCAGCTGCTCCAATCTAATGTGCTCTACATTTGTATCCTGTTTGGAAATTCCAATTAAATCAGCATATGTCAGCTAGACTGATCATGGGTACATCCAAGAGTGATCACATACACCGATCATAAAAACATTCCACTAGCTGCCTGTTAGTTTCCAGGCAAAGTACAAAGTGTTGGTTGTTACCTTTAAAGCCGAATATTTAATGATGATGATGATGATGATGATGATGATGAGAGGTATTCCCTATTGACAAGATCATCAAGTCGTGTTTGACCAAAAGGGGCAGTGCTCATCTCCATTATTAAGCTGAAGAGCCAGCATTGTCAGATATTGCTTTGTGATGGTGATAGTGATGGTGATGATGATCTGCTCCATAGCAGTTAGTGAAGACTATGGTGGTGTCTGGAAGCAACCTGGAATATCCTGGACTCAGAACTGCCCTGAACTCCTTAGCTGGATGCCTTGTTAGGATCTCAGAGCAAGCAACTCACAGTTGCTGCAGTTACACCAGTGTCTTGTACCAGGCAGCACAGTGGAGTCTATTTTAAACAGCCACCTAGTATCAGAAGGAGGGCTCCATATCTTCTAGGAATATCTGGAGCAACTACCAGTAGTGATTTTTTTTACTGCATTTTAAGAGGTATATACCCAGGGTTTGATGGTGAGCAGGCCTGACATTGTCTGGACTATTTACATCTCATTTGGGGATTGAACCCTGCATTTTCCAAACCTCCCACCAAGAGGGCAGGGAGACCATTTTATTTGGCCCATAAGGACAGGGCCTAGGGCCCAGAAACTAGAAATTGCATCTCTTTAATTTTTTTTAAGCAACAATATGGGAAACAAGAGAATTAGACTTTGGCTACTGACAGATCTAGCTTCTAATCTAGGGCATCAACCTCATCAACATTCTCCAGTCACGGTGCTTGTAAAAGGTAGGAAAAGATGGTGTGAAGTCACTGAATTCTTTATGTATTCAATTCTGCCTTGCAGGCTTGTTCTTTTTTCTTGATTTAGCTATGAAGAGCATATCTCTGCTTGCCTGCCTGCCCTCTCAGTGCTCACCATGCACTGCCTTTCAGCACAGTACTTCACTTTTGGTCATTACTTATAATGCAACTGTACTTGAACTCTAAAACATGGGGGTGCTTTGGGGGATCCAGCACAATGCTAGGAAAGCTGTGTCTACCTGGAAAGGGTGTCTTGCTTTTCCTTCCATCTCTTAATCTTTTCTCGCCTGTCTTTTTGTACTCTGTGTGCATGTGTCATCTACAGGCACACAGTCAGCCAGCCGACATGCACATTACAGACACTAAAGTACGGAAAGCAGCAGTATCTGGCAGGACTGAGCACTCAACTAACTTTTAAAATGTATTTCATGTTGAGAGGAAGAAAAAAGAAATTTAAAAATGGCTATTGTTCTTGTTATGTTCTTTTAAATAGACTCTCACTTATAGTGACCCTATCTGGTTTTCTTGCCAAGATTTTTTCAGAGGAATAATTTTCTTCCTAGGCTGAAAGAATGGAACTTTCCCAAAATCACTCAGTGGTTTTTTATGGCTGAGTGGGGATTTGAACCTCAATCTCCCAAAGTCATAGAATTATAGCTTCATAGATGTGAAAGAGACTAGTAGGGCCATCTAAAGCAATCCTCTGCCATGCAGAGATATACAACTAAATCACTTCCGAAAGATACATCCTCTGTTTAAGGCCTCCAAAGTAGGAAAGTCCACCATCCTTCAAGACAGTCTGTTCCACTAATGAATAGCTCTTACAGTCAAGATGTTCTTCCAAATGTTTGAGTAAAATCTCTTTTCTTCTAATTTGAATCCACTGGTGTACATTCTAGTTTCTGGGCCACTAGAAAACAATCAATGCCTATCCCTTTCATGGCATCCATTTGGATATTTCAAGACAGGTATCATACCACTTCTCAGTCTTCTCTTCTCCAAATTAAGCATCCACAGTTCCTAAAGTCATTCCTCATAGGTCTTGGTTTTTTCCTTCTCTGATTCTTGAGTTGAGAGCTGCAGTGATAAGAATAACCATCAAGGGACTAATTCAGAGAAAGCACAAATTAGACTGGGTTTTGAACCGCCACAGCACTGTACAAATGTTTTGATTTCCCCTTTATTGCACAAAGAAAAGAACTGATATTTCAAAGCCAGGATAGTGTAGTGGTTTGCGTATTGGACTATGAGTTTGGAGACCAGAATTTGAATCTCTATGCAGCAACAGAAACCCACTGGGTGATCATGGGTGAATCACACTTTTTCAATCTCAGAAGAAGACAAATGCAAACCTTCTCTGAACAAGTCTTGCCAAGAAAACCAGTGATAGTTTAGGGGCAGTAAATTAAAAATGACTTGAACAACAAATGACTATCTACCTTGGTGGATGGGAGTGAGGAAGGTGAGTGTTCTTCAAAGATATAGCCATTTCAGAGGTTTGGATGGCTCGCCATGATTTCAGCCATGGCAATATGAAATAATAAGACTTGGAAGTGCTAGAGGTTAGCTATCAGAAGGCTCAGTGCAAAGTGCACCTCCCAGTCTTAATGCCAGGAACCACATTTGTACCCTGCCAGGTGCTCATGTGCCATTCATCACTTATTGCTTGGCCCACAATATTTGTTCAGGAGCAACAGTACATAATAGCCAAATATGAAGCAGTGCTGAATGGGGTGATGGTGACACATTTTTTTTTCTATACAGACAAAACCATATATTTTACACATAAAGAAAGGCTCAGTGATGCCATGAGATTAAGATGAACTAAGTTGTAGTTTAGGGGTAAAGCAGATGATGTTGTATCTGTCATGTCCTGTCTCCAGGATCCTGGAATGGACTCTGAGTCTGAGAATGAAGGCTATGATATAAAGCTTGAGAGGCCAGAGGACATGCTAGGTCTGCAGTCATAAGAGAGGTTTCAGCAATCACAGGAGCAGAATTTACAGAAGCAACTACCCTCAGAAGAAGAGCTAGACCTACCAATACCTACTCCAGGAGAGAGATGTCAGGACAGAGAAAGACACAGATGCTCACTATGGGGCTTTCTAGATTGGCAGGAAAGTGTGACATGAAGTTGCCTTTTCCTTAATGCTTAGCAGCTGCACCACAGCCTTTAGATGGAGCTGTGCTGTTACGCAGTTTTTAAAAAAGAAGCTGGGAAAACCAGCACCTTTTTAAAGGCACTTCTTCTCCCCTAAAACGCAAAAAAAAAAAAAAAAAAAGTGTTTTCATGGCACACTTTCCCTTTTTCTCATCTAAAGGCTAGAGTTTCATGCAGCCATGAACACACTTCTTTTTGCCAATCTAGAAAGCCCCAGTGTTTATATAGGAAGTGTGCTGAAAGTAGGGAGCCCCTGAGAGACCTGGACAGGCTTTAATTAACCCAATACCTCCTTCAGGCAAACATGGCCAACAAACAACCTTTACCTTGGGAGAAATCTATGCTGGTGCTCTGTTCCATGACTGATTGCCTGTTTGCCTTGATCTCTGCCAGCACTTCTAACTGCTCTTCTGGACAACCCTTTGGACTGTCTTCCTGGACTTCTGACTGACCCATAAACAATCTGGACCAGACTGGATACCCCTATTCCTCAACTGATGTTTTGGTGAGTTGAGACAGTCTCTCTCACTCCGTAAAACCTCTAGGATGCTGAGCCTTCTGTGTTGCTTCCAAAGGGAAAAACAGGACAATATCTCATCCTCTGGAATATGAAGACATGGTGACTTCTGTCAGATTGCCAGGGGTTTGTGGCTCAAGATAACAACAACCTCTCTGAGTTCAATGAGCTGAAAAATGATGCAGTGGGGGACTCACTTCCTAACAGGATGTGGCAGATGCCAAGAATACATCTCCTTCCTTTGACTATTGAAGAAGAGATAAGGGAGATTATCTGTCTGGTGATCTTGATCTTGTTCCTCCCTTCAACTTTCTGGATCACCTTAACAACCCTAAACCTCTTCACCTTACAACCACCTGATTTTTGGGACACTTCTTGACTGTAGCACAGGACAGCTGCTTTGCATGCAGAAAGATCCTGGCTCCTGTGTTAAACCCTGGAGAGTAGCTGCCACTTCATCTTGACAACACTAGGCTAAATGGACCAGTGATTTGAATCAACACTAGTTATGTTCCTAATTATGCACCCCCTGTACTTGGGTATTTAACTTTAGAGCACTTTCCTCTGATGCATCTATCTAACTGATCTGCAGTTGATATCTCTTACATTAAGTGAATCCCTTTTATACCAGAGATCTAGACTAGAATCCAGTATACAGTTCTGAGCCTTGTTTGGCGTTGTGATAGGGTCATCCTACCCTAGCTCCATCATTCACTGTAAGAAGAAAAGCACTTTTGAACAGGCCTTGAGAGGGGAAAATAATGTAATCAGCATCCCAGCTCAATAGATGAAGTACATTACTCCTGTGTTCTTGTTTTTGCCTTTCCACTAGAGGAACAAATCCACTCAGTTTCTATCTTCTGTATTCAATAGCAATGAAAGTCTTCCTTAAAGAACTTTGCATTGTCTCTGCACTGCTTGTGGTGGCAGTACACAAGAAAAGGTGTCAACCAGCTGTTTGCTATGGCAAAAGCCATCCTGCATTGCTATTCAGATGTGGATTTCTCATGCAAGTGGTAATTAACTCTATCCCTCTGGAAACCAAGCATGCTAGAGCAATTCTGGCATGATGCATGCTGCCTTCGGGTTTGGCAGCCAACATCTAAGCAAGAGGTAGTCAGTCAGCATCCTTGTATCTCCACAGCTACATAAACTAACAATTCGGATGAGCTGGCCCAATATGGTGCACTAAGCCTGCGGTCTTGGCAGTCATTCCGTAGAAAATTGCTATTTACAGTAGTACTTATTCAAAGTACATTTTCCCTTTTGTCATTTACTGATCAATGACTCCATTGCAAAACTGCTGCATATCCAAGTCCCTGTAAAGGGCCTCTCCAGCCTCCCCCACCCCCGCCCCCTCCCAGTCAACAGATATCTGCAATATTAAAGTTCAAAATGATACAGAGAATGTGCTTCCAACAACCACCACTCAATTGCACACAACTCCTCTGTCACAACAGCTTCACTGGCTGCTGATTTGTTTTCAGGAACAATTCAAATTGGTGGTTTTGACCTGTAAAGCCTTCTACAGTTCATACCAATGTTATTTGAAGGACCTATATGAACCTGCTCATTTTTTGAGACCCCAGTTTTTCTCTCCTCTTCCTACTTTCCCACTTTGTCCTCAACTGTCTTCAATTGCTGCAAACTGACTTCAAAGAGCAAAAGTAGTTTATACTCAGTTAACTCAGCAGCAGAGAGGTAAGAAGAGGTAGAATCGTACTCTTCCCAGTAGACAGAGGCAAACAAACAAACAAACAAATAAACAAACTGCTGCTGCTTCTTCTGGCTTTCTGTTCTCCCTCATTAACAACTTCTGCCCTCTCAACTACACTCTGTATTGCTCGGTCACACAAGTCCTAGTTTCCATCTGTGAAATTGTGAGGTGTATATGAAATGAAATGAAGTCCTTTCTCCTCTTTCCACTGTGTGTTGTTTCCCCTATTTTCCAGTCAAAATCAGAATAATAATAATAATAATAATAATAATAATAATGTTTTATTTATACCCCGCTCTTCAGCCAAGACTATCAGAGCGGCTTACAATTTGTTAAACAAACAGCTTTATTTACAATTGTAAGCTATTTGCCCCCAACAATCTGGGTACTCATTTTAGCGACCTCGGAAGGATGCAAGCCTGAGTCAAGCTTCAGCCCTTGCTGGTCTTGAACTCACCACCTTCTGGTTTTGAGTGAGTGGCTGCAATATGACCACCTGGTTCTGTCACATGCCGCTATGAAGATTTCCAAGTGGAGGGCTCCTCACACTAGCAATTAGTGTGACCTGGTGCAACTATTTTGAATGTTTCTTTTTTTTTTTTTTCCCTTTTTTCGATGGGCTTTCTGTGGGAAGGAATACAAGTAGGAGAGGCAGTGGAAAAATAAAGGAGAGTTACAGCGAGACGGCAAAGTCACCAAGGGCCTATCCAGGCCTTACCTGACACAGCTCTGAGAACAGCACCCTTAGGAACAAAACAAAACAGCACTTTTAAAAATCGTCAGTGAAGTAAGTGATGGAGAAATAAATAAGTCGGCCTAAGACGTGTCTGTTAATTCTAAGGTCAATATTAAAGAGAATAATTTTCACAGTCATAATAAAATGTTTTAATTCATTGTTTTATGTACTAACCAATTTCTGATGATACACAAATGATGCAAAAGAGTAAATGAATAATAATCACAAAAAGCAATGTGGATGAATCCTTCTGCCACCTGCAGATACTATCCTGTGGAGCAGAAGACTTAGTAATCTGATGTATTTATTAACTGGCACCAGCATTATGTTTCCTTGGCAAATGTATTTTTTATAATTATTTTCAATTTAAAAGGAAAACAATTTGAGAACAAAAGGTTTTTCATTCACCTATGAAGCAGCTTTTTACTGGTGCGTTATCACAGATCTGTTGTGCTCTTGGCAGCCTGCCTCCACAGAACATAGGAAATCAAGTCCCCCTCAGACAAGCAATAAAACCAACTGGAAAACTACAACTGAGGTACATTTATGTACTGCATCCACAATGAAGAAATATTCCAAGTTGACATCACTTTAACTGTCATGGCTCAGTGCTATGGAATTCCAGAAATTGTTGCTTTGTGAGACATTTAGTCTTCTCTTTCAGAGAGTGCTAGTGCCCCAACAAACTACAGATCACATAATTCCATTGAGCCATATGATGTCAAACAGGATTATTTCTGCAGTGCTGATGTAGACTGAGAATATGAGCAAATCCAGCTATGTAGAATTCAGGTGACATCTGTCCAGCCTCCACAATCATGTAGATTCAATCATAGCTTGTTGTTTTGTGCCTCCACATCATTTTTGAATTGTGTCAACACTAAGACAAACCTATCATAGGGTTGTCTTGACAAGTTTCTCCAGAGGGGGTTTGCCATCATAACAGCCTTCCAATAATTAGACTAAGTGGGTCAAACAAGAGGTAGGGTCTCCAGGTCTCAGGGTGCCAGCCAAATTCTCAGAGAAATGTCTCCTGGTGGGCAGAAAAATATCAGGGCTACTGGCACTGGAAGAGGAAGAAACTTGATACGTGTGAGATGGCTTAAAGTCTGGGAATGCATCTTCACCTGTGTGGTCACTGGTAGATTTTCAAAGGAAATTTAATGTCCATTTGCAATTCAAAGAAATGTTTCATTGGAATCCAGCATGTGTCCTATATTTATTAGTTATTATTATATTAATTAATTAACTAATATATTATTTAACTAATATATTATTATATTATTAATTAACTAATATTAATTAGTTGAATCTAGTGGTATCCCATGCTATCCAGTTCTCCTCCCTCTATAGATCTGTACTTGCTCCAGAGTTCCCCCAGAAGGTCAAAACAACCTCTGGAGCAGACCTCTTTGGATCAGACCTATGTGGATGGCAGAAGGAAGCTTCCAGCTTCTGTGGAAGACCATTGCTCACAGACCATTGAATTGAATCCCTTGTTTTTAAGGACTTCATATTTCATTTGGGATTCATTGACCATTTAAATGCCTTAAAGTGCAAAAATGCAATTCCACTCCTTAACAGGCAGCACAGTAGCGTTAAAGCTACCATGTGAGGCTAAAGACAGCCTGTAATACTTACATTTGACATTCTATGTGCCTCTTGGGACTTTGTCCATGACTGTATGGGACAAATAACATATCCTCCCTTGCCTCTGAATCCTCATGGTGATCAGTCCAGACAACACAAAGCCCAAACCCTAATTCTGGAGTAGACAGTCCTGATCATGCATGGACAGTTCAGCACCAAACTCACATAATGTCACCTTTACAATCGATTTTAGGAACTCATCTTTTGCTCCAGATCTTCCCAGAAAATCCAGAGCCCTCCAGAGCTATGCTAAGCTGCTGCTCCCAAATGTATCCTGTCATGCCACTGGCATGAGTTGCTCCCTCTGAGGTCAGAACAAGATGCCTAGCCATGTGATAAATGCTGGGTGCCTTGTTCCTGACCTCAAAGGGAGAGATTCATGCCAACAGTGGTGGTGGTGGCTGCGGGCATAATGTGAGCAGCCTCCCAGCATCACTCTGGAGTATCCAGGTAACAGAAAGAAACTGAGGTTTCTTCAGGGCCAGAAAACCCCAGGTTGCTCCAGGAGTGCTCAGGCCTGTATGAACCAAATCACACAAGGCTGCTAAGGTGTCACAATCACATTAGTGTAGGAAACATAAACATACCAAATTGAGGACAGTAATGTTCACACAGTTCTTCAAAAGTGCCATGATGCTGCTTTAGTTCTAGGTTCTGTCTTCTGTATGCCAGACTTCATAACCTTTATTCCCTTCCCAACATGTTTTTTTCTTCTGTATTTTTTTTCAATTGCACTATCACAGCAATTGATCCATTTTTTAAAAAGGCGGGGGTGGAGAAACTAGGGAAAATAAATAAAAATGTTTAGGAATAGTAAGGGGAGAAGAGGGGAAACAGAGCATGATCATACCAACTCAAACCATGTGGCTGCCAGCATATTAAATCTGTAGCAGGAGGAACTTGTTACATGTGAATCAATAATGGAAAAGCAATTGGGAATCAATTACAGTTTTTGCCTATCAGTGAAAAGAAACCCTCTAGGAATGGATGGAAGACAAAGCAGCTACAGGACAGACATGGTGCCATGTAATAATGGCCTGATCTAGATTGGCAAAAAGAAGTGTGTTCATGGCTGCATGAAACTCTAGCCTTTAGATGAGAAAAAGGGAAAGTGTGCCATGAAAACACTTTTTTTTTTTTTGCGTTTTAGGGGAGAAGAAGCGCCTTTAAAAAGGTGCTGGTTTTCCCAGCTTCTTTTTTAAAAACTGCGGAACAGCGCAGCTCCATCTAAAGGCTGCAGTGCAGCTGCTAAGCATTAAGGAAAAGGCAACTTCATGTCACACTTTCCTGCCAATCTAGAAAGCCCCAATGTACAGCAAAAGGTGCTACTATCCTACAATAATTCCACTTTGAAAGCCTCATGAGATACATTCCTTGGTCATAAACCAATGAGAACAGACTTACCTTTGAAGAATACCCAGAGTTTGGAAAGTGACGTTTTGTACTACAGCTTCCAGATTTCCCCAGCTAACAGGGCTACTGCTCAGGTTTCTAAAGTCTGAGTATAATTCACCCATTAGCAACTTTGTTGTTTTTGTTTTTCTGTGCCTTCAATTCATTTCCAACTTATGGCAACTCTTAAGGTGAACCTATCATGGGGTTTTCTTTGCAATATTTGTCCAGAGGAGGTTAGCATTGCCTTCCCCTCAGTTTGAGAGCATGCAACTTGCCCAGGATCACATAGTGGATTTCATGGCCAAGTGGGAATTGAACCCTGTTCTCCACAATTGTAGCCCAACACTCAAACCACTATGCCCATGGTAGTGAATCTGTGGCATGCATGCCCTCTCTGTAACACAAAGCTGTCTGCAAAGTACTGCAGTGGCCACAGCAATTAGGGGCAGGGGGCAGGACACGTGTGCTTGGCCTGGCTCCTTGCCATGGCTCTGTTTGCTTTGGGACAACCAGGGCATGGCAAGGAGGGACTTGGAGGCACGAGCTTTCCCTTACAAAGCCCTGGCTACTCTAAGTTCCAGACATTCACAGAATGCAGCCCGGTTCTCCCACAAAAAAAACTGAGCAGTGACAAGGAGGGGCAGTACATGGACCTTCTGGGTGGAAGTCCTGCCCCTTCTGGCCAGAAACCATGTTCCTTCTGGCCAGAAGGCCTGTATCTTGCATGCTATGGGATTCTAGGAACTGTAGTTTTGTGAGGTGTACATGGGGTTTTCTTGGCAGGATTTCTTCAGAGGAGGTTTGCCATTGCTTTCCTCTGAGGCTGAGAGACTATAACTTGCCCAATATCTCCCAGTAGGTTTCATGGCCAAGCTGGATTCAAGCCCTGGCCTCCAGAGCTGCATGCTCAAACGGCTGGCTGTCTTTGTTCTTGTTCTTATGCTGTGCCTTTTGTGCTTTATTATGCTTCTTGTTGCTGTTGTTGTTGTTGTTGTTGTTGTGTGCCTCCAAGTAATTTCCAATTTATGGGCCCAGAGCACCCTCCTCCCTTTCAAGTGCTGGTTCCTAGATGAAATTATCATGGGGCAAGCTTCATCACAGGGTTTTCATTGCCATCCTCTGAGGTTGAGAGAATGTGACATGTGTGTGTGGTGCCTTCAAGTTGTTTCCGACTTATGACAACCCTAAGGTGAAACTATCATGGAATTTTCTTTGCAAGTTTCATTAGAGGGGGGTTTGCTATTGCTAGCCTAAGACTGAGAGAGTGTGCCTTGTGTTTTTCCCCTGGAAATCCTGCTCCCAGAAGGCAGAAGTCCTACCCCCAGAGATCCCACCAATCCTTCCCCCAGAAGTCCTGCCCCTCCCCACCACCACCGGGTGACACCCAGTGTGAGGACGTCACTGAGTTTGGGCACACAGACTCTAAACGATTTGCCATCATTGCACTATGTCATGTTGCCTCTGATATTTTAAATTGTAATATGTTACATATAACATTTGTTATTGTTGTGTGCTGACTTTCTACATTATATATATTGACTGAGATCCTACTTCAAGAAAATGGAATATAATTTATGGTAAAGTTAGATGATGAATGCATATTAGTGTATTGCAACACTGTGCAACTAGATGTAGAAACATCTGTGAAATGCACAATTGCAATGTGAAATGCCCATCTGTATGGGTAATGCAGAGTGCATGTGCAGTAGGCATCACATGCACAATGGCCCCACATGTTGAACTCTACTTCCACAGCCTTCAGTTGAATACAGATGTTACACCATGGCCAAAAAGGTACAGCCAGATGCATTGTGGGCAGAAGGCAGGATATAAATCCTTGAAATAAATAAATAAATAAAAATAAGGCAACTTAGGCATGTGTGAATCACTAAAAGGACACACAACTGTAAGCTGAAATGCTCATCTACATGTGCAATGGCACCACATGCACAATGGCACTGCAGATTAACATTTTATTTAAAATGACCTTTTAAAAACATGGCAGTTAACAAAATGAGGAATCCCAATGTTATGGACCTGATATCTGCAAATTCTGATCTGAACTGACATGTTCAGTAGTCCCTGGACTGGAATATAGCTATTCCATCCAACACATTTTGTACTTCCCTGAATGTTGTAAAGTAGTTCTTGGCTCACAAATGTGTTTCAAATGTGCATATTCAGAGAAACTCTGAAATGCATTGTGCTGAGAGAAAATACATTCAAAATGTATATTTATAAATATATTTTGAAATGTGAATTTTTATGCAGAAAAACTAAAATAAACAGTAGCCCATAATATGTTTAATTGGAAAACTCCATAAGGCGGGGGGGGGGGGGGGGGAGAGAACTTATGGAACAACCACAAAATTGATTTTTCTGTTGGGAAAAAATAATAAGATGATAAAATGAGGGAAATGAGGGCACTCTCCCTGCCCAGACAAACATATCTGCTGAATGAAATATTCATTCCTGGGGAGGCCAGAATAGCCTCCTCCTTGTTGGCCTTCTGCCAGCAGGCAAAGACCTACTTGTTCAGACAGGCATTTAAAACAGAACATTTTTAAAAAATGGGCTGGGGTGCTGTATTGTTTTAAAGTATTTTAACGATTTTAAACTTTTAAGCTGTATTTTATTCTTTTAACATATACTTTGTTTTAATATTGTAATAATTTCATTCTATTTTAATGTGCCATTTTGGTATGCTTTTAATTGTACTGTTTTTTTAATGTTGAGACCCAGTTTTGGGGAAAGGGTGGTATATAAATAAATAAATAAATGAAAATATAATAAATATTCCTTCAGTCCTCAAACTTCTAATATTGCAGTAACATAAGACTTTAGTTGAGAATTTGGCGATGTCGTTTAGGCGTCCACAGAAAAGGGGAAGAAAAATTTAGTAAAGGTATGCAAACCAAAAATATGAAGTCGAAGGCTTTCAGGGCTGGCATCCACAAAAAAATATGAAAGTATGAACATTGTAACAGCCAGTGTGGTGTAGTGGTTAAATGCCTGTACCGCAGCCCCTCAGAAAACTCCATGGGTCACCATAAGAAAACACTTTAGGTCACCATAATCAGAAACGATTTGGAGGCACATAACAATAACAAAGTATGAAGAACAGGGAAGTAGAATTCTTATTTGGGAAACACTGTCATCATTTTGTCCCTCCTGAACTACAACATTAGAAGTGCCCTTTCTCCTCATTCTCTCTGTACCTCCACATTGCCCCTTATTTATGAAAGCATTGTGGTCTAATAATTGACTTGGTGTAGAAGAGAGAAATTGAACACACATAGCCAAAACATTACATTGGATCCAGCCGAACATGACTGATAGCCTGTTCAAGACATTATGACTCAGTCTGCTAACAAAAACAAACTTTGAACTGCCTGCTCAGCAGCTGGGATTTGGAACTATTGTGTGTGGGGAAATTAATGTTGTTCTTCAGCTTGGAGTAGTGCAAAAGCAGCCGAAAATGGCAGTGTTGGCATTGGCAATGATAGCTTGGTTCATTCTCATGCACTAAAATCAGAAAGTGCAATTAATTATTATTATTATTATTATTATTATTTATTTTCATGATGGTTGTGTTGGTCAGCTGGTTGATTAGTCTGTCTTGGAGATATGTGTACATTTGTGAGACCACTTCTGTAAATGTCCAAAATTTAAAGCAAGAATTACATGGCAGACTGTTACAAGGTAGAAAATTTGGATTATTTGCATCTTGTGAGTTATCAGCTTGTCTTTTCTTATTTTCTCTGTTTGTGTACTTAAGTTCACAAGGGGAAACAACATGATAGGTGATTTCTTGGCAAAGAGCACAAAGCACAATGGGAGGAAAAAAAATGACTTGGTGTCCTTTCCTGAAGATAGAGACAAGAACTCTTGGGGTGGAGGGGAGGTAAGAACTGGTTAGATTTCTTCATATGCTTATTTGTGAGCTACATTGCCAATAAAGTAATTCAGCTCAGATCTGACTTTGATATTGATCACACAGACATGATTCCTGAAATGTTGTTTACATGCTCTTCTGGACTGGATAAGTACCAGTCTGTTCTCTTCAACATATAGGAAGATTTGCTTTAAAGTAGATACTCACTACAAATAATCTTGGCCCAAGACACTTTGCTACCTTAGGCAAAGTACAATATAGCCCATCTTACCACCCCTTACCAATAAGCTGCACAGCACCTAAAACAGGCCTGTTATTGAGGCAAATGTGAAAGAAGATTCCAGAAGCATTTCTCCACATTTCTTGCAACACAATTACAGTAACATTGCCCCCAAAACCTGGTCTTTCCAGGTCCTCTCCACATGGAGTCTGGAGAGGACAACACTTGGTCCAAACTCTGGTTCTGCTACAACCAAACCAGATAACATCTGGCACATTTAGCACCAAAACTGTGCTATTTGTTGTTGTTGTTGTTGTTCTGAGTCTTCAAGTTGGAAACAAGACTTATGGGTTATACCCCTCTTAATATGTATTTAAGTAAGTTACCTTTTGCTCCAGATCTTCCAAAAAGATCCATTCTGGTATGAGGGCAGCTGTTCAAAACATTACACCCGTTACATCCACTGCTGCTGCCAATCACTCACATTGAGATCAGCAAAGTGATCAAGGCTGGGTACCTCATTTTGACTTCATAGTGAAGCAACCCACAGTGGTGGTAGATGATCCAGACAGCATAGCAGGACACACATGTGAACAGCTGCCCTGGAGCCAGAAGAGAGGGGAGTTCAAGACAGTTCCAGGGCCAGTATGTTCATGCAGACAAGATTCATGTAGGCTGAGAAGCTACATTATAGTTCCATAGCTATATCTCATGTTGCCACTCTTCCATTTGCAGTGTTCAATGAGAACAGTCAGATAAGGACGCACCTTGGGATCCTGCAATGACTGCTTCTCTCAATATGCCTGTGACCTGGAGAATGGTTCAAACTTCATTTCCCAGTGCCTCAGTCTGCAGTGCCTTGGAAACCCTTTGGTTGAGGTGATCCCTGGCTCAAAACATTTTTGGTGGGTTGTGTCCAGTTGTTAATGACTATAAAGATGAATCCCCCCAAAATTATAAATCTAATCTGTAATCCTGTTCAGTAGCTATGCCAGACAAAGTAAATAATTAAAAATATGTTAGATGGTCATGGTACCCTGAACCTCAGGCAGCCACCTAATTCTCCTCAGTTTCAGAGTCAGACCAGATTGGGATGGTATAAACACCAAGTTTGGAACTGTTAATAAAATGGCAATTTGACTCCCTTCTGCATTTAGATAAAAGCCTACCCATTTAGTCCAAGAGCAACTTTTTTCTGTTGTTACAAATAAAAAATTAGCTTCCAAACTCAGTTAATCATTTTAGACTATTTTCTCTTTTACTTTGCCATTACAATCAAACAAAAATCAGAAAATCCTTATCCCACTGGGGACATCTTTTCAGATAGAATATGTTTCTAATTTGTTCCATGTACAACAGGGAGCTGTTGTTGTCATGCTGTGATCTCAGGTGGTCATATGTTTCTGTGCATGCAATTGTTATTCAAGCGCAATCACACTGTTGATCCAAATGTTTCTTTTGTGAAGGGCTTAATTTCATAGAGCTGGGGAATTCCATTCTATCTACTATCTGAGACAGAGATCTTGCAATTGATAGCATGCCGGTGAACAGCTGCACTGACATAGGGCCTGCTTTTCAACTGATGAGGAAGGAGCACAGAAGCCTACTTTGGCTTCGTCATCTCCAGATTGGGAATGACACATTTTTCCCATCAGTTCCGACACTGTGGCTGCTTCGTCAAATAATGACTTTTTTTTTATCCCATGAGATTCCCAGGGAAGAAGAGAACAATGACAAATGTGAAGATTTCTACCCACTTACTCTGCATTCATTCAATTAAAAGCCAAATGAAAGAGCTGATTGGCACAGGGAGGCCAACAAAAGAAGTTGGGCTTCCTGAAGCAGTTATGGTGCCCTCCTTCCAGTCATGTTATTTCATATCCAAGGTCAGCTAACTTGTTTTGGTACTTGAAGAAGATCTTCCAAATATCTCTTCTCCACCCCCTGGGATGGGGGTGGGGGTGGTAAAACTCTAATAATAACCAGTTAAAGAAAAAGCACTGATGTATTACCTTTTCATAATGCTCAGAATTAATCAGCTGAGGTAACTGCCTCTTTCTTCCTAATGGTAGAACCAACCTCACTGCTGTGGGGATACAAGCCAATGGCTGCATCTGCAGTACAGAAATGGGAGATTATCACATGGACAAATAACCTGACTGCTCCCTAAAGGGATGCAAACTCTGGTTTCTCTTCAGATCATATAAATCTTTCACATTTAGGACTTCTGGTTGGTAATAGTGGACCAATGAGACACTTCTCTTTAGGCTTTGCCACAGAAGTGACTAACACAAAATGGTATAGGGTTTTTAGAAGTGGTTCGACAGCTCAAAATGTCCCTCTGTTAAGAGGGGCTCAGATGGTGTTCGAATAACTGTGATTGGAAATGGCAAAAGAAAGAAAGAAAGAAAGAAAGAAAGAAGACAAATTTGGAAGCCTTCATAACAATTACAGTGTCAAAGGATGCCACAACCATTTTAGCATCACTCCTCCTAGGAAGGGGTTCAAGGAATGCCACCCACTTTTAACAGTGTTTGTAAGGTTTTTTGTATTGTTTCCTTTTGGACTGTAAAATGGAAAATCTTGACCAAGTCAGGCTATCTGCACCTTTCCTTTGTTTGTTGAAGCAACAAAAACTGAATGATACACATGAAAAAAATAAATAAATAAAGGTCTCCCCAGTAAGAAGGAGTTTGCCCTTCCTGGTTTTTCTTTTTTTCCCCTCCCCTCTTTATTTTTGGATATAAAGAAGAGTTAACATAGAGGTTGAAAGCTAAGGAACTGAAAGCTGATAAATAACAAAATTAAAACTGAAGAGATGGGTGGATGAAAAGCCTTACTCTAGAGTCACCCCATCCAGACAAAACAGCAGGAACATACCCATGGAATGTGGAGTTGAAGGCTTTCATGGTCAGCATCCATAGTTTTTGTGGAGCTTTCGGGCTATGTGGCCATGTTCTAGAAGAGTTCCTTTCTGACATTTTGCCAGCATCTGTGGCCGGATTCTTCACAGAACATGGCCACATAGCCCGAAAGCTCCACAAATAATTACCCGTGGAGGCTTAAGTCTGCAAAGACATGGTGGTGTACAGAGAGAGGTGGGACTAATAAAGTGCAAAGGATGCTTGGAAATTGAGTATGAAAAGAAAAGGAGGCACTAGAAAGCAGTGGAAGTGGCAATCAGAAGTCAGCCCCTAAGACATCTGGGAAAGCGAGTCCGGGAGCATTTCTGAGACATCAACCTAAAGGGAAAATGAAGGACTACAGCTTTTAGACACTAGTAGCTGATGGGAATTGTAGTTTTTCTCTGTACTAGCTCTCATTTGGAGCAGGGAAACATGGAAAAGAACTATTTTTGCCCCTTTTGGAAAAATAGAAGAAAAGAAAATGCATGGTGAAGAATTGGCGGGCAAAAGGTATGCCCAGTATGTAGACAAGGATACCACCTCATTTTTTTTAAAGCTCGAAGGTTTAAACACAGTGTGGATGCAATATGAACTTTTCCAAACTAGCTGTTTGGAACTGATTTAAGATAAAATATAAAAACATTGACATCAAGGAAGACTGCCGAACTTAAACTCAACCAGCTGACTTCTGTACTTATCAACCTGGGTGGCATTGAATTATTGAATATTTGTTCTACAGGATCAGTTGGTAATTTAACTGGTACACAAACTGTACAAATTGATTAATTTGGTATTCTGACCAATTGAATCCATGCTTAATAAGATAATGCTGATTGATTTAATCTTTGACTCAATTAATCTAAAGCATAAATAATTGTTAACTCACAATTTGGATTTAAATAATAATCAGGCTATAAAGAATTAGTTAGCTAAATAATTAAACAAGTGAGGAAGGTTGTAAGAATTATAGAACAATTAGTGTTTTTCTAATCATAAGGAGAATTTAAGGAATAAGGAAAATTAAGGAAATTTGAGAGGAATTGGAAAGGTTTTGATTGTTACAAAATTGACAGGAATTTGGATAAAAAATGAATGTTTGATTTAGTGAGACAATTGACTTTAAGAACTAAGAGTTTAAAAAGACTAATTGCATCTGGATACAAGGCTGGTGGGAACTGAAGTCAAGTTACCAGATCCCATATGCAGGTGCAAGTGCAGGCCTTATCAGTTTGTAGACCTTCTTTTGAACAACCAAAAGCTATGGACTCAAATATGGCTCTTTTAGAGGAAATAAAAAATATTGGCAAGGAGATACAGGATTTAAGAGAAGAAATCGTGGATTTTAAATCGGAAATTAAACAAGAGTTGAGGGAAGAGTGATCTGGTATATTTACAGCTATGGAAAAGATGTCTACAGAAATGTCTAAAATAAAAAGCAAAATGGAAAAAAATGAGGGAAAACACACAAAGTTTAAAGAAAATTAAAATGAGATAGAGCAAAAACAAAAAGAGTTGATGGATGAGACTGTAATTAAAGACCTCAAGGTTAGGGAGAGAAGTTTGAAAGTTAGAGGAGTTCCAGAACAGGAGGGTGAAAACATGGCAAAAAATGGTACATATTTTGGGAGAATACTTGGAAAGAGACTTTGAATTATGTGAATTAGAAATCAATAAGTTATTCAGACTTAATTCAACTGTGGCGAAGCAAAAACATGAACCTAGAGATATTGTAGTTTTGTTTTGTCCATAAACAAATGAGAGATTCAATATCGTTTAGACACAAATGCACACCAATACTGTTTGAAGGAAAAGAGTTGCAATTGTTTAAAGATATCCCCTTGATTTTATTGAAAAGGAGGAGAGACTATAACTTTTTAACATCAGAACTTAGAGAAGCACAGATTTTATACAGGTGGAGAGTCCCAAATGGTTTGATATTTTGGTTCTGAAATAAAAGAATAGAAATAAAATCAGTTCAAGAGGCTAGAGAGTTTTGGAAATATTTTAAAAGAGAGAATAGGAAAGGCAATGAGAAAGAGATAGCAAAACAAAAAGACAGTGACAAGGGAAATAAGAAACAGAAAGACCCAGGAAATAGAGAAAAAAGAGAGCTGGGGACTAAGCAATTGAATATGAATAGTGACAGTGATGAGGATAAGAACATTGGCTGACAAGCAGAACTGGAAAAGCAAAAAATGGATGAAGGAGAGTTAGATACAGACGGTGAAGTTCCTTCTGACATGGAAGCTGTTATTACTATTACATAAAGTAGATGAAGATGGGGCAATTTAAGATGGAATGTACATGGAATGTAAAAGGCCTGAATGAGATAAGTAAAAGACAAAAATTATTTCATTAATTGAAAAAACAAAGCTTTGACATAATATTTCTCCAGGAGACGAGAATTAAAAAAGATGATATAAAGTATCTTAAGACTCGAAATTTAGGCAGGAAATTTGTGTCAGCTGCTGATAATAAAAAGAAAGGTGTGGTGATTTATGTCAATAAGAAATATGAAACCCAAGAAGAACTGACTGATGTAGATGGTCATTTTGTTGGAGTATCAATTATGTTAGATGGAGAAAAACTTTTGTTACTGGGAATTCACAATCCATTAGAGATAAAAAGGAGAATTTTATAGTAAATTACTGAATAAACTTGATAATTTGTCTTTTGACTCTTGTATTATAATGGGTGATTGGAATGGGGTCATCTTTATTTTTTACCTCTTGTTCAACGTATTCAATGTATTATTGTTATTTGTTGTACTATGCTGTTTTTATGCAATAAAATAAAAATAAAAAACATCTTTCGCCTTTTACTAAAGGGATGCAGCCGGGTAGCGTGATGCAGGCTGGTATTGTTGCTTTTAATTTTCCACCGATTCCACAGGGCGGCTGCATCCCAGGTCCCAGGTACACTTAGGAAGCCACTTTTGAAAGTCGGAAAGCTCCCAGCTTTGAAAAGTGATCTCCAAAGAGCTCCTGGGACCTGGGATACAGCTGGATTCAGCCACCCTGTAGAATTGTTGGCAAATTATGAGTGATAATACCCACCTGCATCCTGTACCCTGGTTGCATCCCATTAGGGAGCACTTGGGTTATTTGTCCATGTGATAATCTCCACAATGTAGTTTGAAACCACTTTAACTGTCAAGAGTCAGTGCTGTCATCTTAAATTATATTTTTTTTTAAAAAATGCAATAAGTTAAAGTAGCTTAAAAACATGTATTTGTAAAGATTTGGACAAAACCATTAGGCCCCAAAAGCTTTAATTAAAAAACAAATGAAATGAAGCCAACATGGCAAAAATTTGGCCACTAAGGGGAGGGTATTCTACAACTATGGGGCCATAATGTATGTGTATGTTCCTTTAGGAGAGTACATCTGCAGTAAGTCATCAATCAGCCAACCTAAGCTGTTTTGGTACTACATCCTGCCCCAAAACTAGACTGAAATGGATTAAGGTAATATTTCTCACAGTAACATCTGAAGTTGCCCAGCCATAACACACTCAAGCACCTTGCCCAAAGTGTGGATATTAGTGGTGGGGAGGTAGTTCTCTGGATATGGGGAGGTCCTTTTCAGGGTTGGACATGCTATGGGGAGTTCTTCTTCAGAGCTGGACATGCATCTCTCCCTGATATAATGAAGCATTTATCATTCTCTTGATTCATCCTATCCATCCACCTAGATTTTATGAGACAAGATGGGCAAAAGTCAATCTTAAATGTGGTGGGATGGATCAATTAGAACATGTTGCCCACAAAAGCAGGCCACAACAACTGAAACAGGCAACCTAATTAGATGGAACCATTAGACATTTCCTTACACTCAATAAATAATCTTGCTTTTTTTGCTGATGTTGTTATTTTGCATATATTTTGGTGGTGACAATGCCCTTTAACTTGGTGGGTACCCAGATGTGCAGATGAGGGGATCAGTTAACAATTGCCTCTCTCTGGACAATGAATGTGTATATACAAATTGTCACACCATGCAGTTCAGAGCTTCTTGAACTTCAAAGAAGTCATCCTACTGTTCATTGACAAAACACCAGCCTTTGGAATTTTATTTTTGTTCAATTGTGTTTTTCAGTCAGTGTTAATAAAGCAGAGGAATTAACAAAAAAGTCCCCTGGGTGAAATATCAGATGGGAAAGCTTTTGAAGATAGTTTGTTGGAGTGTAACAACCAAAGACAGTGTTCTACACCTAACATATTCAGTAATGGCCTATTTTATCACTCAGCAGACATAACATCATTTAAACGGCGAGAAGCTGTAATAATAAGCTGAAGGTGCTGTGCAGCATAATAAAAATATGATTAAAATACAATCAAGGTATAATTAGAAGTACCCTATATAAAATCCCAACAAATAAAAGTAGTCAAGGAGGCCTGTTATAGAAAAAAGCGAGAGAAAGAGGCTGGAAGGTGATGACAGTTAATAAGCCCAGGGCTATTTAGTGGTCATACTTAAGCATGCCAAATAAATCTTTAGGCTGAGAGGCAGAGAGGCCTGCCAACCCAAATTAGAACGGAGTCAACTCTAAAGAGAGAAAAGTGCAAGCTAAAGAAAATGGCATAGTATATATTTATCCTAATAAGGACATGAGAAGGTAATATACTGGCTTGTAAGATGTCAGTCATTCCTTTGTAGGAAATGTAAATATAATTTATACATTTTCCAGTAATAAGGGTTCTTTACTATAATGATGGAGCTAGAGAATTAGAATCATACCCTTTCCACTGTTATGAAAAGAAATTACTTTTCCAAGTTACAAATATTGTAAGTCATTCAAAACCTTCAGTAAGATGAAGGTTGAAAAAAGCCAGCTATAAGATCCAATTGAGTTCCTTTGCATACCATGCACAGTTGTCTGGTCATTTACATGCACATGATAAAAGTTAGTTGCTCACAGAGCTTGGACAGGAAATACAAATAATGAATAATTATATCTTTTTTCCCATTTTTGCAAAGACTAAGGCATAATCAAAACACATTAGGACTGCATTGCAATAAGGGTTACCTTCATTGTGCTGTGTAACTGTTTCATCACTTTTATAGTTACAGCTTTTTAATAATGGGAAAGTAAAGCATTTCTTCAGATTTATAACTACAATGTAAAGAAATTTACCAGAGGTAATATAAACAGGGCTTCAAGCAAAGGATTTGATGTTGTATCATCAAAGTGTTTCTTCTGTTTTGTTAACAAACTTTTATGTAATCAGTGCCAGAGAGATACAGAGAAAGGTATAGAAAATTATTGAAACTTTGTCCCATTCATATTTCTGTGTGTGTGTGTGTGTGTGTGAAAGAAGGGAATCCAAACTGTTCTTCTGTTTTGTTGTATCATTTGTGATGTCTCTGGCTGTTTATCCTTTCTATGCACTGCAGAGTATTCAGTTAGATCCATAGATTAAACATGCTATTCATCAGCTGCCTGTAGTTGCAGATAATTATTTCAACTGCCATTTTAAAAAACAAAACATAATGGTGCCAAAATGAAAAATCTGTTCTTCTCCTCTCTTGGTATATCAACTCCCTTGTTGGGTTGATCAGAATTGCTAAACTCTCTCCTGTAGCCAAGAAGAAGGGGGGGGGGGGGAGGAAACAGATGGAGCAATGCATTTTCATAGAAAATCTTAAGACCCATCGCTGTGACAACCCAGTCTCACTCTGTGGGTAAATCTTGTTATGAGTCTTGCTCTAAACTCAAGATATTCCTATCAGTGCCTGACAATCCTGGCATGCTTCCTATAGGGATTTACTTGCAGTGCATCAAAAACAAAAACAAAACAAAAACAGCTATTCCTTCTATGGGTTTCCTCTCTCTGCCACCCTTCCAAAATAATTAAACTCAGATAGATAGATAGATCGCTCAACTATAGCTATGGCTCAACTAAGCTTTATTAAAATAAATCGCAGGATCTGCTTTAAATAAATATAAATAAGCTAAACATTTATTGGTATTTCCCTTTTAAGGTGGGGAGAATCTTTTAATTGTTGTGGTAAAATATTTGTCTCACAGACAAACTTAAAGGGATAGAGACAAAAGTAAGTAATCTTCTAATTTTGCCTTACTGCAAGAAAAGCAAGGCACTTTGAGAAGCAAATTCCATTCAAAAGACCTACCTATGAAGGTGTTATTGTGTAGTTCTGTCTATAATAATGTTTAAATATTCCCTTGCTCTTTGCTGCCAGTCACAGCCAAATCAAAAGATGTTTTCCTTATTAAATTAATCTCTCAATCAACTTCACCATTCCCCATCCATTTTCAAAAGGATTCAATTTACCTAAGCAAGCAGCCCTATAGCCAAGATCTGTATGAAACATTCATGATTTCTGTGTTCTATTGTGTGTTCACTGTGCTCCCATAGCTCCAAAAAATGTTATTGAATCCTCCATGAAATGCAAGCGACACATGACAAAGAAAGAGCTTAAATGCACAAAATGTTGATTAGGTTGTAAGCAGTTACAGGTAATGACATGTCTGCACAAGGGAGAGCTCCTAACTTATTGACATGACAAATGCTTCACATATAGTGTATCCCTAGATTTGGGATGATGATGATGATGATGATGATGATGATGATGATGATGATATTTATTCCACATATTGTTTGTTATAATACTGGATACGTATTGATACCCTAGCCACTGAAGAAGACTACAGATCAAAATGCATCTGGCTGGTGATCATCTGAGACTGAATTTACAGAATATCTGCTGAGAGATACATTGGAGTACTTATCCAGGATTATCAGTCCTTTGGCACAGGCTTTCTCCTCTCAGGACTTGTATATATAATTTAAAAAATTGATTATTATTTTTAAAGCACACTGTAGTTGCATCCTTAAAGTGTGCATTTTAGGTTCTTTATGTAAAACAAATTTTGCATGATATATTTTTGTTTTTAATGTAAATTGGACATCTAAAAAACATTGCTGATATCTTTATTATAGGATGTATTACTTTTACCATTACCTAACTTCTTTCGTTTTTCCTGCTTATACCCAGTTAAGTATAATACTCTTTTTTGTTGTTGACAATGGTAATAGTTGTGACATAAACAAGTACCAAATTAAAGTTATACCTTTAAATTACACTATGATATGCATAGCATTTATTAATATACATAGTTTCAGGTACTGCAAGTGAACATTTGGTAGAATGTGATGTTTTTAAAGAAAAATTTTAAAATTAAAACATTAAAAAATTACATTTAAAATTTTAAAAACTAGGGCCTGTCCTTTGTCCTCCCACTAAGCCTCATCCCACTCAACCATTGAATGCCACAGCCTTTTTCTGTGAAAAAGAAGAAGTTCAAGGAGTAGTGGTGTCTCCCAACCTTAGGGTGGCACCTGGAGCCATCCGCATCCCCTTAATAAGGCACTGTTTTGAAGTATCCAGTTATCATATGAAAAACAAGCTCTGATTCTGTGGCAAAAGGTCTACATGATCCACAAAAAGCCCAAAGAATTAAGAGAGAGAGAAAGATTAACAACTCAAAATGTGGGGTCATGATCCTGTAAAATGCCGACAGATGGTAACTTTACATGTAGGGTTGCCATAATTCCCTTCCACAAAACCGAGACAAAGTGTAGAAAAAATGTAGGACATGACATAGGACAAAATGTAGGACGTTCAAGAGAAATGGGGGATAAAAAGGAGGACAAAAACATTAATAAAAACAATATAAATTCATGCTTCTCACTCATGCTCAAGATGGAGGACATTTTCACATTCTTCCTAGATAGAAGGTTGGGATATAGCTTTGTGTGGTTTGTGTGTTGGACTAGAACTCTGGAAACCAGGATTCGATTCCCTGCCTATTGGGTGATCTTAAACAAGTCACACTCTCTCAGCCTCCTCAGTGGAAAGCCATGGCAGCAGCAGCAGCAGCGTAAGGGGGATAGGCAAAAAAAGGAAGAAAGAAGAAAAGGAGGAGAGAGAAGAAGAAGAGGAAGAGGAGGAAGAGGGGAAGAGGAGGAGGAAGGGGGGAAGAAGAGGAGAAGGAGGAGAAAGAAAAAGAGGAAGAGGGAGAAAAAAAGAAGAGGCACCATGCGCTCCCTCCTCCTCTGGAGAAAGCCTTGCCACCACAGCCTCTCTCCTTGGGGCCCAGCCAGCCGGCAAAGCCTTCTCCAGAGGCAGAGGAGCCATGTGGCGCCTCTCCACTACTGCCTGCCACATAGCATGGAGCCTCAGGCAGTTGGCTGGCCCCCATGTGGCTCCACTGCCACTGGAGGATAGGCCTTGCTATGGAGGCCTCGCTCCTCAGGGCCCAGTTGGCTGGCTGAGGAACTGCCCCACGTGGCAGGCAGCGATGGAGGCCCTGCCCTGCCCTGAGCCCCATCCAAGCCCAGTGTGGCCTGGCGAGGCTGCTAGGACTCGCATGCTGCCACTGCCGTACTTTTAGCATGGCAGGAGATAATGCTTGAAGAGGAGATGGTGGTGGAGGAGATGGTGGTGGAGGAAGAGGAAGGAGCCGGGACTGTCTCTAAACCCAAGCCAGGACATTCAAAATGGCCAAAAACTGTGAATGTCCTGCCAGAATCCGGGATATGGCAACCCTATTTACATGGATGTACTGACAGCTTTGATGAAAGATGCAGAGGCTGCTCCTTTTCCCCTTTTGGTGATTCAGAATACACAGTAGCTTAATACAGATTGGGTGAAGGGTACAAACCCAGAGCAAGGCTGTACCTGCATCTATAGGTGTTCAAAAAGAGTTGGAATATGCTGAGCCATATCCCCACCCCTAACTGGTGGCCAGAAAGGGTTGGGAACACAAGCCCCAAATCAGATATTGTTGTGGGAAATGGTACTGAACACCTTATTCCACAATATCAGAAAAATCTCCAGGCACCAATAAAACCAAAAGTTATGCCAGTATTTTCCAGCACTAGGATGCTGGTCCTGCTCTTCTGAGATTTTCCCAAGAAAGAACACATCTCCTTTTGTCCACTGTAAGGTTATATTTATTCTGCTGTCCTCCCAAACCTTCAACACCCTCTCTATGTGTTGTCATCACCTTGAGGTGAGTAAAGGATCACCCTGCCAGATCAAACACAAGCTGTGAAAATAAAAATGGGCAACCAGGTGGCACAATGACTTGAGGAGAAAGAGCAGGATACAAATGTGATAAAACAATTATCATCTCACTAGGCATCCAGTTCCTTGCATGCTTCAAATGCAACCGTCTTCACTTCTCTGCATGACTTAAAGGAAAAGCTGTGAATGTTTAATTTGTCAAAAGTAAAATCTTAGATCTCTAGCTGCCAGGAAGTATATTTGAGTACTTAACAATTAACACTTAAATTTAATGCTACTGGATCTATAGGTAAATGTAAAAGTATTCCCTGATGACAAGGTTGTCAAGTCATTTCCGACCATAGGGGATGGTGCTCATCTCCATTACTAAGCCAAAGAGCCAGCATCGTCAGAGACTACTCTGTGATCATGTGGCCAGCATGATTGCACAGAGTGGTACCTGTTTATCTACTTGCATTTGCATGGTTTTGAACTGCTAGGTTGGCAGAAGCTGAGACTAGTGATGGGAGCTCACCCCATCATGTGGTACCAGGGCCTCGAACTGCCAACCTGCCAATCTTGCAATCAACAGAGTCAGTGTCTTAACCACTTGAGCCACCGCATCTACAGGACATGCCTGCAAATTGCATTTCAGAAGCACTAGTTTACACAAGATCAGACCCTAGGGTCTTAGTGTTGGCCTCAGATTTGGGAGATCCAGGATTTTGCCTCCTCCTAGTCATGAAACTCAATAGGTCAGCCTTGCCCATTCCCTTTATCTTAGCATGACCTACCTCACATGGTTGTTGTAAGGATAAAGTGGGAAGACGATATATGCACCCTTGAGTTCTTCAGAGGAAATGAAGGATATAAAGTAAATAAAATCCCTGTCACTTTAAACATCTTTGTTGTGTATGTAGAGTAGATTCTGCCAAATAGACAGGAAGAAAGGCAATATGTCTTACTTATATTTAATCAGAAGTATAATACAAATGACCTGTTAAGAGAAATGCAGTTAGTTATGGTGTGGCATGTTTAAAGCAGATGGGTTTGGCTACATCTTTGGTTATTGTTATGTTATTATGCTATATCACAGTGCTCTCTATCTAATATGATGAGAGTAAAAATGATTATGAAATTGTACTGCATAACATGATGCTCCTGGAGATCATATTGGCTAAGTAAGTGAGCCACATAAAAGTTTCACACAGTTGTATAGGCTTTATATGTCCATATATGTAGATAAGGTAGAGATGAAATGCTAAGATCAGTTAAAATTGTGTGTGTGTATTAAAAAAAACAAAACCAGAGGCATAATTCATAAGTCGTGCCATTAACATGCTGCCTAAAAGATGGGATTCTTGTCAGTCATGACAAGAGGAAAGAAATGGAAGGAAGTTATCATGCAGTCAAGGGGGGGAAATCCCACTCCTATAACAAATAGGGGATGCCTTTATGATCTCTGTTTTTGTTTGATTTTACAAGTCATTGTTTAATTGCATTTGCTCTAATGATGGAATACAGTGCATCTTCTCATTTCATAATTAATAGCTTCACTGATTAAGTGATGCTAATGAACAGGCGCTGTTGCTATTTTCCAATGAAGTCTATCAAATCAGATCACACAAAGTGGGCCTGTGAATCAATAAGAGCAATACATCTTTGTGATTTATTGTTTGTTACTATATTCTGGACGTGGTATGTGTATAATCATGGTGAAGGATATAGTTGCTTCATCTCACATAAGTATGTACAAAGCAAATTCTAAGCTGTTTATATATTTGAGTTCTTGATAGAAGAAGACATTTGTAGAACTCCTCCTTTTGGTACAGAATATTAATGGCTTGAAAAGTGAGTTATAATTTGAAATGCCAATATATCAGGTATTTTAATATGCAAGTAAAAGGACTAAGATTTCACATCAGTTCTTTTCTGCAGTATTGTAGACAGCCTCAGAACAACAGCTACAATAATGAGCTAGACAGAATTCTTATGCCTTTAATAGCTTTGTAGAAGTACGCCACATTCACCCCGGAACCCCTTATAGATATTCTAAGCCAGCTTTTCACAGCCTTGCATTACAACTCCCATCATCCCTACAAAACACTTCTAAGCAGCCTTTTTCAATTCCATAAGGATGGGCAAAACTGTCTATTTCTGATACAAGTCATGTTTTTACCCATATTTCTGCATTCATTTTTTTTAAAAAACAAACAAACAATTTTATCAGAATAAATGTATTTTTGACACCTTTCATCTGCCAAGAATTGCATCACAACAGCAGAAGAGGTGTGAAATCCACCAGATGGTTTAAAGTGCCAGCCCGTAGGTTAGTCTGTGAAGTGCAGAATTAGGTGCTGTATTTAGCAATTCTCAAAAATCCAGTTTGTCAATAGTGTCTAGAATAAGCCCTCCTCTTCTAATCTGATATTGTAGAAGTTTGTATAAGCATGTCACTTGCACTGTTGCCAGATGTATTTTCCTGATGATTGATATCCAGGGGCATCACTAGAGGCATGCAGGGGGTTCAGATTGCACCAGGTGACACCCCTGAGGAAGGTGAACACCCAGTGTGGTGGTCACTCCCATACATACCAATATCCTTCTCTGGCCACTCCCTTTCACCAGCCAGGGTGCCTCTGCCATCCATCAGCTGACATCCATCAGTGGGTGTGGGCTGCAGCCACTGCCAGTGAGATCCTTCCAGGTCTGGCAGAGTTGATGGGTAAGTGGAAGGAAGGCTGCTGGGCAACAGCAGCATTGTGCACTCACCACTAGCTGCCTGCTGGATCTGGTGGGTCTGTTGGCCAAGCAGGAAAATGAGTCACTTTCCTTTCCCATTTACTCAGCAGCAGAAAAGGCTGTAGGATGGCAGCAGTAGCTCATCCCTAGCCCAGCAGAGGTGGCCTGCCTGGCAGAGAGGGTTGGCTGGGGGTGTGTCAAGCAACCTGTGGGGCAACAGCTATTTGACAGTGGAACACACTCCCTCGGAGTGTAGTGGAGTCTCCTTCCTTAGAGGTCTTTAAACAGAGGTTGGATGGCCATCTGTCAGGGGTGCTTTGACTGTTATTTCCTGCATGGTGGGGAGTTGGACTGTATGGCCCTTGTGGTCTCTTCCAACTCTGTGGTTCTATGATTCTACCTTACTGGAGTGACACCAATAATAATGATACCACTGTAGCCACCCATTGCCCTTTCCCACTCTGATCCTCCCTTGATTGTGTGAAAGGGTAGAAAATTACCCAAACCCCAGTGGAAGTTGGTGGGTTTGATGCTAGATAGGTGAATGCTAGGAATTGAATGAAGGAATTGGTCAAGACACCAATTCTAATTCTCGGAAAATTGGAAGGTTGGCAGTTCAAGGTCAGAGTACTGCATGATGGGTGAGCTCCTGTCACTAGTCCTAGCTTCTGCCAAGCTAGCAGTTTGAAAGCATGCAAATACAGGTAGATGAATAGGTACCACTTTGGTGGGAATGTAACAGCATTCAATGCATTCATGCTAACCACATGACCACCAGAGCAGTCCTCGGACAACTCTGGCTCTTCAGCTTAGTAACGGAGAGGAGCACTGATGTTTACAGGCAGTTACGACTAGACATTCATGCCAAGGGACTCCCTTTACTTTTACCTTTAGGTGAATCTACCCCCAGCTTTTAGTAAAAAGAAAATCCTGTAAAGGAAATATCCAAAGTGTTGAACTGTATTTCCAAAATAGGTTTGCTAGTTTGGACAGCTCAAACTAAAACTCAGAGTGGTTTTACTATCCCATTGACATGGGAGTCCCCCGACTCCATTCCCAAATGATGCATTCCACCCCACTAATGCATTGACTAAGGGGAAAAACAGACAGTTGTTGTTACTTGCTCTAATTTTGACACTCTTGAGATGTGTCAGACAAGGGCCAGCTTCCTGTTAGTGACATACACAGGTATAAGTTGCACAATCCATCTGGAGGGCTTTTTCCCCCTTGACAATGCACAATGGTCATATCCTGCTGACAGTGGCAGACACAGAAATGTGTATATCAGTTGAACATGTCATAGTGCATTAAAGTACACAGAATGGTATATGAATGCTCATGCTCATCTATGCATTACCATTGAATTTTCCACAATGCAGTGATGCAATGGGTAGCCAGACAGGCACACTGAACATTGAGCCACGTATCTTGTGCTTTGTTGGTATTCAGTATGGGGCTTGTGTAATGTGATTCTGACAGTAGATATTTCTGCTATGCTGAAGGTGGTGAACCTATGGCATGTGTGCCTTCTCTGGCACATGAATCCATTGCTGAGGGCATGCAGAGAGATGGGAGGCGTGCTTGTTCCTCCTCTTCCCCTCACCCTCCCAGGCCTTTAGCAGTCTCTGGAGAAGTCCTGCACCTGGAAGTCCCACCCTAGAAGGCAGATGTCCCACAGAAACTATTCCTCCCATCAAGTGACAGAAACAATTCCTCCTATCAAAGTGCTGAACTAGTGGGAAAAGGCAAAAAACCTCTCCCCAGCACATGATTTAATTCTTTAGGGCACAGGAACCTTGAACTCAACTTAAGCTGCCATACTATACCACTTAAAAGTCAGTGTGGTGTACTGTTAGAGTGATGAACTGCGACTCTGGAGATCAGAGTTCAATTCCCTGCTCAATCATAAAAACTCACTGGGTGACCAACTCACGTTCTGTCATGTTCAGAGGGTGGCAATGGCAAACCCCCTCCAAAGAAACTCTACAAGAAAACCTTATGATAGGTTTGTCTTAGGATTTCCATAAGTCAAAAATGACTCGGAGGCACACCATCACCACCTATACCCACTTACCAAAAAGTAAGCCCCACTGAACTTTGAGACTTCTTATTAGATCTGTGCAAGATTGCACTACTAATGTGGTGTTGTGCTCCTACCTTAATTTGGACAGTTATTGAGGTTCTAGTATGTGGTTAAAATTGCATGATTTCATTTGGTCTTCAGTTTTTAAAAGCAGATTTTTAAAAAAATTAATTGTTTTTAATCTGTTTCTAAATAATGTTTTTACATATCATTTTCTACAATGCTTTTGCGAGACTTCTGGGCAGTGAAGTGATTAAAATACTTTACTAAGTAAATTATAATGAAAAAAAATGTGGTGAGGAAGAAAGAATATGGTTACCAACAGGTCGACAAATCAAAACTTGATTAAATTGAATATATGGACATCATCAGTTTTTCAACAATCTTCTCAGCCAGCACTGTCAGGGTGGATGGTTTAATAAAGAAGTTAAATGGATGTGTCTTGAACTATGAAATGGGAATGTAACTGTCATGTATCTGTACACCATATATGCTAACAAGTCAGCAGGACCACTTATGAGGAAATGACTTTATCAAATACCTTTAGTGTTCTAACACATTTAATGAGTTGTGATATGACTTATATAAATTGAATGATTTTTTTTCTCATTTTGAATTATGTTGTGTCCATTTCCTTATTCAATGTTTAAGATGTTTGATCCCCTGGGAGGGGCAAAGGAAGTTTCTTGAGGAGAATGAACTAATATACTTATTTACAAACTTCTTATCCATTGTTCCTCATCCAGTGTCAACTGCTTGCCCCTATTTACCTCAAGGTGGCCCTGGAATAGAGATGTAAGCCATCACAGATATGCAAGAATGTCTCCTTGCTTTACAAAAAGGTTAAATATTTTGCAGTGCTCTCAGCAAGAGAATGACAATATTTTTTGTATATGTGCAAATTAAGCAAAATGACAAATGATGCAAAATTGTGTTGATGTGCAAATGACAATGCTTTTTTGTTACATGGACTTTCGTGAGTTGAAAACGGCTTATGTGTGGTGTAGCAGTTTGAATGTTGGAGTAGGATTTTGTAGATCAGGGTTTGAACCCCCATTGAGAATGGAAACCCAGTCAGAATGGAAACCTACCTGGGTAAGTCACACCCTCTCAGAGGAAAGCAATAGAGAAAAAACCCTCTCCAAAGAAATTTTCCCAAGAAATCCCCATGATGTTCTCTATAGAGTCTCCATAAGTCATAAACAACATCAATGCACACAAAGAACTTTGTTTGATGGGGTTTTTGTCGTCGTTATTGTTGTTAATTTAACTATCACTTAGTCATTCTATACTTACTATATTGGGAGAACCTTCATTTTGCACAATGCAGTTCACACAAATTTGCAGAAGCCCTGATTTCGGGGAGGGGGGGGGAGCCTTTGGCCAAAATTCTATTCATGCATTATACTAGTAGGTCAGGTTCTTCTAGGGTTGTGCCACAGTGTAGAAGGAAAACAAAAAGTTTAATATTTACTTATTTCCCAAAGCTCATACAAATAAAAAGGTTTTTTTTTAAAAGAAGAAACAACTGATACTTGGGTAGTGGCATCACTAGGGTTGGTGTCAGGCAATGATATAACTCCCATGGATCTCCTGGAATGGAAGTGCAGGTGGTAAAGAGGATCTCAACCTGAAAAACACAACAACCTGCTTCTGCTGCCGTTCCCCTGCCAGTACAGCAAAAACAAGACACAACACTGAGCAAGAAAAGTTTTTTTTTTTTTTTAATAACAAAAGAAGTTCACCCTCACAGGAAGAGAAAGTTAAAGCAAACAGTATGTACATACCTTAGCAATGGCAGAAAGGGGGAGCAGCACACCAAGAAGAGTCCCCCCTCTTTATTTCTGGGGGATGAGCCTTGGGATGTCCCTCTGCTGCCTTGTGTCACCCCTCTGATGATGTCACCTGATGTGATCTGAACACACACACACCCATGCACACACACAACCTTAGTGATGTCACTTCACTTGGGGGAACAGTTAGATCTATGCTAGGAGAGAACTTTTGGTCATCTGACTAAGAGCAAATAACTTCTCACTGGAGAAGAACAAAACCATGTCCATATAATGAGATAATGATGTTAGGGATGGGACAATCTTTATTTTGCTTCCTCTTGCACTCAATTTTTTCAACTTTTTGGTAAATTCAGAGCATTTAAAAATAAATAAACCTCACCAATCCCCAGTTGACCTTCTCCAGTCTAGCCACTCAGATTAGCCATTGATTGTTCAAGGGTTGGGATGGGGGATTCTTTTGTGTGGATATGTTTTGAAGAAAGACTCAAGATTTTACAACTTCCTGAAGTTAAGATCCTCAGGTAAGGGCTTTCTCTTGATCCACCCACCATCACAAATATGCTTGGTGATGGCACAGGAGCAACCTTACTTGCTTATTGCCTCCAGGCTGTGAAAATCCCTTCTAGAGGAACTAAGTTCACACCTTTGAATGTTAACAGTCTCTTGCAGAAGGTCTTTTCACTGTGGTGTATTGTACTGTCGTTTTACTTCTATATTGTAGTGTTCTTTTAAAAACTGTTTTAATATGATTGTTTAATATAATTGGTTTTGTTTTAACTTTTGTATTGTCCTTTCCGGTAACTGTATTTTTAAAAAATTCTAATTAAAGCTGAATTAAAGCTGATTTTGGGTTCCATGCTGAGACAATTGTGGGCTATACGTTAAATAAATAAATAATATGCCAAACATTCACTAGATGCAAATGGAGTTATGATCAAGTAAGTGCCACAGTATTTTCTAAACATGGTATCAATTTCAAGCCAAAGATAAAAACTGATTTTTTTTAAATGACCTATTTAGCATGGAGGTAGCACCAGTGCTTGATGAATTTTTAAAAGCAACAGGTAAACAGCATGCCATGCGTAAATGGAGAGGATGAGATGCTGTGTGCATTTTGCTGTCAAGAAAAAAGCACACCACTGCCAGTGGTAGTCCCTTTTTCATTCTGATAACACCAGCAAGGAATAGATAAATCATATTCAGCATAAGTTTTTTAAAATTAGACTTAATAAGGAAGCACTATGAGATGCTAGCAGGAAGAGACCAAATAGATTTTTGACACAATGCTTCCTTAGAAGCATTGCTCTGTGCAGTGCCTATTATCAAAAGGAAAGATGAGTAAGTATAATCTTATCCCATTTAAAATCCCTGTTGATCTTCATGCATTAAAGACTACTATTAGGAGGCAAAATCACTACTCTTCTCTCTGCATTAAAATTATTTGTAATCATTACTGCAGTACTTTCTTTAATTTGCAGTAAAGGCAGACATATGTAGAGACATCTTTTCTTTCACACACAGAGCCTGAATGTTATCCTGTCCCTACCATAGCAGTGCCTAAATGGCTTCTGCTCTTTACTCTGTTTGCCAACATGTGGATTAATGATTCTAATTTTACAAAGGGTACATTTAGGTTTCATCATATTGACCTTATCATATTTTTGAGTATAGTTGATCAAACACAGTTGCCAAATGTTTGGTCTGAAACTTTGGAACAAGATGTGTACCTTGGTTTTGTAGGAACAAAGGAATGCAGGAGCACTGCATGGCAGAAGGCTTGGGTCCTTAATATACGTATAGCTCAGTTAACAAAACCTTCTTGTTTTCTATCTGAAAGATTTTTTACAACATTGGTACTGGGAGGATGATGAAGGAGGACTGGAAAAAGACAGACTTTCAGTGCTGGGTTGCAGCAGTTTGTCTCAAGTAATGCAATAAAGCTTGACCTGGCAAACAATGAGATTCTACTCTTGGTGGTCCTACTGTAGCTGTGTGTACTTAACATACAACAAGCAAGGTAAACAGCTGCCTCCAGAATCACTTACCTGGCATGTCTGAAGAGCAACACAAAAACAAAAGAGAAAAGCAGGTTAGGTTGTCTCATCATCTCCCCTGGCATGTTGAAAGAGCAAAGATGTATAAGTTTCACCACCAAAATGGAAATCATAACAAAAGGGAAGGCTGTTGGGGGGGGGGGGGACATCTTGGGATGCATTTTGGAAGCTTTCAAGTGATCTCTATAAGAGTAAAAATGTTATGTGTAGGTTTTTGTTTTTTAACTTAGGCAAAGCTTACCTGGCCTGGTTGCAGTGATGTATTCAGATCTTTTAATCCAAGTCTCAAGTCAAATAATAAATCTCTACCTTCAAGTCTTGAGCAGAGTCAAATTTCAAATCAAATCTCATATCTGGGAGCCAAGTTTAACAGGGAAACAAATGAGTGGTGAGTATATTCAGTATATGGTCCACTCTTTCAATCACACATCAAATCAGAGAGTTCTAGTTGTAATTTGAAATGGGTGAAAGAGTGGATGAATGTTATACCTGTACTATATGAGGCAGGTTGGTGTGGGTCACACAGGTGCTTGGAAGGACAAGTTTATTTCCTGAGACTTGTGGTTGCTGAGAGAAGCAACATGTCAATGCAGAAAGTTATGTTTGCATTTTGATGCCCAGCTCCACCACCAGGAGCAAAGTCCATGGCGTCATTCACTTTCAGCAGCAGGCAAGACTGGCCCCTGAGAGCAAAGGACATGTTTCTTGGTGGGGAACAGCAAATGTTTGAGGCACTCTGCATACTGGGAGTGAATCTTGCCTGCTGCTTCAAAGAAAAGCTTTAGGAAGATCATTCCACCTAAAGCCTGTTGCCCAACACATTTGTTTGCTGTTCCCTCCTGAGAAGAGAACATTGTGCTCTGGGGGTGAGTATTTGTGCTGGTCCTAGGAAAAGCTTTAGGAAGATCCTCCAAAGTGCAACCATTACAAGCTGGTAAGCAGAGATCTCTAAGTTGATTGCCAAATAAATTTGTTTCTTCCCTCTGAGAAATGTGTGCCATGCCCTGGGTTTGAGGTCCGCTTGGCAGCCTGTCCTCATTGTACAGTGACAGAACCTTCTCAAACTTTTACTAGGAGCAGGAAGCAAGATTCACCCCCATAGTATGGGGTGCCTTTCTTAGAGGGGAACAGCAAATACATTAAGCAATGGGACTGAGGTTTGAACAGCAGCCTGTCCCCACTTCACATTACAGGAAACTTTTAAAACTTTTGAAAAGGTTTAGAAGGATTGTGGAGAACACAGGCAGTCTACAATTTTAAGAACAGCCAATAGGAGTGAAGCTAGAAAAGGTGAGGGCTGCTCCCAAGAGTAGGTATAAACAGAGAGATGGAGCCATGTGTTAAGGGAGTGTGTCAAGCCTGCGGAAGCACAGGGGTGCTTTTAAGGCTGCCAGAAGATGCAGTTAGGAAAAAATAGGTTCCATCTCAATGAGATTCAAACTCTCACAACAGGGAACCAAGTATAAAAGGGACAGAGAAGTCCATTGTTAAAGAGTGTGTCACTGTATCCTGAGGGGATAGCAGCCAAGGAGGCTGAGGGAGACTGCTGATAGGTGCAGTTAGAAGGGGTTTAGTTACCCAATTTAAGGACTTAGGGAGTCCAGAGTTAAAGTGTATGTGTCAATATCCTGTGGGATATATAGATCACTAGGAGGCATTGGGAATTATTAAAGTCGTCTGGAGAACAGATGAAATAAAATTTTAGGAAACTGAGGAAGGGTTAAGAGAAACAAAGGCTAGATAAAGTTCTGAGGGAACTAATTCTATACGGGAACATTTACAAGTAAAGTGAAAGAAACCGTTAAACTTTATAACTATTGAAAAAATTTCTACACCATATCAAGCTTGAAAATCATCCTACAAGAAAGATACTGTATTCAACCTTGCTTGTAAATAAAATTAATTTCTTTTTTTTTAATAAATAGTTGCCTGAAGTTTGCTTACAGATAACATCATCCACACTACCAAACATAAGTACAACACTACCAAATGGAAAATATCTTTTGTTATTTAGGACACTTCATGTCTAGCTATCACTTAATGGTGCCAAACTAGTGGGATTTTAAAAGCCAGAGTGCAGGCACCTGAGGAAAGTAGTTGGGTGAGTGAGAGTCACCTCACCTTCACATATTGGTGGCAGCAGTGGCACACAGTGAAAAGGGGTGAAAAGAGATAAAGGTGGCTTACAATTTAAAAAAAAAACATATTGCTAGCAGTGGTGGGATCAGATAAAAAAAGGAATCACCATAGGGTCCTAGTCCTACGTGATAGTCTCACCACAACCATGTCACAAGGATCCTCCCACCTCAAACCCACTGCCTAATGTATTTGTTGTTTCCATATAAGAAATACTGCCTGAATTCTGGTCTTCAGGCAGGGGTTTAGGTCTACTCAGCAGCAGACCAGTTTTCATTCTGTAATGTTTCTGGATAAATGTGTTGTGCTATTGGATCAAGACCAGCACGTCAGTCACTAAAATATACAGGTTGTGAATCAAGTCAATTAGTCATTTATTGCTGAGTCCAAATTGAGTCATTGAAGTGACCTGAACCCAACTTGAGTCTGAATCAATCAAGTAGAGTCAGCATCACTGTCTCGGTGTTTCATTTCACATATACATAATGTTAGTTTTGAATAGTAAATTTCCTGAAAGAAGTCAAACTGCTCTTCTTTTCTGTGATGGAAGAAGCAGTCTTATTCTTTCCATGTTATTTCTGCTTCTGGTACCAGTTTCACCTACAGAAATAAGACCCAGAAATACATCTATTTTGTTAACTGAAGTATGCTACAAGAGAAAGAGAAATTCATACTCTTTCTTCTATGTTTCCTCCATGTTTCTTTTCTACTAGTATCCAGTGCTTGGAGAATGAGAAATTTATATCAAGCCCTTCCAATTAATCCTCTATCATTCCACTTTTCAACTGCTTTTAAAATGTCCTGTTTCTCCCTGCTCCTCCTTTTTCCCCTTTGTCCTCAGTGTACTTCAATCGAGCGTTCAAAGTGCAAAAGTGGAGTTGACCCTGCTTATCTATGACGCTTCTGTTCAGAAACCCGCCTCATGGATGGCAAAACCACAGAATCCCAAGTCCTGTTTTATCCAATGGTGACATGTGCCCATATGACTGCTCTTCTGGGACCACCTGCCTATATGAACATTGAAGTCAATGGGGCTTGCCATTTGTGGATTTGAGTATCCATGGATGTGAGGCCCCATTGGCTGCACTGTGCTTCGCTGTGGTTGGGACAGGTGCAATGTAGTTTGCACTCCATTTAGTTAGTTGGGTGGAAAGAGAGGAGGAGAAAAGAAGGGGGGAGGAGAGGGGAATCTTGTCCTACCTAGTAGGCTCACACAACTGCTACACCCTATCCTAGCTTATCTTTTCTTCTTCACTAATAACTTTTGCTGTCTTGACCATAGTCTGATGTTGCTTGGCCATGTGTGTCCCAGCTGTAATCTGCAAAATATTGTCGAATATGTTATATTGTAAATTTCATATGTATTAAAAGTTTTTTATACTTTTAATCAAAGATTTTAGAAGTTACCTCTCTAATATGCAAATATACTTTAGTCATGTTTTATACATTGTCTTACTTCATATATTTTATTGACTAGGGATGCAGTAAATATGGCAGGGGAATGGGTACATATACATATAAAGGCCACTATAAAGAAAGCTTGTTTTATCTGTGCTTCTTCCATGATCATCCTAGCCACCATGCTTTCAAAGAGCAGATGGAAAGCAAGAATTCCCTACAGAGTCCTTTATATGCAGATATGACTTTCATTTCACAGTCCTTATTAGGATTGCCAGTTCAGGAACCTGAGGTTTGAAGTCCAAAACCTAAAACCTGGGGATGACCCTTTGTGGTGTCTTTAAGCATTGTGCATTAACTACCAGTCACAGTTGTTCACAGTTTTTCATTCAAACACACATGTCTCCAGTACCATATCTCAAATGAACTGATTTTCTTCCTATCAGCTTTCTTCACTATCCACCTCTCACATTTGTACATGGTGATGGGGAATACGATGGCTTAGACAAGCCTCACTTTGGTGTTCATATTTATATCTTTACATTTTAGGATCCTATGAAATTCTTTCATAGCTGCCCTTCCCAAACCCAAATTGCAGTCAAGAAATTACAACCTTGTAAATTTTGCAATTCATATTTACCATCATGGCACCATTCCCATGCTTGCAAATGCTCTCTAATACCCACATTAAAAGTCAGGTGGCCACCACAACCAAAAGCCTTTTGTGGCACTGGCAAGCAGGGCACTGAAGACTGAAGCAGCCATACTCCTTCCACCAGTGAGTGATGATACAATGAGCAGTTCAACAGGACCTTGCACAGGTACCAGCAGCAGCTCTTCACACTGTAGTTTACAGGTGTGAGATGAGGCCTTTAGCACCCTGCTTGCCAAGCCTCAAAATGCCTGGTTTTTAAACTGGTTTTTAGGGAGTTGGATAGGGACACATATCATAGCTATGTCATCATAGCTACACCTGCCATGCAGGATCTCAGCTTATGGGTTTTGCACTACTGTTCACATAATACCTGACCATTGGCCGTTTTGTACTTCAAAACAATTGCAGTGATGGCTAACAAATGTGCTGCTAGGGCTGCTGGCATAAAAAAATTTCTCACCTCACATTTCATGTTGCCTGATGCTCTCACTGTGGGGGAGAAAAATTTCCAAAGAATGCCTCAAAAGCCCCAGTCAGATCCTTAAGTTTACATCTGCACAGAATCTGGTCAGATGTTATTAGTAGGTGCATGTACATCAACAGAGAGCATGTGTGTGAGAGAGAGATTGTGTGTATGTGTGTGTGTGTGTACATTTCTCTCTCTCCAGCATTTCAGGGCAGAGTGGGTGTGCTGCTCCATGCACATTATTAATGAGCTTAATCCTATAATTACTCTAGCTACATGCCGAGCTGTAAGAACTTGAGAGAATTTACCTTGGCAAGTGAGCTCATATAAAAGAATTGACTTTCAAGAATGAGCAGCCTCTAAGCCCAGTGAGGTACATAATATTGGAGAGATGTAAGGGAGAGCAGGGCCGGGAGTGTAATTGTTGAGAAAGGAGCATTGCAGCTGGAAAAGGAAATAGGTAATGAGAAGCTTGGAAACAGACCAAAAGAAGAAGAAGAATAGCATTCCTTCTAACAGTGAAATCACTGCAATTTTTTTCCTTTTCAGTGTCTTCTAATGATATTTGTACATATCTACTGTAATCCATTCAGTGCATCTTTCACCAAACAAGTACTGTACTTTTCTTTGCTCTGTGGTCCATTCTATAGGTTACCCATAATTATTATTTGTCTGTCCGTGAACAATGTGCATTCTGTTCAGCTGTTCATATAATAAACGGAAAATGTGAGGAGAGAAAGTATGGCACAATCTTGTACACTTGCTGAAAGTAAGTGTCCCTTACTTTTTCTACACATTATTTTCTTTTTCTTTCCTTCACCCCTGCTCTGTGTTGAATATTGTTTCTCAACTGTCCCACCTTGAGATTTCCCTTTATTGTAAAGCAACAGAGAGGCTCCAGTTTGTTTGTTTTGCAATTGAAGAAACAGGTCCTATGGCAAGTTAACAAAATATATTTCAGCATACTGACTTTCCCCTTGAAGCATATCTGGTCCTTCACAAAAAACACTTTGAGGTTCGTGAAAGGTTGTCTTGGGAGACTGAGATGTTCTCACAATGACCTCTACAAACTACTGTGCTATTATTTGGGAGAAACGTCCATTCTCCAACACATGAATCCTTTGTATGTCTGTTGCATTTATTATATGACTTCAAGTAGATCTTATCCTAGGATTTTGCCAGGCAGGTTTATTCCTCTTAGGCCTTCCCTGCATGGGGAAAAATGTTCACCCCACCATCCCACCCTGGATCTAATGTGAGCAGTCTGGATCATGTCTGATATTTCCCTGGCTGGGGCATTACACACTTACAATTGAGTAAACAAAACAAAACAAAACAAAAACCCTTGCCTTTTGCTCTGGGACTTCAGGGAAAATCTGAAGCTCTCCATTTCAGTGGCACAGTGGCTGTCTGCATGTATATCCAGCTGGGTTGTTCATTGCCATTGTGAGTCACTCATTCTGAGGTCAGGCTAAGGCACCCAGCAAGTGTTCATCATTAGGCACCTAACTCTGACCTCAGAAGCAAGTGATCTTTGGTGGTGGCAGATGTGTCAGATGGCCCAATGGACTGCCCATGCAGATAGCTGCTGTGCTGTGGAAATTGAGGTCAATGTAACAGGGAAGAAATGAAATAGCTGTGGAATCAGGATATTCTGTACTGCCCCTGGAATATCCTGGCCAGATAACCCATCTGAATGAGAGAGTATGACCCAGAGGCTTTACATGGCTGAGCAGGGATTTAAACCCTGTTCTCCTAGACCTGATACAGACAGGCACTATGAGGCACCTGGGCGGCAGCATTAGGGTTAGGGAATGCACAGTGTTTGCACAATCCCTAATCCTACCACGTGATGATGCTTGAGTCATCACTCTAAAGGTTTTAGACAGCGTGCGTAAGCATGCTGAAACAACTGCACAGCTTCTAGATGGAGCTGCTCAGTTGCAGCAGTGGAAAGGCGCTGAATGGTGCCTTTTCTTTTAATTGTGCCACATCTGCGACACAAAAAAGGAGTGGGGTTTGCTGCATCTAGCTGCTGTGGTGAAGCTCCAAAGCAAAAAAAAGGTGGTGCCAGACCGCCCTTTTTGGGTGGTCTGTATCACCCCCTAGAGTCCTAATCCAAAACTAAAAGCAATACACTATGCTGGGTCTGTGTAAATCATGTGGGAATGGACTTAAGCATTGCTGGAGAGAGACTACAAGAAAGAAAGGAGAGATTGAAATTTGATCCCAAGGATAATTGATCGTTCCCCTCCTCTTCATTCGAATATTGCATTTCCCCGAAGATAAGATAGTGTCTTATATTAATTTTTGCTCCCAAAGATGTGCTAGGTCTTATTTTCAGGGGATGTCATATTTTTCCATGATGAAGAATTCACACTTATTGTTGAACAAAAAATTGAACATTTATTATATACTGTATATATATTTATATACAAAATCTTTGCTAGGTCTTACTTTTGGGGGAGCCCTTATATTTAGCAATTCAGCAAAACCTCTACTAGGTCTTATTTTCTGCGGATGTCTTATTTTCGGGGAAACAGGGTATATAATAACAGTTTATACAAGTTATGAAAAAGGGAGTGGACACAATGCCATTACCGAGGATGAGTAGTTCCATATGTTTCTCTTATTTGAGGGTATGTTTTAAATGATAAAATAAAATTCCTGAAGCATTTTTAAGATTAACCAAGAAAAAGAAATTTCTAACATAAGCTGTTGTGTATTCCAGTGTGCTTTGTGTACCTGGACTATGTGTGCCATAGATCATGGACTATGTACCTGATAAAGCAGCCTGGACAAAAATGTATTCTAAAAAATATTTTTCTCGGTCATGGTGTACATGGTGCATATTACTTTTTCATTGAGATCAACCAGAAATAAAAGTTTGTAAAGAAGAAGAAGAAGAAGAAGAAGAAGAGGAGGAGGAGGAGGAGGAGGAGGAGGAGGAGCAGCAGCCCTGGTGGCACAGTGGTTAAATGCCTGTACTGCAGCCACTCACTCAAAACCATAAGGTGGCGAGTTCAATACCAACAAGAGGGCTCAAGCTCAACTCAGGCTTGCCTCCTCCCATGGTCGCTAAAATGAGTACCCAGATTGTTGGGGGCAAGTAGCTTACAGTTGTAGACCACTTAGACACTGCTTAGGTGGTATGAAGCAGTATATAAATGAAGCTGTTTGACTGCTGTAATCCACTTTGATTCCCCACCAGAAAAGGCAGAATAGAAAAAAATCTTATTTATTATTATTATTATTATTATTATTATTATTATTATATGAAAGCAAGATTGAGGCAGGATTCCTTTATAGTTTTTTATGCTGAAGCAAACAAGCATGGCCATGTCTTTAAATACTACTTAGGGTATGTAGTTTTATTGTCCATTTCTAATCGAATGGAATTCCTCCATGGGTCGCTTATGTTTGTTTTTTTGATTTGCAAAACTAATAAAGGGATGCCAAGTTATACTTTCAGTTTTTGCTGTGTCTGTTTTCCTGATAGTGTTGTGTAACTCACAGTTGATTCTTTCTTCAGAACTGGTGATGGAATAGTACTTCCCACGACACCTGAAGGAAGCAAACTGGTTTAAAGGATTAGAACACATCTTGTGCTACATGCAGGTCTGCCCTTCCAAAGATGGTAACAGCAGGAGGAGGGAGGAGCATAGGAGGAACAGACAGTTATCATCACTCTTCCCTGCTTCTCGAGGTGTTTGCTTATAACAGGGCTGACATCAGCTTCTGATTAAAGTTTTCTAAATGAACCATAGTAAAAGGGGAGAAAAGTACCACAAAGGTGAGCCTATTGTCAAAAGTCATCCACAAATGGTAGGGAGACACATGTTTGCTTAGACCATGAGCCATCAATGTCTACTGTTTGACTTCAGAGAAGATTCAAATAAGGCCTCCCACTTGAGGGCCATGTTATATTGGGGAACCATGTAGTACATCTATAGCACAATGCACTCTCAACAAGAACTGGTGAGAGTAGGTACAAAAGTCTATTATAGCCTTAAGTGGCTCTGGTGATTGATCATGGCCAGATTCCTATTGAGCAGATACAAATGCCCAACTACGATAGTTATGGTGCTACACCGTGAATTCCAGCCCAGCCCAGCTCAGCCACGCAATCACCATTTCATGGGAAGCAACCATTGTGATTGACAAGGGCCTGCTCCCCTATTACTCAGGAAACAGCTGACTTGTATTCCCACCCGCTCCCATGAGCAATCCCTGTTGTGACAGGCAGAAGTGGGGTCCCTGTCATAATTCCCCCTTTTCCAGAGACTGTGTAAGGAGGTTAGTAAAGGCAGAAAGCTACTTTCCAAGTGACAGGGAAATGGACCCCTGTCTAAAACCACAAATACTTCTGGGAACGTGAGCACTCGGAGACTTTCAGTCTGCATGTGTGGGGCCCAAGGGACTGGTCCATATCTATTTTCCCTAAACTAGGGGTTGCATAGGGGGTCATGAATACAAAACAATTGGGAATTTATTACTCCAGGTTAAAGGTAAAAGTAAAGGTTTCCCCTTTCATGTGATTGTCTAGTCATACCCGACTGTAGAGGGTGGTGCTCATTTCCATTACTAAGCCGAAGGAGCCAGTATTGTCCAATACGACTCTGTGGACATGTGGCCAGCATGACTGCATACATAGAATGCTGTTACCTTCCCACCAAAGTGGTACTTATTTATCTACTTACACTTTTACATGCTTTCAAACTGCTAGATTGGCAGAAGTTGGGACTAGTGATGGGAGCTCACTCAGTCACAGGGCACTTGGGTCTTGAACTGCTGATCTGTCAGTGCTGTGGTCATCAGAATCAGTGTCTTAACTTTTAAGCCACCACTAAGCTACTGAGTACTTTTGGTTACATATTCATAATTTCCCAGCAGGATTCCAGCCCTTGATACATCTTATTCCTTTGTTGTCATCCTTCATACAATATCCTCCCATCATGAGTCCCTTTACAGATCTTTCAATGCATGAATATCTTTGAAGCTGCTAAACATTTCCTTCTTTACACTTCAGATTGGAATCGCGTCATCACCACAAATTTTATTTGTTGTAATTCTTATTTATTTCTTTAAAAATAGTACTGGTTTAAGAGTGAAAATGTACTCAGAGTGCCATACAAGATAAAAGTGATAGAAAATTGTTCACAGATTGACAGATAATTGTTTTTATTTTTTATTCTGTAGTGGAAGGCAATGGACTTTGTGATGAGATTTGTCATGTTGAATTCTGCAAAACTGGATGTTTCAACTCATGTTAAGGACAGTCATTCCCTCCAAAAGCATGACAAGCACAGAAATGGAGGTGGGAGAGTTTAGAGCTCCTATTCTGTTCCATTCTAACTGACCTCAAAAAAAAAAAAATTGGAAAGGAAGGTTTTCAGCAGAGAGGGTGCCCACTGTTCATTGGCAAAAATGAAAATACAAGGACATATGCTTGACCAAAATAGCAGTACTGCTTGAAGTATAAATAATTGCATTGATGGCGGTGGGGGTGTAGTGTCCAAATGTCAAAATAAACTTAGGCTCACTGCCATAAATGTGGGCAATACATTTATGAGCAGAAGGTACGGATTCAATAAGTTCATAGCCCTTTGGGGAAATTCCCATCCACATGATGATAATAATCATATGCAAGTAGAGAGCAGAGCAGTGCCACATGCAAGCTTGGCCGAGAGGGTTTTACTTTTCCCTGCTTTCCCTTGAGTGGGAGAAAGTAAAGGACAGCAAAGCCTACTGGGTGGGTGGGAGAACAAGGAAGAGCAAAGCTCTCTTGACTGGGCTGCAGCTGAATCCAAATCAATTTCCAGCTGTGTCTGAACACCATCCTTCCTTCCTTCCTTGCTTTCCTTCCCAATGAAGACCAGGCAGGGGGGTTTTGGAGGAGGCGAGGTGAGGTGATAAAGAGAGACAATCCTCCAAGGGCTTCATGGATTGGATCAAGACCGTTCATGGGCTGGATGAGACTCCCAGGCCAGAGGTTCCCCACCACTAGCCTATAGGATTTGTCAGATTTTCTGAGATCTGAAAGACTTTAGGATTTTTTCTTCTTCTCCTGCATACAAGAAATGCTTCATCCTGAAATGAAACCCAGAAGCCCACCCAAAAACAAACATAAACAAAACAAACAAACAAACAAAAAAAATCCACCCCTAAGATACTATACTCCCCGTGAAACTCCATAGTATCTCTGATCCGACCAATGTAATTAGCTAGACATTGCCACAGGGAAGGAAGAATCTTCCTCTTTAAGAAAACTATTTCCACTTTCTCTCTGATATTTGATTTCTGCATTATTATTATTTGCTTGAATATTGTATTATTATCTTAACTTTGTTTTAAGGCTCTTTCCAAGAAAGGAATATCAATCAATTAGAAAGTGTAAAACTATGTCCCTCTGAAGCAGGAACATGCCTTAGTGATTTGTGTGCATAACACTCCAGGTTCAATTGCTAGCATTTTCAGTTTAGGGGCGGGGGGGGGGGGCAGGGAAAGACAGCATTGTTGGAAAAATTCTCTCCTTAAGACACTAAAGATCCACTGACAGTACTGGTTGATGTTCCAAACAATATAATTATATATGATTATAATCCTTGTGGATGAATGCTATGGCCCAATGGGTCGAAAAAACTTAAGAAAAGGGCTATAATTGCTAGTTTTGTTCAGAATCATAGAATTGGAAGAGACCTCAAGGGCTAACCAGTCCAACCCCCTGCCATATCACAATCAAAGCATCCTCAACAAATGGCCATCCATACTCTATTTAAAGACCCTCAAAGAAGAATACTCCACCACTCTTCAAGGCAGTGTGTTTCTCTGTTAATCAGCTCTTACTGTCAGAAAGTTCCTTCTAATGTTTAGGTGGAATCTAAAGATTGGTATGGGTGGAGCTGAAGAGGATCTTTCCTCCTTCCATAGGGTAATGGTGTATTTCAGTTATATATTTAGGAGGGAACAAAACGAGTAAATTCTTTGTGATATAATTCTATGTTGTATTTGTGGAAGTATTCGAGAAAAAGTCTCTTATCTCAGGGACCGCCTCTCCCCGTACGATCCTCCCCGCACACTTCGATCCTCTGGGAGGAACCTACTACAGCCTATCAAGACCAGGCTGGCACAGACCTCCCAGAGGACCTTTTCTGCGACCATTCCCAAGCTCTGGAATGGTCTGCCGGATGAGATGCGTCTCATGACATCTTTAGATTGCTTCAAAAAAGCCCTAAAGACACCTTCCCCTGAAATTCCCTATCCCCGGCTTCGGTTCCAGACTTTGATTTCCTGCCTACTCCCATGTTTCTGATCCCCACTTATGACGTGGCCGCATAAGGAAGGGTTAGGATGTCGTTATATGTTTTTAAATAATTACTGTTTTAATCACTGCCGGTTTAATCTATTTTTAAGGGGTGGGAGGTTTGGAAACGGGTCATGGAATTGTTTTAATCTATGTTTTTTTACTTGTACCCCGCTCCGAGTGTATGTACAGAGGAGCGGGCTATAAATAAACTATTATTATTATTATTATTATTATTATTATAAAGTATCTTTTTTTGTATTTTTGTATTTTGTACTTTTTATGGCTTTACAATTGCATCCAAATGTTGCAGTACTACTGAGCAGCACAGACAGAAGACTTCTGTAGGCAAGTACAGTGGTCCTCCAGGTTACGAATCCCCCGGGTTGCGAAAACCTCGGGATCCGAAACCAGCAGGACCGCGATTGTATCCCCCGGGACCCGAAAGATCCCCCGGGATACGAAAAAAAACTGCGCGGCCCCCTTTAAATCCCTCAAGCAGATAGGGACAGGATCTTTAGCATGCATATATTCAGTTTATAAGCATCTCTAAGAGTTTAGGAATAGCACATATTTGTGTCACTTCCTCTTTATCTTAGCCACATCCTATGTCTCCCCTGAATCAGTTAGTCTGCAGTTATTTTGAGTCCTTACTTTGTAGTCTGCAGTTCTTTCCCTCTTTACTATGAACAGCATGCTACAGACTACTCACTACAGTGGTCCCCCGGGTTACGAATCCCCCGGGTTGCGAAAACCCCGGGATCCGAAACCGGCAGGACTGCGATTGTATCCCCCGGGATCCGAAAGATCCCCCGGGATATGAAAAAAAACCCGCGCAGCCCCTTTAAATCGGCCGCGCGGTCCATTGAATATAGCGGTCCCCCGGGAAACGAAAGCTTCCGGGTTACGAAGGTAATCCCGGAACAGATTACCTTCGTAACCCGGGGGACCACTGTACTGCACTGGCACCTCACGACACACAGAATGTTTGAAACAGTGCATATATGTCAAACTTAATATGCAATGTCTTGTACTGTTGTATATGTGTGCATACACACACACACACATACATACACATACATTCTGGAGCTTTAATTGTGATTGCATTTGCAGTATTCAGTTATAGTTGGCTCCATAGAACCAAAAGAATGTACATGATTATTGACTATAGGAGTTGGAATCCAAGACATCTAGGGGACACCAGATTGAGGAAAACTTGATTCGATGACTTCCAATAGATCAATGCCATATGTCTTCCTCCCCTCCATATTCTGCTTCCTCTTTCAGATGCCCCATTCATACCCAGCAGTTACCTTGAAGAATCAACTACTCACATGTAATTTATGAGTGTCTGCCATATATAATGGAGCACACTAATGGGACAAATCTGAAACTTGTACTGAAAGCTGTGCCGGTTACTGTATTTCAAAAGATAGCTTGGATTATTACAATAGATGATTTGACATGGTTACATTTAGAAGAGAGAAGAATGTTTTCCCTTCAGAAATAAAAAAGCATGTTGTTCATTTTATATGACTTACAAACATTTTTCCTCAGAGGCATAACTGAATTGATATTCTTGTTATTTATATAAATGTCCAATTAAAATCATCATTTCTTATGGCCAGATAAATCTCAGGCATTGTAAAAGGGAACTATTGAAATGTCTTTCATTAACATCCAATAGTGTGAGAGTGGAAGAGGAGGGGGATCCACAAATAGCATAAATATTTAATTGTGTTGAGACCGAATGCATATAAAAAACTGAACATATAAAGATTTCATACACAAACAAGTGAAGTCGAAGGCTTTCATGGCCAGCATCCATAGTTTTTGGGGTTTTTTTGTGGGTTTTTTGGGCTATGTGGCTATGTTTTAGAAGAGTTTATTCCTGACATTTCACCAGCATCTGTGGCTGGCATCTTCAGAGAAAGATGCTGGCGAAATGTCAGGAATAAACTCTTCTAGAAAATGGCCACATAGCCCCCAAAACCCACAAAAACTATAGTCAAAAAAGTGCCAATTTTCTTTATTGCTTCATTTTGTTTCTGTCTAACTTTCTTTCTTGCAGTAGATACATATTATGGGTCCTTTTTGAATCCCTTACAGCCATCCTTGGATAGCTCTGTTGAGGCAGCATGGAAAGATCAGATCCCTATGGGATAGGCATGATGACAGACTTGAACAACATCCAGACAAAGCCCAATGCATGCAGCAACTACACAACAAATGTAGAAAAGCTTTATAGATTTCTCCATCTATGTGCCCTTTTTAAAATATTCAACCTTGGGTCCATGGAAGTCCCTGCCAAAAAGTTGTCTCAACCATAACATTTAGCTATGGTAACAAAAACTCAATCCTATCCATTTTTCAGAAACTAATTATAGGCCAAAGACTGACACCACCAAATAAAGATAAGGTGAACAGAAGTAGGTTTGTTTGTTTGTTTGTTTGTTTTTCTGGGAATTAGTAATAAAAGAACCTCTCACTCTTCAAATAAAAGGTTGAGATTACTGGTTAGGACCCCCAATAAGCAAGAGGGCCTCCCCCAGCTACAGAAGCTCTCAGTCCCTTCAAGTCAGAGTTCCCTAAACCTCTTCCAAACAGGAGCATATGCATTGCAACAGTCTTCCTCTGCCTCCAGCTCTTCCTAATGTTTTTGGCTTCTGTTTTAAAGACTATTTGTTAGTCAAACTGTTGAATGAAGACTAGGCATTTTTGCTGACAAAGTGAATGGACAAGATGGTAGCTCTCCTCTCCCAATGCCTCTATTCTGAACATAAAAACTGGCCAGATTTTTTTGTGAAATCTTTAAGAATGGGCAACAGGACAAAGTCCTCCAGTGCATTAGATGACAGCAGGCTAGTTTAGATAGTGCATGCCAGGACACATGGCACATAGCACTTTGCCAGCTCCCTTCCTCTCAGTACTATTGTTTGAGATGGTTGTTTGAGGCAATCACCTCATGGTAGAGGTGGCCCTGACCCAAAACTTTTGGTGCTACACCCTCAGGTGTCTCTTTGAAGCTTCATCTCAACCTCACAACAAGGCTTTCCCCTTGAGTAAGTGGAACTAATAGAAATGCTTAAAATGGTAAGTCAAAGTTTCTTTACTAAAAAAAAGGGCATCAACATTTAGGTGTCTTATCAACCACAGTAACTACAATTGTTTTTCACCATTACTGCTAAAGCAAAGAACAAAGTCTACTTCTCTTCAAGACGTCACGGTTCCAGGATATATTTGGCAGAATTTGAACTGAGAGAAAGAAACACTGGAAAATCTTGAGCAATTATATTTCCTTTTGGATGAAGAAAAAAAGAGAAATTTTAAAAAAGAGAATGAACCAACCAACTATGTTGTAAATGAGTGTTTGTATTAATAACAAATACCATAATAATATGTAAAATATAGAACTGATTAAAAGTAGACATGGAGACTGGAGGGTTATACACTGAATGATTAAACAGAGGTTGGGACACACCTCTGTGCATGCACAAGATTGTTAATTCGAAGTCTGAAAAGCATGGGGAAGGAAATGATATGAAGATTTCCTGCGAACTCACCCTGGATTACCTTCGCAGGGGCTACTGTGTAAGTTTTGCATGTGAACAGTAATCACGTTATAATGCTACATTTCGAATTGACCTCACTTTTCCCTTCATTCAGGATTGAGTGAGATTCTCCCGTGTGAAAGAGTCCATTGTGTCCCACAACCAGGTCCAGGAAGCCATGTAGACTCCTTGGGTTGTACCCTTTCCACAACATTTCAATTTAAATGTGCAAAGGGGTGGAGAGGGTTGGATAGTATTTGTACAGTTGTGTACCCACTCTTTACATAAGTAGGTACAGGTCACTAATATTGTTGTGTTGATTATTGCCACAAAACAAGAATATAAAAATCTGCCCTGAAAAAGAATAAGATTCAGAAACCATAAGAGACAAACAGTGGGCAGAATCCTGTAGCAGCTGCTTCATTAACAAAGGAGCTAATACAGGATTCTGGATCATATTCTTATTTTTAGTTTCTAAAAAGTATCTGATGCAGGTTGCAGTCCCATACATTCCTATCTGGGAATAAATCCCATTGAACTCAGTGGGACATGTCTCTGAGTAGAGATGGATAGAATTGAACTTTATATGTGTGTAACAAACTGGCAAATATCTGTACACACCAAATATCTGGAGGTAAGTAGTACAGCTGAGCACAGGGGACTGTATGGACCAGCTGCAGATTCCATTGGGTTCAGCCCCTTTGCATCCCAAAATAATAAATCAAGCTTTTGTGTAAGTGATTTGTGTTGAGAATGGTAAATGCTGGCCAGAATTTTGTGTCAGTTAATTAAACAAATACCTACATTTATTTATCCATAACTGCTTCTTATTCACAGTCACTGTTTCAGCACAATTGTGCCACTATTTCCATAATCCTAACTCCCCATCCAACCAACCAACTTTACCAGGCATCAGCTGCATTGAAGGAAGGAGATCCATTCTGCCTGCAAATAGAGCATGGGTGAATGATATTTCATCCTCGTTCGGGAGGGTCAGCCCAGGAGAGTTTACTTACATAGTAAAGGAGTCTCATACAAGAATGCATAGCTCTACAGCAAGGAAAATGGTTTCACAGGTGAGAGAAATAAAGACATTTCTCTTTAAAAATAGCATGTACTAGCATATGACTTTGGCCTTTTTCCAGAGATAATCAGACAATCACATAAGAGACATTTCCCCATGGTACTGTCCCTCATGGTTTGGATGTGTATGGATAATTTTCAACCCTTCTTCCCACTTGCGTGTTCTTTTCCCCATCCCACTGACAACCCACTGATAAGACCAACCATGTCTATGTTGGTGCAGTAGTCATACAGTTAATGAGGTTGCCTGGCACAATGTCATGACATAATTGATTTTTTTTTCCCATTCTCCCTTTCTCCATGTAGTTTACCCACTTCCTGTCCCAGGTAGCAGCAAACCTGTCTATACTGTTGCCTCTGAATATTGAAAATGTTGGTGTGCTCAAGCAATAATGTTTACATAATTTGCCCACCAACCAAGATGTGAAACTAAGAGAAAACATGTTTTTAACTCTTAGTTTGCAGATGAATGATAGTTTCAGTAAATTATGGTGAGAATTTAGGGCAGTGGGTTATTTTTGTTGTTGAAGGTTTAATGTTTTGACATAATTGTTTATTGCACAGGGCTCCTGGCATGCAAATGGAATTGTACAAAAGGGGCCGGGATGGGAACAGAACGAGTGAAGGATGAATTTTACCACACACCAGAATGCTGCCAATTGCCGCTGGAAGTCCCCATTCCATTCCATTCTCTTCCCTATCCTTCCTAGAGGAGGCGATTTTTGAGATCTGTGCAGAAAAGTTCTCAATAATCATTAGGAACAGAATGGGGACATCTGGCTGTGGAGGTGGCAGCAGCATTTTAGTGTGTGGTAAAACGCATCCTTCACTCATTCCCACACTCATTCCATTCCCTTCCCAGCCCCTTTTGTACTGTTCCATTTGCCCTGTGTGATAAACTTAGATAGCAGACTCAGATTTGGGACTAACTGAAAGCAGTAATATCAGCTTCTCCCACTGCACATACAAACAAAAGGGTAAGAGAAACAGCACATAAGTACTGTGCTTGCTCTGTCTTGATAACAAACCATGGGCTCTGAGCCTACATCAAATACAATAAAGCATAAGGCTCTGCTCATGCAATTCCAGTCAGCCATCATGTTCCCAGGCACACAATCCTTGAAAAGGCAGGCATTCACTTTCTTGGCTATTCAGTAACCAGGGGTAAGTATGGAATATCTAGGAGCTATCGAACTGTTCTTCTGCAGGGATGAGCAAATGCCAACTGCCCCCTTCCCAAATCTCTAGTAAGTATGCTGAAGATTTGGAAGGGAGACAGCTAGGTGTGTGGGTTTTTCTTTCTCTCATATAATGCCCAAGTACTCCATGCTTTCCCTGGTCATGAAATAATGCCTCTCCAGGCATTTAATGGCTGAAAGAGCATGTACATCTCCTTTGTAGTAGTTCCATAGAGTGGAGAAGATTGTATAAGGAGCTACTGAGTACAGTAGGTCCTTGTGAAACAATTACAAATAAACATATGCGTGCATAAAGTAGACATATGTCACCACTGGGTCTCTAGCCCATGATTTGTTGTTAAATATGAGCCTGAGTTTTTTGTTGTTTTGTTTTATTTTTTAAACCTTTTTAATGCCTTCCAGCTTTTAGACAGATGAGTCATTTGTGGTGGATGTTCTGTAGCATATGTAACATTCAACATTTTAATGTTCATGCTTAGCCTTTTCTCTGGGTGCAAACAATTACAGGATGACGAGTACCTATTTGTTGTTGTACATCATGTTCACATGTCTCAAACAGGTGAAGCATAAGAAATGTTTCCACCTAAAGTAAGAAAAGGTTTCTGGGTCCCAGGAATTTGGGGGAACCTAAATACAAGTCATTGAGGGGAGAAAGAGATTATGAGGTGCTTATGGAATTTTGAATATGAGATGAAAGAGTAGCTTTGTCAAACATCTCATTCTCTCAGGCTTTTCCTGGAAGTTGGACAGTTGCTATTTGATGTTTCAATAGATCCCACAGATGAATGAATATGTTCATCAGAACAATAAAGCTGTTACTTTGGTACGCAACCTAATCCGTTAGATTCTGTGAGCAGATAAAACAAACATAGTTAAAATGCATTGCACTCAAAGACATAAAGCCATCAAAGCATCCTTTATGTAGCCATAAGTATAACCCCAATAATACAATAATGTGTTTGTACTTGTTGGTTAGCTACAGTCTCTCTTTGCCAGGCTAAAACAAAAAAGGTTTCACTATTAATAAAGAGAGCTGGATTCAATGTCTATGATCTGAGAAGCCTATAACAAAATCTCAGCCTTGTCTATCCTCAACTTGGATAAAAGAGATATACCAGTATTGCCCTAGCTTTCACCATTTACACAGTTGCATAGAAGTTATGACTAGAAATCATCCCACAAAAGGTGCCATATTAGATCTTCTCAGTCACCACAGGTGGTGGGAAAGGCTCTTTCTTTGAGAGGAAATGAAGTAGAAAAATATACCTGACAAAATGGGAATATTCTATCTTGAAAGCCCTTAAGAAAAGGAGAAACCTTGTACATTTGTTTAACAAAAGAACAATTGCTAATTTAATGGAATAATTTTATATCATATACACAAACTAGTGATACAGAAAACTGATGTTATCATTGTTAGCATAATCACAAGTAGCACCTGCATCACAATGCTGCAGCAGAGAATGTTGTTGTTCTGGGTTCCAGTTACTTTATCCCCGTACCTCATTTGAAATCCCAATGGAAAGGCACTGAAGATTGTGCACACAAATTTCCCCTACTATACAACTTGATGGGAAGATGTACAGGTGGAAAAGACATTTCAAGGGCAGCTGGCATGGCATACAGGTTGTCACTTTTCCAGTCTGTTAAAAATATTGACAAGACTTTTTAACTAACTATACAGTAGGGGAAATTTGTGTGTACCATCCTCAGTGCCTTTCCATTGGGGTTTCAAATGAGTAAACTAATTGTAGCTCATCTGTAAACACATGAGAGTTAAAAGCACACAAAATTATCCTGCTTTCATACATTGCCCAGTTCACAAAAATTCAATCATTTGTGTAGTCCAATCATTGTAATACAGATAGGACACATTTGAGAATGTATTCCCCAACCCTCAGGTAAGCAGGTAAAGACTTTGTCACTGTGGTTCTGATGAATATAACAGGCTCTGCCATTCCTTATTTAGAATAATAGAATCCTTGAGTTGGAAGAGACCACAAGGCCATCCAGTCCAACCCCAGCCACGCAGGAACACAGAATCAAACTGACAGATGGCCATCCAGTCTCTTTTGTCCTATCTGTATGAATCCAAAGGATTTGAATAGGAAGGTCCAGATATATTCTCTTTTTCTCCTTTGGCGATTTTTTAAAAAAAATAATAAACTTTCCATCAGCCTTCCCCAACTGCACAGAGACTATATAGTTGCTGTCAACCAGGGCTGTGTTTTTCTTAATTTTTCTCCCTTCTCCCACAAAACAAGGGGGAAGTGGCTAGAAAAGGAAAAAGGATAAAAAAGATTGAATAGGATATAAATATCCATTGTTGCAAATGAAAGCCTCAGTCTTCCAAGGATGTGGCTCCATATACCTCCAAAATAATCTTCAACATTTCTGGGGGCTCTCACTTGCAAGAATTACATCTTCCTTTCAACATGTCTGCTTCTCGTTCACTTGTGACTGGAAAGTTTCTTTTCTTTTCTTTAATATCCCTGCTGTCAGGATAAGATGCATTGTCATCAGCTATGTCCAAAAAAGGGGGTTATTTGTGATGCTGGAGATTTGTGGTTCCTGAGAGAGCTGGAGGTCTCTCAGAAAGACAGTCATACTTTACCTCTCCAAGAACAAGTTGTCAGGTCTTCTTCTAAAACTGTTGGCCTAAATTCTGTGCCCAATGCCTATTGGCATAGACCTAACATGGACCAATTGTATGAATGAGATTTACCTATGTGTTGATTTACCATAGGTACTTTAGTTGGAACTAACTAACAGGATTCCAGTCACCATCTCTAACTGTACCCACCCACCCGCAAGCTGGCCTCCTTCTCACTCTTTAGGGTGTTACTTGTTCTGTTCTGTGTTTGATGGTTCTGGCAAATCTCACCCAGATCTGCTCAAACTAGACAGACACTGGAAAGATATTTTTTTTTTACTCTGTCCAGTATAATCTGAAAAGTAGAAAACGTTTAACTTGTGGATCTGATGTCCAGTATCCAAAGTGTTCAGCCTGTAGGATGAAGAAAGAGTACTGAAAAAAAAGTGAAGCAAAACAACAATAACAAAAACCCACACTCAACTCTTTGGCACAGTCCCATGAACTGTGCACTGTGTATTCTACATGTGTCCGCCTTTTCAAAGGGCCACAGCTAGATTGTTAACTACAGCTTATTACAGGGAGCATCTGACCCATTTGTTGACAACAGCCCCACTGGATTTTGTTCAAATTCAAAATCAAATTTACCTTCTTACTTACTTATTTCATATGTCACCTTTCTCGCAGGACAAGACCCGAGGCTGCTTCCAAAACAACAAATTAAACATGTTTACAAAAAAAGTTTAAAAGCAATTGAAAATCCCATGTTAAAACACTATAAAACCATTTTTAAAAAATTGCTGGCCATGTCTGATGAAACCCTGTACAGCTCCAGGCTGTCTGAAGAACTGTATCTTTCCATATGAGCCTGCCCTGACTCTAAGATCTTTGGAGGATACACCTCTCTCAATCTCATCAGCTTCATATGCATGTATGGTAGGAAAATGGGTGAAGATCTTCTCCTTTTTTATTAGTATTTTTGAAATTTTACAAGTAAATAACATTAAAAAACAAATTATAACATTCTTTCATACTTATATACTTTAACATTTTGCTATATATATATAACTTCATTGCCCCCCTTCCCCAGAGTCATTCCCATCTTTATATTCCATCCAGAATTTTAATTCATCCCGCAGAGGTAATTTCCCATCTTCTTTTGCTAGAACATTTTCAATAAATTTTTTTCCAAATTTCATCAAAATCATTTCTTTTCCATATTCCCTTCTTTACCCTCAACTTACATGTTAATTTATCATTAATTGCTAATTTCCAAACTCCTTTATACCAATCTTCCAATTCTACATTTATTTTTGTTTTCCAATTTCTTGCTATAATTAATCTCACAGCCATAAGTAAATTTGTTATAAGGTTTTTCTCTTCTTTTTTCCATTCTACTTCATTATATAATGATAATAATACTATATTTGGTTTTCTATCTATTTTTATATTTAAAATATTTTCTATTTCTAATATTACTATTTCCCAAAATTTTTGAACATTTTTAACCTTCTCCATAGCTCTTCATACATTCTGGAACTTCCTTCCTCGGGAAGCTGGGCTGCCTTCTTCTTTACAGTCTTTTCCACTATCAAGTGAAGATTTTTCTAACCCAACAGGCACTTGGGAACTGATTATTTTCTATAATGTTTCTTCTATTTCAGTGCGGTGCTATTTTTAATCTTTCTTTTTAAAATTAATGTTTCATATGGTTGATTTCTATAGACAGCTTAATATTATTTTAATCTTAACATTTTGTGTTTTGTTTTTGTTTGTTTGTTTTTAGCTATATATGCTTTTACTTGGATATCTTTTTATTATGTAGGCTGCCTTTGGCTCCATTTTGAGAGGGGGGGCAGGATATAAATAAAGTGCTTGATTGTGTCTTCTTCAGTTGTCAGAAATGGAGTCACTAACAGAGCCTTTGAATCACAGAGTTGGAAAAAAAACCCAAGGTCCATCCAGTCCAATCCCCTGCCATGCAGGAATACACAATCAAAGCACTTCTGACAGATGGCCATCCAGCTTCTGTTTTAAAATCTCCAAAGAAGGAGACTCCACCACCCTCAAAGACAGCATAGAGTTTTGATCCATGCCATGACTTTTTACCAGAAAGAACATTCAAGCCAACTTCTACTTGTCTGTGGCACTGAAGGGAAACAGGCTCTGCTTCTGTCCACTGATCAGAGCACCAAGCACTCTAAGATTTTTTATATTTGTTTTAAAAAAAAAATCTAAAAGTTGGAACAGGGTTCCCATATGTGTAGATTAGAATGTTTCTGTGAAAAATGCTGATTACACACTGGAGTGAAAGAAAGGTAAGGACTGGAAGAGTTGGAAATGTTACGGTTATTGAAATCTAGCAAGGCTAAATACCTCTAGGCAGCTTCTTCAGAGATTCCTGAATATTAACTTAAAATATGATCTTCAGCTAGGCAAATAGACAGTTGAGATTGGAGATTATGCATGGGCCTAATTCAAATAGGAATGAAGCCTGGAGACTCAACACTGTTTTTAATTAAAGCTGAAATGAGTATTCACGGCAAATTTCCAGTTTGATTAATTTCATAGATTCACATGGCATGAATTCAAGTTTGAGAAATGCATTTGCCAAACAACAACAACCAACCACTCTTCTGCCATGACAGCCTTTTCAGGAACTACATTTTTTTATTTGCTTATTTATTTTTGAAATAGCCTTTGGGCTTTAAGGCAATGTTTGCCTCTGGGAAGCTATGCTTCTTCCTATGAGCTGCTGTAGTAATCATTTGGTATCATAACGTAGGTGTGTGATGTTTATATTTCTTGACTGCTATTGGAATTAATATGACTTCATAAACAAAGCATTGGCCCCTGAATCAACAAAACTGCTGAATAAATAACATTAGGAAGATAATCAGATTGCGGTTTTATGAAAACTTCCATTAGCAATAAAACTGAATTAAGGAGAAAGGTAATAATTATATAATGAGCAGGTGGAATCTCCTTTTCACAGCACATTAACACATTTGGCTCTAAAATCTAAGAGCTTCCCTAAGCAGAAGAATTCTATTACCCTTTAATTGTCAAACCTTGTGTAACTTAATCAGTAACCATGATTTTCATTGGAATGATGGTGCATGTATCTGAAAGGTTCATGTGCTAGCACTTATTGTCTTTCATAAATGGTGAAACTGTTTGCTTGCCTCTAAAGAGTAATCAACACTGTGTAAATAATCTTAAACCTGGGAACATTTTTTGAATAAAGGGGAAAAAATTACACATTATAAAATCAATAAAGCTGGCTGACAAATGAGCCTGGGTGCACATTTTTGACAGAGAGGCACGAAATAAAGTCTACATTTCAGTTTGGCAAAGTGTACATAGTCTTAAGCTTTCAGAAGATGGAACAATGGAGGGCACGTTCATGAGAGTAATCCATTGGGAGAGTGGATCCCATCCTAAACATCTTGTTCTTGAACTGCAGCTTCCAAATGCTTCACTACTTAGGTCTTCTGAGAGCAAATCATCATCATCATCATCATCATCATCATCATCATCATCATCATCCAGCAGCATCTGTGCTGCTGAGGTCTTCTGGGACATGAAAGTCAACAGTATCTGGGGATCCAAAATGGGGAATACCTGCACTAGGAAGTTAAGAGGCCTGATTGTAAGTCCAAGAGTTCCATTGGGGAATTAAAATAGCTCAAAGTTGCAAGAGGGGGCTGGCTTACAAACAACCCGGCAAGGTCACCTTCTGGCATGTATACCAAGAAAATGGATTGGGTACAGAAATAGCAAGGCCTTTGACAAGGTTCCCCATGACATTCTTGCAAACAAGCTTGCAAAATGTGGGATAGACAAGGTAACTGTTACATGGATTTGTAATTGGTTGACTGGCCGAACTCAAAGGGTGCTCAACAATGGTTCCTTTTCATCCTGGAAAGAAGTGACCAGTGGGGTGCCACAGGGCTCTGTCCTGGGCCCAGTGCTATTCAATGTCTTTATTAATGATTTGGATGACAGAATTGGGGGCATACTTATCAAATTTGCAGATGACACTAAACTGGGAGGAGTAGCTAATACCCCAGAGGACAGGATCAAAATTCAAAATGACCTGAATAAACTAGATAGCTGGGCCGATGCTAACAAGATGAAATTCAATGCAGAGAAATGTAAGGTTCTGCACTTAGGGCGGAAAAATGAAATGCAGAGATATAGGATGGGGGACACCTGGCTGAATGAGACCACAAGTGAACGGGATCTAGGAGTCCAAGTAGACCATAAGCTGAACATGAGTCAACAGTGCGATGCGGCAGCTAAAAAAGCCAATGCAATTTTAGGCTGCATCAATAGAAGTATAGTTTCTAGATCAAGGGAAGTTATAGTGCCACTCTATTCTGCTTTGGTCAGGCCCCACCTGGAATACTGTGTCCAGTTCTGGGCACCACAATTCAAAAAGGATGTGGAGAAACTGGAGCATGTCCAAAGGAGGGCAACTAAGATGGTGAAGGGTCTGGAAACCATGCCCTATGAGGAACGCCTTAGGGAACTGGGAATGTTTAGCCTGGAGAAGAGAAGGTTAAGAGGTGATATGATAGCCCTTTTTAAATATTTGAAGGGATGTCATATTGAGGAGGGAGCAAGCTTGTTTGCTGCTGCTGCAGAGACTAGAACGCGGAACAATGGATGCAAGCTGCAGGAAAAGAGATTCCACCTCAACATTAGGAGGAACTTCCTGACAGTAAGGGCTGTTCGACAGTGGAACACACTCCCTCGGAGTGTAGTGGAGTCTCCTTCCTTAGGGGTCTTTAAGCAGAGGCTGGATGGCCATCTGTCAGGGATGCTTTGATTTGGAGTTCCTGCATGGCAGGGGGTTGGACTGGATGGCCCTTGTGGTCTCTTCCAACTCTATGATTCTATGATTCTATGATTCTATGATTCTAGCACAGAGGCACTTTTATCTGCTTGATGTCTAGTTTATTAATACAATAATTCATGCATACGCAAAACATACACACACACAAATTCATACAAGACTTAGGTAAATAACGTGTGAGAGTGGAATAGCTGTAGGCATCACTAATGAAGATACTCACCACTGAAGAAGTCAATTCTCAGGGAAAACCAGATCTGTTAAGTGGATGCGGGACACATTCGCTCTGACACTTAGGGTTTGAGCAGAACGGCTGGTGACTTAGCTATATGCCACTTCAATAGTAATAATAATAATAATAATAATAATAATAATAATAATAATTTTTATTTATATACCGCCTTTCCAAATTCGATCAAAGCGGTGTACAAAATAAATAAAATTACAACAATGAAATATACATATGCAATTCAAGCAATAAAATTAAACCTAATATATCAACATATTGTCACAGTTCAACTCATACATACAATGCTATCACTGCCACAGCATCACAGAGTCAGAGAGTCATCCTGTTAGTCAGTCACATTCTTAGTTACAGTCAGTCAGTCACACTGTCTCTAAGTGTTAGGGGGCTTATATAGGTTGAAAATGTTGCCCCTTTCAAAGGCACAATCGGCCTAGCGGTGCCTACTGGGATCGTTATTCCCATCTTTGATCTCACAAACCATCCTTTGATCCCATGGGGCCACTGCTTGTTAGGCTAGATATAATCGTTGGTCCAGGAACCTGTTGGCATGTATGTAGATTAATCACCCCCTCAATAAGGGCAGTTCTTGCCAAATGGAAAGGAGATGACACTATTGAAAGGGCAGTCACCTCTGAAGGCTAGGGTCCAGGTGATTTATCAATTTCGCAACTCTTTGCTATGATCTGGTTTGTCCTGCTGTAAAAGAAGTTTGTTTACATAGTAAAACCCAGATTTCCCTTTTTCTCATGGTGCTGAGAAACCACTATACCAGATTCCATGCTCAGGTCATCATGGAGTCACCCAGGCTCCATCAAATATAGAGCACCCATTGTAACAGATAGACCAGACCAAGAATATGGGACTCCTTCCCCCTTTCCATTCATCAACCAATTGTTTCCTGGAAACCTGCAAGCAGGATATGAATACAGCAGTTCTGTTGTTTCTCTTTTGTCACTAATTTCCAGTGGCAGACTACTCCTGAGCATGGAAGCTTCATTTTGCCATCATATTTTGCCCCTGGTAACTCTGGATTCCATTAATTTGTTCATTTTCTTCTTCTTTTTTTAAAAATGTCATTTTTAAACAGCAGAGATGTAAAGGGAAGAGGCATGGCCCAGCAGTTTTACTGATGGCTGAATTCAATATGTGTTTTGTGAAGGAAAGATTTTAATTGAAGTTGAACAATAGGAAAGCAGCCATTGACAACACAAAATGGATAAACAGGAAGGGATCAAGCACAAGCATGTGCAGACACACTCACATGCATTTCTTCTACTGTCTACATCTTACCTTCCAAAAGATGCTTTGCTGTTGGGGGAAAAAAAATAAACAGCACTGGACCCAAGGAACATTTTTAATGCAATGCTTATTTGTGTCTGTACCCTCAGGCTTTGGCCCTTGGAATCGAGTACACAGTGAATCCAAAGATGTGCATTGAGGCAGTGGCATCACCACACGTGGTTACACCTGCCCACTCTCCCCTTCTGCTGCCTTGCTCATCTGCCACCTTTGCTGCTGCTTCAGTTTCATCCCCAGAGAGAGAGCCAGGGCAGCGATGAAGCCATGAGGGGTGCATTCAGGGATGTACTCCTCAGATGCAGTGGGAGGAGAGCCCTACCACATGTCACCCTTTCTCTTCGGTGTCACCCGATGTGGTCTGAATCCCTCACACCCACCCAGTGATGCCACTGTACTGAGAGAACTCTTCTCTGTAGTGAAGGCTCGTATGCTCTGAAATCCAACTCAAGTAGTTACCATATACTGAAAGAAGTGAGCAGTAGCACCTACTGGCTTCACTGCCAGTGGAATGGTGAATTCATAGCAGGTTTTGCCCTCCAAAGTGTTGACCTTAGGGAGTTTATTGCATTTTTTTAAAGCCACCTACCCCTTTTGTTTTACAGTAGCTAACGGGATGCAGCCGGGAATTATCACACAGAAAATGCTGTCAATGCAGCCACCTGACTGCATCCCACTTAAATCCTGGCTCCCAGCTGCTCTTAGCCCACCTCTTTTCACAAATGGGAAGCTCCCAACTTTGCAAACTGGCCAGCAAAGCAAGGCTGGGAGCCAGGATTTAGGTGGGATGCAGTAGGGTGGCTGCATCAGCTGCATTTTCCATGCAATAATTCCTGGCTGCATCCTATAAGCAACTGTAAAATGGAAGGAGGAAATCACTTTTGTTTTTAATGTGATAAAATCCTAAGATTCAGTGCCTTGCATGGTTCCATTAAACTACAAACTAGAAGCCAGAATAGATTCACTGCCCTACTGACAAGGGAGTCACTAGGTATCACTGTGAGTGAACCTGACTTAAAAAATATTTTGCATTCTGGGTATATGTTTGATGTATTCACTTGTTCTTACTCTAGATCCACATTCGTTCAGATCGTGGGCTACATTGTTTTGAAAGGGAATTCCTCACTTCCACATGTGCAGTACTGCACTGTTGCTAAGCTACCCCGGTAAAGCTGAGGATATTTCACAAGACTTTATTAAGTTCTAGTGTCTTCTGGGCTTTGGGGAAAGAAATCTAAAGCCCCTTCATTTTTTTTAATTATTGTTATTGTTTCTAGAACTAGGATGCTGGAAGGAAGGCTCGGCACTGACTCCCCAAGCAGCTGCTAGACCAGCATGTGTCAGAAGGTTAATCTGTCTAGTGACAGACTTTTGTAATTCTTTTGTGTGTTGTGGGGGGTCAGTTACCCTTAATAAAAGAAAGTCTGCCAACTGCCTGAAGGAAAAGTCTTCCCTCTCTCCAGCTACATAACAAACCCCATTGCTTTTATTCCTGTCACATGTTATGATAGTGAATTCTGTACATTAATCATTCTTATTTTATTTTGAACCTCCTGGATTGACTCCCACTCAAACTTATTTGCTGACACACACCGATGCACTCCTCCCTGGTTTGGACACTTGCTGAGATTAGATGTAGCTACATGTCATCCTGATGCTATCCCCTCCACCCACCACCACAAGTCTACCTTTTATCCCCACAGTCCCCCCAAGACAGCCATTTCAGAGTTGTGGAAGATGAGTGATGACACATCCCACTACAAGAAGAGAGATGGGTGTATTAATCCCCCAGACATGTACACTCACAGACAGACACACTTATAACTCAGAAATGGCTACATTGGGGAGACTGTGTGGTTTTAAACATGGGTGAGAGAGGAACTTTTTGCTTCTTGAGATGGCACAATGACCATAAAAGTGAATTGAGAGGTCATAAACCAGATTTATGACATCGTAATTACTGAACAGGATGTCAGCCATTATTTTCCTTTTCATTTTTAAAATTTATTTTAAGTTTTCTGGAAAAGACTGTAATGACAGTAACAACAGCACCAAGAGAACAACAAATTTGTTGATCCACTGAGAGTCATCAAATCCAAGAGAAAGTTACTGTGGTGTAAGACACATTGAAAGGAATGAGAATTCTTGCATGTTTCCCAGTAATTCCAGGAATTGGACCAGAGAATGCCCCCAATTGTCTGAGTGCACATGCCATGCCATTTAAAAAGTATGCAGTGTGATGGAATTAAAAATAAAATCTCATGTTGGAATACGACCCTTTTCAAACTGCTGTGAGTGTCTGGCAGTACAAAGAAACAGAGAGACAATCCTGCTGAGGGGAGGGGCAGGAGGAGAGAACCTAAAACCACATGAATAAAATGGTATCCTAATGTTTTATCATTATTAGTGGAATAATTTTCACAATCCAGGTGAGGCTGTTAAATATCACAGCTGAGTCAACTCTTTGGAGAGAATGTTTTAATTTAACTTATTTAGCTTCTAATACTGTGCATGTGGCTGGTTTGTTTTCAAAATAATTTATTCATCCATTCTGGATGCTAGAAAGAAGACTTGTCAAGGCACACACTTTGCACTGGGCAAGGCCAGGTCTCGGGCACTCTGAACCAATAGATGGCCATCATATTAGAACCCTATTAGCTGGGAGCGGGACAGAGAGAAGACAGCCCTTCCCTGCTCTGAAGCCATGTCCTAATTTTAATTAGTAGATGAACACAGAGAAATACCATACAGTTGAATTACACTGTCAATTGTGTTTTCCCTCTTTTTCTCTTCCCACCTCCCACACAAACACACACAGACATGCTTAGAGAGACAGAGAGAGAGAGTCTTAAATCCATCCCATTTCATTTCTGCATCAGTTTGTGATTAATTTGAGTAATCTTACAGAAATTTGTATACATTTCTTTAAAAACAGTTTTGCAATTGTGCCCAATATGACGATGTTCTTGTGCATTTCTAGTCCTTAGCCATACCACCCAGTGGCTAAGATCCTGTATGGCATGGTGTAGCATAACTATGCTACATCTGTCCATTCAACAACACCAGACTACTGTAGAGCTCCTGCAACTCCTCCCCATAGTCATTTTGTTGCTGATGGAGAGTAGAGAGAACGAAGAAACATGTGGCTATGCCTAGTGATGTAAAGAATATTTGTCCAAATTTGATAAACACAAGAAATATTTGTTATTTAAAGATTTCGAAAGCTTTTTAAAGAGAATGGCCAAGATTTGAACTCCTCTTTATGCCAAGAAACCCCTGTTTTTTCAAGCATAAGAATAGTCTTTAAACCTCTGCCAAACTTCCTTTTGACATGCTATTTGAATTTGAAATGCCAGGTAATTACTGTAACTGTTCACCTTGTCTTTTATTGTCATTTGAGAAATCTGTCGAAATCATTCAACAGGGAGAGACAAAATAACCTTTTGAAAGTGAGACTTTTGAAAAGAATATTTTTTTAAAAAAAATTATATCTAGTTCTCAATAGGAGAGAAGAAAAAAATTGGTTTCTCACAACACTAGTTGTGCCTTCATAGCCAGACACACAGAGGCTGGAATTAACTTAGGCAGTTACAAATACATACCTAGAGTTACATATTTGTGAATGCTTCATATTCACAATCTCAATATATTCCCTACTTTAGGGGATATGTAGGGATTTTGAAAGTCTTCAAATTCTCACTTACCAGACAGCAGCCACTGCAACTGATGGACGTCTGTCCCCTGCTGCTCAGGAAATAGTTGACTTGGCATTCCCACTCACATTTCTTGCATGAGCAGTCTCCAGTGGAAGGTGGCATTGTGACAGGCACAAACTTTGGAGATTGCACATGGGAGATTGTGGAAACATCACAATTAACAGAACAGACCCCTGCTGCTTGTAAGTGGGAAGGGGGGGGGGGTCAGACCAAGAGATACCACACAGCTACAGAACTAAAGAACTTACACATTTATAACTGTCTTAATGATTTCTGATCCACAGAGATCCACCATAGTTCTCTGGAGGTTTCAGTGGATAAAGTAATAATTCTACAGGGTCATGACCCACTGATTCTCCACAAGCCACAGAATGGGGAGAGGGGGAGGGATGCAGTGGCTAAACAGTGAATCCAGGGAGGGCCTTTGGTCATTGTGGAGGATGTAAAAAAATACAACCTCTGCAACAATCAGGTATGATGTATGATATATGTATACCAATAACAGGACAACAGTCTGTGTATCTTAATGTCATGGGCGGGGAAGCACAGTATGTCAGTATAAAGACTGACACTAACATCAAGCTCCAGCTTCTTTGCAATTTGGCTCGACCCACTCACCTATCTAAATGCTTACAGGAAACATCAGCTTGTTGCTCTTGGCCCACGGGTAGAAATTTTTCTCAAGTTTCAGATGGAAGGATTTTTCCCCCACCTCCTCTGTCATCCAAGATACATGAGGAATTGGCTTGAGGGTATGCTGGCAAGTCAAGGCTAGGATGTATACAACAAAAGTGAGCACCTTGTTGCAAAGCCCCTTTCAATAAATCCTTACCCCTTTTCATAAATCCTTTCCTGGGTTTGACCATGAGGATTCTTAAGGTTTCTCCTAAAATGGACAAATGTGTATGCTTTCAGGGTTCTCTGAAAGTCTCCTGAATTAATCAACTCAGGCCCTGTTCAGACCAGCCATTAAGGCCAGCCTGGGAGTGAAGTCGGGGCATTGAGTCCACATGCTGCATGCTCTGACTCTGCTCCCCAGAGTGCCATGACACCGCACACTGCTCCACATGGCGTATGGTGTCATGACTCTCCTCTGGCACTGCATCCATATCATGCAGCACTGAAGGAGCACCACCAAGCTGCAGCAACATGGCTATGGTGCCCTGGAAAGGCCAGAGCAGGGCCACAGCATGTGGTTGCCATGACCCCAATCTGGCTGAAACAGGAGCAACTCCATGCCACCCCTCTGGTGCTGTCTGAACAGCCCCTGAGTCTGAAGATAACAATTACAAACATACCTTTATTTCAAAAGCTTTTGTTAGAGTTTGGAAGCATCAGGCTGATCAACTACTTTCTGACAATCTCTCCAACAACAACTGAAATGAGAACAGCAACATTTTCTAAATGCTCAGTTGTTACTAACATTGTCATATAGGCCTGATACAGACGGGCACTTTTCAACACTCTGGTGACGTGCTAGGATTGCCTGGGAGCAGAGCGAATAGACACTCCGCAACCTAGCACATGGACAGGATGTCGTTGCTCCACAGCACCGTACAGACAGCGCATGGAGCAGTGATGTCACAGATATGCAGCAACCAAATGGCTCTGCGCACCTGCAATGTCATAGATGCACCCTATGGTGCAGGTGCGATGCAGAAAGGAGCCGGTTCTTCAGGTTCCTTTTTTTTTGTCTGCACCTTCGCCATTCCATTTGGTTGCTGCAGTGATGGTGAGGACGAGAAAGAGGTGGTGCCAGACCAGCCTTTTTGGGCAGTCTGTAAAGCCGCATACTTTCTTTTTTCTTTTCTCCAGTATGATTTTTAGCATCTTTGCCTAATGAAGTCAGTAGATCTTCAAAAGCTTGCAACATGTATTTTGTGCATTTTGGTTAGCCAATAAAGGCATCACTGTTTTGTGGATTTTGGATGTTGTTGTACTTTCTGTCAGTGTTACAATTTGCATCTACAGGTTTTTTCAGTAGCCCTGAATTCTAATCCACTCTGTTCTCCTTTTCACTTCTTGTAACTCCTAAAATCCAGTTCCTTTCACCACTTCTGTAATATTTTTAAATAAACAAATGTAGAAACAGAGTATACTGAAAACCAACAAATTCCACAGCAGTTATCAATTCTACCAGCCTTACACACAATGGATTGTATCCAGATTTGCTACATTGTCATTCAACTCACAGCTCCAGGCTTGTTTCTCTGTCTGGTTCTCTCACAAACCACCTTTTTTCCATTAGAACTAAGACTGTAATCCTGTGCACATCTTGCTGTGATTTAGCCCCATTTAACATTGCAGGACCTATTTCCAAGTAAACAGGGGCTGTTGTGCTGCACATGCACCTTCTAAGGTTGTTTTCCAGCTATTTCCACCTTTAGGTTGCATCAACACTGCAGAAATAATCCAGGTTGGCACCACTTTAACTTCCATGGCTCAGTACTATGGAATTCTGGGAACTGTAGTTTTGTGAGACATTTAGCCTTCTCTGTCAGAAATATCTGGTGCCACAAGAAACTACAGTTCCCAGAATTCCATAGCATTGGGCCATGACATTTCAAATGGTGTCAAACTGGATTATTTCTGTAATGTGAATGCAGCCTTGGAAATTATTATTATTATTATTACTAACCTTTATTTATATAGCGCTATAGGTTTACACAGTGCTGTACATATAAACTTATAATTAGATGGTTCCCTGCCCTCAGGCTTACAATCTAAAAGACACGACACAAAAGGAGAAGGAAAGGTGATGGGAAAGGGTATCAGGTCCAGTGGTTCTTCTCTCCCTCTGAGGCCTGGACCAAGGCAGATGGACTAGAGGGAGGGCTCGGCTTCATAATGCACAGTGGTTAAATGCCTGTACTGCAGCCACTCACTCAAAAAACCATAAGGTGGCGAGTTCAAGACCAGCAAAGGGCTGAAGCTCGACTCAGGCTTGCATCCTTCCGAGGTCGCTAAAATGAGTACCCAGATTGTTGGGGGGCAAATAGCTTACAATTGTAAACCGCTTAGACACTCCTTAAGGGTATGAAGCGGTATATAAATGAAGCTGTAAAAAAAAAATTTGAAACGTGGCAGACAAAGTCACACATCTGGGAACGCTTCTCTAAACAATATAGTCTTTAACTCAGTTTTGAACCAGGTTAGAGAAGTGATGAGGCGTGCATGTAGAGGAAGAAGGTTCCAGGAGTGAGAGGCAGCAAGTGAGAAGGGACGAATCCAGGACAGGGCAGTGAAAATCCTCAGCTGGGACAGGAGACCATGACTACCAGAACGGAGGGTACAAAAAGGAGTGTGAGGAGAAAGAAGTTCAGACAAGTAAGGAGGGGCCAGTCCGTGGAGGGCTTTGAAAGTCATTAACAAAAGCTTGTACTGGATGCAGAAGGGGAAGGGGAGCCAGTGAAGGGAGGATAAGAGAGGAGAAACATGGTCAAAGCGGCAAGCGGATGTGATAATACGTGCAGCTGAGTTCTGGACAGAGATTAAAGGATGGAGGTGAGATAGAGGAAGCCCTGTCAGAAGAAGGTTACAATAATCTAGTCGCAAGACTACCAGGGCATGGACCAGAGTCTTGGCAGTGGAGGCTGAGAGGAATGGACGGATTTTAGCAATGCTGTAAAGAGAGAATCTACAGGTCTTGGCGGTGGCCTGAATATGGGGAATAAATGACAGAAAGGAATCAAAAATGAAACCAAGACTGCGGGCTTGCTGAACCGGTTGAATAGAAGTGCTGTCAACAGAAACAGAAAAGGAGTATTGAAGGGTGGGCTTAGGTGGGAAGACAAGAAGGTGTGGGAAGACAAGACAATGTGAAGAAATACCTGATAGAGAGATGGCCTTCTCTGTAGTGGCACTTTATTTTGGACATTCTCTTAACTAGATATGTTAACCTGACATCCTTGTTATTATCATTTAGGAACATGGCTATGATCCTTCTAGTCATCCAAGTCTTAATATGAATGAACTAGGTTGGCTTTTATCCTGCACTGCTGGGTTTATAAAGTGACACCCTTTCTATTTTAGAATGTTTGAGTCCGTATGGTTTGCTTTGTCATTGTACTGGTTTTTAATATTTATTGTGAGATTGTTCAAAAATATGCATAGCAAAAAAAAGCAGGACATAAATTGTTTGAATCAACAAATTAACTATTGACACAAACAAGAGTAGTCACACAAGGAGACAAGGCTTTGTGTTCTAAAAGTCTTACTGCAGACAATTCTCTTTCCATCATTAGGCTACCATTATTATCTGAACAGAAGAGTTATTTGTTTTTCTGTCTCAAACACAAACTAATTCTATGAAATCAGTAGGTACTACAGTTGCCCCTTCTCATGAAAATGGAGTTTATCTTATATTCAAGCACCATTGGCCTTAATATAGGTGTAGACACATGGGGGCACAAGGGCACATTCTGCGGGGGCACACCCCATTCATCCCCCCTCCGTTCATCCCTCACACATAAGCGAGGGATGCAAGTCTGAAGACTGAGAGAATGGAGAAAGGACTGTAGACCTCTTTTTAAAAAGAATCAAAATGGCTTAAGTATTCTGTTCAAAAATCATGAGCCCATACTGCATTTCTCTCACCTATAAGAAAGAATGAGTAGAATACAACATAGATAGTGTAATGTTTTTATCCAGTACATTCTATTTTATTTCAGTGTCCTGCTGCGTTAATTTAAAAAGTGTCTTTCAAAAGAGGCAATAACATGTCAATAATTTGAATGTAGCCCTTTGAAACCAGTCGTTTCCATCTGCCATGATGTCTCTAAGGGAAATGTTGATGATGTTGATGAAGGATATTTGAGAATCATCCTGGACTGAAATGCTTAAAAGTCTGTCTTTATATCTATCTATTGTCCAAAAAAAAAAAAAAAAAAGTCAGTGTTTGATGCATTTTTGACAATGTGTCAGTGATGTACTCAGTGATCTGGATATTGAACCAGATGTTGAACATGATTTTCTACACAAAAATATGTCCGGTCTTGTATACCAGTCATATCACCTTATTCAACAATTTTCAATTATTTACCCAGAAATTTTGTTACCTTACACTTGTTTTGATTATACACATTTGGAAGGGCTATCTGTTGTTTCTATTCTTTATTCTGTGAAGCGTCCTGATTTACAGAGAGTGTACATCAGTGGGAGTGGTGAGGGTACACTAAAATGGATCAGAGGATGTGAGAGTGTGGCTTGTACTTTCAGATTATTAAACTGGGGCATTGCTAGGAAGTTACAAATATGTAACCTACAGTTACATTGAGAAAATCCAAATAGTTTTACTGTTACAGATTGGTTCTTTAAAGTGTGAAACATTGTTCAAATGGATGACAGATTTGGTGGATTTGAGGGACAACTGTATGTGACAGACACTTTTTGCTAAGTAGAGTTGTTTCATTTTGTATTGGAACAATCACTTTGTATTTAATAGACTGGATAAGTATTTTTTCAATAAAAATTAAATTTAAAGAAAAAATGTCTAAAGTTCAGAAAACTGCTGTCAGCCATTGTAAAAAAAATGCTGAGCTAGCATTTGGTCTGTGTCTCAGTAAGTCCCTGTTCTCAGAGGGAGTTTGACTGACAGTTCCTCTGAAATTTGGAAGACCTTAATTGTCCTTTATCTGCCATACCATGATATTGTGTGAACTGGATCCTTATCACTGCTACTGTATCTTGTTAGGAAAGAAAGCAGGAGCATTTCCACTCACACTCCCCATAAGCAAGGAAGTGCAATGCATAATTCCTAGTAATGTGCCCTGGGTTTTGTACTACAATGAAGATGCTTTATTGTAAGATGCTATGCTTACAAGGGGGACTCTCCATCTACTCCACTGTAGATGGAGAGTCCCCCTTGGCATAACCGCTCACCCCTGTTATACCAGCATATGTCCCCTTGGGAGCACTATGGAAGGTGGTATCCAGTAACTCCTTCTACAACATCCCCTGCAACAGCTGTGGGGAAGGCTCACAGAAGCAATTCTATTCCTGCAACTCGCTGCCGAAAGTATATCCAAGCTTGTTCCAGCTGTCCATCAGCACCTGGTGAAGAAGTAACAAACTTATGGTGGTTGACAATTTGCACCATCCTCTCTTGGCTGTTCAAAATATCCCCAGCTGCCTGCCCTACAGCAGTGGTCCCTAAACTGTGCCTTTTAAAGGATTTTGGACTTCTTCTCCCAGATTCCCAGACATGGCTGAGGTTCCTGGGAGCTGAAGTCCAAATTCTCTCAAAGGGCATAGTTTGGGGACCACTGCTCTACAGCCAAGCAGCAGTTGGAGAGATGAGCTGAGCCAGGGAGCCTCCCACCCAGCTTCTACTGTGCACCCAGGAAGGAAGATGGGAATTAAAAGTGCCCTCCATTTCCTGAACAACAATGCAAATACACTAGTGGAGACTTAAGTTTTACTAATGGGTTTAATGAATCAAACCCATTATATGATCTGCTTCGATTGTTCACATTAGTATCATAATTCTGAAACCATCTTCCACTGGAAATTATCTGAAGTATAACAAGGGGTGAACTATTGAGATATTCTGTGAAGAGGGAAATACCACATGGAGCCGCCTATAGGTTTTCTGGAGAAATAAATAGTCTAGGCCTCTTATGTTGACAGGTGCTTTTTCTTTTGCACTCAATTCCTTTGTTTCCCTCTCCTTACACTACACTAGGGTGGTCTATTATCCTGTTGGAATGATGATTGCAGTGCTCTCCCAGTTACAGGGCACATTGAAGAAAGGGTATCTCAAAGTGCCCTGTGAATGGGAGAGTACTATAGTTATCAACCCTAACCCCCCCCCCCCCCAAAAAAAAAGAAAACCATAGATCTACAGCACTGGGGTGCTGCCTGGCTTGAGAAGTATGTTTTTGGAATCATGTTCGGTCATTAATGACCATCAGTGTAAATCCCAAAAGTTATGAGATGATATGTTTGGTTTACATTCTTGTAAATATTGAACAGGAATCCAGACATGCTTAGTATTTTTTTAAAAAAATATATGTATACATCTTTATTATGTTCATACCATTAAAATTACCCTATAGATTATTGTACTTCAAATGTAGTGTTATAGCAACAAAACTCCCTACCATCAAGTAGTTTGTGCTTATTAAATCAAAATGCCTTTTGACAATCTGTTTATATTCATAAACCTTTACCTATATACAAACTCTCATCCTCCTCTTAATTTACTTCTATAATATCAAAGTAGTTTCACTACAGATATTAAATTATATACTTAAGTAACTAAAATTTCTTAATATTCCTATTCACTTCTAGACATGTTTTCTAAGAATTTTATCAGGGCAAACAAGAAATATAAATTTCAAACATCTTATTGCAATATTCTTGAATATCTTCTCACTTTATTCTTCTATAATGAACAAAATCTTAATAATATCTGACTATATATGTATCAATCTGTAAACCCTATCATATGTTCCTCAACCCATCTGTGATTTAAATATTTTTATTAGAGATTCCCATTCTTTTGTAAAGCAGGTGGTCGATCCATGGCAGACAGGGTTACTATTGATGTCTTCATCATCATGATGGTGGGGATGGGGTTGTTGATACAGTATATCTCTAGTGTATGCAGTAAAAGTACAATTACAATACCAGTTGTACTGTCTTAGATTTTCTTTCCCAGAAAAATTCAAGGTGGTAGTTTTGACCTACAAAGCCCATATGGCTTGCTATCTGAAAGATCACCTCATCTCAAGTGAAACTTCCTGGACTCTCAGATCTACAGAGAAACTCTGTTGTGTGTTTCTCCAAACATGGAGGCCAAGTTGAGGGATACACAAGAAAGGCATTTTTCAGTAGCAGCATCTCAGTTGCAGAATTCTCTCCCAAGGGAAATCAGGCTTGCGGCTTCCATACACATCTTCGGCCAGTAGACTAGCTGCCATTTGTTAGTCCATATAACCTTTGGTTTTTAAAACTTTTTCAAATTGGCTTTGGAAATTATTTTTAACCTGATTTTACAGAATGTATCATATTTTGTACCTAATTGGGAGCTTTAGTAGTCTGAAAAGTGATAAATACTATAATATTCATGAAGAACAAAAGTGTACTTATACTGCTGTGTCATCTGCATCATGAAATTTTCAATGTGATTGGCTAACAAAAAGGGGTGGAGAGTAGTGTGACTTTCCAAATGTTGTGAGACTGCAGCTGCTAGCATTATTCACCACTGGCTATGCTAGTTGGGAGCATCTTGAGGTTGCAGTACAATAGGGCTTCATGATTCCTACCACTGCTTCATAAGACAATTGCATGTATACGGACATTCATAGATGTATGCAGACAGTTATGCTCCATGGAGGCCCAGTGGGGTATAATGGTTTGAGCATTGGACCACAACTCTGGAGACTAGAGTTCAAATGCCCACTGTACCCTGGAAACCCATTGGGTGACTTTGGGCAAGTCACAATGTCTCAGCCTCAGAATAAATCTTACCAAGAAAACCCTGTGATAGATTTGACTTAGGGTCTCCATAAACTGGAAATAATTAGAAGACACAGAACAAAATTATGCCCATTACCACATAAAAGTAAACATAAAAATAAAAAATGTAGATGATCACACCATGTGGCCCATTTAGCTTCTATGTGAGCATGGGGCCCCAACCAGTCAGAAATGGTGGAAGGGACAGGAACATGCTTGTTTTAGCACCATAACTTTAATCACCTTGGAAATGGGATCTTCAGCACAAGTAAACATCAGAATTGGATCTCATTCTACAAAAAAATCAGTTCAATCCCATGTTATTTTTCCACTTATATTTCCAAGATTAATTGATTTGTATTCAGCTCAGATGATGGGTGCAGTCCAGCACAAAGTTACAATGTAATTCTATGTATACTTTCTTTGAAAAGCGCTGTTGATTTTGATGAGATTTACTCCTGTAAGTGTATTTAAGACTGAAACGGTTGCATCCAACAGTGTGTCTGACTTTTGTGGGATTGTCTCTTGCAGTTTCCTAAAGGCAGGAATTACAGTTGGGTATTACACCTATGCAACGCTCAGAAAAGCATTTGAACATTCAAAGCTTCAGAGCCCCAAGGCAATCTACATTTATACAACAAAGTGAAATGCTTGATAAAATCAGTATTTGACATATACCCAAAAGAATGTTTACAAAAGAAGTTGAAAGGTGGGGGATTTATTGAAAAGACATCTGTCTGGCATGGTACAACAGGCTAATAAAATAAGGTTGGCTAAACCTATTTAGATGAACAAAACTAATAAGATTTACAGAACATATGCTTGCTTCTTTCAAAATGTTCCATTTTCCCTCATGAGAGGGCATAGAGAACTCGTGATAGCTCATAATTTTGAAGCTTCTGACACCACTTTTTCAAGAAAATGCTACTTGTTTCCATCTAGTTCTACACAAAAACAAAGTCTTGAAGACATTTAGTAAATCTTTCCAATTCTGAAGGCTGCAGAAATGAACAGTTTATACCCCCAGCCCATGTTGATGGGAATCCATATAGTGCAATCATCCGAGAAGTGTGAATAAAAATTGAATCATCAGCACTGAGGCAGTACAATATTCAGGAAGAATAATGCAACTTATTATATCTGTTTTTCAAGATGGGTTATTATTGCATCTGGTTTCAAGGTGGGTTATTGCACCTTGTTCACCAAAACAATCATTTTTTAAAAAAAATCTATTATATTTATTATCATAGGATTGATAATAGGCACATAATCCATGTGCCGCCCAAACTGGCCACCAAAACATCACAAAAGCACAACTTCCTCCTTATGGAAGCATATTCAACAGTAGAAGATTTTTTCCCCTAAATGAAGTAGTTTGAGCATGATGAGTGGAATGTAACTGTACTAATTTCTTCTTATTCTTAAGAATAACAATTCTTAGCAATTGTTGAGAGAAAGTCCTTAAAAACTGAAAAACTTTCTGAAGACTACCCACAGCTCACCATTTATTGTGCACAAAAGAAATCACACATGGTTGCATTGCACAGAAAGCAGTATCCTTATGTGTAGCAATGTGTACATATTCTTCATAGAATAGAAAGCACAGAAAAATAATAATACTGCACAGAAAAGTAGTTCTTCTGTGCAGAAAAAAATGCTACTTTCTGATAAACACTCCACTATCAAACTGAGGATTCTTCTATATCCAGGATTATTCTGAACAAGGTTTCTCAGCACTCAAAAACACACACTTTTGATCATTTTTCTAATATTTATGTATATTCTATGAATATATGGAATGCTTAAGTGCACTGATAAAAAGTATAAAAAAGTACTTGATATTGCTACATTCTCCTCATCCTTCAGAAGGTGCAGAAAAGGAGCCAGAAAAAAAAAAACTGAACTGTTTGGAAGACTTCTAGAGGATGTTAATCAAAAGCAGTAATGGTGAAAGTATCATATGCTATTTGAACTATAAATCCCATTACTTCTAACCATTATAGCCAATGAGGTTGGGAAATGGGAGCTGCTGCCCAGTAATCTGGAGGATCACATATTGCATCTGCCTGTTCTATGGGCACAGAAATACTTGCTACCAAGATCACAGGGCTACATTCAAAAACCTAGGGCTGTGTCAAATTCATTCCTCTCTGCCAAATCTCTTCTCACTCTGACATCACTGTGTTCTGTTCTGTTGTTGTTGTTGGTTGTTGTTGTTGTTGTTGTTGTTAAGCTTTATTTATATAGTGCTGTAAATTTACACAGCACTGTACATACAGTCATTTGAATTAGATGGTTCCCTGCCCTCAGCTTACAATCCAAAAAGACACAACACAAAAGGAGAAGGGAATGGTGGTGGGGAATGGTGGAAGGAGATCAGGTCCAGTATTTCTTCTCTCCCTCTGAGGCCTGGACCAAGGCAGATGGATTGGAGGGAGGGCTATACTTAATTGAGGCCAGGCCCTGGATGGCATGGTCTGCCTTTTCTTTCAGTCCCTCCCAGGTTGGATGGAGATCATGGGGTGGGGGGGAGCTCACCTTCTTCACCTTCATCCCTGCTCCCCATCACAGGTAATCAAACGAGTGATCCTTCTTCTCCCTATGCTTTTGGTGTTCATATGTGAAGGAGCCACGTGCCCATCACTGAGCTTTCATTCAGTCACAAAGAAAGTGCAGTGGACCCCTTTCATTCATATTCAATAAGAAGACACAAGCATATTGCTAAACAGGAATAGCTAGGTTGAAAATAAAACTTTGGTTCTACTTAGCCATTTCTTTTTCTCCATTTCCACATACTAATTTCTTCATTTAGGAGCACAACTGTCTCTATCTAATATGGAAAATGACAGTTAGATTCCTGAGTTGGCAAAAATGTGTTCTACGAGTTACTCAAACGTAAGTTCCACTGACTGAGAAGAGACTTGCTCCCTAATGGTTGTGTGATTTTAGGGTAGAAAATTCCTGACAGTAAGGGCTGTTTGAAAGTGGAACACACTTCCTCGGAGGGTGGTGGAGTCTCCCTCCTTGGAAGTCTTAAAACAGGCTGGATGGCCATCTGTCAGGTTGAATGAGAGTTCCTGCATGGCAGGGGGTTGAACTGGATGGCCCTCGTGCTCTCTTCCAACTCTAGGATTCTATGATTCTATAATAATCATTAGACTACACACTTTTGAGATTTCTTTTTTAAACACCACATTATCTTAATTACTTCCTCCTTCTTGTTATCACCCATTTTGGATAGCCAGCACTATCACCACCACCACAAGACTGGAAAATAGCCATATAAAACAAATAGGTTTTTTTCTCTCTCTCTAAATAATGAATCCAATTGCTCTGACAACCTAGGTCTGATGTAAAGATCTTTGGTTCAACATCAAAGTAGATCTTAATACAGCATAGAAGTCTTCCAACTTTGCATTGAATAATTGGAACAAAACGACCCAGGTAGTCTTCATGTAACATCAAAGGAGCACATATAATACCTCCATAAAGCAAAGGAAAAGAATGAATATATTCATTTCCCTCAAGTTATATAGGAAGTAGTTTTTGTTTTGTTTTTAGAATTAAACAAAAAGAATAATACTCGCTATACTCACACATTTATATATTTATATATGTTAGGAAACTAAATCTGCTGCAAATTTATTTTTGATAGAATAATACTATGAATTTTGAACAGATGAAAAAATACATATTAAAGTTCTTACTGTGAACTGACCAGAGAAAGGATTTAGGGGCACTGTGGGAAATCTTGAAAGCCTCTGATATCCTACTATACCCCTATGGCAAAAAAAAAAAAAACCTGCAGAAGAGGGGGGAGACAGAAATAAAATAAAGTACGCTAAGGCTTGATGCTGTGTGGCATCAACAGGAAGACAGAATATCAATCTAGAAAATGTCATCTTGGGATATCTTGAAAGTCAATGATACCCCACTATATTGTCATAGTACAATAAAGAAGGTGATTGTAGGGGGGCTTCAATGGAAAGGAAAAAACATAAATAAAAAAAATAAAATTGTGATTGTTGAAAGTATCAGATGTCAAGTCGACTAATGTGTTCATTTTCAGTTAGCAATCTTTTCATGGGACGATCACTGTTTTGCCCTGAAGGAGAAATTGACGCATGGCCTACATTAGAACCACTCCCGACCTTTGTTGACATGAAAACTTGAGCTTCTTCTCAGCAGATGTGAGAGAATCTGAGAATATGACTTGGATACTGGTTGAACAGCAGGATTATTGTCTGTTACAATAGGAGAGAAGATTGTGTAGAGCAGGAAGAGCTGCCTTCTAAGAGGAGAATGGATCTGAAGTGATCTGAAAGTCAACAAGGTACTGAAAGGGGGAACACTGGGTAAAAACTACAAGAACAAAAATGACTGATCCATGCAGTCATTCTCTCTGCTCAGTATTTAACTAAATCTTCTCCTTTCATGGCCTTAACTTACCTAAACAAATTCAAAGATGGATAAGAGGAATACATATTGCCATTGATCAAGTAGTCACTGGCCATTATGTACATGCAGCCACTGTGAAATTTGGTCATACTGTCAAGCAATGAGGAGAAATGTTACTTTAATGTCTCACACCTGCAAAACTCTGTGCCTTTATAAATCTAATTGTTAGGGCTTTAAACGTTTGTAATTTTTCTCCAGCATATGTTATATGCATACATATGCTGGGATTTACTATTAAATACTTTATGAGATTTCATAATAAATTAAATAATAAATAAATTATAATACAATCCTATGCATGTCGACTCAAGGTATATCCTGTATTCCACTGGACTTATTCCCCAAGTGTATGTATGCAGGGTTGCAACCTTAAAGTTTTACTTAGCAGAATTCATGAAAAGAAACAAATAAAACATAAATATCATGTTGTGTTGTCAATTTGTAAGCGATCAGCTGTTTTTGTCCTTTATATATGTTCCTTTCCTATGCGTGGGAAATCTGTGTTTTTTACTTCCTTAAGATCCCCTTAAGATATTAATAGTGCTCACATCATAGCCATGTTGACACGACACCAGTCAATTAACATTTGTATTCAAACATCCAAAACTATTAACATTCTCTGAAACAGTTCTCAATATGGAACCTTCATGTAGAAATAGATATTTATAACCTGTAATATTGTCTGAACATACATATTATTTTGATTTCATCTTGAAACTGTATAGCTCCTCCATGCCATGCAACAGTTGAGTTAGATACCAACATAGTGAATACTAACCTTAGCCCCGTAATCTCTATTTACAAGTCAGCAGCTGCTGTGATCAATGGGTTTCTTCCCCCATCACTTGGAAGTGGCTGACTAATCTTTACAGTCCTTTATGTGAATGAACTCCATTGCAACAGGCAGGAGGAGGGTCTTGGTGCAATCCCCCTTGCTAGGGACATCACTCACAAAAGAGGAGGGTGCAACCATCAGCCATCTTCTTCCTGATCAACAAGAGAATTCATTCCCATTGATCACAATAACTACTGATTAGTTTAAAAAAAAGGACTGATAAGACTTTCATGGCCCCTACAAAACCCCTAAATGAGAGCCTACATAAGGATCATGAATACAAATCAGTCATGAATGTGTGACTCTTGGTTATGCATTCATAACTACCCAACAGTATTCTAGTCACTATATTTACATATTCATGCATTCAAAAGGGGGTTACTCTGATCACATGAACCAAGGGGGCAGGCTAACTCACTTCCCATGGAGAGAGATTTCTAAAACGAAGATTATTTGCCACATGATCCATAACACGGAAAAATCAATTTCTGATTGCTCTCAGAGCCTCCATGAATGGTAGAGGCTCTCCTTTAAAGATTGACTGCATGGGATGAGAACAGCTACAAGAGAGAGGGTGGGCCTGCTCTTTCTATTCTGATAGTTATTTGACCCTTTTTTTCAACACCTGAATATGTTACTGTATAACTTTCTTCTTGTCTTCCAAGCTTTAAAATGGAGTATTTATATCCTGGCGTGGTTCAGTTTGCATTTCCTAAACTAATCCTAGCATTCACACTTGTATTTATTATAAATCAGTTTATATCTCCCCAGTTAATATTTGCTTAGAGCTTATGCTGATTTGACAATATGTGCAATTTTCTGGTTTCATCTTTATCTTGAAGGATTAGATTGAACTGAGCTGCCTTGTAGTAATTTAGCTTTATCTTGTGCCTTGCAGTTTTATGTTCTTGTAATGGCACTTTGCTTTTTCTCCTTTATTTAATTAAATATATCTTATTTCACAATGACAACATTTTTATTTGGAAGTTTATTTGCTCAGCAGCTGGCGCCACAGAGAAATGTTTGCCGTTAGACCGTGTATTTATTTTTAGCAATATCGACAGGAAATTGAAGCATGGAAAAAGACAAGAGAATGGCAAATGTGGCGTTGAAGTGTCTTCTGTGATTGAGCTTCAATTGCTTTGGCTCCTTGAGATGTGCAGCTAAGTTAACATTAATGTTATGGTATCCTTTTCTTGTCTTTTAAAAAAGCAGCTCAAATGAAAAAAATAAAATAAAAGCTAGATCTTCGCCAAGATTTCCCAAAAATTTATGGTAATTATTCTTGAAGATGCAGCCATACAACATCTAAATGGTTTCTTTCACATTCCGCCTCTCTGCTTCTGCTTTATAGAGACAATTGGCTTTCAATGGTGAATAATCCAAAGTAATTGGCAGTGTATTCACAACAACTAATGAAGAACAGTGGGTCTAAACTATTCTAGCTAAAATGAGAAAGCAGATTGGATAAAACCATATGTTAATAAGCAGGTGTGTTAAGGCCTTGCTGAAAATGATGCTAAATAGATTTTGTCTTACATTTAAGAGACATACTGTTGTGCTTCAAGCATTCAGCAGCTTTCCCCATAATCAATCTGTGAGACAAGGCTCAGTTGTGTTTTCTTTTGTCCACAGCTGCAGACATGTTTTTTCCCCTCTCCATCTATCTTCTCATTTAGAATTGATTTACACTAAATGTTCCTTCCATTCAGGGCTATCTCTAGCTTAAAGAAGATCTTTCCAGCAAAGCATCCTCTTACTGGTACTTACTGGTGAAGGCTAGCAGCCACTGCAGTACCACAAGAAATGATGAGTGACTTAGAGGTATCATTTTAATATCCTATTATGCTTTGAGGTGATGCCTTATTGAGTCAGTTTGGGAAATTTGAATGGTTGGCCACTCCCAGAGTAGGTTCCTCTGCAGCACTGGATCCTGCAAGGGAGAGGGGGCTTGGAGATTCTGTTAAACTGGGCCTGTTTCTTTTCCTTGACATATAACTGTTGCATGATCTTGCAAAATCTCAAACTGCATCCTTTTCAAAGCACCATGTTAATCACTGATGACTATAACATCAAGCAAATGAGTGAGTGGGTTGCCACATACCTAGACCCACCAATAGAATATCTCCTCACCTCAGCTTCAAAAGCATGGGTACTTTTGACATAATGAAATTCATATCAAAGATTGGATGGCATACATTGGCACATCCCTTTATAAGAATGCAAAAAGAGCAGAATCCAACAAAAGGCTTAATCAATACAGGATCCTGTTTGCACAGTGAAGAACCAGATATATCTCAGAAGCCCACAAGTAGGCAAGAAGCACAATAGCCCCTTCCCACTGTGTTTCCTAGCAACTGGTATTCAAAGATGAATGCTTAGGATGTAGCCACCATGACTAGTAACCGCTGATAACCTTATCTTCTGTGGATTTAAGGCAGCTAATGTACTATGGTACTTTTGTGTGATAACAACTACAGATAAACAGATAATTGTCATTATAACAGTGCTTTATGAGCCTCATCAACATCTTCCAAATGGACTTAGGTGCCATTTCATACATTTAGTATATCTATGCAATTGCTACTTGCTCTTCGATTGTGCAAAGAGATTTAATGAGCTGGAGAAAATAGAGTCAAGTGAATACTAATCAACTGTACCCAAGTGAAACAATGGGGCTTTCCAGATCGCCCAAAAGGGCCGGTCCATACTCGCCCCAAGAAGCAGCGAGAAGGGGCCAAGGCTGCTGCACCTGCAGCCTCTGCAGCCCCATCCCACTACTTCCAGAGACTATGGGGAAGCGGGAAACTGCTGCTTCCCTCAGCGGGGCTGAGGGAAGAAAGGGGCCGCCACTGCTGCACCTTTCTCCCCAGGTGTTTGCCATGGCCGTTTAAAGGCCGAGGCAAAGACTCGCTGTTTTGAAGCTCATTTTTGCACCGTGGAAAGGGTGTGCTTTGCAACTTCCCACAGCACAATGGCGTATTGACATGTGCAGCATTTCTAAACGCTGCGTGTGTCATGATGCCATCATGGCGCATCTGTACGGACACCGCCATTTTAAATGGCGGCACCCATACACTTTAGGTTTCAGGAGGGTGTAAACACTGCACCCTCCTGAACCCTCAAGGTGCTTTATTTAGCCCTAAATGTGCCTCTTTAGGCATGTGTAGTTTGGGCCAGTGTTGATGTTCCTGTGAGCAAATACTATGTTGGAATTTTTTACTGTCATATTCTGATCTCAAATAATAGTCTTCCATAGCTAAATTTTGCTCTTTCCGGAGGAGTGGAAGTCCTTAATATTCCGTTCATATTGAGTCCACTAACCTTTTTTCCCCACTGGTTGATTTCTCCATACATTCTTCTTGTATGCAGTGATTGTCAGGTGTGGGGATACATGAGATCCCTGTGTGTTAGAATATGCTTTTTCCAGATGTGTAGACTTAGGTCTCTGCAGCTCTTAGTGGATAGGTTCAAGTTGTGGCTCAGCTTCAGGTGTAATGCTGGAGCTCAAGTAAATATCAGACAGCAACACCTATATCCAACCAACATGACTGCCCCTTTCTTTGCACAGATCTGCTGCTCCAAAAGGCTGTTGTGAATGACATTTCCAAAGTATTCTTTTGAGATTTTGATGGTATACTGAGGAGGAAAAGAAACAGAACAAGAAATTCTTTATTACTTTTTCATCCTGGCCCATGTGTGATTCCCATGTTAATGGAGTAATGAATGGCTATATTGCGCCCCAAGGAGTGCCTAAAGGCCCTAAAGGCACCAGATCCTATCTGATCTTGGAAGCTGAGCAGGGGAATCAGTTTGGATGGGAGACCACCAACAAATCACAGATACCGTAGGCTATATTTCAGAGGAAATATAGGATTTCCTCTAAAATACAGGATTTCTGAGGAGTCCTTGGCTACAAAAACCCCATGAAATTCCTGAGGGGCACCATAAAATTTGGCATGTGAAGTCTAAGCCTTTCATGGCCAGCATCCATAGTTTTTTGTGGGACTTTTGGGCTATGTGGCCATGTTCTAGAAGAGTTCCTTTCTGACGTTTCACCAGCAAGCAAGAAGAGCCCTCCCTTCACCCATCATCTTCAGGGAGAGAAAGGCAAGCCAGCTCCAACAGGCCTTGCCTGAAGAAGAGCCCTCCCTCCAGTCCATCTGCCTTGGTCCAGGCCTCCGAGGGAGAGAAAATCTGCTGGACTTTCCCTCTTCCCCACCACCTCTCCCTTCTCTTTTTGTGTTGTGTCTTTTTAGATTATAAGCCTGAGGGCAGGGAAATGTCTAATTAACAAATTGTAAGCCTCTCTGATAGCATTGGCTGAAGAGAGGGGTATAAATATTATTATTATTATTATTATTATTATTATTATTATTATCTGGAACATTGCAAGCAAACCTAATGAAATTGTTTGCAATGGATTGGCTAGACACTGATGGAAGATTGACTTGCACCAATGATGCTTGTTAGCTTGCAGGCAAGTGAAACAATAGATCTCCTCTGGGTTTACTCCTGTATCCAAGGTACTAAAGCTTATTACAAAAATAGATTCATCATCTCAGGTAGCTCCTGTACAGTTTAAAGTAAAATCCAGATTGGTTGATTGATTGATTTCTATATCCTGCCTTTCTCCCAATATATGTGTGTATGTGTGTGCCTTCAAGTCACATGCCAAAGCTAACAAGCATCATTGGTGCAAGTCAATCTTCCATCACTGTTTGGTGACCACAGTGTCTAGCCAATCCATTGCAAACAATTTCATTAGGTTTGCTTGCAATGTTCCAGATTTATATTTAAAAAGTTGTTATGTTTATTAGAGAAATTAAGGTAAGGTGTGGCTATGCAGGCAATGTATAGTAAATGTAATAAGGCAAGTGATTTGTTAGGAGGGGTGGAATATGAAATGTTAGGACTGACTGAGTGGTTGGCTGAGTGGTTTTATATAGGATTTTAAGAGGATGGTGTGTGACAATCAGAGTGAGTGAGAGAGATGAGTGTGGAAGTTAGAAGACAGATGAGTTAAATAAATAATCTTAAACTTAAAGTTGAACTTCACTTTAATTTTTTTATATTATTATAAAAAAATAATAATTTAATCTGCTATAGGCAATGTTACATAAGGACTATTGACAGGGTGTCGTGGTGGCAACAGTTATCAAAGGATGGTGGTCTCTGGAGGTCCAATAAAGCAAATAAAGTCTCACACAGTAATGATGTGTATCTAGAAGGTCCCCACATTTTTTGCCATAGCAATGGGATTAGAGTGACATATTTGCTGTCAGTAGTGGGACAGGTGAATGAACCTCACTATTAATGAAAGAATGATGAGATACAAACTAAAATGTATATTACAACCAAAAGAGTGTCTTTTAAAAAGAAGTGTGATCTAAACAGAAGGTTATTTCAATCGTAAGTGTGTGAGGAAAATGGCAGAAATTTGTGCTTTAAAGAAAGAAGAACTGATTTAGAGTTGCAAGATGCTGTACCTGATATATAAGGGAAAGGTATGGATGATTTAAAAGTAATGTTGATAAGATACCAAGGTGCAGACACACAAACTGTGAGGGAACAAAATAGGGTTGTAGCTTGGGAAATGAAGGAAACAAAAATGATAAAAGAAAGAGATATAGAAAACAATAGGAAGCTACATGTTGAAATAGACATCTTAAAAGTAGAGTTAACAGAAGAAAAAAGTGAATGTGAATTACTGGAAGGGAGACAGAGGCAGGAAATAGAAAAGTAAAAAGTTGAACGAATTAAAAAAAAAAACATTGCTCCTTGTCTAGTCACTTCTTATTGCATACAATATAAAGCACCTGCATAGCATTTTTATCAAATAGATTCCTTCAGCATTCAGATTTCTTCCCTAGAGCTTTATTCATCTATTTAGAAATCAGATCTGAGTTTTGGATGCATGGAAATCATGTGATTACTTAACCACAATGATCGTTAACCAAATATGGGAATTCTTGTTATGACCATATATTGGTCTTTGAGAAATATCAGCCAATATGGAAGCCTGATTTGGAGCGATTAATCTATTTCATCTCATTCATTTGTTCTAGTTATCAGTTGTTGCTACTATCAATTAGGAAAGATGGACTAGATTCAAGAGAACAGGCTGTGATCCCCCCTCCCCCCCCCCAAAAAAAGAGAAATTTAAGAGAGGATTACATCTGTATTTGTGGCTGGCATCTTCAGAGAATGGTGGCATGGAAGTGTGTGAGGTATAAATGAATGACTGTTTATTCAGACAATGACCAGCAAAAGTAAAAAATGCAAAGCACAATACAAAGTGTAACAATAAACTTCAAGTGATACATAATAAAGTTAAAAGTAAAATAAAATGGAGTAATGTAAAATACACTCCCTTGTGGTTTTATACATTTCATAATTACATTATTTATACAAGATTTCAAAGCCCAGTGCATAAGTACAACAATGGATTTTGAAATGCTTCAGTATAATAGAGTACTATAAAGTAAAATAAATTAAAATAGAGTACAAAGAATGTATTTCCCCTGAGAGTTTTTCTTTAAAACGTTAAAATTAAAATGATAAATTAAAATAAGAATGTATTTAATATAGGGAGGTATCTTTTCTTTGGATTTGTCTTATTTTCATTGCAGCAACACAATATGTAGCAACACAATATGTAATATTAGGATTTAAGTCCTGAAGTAGGTACTTCACATAGAAATTATCTGGATGCCCTGGCCATTTTTCTACTATTGGTACAATATAAATTGACCTGATATCCTCATAAAATTTACAACAGAACAGTACATGTGAAATAGTTTCTACTTCTGCTTCTCCGCATGGACAAGTGAGCTCAGTTATAGGAACTTTACTGAATCTGCCTTGGAGTAGTGCAGATGGGAGAATATTATATCTGGCTTTGAAAAAAGCAATTCTCAATCTAGGAAATGTTAACTTTTGTAGATAACTTGCAGGTTCTCATACTCCCTTGTTTATTAAAAAATTATTATGTTGTGGGAGTCTACTAAGCTCATTCTGAAATTCCATATCCTTTATTCTTTGGTTAACTATTTGCTTAGCTTGTTCATTACTTCGTGATAACAAGAATGAAGGAGAAAGTCCATAAGAAGCCAGTTTGAGTTCTCCTGCTTTTTTCCATGGTGAGACATAATTATTTATCAGGACTAATGGAGTTAGACCCACTGGAGAGAACTGAATTTTTAACCACTAGGTTATCATCAGCTTCCAGGACCTTACTTCAATTAAAGGCATTCCTGTCTCGAGCCTTAGCTGGGCATTTGATGTACCTTTAGGTGCACCCAAAATTGATCGCAGGAATTTAGTTTGAACTGTTTCCTGTACATTTTTATATAAATCCCTATTTGAGCCCCATACAAGATTTGAGCCAATGTTTTGGCCTCAAAGAGTTTTAGAGCTGCAGGTACTACTTGACCTCCACCAGTATAGAAAAAAATGCTTAATAGCATTCATTGACCTGAGGGCTAATTATATTGCATAATTCTGATGGGTGTTCCAAATACCTTTAGAGTGAAAAACCACTCCAAGATATTTAAATGTAGTAACCTGTTCTAGTTTATGCCCTTCTACTTTCCAAGAGTACTGCTTGGCTTTCTTGGCAAAGACAAGAATTTTTGATTTATCAAAGTTAAGAAAAAAAATAATTTTGTCTACAATAACTTAGTGTTGCAGCAATTGCTCTTTTCAATCCACTGGATGTTTGTGAAATCGAAACAGCATCATCAGCGTAAAGGAGGATCGGAATTTTGCACTGTGCCAAATTAGGTCCATGAGTATCCCTGCTATACAATAGGTCTATAAATGAATTAATATAAAGGTCAAACAAAGTGATACCATGAATACACCCCTGATAGACTCCTATCTGCACATTTACTAAGCCAGGGAGTGTTCTGAGAGGGTTACACCTCGGTGTGTGAGGTATATAGTGTGTGACCCTTGGTTAATCTGTGTGTTGGCCTATTGGTCATTAGCAAGGCCTCAGGATTGGAGCATATGTGAGGAGGATTGTGTCTATTTTATTAGTGATTCATTATCTGCTGGGAAACCCCCTGACCTTGTGAGATGTTCATTTGCATGTGCTGAGTCTTGATTTTGGTGTTTTTCAGGACTGGTAGCCAAACATTGTTTACTTTCAGGGTTTCTTCTTTCCTGGTGGAGTTGTCCAGGTGCTTGTGGATTTCAATGACTTCACTGTACATTCTGACAAGATAGTTGTTGGCATGGTCCAGAATTTCAGTGTTTTCAAACACTGTTATTGCTCATTTTTCTGGCTAATCAAGTCTGCTGTGTCTCTTGTGTTCCTTGATTTGTATTTAAATACTGTGTTTTGTGGTCCCTGTGTAGACTTATCCACAGCTGCACGGTATGTGGCAAACTCCTGTGGCCATGAGAAAGTCTCTCCTGTCCGTCGCTGAGCACAGCAATGCTGGATTTTCTTGGTCGGTCTGTAGATCATTTGGAGGTTGTGTTTCCTCATCAGTTTCCCTGTTCTGTCTGTGACTCCTTTGATGTATGGTAAAAAGTCTACACAGAATATTATTCTTTTCTGTTTTGTTTTGCTGTTTCCTGCATAGATACCGTTTCCTACATAAAACAATTGTGCAAATTTTGAATAGCTTAACAGAGAAGATCTTGTCATTCCAGGATTCTTCTCATCAGAGTGTCTCAACACTGGGGGGGGTGGGGGGTGGGGGAGGCATATCTTAACAATTTTTCATGTATTTTTAAATATTATTCCTATATTTAGCAAGGAGGTTTTACATGAAATATACTTAGTAATAAGTTCAGAAATCATGATGGAAAAAAGATTTGGCATCTCAGTCTTGCACAGGAAGTGTGATCTGTTGAGGGAGTTGAAAAATGCTTGCAAGCACTTTCTTATCACGCCAAGAAAGTCAGTCTTAACTACTGTCTCAGTAATGGCAAGATTTCTTCCCATGCATAGCTCTAGATTCTATTATTCTGTGAATACAGGTGTATCAGGATGGTATCTGCACTGTGTGAGGAAAGCAACTACAGACACATGAATACATTTTATGAATCATAAGTCTGCAATCCTCCAGGAAGTTTGATTAACCAGTGGCCAAACATTTTAATTCAGGACACCATATCCCTTCTTATTAGTCTGTGTTCAGAACTGAAATTCCAAAATTCATGGGATCCCTGTATGTTGGAAGATGATTTGAAGGCATATAGATACAAGAAAAGTAACTTTTTGGTCTACATCTTCCAGAATTTCCAACCACCCTGGGCAACATCCATGCTGTCTGGGATATTCTGGGAGTTGTATTCCAAAAGATCATTTTTTCCATGCTTCTGATTAAAATCCTATCTTAATTTCCTATTTAGTGGAGCATTATGAAGAATGGATATGTGTGTTCATCTGCTTGAGTGGTAAACTAGCTCCACATCACTATTTCTGAGTAAAACAAGCCATGCTTCATTTTCTTTAAGTTTATAAATTTCTCTTTATGAGGAATACTGGTTCAGGTATAGTACTGAACTTCACTCCTGACCTTGGCGCATTGTCCCAGCTTACATTTTGGAACAGTATTGACATCACAGGTTGGGGTCTGAAGTCGCATATGTGCTTTTCTTCAGTATCATCAATCCATAGTTCTGGTATTTCAGGAGCCTTAGGCTGCTAGTTAACCACCTACAGTGATGCCTAAATTTCATCCAAAGAGTGTATCACAAATTGCCACCATCTGGGTTCAATGTTGTTATTGAACTAACAAATGTTAGTAAGGGGGGGGGGGCTTGAATCCATTTTCTATTGTTATTAAAGAACCTCCATGCATCCCCTGTAAAGTGTGACAGCAAAGATCCACATATGTAGGCTAAGACCATGGTTTCTTAGCAATAAAAAATAATAATAAAATAAAATAAAAATAAAAATTAAGACTTCACGATCTTAGTCATTGTGATCAAAGCCTTTTAGTCTTGATACGTGAAGGGAAAATGTGAAGAAACAAAAGAAAGTCAAAAGAAAGCCTCAAAGGAGACTTAAAAGGAGAGATCTGTCTTAGTTCCAAGATCTTACCAAGCTCCATAGCTGTCAGCCAGCATGTTCTTAGGCCTCTGTTGAGCTTCAGATGATATGTGTTTAACAATAAAAAATCTGACATTCCCACAATATGACATCATATTGATACACTTTTTTAAAAAATTAGGAATATAATTCACAAAAAAATCTGATGCCAGGGTTCTACTCCTTCTGAAAAGATCCAAAGAATGATCAATTATTTAATCATAATTTTAAAAAATTATCTTGCATCTATTTTTTACATGTAAGGCAAGGGATATAAATGTATAATGAAAGTGTTCTTTACTTTCTCCTCACTGAGGTCATGGTTTCTCATTCTGTGGCTGCTGACACTGAAGCATAGGCCTGGCTGTATAGAGATAAACCAATCAATGAAGTCTATAATTTTATCTGGATTTTTTCTTGGATCATAAGACTTTTCTTTCCTCAGATATCTATGTATCAGATTATTATGGTTTGCACTTAAAACAATATTTATTATTTATTATTTATTAATAATCAACATTTTCTAACAGTCTAAAAGACTGACAGTATACTGCTTGCCTTGGATAATGATATAATTTTCTGTAATTCAACATTCTTCTGATAACCTTTAACACAAATATAAACATCAACTATTTGTCATTCTTCAAATATACCTTGTCCTTGGGTGATAGGCCACAATGTCAATTCTTTTGTTCTATCAGTTTCTCCATAATTCATTGTGCATCTGCTTGCCTCTTTGTATATACAAATTAATACAACTGTAGTTTTTCTATTTATTTGTCCAAATTCCTATTTTTAGATGCTTATTCCTTTTTAAATTGATTTCTGATTTTTTTTTTTTAAAAAAAAAATATGTTTTGTTTCAAAGAGGTGACCTGGAAATGAGTTACTAGTCTTCCTGTCTGTTACCAAATGGAAAATATATGACAACATCAAGGAATGTATCTCATGTACCTCATGTTCTTCTCCAACTGCCTCGATTCTATGGAGAACAGAGAAAATTATTTTCCGCTCTTCTATGACCCTGGCCTTGAACAAAGCTGGTGACAACCCCTGTGAGACTCTCAAGAGATCTAGTCCATTGACCTAGGGTCACACTATTCCACCTGATCCAGTACAGGTGCTGTTTTATCCTTTCCCTTGCCCTTCTGACCAGTCCACCTGGGCAACTCCTCTCTCCTTATGGAGCCAAAGATTTCACTCCTTACCCTCTTTCTCAGTGCCGTGGGCCCATGCCCACCATCATAGTCTCCTTTCCAGACCTCCTTCTTAATACCTTGCCCTCTGTTACTGTAACCTCCAGAGTTTGGCTTGTCTACATGATTAAAATACTCCTCATTCTATACAAATAGACTTCAATCTTGCCACACATAATTAGGAGGAATTCAGGATATATGTGTGTGAAAATCTGCAGCAATTTGCATAGTACATTTAAGTGTAGACTAGTCCAGTGGTACTCAGTGTTTTTACCCTTGAGGTGCCCTGTGAAGATGACACTACTTCACTTTATTACTTTTCCTTAAGATGGCAGCCCTGGGTTTTCTTATCCCACCACTGCCACCACTTTGTGATGTTCACCCTTACAGATTGCTGGACTTAGGTCACTTTACTTTTCTTGTGACCTCCTACTCATGTGTAGAACTGCTTCCCTATTGTACATCTGTAAGAATTGTAGTCTAGCTGTGCTTTACAATGCTTCGACTGTTACTAGTGTGGCAATTCAATCAAGCTACAGACAAGTTTTTAATAAAATAATAACAGACTTTTATTTGGAGGCTGTTTTAAACATTGTTCATTTACTGCTTTATCTCACTAGGGGGCAAACAGGATTTAAACGAGAATTAAACAAGAAATGTCCTGTGATAAACATAGGGCATTTCCTGTTTAACTCTCATTTAACTCTCATTTAAATCCTGTTTGCACCCTAGTATGATAAAACTTAGTTGCAACTGTTAGTCCCCTTTTATATCTACATGGGGATATCACACCACAATCCCCACTCTACTTAGTATATGAATAAAAATATTTTGTTTATTTAATGTGAATATTTTCTTTCATTTGTTAACTGCCCTCAAGTTGATCTTGACTCATGGCGCCCTATGGATGAGACATCTCCAAGACCCCCCATCCTCCACTGCTCTGCTTAATTCCTGCAACCCCTTAATACCTGTGACCTCCTTAATAGAATCCATCAATCTGGCACGTGGCCTTCCTACTTCCCTCCACCTTTCCAAAAATTATTGTCTTTTCCAATAAGTCTTTCTGTCTCGTGATGTGTCCAAAGTACGACAGCCCCAGTTTGCATCCACTGTGGTTTCTGGCTTGATCTGCTCTAGGACCCATTTGTTTGTCCTTTTGGCTGTTCATGGGATCCTCAGCACTCTTCTCCAGCACCACATCTCAAATGAATGGATTTTCTTCTCATCTTCTTTCTTAACTGTCCAGCTCTCACATCCATACATGGTAATAGGAAAAACAATGGTTTGTATGATTCTAACTTTTGTGCTGAGTTGTATATCTTTGTATTTTAGAATCTTTTCTAGTTCTTTTATAGCCACACTCCCCATTCTTAATCTTCTTCTGATTTCCTGACTGCAGGGGCTATTCATACTGGTAGTTGGGCAGGCCCAGGGGCAGAGTCAGGGAATAGCATCTCCATGAAGCATGCCCTGGCTCCGCCCCCAGGGCAGCATGATGCCATGTGCTGCACTGCACAACATGATGTTGCATGCCACACCACAAAGGCCACGTCAGGGCTGTGGCATGTGGTTACGTGGCCTTGATCTGGCGGAAAAACAGGCAACTGCATGCCACCCCTTTGGGACTGTCTGTACAGCCCCTGTAGTCCCAATTTTTATCAATGTTTGAACCCAGGTATGGAAACTCCTTTACTATTTTTATGTTTTCATTGTCTAGGTTGAACTTGTGAAGGTCCTTGGTGGTCATTATTTTGTTTCCTTTTTGTCCAACATTAAGCCTGCCTTTGCACTTTCTTCTTTGATCTTCCTTAGTAGGTGCTCCAGGTCTTTGAGTTTTCTGCTAGTACTATGGTGTCATCTGCATATCTTAGATTGTTGATATTCCTTCCTCCTATTTTCACTCCTCTTTCTTCTATGTCTTTTTCCCTGTCTTTTATAGATTTATTTGCTTTCATAGAGTCATGTATTCATTTATATTAACATTTTAAAAGGAAATAGCATTTTTCAAATTAGAAGAGTTTTATTTAAGCAAATTCAATATTTAGTTCAACACGTGTAAATTTTACACATAAAAAGGTTTGAGAAGAGGATGAGGGGGGGATGGATCAGGGGCCTCCAAGTCTCACAACCCCCATGAGAAAACCTCACATGCACACCCCAGTACTCCTGCCCTACTCTTTGAGAACACTGAGCTATCCCTTAGGCACCTCATAGGAAGCAGCTTCCTATGTAACAATACATTATATATAGTATTTGGTCATGTTTCGTATTAATTTTGTGGCATCAAAGGTATTTCTAAATAGCCATGGAACGAATTACTTTCCCACATGTTATTTACAAGCATTTAATGCCTCCCCTAACCCCCCCCCCCAGGTTACTAAGCCTTCCACCCCAACAGGATTTTCACTATGATGTACAGGGCCTCATCTGCTTCCCTGAAATGTTTTCTCTTTTATCTTCACCATAGCACAGTATTTTAATATTGCTTATGTTTAGTGTGGTTTGGCTTTTTGCACTATGATGGCATGTGCATTGGTTCAATATTCTTGTTTTTATTGGGATTTCATCTGTAGTTTTTGATGCATTATTAGTGATATATTCTAAACCAGAAAAATAGTATGCATTTAAGATGCAATGAATAGGTTTTTTTAAAGAAAAATCAATAGTAGTATTATAGCATATAATGTATGTCTGCATGTGCCTTCAAGTCAACTCTCATATAGAGATTCCAGGTATTCCATAGGGATTTTTTTAAAGCAAGGAATATTCAGATTTGCTTTTGCCAATTCATTCCTCTGAAATATAGTCTACAGCACCAGGTATTCATTGGTGGCCTCCCATTAAAGTAGTAACCAGGACCAATCCAACTTTAGCTTCCAAGATCAGATGGGATCTGATGCTTTTAGGGTATTTAGGCCACAGCAGACAGTACACTCCATATACAGATGAAGTCATTTCCCAAAATACCAGATAGTTTAGAAAATTATAGATTTAAGACCTGATTTTTTCTTTAGTCTCCTTGTGATGCTGTCCATGGTGCTAGTGACTTTGTAGATGAACATAAACTTGCCACAGACAATGTAAGAGCTCAAAGACTTCTTCAGAAAAGTTCTCCTTCATTATACTTCAATATCCATTCCTGACCTTCCTGAAACAGAATCTTATAGCTTCTTGACTTGCCTTAGTGCTTACGTTCAACAAAGATGCACAGTATGTGTTAGTTGTACTTTTGTATTGTTTTGAATGGAAAATAATTTCCTTTTGTGTGTTTGGTATGGGGGTCTTTTCTCCTTGTAATTTTGACTTTCCTCTCTAGGCCCTATTATCTATGTGTGAACAAAAATAATAATGTGGCTTGACATTCAAGGTATCATTTTGATTTTAAGCTTGCACCTTGCTTTCTTTAATTCTAGGCTACTGAAGCCTTCTGCTTTTTCATCCTGTTTTCTCATCATTGTGCATTTCCCATTAAGGACACAATCAGCTTCAGAATTCTTCTCCACTCGCTATTTGAAGCTTTGCAACATTTTTATACTACAATAGCTAAAACTACCCCATAATTGTTCTGGTGGCCAGATGAGAATGATAGGATTTATACAGCAGCTTTTCCATACTCCTAGCACAAGGCCAGAAATAGGTCCCTTTTTCTTAAAAGAGCATTTTAAAAAAAATGTATTTTGAAGAAGCCAATTCCAGAACCATGGCATATAGCACCATGGGGAGAAATTAATTTTGTTGGTTCCAAGGAGGATGAGACAGTAAAAGGTCAGGACACACAGTAACATGACATTGATCCACAGGGTTTATTAGGCTTTGTACCCCCCCCCCCCAATCTTCATCCTCTGTGGATCCACTGATCGGTGGGAACATTGCAGAGTGAATGCAGGGATCACAGTGACATGGTCCTACCCACATCCTGAGGCTTTAAAAAATTATTCAGGTGCTTTACTATGGTTCTGTGGTGGTTAGGGCAAGTGGGTATGACCTTTCCTTTGGGCCTCCACAGGCCTCATGGGCCTGTTGGGCTTTTGTGGGCCTCATAGGCCCTAACTGGGTAGCTTTAGGAGACTGGGTCACAGGCCTCTTGAGCCCCAAGTAGGACTCCACAGGCCTTATGTGCTCCATTAGGCTTGTACAGTCCTTGTAGGCCCCTCTTAGCCCCCCCCCCCCCCAGGATGTAGGCTGATTAGGCTTCCTCTGGACTCATTGTACCTTATCAGGCATCTGCAGACCTCATGTGTTTAGTTAGCTCCTGAAGACCCAGTACACTATGCTGGGACAGTGTAGGCTGTGTAGCCCCTGGTTGGCCTTCCATAGGCCTAGTGGATCCCTATTAGGCCTTCACAGGGTTTATGGGCCTTGCCTGGGTCTACAAGGTCTCACAGCTTCCTGGTGGCTTCTGTAGGTCTCATGAGCTCCATTTGGCCTCTGCAGACCTCATGGGCATTCACACATCTCACGGCTCCTTGATTAGGCATTTGTGGCCTAATCTGCTTTCCTGGTAGGCCTTATTAAGGCCTCTGCACACCTCTTAGGACAGGACCAGGTCTCCACAGGTCTAGGAGGCACCAGTTAGGTCTCTGCAAAGCAGCATGGCATTGTATTTTGAGTGTTGGACTACAAGTCTGGATACAAGGGTTTGATTCCTCACTTTGGCATGGAAAACCACTGGGCAAGTCAAATGCTCTCACCCTCAGAGGAAGGCAATGGCAAGTCTCCTCTGAAGAAACCTTGCTAAGAAAATCCCATGATAGATTTGCTGTAGGGTCTCTGTAAGTCAGGAATGACTTGAAGAAACACAACAACAACAACAACAACAACAAAGCTTTCTTAGATCAATTAGGACTTTGTAGGCCTACACTCTCCTAACGGCATAGATAGTCCCCTGCAAGACTCTTAGGACAAGTTTAAGTCTTGACAGACCTCATTGCCCCAGTTAGGGTTCTGCAGGCCCTGTTATGCCATAGTAGGCCTCATGGGTCTTTGTTAGGCCTCTCCAAAACCTATAGTTTCCCTTTGTACCCCGATTCTACTGTTAAGCTCATATCCATGTGTTTTGAGTGTTGGACTACAACTATTGCATGAATTTTAAAACATGTGTTAAGGTTTCAAGGGCAAGGGGCCAGCTAGGTCACCTGTTTTCATCCTCTGGTGATGAGAAGTAGGAGAATGGTTTGGATACAAGAGAGTTTTATTCTGATAAAGTGTTGCTAACTGCTTCAAAGACTCATGTTTAGGAAGGTGAGATAGACGTTTGATAATCTAAAAACAGAATTGATTCTGGTGTTAAAAAGAAAGAGATTACTTTAAAATAATGACCATTTTACAGAAGTAAAAGATAATATGAAAAATATGGCAATTTTTTTAAAAAAATATAGACCAAACACTTCACTTTCCAGTCTCTCTCTCAATTTCTCCATTTATGAGATGCAGAAGAGACAGGAAGCATGTGCAATTTCCCCTTGGGAAATGGTTTCAATGTTCAGAGCATTCTCTCTGTGTCTAAAGTTTCCCCAGAGATACATATGTGGAGAGAATGAAAAGCAGACCTGAGCTAAGCAATTTGTTCCCCACCTAGATTCAGTACACCTGCTATGTATTGTGGTTTGACATCGTGAACAGGTGGCTGCTGATGTTGCCACCATGTTCAACATGCATTCTTGAGAACTATAAGTTGCACCATTCCTTGGCTCCTGATCACATTTCTTGTGTTCAAGAAATCAACCAAGTTTGACAGCAGGAGTGAGAAATAATTAGCATCAAATCCAGTATTCTATAGCAAGTAATGTTAGTGCTGGTGATGTAACAGAATTTACAACCCAGAATGCATGCAGATACATGCTTTTGGCCTTTTGAATGCATGTAAGAACTGACACTAGATCCTATGGACAGATTTGCAGCCCAACCCCAGAACTAATGAGATAAAAACAAGAGTGGGAGTAAAACAGGGCCATTTATTGACCTATTTATAAATTTCTTAATGGAAATGCAACCATTTCAAAGAATAACCAAGTGTAGGAGAAGCTGCAGCCAGTTTCTTTCTATCAGACCACTTCTGCAGTTTATTTGGACAATAACACCTGAGCCCTCAACGATAACCCAAAATCTAGGTTATTCGTTGTCCAGCCCACATAAGGAAGTCTAATCCATAAGTCTCTTTTGCAATCTAACGAAGATTAAAGAGGGGGGTTATCGTTCAAACCAGACCTAAGGGCAATTTTCTTTCTGCCACCCCCCCCAGGTTGCAAGGCCTAAAGAGGTGGTTCCAGAAATGTCCCTTCCACCCTCCCATCCAAGGTGCTTGCCAAACTATAATTCAATTATTTATGCCACAGATATGGAGCAAGCATCTGATTAGTCCCTATCTCCCCCATGGCATCAAGCACCCCTTTAATACCTTGTTGCAGATCTGTAAAGAAAATAGCATTAGCAGCTTTAGAAAGGTGAACACCATCAGCTCTGTAGAGCTCTAGCCTCTGAAATACAATCTAAAGATGGGGTAAATATTGGCCCAGCCTGGCGTCAAGAGCCTTTCGTATTTCCCTATTACCCCACCTTCAGTCAGTATCGATGGCTATAGGATCACCACCTCATTTCCACTCCCATCGTGGTAGCATAGCAGACCAAACAATTTGAACAAGTGGCCATTGCTGTTTAATGAGGCAGAAATCATGCAGCACCTGCAGGATAAGCACCGTTCCTGTCAATAAACCAAGATCTTTGCCCTCAAGGTGAACCAACAACACGTGAGGTGGAGGCCTTCAGTGCTCCTTAAACAATAACGGCAACAGGCTGTGCCAACAAAGACCCCCACTTGCTCAACCAATTGAAGGAGGCAACATCACCCAGGCCCAAGTGAGTACAAAAGTGGCTAGTTCTTGCTTGCTGAGTAGCCCAGTAGATCATGCATGGTGGATAATATGGAACACACCTGCTGCCGTTTTAGGAACAACACCCAACAGGGAAACCCTCAAGTTAGGGATAGGAAGGGAAAAGGGGGGCCCAAAACACAACCCTCAGTCACTACCTTATCAATCTTTTGCCTCACGATATGTTCCATACCCCTAACGGGACTTTAAATTGTGAGCTAAAAATGGGTGTCAGGTGCCGGAAAATGAATATTAAAACTATCACAAAAACCATTAAGCAAATAATAAACTTTATTCTTATACCCCCGCCTTTCTGCTGCAGCAATCAAGGCGGCTTACATGACTAAAATATATTAGAATAATACATATACTCTTAGTAAATAAATAAATCCCCCCCCCTTTTAAAACAGATTAATGTAGGTGTTTGAGAAACAGTGGTGTGGTGTGTCACACAGACACACACACACCCCTTTTAAGGGTGTGTCACTTTGTGCAGTCCTCTCTCCTCATCCTCCCAGCAGCCCCCCATCCAGTGATGACACTGGTCCCTCACGCATGAAAAGGGAGTGATGAAGAAGGAACAACGGTCGCTGAAGGGGGAGAGAGAAAGGCATTTAATGGCCATCAGGCAAAAGGGGGCGGACGCACCCCGCGCGAGGGTGGATGACAGCAACTCCTGAAGAACCTCAAGCCTGATTGGGCTGGGGCCCTTTTGCACATGAAGGAGGTCCACCAGGCTTCCTATTATTTTATCCCTCACTATTCAGCCCAGACTGTGGCCTGCCCTTAGTGCAATTCTGAAAGGAATGGGGACCCTTACATACAGAGCATGCAGATTGTATTTTGCAATCCTTGTGTTTGCAAACACCCTGGTAACTAAACTCCCAATAAAAGAGTTGCCCTGTCAAATGTTGAGGCTGAGAAGCCAAAGAGAATGACCACTATGAGTGCAGTCACCCAGGATCAGGTGGGCTGGTGTCATCAGCTGTATCCATAATTGAGAATGCAACATATCCCATTGAATAGTGAGATACAAGGCAGCCCTCATTCAAAAGGCCTCATTGTTTAGGGCCAGTGTAGTCGCCGTAAGCCTGGTGAATAATGTCAATATATTGAACAGGGCAACAGCACGACACCCTGCATAAATGAGAAAGCCATCAAGGCTAAAAATTGGGAAAATTCTGTTCAACCTTCCTCCTATGCAGTTTCTCTTTTTCCTTATCATCCAGTTAATCCTTCTCCTTCTTCTCCTGTTCAAAATATAACAAAGTGAAAGCATCTATATAATCCCCCCTCAATAAAGATATTCAATAATTGGGAGAGATATTTCACCCAAAGGGAGAGATATTTCACCAAATGGAATGGCCACAAAAGACACACCCGTATAACCAGATTGAATCTACAGCATATAGTTGCATGAATCAAAAGGTGTCCACCAAGATGGTGGAAACTGTCGGTCCAGAACATTGGACCAAAGCAGGCTGGACAACAGGCCAATCAAACTGTGTCAAAGAACCAGATCCTCTCTTATCAGAGACCTTATCCCCCACCTGCTGAAGCCACCTGTGGCTGAGGATGTCAAGGGAAATCCCAAGGCCAGGAATAGCCCAGGGTAGGATCACTATACTGTGGCAACAACTCACCTGAAGGTGATGGCAGTAATGCTGGTTGGACAGCATCCTCTGGATCTGCCTGTGATGTGACGACCTGGCTCGTTAGTGCAGTGACTAGACCACCAGTGTCAATGATATTCCTTGGCCACACTGTTCCTGTTCCAAAGCAAATATACAAGCTTTAAGGTATTCGTAGAGTCAAACCCACCTGGAATGCTTGGAAGACCCCCTGGAGTGCATAGAGGAGCCACCAGGTGAGAGATGCCAGGAAAACACATCACAAGCCTCCTCTTGTGCTCTAATTCTCAAAAGCATTTCTTCCATCTGAACATCATCAGCCTCATCGCTTGATGAAGAAAGCACAATTGCAAGGTGCTTAGAAGGTCTTACCAGCCCTGGCCCTTTCAGAAACCCCTTTTCCCTTTTTTGGAGCCATCAAAGCACAATGGGCAATTAACAGCTCAAAATATTAGTATATGTATCCAATGAAACCCCTTAAGCAATAAGATAATGGCAACCCAATCACCTTACCAAAAGCCAGATTTGAAAAAGGGTGTGCGTAAGGCCCTGAGTATCCTATGACAAAAAGAACATATATTTATGAACGTTCTGTATCTCAACGAGGAACAATAATCCTTGATTACCTATGGCTGATACTGCTCTGTCTCCAAATTCAGGCAAGATCTGGTGTCTGTATACAATAAAATGCAAAGAACAGGAATTACAAAACCAGAGCAAGACCCTGTGGCCACAGGCCCTAATCCCCACTTAGTCACGTAATCCTTAGAAGACCTAGTCACACTGTCACAGCCCCAGAGAATTAGCAAGGCCACCCTGGATTGAGGCCAAGGTCCAGCTGCCAGGATGAGGCTGGGGGGGGGGGTGTGAAGGCTCAAGGAGTTAGCCGAGGCCCTGAAGTTTGGCTGAGACCCAAAAGAAGCCCTGCAATCCAAAGAAAAAGATAGGCAACTGGACCCAGCAAACAGAAGGGAGGGGGGAGAGAAGAGAATAGCAAGAAACAAGGAACCCCTAACCATAGTCCACAACCCTTTAAAAAAACCTGAAGCAAGGGAAAAACTCAGACGCAATCAAGGAGACGTCTTCTCTCCTTGATCAAACAACTGCAATGAAGGCTAGAGGGTAGCTGGCACCTCATCCACCCAAGCTTCGCCCTCTAAGTTTCACACCATGGCATAACTGCTGTGGCTTTGTTTAAATGAGTCTGTGTCCTCTCAGGGGAGGGCAGCAAACATCCTATTCCCAATCCAGCTCCTCTGTCATGGAGGGGAGGAATAGCCAATCTCCAGGTCAGAGAAGAACCCTATACTGGCTAGATCAGAAAAAAATCACTCCCTTTTTAGACACTGTTCATGGAGAGTGTCTGAATCTCCCTTCCAGAAAACTTGATGTCTGAGATAACACATATCCTAGATAACAGAAGTTTCTGTTACTGTGACACTACCTTGTGACTCAAACTACAAGAAAAGAGATTCCACCTAAACATTAGCAATAACTTTCTGATGGCAAGAACTGTTCTATAGTGGAATGGACTCCTTCAGAAAGTGGTTGAGGTCTTTAAACAGAGGTTGGATGGCTATATCTCAGGAGTGCCATCTATCCGTGCATGCAGAATGTTGAACTAGATGGCCCTTGGAGTTCCTTCCACCCCCATGATTCTATGATTCCATTCTGTACTCCTTGTTATTAACAATCAGTTGGAATGCCCTTTCCTGCTGTCAGAAAGCACTTCAATGTTTTGGCTTTGTTCCTCCTCCTCAGGGCATTGATAGAAATGCTTTCTCTTTCTGAAGTGACAAGAAAATCCTGTAAGAAAATCACACAGATCCATTAGCCTACCAGGGTGCACCATTTCAGTCATTTGTCCTACCCCTTCAGAACCTGCCAGTCCAAATGAGACATAAAACCACAGCAAATAATGATATTTTCTTCACATGGAACTACAGAAAGTCCCATCCCATCCAAATTATCCTAATACAGTAACCAAGTTCATAGTATGTCCTGTGGAATGAGTGGGGGAAAATACCCAACTGGATTAACAATGGTCCAGTTGACACAACTTCTCCAAGTCTGTCACTGGCTAGTGGCCCAATGCTAAAAATAAGAAGTGGAGCTTGCTTACCCTTTCTCCTCCACTCACTTCCTGGATTTCCCAGCACATCTGTTATCATTCTGTTCTGTTGTTTATGTGTTACTTCACTTACTAAATAAAAACACAAGGGATCAGGCTGTTAGCCGCACTGAAATTATTGAAGCAACACATTAGACAAGAAAGTATGAATTACAACCAAACCCTTGAGAAATCCAGGAACCGATTAGATTCTCTGTCACCACTTTTAGAATAGGTTACATGTTTGCATCAGGATGATCAAAATTTTTCGGAAGTGCCCTAGGGTTTAAGCCACTTTAATCCAGTATTGAAATTGGGACAACTCATGGAAGCCATGGGACCCTGGGCCTTGCTTTGGCTATTGCAAGTACAGAATATAGCAGCCAGATTGGTCTCAGGTAAATCTAGACGAGACCATATAACACTGATCCTGAGATCACTTCACTGGCTGCCTAGGAGTTTCCAGGCCCAGGACAAGGTATTGGTTATTACATTTAAAGCCCTAAATGGCTTGGGTCCAACCTTTCTTCAGGACAGCATCCTTCCATATAATCCACCCCATGCATTCAGGTCTTCTGGGAGGAATCTGTTACAGCCTTTAAAAACAACACTGTCTGCTAGAGCCCAAAGGACTTTTTCAGCAATCACTCCCAGATTATGGAACAGCCTGATGGATGAGATCCATCACATAACCATCTTAAGCAGCTTTAAAAAAGCTGTGAAGATGGATCTCTTCTGGCAGGTCTTTACAAAATAAGAAAATTTTGATTTTTTTGTTGTTGTTGCTGTAATTACTGTTGTTCAATATTTTAAATTATATTTTATATTGTAATTACTTTAATTGTATTTTAAGGGGGGTAGGACTGGGGGTATGGAATTGTATATTTTAATATTGTAAGCCGCCCTGGTTACACTGCATAGAGGGGTGGGATGATGATGATGATGATGATGATGATGATGATGATGATGATGATGATCCCACAGCAGAACAAGCACTGCCACCAAGACCACATCAGTTAGCACCAAAAGACATCTAGAAAGGTGTGCAGTACACCAACAGAATCCCCTTTCTATGTCAGATACCTTTGTATCTGGGAGATTGTAGGGTAGAGCATCTACTCAGAGGGTTGGAACAACATTAGAACATTGCATCTGTACCTACCTGTCCCTCAAGTCTCACCTGCTGTAGCACAGAGAACCTAAGTGGACTGAGATGGAAGATTATCACTCCTGCTCTTCAATAAGCATCCAGCCAGACATCCTAGGAGCTTCATGGCATGTGAAAAGAAAGCTGAAATGGAGCAGGAGAGTAGTAGCTTTCTCCGTGCCTCTCCATATGATGTCGTAGCACTTCTGTTCCCTTCCTGAGGGAGACAGTTGTAAAAGTTTATCTTTTGTTGTGCTGGAAAAATGAGTTCAACACAAAGCACACTTTTAAGACCATCTCCCCCTGGAAGAGAATGAGAGCACTATGACATCATGTGGAGAAGCATAGAGAAAGCCACTGTTCTCCCACTCCAATTCAGATTTCCTTTCTTATGTGATAAGGCTGTAGATTAGCATGTTCATGAAGAATGGCATCCTGGATAGCTGTTGTTTTCCTTTTCCCTGACCTGGCAATCAGCAGCACTACTTTCAAGCCAAAGGGGCTGTCCTTGAGGCTACCCAGGTTCTCAGAATTGGCACTATGATCTAACTCTTTGTACTTCCTATACCTCTTTCTTCCAGTAGCCATAACCTGTTGCATAATTTGTTTGTGAGTGTATAAGATGAAGACAACTTGTTACTGCAAAACTGTAATTGCACTGTCAGCTTTGCCTGCTCTTAACCAAGCTCTCCCATACTGAAAACCTTTTGAAAAAATACCACTTACATAAGGTGTGAGTCAGAAACATTCAGCTGATAAAATAATGAGCTTGAAGAAGAGGCTCCTAACCTCAACCTGTTGTTAAGTAGAAGCAGTGTGTGTGTGTGTGTGTGTGTGTGTATTTCCCTGTTTTCTTTCCAAGTAAACAGAACACACTACATCAGAATATCCTTCTCTGGAGGTCTTTAAACAGGGGCTGGATGGCCATCTTTTGATTGTGTCTTCCTGCATAGCAGGGGGTTGGACTGGATGGCCCTATGATTCTTTGGGGCTCAACAGACCACCCAAAAGGGCAGTCCGGAGCCACCTCTTTTTCCTCCACATCGTCACTGCAGCAGCCCAACAGAGCAGCGATGGTGTGCATGAAAAAAGGAACGCAGTTCCTTTTAGCATCACATCTGCAATGCCACAAGCCCTATAGGGTGCCGCGGGTAACATCGTAGGTGCGCCATGCTGTTTGGATGTGCTGCAGCTGCAACATCATTGCTGTGCATACCATCTATGCAGTGCTGCGCAGCAATGAAACCCTGGCCATATGCTAGGATTGCGGGGCATGTAGTCACTCCGCCCCCAGGCAACCCTAGCACAACGCCCCAAACCACCTGTCTGTATTGGGCCTATGATTCTATGATTTTATCTTCACTCTCTAATTCCTGGATAAAAGAAAGAAATCTTGCATTCTCTTCTCCATTAAAAAAAAAAGTCTTGCAAAATATCAACACTGTGTAATTTAAAGCAGTTTGACACCACTTTAACCGTCATGGCTCGATCCTATGGTATTCTGGGATTTGTAAATTAGTGTGGAATTCAGCCTGGTCTTTCAGAGAACTCTGGTGCCTCACCAAACTATAAATCTTAGGATTCTGTAGGACAGAGTCATGGGAGTTACTGTGGTGTCAAACTGCTTTAAATCTGCAGTATGGATGCAGCCTGAGATACATGATTCTGGAGGTGAAGCTTTTAGGCACAGAGGGCTAAACTCAAAAAACTGCTAATTGCTATGTAGGAAACTGCTGTTAATAGGATAGCAACAAGGCCGGATTTAAATATTAAGCACCTCTAATACACATTACAAACATATCTTAAGTTGAAAAAGCATTTTCCCTTTTTCTCAGATTGGTTTCTGACCAAGGTCCTTATAAGAACACTTTAAGCTGCATTCTAGGCATGTTTTCACAGAGTAAGCCAACCGACTCCATAGGAAAAATCCTGAAGAGGGCTTCTGTGCATCTCTCAGTCCAGAGGTATAAGGAATGCTCACAAATTTTCTCATTTTCCATAATAGAGGGTGTCTTGCCACACCAAGAAAACTAGTCAAATATGGCTGGCCACTGTAAGACTTTTTAAAATTCCATTTTGGAACTTTTTGTAATACTTTGTGTCAAAACAAGGCTTTTGCATTTGTTTTCTGTACTGTACAGAAAATAGTGTGTTTAATATAGATTGTTTGCTTTCTGTGGAAAAATGTTTGCTATGGAAAGGGTTTTTTTTTTTTACGTGAAATGCAAAAAAGTCATGAGATGCAAAAATAATAATTGAAAATGTATAAAAACTCTTGTAATCTTAACAAGCATAGTGAAAACAAGTAAAATTATTCACTCACGTCTGTGAGAAGTAAGTAAAGATGTGCATCACTAGTCCATTCTAATATTACTTGAAAACAAGTCCTGTTAGATAATGTGATTTTCCCATAACTTATGCACAATTGCATCTTGGTATTATAAAAGAATATTAAAGATTAATAAATGGTTTAAGGTTATTGACCATGAATCTAGATCAGCAACCTAGTTATGTAACTCTTTTAGTTACATAGCTAAATTCAATCTCTCACCCCAACTGCCCCGATCTGGATTTAGCAGCCAACAGCCACAGTAAAACAGCATACATCCAGAAGACTGACATTTCCACCTCATCCCACAAGTGATCATTGGTACGACAGCTAAAAGCAGGATCCCTGTCATAATTTTTCCTCACACCAGAAACTGCTCACAGGAGAGGAATTGAAATGTCAGTCTGCTGTGTCATGATCGAGAGGAGAACAGACTCCTGTTATTCTCAGTGGCTGTTGCCTGGTAAAGTCCAAATTGGTGGATTTTCATGATCCCTATGTATTTCCTACAGTGTATGTATGTATTCTTACTACTGAATATACAGAACCTGTGAATATGAGACTGTCACAAATATGTAACTCTAACTTATGCATTTCTAACTGTGATCGTGAATCATTTTCTGCTGACACTTGAAGATTGTTTTTATCAACATTACCATGAGTCTTGAAATATATACTCTGATTGTCATTGTCTTGGGAACTATTTATTATGAATGACCTCAGCAGAAGAGCTTTGTTGGTTTGTTTGTTTAAGAAACTTATTTCTTAATTTTCCCCCAAAAGAAATAAAAAAATCCCAGTGATTTCCAAAAATACAACACACACACACAAACCCAAAATTGATAAAAATTCACTAAATAACCCTAGGGAAATACCAAACAATTAAAAATATCAAAACAAAAACAGTAGCATGTAAAATGCATATTCCTCACTTCTGGTTCCATTAATTCCAATCTTACTATCATCTCTCTAGTTTGCTCTTGGTAAGTACTATCAAAAATTAGCTATCTGAATTATTTTTGCTTCTTATTTTATCCTTTTCCCTCTTTTTATCAAGTCCACAATTTGTTTTCAATATTCCATGACCAGTAACCATTCTTTATGGTTTCTTTAAGTTGCCTTACAAGAATAGATAACTTAAAGGAAAAACAGAATTAAGGATACTTATTAAGTAGGAAATAGATAATCAGAAATAAAAGTGAATAATAATAAAAGACATAAAGCGTACATTTACAAATCATTATTTTTTTATTTATTAATTTTATGGGGCTTTTAATATTAAAAAAGAGAAAAAAATCAGAACACAAAAACAAAGGCAGAAAGAAATGCTCAACATGGGGCGCAGTGTTATCAGTACGCTGATGACACCCAAATATACTTCTCTATGTCTCTGACTGTTGCAGTCACTAAGGATGGCATCTCTCCTCTGGATGCCTGCCTTGAGTCAGTAACGGGCTGGATGAGGGAAAACAAACTCAAGCTGAATCCAGAGAAAACAGAGGTACTTGCGATAGGTTCTCCAGGCCCAGGGAAAGAGATTTGTCATCCAGTCCTGCACGGGGTCACATTTCCCCTAAAGGACAAAGTTTGCAGCTTGGGAGTACTTCTGGATCAATCTCTACAGTTTCATCTCAAGTAGATGCGATGGCCAGGAGTGCTTGGTATCAACTACGGCTGATATGCCAACTGCTTCCCTACCTGGACCAAAAAGACCTTGAAGCAGTAGTACATGCTCTGGTAATCTCTCGATTAAACTTCTGTAATGCGCTCTACATGAGAAATATTGGCCTTTCAAAGCAGCTGGAGATCTGTTCAGTTTTTTCTTCTTCCTGACAAGTAGAAATGAAGGAACCAGGCCATGCTTTCGACTCCATCCCCTGGAGGTCTAAAAAGGAGCTATAACCACAGTCAACAGGGCACCATTCCATGCCATTTGTTCCATGCTGTCTGAAACTCTGGTACAGCAAGGCCTCCAATTGCATGGAGCTCTACGACCAGGTCTGGATGGCTCCTTTTCTTCCTTTTCATGTGATTTATACATGAAAAGGTCTAGGGCTTCTGTCCATTTAATAATTACATTCACCACCACCACCATCACCACCTCCCTCCCTCCCTCCCTCCCTCCCCCCCTCCACACACACACACACACACTCTTTGAGAGGTGAGAAATTCCTTTCAAGAGATGCTGCACTGGCCCAGTTTTTATCCTTTTTGAAAGATTACTAAAGGCTTATTGGCATTCTGCAGTGTTTTTGTTTATTTACAAATCTACAGGTTGAGCGTAGGTGGAAGCACAGCTTTAACACTTCAGCATATGGCCAATATTTACTGATCCCACATTTAAAAAAAATCTAGACAAAGACAGCATCCCAAAATACTTTACCTGACTAAACTAAAACAAGTCTCATCTACATTGCCAAATAATTCAGCTCTACAGTGCATCATCCTGAAACATTTTGACTCTGTCTTGTGATGCTTTTAACTATTATAATTTGTACCAAATGTGTATTGACAGCTACACCAGTCAACCCCACAGAATTCCCTCTGCGATAGGAGGGAAAGTCCCACTATATTTCCAGGTGACTGCTGATTTAGGTTATTTTTGGCAAGACTAATATGTTGAACCCAGTTTGTTTGTTTGTTTGTTTGTTTGTTTGACCTCTGCAAATTTGATATGCATGCCCCCTATTCTTTCATCTAAAACATTGATAAAGATGTTGAATAGCACTGGGACCAGGACAGAACCCTGTGGCACCCCACTAGTCACTTCTCTCCAGGATGAAAACTAGCCACTGCTGAGCACCCTTTGGGTTTAGCTGATCAATTTAGTGGTTGCATTGTCTAGCCTACATTTTACAAGCTTGTTTGCAAGAATATCATGGGGGACCTTGTCAAAGGCCTTACTGAAATCAAGATATGGTATATCCACAGCATTCACTTCATCTACAATGCTGGTAATTTTATTTTAAAAAGAGATAAGATTTGTGTGGCATGACTTATTTCTCAGAATCCCATGTTGACTTTTTTGTGATTACGGAATTATCTTCTAGATATTCACAGACTCTCTGTTTAATGATCTGCTCCAGAATTTTTCCTGGTATTGGAATCAGACTAACGGGATGATAATTGTTTGGATCCTCTTTTTTCCCCTTTTTGAAGATGGGGACAATGTTTGCCCTCCTCCAGTCTGCTGGGACTTCTCCTGTTCACCAGGAGGTCTCAAAGATTGTTGCCAATGGCTCAGAGATTGCAATTGCCAGTTATTTTAATACCCTTAAATGTAGTTCATCTGGTCCCTGAGACTTAAATTGATTTATATTAACCAGGTATTCCTGTACTACCTCTTTAATTATTCTGTGCTGCATTTCCCTTATTGTGTCTTCTTCTCAATTTTCCTCAGGTTGAGCACCCTTTTCCTTTTGTGAGAAAGCTGACACAAAGAAGGTGTTGAGTAGTTTTCCTTTTTCTATGTTGCCTGTTAAGATTTTGCCATTTTCTTCACACAGTGGCCTTAGCATTTCCCTCTTTTTTTTTTTTTTTTTGCTACAGACATACTTTTTAAATCCCTTTTTATTGTTCTTAAGCTCTCTAGCAATCCTGAGCTGATTCTGCACTTTTGCTTTTCAGACTTTACCCCTACATGTGCTAGCTATTTGTTTGAATTCCTCTTTGGTGATCCCCCTTTTTCCATTTCGTATACATGTTCTGTTTAATTCTTAGCTAAGTTGAAAGTTCTTTAGTCATCCATTCTGGTTTCCTGAGACACCTCCCATTTTCCCTCCTCATTGGAACCATTTGAAATTGTGCCTTCAATATCTCCCTTTTGAGAAACTCCCATCCATCCTGAACTCCCTTCTCTTTTAGTATTCCTGACCATGGGATCACCCCCAGTATTTCTCTAAGTTTACTGAAATCAGCTCTCCTAAATTCTAGATTGTGTGTCTCACTATGCCTGGCTTCTCCTTTCCACTGTATAACAAACTCAGGAGAACATGATCACTCTCAACTAAAGAATCCACCACTTGCATCCAATTAACCAGGTCATCCCTGTTGGTTAGGATCAGATCTGAAATAGCTGATCCTCATGTTGCTTCTTCCACCTTTTGGACAATGAAATTGTCATCGAGGCAAGTGAGGAATTTACTAGACCTTAAAGTTTGGGCTGAGTTTAACTTCCAGCAAATATCAGGATAGTTGAAGTCCCCCACCATTATTACATCCCCCCTTTCTGCATGTGTGGTCATCTATTCTAGAAAGGCATCATCCAATTCCTCCATCTGACTTGGGGTTCTATAATAGACCCCTACAATAATATCCCTATTGTTTTCCTCTCCTTTAATTTTAATCCACATGCTCTCCACCTGGCTCCCAGGAGTTAAGTCCTGGATGTCTTCACAGGTGTGTACATCTCTGACATATAATGCTATTCCTCTTCCTTTCCTGTTTGGTTTATTTCTCTTTAAAAGATTATACCCCTCTATTCCTACATTCCAATCATGGCACTCATCCCACCAGGTTTCAGTTATGTCTATTATATTGTATTTGCTTTGTTGTGCTAGGAGTTCAAGTTCATCTAGTTTACTTCCCATGCTCAAGTGTAGACAATGAAGACCATGGGTCCTCCCCCCTAGCTGCTTCTGTCAAGTTTTTTGCCTTCCATTGTTGGGTCCTTGCACTATTTGACTTGTTCCCTCTATGACAGTTTGACTATTATCTCCTGCCCTTGATGAACTCTTGCCTTCCAAAGTACTACTTCCCTCCCCCACATAACTGAGTTTAAAGCCCTCTGCCAACTGGCATGAGATGCAACCCAACTCTTGCCAGAAATCCCCCCTCATGGAACCGTAGCCAAGAATCCAAATCATTCTCGGTTGCACCACTTGCGGAGCCAGTTGTTCACATCCACTATTTTCTTCTTCCTTCCTGGACCATGCTCTTCAACTGGGAGAAGAGATGAGATGACAACCTGTGCATCCAGCTCTTTCAGCTTCCTACCCAAAGCCTCATAATCCTTTCTGATATTCTGAAGGCTATGCCTTGTGTTATCATTGGTTCCCATATAGACCAAAAGGAAGGTGTAATGGTCAGTAGGATTGACAAGTTTTGTTAGCATCTCTGCCACATCCCAAAACATCTTGCCGGGCCCACAAACCACTGCTTCTGTACCCCTTAGCAAGAAGTCCACCACCACTACCACACGCCTTCTCTGAGGCTTAGCAGCAGCTGTTCCCTGTGCTAGTACTTTCAGGGTCCCCTGGACTGCCCCTGAGGACTGTCCCTGCTGCTCTTCCTCATCTTTTAAGGAATAGAGCATCAAATTGATTCTGTAGCTGCAAGTACCCAGAATGATTCCTTGTTTCCTTACTTCTGTGTGGGACATTCCCCCAACAGTCTACCTGCTGTGTATGTGGTGTGACCTCCTCCTCAGCAACTTCCTCTGTGTGTTTCTCATCCAAGACTTCCTGTTCCATTCTGTCCAGGAAAATCTCTTGCTCCCTTATATGCTGAAGTGTAGATATCCAGGCCTCCAGCTGCTGGACTTTCTCTTCCAAGAGGGCTACCAACTTGCACTTGGTGCAGGTGATGTTCTCCACATCCATGGACAAGAAGACAAACATTCCACAAGTGTTGCAGGTGAATGCAGCATCTCCCTCACTGTCCATCCACAGAGGTCTTAAGGAGGCACTGAACAGGACTGAGCTTTCCCCTCAAAAACTATTAAATATTCAGGAAAAAGACCACTGTTGGCCTGGCTTGTTCCTCAAACTCTGCCACTGAGCTCAAGAGACTGGGTTTATTGCTTTATAGAGAAGTCCTGGCTGCTAGCTCTTTCTCGAGGCAAGTCTCTGACTCACTTGTTGTGAGCAAAAGTCCTTCATAAGCCCATTAAAGAAATAAAACAGTTAAAAGTAAAGGAGAAGTCCTGAAACAAACTACCTTCTGCTCTAAGCCTCTCTATGCCACTCTATTTTGCTTTGGTGAGGCCTCACCTAGAACAATGTGTTCAGTTCTGGGCACCCCAATTCAAAAAGGATGTTGAGAAGCTGGAGTGTGTCCAGAGGAGAGCAACCAAAGTGGTGAAGGGTCTGGAAACCATGCCCTATGAGGAGAAGATAAAGTTAAGAGGTGATATGACTGTTTAACTATTTGAAGAAAGGTCATATTGAGGATAGAGCAAGCTTGTGTTCTGCTGCTTCAGAAACTAGAACTTGGAATAATGGGTGCAAGCTACAGGAAAAGAGATTCCACCACAACATTAGGAGGAACTGTCTGACAGTAAGAGCTATTCAGCAGTGGAACACACTTCCTTGGAGTGTGATGGAGTCTCCTTTTGGAAGTCTTTAAACAGAGGCTGGATGACCATCTGTCTGGAGTGCTTTGATTGTGAGTGCTTGCATGGCAAGGGGTTGGACTGGGTGGCCTGTGTGGTCTCTTCCAACTCTATGATTCTATGACCATGGATCACACAGGGTTCTTTATTGATCTGGAGGTCAGCTGGTGTGGGGGAAAATCATTATTCCCATATGATAAGGAAGTCAGCAATACATGAGATCATGCAGGCAGAGGTTTTTGTTCCTGGAAACCTTATGATAACTACGCAGCGACAACAGATTGGCCCACTATTCCTTGATAGTAGGTACCCAAAAAGAAAATGGATGATGAAGCCTTATCAAGGTACACTGACTGACAAGCAGGTATCTTGTAAAGAACATGCATTTTGATGCCTGAAACACAGTGGAGATGGCTGGCTGCCTCTTTACAGCTTGTGAATAGAAATCTCCCTTCAGTTATTAGTTCTTGTGCCACCTTGTGCAATATCTATAAAACCAGTGGCAAGGTGATTGAAAGTACTTGTTTGCAAGAATATTTGTTGGACAGTCTTAGAGTGTGCAATGACCAATGATGAAGTCAAGGGCAAAAAGAGGGGGAAGCTATCCATGATGTGTTTGCCAAATATTTGACAGGGAGAATGTAGACATAGTGAAGACATAGAGGCTGTGCAAACAGACCCAAAGGGGCAGCTTCCAGCTGCCTCTTTTTCAGCCAGATCGGGGCTGCAGCAATCGTGTGCCATGGCCCCAACATGGCCTTTCCTGGGCGTGAAAAGGAGCTGCAAAAAGCAGCTGCCTTTTGCACCCTGGAAAGGGCACAATAGCTGTGGTGCTGTGGCTACATGCTTCTCCTTCAGCACTGCTCCGTGATTCTGCATGCTGTGTGGTGTACTGTGCATCATCACAGCTTTCTGGGGTGGAGCCAGGGCATGCATCATGGAGATGCTACACCCCGACTCTGCCCCCCAACCAGCCTTTCAGGCCAGTGTGTACAGTGATCCTCCTCTAACACGTGCAGAGGGGGTTAAAATGTACAGATTGTCCCTTCTGTTATTTATTTCTCTTTGCCGTGAGGAGTTCATTGTACTAATAAGGAAATATCCCTTATAAAACATATGTTGCTCTGTGTTTTTGATGCATATCACTGAAGATTATCAGATGGGGAAAAGGACATCCTTGTCATGTCTTTTTAATGTCCTTATGGCATGATCAGGAAAAGATTTCCACATGACATCATACAGTGTCCCATCACTGAACCGCGTTTGACCGCGATCGCATGAAGGACTTTCTCATGATGTGCTTATCCTGTCATTAAGCTATCATTGAAGTGGAATTGTCCTGTCATTTTGTTTGAAGGGGAGTCTGTGTTAATACAATTCCACTTTAATGACAGGTTAGTGACAGGATCAGCGTGATGTCTCTGACAAGGACGGGATAAGGACAGGAAAGCAATCCACTTTGCTCCCGACCCTGTCCCATCCCTGTCTGATAATCTCCTCAGGGTGTGGTAAACTGTCTCTGTACCCATTTCTATTTCGTGTTGTCACAACTGTTTGAACCTATTTTCTCTAGACAAGGTCATAGACACCCTATCAAGTAACACCATGTCCGGGGACTGGGAGTTTGATGAACAAAACTCTGGGTGATGAACATAGCATTGTGGTTCTTGAAATCAGATAGCTCAGCAGCACCCACTGATAAAATATGCAAAAACATCCCTGGTGGCGCAGTGGTTAAATGCCTGTACTGCAGCCACTCACTCAAAACCATAAGGTGGCGAGTTCAAGACCAGCAAAGGGCTGAAGCTTGACTCAGGCTTGCATCCTTCCGAGGTCGCTAAAATGAGTACCCAGATTGTTGGGGGCAAATAGCTTACAATTGTAAATGAAGCTGTTTGCTTAACAAATTGTAAGCCGCTCTGATAGTCTTGGCTGAAGAGCGGGGTATAAATAAAACATTATTATTATTATTATTATTATTATTATTATTACATCCCCACTGGCCATACCTGTTTGAGGTGAGTAATGGAACATTTTTAAAAAACTACATGGAGGAGAGCAGAATCAGTATCAGGGGGTGAAGCATCCAGAATAGCTCTCACCTCCCTCACATCAATAATAGACAGGCTGCTAGAGGATAGTTTCTGGATGCCTACATCCAGGTGGACTGCATACACTTGCTGCAGTCTTGAAACCTGTCCCATAGGAATCTGGAAAATCACTGTGCTGCAAGAAGTGGGTTTAGGGTGTGTTGTGGCATCATAATGGAGGATTCTGTTAAATTCTCCATAGAAGGTCATGGTGGTCATGCCACTGCCACTCTCAGAGTTGTGATTACACACTTTCCTGTATTTTTGACAGAAAGCCAGGCTTTTCATCTTCCACTCTTCAACTGTCTTCTCATGGCCCATGGTCCTGCATCACATGATCAATATTCTAAAACATGCATACATACGTGTGTGTTTCCTTCAGTTGAACCTGAACCTTAAGTTCACCCCTAAATGGTGATTAGGTCGATAGTTTCCTCCTGGGTTCATGAAACAGCTCTCCTTTTTTTTCTTCATATCAGTGGTACATCTACCATTCTAATGAAAGTGAAGGCAAATGGTGTAGGTGAAATGCTGGTTTAGGAAGTCACAAAATGCACTGCAGCCCATGCAAAGTCAACTCTTTTTTTTTAATGTTGAAACCATGCTTTCTAGGGGAGATAAACAGGGGAGGTACCTTGGGTGTTGGGAATGATCAGATGATCACCTGCCCTAGGTGATACAGCTATAGGCCCAGCCCTACAACCTCAATGCCCAATGGTTTAAAACACCAAATCCAATTCAGAAAGCATAACACACTGTTACAAAATCCAGCTTTTCCCCAAAATAACAGACTAAATAGGGGGTTATTTTAAATTGCATTAATGTCTAAAAGAAGCACTGTCCCCTTCAAAATGGCCAAAGGTTGTGTGTTCCAACAGCAAAAACAAATTAAGGACAAGTTATTTCATTAGTGTAGATCTGGCCTCTGTGTCTGTGTTTTTCAGCATCGCATTCTGATTCAAATTGTTCTTTTGCTTCGTATCCAGATGCCTAGATCACAACTTCCTTAGTGGATGGGTGGAGAGAATCACACTTTCAAGTATTTCTTGGCCATTCAGATGGACAGCAATTAAGAACAAACAGACATTTTCTCTAATACAAGAAAGGTACTAGGCCCCTTGTTCACAGCTGAGGCAGTGTCCAGCTCAAGAACCCTTTCCTCTTCTATATGATCTTACAACAAATATGTACGAGGGGGGAAAAAATCAAATATGTGTTGCTTTTCTTCCCCACTTGAAGTCTTCCTCAGAAATGTTCTCAGTGTTTTCTTTCCTATATAAAAAAGGCCCAGATTTGTATCTACCTAATAGCCACATTTGAGCTGGTAACAGTTGAAGAGAGGTAAATCTGTCTTGGCTTTTCCAGAAACTTGGCTTATGAATCAAAATGAATAGATCAATCTTTGCTCAGCATGGACATCAAAATTCCTACTGTTTAATTCTGCAGGCTATTTTTAAAGGCAGAGCTACTTGAGTCAGTTCAAAAAGCAAGCAACCCTGGACAAACTACAAATAAAAATAAAAATCTTTCTGCCATGAATTGTCCAAGATTTGTGCTTTGTGTCCTCTTACAATCATAAACAGGTATAAAGGTTGATAGGATGGTGGATCCAACCAGATTATTTTTTTTCCCTCATGGTCAGAGCACCCAATATGACACATGGATTTGGTTACCCATGCTGAAAAGCAGCAAGATTTATGGAGACAGCTCTTTTCATACAAGCTACCAGCTCTCATATTTTAATAATATTCTGTCACACCTGCTGACCTGAAGGGTAAAGTCTTGATCCCTATTAGAAACCCCATTAGCCACTCAGTGGCTCTGAAAGACACTATTCTTCAGGCAAACATCTCATAGTGGATCAGCTGTGAAACACCAGCCCCATCAACATTAGATCCCAGTAGCAGCTTGTGATCAAAATCCACTGAGTAACATTAAAGGCTATTTTTGAGACAATGACTGATATGAATGATTTTTCAATCAAGAAGTGCTTGTTCTTAGCCTCCTGCTGGGAGTGACTCATTTACTCTACTATTGCTTCCTCATCATATCTATCCCAATTATGTAGCCAGCACAGTGCAAAAGCAATTTTATTGTTGATGAAAGTTTTATTTTATTTTTAATTCTTGCTTTGCACAGGGACTAAATGAAAATGAATTTAATGATAACAACCAATATAAGTTGTATGTTTCAGTAGGAGAAACTCAGATGGTAGCCTTTGAAAGTAGGTGGATTAACATTTCAGAAAAATCTAAATGGTGGAACAAGTACACTGTCCTGGAGTACAACAATTATTATTTAATAGGGTACTTCAGCAAGCAGACAACATAAATGGAGAAATGGATTGTCACATAAATAGAAATCAGCATTTGTTATCAATAGGGACAAGATTAGGGTATTAAATCTAGATTAGGAACTAGCATTGCTCTTTTGTCAAGAGAGTGTTCAAGTAAAGTCAGAGAATTAAGTAGGACTGCTACCTAAATTTTCCTCAATTGAATTTCTCCACAGAGTTTGGCATTCTAAATCACTCGGTCTTGCTTCCAAAGTGGAACTAATGCATTAAGAATCCAACACTTTTTGGTGTTATTTGTCTTTCCTAATTCTGTACACAATCCTCTAGATGTGAAAATTAGAGTAGCAGTCTACAGGAGTGCAGATGTGCACTGGAAAATGCTTCATAAAGAAAGAAACACAATGCCATCATATACAGATTGCATCAAGATTGCTTGTTTACATTGTTTTACACATGAAGGCACACATGCATAGAAATGACAGAGAGAGCAGAGATACTATCATTCCAAATTTAATTTTTAAAATCCCTCTAATTAAATCACAATTCAAGAGCTGTAGGATTCAGGGCAGGGTGAAACTACAGGGGAAAAAATGAATGAGCACAATGAGAATAACCCACTCAATCTTATATTTAAAAACCATGCTATGTTCAAATTGAAAGGGCTGGTCCATTGGGTTTTCTTTGCATTGTTACATACTCAAGAATCTTAACATATAACTCACACAAACAAGTATTTTTCTCTCTCTGCAAAAGCCACACTAGGGGCCCCGAACAGACTGGCCAAAATAAAGCTGTTTCGGGTCACTTTGGAAGTATGCTGTTTAAATGACACTCACATCTTAAGAGGCCAGAAGCTGCGCCAAAGCTGTGCTCCAGTCCTTAGTGACACAAAGCAGCTTTATTTTGGCCTGTCTGTTCGGACCCTAGATCAGACCAAAGGACTATTTCTCCAAAACTCTGTTCCTACACTGCCAAACCAGAATGTCACATGCATAACATCAATACAATAGCACTCTCCTGCTTGTGTTCCCCAGCAACTGCTATTCAGAACCATACTGTCTCTCATGTTGTACTGAGCTCAGTATGACATGGAAGCAGTTCATGCAAAGATTTGGCAATGATAATCTGAATTTTCTCAATGCAGACCATGGCTCAAACCATGAAAAAATTAGATTCCTAACCTGTGGGACCAGGGCTGGACAATTGCATGGGGGCAAAGGACCAGTTTTAATACCTCTAATCCACTCACTCCCCATAGGTGAGACACACCCTAACAGTTGCTCCCCATACCACTAATTCCATTCGAGTCTTTCCCAAAACAGAGACCAGACGTGGCATTGGGTCATTTCCTGTTGCCATTTTGAGACAGTCTCTAGTTATAAAGAAGTATTTGGAGATAGTTTTTGTGGGTTTTTCAGGCTATGAGGCCGTGTTCTAGAAGAGTTTTTTTTCCTCTGATGTTTCACCAGCAGCTGTGGCTGGAATCTTCAAAGAATTCTCTGAAGTTGCCTGCCACAGCTGCTGGTGAAACATCAGGGAAAAAATTCTTCTAGAACATGGCCTCATAGCTCGAAAAAACCATTAAAAAACTATGGATGCTGGTTGTGAAAGCCTTCAACTTCACAGTTTTGGAGATGCTGGTGGGGCGAGCCTTGAGGAGCTTTATGTGCAGGGCTGGGGATGTTTTAATATGTCTGAGAGGATTCTTGGGTGAAAAACATGAGGGAAGTGTGCCGATGTATTTATTATTATTATTATTTGGATGGTTGTGGGAGGCTTTGGTGGACTTGTAAGGGGGCTTCAGGTGCAGCAAAAATGGTATCCAGGGACAGACATGCCTATCTCAAAGTACAACCAGATACCACTCATTGTGAACTTTCCTCCTAATTTACCTCATGTTTGGGGGTTTAGATTGTTCCCTGAGAAGTGGACTGCTCTGCCTCTCCCACATTAAGAGGAATTATTTTCTTTTTGTTGGTGTTTCTCCTTTGTTCAATTTCCCATAGCTTCTAGAAGACACAGAGAGAAAATATATGAAATCTATGGCAAGCTAGTTTATTCTCTTACTTTCCCTTGGGAGAAGGGGAGCACAATCTGTCAAAGACCCCTGTGCCCCCAAGTGATCTCCAGTCATAATGAGGAAGCTCTTATGGTGACACTGAGGAAGGTTGGAAGCTTTCTTTGGCTTGATTTATTTATTACTTGTATCCATTTTGCAACACTGGAACAAACTTTGTTTTTCTTTCACACAAGCAGTCTTGTTTTTTCCTATTTATCCTTGAATATGGTTTGATGCGTAGATCAAGTCTCCAGGTTAATATAGATAACAGAACTCTACAGACCACCCCGATAGAGCAGCCTCCACCCTCCCACCCTTTCAGCACTGGATCAGGGCTGCAGCAACCACCCATCATGGCCCTGATCTGGCAGTTTGCTGCTCTAAAAAGAAACAGCAAAATGTCACTCTGTACCAAAGAAACAATGGAAAGCTGCTGCCACTGTGGCAAGGGCAGCTTTTTTGCCACTCTAAAAGGAAACAGCAAAATGTCACTCCTTTTTAGAGTGGCAAAAAAGCTGCCCTTGCCACAGTGGCAGCAGCTTTCCATTGTTTCTTTGGTACAGAGCATCTAAACACTGCACCAAAGAAATGGGGTGACGCCGCTGGACATGTGGTCAGGTGGGTGGCATCACACCAGCATCTGGGCATAGTCAGGCCATGTGGCCCATGGTCACCACTCCCCCACTCCAGCCCAATGCCAGCATTCCTTGCCAGTCTTTTGAGGCCCTCAGCCATCATATCAAGAAACAGGTGACAAATTCATTGGGCCTGTATGACTTTCCCAATTTGCAGCACCCAAATATAGACCTGAACTCAATTTACAGTTGGAAAAACTTAGTTCAGTCTTGGAAGTGAAAACAAAAACTTTCAAGTTTTTCTTCCCATTGAGCAAGACAACAAAGAGGTCTTGTGCATTTTTCTTTTCTTTCTCATTTTAAGATTTTTGCAAATGTATCAGAAAAGTTTCTTGAGCAAAATAAGCTTTGGGAGCAAAGGCCATTGTATTTTGTTCAAAACTTTGTATTTTTTACAAAACACATTTTTACATAAAGGATGGTGATGATGATAATAATAATAATAATAATAATAATAATAATGTTTTATTTATAGCCCGCTCCTCTGTATCCAATCAGAGCGGGTTACATCAATTAAAAAATACAAGATAAAATATACACATCCCATACCCAACCATCCACCCCTTAAAATTGAATTAAACTAACATCAATTAAAATGACATAGTAAAAATTACAATTTAAAACAACAACCCATTGCATAGACATCAGGGTCAAGATGTTAGTGTTAATGGGAGAGCTTAACCCAAACAGAGCCGGGAGGTTAAGGACTTTCTGGGAAGGCCTGCCGGAAGAGATGCGTCTTCAAGGCTTTTTTAAAGCAATCAGAAGATGTAATAAGGCGCATCTCATCCGGCAGGTCATTCCTGGGAGTGAGAGCCGAAAAGACCCTCTGGGAGGTCTGCATCAACCTAGTCTTCATAGGCTGCAACATGTTCCTCCCAGAAGACCGGAGTGTGCGGGGGGGGGGGGGTTGTATGGGAGGAGGCGGTCCCTCAGATAAGATGGACCCAAGCCACGTAGGGCTTTAAAGGTTAAAACCAACACCTTGTACTGCACTCGGAAACTAATCGGCAGCCAGTGGAGAGATCTGAGCACCGGTGTTATGTGCTCTCTCCTCGATGTTCCCGTGACAAGCCTGGCTGCCAAATCTGAAGTAATTGAAGTTTCTGAGTTAGGCACAAGGGTAGCCCCATGTAGAGCGCATTACAGAAGTCCAATCATGAGGTTACTAAAGTGTGTACCACTGACTCCAGGTCCTTCAGCTCCAGGAAAGGGTGCAGCTGGTGGATCAGCCGAAGCTGATAACAGGCACTCCTGACCACCACATTCACTTGACTAGTCATGTGAAGCAACGAATCGAGAAGTACCCCCAGACTGCGAACAGGGTCCTTTGAGGAGAGTGTGACCTCATCTAGGACCAGGAGGTGTATTCCCAATCCTGGCTTTGGTCCTGTGACAGTTAGTACCTCCGTTTTGTCCGGATTGATCTTCAACCTGTTTTCCCTCATCCAATCCATTACTGCCGCAAGACAGTCATTGAGAGGAGAGATGCCATCTGAAGTCTGGGCCGACGCTCTTGTCATGGAGAGGTAGATCTGAGTGTCATCAGCATACTGAAGACACTGAGCTCCATGCCTCCGAATGTTCTCACCCAGCAGCTTCATGTAGATGTTAAACAGCATCGGGGATAGGATGGCACCTTGAGGGACGCCACAATTAAGCTCTATGTTAGAAGAGCAACTGTCCCTGAGCCACACCCTTTGGGATCTCCCGGAGAGAAAGAACTGGAACCACCGGAGCGCAGTGCTTCCGATCCCCAACTCTCTCAGTCGACCCAAAAGGATGGATTGATCTACCATGTCACAGGCCACTGAGAGATCCAAGAGCACCAGCAGGGTCACACTACCCCTGTCGACGCTCAGGCGGAGGTCGTCAGCCAGAGCGACCATGGCAGTCTCAACTCCATGTCCTGTCCTGAAGCCTGTTTGAAATGGATTTAGATAATCGGTTTCATCCAAGAGTTGAGAGGCGACTGCTCTCTCGATGACCTTGCTCAAAAATGGGAGCAAGGAGACTGGCCTGTAGTTGTTTTTATCCAGGGGATCAAGGGAGGGTTTCTTCAGGAGAGGTCTAATGGCCGCCTCCTTTAAACAAGATGGTAAAGAACCCTCCCTGAGGGACGTATTGATCACATCCCAAAGGATGATGGTGATGATGATGATGATGATAGATAGATAGATAGATAGATAGATATTATTTTTTAAAGTGTGGATCTGTTGTTCTTTCTGTGAGAGAACACAAATGTCACTGCTGTTTTAATCTTGTTTGATGGCAGAGCCAGGCATGTTGGGGCACTCTTTCTCACTAAGAGCAAGAATATTTGTGAATATTCTTTACATTCCTACATTAAAAACTTCAAATTTGTGAGTTTCTGATGTCATTCACAAAAACAACTATATGTTCATGGAACATGCATGTGAAAAAAATGTATATGTTAAAAATGCACACATAGATCACTTAGTCAGAGGGGGAAAAATACATGTATAAAAAGCAGAGATTTTGGCATATTTCGGATTTTGAAATTCTAGATAAGGGACACAAAACCTATACTCTTACACAACAACCACTACATTATACCAACTCAGTTAGTCTTTTGGCCTCTCACCTAGTAAATCTTGAATGAAATTGGTGAATTAATGTCTTAAATTTGCCCATGCGTACATTTTACATGACTGGAGCAGAATCTCTCAGTCTAAGGTGTGTTCCTCATGTTGTTTTGGTCTTGGATCCTTATGATGGGTGTAGCTTAGTGCCATTTTCTTTCTGAAAGAATGAGAAAATTTATAGAGGGCCTGATGGACATTTTCTCTGAGCAGAGCTTTTTGGCAATTAGCAAAAACAGCTGCCCATCAAAGCTGCATTATCAAACCATTTATATATGCCAGCCATACAAACTCTGGAAGGCAGGTGAATGGAGAGCGTTTCCCATTTTTCCTCTCTGACAAAGGAAGATTCAATGCCTTTGCTCATTACTCTGCTATTTAAAAGCCAACAATAGAAAACTGTATTGCCTGCCACAGCTGTTCTTTCTGTGTTGCTTAAATCAGGTGCTTTTAAAAAAAGATTGTGCTACATTTCCACCCACATCTGATTTTTTTTATCCATTACATTTATATCCTGCTTTTCCTCAATATTTTCCAAGGCAGTATGCATACTCCTCCTCTCCATTTGCATTTTCACAAATCCTATGAGGAATGTAAGTCTGAATGAGTTATTATCTTATTATCTTCATAGCTACGTAACTGTGAGGTTGGCCAATAAATATACAATTGTTCAGTTGCTACTTACCATGCTGATCTAACATGCAAAGAGTGGAGTGCACATGATTCATTTCTTCTGGTACCAAAAGGGCTGTGGGGAGCACGCAGCATCTGCACATTTCCCAGCCCTACCATGTATGGATGGCACGATTTTAAAACCTCACCATCCATACGCGGGCATGCTGGTGACGTAATGTGTTGGGCCGGCACGCAAGTTATGTCACTGCGCCACCAGCAGGCACTTGGAGCGCCCTTTCAGTGGCGCAGGAAAGAGCTCCAAAACGGAGCTCTTTCTGCGTGCACGCATTGCTGACACGGCCTTTACATGGCCACACCAACTATGCTGAAGAGAAAGGGGCCGGGCAGCCCCTTCCTCCTCTTCCCCGCACCTGTCACGGTGTCCTTGGACATGAAGTCCCAAGGTCACCCTGTTCCAGGCAGCAGTGAAAGCAGCATTTTGCCGCTTCCCCCGCGGCTTGGCCATGAGGCTGCCCTGGCCCCAGTCTGGTGCAGGAAGGGGTGCCTATGGACCACCCTTTTGGGGCAGTCTGTAAAGCCCATAATGTGGAAATAAATGGGTCCAAGCAGCAGAAGTTCCAGGATGCATAGTGGTACTCCAAGCAAGGGGAAAACACCCTAGAAAATCAGGATTCTTGCTCCTATGGAGAGGACTTATGCAAACTCTCTTTCACACTTCTCTCATTCCTTTCAAGTAATTATAGGACATGGAAAGGCTACTCGATTTCCCTCCTCCTACATTGGAGCAATATAGTAAATAATATCTGAATACTCCAATGTTCATTTAGTCATAAAGGTGACTAGAAGTTTGAGCCTAGGTATCCCTAGTCATATGACATTGTCGCAGAAGTCTCATTCTTGCTGCAGTTGTGTTAATGAAAGAAAATGAAACCATATTGGTTTGGAAGCATTCATTATCACATTTCTCCACAATAGTGAGACTGGGCTTGTTTCCTGCCATTCTTCTGCACTCCCCCTTAACTCCACCCTCATACTCTATGCTCTAACCAGCCTGCCTTCTAAATTATTTATTTTTTTATCTTTAACACAATTTCAGAGTTATTGTATTATGATTTAAGTTTTTAAAAAGGCAAGGAAAAGAAAGAGAGGAAAATAACCTGCTTGGCAAAAGTGAGGGGATGGAAGTCTGGGGGAGAGCCAGAGAGACTGACACCACATGATTGCCATGTCAAAACTGCTACAGAAGAGATGTTTCACACCTGAAGACTAATAGGACTGCTGCGCAACTGGGAGCTGATTGACAGGTTTTCCGTGACAATGAAAAGGGATGTTCTAACAACACCTGATAGAAAAGCAGTGACTAAATGGAGATGACATTGTGTGATAAGTATTGCCAAAGGTGCTATTCGCTAGGTTTAATAGCAGTTCTAAAGGTGTGTGTGATAATCTCCTTAGCCTGCCACTCTTACCAATACACAATGCTATATACTTTCACATAACACTAGTGGCACTCTATTGTGTCAAAGCAGAGAAGAAAGGGCATTCACAGTGGAGCAACTTTCAAATGTTCATTGTTCTTCATGTACAACAGTACAATAGTACAATAGATAAAGTAATATTGAGGTAAAGAAACAGATATTACAAACAAAAAACAAAAAGCAGTGCAAGTCTCCAATAGGTTGTAAGGTGCTTCTTTCCTGTCCTGCCACCAGAACTTCCTATTGTTCGGGATTAAGGTAGTATGGGCAGTATGATGCATTAGGGTTCTCATCTTATCATTTGGCCAGTATAATTGTTCGTTTTAATGCCAGCTTCATCCACAAAGCTACAGCAAGTAATAATCAATTTTGCAGAAAACAGCATTGACCAGTGTCTCAATGCAATGTCCAGACAAAGAGAAAAAGATGGAACAAATCTCTTCCCAGTTGACATATATAATATTTGAGGTGGCTGAACTATCATCTTCCACCCCACATGAGGACAGCAGAAGAATTTAGTGGGCCAGGACAATTTGGGCATTATCCGGCTAGCGGCTTATGTATGAGTATGTCTCTTTCTGGATGTAATGCAGGGAGCTACTATCTAGCTATTTGTATCCCACCCAAAGTTTCTTCCCTTGCAGTTGTCAAACCACAGGAAGGGCTGCTGTTGTTTACTGGTAGTGAGAACGGAGGAAAAATGGGGATGCAATTGGATGGTAGAGAAGCAGATGGTCTGAACTTACACAATCTGTGGCCATACCCTTGTCCCCCCCCCCCAGTGGTGAGCAGCAGCCACAGCCCCTTCCACAGATGCTAGTTGTTGGAGCAAGGAGACAGCATGGAATTGTGCAGGGAGAGCATTATACACTATCTGCTTGTTACAGTATCCCAGCCATTGTGTGGTGTACACTGCTTTATCCAGAAATAGTGGAGAACAGCTGGAATGTTGAAGACAACAGCTGGGAAGGTGCAGTATCTCTCATCTGCAGCAGTCGCTTCGATCAATATGCCATTGTCGTTCCTTTCTAAGAATGTTATTTTCCCAGGTCACCCACTGAGTTTCCATGGCTGAGTGGGGATTCAAACCTTGGTCTCCTAGAGCTCTGCCCCAACACTCAAACCACTACCAGTGATTCCCAATCCTCCAGATGCTTTGTACTTTAGCTGCCAGAATTCCTGACTTGTGGCCAAGCTGGCCAAGGCTTTTCTGGAAATAGAAATCCAAAACATCTGGAGGACCAAATTTTGTGAATCACTGCACTATTTCATGCTAGCTCTGGTATAAAGTCCACAGGAACCCTTTTCAACAACAAAAAATTACAATCCCTTCACAGAACCTAATACAGCATAGGAGGGCATTATACAGGATAGGAGACATTACAAATACAGCATAGGGAGAATTACCATTGCCTATGTGATAACACAAAACATATACTGACTTAAATATTACAGACTTATCTGCCATCATTCATGATACAGGCAGTGCTGAAGGATAAGCATTGGCTATTTTTGTAAAATGGCACCCATAGTGTTATAAAAGCCTGCTCATAATGGCTAGTGTTTTTCTTCCTCTACGTCAGTGGTTCCCAAACTCTGATGCTCCTGGTATTTTGTAGTTCATTTCCCAGAGGTCCTGAGAGTTGGGCCAAACTGTCTGGAATTTCTGAGAGCTGAAGTCCAAAAAACCTGGAAGAATAAAGTCTGGGAACAGCTGCTCTAAGCTATGCCTACAATCTCATCTCATGCAAGTGGAAACTGACGTCAGGTATGAAATTCCCATAAGGCCACTCAGGGACATGTGTGAAACAGAAATCCCCCACAGCCCATCTTTAGCCAGCTGTGATGGATTTCATTGCCGTACCTGTTTTCCTGAATAGAAATTATATTTTCACCCATTCCTAGCTATAGTCCACACTAGTTACATGATAAAATCTTTCAGAATTGTAAGTCAAGAAAATGCTAATCTTCCCAGTACAGGAAAATTCCCTATTGAAACTGATACATGAGGAAAGTAATCATTCAACAGCAGTCTCTTCAAAATAAAATTCATGGGCTACAATGAGACAGCAAATGTATTGACTGAGGAGATACAATCTCTGATGGAATGCAGGATGCATTGAAATATAATATGTGGCGCGCTTCCTCTTTTTTTTATTATTATTTCCAACATGTCAACAGATTTGAGGGAAACATTTTTTTTCCAGTAAGCACAGCTGCTATCAATTTGGATAATGATAGTCCATCACCATTTTTTGTTGTAGTTGTTTTCCTATATTTATGCACAAACAAAGCAAGCAAATCCCCTTGCAGAACAAAGAATGTATAATTTCAATCTGCAAGTTACTTGTATAAAGCACATGGTCAGCCCAACAAGAAAAATTAATTTGCTAACCTCTGCAGAACAAAAGCTGAAGTAAGCAGTTTCAGGAAACTTTTAATCTTTGCATTAAACCCCATACACAGACGTCTTGATTCCAACCATTGTAACTGTAAAATAAGCCCATGCTGGTATTTCAATTTGCATATTTACTAGCATTCTGCCATCTCTGAAGTTATCTACATCTCTTTTCAAGGTCACTGGTCTGTTGGCTAGAAAATAAGTCAAGCAAGCTAATTTTCTTTCTCCTTTTCTCTTCTTCATTAGTCTATAGTGCTGTTGTTTTTTAAAGTCTTGAAACCTGGCTTAGCCAACTCTTGACCAGTCAGCAGATAATTTCACAGCATATAGCAAAAGAACTGTGAATATTTATAATGTTATGCCTCATCTGTGAAACAAAAAACAAAAGCATGAAATTGTGGCCGGTAATCCCCAACCCTGAATTACACTACTATGGTCAACAACAACAACAACAACAACAACAACAATTTATTTATAGCCCGCTCCTCTAATAAAATACTCGGAGCGGGGTACAGCAAAATAAAAAGATACAGAGTAAAAACAGCGATCACATCCCACCCCAACCACCCCCCTTAAAACTGAATTAAATCTAGACAGTTTAAAATTAACACAGTTAAAATTGGTCGGCAGTTATTAAAACAAAGTGCATTTTCATGAACAATCCGTGTGCAAGGGCCACATTAATTCGATTCAAGTAAGTGTTAAGTAAAGGGATCACTAATAATTTCCAGTACTGTTTATATTTTTAGAGCAGGGAGCAAGGGTTTCATTTATTCTCTCCTTCAGGGAAAGGCCTGCCGGAAAAGATGAAAGAGAACTTTATATTTGCTCACAAAGCCATGGTCCTGTAGAACTAGTTCCTTGCTACATAACCTTCAAGTTACTCATTTTTAAAGCTTCCATAATTTAAAAATATGAGAGCCGTCATAGTTAAGTGGCTTGATTATTGAACTAAGGCTTCTGCACTGTAGAAATAATGCAGTTTGACACCAATTTAACTGCCATAGTTCAATGCTATGGAATTCTGGGAACTACAGTTTTGTGACACATTTAGCCTTCTCTGTCAGAGAGCTCTGTTATCATAATAAACTACAATTCCCAGTATTCAGCCATGGCAGTTAAAGTGCATTATTTCTACAAACGGCATTATTTCTACAGTGTGGATATAGCTTGGAACTGTAGCAGACCAGGGTTCAAATCCCTGCTCTACAAAATTCCAAAACATATCTAAAATATATAGAATATATGCTATTAGTTTTAATGTGTACTCGCACTGGCCATTAAGCATCTGTTAAATTAAAAAATGTTACTGTTGAAAAGTGCTTGTATTAAAGTTTCTGAAGAGTCTTTGGAAGGGGGTAGTGGTTGTGGGGATGAAAAGGAATTCCAGCAACAACGATTACCTAAGAATCTTCTGCCATACAAAGGGCACTATTTAGAGAAGGAGTAGACAACATATAATCCTCTTTTAGACATCTGTTCCCCAAAACATCATCAAGTATAGCCAGAAATTATGAATTGTGGGATTTATATTCCTTTATCCCTGAGATAGACTCCCTATGGTTGGCTCCATCCTACATAAACCTAAGATTCATAGTTTTGTGTGGCACCAGAACTCTTTGACAGAGTAGGCCACAGACACTTCAAACTACACATCCCAGGATTCCTAAGGAGAGAACTACAACACTTAAAATGGTGTTGAACTGCCTTATTTCTACAGTGTAGATGCACTCAACATACTTGTAGAATAGAAACTATTTAAAACTATATAGGCTGGAAAGATTACCAAGGCCCAGAAAGGTTACTTTTGAGAACAAAAACTCCCAGAGTTGCTTGCCATTCTGCACCGGGAATCTTGTAGTTGCAGTCTTTAAAAGTATACCTTCCAAGCACTAACCATTACTAGTGTATTGCACAGGCTACTAACATGTACCTACTGTATCAGTCAAAAAGTACATCAAAATACAAAATGTACTTTAGTAGCTGAATCTCACCCCTCACATGAAATCATGACCATCTAATACAAATCCCAGTAAATCACAGAGGCTGCTCTCGTGGTGAGCACTGGTGACAAGTACTTTTGGCTAGATTTGTTTTCTAACACTGCCGTCATTTTTTAATGTACAGTCGGCTCTCCATATCCACAGATTCAGTCATCCACAGCTCGGAAATATTCCAAAAATATATAAATTCCAAAAAACAAACCTTATTTTTTCCATTTTCTATAAGGGATACCATTTTACTACACCACTGTATTTAATAGGACTTGAGGATCCAAAAATTTAGGTACCCACATGGGGTCCTAGAAGTAAACCCCAGCAATCCTGGGTTCAAATCCCTGGCATAGGGGAGGTGGGTTCAAAATCTGGAAACTTAAAAAAAAAACTCTCTGAGTTCCCCAGTCATTGGGAAAGTAATTTTCCAAGCTCTGTCTAAGGTCGCCCCCCCCCCCCCCGTTGTAATTGAATATGCCAGGGATTTGAACCCAGGACCCTCTGGGTGCAAAATGTGGACTTTGCCATTAAACAACTGCCTTTTTCTTAATGGAAAGATTCTGATGAAGTGAAGGAAGAAGAAACATAAGCACATCCACATGAAGGAGGTAAAACATCCAAGAGCTTACATGGTTCCACATCTGTTGAATCATTTTGCTGGCAAGAGATTTAATGGTACAGTGAGCCCTTGACATCAACTAGAATTTTATTTGACCTCCCATGGATGCCAAAATCTGTGGATGTAAGTCCCAATTAATGCAATGGCATAGTAAAATGGTGTCCCATCTATAAAATGGCAAAATCAAGGTTTGCATTTTGGAATTTATATATTTTAAAAAATATATTTTCAAGTCATGTATGTTGAATCAGTGGGCAAAAAATAAATAAATAAATCCATTGATATAGAGGGGTAATTGTATTGCTTCAGAGCCAGTTGGAAGATTTGCAGCTGGCCCTTCTACCTAGGATAGCCAAATATTTTTCTTTACTTAGGAATCTCGGATATAAACATGACTGAAATATGACCATTTAGCTCAAAGGCACTGTATATGTGTCCCTTAGGATGACCTCTGGTATATATTCTATGTGGGAAATGTATTTAAAAAGGAGGGTGCAGCACAATGTTTGAGAATTTCATAGCTGCTCAAGGGAACAAGTTCAGTTAAAGAGAGCAAAAGGTCCCTGTGAAAAGATGCCTTATCTCCTATATACAATTGTGTGTCTGTTTCTTCCTCCTCTACTTCATATTAAAGGAAGGGTCATAGCAGGGATCAGTAAAGATGAAAGACGTCTTACAGTCTCAGCCCTGAACAGATGGTAAAGGACTGATAAAGTGTAATGAACTGTACATTGGATATAGAAAAGTAATAGCACAAATTTCTGTTGTTGTGTTGTGTTTTTTGTTGTCTGATTTGTTTTTGTAATGATATAGTTTATTGTTTGTTGTATGTATTGGTTTTCGATACATTTAATGAAATAAAACACTTTAAAAAAAACACCTGAACCAAGAACAACCTTAACCGTGGCTCCTTCTGTACTACAAAAATAATGCAATTTGGAACCATTTTGAGTGTCATGGCCCAATGCTATGGAACAATGGGGTTTGTAGCTTTGTGAGATATTTAGCCTTTTCTGTCAGAGCCCTCTAGTGCCCCATCAAACTACATATCCCAAAATTCCATTACATTGAACCATGATAGTTTAAATCAGTGGTCCCCAAAGTGTGCCCTTTAAGAGATTTTGGACTTCAGCTCTCAGAAGCCTCAGCCATGTTGGATAATAGTCTGGGATTCTGGCAGCAGAAGTCCAAAATATCTTAAAGGGCACACTTTGGGGACCAGTGGTTTAAATAGTGTCACACTGCATTATTTCTGCAGTGCAGATGCAGTCCCTGTGCAGAAAATAAGGATTCATTCTTCAGACAAACTGGCTGTACAGGTAGAAAGGATTGTATATGAGTTCCTTATCCAAAGTGGTGCCATAATGGTCTTAGTAGCAACTTCTTATGTTGGGCATGAACTGAGACTGGGTTTACATGACTAGGTAAAGTTGATTATTGTTCATGTTATGACCAACCTGCAATAACAATCCCATAAGGATAGGTTATCATTACAGTAAGTAGTTTTGTCTGCATTATTTTTTTCTTCATGCAGAATGCTATTCCTTATTCAGAGAACTGGTGCATTGCTCCTGAGATATAATTTCATTCTGCATTTTGATATGAGCACAATGCCTCTGGAAGCTAAATATAGTGTGAAGCTCCAAAGACTGGCCAGTAAAAATAGCTACAGCTGTTGAAACAGCAGGATTAAATGGCAGTGGGTTTTTTGGGGAGGGGGGGAAGAAATGAGCATGAGCCCACAGATCCAAGCTATAACTGATTCACAGACTTTTGCTTTCACATGTTCACTATTCATTTTTGAACATGTAATAATCTGTTGGGTGTTCTCTTTGCATGCTAACTTACATGTGAAGAAGGGAGGAAACTTTCATCACCACTCAGTATGACAGTCCACATGCTTTTCTCATCAGCTTAATCAATCATTTCACAGGCCATTTGAAAAATTTGCCCACGTAGTCCATGTAAGAGTCCCCAAGCAGATGTGGTTTATTTCCTAAAGCCCAAGAGCAAAATGAGACATAATTCTTAAAAAGTTTTTAACGTTTTGCAAATCCATTTGGGATATGGAAAAAAAAAAAGATTTGGCTAAATTTATATCTTTGAGTAAAAAAACCAAAGATAACAGGGGAGTTGCTGATAGATGATAGAGGCAGAGGAGGATTAGCACTGCCCCACTTGAAGACGTATTTTGAAGTGTCATGTTTATTATGGATAAAGGATTGTATTTAGTTAGATAATTAGATAATATAAAATTATTAGAAGTTCATGAGATAAAATTTGGCTGACACTCCTACCTTTGGTATAGGAAAATTAGGATGAATTCATAATTTAAAAACCACATAGTAAGGAAGACATTGTTGAGAAAGTGGGGAAAGTATTAAAAAAGACTAATTCCCAAAACTCCAAATTGTTTATCAGCCCAGGAAGCATGCTATATGAGGGATGTAGATATATGGAGATTTACCAGATAAAAAACAGAATGGTTGCAATATTAAACAAGGAACTAAAGGAAAAGGAACTTAAAATGTAGTGGTTAAATTAATATCAGTTAAGAGAGAGATTTAAGATTGATGAGGTAGAATTTGGTTTTGAGCAAAAAAATCACTGAATTTGAAAAAAATAATTAATTCAGGAGATAATCACATTCTTTCCCAAATTATACAAATTATTATTAAGATTCAATACAGAGGAAGAGCAGATTAAGGACTGTATGGTGAGATGGTCAAAGAATTTAGGACACAATATTAATATGGACCGATAGGGAAGGTTATGGACAAAGGAGTTACAATTTACTTGCAGTTATGATCTGATGGAAAAATTTTACAAAATATTATTTAGATGGCATTTAATCCCTGATAAATTGGTAGAAATGTATAAAGGGACTAATAATAAATGTTAAATATCTCACCAGGAGGTGGGAACTTTTACCACCTATGGTGGACATGTAATAAAGCAAAGAAATATTGGACAAGAATTAATTTTATTATGCAAAAGATCTTGGGGGAAGATATAGCCTTTAGTCCAGAATTATACTTGCTTAATATAATTGACTATGACAATGTGGTGGAAAGAAGATATAAAATATTAATATGAATTTCTTTGCAAGAAACTGGAAAAGAGAAGAGAATTCAAATTTCAGAATGGCTGGATAAACTGTGAAACTAGTGAAAATGACCAATCTAGTTAGAGGGTGGGATTTAAATGAATTTGTGGATTCCTGGAAACCTTTTATGGAGTATATGAAGAATCTGAGAGGGAATGTTGCTATATTAGGATTCAATATGTAATCATCATTTGTTTCCTCTGTATGTATCAATGCTGACATTGTTTCCAAGTAAAACGGTTTGGAGTTGATATAGAGAGGGATGAAAATAATGATAGATGTAATCAACTGTAAATTATATGGGTTAAAAATCTAAGAGTTTTATGTTTATATAAGCTATATGTCTAGCACTGATAGAGGGTGAGTGGGTTGGTACTGTTTTGTATTAGGATTTTTATTTTATTTTAATTTTTTTTCTTTTTCTTTTTAGTATATTAGTATGTGGTTTTTCCCCTCTTTAGTTGTATTTTCACCAATGTTATTATTGTTGGTAAATAATTTGTCTATTCACCCATAAAAGTAAAATATAATAATAAAGTTTTGCAAATGATCCTATTTGAGACACTAACACAGAGAGAGGAAAAGTTAAATGCAGTGGAAAGAATATTAAAAATATTTTTTAAAAAGTTGGAAACCCTGACATGGAAAATTCTAGACTGACAAGAACTTGAGCAGTTCAGAACTTTTTTTGTGCTGCTTTTACACTTGTTTGCACAGAATATAGCTTTTTTTTTCTGGACAGAAAACAACATTTTTGGTGGGAAATATTATTTCTGTTCCCTGTGAAGAAATTACTGCTTCCTGGGAATTTTTCAGAGAATAAATCACCAACTACAGCATTGCTTGCTTAGTAAATAGCATTCTTTGTATAGAAAATGTTGTTTCTGCACAGTAACTACTGTTTTCTGAGCAATAAAGAAGTGAATTTTGCATAGAATAAGTCCAAACTGCAAAAGGTATTTAAAAAAAATAGCCACTTTCAAAGACTTTCTTGAAGAGGAAAAGAAAAAAGTTGTAGATACAATTGCTCAATTCTTGAATTCTATACTGGATTGATTAGTGGATTTTAAAAGAAATTCCTGTGGTTTTTACAAATATAACAAAGATACATCTTCTATTAATCTTTCAACAGACTTGGTGCTTGCTGAAAACAAGACATCTCAAGAGTTAATACAGCTTTTTAATTTACAGTTGGCTGAAATACATCAACCTGAACTAACCAATTGAGTGAGCTGCTGGGATCAACTTCAGATCTAGCAATGTTGATACTGTAAATAAAGAAGATCCTCCCTGCCATACTGATATAATAACTGACTACAGCTTACCAATTGGAGGATGGTTATTTATGGTCCAATACATCAAATTCTTCTTGTCCAAATGCAATAAACTTTTAACTACATTTATTGAAATGTTTAAAAAGCCTGGTTCAGCATTTGATAATAAGCCTTTTAAATCAGGGCCCAAATTAACAAAGTAACTGTACAAAACAAGTGATGCATGGGAACAGTTAAGAAGAGGATGACCAGTATGGCCAAGAAGATTTTTAAAAAGTAAAATATTAAAAATGCAAAAACTTCACAGTATAAGAAAACAGAGTTTGGTAAAATCTTTGTACTATTAGATAACACCTCTGAACAGAACAATTTCAGTTGGAAGGCCACATGTGAGATTGATGGACACTATTAAAGAAATCACAAGTATGAGTTTGCAGGAATTGAGTAGAGCAGTGGAAGACAGGGGATCTTGGAGATGTCTCATCAGCATGGGTTGAAATCAGCATGGGTCACCATGGGTCGAAATCGAGGACAGTTAACAACAACAACAAGACTTCAGGGCAGCTTTTGATTCCATATCATGGCCACTTTTGTGGCATAAGTTGGCCATTTTGACTATTGACCACAGGTTATTAAATAAAATTGAAGAGCTATATAATAATTCCAGTTCACATAAAAATGGCTAAAGGCCATTCTTGTTAATAAAGGCATTCATCAAGGGTTCCTGTTGGTCCCTCTTTTAATGAATTTAGACATTAATGGCATAATTTCTTATCTATCAGGTTAAAGTTCCCCCCTCTCACGTGAAAAAGATATTTCCATTTTATTATATGCTGATGATGCCATCCTTCTTTCTTATACACAGATGGCTTTGTGTAGGCTTCTGAGAGCTCTGGGAGAATATTGCAAAAAAGAATTTCTGGATGTTAACTATTCAAATATCATAGTGTTTGGAAAGAGAAGACAGAAATATTGACTAACAACTGGAGCAAGTTAGCTACTATATATACTTGGGGGTAAAATTTAAGGACTCTGGATGCCGGTCCCCACATTTGAAAGCCACTATAGCATCAGCCAATAAAATGACTGATGCTATTTATCAGCATGCAACAGGTTCTCGTGGTATGTTTGTGGTAACCCTCCTTGAGCTCTACGCATGTATGCTATCGCCCCAACTGCTCTATGGAGCTGCAATGTGAGTCTATTCAGATATGGCAGGACTCAGTACAACATAAATTTCTAACAAAAGCTCTGAGAGTTGCCAAATTTTCCACTAGAGCACTCATAAACATGGAGCCTGCATGATGCTGAGTTAAAACCTTGACCAAGAAAGCAGCTATTCAATATTGGCTTAGGATATATTTTTTTTCAAATGGTTTCCCCTTTAGTTCTAATGACATGTGAAGAAAAAGGCCCAGAGTAATGGCTACAAAAAACTGTCACCTTGGCTGCATTCACACTGTAGAAATAATCCAGTTTGATACCTCTTTAACTGCCATGGCTCAATGCTATTTAATTCTGGGAATTGTAGTTTTGTGAGACATTTAGTATTCTCTATCAATGAACTCTGGTGCCACCACAAACTATAGCTCCCAGAATTCCATAGCATGGAACCATGGCATTTATAGTGGTATCAAACTGGATTTATTTCTGCAGTGTGGATACAGTCTTGTGTCTAATTTGGGATTCCCGGTGGGCTATTTGTTTGCAAAAGGCTATAATGATGCCCTATTGGAAGCTGCAAGTTTTATCTGACATTTATCTCCAGAAAAAGGCAGCACTAATATTTAACTGCTGCTCTGTTTTATATATATATATATATATATATACACACATATATATACACACTTAACTATTTATCCTGGAAAGTTGCTTGTTTAGCTTTTACTTGCTCATGTGACCTTAAAATTCTTTTAACTAAGTGCAGACTAAGTACTTTGTATCTAATGGAAGTCAAAAGATGATATGATGACATATCCAACACAGAGAGATAGTGTTTATAAGGTTGTAGAAAGATGGAAGATTTATGCCATTTTGTTCTGGAATGCTCTTTGTATTTAGATTTAAAAACTCAACACCTTAACCCTCTTTATTTTTCATGTTAGAGATGCTATCCCTTAAAAATAACTGACATTTTTATTAGCAGGAACTGTCTATTGTGTGTCCTAATGAATGACCAAATATGTCAAGTTAGCCCTGATGAAGAAAGAAAAATTTAACCTGTCTGGTGACAAGATATAATCTCAGATCTATTTTTGCATGTTTTATTACCAATTCAGCTATTTATTTTAGCTATGTTTGAATATGATGCTGCTTTGTTTTTATGGTTGCATGCAAAAGCCTAGTTGGCAAATGAAGAATAAACTTGGTACTTGGTTACAGGATTCCAAATTACAGAACTTCAATACCATCTTTTGGAAGAAGAAAAAAGTATAACATATACATGCCAACCACCACCTAGAGGCTTCAATCCTTTATCCTCCTCACTGTGAATATGTCAGTGGTTCTCACTTCTGTGTAGAAACAAGCAGGATTGCACTGTCAATCTAATCAGGAAATACACCATAAAGAGATGCATACCTATTAAATTGCAGTTTCAGTATAGTGATTCTTAAATGTCTATTTAAATCCAGTTACTACATTTACTGGATTTTAGTCTTCTAAACCAGAAAATATTTAATCAAAAATCACAATTGTTAAGAAACTAGCTATCTGCAATTTTAACTGCCATAAAATATGACACATACTCCTAAATATTAAGATTTGATATAAAATAATAGATAGATATTATAGCATACAATAAAGGAAAAAGATTGTCATTATCAATACCTTGTCTTTCATTCTAAGATATCTTGGAATCTCTTGGCAGTGTCTAGTATTTCATTACTCACTCTCCTCATTCCTGATCTGTTCTTATTGCATTTACCTTGTTTAGGCCTAAAATAGAACATAATTTTGTTTAAAGAGACTACTAACTATATAAGTTCATACATTCTGTTCAGGGTAATTACTATCAAGTTCAGGACTGCTTTCACCCAGGTAAGAGTATTGCAGCCTGAATTCCATAATTACACATTCTTCTTCCTCAACAATTTCATTTCTTTTTCAGTTTTTAGCAATGAGATCGCTTGCCGCTAAGAGCAGGCAGAAAAATAATCCTCCCTTATCTCTTGACAATGCTCCCTTGTCTTTTATAAGTAATTCAAGAAATCATTTTTTTATATTTTAAAGGAAAAGTCAATACTCTCCTAATTTCCTTTCAGCTATTCAGAATTAAAATGGTAGGATTCATGAGACATTTGCCACTCTGCTTCAAGGCCGGCCTCATTATTACCCTAAATCCAGACCTCAGATTTACCATATAAGCTCGATTATAAATTGACCTCATTTATATTAGGAAGCCCTACTGACGCAGTTGTTAAATGCTGGTACAGCATCCATTAACAGCCACACGGTTGTTAGTTAAATGCCAGGCAGGTCTTCCAAGGTTCAATAAGCTTTGAAACCTTCCATAGATTGCTAAAATTAGTACCCAGCTTTTGGGGGGCTATTAGCTTACACATTGTAAAATGCTTAGAGAGCTCTTAAGTGCACTGATAAGTGGCATAAAAATGTACTTGCTTGCTATTGCTATATGTCAGGGGCAGGTTTTGGAGCCAAAATTATGGATATTAAAATGACCGTAGATAGGTCAAGGGTAAAATTTAGGGGGATGTTACAAAGGATGAAACAAAGGAAAATGATGCCAAAGAACTTGCAAAATTCTGGTTGGCACCCTAAAGGCTGGCTGGATGAGGAGGGGACTATGGTAAATGGTAGCTGTGTGATTTCTAGGGGAGGCAACCATGCACAGGAGAGCTGGTGGGGGGGACTGAAAAAATATTATATATGATCTCAGCAGGGAGATTACGCTTGGCACAGGTTTGGAAAACAAATACTATAACAACAGATGAATGGTTACTTAAACTACAGGACATGGCCGAAATGGATCGATGAACTAACTTGATACATGGAAAATCAAAAGATAAGATTGAGAAAAAATGGGAAACAATCAGCAAATACAGTAAAAATAAGTGGAAATAGTAGAAAACCAATGATGAATGGATACTAACAGGATCAGAAAGTTTAAGGAAACAATAAGAATACTGAAGTTAACAAGGGACATAAAAATAATCAGAAGTAGATTAACTCACAACAAGCAATCACACAAAGAAATGTTATCATAGGAAGTATAAAATAAGAAGAAAATGGTAACATGTTATTAGTTGAAAATGTATTTATTTTCCATATGTACATATTTCTGCGTTTTGACAGTATTGCATTGGGAAACTTTTTTTGGTATGTTGTTTTTGTTTTATGCCTTTAAGTTGTCTCCAGCTTATGATGAACCTATCCTTGGGTTTTCTTGACCAGAGGTTGAGAGAATGAGACCTGCTTAAGGCCACCCAGTGGATTTCTATGGCTGAGCAGGGATTCAAACTCTTATCTCCTAGTTCAACACTCAAACCACTACACCATGCTCTCTCTCTCTCTCTCTCTCTATATATATATATATATATATATATATGCGATGACTGATCAGTTGATCGTAATAATAAAATTGATTGATATATATACGTATATGCTCGACTATAAGTTGAACTCATGTATACAGTGGGCCCTCCCCTTATGCAGGGCAACTGTTCCAGATTCCCCCACATAAGAATTCCGCATATGCTCAAGCCCCATTGAAATGAATGGGGCTTGTGCATGTGGTGGCGCGGTGGCTTTACTTTAGATCCTTTGTTACATGCCCCTATTATATTAATGAAAACAAAAATATTATTTGCCTTCTTGGCTGCAACATCATACTGCTGGCTGGAAAGCTTTGCTTATGCTGTGCCTCACACTGTCACCTTATGTCTGGTGGTGGATGGTGGGTGTTGTGGTAGAATGTGAGAGAGTCGGTTTGGACTCACAGGTTAGCGGTGTAATTAATTCAGGTGAGTTTTAAAAAAGTAATTTAAATAACTGTTTTAACTTATTTTGAGAAATAGGAAAGTGAAGTGACTTTTAAAGAATTAACTAACTGCAACATCTTTAGTAGCTTTGGAACTATAACTATAGCCAATTACTTTTTGAACATAAGTTTCCAGATTCTTACATTATAAGCTTCTTTCTAAGCTCCTCTATAGCCCTGGAAATAAAGTACAGGTACTCCATAATGTGTGCTCTGTAGAAGACTTAGCTAAAATCTTGTTGCTGCCAATCAGAACTGACAGCACTGGGGCTGCACACACTAGTGATAATATAAGCCAACTTCATATCTTCATCCTTAAAAGAACTGTTAACACTAGATCTCATTTCCCACTGGCACCCATCAGAGGGCTTTGTATAACTCTGCTGTGAACCGAGGAGGAATGATGGTTTGGCAAATATTTGTCCATTCCTTACCTAAGTCTATTCTTTTCGCAAAGGTTTCATCCTGTCATTAGCACATATTTTTAACATTATGCCTCTAAAAGCGTAAAGGCATCAGACACATAACAGCCAGTGTTCTGAAGAGGCACACACAGGAAAGCTGGCACATTAATTGATATCCTTTCCTTTCATCTTGCTGGATTGGTCTCATACCTGGATGTAATTTAACAGGTTTAGACTTCCAGGGCTATTGTGTTAGTTTCCACAAAGGACTTGCTTATGAAGAGGGTTTTTCTATAATGTTTTACTCATGTAGGTCTGTGTTTCATTAAATATCAACCTATATCCTGAAGCAAACCAATGGCCAACACAACAACTGGGCCTCATGTTGTTCCAATAGATGTGTAAGGATGTAGGCAGCCAAGCTACCTCAATATATGCTTCAGTTACCCATTGTTGAAGGGTATAATTATCAACTAAAATAGCCACCAGGCATCCATGTGGTTGTGGCAGAGAAGACATGCCATGGTACTCTCATCACTCAGTGGTACACATTTTGAACCCACCACTTTTGTATTTGTTGGGGTATCAAGTCAGGATAGTGCCACAGAACAGAGAAAGTTCATTCTGACATGGTTCATGTTCCCTCTTGGTTTGCTAGCTGGAAGTAGCAAAAACAGTCATCAGAATTCCTGCCAAGTTTCATCTGAACTAGGTCAGCGGGCTATTGAAAAACCTTCCACAGCATAGAGGAATGGGAGGTTGTCCATCTATGTTTTCGTTTTGTTTTTCTACACAATGGTCTCAGAAATTTAGTATGAGTTTAAGAGGGGGAATTGCTGCCCAGCAAGTGACAAGAACGTGTGCCAAGTTGTCCAAAATCCTTTAAGCACACTGCTGGTGGTTAGAACAGACTGAAAAGATAGTCATGTAAGTCTGTCAAAAGTTTTGGAAATACTGTTGAAATTTATTTCTACAACAAGTTCATTTCCACACACCTATAGGTTATTGTATAATACAATCAGAGGTTCTAAACATTGTGCTTTGTAAGAGGCACTACCTCTTGCCGTATGGAGCTGCAGTTCCTGGGTTCGATCCAGCTATAGGTATGCATAATAGATCTACTGGAAGCAGATTTGTCTGCCAGTTTCTTCACACAGCACACACGTGAGCCCTTGGAAAGCACTAAAGGGTGAGTGAGGGTGCTGTTAAATACAACAGTGTGCTGTGAAAAATGATGCGGGAAAGGATATTCTTGATTGGGCAGAAGCTTCTTGAGAAGGTGCCTCTGGTTTCAGGTAAAATCCCTCCCACACACATCACAATCTATCCCATTCTTAAACTTTCTTTAATCCCCTGCTCAGCATTTTTGTTGAGTGGAGAGGCCTTCATTAAGAGGAAGGCATAGGGAAGTCTATGTCTAGCAGCCCTGTTGCATGTGCTTGAATCTGGAAAAGACACAATATTACTTTTGCTTCCATCATTTGCCACAATAGTGATGGTTCTTGATTGTTCACATGACCTTCTGTCTGTGACTTGGCGGTTGTGGATCCACTGATTCTGAATGATCTAATATTCACACAAAAAGACAGAGAGACAGACAGGCAGACAGACAATCCTTTCCTCTATTTTCCATTTCTAATCTGCAGTCCTAATCACAGTTTCTTGGAAGTAAATTCCACACAAATGAGATGGTATTTATTTTCAAGTAAGCACTCACCCTAAGTTCAAACAGCAATCTTATGTGGACAATGTCATTTAATCAATTTAATAAATCTGTCTTCTTTAAATCTAAAGTTCATGTCTCAACAAATTGACTAAGTTATGCAGGTCTGGATCTCAATAGCATAACAAATGGGGAACCTCAGGTATGCCACATTGTGTTCATTCATGGAAAAGAAACAGCATATAAATTGCTAAAATACAGTTATAAAGCAATAAACAGGTCTCTGAGTTGTGTTTTCAGAGATGGAGAATGGTCATCAGTTCAATGTCCCATTGGCATTGCACAGTGCAACCTGATACCTGCCTACCTACCAGTGACATATTCAGTATACAATCTTCACTGCATCAAAACTGCAGACCTCTCAGCCAGAATATTTGGCCTAGTTTTTGGACTCTTTCTAATTTTTTTTGTATTACTTAATCTGATAAAGAGCTCTGGAGAAATGCAAAGCTTGCACAATTGTGGGTCATTTTGGTTAGCTCCTATTAAAGTTGTTCCCCGAGTGTGGAATAAAAATCTGAAACTGAAGAATACTTAAAAGGTCAGCCTACTCAGTCAACAGGCTTTCAAATGGTTAGCCTAAAAGTAGGAGAAAATGGATAATTCAAAATAATGAGAGGATTAGTTGGTATTTAATAATGATAGTGAATGATAATCTGCATGTTTAAAGCACTTTATAAACATTATCCAGTTAATGGCTACTTAATTAAAAATGATCAAGAGATGGGTGCTCCTATATTCCCGACAGTCTTTTGTTTGCTAACGTCAAGCCAGAATAGGATCTAAAGCAGTTGACACAGAGAAATGGTGCATAAGCATTTAAAACAGTTTGGAAAGGCAAGGTTTATGGCCAGTTAATTGGCTTACACAGTTCAGTACAGAACAGTACAATGCAAATGAGAGATGGGAGGATCAAAACTATCCACAGAGACTATAAGCTAAGGAGACACATAATGGAAAGGGCAAAAAACAAGAGCAACAACAAAACCAATGGTTTGGGCTTGATAACGGATAATGCACTAAATCCCACTGCACACTGTTTGGCAGGAACATAAAGGACCTTGGGATTTTACAGTGTACACAGAATCAGTGTCCTTTGCTAGTAAATAGGATAGTAATGCAATTGAGTTAGGAATAATATGCAATTGTCCTTCAGTAAGCCAAATTCAGTGTTGATTCATGGGCAAAAGCCCATGGAACTGCACAGACTTGGATGTGCCAGAGTCAAAATCCACATTCAGAACCCAGCTGGAACACCATGTATCTTTTCCAGGTGGCTGCATCACATGTGATACAAGATTTAGCAGCTAATGCCCCCAGCAATGTTGAGTTTATCTTTAGCAAGGCAATGCATGGCTCAACCCAGGGATATCCAGAGATAAAGCCATGATGATGAGAAACAATAGAAAATAATTTATAATTTTAAGGATGGGATGTGTAAGCACTCCAATCCTGAAGCTGGTAGGTCTGTAACAATGGAATGAATTTTCCATTCACATATTAAGTGGATTATCTATTTTGCAATAGTATTAGATGCCATTGATATTGGTTCCTCACTCACCATTTCTGTGTATTATGTATTGATCTTTTTTTCCCTACACTGCTTCATATAGTACTTGTCAAAAGTGAGATCCAGGTCATATATTATATAACTTCTCATTCCCAGTGGCTCCAGGAAGGATAATTCCTCTAATGAAGTGCTACATGATGATACCAATCCATCGGGTGAGAACAAATATAATGGAGATGTTTACCATAAGGAGGACACTTTCAGCTGCATGTTCTTGGTAATGCCTCTTCCCAGCAAACAGAGAAACTGTATCAAGGGCCATGGAGTAGACAAGAGCACAATGAAGGTGTGAGAACATTTACAGAACAATTCAAAGATGGTGGGTGAAGGATAACTCAACGCCAAGTGAAAGAACTGGCAGGATAGAAGAGCTTGTCAGTGAGAAGGTCTTTCAGTTCCAGACTTGTTTATTATCTTCCCTCCTTTCTGAAGGCATGTTGAAGGCAGTGAGCATTAATGGCTTCCATGTCAGTGGGTTGATGAAACCACTCAAGGCTCTAGTCTGAATTTCTATCCAAGATACTGAATATGGTTCCCAAAATATGTTCAGCACCTTGGATAACTCCTTTAAACCTCCTAGTATCTGCATTGGAATTGTCACTCTATTGAGCCACCAGCCATGAATGGCTGTGGGGATGGAGCATCATTGCATCCAGAAGATCCAAAGCCTTCCCCAATTAGGCTGTAGCAGGCTTCATTTTTGCCATAAGGTTTCCATGCTTATGAAAAACCCTGCGAGGAAGGATGCTCTTTCCATGTTCCATGGGGGACTGCCATTAAATCTGTTTGTAGTCTTAGGTCTGAAACACACTGCACCTTGCTCAGTGCTGTGAAACATTTAGCCTTCTCTGTCAGAGAGCTCTGGTGTCCCATCAAACTACAGTTCCCAGAAGTCCCTAGCACTGAGCCAGGGCAGTTAAATCGGTCTCAAACTGGATTATTAATGCAGTGTGTTTTGGACCTTAGCTTTTTAAAAAAATTATTTCACAAATTTAGCATGCTACTATTGTCAGTGCAAAGTTGAGCCAGTTTGTGACAGAAGCGTTTTACAAAGACATCTAGATATGTTTGTATTAACAGTCAACTCCACTTTACTATTATTATTATTATTATTATTAACCTTTATTTATATAGCACTGTAAATTTACACAGTGCTGTACATACAATCTTAAATTAGACGGATCCCTGCCCTCAGGCTTACAGTCTAAAAGTTTTACAGTTTTAAAAAATACCAAACAATTTTTTATCATAAATTAACTAGATTTGGAACAAAAATACAGTCCACCTAATTTTCTAGTTTGCTTACTTCATATTTCACTATCAGCTATCCAAGGTGCTGAAATCATATAAAAATAAACTTGATATAGCTGTATGTAATCATCACCATGTTGACAGACAAGTCACACTCACGTAACCTCAAAGGATAGCAATAGCAAACCCCGTCTGAAAAAAAACTTGCCAAGTACATGTAATATGCTAGTATTAATCCTTTTATATAAATTAAGATTTTAATGTGAAATTTATATAACCTAATAATAGTTTAAGGAATTCAGTTAAACACTAAATATTGCTAGAATTGGAAGTCAAACTCTGAAGATAAGCTATAAAGATATAAATGAATAGTGAATGTAGTGAATGTAAACTATGTATATACGGTAGATGATTGCCAAATACTGTGGTATTTTTTTAATGTTTACTAAAATATTTTTTTTTAAATTGCCAAGAAAAACCCATGATAGGTTCATCTTAGAGTCACCATAAGTTGGAAATGACTTGAAGGCTCATAACAACAACAAGCCAATCACCACCATCTTCAGCATTCTCACCATTATTGGCTTACCATTTCTCCTTGAGTAAGGGCAAAAAGAAATGAAATGATCTTTGCTTCCCACAACAGCCACCAACAGCACCTGTTGTGTAAAATCCCCCAAAGGTACATAATGCATTTGGAGGATGGGGAAATGGGAACTGAGGGCAGAGGTGGTTTTCAGCATATATGGTGACTTTATAGTAACTTCCTTCCCTGTTCTGCCAGCAAGAATGCTGCACTGTGTCAGAAATTTTCCATAGTAAGAAGAAGTTCTTTGATCTACAAAAGGTGGACCCAAGATCCAACCACTTCTCATATATATATATATATATATATATATATATACACACACACACTGTATATATATGGCTTTCAGTGTGCATGGAGTTTTAGATAATGATACCATTATCATTCTTTCTGCTTTCTTCCTTTCAGTATTTCAACAAAATGCATGTCCACATTGATTTCATTGATTGAGGGGGCAGGGAGACTTGAAAGAACTGAAAACTGGCAAACAGCAAATTCAGGTACCTGGATGAAACACTCAAGAAATCTTGATATATTGATTGCATTTTAAAAGTAAAACCAGATAATTTGGGTCTCAGAGTTCTGGATAGGAAACAGAGAATCATCTCTAAGCAATATTACAAATATGCAGCTCTTCCTCACTGCAGAAATAAAGCAATTTGGCACCAGTTTAACTAACATGACTCCATCCTGTGGAATCCTGGGATTTGTAGTTTGGCGTGGTATTCAGCCTGGTCTGCCAAGGGAGCTCTGATGCCACCCCAAACTACAATTCCCAGGATTGTGTAGGATATATTCTGTGCAGTCTAAGTGGTATCAAACTGCTTTATTTTAACAGTGTGGATACACCCATAATATATGGAAAGGACAATTTGTTTCTTGATGGAACTTGCTGGGCTGGTGGAGCTGACCTCCTCAGAAGGCAGATGGTGGCCAGAGGCAAGGATTTTTCAGTGGTACCTCATTATTGATAGGGAGACCGTCTAACTCTATAATCAATAATAATAATAATAATAATAGTAATAATAATAATAATAATAATATTTATAACCTGCCCCTCTGAATGAACAAGTGCTAGGTAAAGGACTATTTATTTGCCTAAGCCTTGTAGATTCTGTTTGAATAATGGTTCCAAATCTACTTGATTCTGGTTTTACAAGTGAGAACTGCAACAAAACACTGAAAGGTGGAGTACTCCTCTTGTTCAGGAGAGAAGCTAGCTAGTTACGCAGCCAGCTATGCCTTTTTTTTTCCAGGATACTCCATTCCATTTACTCTCCTTTGCCCTGGATTTTTCCCTCTCTCCAGACAGTCCAAATTCTGTACCTGCTCAACTTGTTTTGGGTCATACCTCCCATCTACCCCACCATAACATTATTTCTTCCAGTGAAGATTTTTTTAAAGGGGGCAGTACTTGTGGAGAGAAGGCAGAATAGGGTGAGCTTTAGAATCATCTAATAGAATGGGAGCAGGAGACAGTCAATCAAATTGAAGGCTGAAGCTGATAAATAGTCACTTAGTGACAGTTGGAAGTCAGATAGGGTTTCAGTTAAGTCCAGAGAGGGACAATTGTAGCGAGGGTTCCAGTGTGAGACAGGGACAGTTAGGGGTAGATTCCAAAAGTGAAGACTCCCTATCAGTACACATCCAGACCTCTGAGAGAGAGAGAGAGAGAGAGTTACTGGAGTGGGATATCTCTGTGGAATTTAGTTAGCCTGGTTGGCTAGGGTGGAGATAAGTTTGAGGAAGGGAACATAATACAAAGATTATGTGAATTTTAAGTGAAAGTAACCAATTTTCCCTAGAGCTGTGGTTCTCAGCCTCTGGTCCGCCACATGTTTTTGACTTCATCCCCCAGATTTCTTCATCATTGGACATGCTGACAAAGGCTTCTGGGTGCTGAAGTAGAAACAGCTGGAGGATCAAAGGTTGAGAACCTCTGCTCTAGAGAGAAAGAATAAAAGAAACTGAAACAGAAAGAAGCATAAAGTATAAAGCAGCATACATAAAACATTTAAGTTTATCATACAGGTCCTGGAACGGGCCTCTCACGTTCTAAAAGGGGGTGTGAGGGGAATGGGAAGCAGCATAGAATGTATCTTACCTCACAGGGAGAACACTGCTGCCATGGCCAGAAGTTCCCATTGCATTCCGGATACATCCCAGAGGGGGCGATTTTCAGGAATGCTTCTAAACCATTCCTGAAAATCGCCCACTCTGGGATGCATCTGGAATGCAATGGAAACTTCTGGCTGCGGCAGCATCATTCTCCCTTTGCAGCAAGATGCACTGCCATTCCCATCATGCCCCCTTTTGTAACTCCTGTTCCCATCACATCCCCGTTCAAGGGCTTGTGCGATAAACTCAATTGTTAAAACTGTTTAAATACAGTTTTATTGGTGTTCAAGAAAAACTCTTCTGGAACCTGAATATTCAACACACTACTAACAATGCAAAACATATTTTGATGGTAAAGTGACAGTCACAAGGAGGTGGCATCTTACCTCTGCTTATATTTTTCTGTTCTTTCTGGACAGTTTTATTTTAGCCACATAAAGTATCCAGTATTCATTCAAAGAATGAGTTCACTTTTAGTATACAATTTGGTTGTTTTATATTCATGTTGTATATGTATTTATTGCTATGGCAACTATTTTATTTAATTTTTATTTGTAAATTGCAGGGTCAATAAGTGAGACAGAAACATATAAAAGAAACACATTTAAGCTCATATATGAATTAGATATTATAGATTTCTGGAATAAAATAAGTGTGTGTGTTTTTTTCTTCTTTCCTTGAGAAGGTTTTCAATGTTCAACACTGGTTTGTTTTGTTTTGTTTTTTAAGTTTGTCAGGCTATAGTGTTTCGTTTCTAGTAGTCTCTGGGAGAAAGGAGTAAAATAAAAAGGAATAAAATCTTGAAATGAGATAGCAGAATCAATTTTCCACCTGGCACAAAACTGCCAGTGGGATAGAGTCTAACAGACTCTATTCCCACACGCACTAGGTTCCACCCCAGTGGCATTCAGCAGAATCTGGCTCTCCTCCAGACTTCCCTCTGTCCCACCAATGCCTCTAAGATCTGGTGTTCAGAAGATATGATAACCTTAAGGGATTCCACAAAACCAGGGCCAAAACAGGAAATGCCTTGTTCCATTAAACTGCTGAGAGCAATAAAGTTCTGGAAGGGGGTTACAATGATGCCAAGAGAAGCTAAAGGTCTACAACTGTTCTGGGGGGAAAACTTGTGCTTGAGAACTCATGTCCCCAAAACTGGATTTTTGGTAAAGTTTTTTATCAAAATAAACCAGCTCTTGCTAATACACAATTTTCTGTTTGGCATCCCCAATATAAAGTCAATCATGTAAATGTACAATACAGTGGGATATAGTTATCTGCTGGGGTTTGGTTCCAGGATCCCCTGTGGATAACAAAATCTGTGGATGCTCAAGTCCCATTAAATATAATGGCAGAGCAAAATAGTGTCACTTATATAAAATGGAAAATCAAAGTTTGCTGTTTGGAATTTATACTTTTTAAAAATATTTTCGAGCTGTGGATGATCAAATCCGTGGATTAAAAAATCAGTGGATAAGGAGGGCCAACTATACTTTGAAGAACCAACCTTTTCAAGCTTTCAAAGGTCTTCATGGAACCTAGGTCTCAGCAGGTACTCTCTGCATACCTTACAGGGAGTTACTGTGGAATTCCAGCAGCAGAATAGAAAAGATGATGATGATGATGATGATGATGATGATGATGATGATGATTTCTTATATCCTACCATTCTCCCAGTATAGGAACTCAAGATAGCAAACAACTTAAAAGAATACAATTTAAAAACAGTATAACATTAAAATATATAACTATAAAATTAAAAAAAAAACAATTTTAAGAGTTAAAACAATTATGAATTAAAATGTAACATGTTAAAATACAAACCTTAAAATTTAAATTGCACATCATTAAGCCCATGCTGGTTGTTACTAAACACAAGACAGTGTTCATTATCTGCTGTTCTATCCTTTGCACTCAGATCCCAGATGGAAATTATTGTTACCTGTCCGAGCTGTATTCCAATCAGCTGCCCCAGAAAGTGGTGATGGTACTCCTACCTGAGAATAAGCCATTCATTGCACATTTGGTAGCTCAATTTATATGGTGACTGAAGAACCGTTGATCTTGTTTTATCAAGAATTATAATTATATAGAGGGCTTTGCTTTGAAGTTCTAAGTGTTTGATCTCCTGTTGTTGTTGTTGTTGTTGTTGTTGTTTTTGTTGTCTGCTATAAATTCAACTCTAACTTATGGCAACTCTATGAATGAGAGACCTCCAAGTCATCAATGGCCCTGTTCGGATTTTTTTTTATTAAATTCTTATTTATATTGAAAAAGAGATTACATGTAACAAATAACAGTAAATGCTAATAATATACAAAACTACTACACTTAACCCTGCCCCCCCCCTCGTGTGCTTATTGAAACCCACCCAGTAAAGTGTAAACTGTACTTATAAGTATTTTTTTCAATGCCTCCGAGTTTATCATCTTTATGCTGAATGTTTTATATGTCACATCCTCAGCTTACTATTACTATACCACATCAATTTCTCAATTTTTTTCTTTTTATCTGTTATTCCCAAAAAAATTTTTATCCAAAAATGAACAAAAATCCATCAGAGACAAATGCTGAAAAGAAAAAACAACAACAAAATAAAACAATATAGTCAGGAATGACGTGATGTGAAGATAAGATTATCTACTCCAAATATTCTCACAATAAGTAACCAGTTGTCCATCAGAGACAAATACTGAAATGAAAAAACAACAACAACATAAAACAATAGGAGTCAGGAATGATGTGATATGAAGATTAGATTATCTACTCCAAATATTCTCACAATAAGTAACCAGTTGTTTCCATTCATCATTGACCTCATTATTCCATTCATCATTGACCTCTACTATACTCTGTACTTTGTCCATTTCTGTTGTCTCAATCATTTTGTATAGCCAGTCATCAATAGTCGGCATCCCTGCTATTTTCCATTCGATAGCCATTAGTATCCTTGCATTTGTCACCATATATAGAATCATCTTCCATAATCTTCAGGTTTTGCTACCACAGAGCTGTGCCTATCCATCTGTAATGCAGTCTTCCTCTTTTATTCTATGTAACAAACATTGTTGTGTATTCCAGGATTGATGTCTTCTCATGATGTATCCAAAGTACAACAGACTCGGTTTTGTCATTTTGGCTTCTAGGAAGAATTCAGGCTTGATTTGATTTAGGACCTAATTATTATTTTCTTAGCAGTTCACAGTATCTGTAGAAATCTTCTCCAGCACTACATTTCACAACAGTGAAATAATCAAAGAGTTTCCACCAAATGAATTTGTTTTCTTCCTGTCAGCTCTTTTCACTGTCCAGCTTTCACAACATGGAAAATCCTAACTTTAGTATTCAATGATATACAAGGCGGTATCCAAAAGTTTTAATGATCACCCTTTTAAAAAATTGACAGAAAGTTTGTTTTGATTTGTAGTTGTTAACTTATCTCTATGTAGTCACTATCTAGATTTACACATTTTTCTCAGCATATCTTGACCCTCTGAATACCTAACATTGTAGAAGTCTGCAGATTGCACCTGACAAGGATTTTACACTTTAGTCACTTCTGGCAGAGCCAGTCACAAAAATAAAGGACACAATAAGTTGATTTTCTCAGCAACATGCACTTAGGGACCAATGATGAGACTGACAAAATTTCATCAATATGCCATAATAACTTCCAGGTGATAATTATTACTTTATGATACCCCCTTGTAAGGCACAATCTGCAGACAATATCAGGTATTTGGAGGGTCAAGATACGCTGGGGAAAATGTGTAAATCTACATAGTGACTACATAGAGATAAGTTAACAACTACAAATCAAAACAAACTTTCTGTCAGTTTTTTTTAAAAGATGATCATTAAAACTTTTGGATACTCCCTCATATTTTTATACTCCAGGATCTTCTCTAGTTCCTTCATAGCTGCCCTAGTCATCTTCTTATTTCTTGACTGCTGTCTCCATTCAGATTAATGATTGAGCCAAGATAAACTCTTTCATTATTTAACTATTTCAATATCTTCAGTGTCTACATTGAAGTTATGTAAACTATCTGTTGTCACTATTTTTTGTTTTCTTCATGTTCAACTGTAAACTGCCTTTCCACATTCTTTCCTGATTTTTTCTGTAATTGTTCCATGTCTTTACTATTTTCTGCAAGTAGTAAGATGTCTTCTGCATATCTTATATTGTTGGTCTTCTTTCCTCCAGTTTTCACACCGCCTTCCTCTGAATCTAATCCAGTGTTATTTAAAATGGGTATTCCCTGAAATTTCATTTCTTGAGTAAAATACTGTATAATTATCTGACTCAAAATGTTCCATTCCTGTCTGCTTTAACTTGTTTACTTCAAGTATTGCAATGTACATATGTTCCATTTCTTGTTTTACTATGTCTAGCTTCCTGTGATTCATGCTTCTCACATTCCATGTTCCTGTAATATGTGTTGTGTAGCTTCAGCCTTTCTTTTAACCTCTGAACACTTTAACAGCTAAGCAACCTTTTGGCTTGTGTAATTAGCCACAGCACTACTTCTGGTTTTCCTCTGATTTACCCCAGTAGCTTGTTGAGTTCAATCTGACCTCAGAATTTCATGTTCTCACATCATCTCTTGTTTCATATTGGATTGTCTCACCACAGTTTTTTTTGAGATAAAAGATTTTCAAAAGGAATTTTACCAGTGATTCCATCTGTGCAGCAGTTCTAACAGGTGTTTGCTTTGGTGCCACTAAATTTGTCTATGAGAAAACTTCCATCAGTGCCATTCCACCCATTCCCGCTGCCGCCCAGGGGCTGTTTGGCATATTTAATGTGGCTGCTCAGCAAAAGCCTGTCTGATATGGGAGGCCCTACCAGTAGCACTGCTACCATCAATGTAGTCTCTTGCCTCGTAGAAGCAACCAATCCCACCACTGTGGAAAAGTCGTGCCACTGGTAGCTGAGCTCATTTAGAGAATGCTAAGAATGCATTGCCCCAGTAGTCATGGTATATTTACAGTAATACCACTTGCATATAAGGACTTTATCACATTCATTTTTTTTACCATTTTGGGGATGGGAACGGGACTCTTGGGGCCATGCGTGAACAGATTTTACTGCACACGGAAGCATCCTCAAAAAGGTTCCATTCTGGCACTTGTACCCAAGCAGTCCCTTTTCAGTGCTGGCGGGCACCATTTTGTTCAGACAGAAGTCTTCCAACCAGAGCATTGAACAGGGACAGGTGCTGGAACAGGACCTTTTTGTGGACGCTTGTGTGAACGGTAAAATCCATTCACGCGCACCCCCAAGATTCCCATTTCCATCTCCCAAATGGTAAAAAAAGTGAATGCAATAAATTTATGACTAAAAAATTTAATACATTTAATGACAAATATTTTTGATGTAGTAAGCTTTGGATGCATACGTTAACTATATTTATGTGCTGTATCAACACTTGAGGCAGATAATGCCTTAGTATGTTCTCCTATGCCCCAGCTTCATTGCACTCCTGCAGGTGGAGGACAAGTCTGGAGATCCTCCACAGTCTGTGGTCATTCTCCATCTAAGCCAGTATTTACTGCTACAGACTCTTCATCTTTAACAGTTAAAGGGTGACAGAAGTGTTGATGGCTGGTGATTAGGCAATCTCATCCTTGACAGAGAAGAGGGCTTCTCTCTAAAATTTATTGTACTTCTCTGAATCCCACTTGAATTCCAATCTCATCCCTTTTCATATTTGTGTGTGTATTTTCCCTAAAGTTAGCCATTGCCTTATGGTGACCACTTGAATTTCATAGGGTTTTCTTAAGCAAGGAATACTCAGAAATGGTTTTGCCTGTTCTTTCCCCTGAAATTCATACCAAGGTATAACCCTGTTTCCCCGAAAATAAGACATCCCCATAAAATAAGAACTAGTAGAGGTTTTGCTGAATTTCTTAATATAAAGCCTCCCCTGAAAGTAAGACCTAGGAAAGTTTTTGTGTCGTATATAATAAATGTTTGGTTTGGTTTGGTTTGGTTCAACAATAAATGTGAATTCTTCTTCATGGAAAAATAAGACATGCCCTAAAATAAGACCTAGTTCATCTTTGAGAGCAAAAATTAATATAAGGCACTGTCTTATTTTGGGGGGAAACACGGAAGTATTTGTTTTTCTTTTCCCAAGTTACTTTCCACACCTGTGTGCATGCATGCATTCACACACACACACACACACACACACATATTTTTAAAAAACATTTATATTTATTTTGCATACTTTTTCTCCACTAACTGAAACTCATCTGCCAATTTTTCAAGTTCCTGGATGCCTTTTTGTCCTTTCACATTTTAAAAAGGTATGCATTGTTTTGTCCTTATTATATTTTTTTCTCCAAAATGCACTGCAAGCCTACCCTATATGCAGATTTTTGAGGCAACCCTAGTTTCATTGAGGAGGTACAAAATAAACAACTCCATCCAAAATGCCAGACCCAAGAAAATGTTCCCGCCAACCCTAGTTACAAATAGTCCATGCTGTAATGTCTTCTTGTCATATAGGGACCCCAATATTTCATCAGGCAAATCTGAGTTTTGTCCAAATAATGAATTAATTCTCACTCCTGTGCTCTCTTCAGTTTTTATCAGCATATTTCTTTCAGCGAATGGGAGGGTCTTTCAGCATATCTTCCTCCCAAATGATTTCAAGTAGCCTAGAAGTTTTAATTGGAATCAAATACATTCAGGAGGAAGATAACCTTTAGAAAATGGAGAGAAAGTCCATAAAAGAGCAATTGATACTTAACTATACTGTGGGTTCTACATATTATACATGCTCTGTAGAACAGTGATAGAACAAAAGGCTGCAGAGATCAGAAAGTACTGTGAAAAGTCAGAGGGTTCATATCCTTCATGTCTTCCTTTCTATTCCGACGATGGGTTCAAACATAAACACATGAAAGCTTTTCTGTGCTAACATCAAATAAATGTTATTTGTGCCAGTCTCTGAAGAACTGACAATAAGGTTTCCAGAGATTTCATTTGTTAATGTGAAGTGTTTGAACAGACAGCCTCTAACCCAAGCGTGTACCCAGAGATCTAACATGAACATAGTATCAAAAGAGATCCTGACACATGCACCAGTAAAACAATGAGAGAGAGAAAGAGAGGGGGGGGGGGGGAATGAGGGAGGGGGGAATCTAAAAGGTGTTCATTACAATGGTAGGGTAAATCCAATAATTTCAACCATCACCAGCCTGAGAGTTTGAACTATTCAGTTGCTCATTTCATCATTCCATCTGCTTTGCATGAAGATGGTCCCCAGTTTAATCCCTGCATCTCCAGTTTAAAAAGATGAGGTGATTACAGGTGATGGGAAATATCTCTGTCTGCAAGTGTGGAAAACATCTGCCAGTCAGAGTACACAAAACTGGGGCAGAAGGACAACTCATCAGACCCAATATGCATGTAACAGCTAGCACTATGTAGACAAATATTGCTGTATCTAAAGTAAATAATAAAAAAGGGTGCTTAGCTGCGGTTCATTTTTACTTCAGTTATGTCTTCTTTCATAATAGTTATAAGCAGAGCCCAGGACACAGAGTCCAGGAAACTTATTTATCAATCAGGAAGCTTTCAATATATCCCTCACCTCTAAAATCAACACACAAGGAGGTATTAGGTAAACCTCTCTCCTAACTGCAACCCTCAGCTCCAGTACCAATACTGATAGTAAATACAATTTAAAAAAAAAAAGCAAAGTTGTTGTAAGGACTGTAACATTTTAAAATGAAGTACTCTGAACATTATACAAATGCTGAGACAATATTGTTCTAATCATTTCAGTAGTGCTTTCTACATGGAGTAAATGTCACTCTATAAAGTGATACAGTGGTCCCCCGGGTTATGAATCCCCCGGGGTACGAAAACCCCGGGGTACGAAAGAGCCGGGGCCGGAAAAACGGCCCCGGCTTGCAAAAAAAAACCCGGGTTAAGAAACAAAAAAGCGCCGGCCCTTTAAATCTGCCGTGCAGCGCTACAAAGAAAGCGGTCCCCTGGCTTACGAATATTTCCGGGTTACGAAAGGTAAGCTGGAACAGATTACTTTTGTAACCCAGGGGACCACTGTATGTCACTGTCTAAAGTGGTATATAAATGAATAGCACTACAGAGAAAAATATGTAAGCTACCAAATGTTAGTGAAATGGTAGTGGAACAGAAATTGTACCATTATTAGCAAAAACTCCACATAACCTACAGTGAAGGAGAACACAATGTGGTACTCTAAAAGATCGGGGGGGCGGGGGGACTTGATGTCAGCATCTCCTTGGTATGGGGGGGGGGTTATTAACACAAAAGGAGGCTTATGAGACCTGAATAACCTAAGGGGATCTTTCCACCTTTTTATACCAGAACTACAGATAGACTTCAGTGAATGTTTCAATGAATAAGAACCTTATCGCATGAGTAAACAAACCCGGCAGGAAAACAAAAAGATGCAAAAAATTTTCTCCCTCCACATGACTCTCATTCTCTTCAGGTTGTAAAAGTGTGGGACAGCATTAAAAAAGCATCATTTTTGCCAAATAGATTATTTCAGCTTGGCAAATGGGGCACTTTTACAACACTTCTGCAACCCTCTCCCATGGTTTTACAACCAGAAGAGAATGGAAGAGAATGACATCATGCAGAAGGGGAAAATGTGTCTTTTCATTTGCCAACCAGGTTTGTTTAATAATGTGGTATGGCCTTCAGACAGTTTTATTTAGGAATATGCAAAGGTTTGTGTAAATAACAAACAAATGCAACCTTTAAGAACCATACAAGGCTAACAGAAACAAAGGTATGAAAGTCTGGATAGTGAAAGATAATGACCTCAAAGGGACAATAATTACAAATCCTGAAGGGGGATCCACAGAAGATAGGGAGTGGCTCAGACAGTCTCTGAGGGCTATACATAGAGGGGCACTCCTGTTTGCAGAGCCTCAGTGTGTACCACAAATTGGCCATCTGTGGGGCATATATCCTGTTTTGCACTCTCAAAAGGTACTTGATATTCCCACATAGTGTAACAAAGACTTGATGGCTTTTGCCATGGAAGTGACAAAAGAACTCCGGGATGGGTGATGGCTTTAACTCCAGTGACAGTTATTGGAATTGGGATAACCCTGAGCTAATTGGACAGGAAGGGTGACTAGGAACACAATCTGAGGTCAAGTGGAGATATGGCCTTTAATTGCTTTGCGATGGCTTGCTTATGCAGAGACCCTGGGAGGAGAATGGAGTGATCAGCAAAACCATTCTGAAATTACTATATTATTCTCTAGACCTTCCACATGTCCTTGGGCCAGCATGCCTTTCCCATATGAAATTTCACAGTGTTGCAAAGTTCATCATGACCTCTTGAAAACATACCTGTTGCTATATATCAAATGTGAAAATATGAAACCCCATATTCAGCAAGAAGTGTATAGGGTATGCTAACAAGCAAACACTGGTATCTAAAAATTAATATGCTCTGGGTTTTAGATTAAGCTTTAAATGACTTATCCCAAGTTCTGCCTCCTACTCCCAAAATGGGCCTGGCACCATTGCTCCATTGACATGGAAGCCACCAAACATCACTGACAGCAATGAAGTGATCTATTTGCTCTCTGCAGACACCATTCTGTTGATAATCTGGCCAGAATTTTTTTTTCTCAGAATTGCTTCCACTCTTCTTCTTCTTCTAAAAATGCACCTCATCTTCTTTCTGTGATGTCCACTCCTTTCTTCAGTCTTCTTTCCCATGATATGCTGCTGATATCCTGTGTCTACTTGGATCATCCTGCTCCAGCTAACTTGGATTGAGTTCAGACTGTCCTTTCCTACTCTCTAGCCAGGATCTTTGGGCCAATGACCTTTTAATACATTATAAGTTGTTAGCCAATAGCTATATTTAGATGCCAGTCAAATCAATAATATTATTTGTTTCCTGGTCTAACACAAGCTGACTTTTTCATTTCCTGTCCAGTACATAAACACATAGTCCAAGATAAACCAGCTAGGTCAAGAGTGCTTCCTTGGTAACAACTGTAATAGTGTTACTGCCAGTTACTGCGCTGTCAAAAATATCCTGTGCTCCTGTAAGGCCTCAATTACAATATAATTGTGCATCTTTAAATAGAGAAACCATTTCATACTAATAATCTAAAAATTCTGTATATATAATGTGTATGTACTCATAGATAGATAGATAGATAGATAGATAGATAGATAGAGTTACCTTTTATAAAATGTTCATCCACAAGACCCACAAATTTAAGTTTGGAGTCACATGTGGCTAAAGCCAGGAATGATTTACAAATTCTCCAAGCACCAATTAGATCCTTAACATCAGAAACATTTAAGCATATTCTTAAACTGCTCCATAGTGATGTATTTTAGATTTTCATATAATTATATGCAAACCAATCCCTGAAATCATCGGTTTAGGGGCCTAAAAATGGCCAATTATGGCTGCATAAGCCTCCAGAGCATGGAATGGATATTTGGACCTGTTTTAGGCTCAGAAGTTTATTTTAAAAAATAAAATTAAAATTAAAGTTGAAGAGATCTTGGACTGGCAATTTTAAACTTCCCACCAAAGCAGAGGTATTAAAATAGTTCTGGCAGCCATGTGGAGCCCACAAACCACACTTTATCCTTTTCTGAACTATTCCATATGTTGGGAGGGGCATTCAAACAGGGAAAGCATGGAAAAATTCAATAGCTTTTGCTTTGACTGTGGGCTTAGTTCATTAGTTTAGTGCAAATAGTGTTTACTACTGAAGTGTGGAATGTGAAGAAGTACTAGTAGTAGCAACAGCATTCACAGCAGTAGTACAGAAGGATGGATGGAGGAAGGTGTTGTTGTGCTACTGAATTTGGTTGATTAAATTACCTGCTTGTGTCTGCAGTGAAGAACTGGGAGTTATGTCTGCATAGAAAATCACTTAGAAATAAGTCTTACTAAGTTCCATGAGAGTCATTTTCTAGTATGTGTGCCTAGGAGCACAGCCTTTATTGGCAAATGGTACAGCCCCCAGGCAATGCCACTGGCACTGTATATTGCAGCAATATGTTATGTTGGACTGTGATTCAGGGCCGATGAGCACTGTGGATTTTCCCTTCACCATTTGAAAATGCAGTGGAATTTGCCATATGCATATAAGTAAACTAAAACCCTCTAAAAGCCCTGGTAGCATCCTTTTCTTCCCACTGGCCAGAAACTGCTCTTCTTTCCTCCATCCATCTTGTCCTTACAGTTACAGAAAGAGATGGAAGACTAAACAGTGGGCATGTTTTTCTAAGTATATAGACCATCAATATTAACATTCTGCATTTGGGTGTTTTGTTTTGTTTTCAAATTCAAATTCATGGAATTTTTTTCATCCTAAGGACCTTGTTCTTCTAAGTCCATTTGTTCTTTAACCTTGGTTATTTAAAGTCAGGCAAAGTCACTGTGATAAATAATTCTCTTTCTCATATTCTCACCCTCTTTCATAAACACTAGCTGGGCAGATAAGAGAAGCAGACAAACAGTGCTGGGACAAAAAAAACTGATGATAGCTTCAACAACTGTAGATAAACTTTTGATGGTGGCTGAGGAACTAGGATAAACATGGGGACGAATTGAAGAATAAAATGTCCTGAAGGCAAGAGAGAGCTTGGAGCAAATTGAGGATTGTCCTACAAAGAAGAGAAATGCAGACTCTCTCAGACAAAGGCAGAAGAAATTTCCCTATGACCTTGAGTGGGAAGAGAGCATCAGTGAGAGGGTGAAACCAGCTGTAACATAGACATTCAAAAGGCCTGGAGTAGAAAAGCACTGTTGCAAAACCTTAATTTACCACACCATTAAGGGACAGGAAGGAAACCAAACACTATCACAATACTTTCTGCAAACATTTCAGGCTTTGATGGCTCCTTATTATGCATTCTCCTAATAATGCTACAGAAAGTTTTGCAAACTGTGAGTGAATAGAAGGCTATGATTTGCTGAATGGCTGGTTATTTCACAATGAAGAACATTTTAATGGCCTAATGGTACTTAATCCCTAATTGGGTGGAGTTATGTGGCCAAAAAATTTTTCCAGATGGGGGCAAATGCAAGAGAGGTTTAGCTTATCTACCTTCTTGAGATGGAAAGTTATTGTGTGATAAATGGTGTGTTTGCAGCCACATATAAAACAACGAATTGTTAAAAATTAGCAGAATGATGTCTCACTACTAAACTTAAAGATATGTAAATTATTGTAGACATAACACATATGTTTCCAAGTAGTGTTGTCAGTAATATTTCTCAGCAAAAGTACTTTAATATTATTACAATTCTATTGGTTTGCCAATTTATCTGTTAGCCTCTTTTTCGATGCAAATGCTGTACAACAGCTGCTGTTATAATCAGTGCTAACAACTAATGGCTCCCTCTTTTCATTTGCTTCTACCATACAAGCCAACAGCATTAAAGACATAGTACACAAAAATAATAATTTCAAGAGCACAATAAGTCAAACACATTGAGATAATGTGAGATATTCTAAGTAGTATGAAATCTGATGAAGAGGAACATGGAAGGGATGAAGGTGATATACAGTAGCAATGCTGTGTCTTGAGCTCACCAACCATTTTGGAAATGAGAAGCAAAAAATAAAGAAGTACTAAAGGATACTTCAGATAAGAGTTTAATCAGGAGTTTGGAAATAATGCATTAAGAATAATGTGTTATGTTAATTCACTGGGACTTTTTTTAACAAGTTCATAATGTGCTTTTGACTTAACATGGACCATATTATACTCTTAATTTTTTTAGCATGAAATATAGGGTGCTATAACTAATTATATTGTTATCCTTCTGCCCTTATCTCTAATCAGTAACTGAAGATTAGCAATAAGAAGCTATTTAAAGCTTGGAAGTGTTAAATGAATTCCAGTTTACAGCTCTGGAAGATTCAGCATGGAACAGGAATTCAGGTTTGCAGAAGGGATCTAATTCTTCATTGAATTTCTTCTTAAAGGAAGCAACAAGTAATTTTAACAATTTTCTTCTCACTGTGAGAAAGTTCCCAAATCCATGCACTTCTTCAAAGTCAATTCGCAAATCAAGAATTAATCTGTGAAAAATTCACATGTGGCTGTTTTGCACAGAAAACAGCATTTGCTGTGCAGAAAACAGCCATTTCTGTGTAGAAATATTATTTCCTGGCAGATCCATGCAGGATGTTTATAATCAGGCAGGCGTATGAGTTAAGAAAGGGCAACCTGTGAGCCATGTGTATTGTATGAAAAGTCATATGATAAAAGTGTTATATGTGGTACTCATAACCTGCACTATTAAGACTAGAAATGGGATTCATGCAGCACTCCAGATATTGTGGGACTACAAATCCAAGCAGCCCTAGTGAGCTCCTCCAATGGCAAGAAATGCTGGTTGTTCCAGTCTAATAATTTCTGAAGGGCCACATGATTCCTACCACTGATGGTGACAATGCTGGTGGTGTATTACTTCTAAAGGCTGAGAAGTTCTTTCAAGATCAGACCCAATCATGACAACACTAAATAAAGGGCTGTTACTGGGAGTGGACTAATCTTTGAGTCACATTCAAAACACTAATTTTTCTTTATTTCCATTGTGTGAAAATATTTGTCACTTTTGGTAACTACTTCTCAAAAAAGTAAACTCAACAAAATCTCACCCACTTGCATTGGCCCAATTCATGTTTGTACACATATGCCCAGCAGGGCGTACCTGTAATTGATATTCCATATAGTTGTTATAAAGGAAGAGTCTTTCTTGGAGTAGAGAGGGGACCTGTTCTCTAACAGCATGGGTGAAATATGTCAGTTTTAATTTTTTTCCCTCTCACATCTGACTTTCTTCAAAATCTCATGTTCTTACCATCAATTTTATGAAAAAACACTGGTGAAACTCAGAAAATTGCTATCCAAAAGCCAAACTGAATTCTCATCCATCCTTGGTTTTCATATCAAGTGGAACAGAATGAGATGCCAGTTCTTCTAGCTGTTGAACTCTGAATAATATATCATCTTTGATTGCATAACTGCTTCTGTTCTATAAATATTAAATATAGTGAAGAATGTATTCTGTATATTAAATATACAGAAAAGGAACAAGCCAACAACAGTAGGATTATATTGTATCCTATGACATGTATACAATATCTTAGATTTCTAAGGGGCTTTACAGACCGCCCAAAAAGGGCGGTCTGTAGCCTCATTTTTTTGCTGCAGAACTTTGCTGCAGCAGGTAGACGCTGCGGCAAAGCTGTGCAGCAAAAAGGAGCAGGGAAACCCCGCTCCTTTTTAGTGCTGCAGTTGGGGTGCAATAAATGGAAAAGGCACCATTGGGCGTCTTTACTCTGCTGCAACTGTGCAGCTCTGTCTAGAAGCTGCACAGTTGTGGCAATGTCATGACATACACCACAACTGTGCAGCACCATTACATGTTAGGGTTCAGAAGTGTGCAAATGCTGCACACTCCCTAACCCTAATCATGGTGCAAGGGCACCTCTTCCTGCCCATCTGTTTTGGGCCTAAGAGTCAGAGATTATTATTCTTGCCACAGGGCTATGTCATCCCATTTGCAGGGATGACATGTGTTCCAGATCTAAATCAAAGTTAGGTAAAAGTCAAATGCTTGATTCAAAGTGACTATTGATGTTGATGTTCCAGTTGAAGTTTTGTATTGTTTTTCCTGAAAATGGATATTAATTGAAGGATATGACCCTTGACACAGGAAAAAGACTTGGCATTTTCTGGATTTTGTAGAATGGAAGATTGCATTAGACCACAAAGGAACCGCTGGGGTTTTCATTCCATACTTTTGGCTATTTATGTGAATCCTATTTCTGAATCCTCAGAAGTGAGTCAATGGAAGATTGTATGTATGGGAGGATGTTGTCTGATTGTCATAAACCCTAATCCCTGCTCAAAATATAGTAGGAGGCAACCAAAAACTTATCTTTATTCTCTCCAAAACATTTGTATTTTGACAATGCTTTAGGAATTGTAAATAAAAAGATGTGTGCAAGCTATTTGGACTGTTCACTCAGCAAGGCTGGTTTAGGAGAGGAAGGTCAGATAGATGTTTTCCCTCCCCATTTTTCCTTCCACCATCTTTTTGAGTATTTTTCCCATGACAGAGAGAACACAGATTTCTTCGCACTACTGTTACATGACCTCTTTGCCCCAGAATCCTCCAGCAGTTTCTCTAATCCCACTGGGCCTTTTCCTGATGGATAGAAGACTGGGTTAGTTAGAGTCTTCAACAAGGTCTTCAGCATGAGCCTCAGCAAAGTTACAGTTATGATCACTGGATCCTTCTGACTAATGCTTCCCATAAAGCTGATGTACAAAAGAATCCATTGGGTACTTACTTGGACCACAGAGTGCCACTGATGCAAGGAGAGGAAAGTTATGGGAAACAAGGAGAACCCAGGTTCATTCCCTGAGTTTCCACCAATGATTGGCTGATTGATTGATTGATTGATTGATTGACTGATTGTTGTGTAATCAAAAAGTGCATGATCTGCATAGTAAATTCCTGGAAAGGAGAAAAGTGTAGTAAGAGACAACTGAGTAAGATGATGATCTGAGGTTTTTGCCAAAAAAGCAGACAGGACATCTTATATTTTTTTCCATCTTGTGAAGGGAGAAGCAACATGACTTGGTAATTGAATACAGGAACAAAGGAGGCAGAAGAATTTTGTGCCTGTTATAGACAGAAAAAAAATTAGAAGTTTGTCTGCTGGGGTTTGGTTCCAGGATCTGCCTTAGATACCAAAATCTATGGATGCTCAAGTCCCATTATATGGAACATTCAAGGATCAAGGCATGGCCACATTTGCAGGGGCTTCTGGGAAAAAATATTTCCCAGTGTCGTTCTATCCCTGGCCAACCCTTCCCTGCTTCCCCGCTGCCTTGCTTTGTTTTGCAGATAGCAGCAGCTGCTCCTCCTCTTCCCACCCCACAATGTAGCAAACTGTTGTAGCCACTAATCAACCAATGCACCTCTCTGTTTCTGGGCACAGTTCAAAGTGGTGGTTATGATGTACACACCTTTTAATACATTTTGGATCTAGACTATCAGAAGAACCATATTGTACCATATTAGTCCGCCCTGGCTTTGAGTTCTTCAAGAGAGGCCCTATCTCAGTCATGCCATCCTCAAAGGCATACTAGGTGGGGACACTCAGTGGCTACCCCTAAGCTCCACAACTCCCTTTGTGCTAGGATGCTCCCTTCCTATCCTTGTCCTACAACTGAAAGATAAAGCTTTGGTAATTTAGCTGGGCTGCAGGGAAGAAATGAAGGTTGCTGTGGGCAGATCCTGCCTTTCTTTGGTTTGTTTTTCATTACTTTAAAAGATTTTTTTTGTTTTATTTCATTTTACTGCTTCTGATTTTGAATCTTATTTTGGGGAGAAATACAGGGCAGCAATCTAATAAACGAACAAATACAGTGGGCCCTTGGATACCAAAATCCATGGATGCTCAAGTCCCATTATATACAGTGGCATAGTAAAATGGCATCCCTTATACAAAATGACAAAATAAAGGTTTGCTTTTTTTAAAAAAAAATTAAAATATGTATATTATTTTCAAGCCACTGATGATTGAATTCATGAATACAGAATACACTGATACAAAGGGCAGACTGTATTTGTTATTGTGGCCTCATTAATTTTATGCATTTTCCTTTGCTAACTTCAACAGCAGCAAACTGAACCAATTCAATGATGCCTCTGTGGGCATGCAGACAATAAGGTAACTAGCTCAGTGAAAGAGTGGTTTTCTTGCTAAACCTGCATTCTCCTTTGTAGTGTACTTCTAAAGGTAGTATCTAATTGGTTCAACTCACATTAGTCAGGTTTAACAAGAAGAAAGAATTACAGCTGGCCTCCTGCACTGCAGTTATAGATTCCTCATCTAGAGGTATGGCTCTGTTAACTACTCCAAGATACTCAGTTATGCTATTCATGGCACTATTGTCATGATCATAAATGCCTCCAAGAACCCACCTTAAACTCTAAGGTGCCACCCCAAGAGATGAAGGTCTGCAGCGCAATTGAGTGCTTCTGTATGATCTGGCTATCCCTCTTCTGACTTGCAACACAAACCTCTATCATTCTGAGCAGCTCACTGGAGTTTAAGGTGGGCTCCTGAAGCTGATTCCTTAGGTCATTCATAGCTACAAATGTGATTTGGGATCTTGGCTTACATTTTGAATGGTGTGCACTGTGGGGCACAGCCTCGGCTGATCACAATACTTTTCTCAGATGCTGGCAACACTGTTACAAAACATTGCCATCTGTCAGTGGTGTGTGTGATACCACTAAAAGGAAGGCATCACAGGTGAAATTGCAGCTAGCAGAAGTGGGAATGTGTGCTGTAGATAGGAGGTCTGCTCAGAATGGTGTGACTTGCTATATGGCAGTTCAGGGCTGACCCAAACTTTTTGTGCCTGAAGCAGAGTTGCAAATGGCATCCGCTTAAGTGAAGGTGCATAGTCTCCAAAGCTAGTCAAATTATTTTGCCACCTGGAGCAGAAACTCCCTCAAGCATATCTCCCCAGCTTTAGCAGCAAACGAAACTATGACAAATTAAATAACTAATATTTTGTTGACCTCTTGTGCCACCAAAAATGTGCTGCCTGAGGCAGCAAAATCACTCTGCCTAATGATGGCCTACCCTGAGGCAGTCTCAATATGTTTATATGAAAGAGAGATCCCCTCCACTCAACACCTCAGCTAGCTGAAAATTATAACAGAACCATACTTCTGATATATATTTAGAATGCTTTAACTGAAAATTGCCTGTTCACATAGGAAGCTTTTAAAAACTAAACCTCCTCCTGCAAGTTCAGAATTGTAAAGGCACGAGCTGGAGAAAACATTTTTGTCCTTCATTTTCCACAGTTGCCTATTTAAAACTCATGCTGAGAATTAAAGAGTTGAGTACAAATTTAAATAAATTAACACATTTGAGATTCAAAATGAAATGGAAGGTCAGTGTCAGCAAACCACAATTACTAATCCAGATAGATGCCAGGAGTTGGGGATGGGGGGGGGGGGAAGAATCTAACACAATTTTCAGCCAGGTTGTATGAATATCACGGAAGAAGCATTTTAATTGGCCCCATGAATAATGTGGCAACTCAATATCACTTCTCAAAAATGGGCTCAGAAATAGGAAATGCAGCTCAATTTAAGCAGCTTTCTCTCTGAAGATAAACGCATCTAATTATATTGCATGCTGGTGTGACTCTGTGGCCCTTAAATAGGCCTAAAGCGCTACTTGCAATTGATTTCTAGATTTTACACAAGCCAGCGGACACTACAGTTGCCTTTAATTTGACAAGTAATAAATGACAGCACTGAAAGGTACACCAAGTGGAAGGGAAATCAAGCTAGCAGATTTTGTTTATCTCTTAGGTGGTCTCTCTTACTTCAACTGCGTTTTGTACACATTTCTTACGAAGGCGAGTTTAAAACCAACAATGGAGAGACTAGCATGACACCTAAAGATTAACACATTTTATTTGATACAGGTTTTTGAGGACAGCAGTGCACTTTGTCAGATGCATGGTTGAGGGAAAGAAAAGTAAAACACCCTTTATTTCCCAACTCTCCATTTTAGCACTTCCACATGAATCACTTCTACTATCCTCATGAAATTGTTGATATGATCATTTATGCTTCTTTATGCATCTTTGATTTCACAGCAAAGGGCAACAAGGAACACAGGAGAACTAAACACATTGGGGTTTGTTTTTGTTTTTGTTTGTTTGTTTTTTGGATAGCCTCCAAGAATGGCTTTTCTTGCATTCAAAACAAAACAAAACAAAATCCTATTTGTCTAAATTGTGAAGAAAAAGTCCTTTCCTATGGGGTTACTCAATGTGCAAAGATCTTCCAATTCGGCCAAATGCACTTAAATGTATTAGTAAATTATGGGCTACCTCCAATTGTGATAAAGAGGACAAAACCTCTAGCCATTTATTTATTTAATGTTATTACTTCCAATGATAGCCAATGGGAGGTATATATAGTCAGATGTCACTTAGGATACATCTACACTGTAACTTACACTGATACTTACACTGTAAGCCTGAGGGCAGGGATCCGTCTAATTTAAGATTGTATGTACAGCACTGTGTAAATTTACAGCGCTATATAAATAAAGGATAATAATAATAATAATAATAATAATAATAATAATAATAATAATAGATTCAGAACACAATTATCCTCTAAATGGAGCATTATTCTGAATTTTGTGATCCAGGTCTTGACTCGAAAATGTTATAAAACCCAGTTGCTTTCAAAATGCTCTTTCTGTGTGTGTGCGTGCTCAATGACATGAACAGGAGACTTTGATTTTGTCATTGGGTGCCTTCAAAACCCTTCAGGATGGTCATACTTCTTTGCACTAGTAGATGCATGAATATGGGATACAAATTTGTGTCCACAATTCATAGGAATTAATTTTTCACAGTGAAAGAAACTATGAAGCTTGGGATTAAAAAAAAATACTATCCTCATTTACGGAGTCATCTTCGTAATAGCATCTAGAAATTCACAAATTGTTGGTTGCTTTTGTCCTCCCAATTTTGGTGATATTAACAGACAGTATCCAGACAATTTCCAGGGAAAAAGTATGTATTTCCAATAAGCCACTGAGCCCACTATAAACTTTTTTCCCTTTTTTGTTTGTTTGTTTGTTTGTTTGTTTCCCTATTTTTTTCTGACAGATAAACAGTTTTGTCTCTTTGCATGTTATAAAAATTATTCTACTCTGCTGCTTTACCAAAAAGTGGGGTGGGGGAGGATCCAAAATGAATTTGTGTGCAATCCAGGCTTCTTTAATGGTTGGCAAAGATAAGAGGAATTACCATGAAACCAATTAACTCCTTCTTTGGATCAGTATTCTTCAGAAAAGTCTGCTTTCTGCTTAAGAAATGCATTGCTTTTGTTGATAACAGTTCTCTCCATCCTTGAGATGAAATGCACCTCTTACAAGACACCTTCAGTCTTAAGGGAACACTTTTAAATTGCTTAAATATTAGAAGAAAACAAGAATGTATATTTTTTACAGATTTTTTTCCACAAAAAGTGCAACATAAGTGACTCTCATAAACCCATATTTTAATCTTATTTCTTTATGAATAATACTGAAAATGTAAAATTATTTTCACAACTGGATACCAAAACAAGAAAATAACAATATGCATTATTCTATATGTAAGAATTAATTCTTACGGTAAATTCTGTTTTACTATTGTCTCTCTAGTTAGTGGAAGGCAGTCTATGCTTTCAATAGGAATACTTTTTTGGTTAATAATATTAAGCTTTCCATTTTACATTGGGGTGCCTTTTTTGATAAGGGTTTTTTTTTTAGGAGACAGAGACAGGAAAAGAAACAAAAAACTGTAGCATATGAGGTTTGCTTACCATTTAGACTCTCCTTCTTTGGATGTCCTTAAACAGAGATTGGATTACAGTTGAGCATTTCTGCATCACAGGGGGTTGCACTAGATGGCCCTTGTGATTCTTTTGATGCACCAGCAGTGGATGATAATAGATTTGTTGTTTGGCATACAGGACAGTGAACTATGGCCATGGAAAGTTTTGAAAACTCTGGGCCAAAGGAACACCCAGTTAACGCAGTAGGGTGCATTTATCAAGGCTGATGGGTGGACCAAGAATAAAAATTCTCAACAAAATTCTAAAGAACTGAACATTACATAGATAAGATAATATAGTGATGCCAGTGCTCATAGGCTCAAAGTGTTTTTGATCATAATCAAAATGTTTTTGGTTAGCAATGAAATCCAGTGACATTATCTACCACCACCAGGATTCTCTGTTCTCTCAGAGCTGAATGGAAATCTTTAGCAGAGGTGTGAGGTGGATTTTCACAGCAACAGCAGATGGTTGTGAGCTGTGTGATACACATATGAGAGTGAGAGAGAGCTGCATTGAGAGGGATGCCTTCATTTTTGGAGTCTAGTTGTAAGGCATACAAGGGGGGCTGTTGTGCAGAACAGCTCCACTTCAAGTTTCTCACAGCCTTCTGAAGTGAAAATATTATCAAGCAAATTGGGGTAGCAGTGAGAAGTAAAACTTGAAAAATTATAATTGAATTGGAAGCTGTGAGTAACCGTCCAATCATAACTTTTCAAGTCATGCTACACCATCTCATATAGCCATATAGAGAAAAATGTACAGCTCCTCAGACTTAATAAAATACAATGTTGCTTTGGTGTCACGGGCAAATATAACATAATTGTATTAATATTTATGACTAGAAAGCCGCAGACTAAATTACAGCTGCCTTTTTCTCTGATCACTCATTTAGTCTAGTAAAACATTAAGAGCACTTACATGGAGGGCTTTATTTATTGAGAAGTGATGGTTTGTATTAGAAATCTGAATAACAATTCTGCTAATAAATCTTCAATAATTCAAAGTGCTTACTTCCCTGCAGTGAAACGTAAAGCATGGTTTTAAACAACCACTCTTTTCCCTTGCCATTCCCAATGCTGGGATAGATCCCAGTAGAGAAGAAGCCCCTTAACACATGGTCACAATAGTTAGGATGAGCCCCAAATATCAAGCATGTCATAATGGTTTAGTTTATACCATTATGGAACAATTACAACAGGGGGCAGTCAAATAGTGGCTGTCAAAACCATCAACCCAAGTAGTGCATTTTCAGATCAACTGTCATAAGTTTGTTCCTCTATCATTTCAATTTCATACATTGTTTAATTTTATTTAGCAACTTCTACATTAAAAAAAACACACACACACACACAAAAACAGCCAACAGGCTAAATGATACTCCAGTCCTTTCATGCCCATAATTTTCAAAAATGAAATTTCCTGTCACAGATGGTGTCTCTTAGCCTTCTGCTGGGAATTTTAGTTGTAAGGTGATGACATCTGTTATGATGTGAGGGTTGCATGTTATCTTAGAATCAAGGCAATTAGTTCAGCTAATCCTCTGCCAGCTTGGAGTTATTTTCCACACACATTTAGCAATGCAATATCCAGGCATTGTTCTACAGATTCTGCTTTTCTACCACTGGAGACTATACCATATCTTGACAGACCAGATTAATTATTTTTCTTAACTTTCAACCTGTATTTTTTTTTTCTTTTCTTGGTGTCTTTCCATTACCTCAGATGTAAATTCATTCTCACTTGTCCATCCCCTCCTTTCAGGAACAGACTTTTTATGCCAGGGTCTCCATTCTTCTCCCATCCTTTCCAGTTTTCTTTCATTAATTTGCCATTTCAGTTGAGCATTTTAACAATTTATCTATTTATCAGGGACAGTTGAATGAATCTGGCAACAAATAACTGAATGAGTTCAAAGCCCACCCTTTGGAACATTTTCCCTACCTAGATTTGCCAAGCAAAAACAATTATTTAAAAATGAAAGAAAAAAGAACACTTGAGTCCATCAGGCATCTGGTCAAAATATGGCTTAATGAGAACTTTTAATTAATTGGTTTCTTATATTTTCAGAGCTGGCCTAATCTATCTGACCTCTCCTATGGAGAGAGGTAAAAAATAGTATAATTATCATCGTCGGCATCATCATCAGCATCATCGTCATCATCAAGTGATGTTTGCCAGATGGGTAGCAAAGATCTACTGATAAAGGAGAAATGTACTGTTGGGAAAATGTTCCACACCATGGAAGTCCCAGCTACACCCATGGAAAGCTATGCAGCAAGAAAGTTACTATAGCTGCTGTTCTTGGTGCAACCATGGATAAATCTTCCAACCCTTGAACAAAGGATCTGGCTTTGAATCCACTAGGTCCAGGGCTGATCTGTTGTCCTATGAGGATGCTGGTCCAGATTCATTAACCATATCAGCTTAAATCTAGTACATAAAACATCATCCCATTGCTTTAAGGGGGTGTTATAGGGGGAAAGACCTTAGCCAAAAAACAAAAAACAAAGCACCTCCTGCCATTCTCTAAGCCAGCAGGATTTAGGATCCAGCAGTGGAACTGCCTCCCTATTCATCCCTGAATCCGCATGGGAATGATGTGCCCATTCATTGAATACTTTCCCTTCCCTGACTGTTGTTGCAAAATCAACAGTTTGATTTATGAGTCTCGATAGCATAGCTAATGGGGGATTCTGGGATTTAGATTTCAACTACATGGGAGGGACCACAGTTTGGGAACCACTAATTTATATGCTGTACTGAGCATGGCCCCTCTCACTAGTGTTTAGAGTCTTTAGTCAGTATTACACTACACTGTCATGCACTATTATTCCACTTTAACTCCTATGGCTTCCACCTAAGGAATTCTGGGTGTTATAATTTAGTGAGGCTCAAGAGCTTCCTGGCTGAGAATTCTAATTGCCCTCCCCTAAACTACAACTCCCAGGATTACACAGGAAGTAGACATAGCAATTAAAGTGTAATAATGTGGTGTAGTGGTTTGAATGTAGGGCTATGACTCTGGAGATGGGGAATCGAGCCTCAGAGTCATCTGGAGATCAGGGATCAATTCCTCACTCAGCCATGAAATCCAATGGGTAGCCTTGGGCAAGTCACACACTCTCAGCCTCAGGGTTTGCAATGGCAAATCTCTGAACAAATCTTGCCAAGAAAACCCCAGGATAGATTCACCTTGAGAGCCAGTATGGTGTAATGGTCTCAGTGTTGGACTATGACTCTGGAGATGGGGAATCAGGCCTCACTTTGGCCATGAAACTCACTGGGTGACCATGGCCATGTCACATGCTCTCAGCCTCAGGAAAAGGCAATGGCAAACCTCTTCTAATCAAATCTTGCCAAGAAAACCCCAGGATATGTTCACCTTAGGATTTCCATAAATCGGAAACAACTTGAAGGCATACAACAGCAGCAGCAGCAACAACAACAACACTTTGTAGTGTGATATTTTCCATAGATAGCACCTAGAATAAATGTTCAGATTTGTTCGGTAGCATAGAAACAATTGTTTTACATTTAGAATGTGTATGTGCCTCCATGTTGCCTGTTGACCTATGGCAACCTCATGAATTTCATAGGGATTTCTTAGGCAAGGAACACTCAGAAATGGTTTGGCTCTTCCTTCCTCTGAAATATAGCTGACACCACTTGCTAAAGACTTTCTCTTTAACCTGGCAGTTCAAGGCTGAAAATTGAGTGGTGGCTGGAAAGGGAAAAGGGCAGTAAGTTTCCTTTTAGTCACCTGCTTGTATGGTACTCACAGCTATTCAGATGTAAGATGGGTCCCGCTTCCATTTCTTTTGTTTACTTCTGCACTATATGGACCTTGGGAGTTCATCTTCCAGTGATTCACTCAAGGCTTTTCACCCCAGCCCAAGAACCCCATTAGCTAATTGTGGGAAGGTGGAGTGTTGGCCATGGGAAAGTCTAGGTAGAAGTAGGTGCTCAGGATCCAAGTTCTGCCACTTACTATATAAGGAGGCTGGATCACATCAGCTAAGGGACCGGTATGCTTCCTCTACTACAGACCTTCTGCCATTACCACCAATAAAGTTTATCTCACAGCAATGCTGCATGTCAATTTTCTCAAAATCTTGAGGAGATCTGGAATTCCAACCAGCACCAGCTCAGAACACAAAGTTTCATGTTGGACTTAGTATATGATTTATTAAATGATTCACTTGGCACTCACTTTGCGAAGGAGAGTAAGTTATGAGTTACTAAATAAATGAACATGTACATTGATATATAAAGAATATAGACACATCCCTAGAAAACACAGCATGAGTAGTAACCCCCCCCCAAAAAAAAAGATAATATGTACTACTGTTTCTCTCACTATGGTTTTGCACCTGCCAAAATATATTCCTTATATGAATATATAAATGAACATAGACATGTCCGTAGAAAATTCAACATGAGTAGTAACCATCAAAAAAAGGGTAATATGTGCTACTGCTTCTCTCACTATGGTTTTGCAGTTGCCAGAATGTATGCCTTTAATGAAATGTATGGGGGCTCACATTTATATGAAAATATAAATGAACATAGGCATGTCCCTAGAAAACTCTACATGTGTAGTAACCCTCAAAAAAGGTTAATATTGTGGGCTACTGCGTCTCTCACTATGGTTTTGCACCTGTCAGAATCTATCCCTTTAATAAAATGCATGGGGGCTCATTTTGCTGCCTTGTACTTGAAATAATATTGTTTCCTCCCACCACTCCTAAGGAAGCCAAAGAGGATTAGTATATTCTCCCTCCTGCCCTTTTGTAGTCAAGGGAAGCCATTGCAGGCTCTTTACTTGCCTGCTTGAGCAACAGCTGCAGATGATTAAATCCCAGATGTTGATTCCAGCAGCACAAATTAGAGAAAAGTAGATTGATTTCAGTGGAATGATACCACTGTTTAGTGGGTCTAAGTGACAGGAGAATTAAAGTTAACATGAAAATGGGGAATTGGGTCAATGTATTTAAAAATGTAGCATCTATACTGTGTGTTCTTTCTACTGTCTTTGCCATGAAGCCTCTTGGCTGTGTCCTTGGGATTTTCTGTTCCACAGTTCCATTGTTTTCCAGTCATCTGAGGCTCACAAGAGACAGGCATATATTCACAAAGCAAAGCAAAACAAAATACCAAAGGCATTTTTGTTTTGTTTTGTTTTTTGCAGTATAGTGATTATTCCTTCCTCCAGTGCATAATTGGGTAGAAGCAATTGACACGGCAACTGTTCAGGGAAAGGATACTGCTAGATTAAGCCTACAGTATTCCTAAATTTAGGGGAGGGAAGTTAAGCACAAGCCTATCACTGTAATGAAAGATAAAAAAATAGATGTTTCAATTTGTGACATTCAGCAAAAAAAAGTAGTATTATATTATGAAGCTGGAGATTTCAGGCATGATGGGAATATTGGGGGGACTTTGTGTGTGTGTGTGTGTGTGTGGTATTAGTTAAAAGGAGTTATAAGCAACTATCCAAATGGATAGTTTATAAAATAAACACAACTGCCAAGATGAAAGTTCTTTCCTGTTAAGCTATGGAGCAAGCATACACTGTAAGATATGACTAATAATAATAATAATAATAATAATAATAATAATAATTTATTTTCATTCTGCCTCTCCAACAGGATCGAGGTGGCTTACAGTAAGAGTAAAAATACAAACAGTACAAGATAAAACCCATTATCCCTCCCACCGACACAACAATTTAAAATTCCCCTATCACAATAAAACAACATCCAATCATTAAAACAATCAGACAGCAACAAAGAGGTAGGTGTCCTGGGATATTCCACATGGGAGTCCATATTGACAGGTGACCTAGTGAGTTATTCTGGGAAGGCCTGTTGGAAGAGATCCATCTTGACAGCCTTTTTGAAGCTGTCAAGATTGGTAATGTTTCGAATCTCTACCAACGGGCCATTCCATAGTTTGGGAGCAGCAGATGAAAAGGCCATCTGACTAACCGCAGCTGGCCTGGTCTTCATTGGCTGCAGTAAATTTTTCCCAGAGGACCTTAGTGCACAAGGTGGATTATATGGAAGAAAGTGATCCCATAAGCAGGTTGGATCCAGGCCATAAAGGGCTTTATAGGTCATTACCAACATCTTGTACTGTGCCCAGAAATTAATAGGCAGGCAGTGAAGAGATTTCAATATAGGTGTTATAAGGTCACCTCTAGCTGTACCGGTGACCAATCTGGCTGCCATATTTTGAACTAACTGAAGTTTCTGGACTAGGCACAAGGATAGCCCCATGCAGAGTGCATTTACAGAAGTCAAGTTGTGAGGTTACCAGCAAATGTACCATAGTTTCCAGGTCCCCCAGTTCCAGGAAAGGATGCAGCTGGTGTATCAGTTGAAGCTGATAGCAAGCACTCCTGACTATTATATTTACCTGGTTTGACATCAGGAGAAATGAGTCTAGGAGCACTCCCAGACTGCGAACACAGTCCTTTAAGGGGAGTGTGACCCCATCCAGATCCCGTTGACCTATCCCTATATCTGGATTAGAGGTCTCAACAGAAACTACCTCCATCTTATCTGGATTCAGTTACAGTCTGTTTTTCCTTATCCAGTCCAATACTGCCTTAAGATATTCATTGAGAGGAGAGATGCCATCCTTGCTCACAACTGTCATCCAAGGCATGGAAAGATACATCTGGGTGTCATCAGCATATTGATAACATCCTAAATAATAATCTAATTAGAGTAGCAAGGATTCCAGGCCATCTTCACCATACTCAGAACCAAGGCTGGATCAGTTATTTTCCATTTGTTTATCTAATTTCTAGTCTAGGGGTATGTCTGCATGAGCCATTTACACAATTTCCCCTCCACCCTAATGTTGCCATATCTGCGTGATACAGGATCAAAGACCTGATTCAACTACAGAGGGTCTTCATGCTGTGAGGCTAATTCTACATTGAATCCAGGCCATCCCTGCCTTAAATCGCATTTTTAAAAAGCTCACTCACTCAATCAGGAATGATGTTGTGAGGCTGTTTACACACCCATCCCACTGTGACACCTGACATTGTGAGTCACTCCCTGTGAGGTCACAATGAGATGTCCAGCCATGTGATCAATACTGGGAGCCTCGTTTTCAACCTCAAGTGGCACATTGGGACAGATGTATAGATAGCTACCCAGCATTGCTTCGAATGCTCAGGAAATTGGGGCAGCTTTGGGGCCAGAATACTCTGGGAGCAGCACAGAGTATATTGGCAAGTGTAGACCTGCCCCCAAAGTGCATCTATACTGTAGAAACAATGCCATTCAATACCACTTTAAGTGTTGTAGCTCCATCCTATGGAATTCTGGGATTTGTAGTTTTACAAGGTGTTTAGCTTTTTCTGCCAAAGAGTGTAGATGCCTCACAAAACTACAAATCCCAGGATTCTGTAGGATGGAGTCATGGGAGTTAAAGAGCTTTATTGTATTACAAAAGTATGACGAGACCCTTCAAAATAGAAGGAGCATTACTGCTTACCTCCCCACATGATGTTGTAGCACTCCCGTTCTCCCTTCAAAGGGAGATGGTCATAAAAGTATGCCTTTTGCCAAACATATTTTTCCAACACACCAAAAAGTATACCTTTATGACCTTTTCCCTTAGGAATAGAATAAAAATGCTTTGAGGGCATGTGGAGAGGTAAATACAAAGCTGCTTCTGTCTCACTGCATCTCATGTTACTTTCATAATGTGATAAGGCTGAAAGTGGCATCAAACTGCACTATTTCTACAGTATAGATGAACCCTGTATCTAGTAGACTTGGCCTAGAACCACTATCAAATCAGTTCATGGCCTCCCTTCTTCACTCAAGTAAATTTGTGGATCACATTTTCTTCTTTTGAAAGGCAAGCCATGCTGCTAAATGGGCAGGCGGGGGGGGGGGGTTAAAGATATGATAGATAGGGTAGACAATGTATCTTTCTTGTGGGGGAAAATAGTCTAAAAGAAGAAGTATTTTTTAGAAGAAATAAACATTTTGAAATTCATAAGGTATGTGGCTTGTAGCTGAGGAACAAGCAATTATTTGAATGTTGATAGCTCAACTGCTAGGCTGGAGGTAGCTTTCTATACTATCAGGAAAAAAGGACATTGAATTGATCCCCTACATATCCTGCAGACAACTATAGCTACTGTTTTGGGCTACTGTTTTGGCCCATTTGGAGCAGGGTGTTTCCCTGAATGTTTCTTTGACGCTATCATAATTGCATTTGGAATCTCACTTTGAAACATATTTACTTGGAATCAAGGGTCCTTTATTTATCTGAAACAAAATTTCTAAAATTAGCTGCTGTCTGAGGACTGCAACCGTGGCTTCTAATGTCAAGAGGAACTTCCACTGTATTCAAGAAGGAAGCCTACTTGTATGATTGTGCTTATAATGCATGCAAGCAAGTCACAGAATTTTAATATCATACGCAAGGTTAAACTCTCATGAGAAGCAGCCATAGGTCCATTGATAATGGGGCTTTACAGACCACTTGAAAAGGTGGTCTGCAAACATCCCTATTTGCTACACAGTAGTGCAGCAGCAACCAGACGGAGCTGCACCACTGCACAGCAAAAAAGGAGCTGCCTAGAGCAGCTCCTTTTTGTGACATTGTAAGGGCTGCAACGCAGCCCTTAAGACATCACTTCTGTGCAGCGCCAACTGGGTGCTGTGGCGTAGCTGCTCAGCTGTGACATCCGTTGTGTGGGTGGTCCGTCGCAGCAGTGATACAGCTGCCACGTCACACGTTTGGGCACCCAGTTTTATTTTGCCCTAAATTTGCCACCAGGACATCACATCCTGGCTGTGTGTACAGAGCCAATGTTTCACACAGGTCTCGGTCCAGGATTTTGTGCTGAGCCATTCTCAAAACTACTCAGGCAATGCAGGGGTAAGACAAGACTAGAAAATATGTATCACAAAAAGGTCCACGTTGTTTTTGTTTTTTTCCTAAGAAGAAAATGGTTGCCTTTCTGACATTGCCTTTACTATAGCCATTTATCATTCCTTCTAACATATTCCATTTCCAGCAAACATTATAAACCTTGGCTCTGAAGTGCACTGTTAATGAAAGTGCTATAGTGTCCTGACAGTGAGAGAAATCTTGAATTTCCAACATGCACTGTGAAATGTAGGATGCTTTACCTTTCTTCCTTGCAAAGGATAAAGTTTCTAATTTAAACCGGGCTCAGCGGTCCATGCCACACTTTCTGAAGAGTGAACGAGCTCCACAATTTATTTACTCATGCCTAGAAATTTAGTTATGACAATAATACTGAACACTTTAGGCACTGAGCAAGATGTTGAGCCTTGGCCTGCATTTAAACACTTCCACAAAACAAATCTGGCCTTCCATAACAACTATATTGCTTCATGTTAAATGACTATTCACTCATAAGGTTAACAAAGACTATGACCCTGCTTGTGTTTTTATTGCTTGTTTAATAACCAATTTATTTACACCAAATGCCAACTTGACTTTCAAAACCTGTACTAACAATATAAGCATCACAACAAAGTTTTTATAAAAGATCCCTCATGGGACAAAAATCATGATGTGGAGTTGAACTGTATCTAGTAAAAAAGAGGTCACAAACCTCTTGGATATATTTGCAGGCTTGATCACATTGATAGTCTAAAATGAAAATTCTGGAAAAAGTAAAATTATAAATGATACTACATAGGCTGGTTTTAAGAAAGATGTTAAATCTGCTAAATGCCATTTCTAACAAACATCCTAGTTAATGATTTACAATGTATTCTTGTATCTGTTCATACAGTATTTGTCAGCTTTCTAACAAAGTATTAAGAATTTTTTTCTCTATTCTTGTATCTGTTCATACACTATTTGTCAGCTTTTTAATGAAGTGTTCAGATTTTTTTCTGTTTTTTCTCCTGGGTCATACTGTTGTATTATAGGTGCCATAAGTATGGACACTTTTATATTGCCTCATGCATTGTAGTTGACTTCATCTACCCAGCAGTCATTCCTAGTATGATTCATAGTACATTGGGCCCTTGGTAAATTGTGCCACCCAACTCACCTAGCCCAGTGCTGATGCAATGGTGGGCCACCCCAGTGGCCTTTGCGGTAGCAGGAATGCCCGCCATTGGCTGGCTGGAGTGGTAGAGGCAGCACTTCCACTTGCTTGCGGAGGTGAGCAACAATTGGCTGGTTTGGTCGGCCAGGCGGCAGCCGATTGACAAGGAGGCCTTGGGGGTGGTGCCTCAGCCTTCCCAGGTTTCCTCATTGACAGGTAGGCCTTTATAAGGCCTCAGTGTGCCCAAATTGGTGCCATAAGAAGCTCAGCTCTCCCACCCTTGGCTAGGGTGTTAGTGTCATGACTTTGTATGGGCGGCAGCATAGGTCCTGGATCTGGGAGGAGTGATTTCTAGGGCTCTATAGCACTGAATTGGGAGTCCTTTGGACCCAAGAGCAATCAGGGCAGGCAGTGTGGCCATTGCGGGGGCCACATCAATTTTACCTCCTGGCAACTAGGGGCTTTATTATGTTAACTGTTTGATTGCACAATTCTGTAATTGTATAAGGGCGTTTCCATGGCCCCTATGCCATCCCGATGCTTGGCGTTCCAAGCAACCTCACATCAATCAGCTGAGGTGTTGTTTGATGTGCCAGATCCAGACCTCATGCTTTGGGCCAACCCTACCTTTATGTTGTTGTTTAATAAAGTTGTGGCCTTTCCCCTCCAGTACTCCACTACAACTGCTGAGATTTGGTTCCAGGACCCCCTATGGATACCCAAATTAATAGATGTTCAAGTCACATTAAATAGAATGGATAGCTGGATAGTGAAATGGTGTTTGTTATATAAAATGGGTGAGGGAGGGGAATCAAGCTTTGATTTTTAGGATGTGTGTTTGTATAATATTAATACACACACACATCCTAAAAATCAAAGCTTGATTCCCCTCCCCCACCAATTTTATATAACGAACACCATTTCACTGTAATATTAATACACACACACACACACACACACAATTTTCAAGCCATAGATGCTTGAATCCATTGATAAAGAATCTGTGGATATGGAGGACTGACTGTATATAGCAAAATGGAAATCCAAACAAATTCCCCACTCTCCAAGATAATAGATCTGGACAAGTATATATAAAATATTGGCAAGAACAACCAAGAAAATTGACTGAGAGAAAAGATAATTAACAAACAAAATGGTACCTGAAGTGATGATCAACACATTATATAGTTTTCAACAATCAATACACATCTGGTTAAGAATAGTGGATAATATTGACCCATTCATGCATCTTCAATGCATCTGTCATTGTATATTGGTATTTTATGGTCAAACAACATGCAACGAAAGCAAGTGAGCAGTTGTTTGATCATGCAAGCAAGTAAAAGCTTGCCACCCAGAGATGTAGAGGGCAGTATTCTCCAGAATTGCTTGTAGCTTATTAATAATGCATTTGGTTGTTCTTACCTGGAAGCTGTAGGTGACAACTAGTGGTGTTAGGTCATTTTCTGGTTTTGAATCAAAACAGCAATCTGACACCCAAAAACATTTGGCTGCTCTTTGCTTTCCCCTTTCTTCAATGATTTTTTATCCCAATGGAAACAATATACGGAAGAACTATATAAATGAGACCATAGAATCATAGTGCTGGGAGAGACCACAAGGGCCATCCAATCCAACTCCCTGCCAAGTAGGAACACCAGTCAAGCAACCCCAACAGATGGCCATCCAGCCTTTGTTTAAAATTCAATATGACCTTGACTCCACCACACTCTGAGGCATCTTATTCCTCTGCCAAATAGCTCAGGCCATCAGGAAGTTCCTCCTGAGATTTAGGTGGAATCTCTTTTCCTGCAGTTTGAATCCATTCGCTCCTTGTCCTAGTCTCTGGACCCATGGAAAACAAGCCTCTTCCCTCTTGTATATTACATCCCTTCAAATATTTAAACACGACTATCTTGTCCCCTCTTAACTTTCTTTTCATCAGACTAAACATACCCAGCTTCCTCCTATGTCATAACTTCCAGACCTTTCATTATTTTAGTCACCCTTCTCTGGACATGTTCCTGTTTATCAATATCCTTCTGGAACTGAAGTGCCCAGAACTGGACACGGTAGTACAGGTAAGGCCTGAGAATGCAAAGCAGAATAGAGTGGTACTATCACTTCCCTTGATCTAGACACTATAATCCTTTTGATTGGCTTTCTTAGCTGCTGAAGCACACTGCTGACTCGTGTTCAGGTTGTGGTCTACTAATACTCCTAGAACCATTTCACATGAACTGTTGGCTAGCCAGGTGTCTCCCATCCTATATCTGTGCATTTCATTTTTTTCTGACTAGATGTAGGACCTCACATTGCTCCCTGATGAACTTCATCTTGTAAGGTTTAGCCTAGCCCTCTAATCTGTCAAGATAATTTTGAATTTTAATCATGTCCTCTGGGGAGTAGGAACCCCTCCCAGTTTGTTATCATCTGCAGATTTAATCAGCATGGCTCATTATTCTTTCATCCAAGTAATTGATAAAAATGTTGAATAGCACAGGGTCCAGTACAAATCCCTATACCACTTCACTAGTCACCTCTCTCCAGGATTAAAAGAAGGCATTGTTGAGCACACTTGTGTTTGATCAGTCAGCCAATTACAAATACACCTAATGGTAGCACTGTCTAGGCCACATTTTAATAGCTTCTTTGCAAATATATAATGGGGAACTTTGTTAAACACCTTACTGAAATCAAGATGCATCCACAGCATTCTCTTACTCTATCAAGCCTGTAACTCTATCAAAAAAAGAGGTCAGAGTAGTCTGGCATGACTTGTTTTTGAGAAACCTGTGTTGATTTAGTGATGACAGCATTGTTTTCTAAGTAATTACAAACTGTTGCTTCAATGATCTCCTCTAGAATCTTTCCGGGTATTGTTGTCAGGCCGACTGGGCAGTAATTATTTGGGTCCTCTTTTTTTTCCCTTTTTGAAGATGGAGACATTTGCGCTCCTCTAGTCTGAGATGAAAGGATGCCAGATTCATTTGAAGAAGTACCATATGAAGACAAGCATCCAGTTTTAGAAAGTGAAGTGGAAGATCCACTCAGAAAAATTGGGAGAAATAAAACACCAGGAGCAGATAGCATACCAACAGAGCTACTTTAGTCTATGGAGATAGAATCTACCTAACTAAAAACTGTCTACAAATATGGAAAACAACATAATGGCCCACAGATTGGAAATGCTCAATATATTCTAACAACTAATTGGACTGCCCCCTGTCTATATCTGTCTATATTTGCTTCACCATTCACCTTCTATAGAATTTTAAATTTAAATTTAATTGGAATATCAATTGGATGTGTTTTTAGATTATGAAACTTGGTTGTTTTTGTTGGGATTGGGGATTGTGATTTTTATGATTTTTGTATTATGTAACTGTTACTTGATTTCTTTTGGAACCCACCTCGATCCAAAAGGGGGAGGTGTGCTAGAAATAAATTATTATTATTATTATTATTATTATTATTATTAAAATTACCCCAATCCCCAAGAAAGGAGACACCAGGGACTGCAGTAACCACATGACCATTGCATTAATCTGCCATGCAAGCAAAGTGATGCTCAAAATTCTGCAATGAAGACTTTTACCATATAGAGAATGAGAAATGCCAGGTGTCCAAGCTAGGCTCAGAGAAGGAGCCTAGGGATCATATTGCAAATATTTGTTAAATAATGCAGCACACCAAATATTTCCAAAAGAAAACCTGTGCTTTATAGATTATAGCAAAGCCTTTGAATGTGTACAGCATGATTAACTTTGAATCACTCTTAAAGAAATGGGTGTGTCATAACATTTGATTATCCTGATGCATAACCTGTACTCAGGACAAAAGGCTACTGTCAGGACAGAATATGCAGAAGAAGAATGGATTCCAGTTAGCAAGAGATCAAACAAGCCTGCATGTTGACACCTGATCTGTTATGTAAAGCATGATTAGACTTGGAGGAAGGATGTATGGAAACTGGAGAAAGGGACAGCAACTATTGAAGATATGCAGATGACACCATACTACTAGCAGAAAATAGTAAAGACTTTGAATGATTACTTCAGAAAGCCAAGGAAAAAAGTGCAAAAGCTGGTTTATAGTTCAATATAGAGGACAGAACACAGGAAATGCAGCACAGAATAAATAGATAGTGCAGGAATACCTGGTTAATCTAAATGAATATAACTTTCCAGGACCAGATGAACTACATCCAAGGGTATTAAAAGAACTGGCAAATGTAATATTGGAACCACTGGCTATAAACTTTGAGAACTCCAGGAAAACAGGAGAAGTCCCAGCAGACTGGAGGAGGGCAAACATTGTCCCCATCTTCAAAAAGGGGAAAAAAGAGGATCCCAACAATTATTGTCCAGTTAGTCTGACATCAATACCAGGAAAGATTCTAGAGCAGATCATTTAACAGGGAGTCTATGAACATCTAGAAGGCAATTCCATAATCACAAAAAGTCAACATGGGTTTCAGAGAAACAAATCATGCCAGGCAAACCTGATCTCTCTCTCTCTCTCTCTTTGATAAAATTACCAGCTTGGTAGATGAAGGGAATGCTGTGGATATAGTATATCTTGATTTCAGTATGGACTTTGACAAAAGTTCCCCATGACATTCTTGCAAACAAGCTTGTAGAATATGGGCTAGACAAGGCAACTGTTTACATGGATTTGTAATTGGTTGACCGGTCGAACCCAAAGGGTGCTGAACAATGTCTCTTTTCCATCCTGGAGAAAAGTGACAAGTGGGGTGCCACAGGGTTCTGTCCTGGGCCCAGTGCTATTCAACAACTTTATCAATGACTTGGATAACAGAATTGGGGGCATACTTATCAAATTTGCAGATGACACCAAATTAGGAGGAGTAGCTAATACCCCAGAAGACAGGGTCAAAATTCAAAATGACTAGAAAGCTGGGCCACAGCTAACAAAATGAAATTCAACACAGAGAAATGTAAAGTACTGCACTTAGGGTGGAAAAATGAAATGCACAGATTATAGGATAGGGGACACCTGGCTGAATGAAACTATGTGTGAAAGAGATCTAGGAGTCCAAGTAGACCATAAGTTGAACATGAGTCAACAATGCGATGCAGCAGCTAAAAAGGCCCATGCAATTTTAGGCTGCATCAAATAGAAGTATAGTATCTAGATCAAGGGAAGTAATAGTGCCACTCTATTCTGCTTTGATCAGGCCCCACCTGGAATACTGTGTCCAGTTCTGGGCACCACAATTCAAAAAGGATGTGGAGAAACTGGAGCATGTCCAAAGGAGGGCAACTAAGATGGTGAAGGGTCTGGAAACCGTGTCTTATCAGGAGTGACTTAGGGAGTTGGGTATGTTTAGCCTGGAGAAGAGAAAGTTAAGATGTGATATGATAGCCCTGTTTAAATATTTGAAGGGATGTCATATTGAGGAGCGACAAGCTTGTTTTCTGCTGCTCCAGAGACTAGAATGCAGAACAATGGATTCAAACTGAAGAAAAGAAAATCCACCTCAACATTAGGAGGAACTTCCTGACAGTAAGGGCTGTTCGACAGTGGAACACACTCCCTCGGAGATTGGTAGAGTCTCCTTCTTTGGGGGTTTTTAAGCAGAGGCTGGATGGCCATCTGTCAGGGATGCTTTGAGTTCCTGCATGGCAGGGGGTTGGACTGGATGGCCCTTGTGGTCTCTTCCAACTCTATGATTCTATGATTCTAATATTAAGAAAAGAAAAATAATGACCACATAACTTTAATCTAGACAATGAAGACATCGAAATATTTCGAGATTTTCACTACCATAACTTACTCATTAATCAGAATGGAAACTGAAGTCAACAAATCAGAAGAAAACTAGGACTTGGATGGGCAGCTACAAAAGATAGACAAAATCCTGAAGTGTCAAAACATATCACTGAATACTAGTTAGGATAACCCATGCCATCCTTTTCCCCTTTCTATGTATGATTGTAAAAGCTGGACAGTGAAATATCAGGTAAGAAAAAGATCATCTCAAATGGTGGAGAAGACTGCTCAAATAAATACATCCTATAGCAAATCAGTCCTGAATTCTCCTTAAAAGCCAAGATGACTAACCTGAGACTGTTGCACTTTGGCCACATCATCAGAAGACATGACTCACTAGAAAAGACAATAATGCTTGGTAGGGTGAAAGGCAGTAGGAAAAGAGGAAGACCACATTCCAGATGAATGAACTCAATCAAGAAGCCACAGACCTGAGCCTGCAAGACTTGAGCAGAGCTATTGATGACAAGGTGAGTTGGAGGTCTCCATAAGGTCACCATAAGTCAAAGTTGACTTGATAGCAGTTAAAAACATTTCTCCAAGTACAGCATTTTCTGTGCAGAGAATAATACAAAGAGCAATATTGTTTTCTTGTTGCACAAAATGTCACATGCAAGTTCTGTGCCAAAAATATTGTATCTGGGGAAATATTCAGCACAAAATTTGCATGTGAAATATTGTTCCTGTGCAAATAAAATAAAATAAAATGCTGAATATTGTTGAATTTTTTTTTCATCCCTAATTAATATAACTAATAAAATTTCACATATTCCCATGTATTACTATTAAGGTTCTATTAATGTTGCCAGTCACTACCACTTATTAGAATTTTTGACAAATCACTCAGGCTAGGGTCCCTTACATTTATGGAAGGCAAACCAAGTGACATTAAAAATGGTTGATGTGGAATGTACATCTTGTTCAGCTTCTTCTGGGCTGCTGAGAATTTATTGATTGCTCCTTTATGGCTCATGTTTTAAGTTGAAATGGTCCACAGGGCTTTCCTTCATGCACCATCCCCATTAATCAAAGAAAATGAAATAATGAATACAACTCCAATTAGAGCAAAATCCATTTCATAATTTAGGACCCATCTAACTGAAATCTTTCATTTCTCTGATTTTATTTTCAGCTGGAAGGTCCATATCAGCCTTTTAAAAACATATGTGTAATTTTCATAATATAAGAAACAATTATTTAATTAGCGGTTCTATCCATAAACATAAATGAAAATAATAGTAACAAATAATTTGGTTTTATGGTGCATCTGCCATGATTTATAAGTGATAGAATGGTGGCCAATCTAGTTTTCCTTTGGAACAAACAAGGAGTTGCCACAGTTCCTCTCTTTGCATTTTTTTTTTTTTTTTTTTTTTTTTTTTGCAAAAATGTCCTCAAATGGGTATACTGATATAAAATCAACAGGTTTTGAAACCAACACTTTTGGAAGCCAAAAATACAAATTCTCTGTCACAAAAAAAATCCGTATTATGTATATAGTACTCATAATCAGACTTAGTTAATTGTATGGCCTCCACATCTACAGATTCAGCAAACTATGCACAGTAGCTCACATTGAAGGAAAACTTACTTAATCTTTCCACAAAAAGCAACAAATTGTGGTTCTAATAATTGATCTTCTACATTACACAAAAGTAATTGCAATTTGCAGCTCATCTGATCTACATTAGGATGATCTCACACATTTGGAGAAACTCGGTGAATCAGCAGAGTACCAGATTGAACTTCATCTGCCCCACAGGGCCTGATAGATATATTGATGGTATTGTAAAATGGTATTTACACACATGGAAACATACACAAAACAGATGAAATCCAGCATGGTACAGTGGTTTGAATGTTGGACTAGAACTTCCATATGCCTATTCTCCATCCACTCATGGCTTGAAATTATTATTTTTTTTTTAATTCCAAAGGGCAAACTGATTTTTGGCATTTTATCTTGTTACCCAAAAGGGTGGGTGGGGGGACCTGGGATCTTCACCAGCAATTTCAGCATCTCTGTTGAATGTTGGGGGAATTAATTAGTTCAAAAAGAGGCATGCAAGAGATGGGCAACTTACTAGGATCTTTTTACACCATTTTATACAAGTACTCATTTCAAGGAAAGAATCTAGTTTGAAATAAATAAGATATTTTATTTAACAAATGTGAAAAGACACACACAAACATATAAGATCTGATCCAGCAATAAGATTTACATAAGGCTACAGAAGGGGAAGACTGGAAATTTGTACATTGTATTGGATAACATTGGGTGTAAAATTCTATATTTACCTATCCTGAAGTAGAATCCATAGGAAAATGCAGAAACACTCAAGTCAGCATCCAAACTTGCTCTGGGAAAAGTGAACAAAAATGATTGGAGTCGGGGGAATCATACCCAAAAACCTGCTCTCAAGGTATGTGTTGTGTGCCCAAAAGCTTTAGTGATCTTCCCAAGGAATGGACAAACTAGTCTGGAAAACTTAGTGATTTTAGCACCAAGGTGTCAATGCAGCGATGTAATGTGAAACAATTCTTAGATAATCAGACAGGTAAGGAAAATGTAAGGACTTCAAAGAGGAAAAACAGGGTAAGGTCTCTGTCTGTTTTGACAAATGCCTTCCTTTGTTCCCATTGTTTTCCCTAGGAAATGCAAAATAAGCAGGTAGGAGGAATGTGGCATGCTTAGCATAACCCATCAGTGCTTGTCCTTTTATTCTATCTAAGCCTGACATGCCCTTGACACTGGCACATTTCCATCTTCCTTGGGTCATTGGGATGCCCAAAATAGGCATCAAGTCATCATCATGATTTCCAGGCATGCTCTGTGCTAGCTATTAATTATGAAGACCCCATATCAAGCTGGAGGATATGCAAACAATATTAGGGACACAATTGTACTGCCCCATTGTATATAATGGAACTTGAGCCTCCATGGATTTTGGAGGGTCCTGGACCCAAACCCCAGATACCATGGGCCCACTATATTTGATGGAGGGAACAATCTAATTTTTTATGATGGTCTGTTTGCAAATATTGTTATAACAATTTCATTTACAGAGAATGGGAAGAAATGGCAGGGGGCATAGTGGACACCTTCTTTTCCTGTCTGACCTCTCATGAGAAAAGGTCTCATCTGTTGCCAAGTGTTATCATGACATCATTTCATCATGGTACCCCAATGGCAAAAAATAAACAAACAAACAAAAACCAGACCAGTCATGAAGTGAGTGTGGGATAGGAGAGGAGGTTATGATGCTGATACTGCAGAAGAGAAATTCTTTCATAGAGCGTAGGAGGGAGCGTAGCAAGTTGCAAAAAAGGAAGAGTAATTTGCAAACCCCACCACCTTCCCACTTTCTGCTCATGGAAGGCTCCAATGGATCATTAAGCCTTCTATCCAGAGAAAGAGACACAATCTTATACTCTCCAACGTGCACTTAGAATTCACCCCTCCTTTCTTTATATTTCTTTGATCACTTTTTCTTAATCTTCATGGTAAGAGACCTTCTAACTGTAAAACAAGATTTAACACTAATGCAAAATTAAGAAAAGGACTCATGGTTCCTGATGCTTCTCTTTCCTATCTCTACTCATTGACTCGCATAAAATTTCTGGATGAGTTTGGTAATGACTTTTTCATTAGTAAAGGAATAGCTCAGGATATTACAGAGCTAACCCTGCAGTATACTGACAGCTTTCAGCTCAGACAGCTTGTGCCATGTTTATGTAACCTTGTAACCATAGGGAGCAAGTGTGCTATATTCAAACAGTATTGTTTAGGGCAGAAATGAAATCATATTATAATATAAATTATCTATGTAAAACTCCTTTTAGGTTTTCAGCATAGTAACTAAAGTTGTATGCATCTTTATGAGAGAATGGGATGAAAGGATAGATAAATCTGTTTTGCTCTCTGCAATATTCACACATTCCTTCTTTCCCATTAGGTTTCCACTCCACCCCCACCCACCCCCACAAAAAAGCCATAAGTCCACACAAACATCTATGTGTAATTTCATTTGTGTTTACTCATCAAAATTTGTACATTTTTGCACATTTTGTCCCAATATTCCCAATATTGTATTATTAATCCTAATGCAAGCATCTTTCACTCATGTATGCCTTCTGTATGCAAGTTTCCATGTGTGTGTGTGTGTATTCTTCAGAAAACTCCATTGTGAATTTTGAGGAGTGTGAAAACAGAAGGGTAATTCTCTCTTGGCTAGTAAATCCATTTAGGAAGTGCAAGTCAAGTGTGTTCACATTAAGACACAAACTTAATGAATTTTGCAATGTCTTTTAAAATCAAAAATATGAGAACATCTCTTGTGAAAAGTAAAGTTTATGTTTGTTTGTAAGAATAACTCCTGAAAGTCAGTAGAATATGACCTTTTATTAGCATCTATCATTGTATGTGGTATATTAAGTTACACAGAACTCTTCCTCAGGCAAGATGTTCCAAAACAGGGGAAGAACAGATGAACGTGTGCTTTTAAGCTGCATTTTCCCCTGCTGGTAGATTGAACTAGTGAAGATGAAAATAATGTCCTTGCAGATATCATTATACTGAAAACCTTCCTTTATGACAGAGTCACATATTACAAAAAGTCATGCTGGGATGAAGCAACCGAATAGCTCCTGGTGAAGACAAATCATTTGGACTTGAATTTAATTTAGTGGCTGGTAATGCCCTGGAAAAAAAAACTTCAAATGATCAGTTTAGGAAATTAATCAGTAGTTAGCCCGATCACTACCTTGCTAAAGTTAAAATGCACAGGCCTTTTGTTAGCTAGAGAAAAGAAAAAGAAAGGAGACTGTAGTTCTTAGAGCAGCAAAGTTGGCTATTGCTTCTAGATTGCATATTAAGTTAAAAAAAAAAAAGATGGAGACCAAATTGTGGATTAATTTTCTAGCAGAAGTGGAAACTTCTTGATGTCTGCCCTTCCACCAGATCCTAGGTTTCCAGGTGGTGGCAAAGTTCAGAAATAGTTTGTTCTAATAAGCAATGTTATAATATACTACTTCCGGGGAACTGTGCTATCATTTGGAGGGAAATTACACAGGTGTAACAGTTTCATTTTTACAAAGTAATGGCATGACCTATAATATCTTTTGTGTATGTGTGCATGACATGCAACAGTTACTTCCAAAAATGTTCTCTGTAGGCAGATCAGAGGGTGGGGGTTTCCAGGAGTTATAGTTCAGCTTAAACCAATCAGATATAAAGTCTGAGAACAATTAGGCGAATAAAATAATCATTATATTAAAAACCAAACAATGAATTCAAAAAGTTTTGTAAATATTTTAAAAGATAGCAAAGAGAGAGAAAGGTTAATATATTGCCAAAGTATTGTTCATAATGTAAGTAATGTTAAAAAATTAAATAACCCAAACTCTGGCTGGTGGAATCTTTGGACTCGATAGATTTGACAGTCTCTTTCTATGAGTTTCCTTCTTCACAGATAAATTTGATATTTTCAAGTTGGTTGATATATTGGTCCCATCAAAAAACAGTAGAGGGAATTTTTCAAATGTGAATAAATTGCAGAGGTGAGAAAGGCCCTGTGCCTTGAGGGATGTGTGCCACTGCCATCCTTGCAATGAACTGGGGAAGAGAGGAGAGAGGGTGGGGAGAGGCAGGAAAAAAATACCTAAGTTGTGATTGGAGAGAAATAGCCACAACTTTATTGGATAAAGCTATGTAGTTTTGGCATGGCATGAGACACAAATCCAGGTACTGTATTAGAGAACTTGCCCATTATATGATAAGCCCATTCCCCCAGACTTGTCAGCCAGGGAATGCATTGAGAGGAGACAACTGAAGTATATATATATGGACATCCTGCAACAGTGTTTCCTTGCCACCTGGAAGCCAAGATGGGACTAATCTAGTTCATCTGCAAACCCAAGGTCTCTTAAGGGGCCTCCAATGTGGAATTAAAGGGCTTTCAGGTATCAATCCCCACCAGAACTGGATCTTACTCTATGTCCCATTAGATATATACAACATCCTGAATTCTATCCTTTGAGAAACACACATGGCTATAGATATAGATATATCTTGTGGCACCTCCAAGATGAACAACTGTGAGATGGCATTAACATTCATAGACCAATACCTGGATTTGTGCCTCATGAATGTGTCAGTGGGAAAGAACAAGTTTATGGAGCAGAAATACATTTGTAAGAGAAATAAAGGGTGGTTCAAAAAGAATGATACAAAACATAATAAGAACAGCTTAACTTTTGCATCATTCTTTCTGCATCACCTTGTGCCTGTCAACTGAGAATATTACTATGTGCATCTGTCAAAATGACAGCCCACATCTCATGCCAGCAGTAGGCAACTTGGTGCCTTGAAGATGTTCTGTACTATAATGCCCATATTCCCTTACCATTGGCCATACCAATGGGTTAGTAGAAGTCAAAAACATCTGGAAGGCACCAGGTTGACTAGTTCTGCCTGATATCATAATGTTGTTATTTTTTAAGTCAGACTCTGCTGCTGTCGCTCCAGTAGACTTAACACATTTATTCATCTGGAAAGTTGTACAGTTTGTTAAGGAAGCCTGGGTTGCTTAGTGCAGGAAGGATGCACATGGAGACCAGATGTAACTCCACTTGAGGTTCCCCTATCCCATTAGAGACTGTTTCTAGAATTCATCAGAGTTTATTCACTGAAAGAAATTCACTATTAGTTAAGCTCTTTTCCCAAGGGAAAGAAGTTCGCTTCTACCACATCCTTAAATTAAGTCTTCAGGGTTCAGCATGGCTCACTTTTCTCATGAACACAGTCCCCTTGCCTTCTCTGCCTATTCTTCCTCAATACCCAAGGCAATAAATTAAGGGGATATAGAGGCTCTTTAAGAGCAGAGTTCACATTACAAAACTGCACATATAGCTACTCAGACAAAACAGAACTTTTTGTGGCAGGGTTTTGAAGTATTAGCATCTGGTTCCTACAGCCTAAACAACATTAGATATAGTAGGGTCAGAGAGACAGAATTAGAGAAGCAAACCCAAGCTTTTCAATCACGTTCAGTTTATTTATTTAAGTTTACATCTGATTTCCCCCACCCCCACCCCAAAGACTCTAGTTATCACACAATACTAGGTTTGGTATCCCCACCTTGGCAAAATGCCCTTTTAGTCTGACTTGGGCATAATTTCTTTACAGGAAGACCAGTGAAAAGTAAGGCTTCAGACTGGGGTAAGGAAAGTGTAGAGATACTATTGGATTATGGTCCCCATCAGTCCTAGACAATGTAGCCATTGGTGAAGGATTGTGAGAGCTGTAGTACAACGGCAGAGCTAGGTGAGCAATTTCTTTCACTTTATTTTTTTACCAGCTTTTCCAATTCACACTACTTGGAAATAAATGCATAGCCAAATGCAATTGACAGTCTGCAATCTGCACATTTCTGTGCTTACGATATGATTCATGCAACAACAAAGCTGACTCAAAAATATACCAGTTTGGAGGAAATATGCATGAAAATACACTTTAGTCAATTGGAGAAATGCAAACATTTTCAAAACGTGTGGAACAAATGCATGGATGTTGCACACAAGGGGGAAAAATCTTGCCTCCTGATGAGAACTGAATCATGTGTTAAGTTGGAAATTGGAGAACTAGAACGAGTTCAGGTTTTAGATTTTTTTTCATTACTAAAGAATGGAAGCATATTTTTTCTTGCAGACCTGATACCATTAATGTATGTTTGTATGTGTACATAAAATTTTTATTCATGTTTCAAAAATGATGTTGCAGTGAGGTAAGTTCCTTGAAAGCATGGATTTCAGGATATGACAGAGCCAAACAACAGATCAACTCTGCTGTATCGGTGGGATTGACTGCTGTGTCATTTGTCATGGAATACAAGGAAGACTTGCAGAACTGAGCCCTCTATTAAATAAATAATTAGCTGTCATTGTGCGACAATCTAATGGCATCCCATCAAACAGACACAATGGATTTTCCAGCCAATGGCTACAGGGCAGTCCCACTGCAGATAATGGAACTACTCCAGCGTAAAGAATAGCAGCTCTGAATGACAGATAATTGAGGAAGGTACCAGATGTTGACATAACAGCTCCCATTATACTGTATAGCCAAGAATCTCTTTTCAAAAATACTTAATACTTAAATTTTACAAAACAATTGCTATTGTGCCTTAAGAACACACTGCCCTCTCAGCTGGAAACGTATACACAAACAGAATCCTTGTCTTGACTGGTCCTGTAAATAAGGTAAAATGGGAGCAAAGTATAGCTCAAGAGCAGAATAGCTGCACATCATAGAATTCTCCCATGTTTCTCAGATGAGATCAAATGGGGTAGACTAAAGAACATTATATATTAAATCCAAGGCAATTTAAAGGAAGTTGCCAGAGCTGGAGTGAACAAGTAGACTAGAAACAGGCAACTTAAAACCCTTCAGATGTTTTAGACTCCATCTCCCATCTAACCAGCATGACCAATGGTCAAAGATTAGGTTAGTTGTAGTCCCAAACATCTGGAAAGCAATCTCAATTCCTGAAGCAGATAAAAATAAGGAGACATGAGTAAGGGTAGTCTACAAGCAGCCTGAGCAAACTGTTGTCTGAAAAGCATATGTAACATTTCTGGCCCCACATCTCCACTGGATTAATAGATCTTGTGCTATTTCCATTTATATTCACAATCAGAAATGGTCAAAGAACCACATGTGAAAGTTGAGGGGTTGGTTTCCAACCAGCAGCAATGTTGGGCGAATACAGCACAGCAGAGAAGAAACTAGGAGTGATATCCTCTGGCAAGCTACTGTCATAGCATCATGAGAAATGTATCAGGGGGGTGTAGAGTTGAGGATCAATGGGGGATGGCTACTATCTTCATTAGCTGCTTGCGAATATCTCAGAGGTCACGGGTGGCAAAAGTGAGGCTATTCACATGTTGTTATTGTTATTGACCTGCAACTCCCATCATTCCTCCCCCTTGGCTGTGGTGGCTAAAGGTTGCTGGGAGTTGCAGTGTAACAACATCTGAAAGGTAAACTCCTAGAACAATCAAGCTAGGGACTTGATTATCCCACATAAAAGTCACAAGACTAGAGCAGGCTCAGTAGCCACAGATTCACTCTGCAGGGATATGGGGAGGGAGAGAGGGGAACGGGGAATCGATCCAAGCATCTTTGAAGAGAGCATCTGTGAATGGTTTGGAACTCTAAGCTCCTGCTTAGAGTTCCTTCTTTCTTAGATATAGTAGAAATTTCTAAGGGTGGTGAGGAGTGGGTGAGAGAAAGAAGACTATATACTGATGCCTTTCTGCTGCCTCATTTAGTCCCAACACTGATCAATGGGTTCCCCAAAGCTGCCCTAATTCCCTGCAGTCATTATTTTACAGGTGAGTAATTTATGGCTTTGTAAAGGGCTCCAGGATGTTTGATTATGTCAAAGGTGTTATTGAAGTTCAGCCTGCAGTTGTATCCTAAATAGGACGAGATTACCTTGGGGGATTTGCATCATTGGTTTTCCTAATTACTTTGCTGTAGGCACATTTGCCAGCAATGAAGGAGGGGGCTAAAGGTGGAGGGGGGGGGATTCTGCCTGGCTGAACACAAGCCACAGTTTAATGAAATGCATCCCTGGCAGTGACCTCAGAAGAAGGCAGGAAAAGCAAGTTTCAAGAAAGTGTTGGCCTCTGCCCAAAATGTCTAAGCCTAGTCTGAATGATAGAAAAGGCCATACTCATAACCACATGTAGCAAGGTGACCACTGTATGTGGTTGTCAGGACTTTCATTATGTATTTTACCTGCCGTGGATTTGTGTGTTAGGATTCTGAAGTAATATGATGGAATTTGTAGTGCCTGTGCCTATATAACCATATCTACCATATTTTATTCATATTCTGTTACTACGGCAAGCATCCTCCAACACTCTGTTTGAAGCCTGTGATTAAATGGAAACTTTTGGGCTTCAGTATCAACACAGCTTTTCTCCCCTTCCCCTTCTTTGCTTAACATTCAGCTTGACAAAGAGTTCTGGAAAACTTGAAGGTTTGACCCTTGTTTTGCAACAATTTGGTTGTCTCCCACACTGTGCATTTTGAACACATACATACCAACATGGTCACCTTTGTTTTTATGTTCTGTTTCTTGGTCAATTGTTTCCTGTTTAGCTGTCTCTCTCAGGGCTGTTCTGCATTTGTGTGTATACTTGGTCTGATGTATTTTTGAAGCACAGAAAAATATGTATTCTGAATGATATAAAAGGCCATACATAAGCACATCTAGCAAGGTGACCACTGTATGTGGTTGTCAGGACTTTCATTATGCATTTTACCTGCTGTGGATTTGTGTGTTGTGATTCTGAAGTAATGTGATGGAATATGTAGTTGGATGTTCAGTGTGAGAGGCTGCTGATCACATTCCTTTGCATTGAATTAACAGAGAAAAAGGGAGGCATACCTGGCTCCAGACTTCTCCAATGTAATTTCTCTGGGAAAATAGACAGAAGAAAAGGAGGAGGGAGGTAGTAAAGGAAAATGAGAGGTATAAAGTTGTTTTACTTTTGTAACAAATAAGAAAATACCCCGCCAATCAATTGAAATTGTGTGTGGTTTAATTGGGCATTGATAACATATGCTGTTTAGTTCTGACAAGGAATATCTCTGGGCTAAACCTATAGTTACTAAATAAAGGTGTTTTTCAGTTTACCACCAAAGCATGGATTTTCTGAACTTTGGGAAACAATTTTGAGAGTGGAAAGGATAGGGCCCAAGACATTTTACTGGCTAAAGCAAAGGACAAAATGGTGCTCCTATTAATTTGGGGTACAGGAAGCCAGTTGGACTAGGAGTTGAATCTAGCTTCAACACTAGGATAGCATCAGTCTGGAATTTAGAAAGTTCAGGACATGCTGTGTGATTCAGTACACACTTCTGTCTTCTAGCTAAGAGGAACAGCCTTGGGCTTTTTGCCACTGGCTGCCTGAATCTGTCTGCTGAGGAAGTTAGCTGATACTGCCTCATTGCAGGCTGGAGGAAGTCGGCTATCTCAATCAGAGGTGCCACAAGTATACCTAGTGAAGAGAAAATTGATGCCATCTGCAGACCTCTGATTGGATCAGATTGTTACACAGTATATAAAAAGGTTTCCAAGTGGTCCACGTGCAGTACTATGGAAGGCCTCAGTCTTCACTAGGATACCTCATCAAGCATCAAGTGATGTCAAGAGAACAACCAAGATGCCACCTCAGCACTGAGTGTGAAAATGGGCCATCGTCTTTCACTTAGGAAGCCTCTGCGTGCCGACCAATTTTCTCCCCAAATGGCTTTCCTTGCCAATTACAAAAGCAGACAACTGATGGCTAAATTATCAAAGGAGGCTGCATTGTCAGCATGTTAATCACAGTGTTCCTTAGCAACTATATTTTAAACTACAATACAATAAGCTGCCACATAAAAAGTCAGGATACTGATGTTAATGATGTTAATAATGAGGAAGAAGGAGGCATGTCAAGGTGCCTAACACCTTTGATACTTAGCAGTTTGCAGAAACAGAAAATAATTCTGTCCACCAGATTTTACTTTTACTACTAGAATATAATCCTTTATCATCTGTTTGCTCCAGTTTAGACCTCCATGGCATGGTGTCCTCAGGACACTCTGTACAATGATTTCAACCTTTGCTGACCAATAGTCAGTGACGATTTTCTCCCTTTTGTTCTTTCCAATAATCAGTAGGATTTTTGTTTGAATTTGCTAAATGGCCAACACTCCTGCATATTTTCTGGTTTGTGAGATACCACACAGTAGCTGCAACAGGGGAGCCCTAAAAACAAACCAGTGGACTGGGACATTCAACCAAAGTAAAACAGTTTTTCTTCTTAAACTTGGACTGGATTTGCATGTTTTACCTCTACACCTATCAAATTAGTCATGATGCAAAAAAATGGAGGCTTCTTTAAAAATCCATTGTCCTCTACCTAGAAGAGGCCTGTGGTCTCACAGGAATAGAGACAGATTAGATTGCAGGAGAAAAGTCCTGTTGATATGCAAATAACCTTTAAATTTCCTGAACTTTGTGAGACTCCCAATTCCCACATGGCCAGAAGGAGGAGGAGCCAGCTGCAAAATTTACCCTCCTCATACCATCTTAACTAAGGACAGAAACAACAAAATGCAGTCATCTTACTAACATCTCCATTTTTTCCTCCTGTTTGATTTGTAACATCTTGCTAGATGAAGAAGCCAGTGGAGCTTCGAAAGCTTACAAGTATATTTTGCATTTCGGTTGGCCAATTAAAGTATCAATGTTTGGTAGGTTTTTGTATGAATTGCTAAATGGCCAACACAGCTACCACTACATATTGACCAACAGTCAAGTTCACAAAGAGCTTTAGATAGGTGTTGTAGTCAAATACCTCCAGTGAACATCATGTTGGGGAAGGCTGTTCCAGCTGATGCCAAATGCGAATCAAAGCATCGTAAAAGCTTCTCTTAGAATAAAATATTCCAGATGATAGCACTAGATTTTGAGCCTAAAGCTTAAAAACAAGTTCAGTCTCAGAACCACTAGCTAGTCCACTGCAACTGCACACTTGACAGCTTTTGCTAAGAATGCATGTATGCCATATACTAGTGATGCAAGCATATCTCTGGTAACACCTGCACATGTAGGTAATATCTACAATACCTACAGTCAATCAGTAGTTAGTCACATGGGTAGCAGGGTACCAGAAATTAGACTGCTACAACTGTAGTAATTTGGTTTTTATTTCTCCACAAAACTCCTTTAAGGTTCTCCACATCTTTTTAGCTCATGAATATTTATGTGTGCTGTGTACCTTCAAGTAGTTTCCAACTTATGGCAACCCTAAGGTGAACCTATCATTGGGTTTTCTTAGCAAGATTTGTTCAAAAGAGGTTTGCCGTTTCCTTCATCTGAGAGAGTGTGTCTTGCCCAAGGTCCCTCAATGGGTTTCATGGCCCAGTGAGAATTGAACCCTGATCTCCAAAGTTGTTGTCAAACACTCAAACCACTACACCACACTGGCTCCCATTGTTCTTCCATATTATGACAATCTGTCTGACTTTTTAAATCACATATAAACTGATGTGTCTTTATTTGAGAAAGGAGATATATTTATGTACAGTATATTAGTTGAAAACCAAACAGGGTCTTCTTAATTTCTAGCTGAGAGGACCACCTGAATAGTTTGAAAAAATATTCAGATGAAGAGGTTTTCTGCTACTCTCTTTGAGGAAGCAATTAATTATTTTTATACACTTTTTGAAGGGCATTTGTGTTTTTTTAAAAACTCAATAATAGAGACATACAATAAAAATATTTGTCAAAATATAATTATTCAATAATTCAAATGTTTAAAGATCCAACTAAAACATTTGCAATAACAGTTTCATAAAACATATTTATACTTAAGCAGCCCATTCTAGTTTTTTAACCATCCTGCTAAAAAAAAGAATCCTTTTTTTTAAAAAAAAAAAATCCCAGTAAATCTAATTCATTCACATTCATCTGAAAGATTTCAAAATGTTGACGAAACTACAGAGAAGCTTTATTCCACAAACATCCATAATCAAAATGAAATAAATAAATAAATCCATTCTGTAGTTTAGGGCTGTATAATCTATGCTCTGAGAACACATGATGCAACTGAATGAATGACTGATACTAAGCAGGTCAGGGACTGGTTAGTGCCAAGATGGGAAACTATCCAAGAATGCACCCATCCCTGTAAGTCTTTAACTTGAGCTACATGGTCTCTGTTAACAAACAATTGTATTTGTTCTTCTTCTTTTCCCAAGTATCTGGAAACAGGGGCTGCTGCCACACTGCAGAATTAATGCAGTTTGATGCCACTTTAACTGTCATGGCTCCATCCTGTGGAATCTTGGGAATTTGTAGTTTGTTGCGGCATCAGAGCTTTCTGACAGGGAAGAATAAATACACCACAGTACTACAAGCTACAGGAAATGAGGTGCCATCTAAACATTAGGAAGACCTTGCTAACACTAACTGCTTTATCAAAGTAGGGGGCAGACAGGATTTAAACAAGAGTTAAACAAGAGTTAAACAGGAAATGTGTTGTGATAAACATAGGGCATTTGCTGTTTAACTTTCGTTTAACTCTTGTTTAAATCCTGTTTGTCACCTAGTGTGATAAAGCAGTAAGAGCCACTTAACTGTGGAACATGCTGCCTCAGAGTGTGGTGAAGTCTTCTTCTTTGTCGATTTTTAAACAGAGGCTGGATGGCAATCTGTTGGGAATGCTTTGATTGTGTCTTCATGCATGGCAGAAGGGGGTTGGACTAGATGGTCCTTGTGATCTCTTCCAACTCTACGATCCTATGTTCTACAAATCCCAAAATTTCATAGCATTGAGCCATGACTGTTAAAGTGGTGTCAAAATGCATTAATTCTGCAATTTAGATGCAGCCCATGTTAGATACCACCAGTGTTATCTTGGAAAGTCTCTTTTGGAAAATTTTATCGTGTAGGGCTAACTTGGATAGCCTGAAGGTCTCAGTCCAAACAAATCCAAATGCACTTCAAGATATCCCTATCGTGAAATAACCAAATGAAAAAGAAATGAATCACCATTTCAAAGCACTCATGGTGTCACTGACAATGGCATTAAACAAAGCACATGAAGCAGGTCTCAGTGTTGCATCTTTGATAAACTTAAAAGCTGTAGAAAGCTTTGAAGTCTCTTAAGCATACTGAGTAGTCACAGTTACTTCTTGTTGTAGGATCCAAGGAAGCAGCACCAATCATATATTTTATTTCAAAGCTATCCTTGAAGCAAATATATGACTTTTCATGATGCAACAGGGAAAGAAAAGTGGTGTTATTTTGCCAGTGGTGCCAATGTTGCTTTCAGGTCATATCAGAGCTACAGATCTCCCTGTTTAGTTCAGTCAAAGGCAAGGAGAAAGTCTTCAAATAACATAGAAATGTTAATGTTAATACTAACTGGCTTTGACCGTAACGTTCAAACTGAACTGAGACTGGCACTCTGACCATAAAGTTCATGCTGAACTGAAACTAGTACATTTTCATGTGAGGATATTTGCATTTCTTAGAAAGCCAGAAGCTGATTTGAGCTGTAGAAAATATCTTTCTTCTGTTTCTTTGGGAAGTTGAGCATAGTTTTCAGCATTAGTTTTCATTACAGAAGACACTGGAAGTACTGGTAGGTGTCCAAAGCAATCAGTCAAATGAAGACTGCTTTGCGTGCTTACTATCTTGTGCAAATCCCACATGGGTGCAGCATATGCTCCCAGAGTAAGGATAGCTCAGGGTCAAATAAGTTTATTGCACAGGCCCTGGCGAACATTTTTAGAATGGAACAAAATGGGCCGTGATGGGGACGGAACAGGAAAATCACCCATATTACTGCACGCCGGAATGCCACCAATGCCGCCATAAGTTCCCGTTCTGTCCCACATTCCTCCCACAGGAGGAAATTTTCAGGAATTGTTCAGAAGCGTTCCTGAAAATTGCCTCCTGTGGGACGGAATGGGAACTTTCAGAGGCATTGGTGGCATTCCGGCATGCAGTAATATGGGTGATTTCCCCATTCTGTCCCCATCACAGCCCCTTCTGTTCTGTTTCCCAGGGCCCATGCAATAAACTTAAAAGTCAGAGGCATCACAAAGGTGTGTGTGGTTGGACTGACCAGGTGATCCCTCAGAAGGCAGTGAACACCTGGTTGAATGGTGACTCCTTTCCATACCAAGACCCTCCTAGCTACCTCCTTCCACCAGCCAGGGTGCTTCTAACATCATAGAATTGGAAGAATTGCCATGCAGGAACACACAATCAAAGCCACCCTGACAGATGGCTATCCAGCCTCTATATAAAAACCTCCAGAGAATGAGACTCCACCACACTGTGAGGGAGTGTGTTTCACTGTCAAACAGTTCTTATCATCAGTAAGGTCTTCCTAACATTGAGGTGAAATTTCTTTCCTTGTCATTTGAATCCTTTCCTCCAGGTCCTATTCTCTGGAACAGCCGAAAACAAGCTTGCTCCATCCTCAGTATAACACCCCCTCAAATACCTAAACAGGGCTATCATATCATCCCTTAACCTTCTCTTCTCCAGGATAAACATGCCCAGCTCTCCAAGTCTTTCTCATAAGACATGGTTTACAGACCCTTCATCATTTTAGTTGCCCTCCTCTGGAGACACTCCAGCTCGCCAACATCTTTTTTGAATTGTGATGCCCAGAACTGGACACAGTATTCCAGGTGACACCTGACCAAAGCAATATAGCATGGCACTATTACTTCTCTTGATCTAGAAACTACACTTCTATTGATGCAGCCTAGAATTGCTTTGGATTTTTTAGGTGCTTCATCATACTGTTTACTAATGTTTCATTGGCTCCAGCTGTGGGAAGGGGTGACATGCTGTTGCCACCTGGCAGCTCATTCCAGGGCTGGTGAGACTGGTGATCAAGCAGAAAAAAGGGTTCTCCCCCCACCCTCCACTCCACCATGGCAGAGGCAGCCTTGCTCCTAGAGAGGGTGACTGGGATGTGTGTCAGGCAACCTAGAGGTGACAACATGAGTTACTCTACTGGAGTGACACTAGTCCTAGTGATGCCACTGTTCAAAAAAGACAAGATGATCGTTTAAAAAAAAATAGTGTCATTCTTTAAAGTGAGCAGACACCTCTGATTGCCCTAAAACCAGTCTTTCTCACTTCTGCATTTTAAAAGAGTTTCCTGTGTTTTGCGATTGGTCATCTGAAGGTAAACACAGGCTTTATTGGTAAGTTTGATTGCTCCAGCACAAATCTCTGAAGGCATAATATTGCTGGAGAGAAAACATTCTATCACCTTCTAATTACAAGCTCAATGTCTTGTTTAGTTTGGTTCCTGCATAATCCCACAAACAATGAGCTCCAAGAACAGAAAGTAAGAGCTGTGTAACATAAAAAGTGTACAAGCCATACACAAGAGCAAGGATAAGGAACTGTTTGAAGAGAAGAAGAAAACGTCCGAGGACAAAGGAGTGATTTTCAGGTAAATAGGAGACTTGGATTGTAGGAACACATCCCATTTAATTCAGTTTCTCTCAACAAATGTCCTTTCACTATGAAGTTCCATGGTCAAAAAGGTAATGCCAGAAAAAAAGCCATTTTATCCACAATGCTTGATTTTCTGTATCACAAAGCACCACAGATAATCAGCATGTCTTACATGTGAATTAAACCCTCTTATGTGACATCTAACAACAGAAGTAGCAAAATATTTACCCATGTCATAGGACATAATGAAGAATTTATATATTTCTTCATCTACTTTTTAAAACTGATTTTTGAGATGCTTAGTATTTTCTAAATAATATACCATTTAAGCATTGATTTAACAGTAAAATAAGAGAACAATCACAAATTCTCAAGTTAATCACTCCAGGCCTGCAATACTGACAGTTAAGGAAGAACAAGAACAAGAAGAAAAAGGTACAGAGTACCAAAGTGAAATCAGCATGAATCAATTCATCATCCAGTGATGGAAAATACATTTTAAAAATCACTGGATAGCATAAAGGGTTGGGTGGGAAAAATTCAACAGAAGCAGTACCAAAAAGATTTTCTATGGGGCTTTCTAGATTGGCAGGAAAGTGTGACATGAAGTTGCCTTTTCCTTAATGCTTAGCAGCTGCACCACATCCTTTAGATGGAGCTGCGCTGTTCCACAGTTTTTAAAAAAGAAGCTGGGAAAACCAGAACCTTTTTAAAGGCGCTTCTTCTCGCCTAAAAAGCAAAAAAAAAAAAAAAAAAAAAAAGCATTTTCATGGCACACTTTCCCTTTTTCTCATCTAAAGGCTAGAGTTTCATGCAGCCATGAGCACACTTCTTTTTGCCAATCTAGAAAGCACCTATGCTTGCCTCTATTTACATGAATGCTACATAACATTGGTAACCCTAATCTCCTTCCTTTTTTGGTCTCTACCAACAAACACATTAATATGTAACATTATTTATCTAGTGGTTGAAGAGGGCAGGATAATTTTTAAAAAAAGGTATTCATTGTGGTCATTGTTGTAATTATTCATCCTACTTTGGAAATTGATATAGCTTGGTAATTTATAATAATCTTCTACTACAAAGAATATTCATGATACGCCACGTATGATAACAGGTCTGCTTCAATTAACAGGTATATCTCAGTATACCTCAGGTAACAAAGTAGATGTCTTTGGAGGCTTTATTCCTTTAACAGGAAGTTTGGTATCAGAGGTAGGAAATAATAGGGATAGGTTCTTAAAGAAAAAGGAGGAGGGGGGGGCAGTCGCTGCCAGTAGTGATGGTGAGTGATAGTGGTAGAGGCAGAGAGATGATATAACCAGGTCGGGTAAGCCTTTCCTAAGTGAACAAAAACATTTGGGAATTTCTAGAGGTTACTTTAAGGTTTCTTCCAAATGCATTGAGGGATTGTTTTTCTTTCACCAACTTCCATGTTTCTGTTTACATTGCCAGAACTGCAAAGTCTGTGTTTCTCCAACATCCTGCATTATCTTCCCAGTACCGGTGTTCCTAAAGAAAACTTTTCAGATTTGGTAAAATAAACTTCACTGTCAGAGGCTGAAAGGATCCTTTAGCCCACATCTTTTTTTTTTCTTCTCCTTTTTTCCCCCGCCTTTCATGCAAGCAGAGTAATTCATTGTGTCTTCGATTTTGGCAAATCATCACTTATTTTATTTTATTTTATTTCTGTCTCTCCTTTCTCCCAAAAAAAGGACCCAAGGCAGCTCACTTGTCATTACCTCAACTGGTAGACCATGGTATGTGCTTGGTTCTGCAAATTGCAAAAAATAAAAGGGGGACAAAAGAAGAACACAGATGGTTCAAATGAAAAACTTCTCGATCATTTTGATCCTGCATGGTCAACCAGAGGAAGCCAGGGAAAGGCCATAACCAGGTCAAGAGGGCATGAAAACCTTTGTGCTCATGTCTCTTCCTCCCACCCACTACAAATGATATACTGATACAAGAGTCAATGCAGGAGATATAATGGAGACTGGAGGAACTTTGTGACCATAATCATTGAAAACCTTGTCCTCCGTGAATCTGTCTAATGTCCTTCAGAAAGTCAGCAGTCAATACTATATCCTGTGGTAACAAAATCCACAGTTTAACTGTGTACAGCAGGACAAATTGCTTCCTTTTGTTGGTCCTGAATCTCTCACCAATCAGGTTCATAGGACAAGTCAGATGCTATTATTAAGAGAGTGAAAATACAACTTTTCTTCATCCACTTTCTCCACACCATGCCTACTTTTATATATTTTTGTCATACCTTCCCTATTACTCACCTTTCTAATGAGCTATAGAACCCCACACAGTGTAATCTTTCTGTATAAGTTTCCATTCCTTTGATCATTGGTCTTGCCTTTTTCTATACCTTCTTCAGCTCTAAAACAGCTTTGCAAACCAGGATCTTGAGTGATAGGGTAACATAGGAAAAGAAATAAAGAGGCAGAATTATAGGTACCTTCTAGCATTGTTTATGTTGCTGAACAAAACCAATCATTGATGACTGCTCTAACATCAAACTACATAAGGTAAGCACATTGTTAGGGGTGTCTGAGAAGATGGAGAGAAGACTGAAGTCCCATTCAAGCATTGCTTGCATGAATGCAATGATCCTAATACCAAATCCAGTGCAGGTTACATGGCTTGGCTCCAGGTATCAGTGATGAAACATACAAGCAAACCCCCATTCAGTGGTCCAAACCAATATTCACTATGCACAAGGACCAAGACATATTCTAGTGCATCCCTGTCACAGGTGCAAGCTGCATAGTGGAGGAGGCACACTTGGATTCTCCAAATGTACTAGATCACAATTCCCATAAACCTCAGTCAATGATTATGGAAACTAATGTCTAGAATATCTGGACAGCAACAGGTACAAATCACCAGGGTCCAAGAAGGCCATTAGATACTTGTTCATAAAAGCAGATAATGATGCAAGGAGCTTCCACCATGATTCAGGATCAGCACACTAGATGTGCATTCAGTTGAGTCACAATAACTTAGTCAACAATCCTAACACACCTCATGGTGTTAGATCAGGGGTCACAATTTTGTTTTGCCCTAAGATGCTCCAAAATGATCTCTTGGTTTTGTGAAGAACATTTGCACAGTCTTTTATCCCCTGAGGGGTCGAAACAAAATTATGCCAAAATTTTAATGATTTTTTTTTTTGCCTTCAATCTTGTGACCAGGAAGGCCACAAAACATCTCCCCATGTCACCTAGAGAAGTGGTTCTCAGACTTGTTACTCTTGTGACCCCTGCTTTACATATACATGTTGCATTCCCCCTGTTGATATAGTATAAAAATAAAAATGTCTTGCTTTTTTAGTGTGTGTATTTTCATTTACACATGCATGTATATTCATATTTCAACATTTGATAAGGACATAACTCCCCCCCCCCCCAACTCCTCCTCCTCCTCCAGGCAGAAGCTCCTTGGCTTTCTCTTCCCCTCCTGGACAGAAAAAAGTTTGGAAAGAGGAGGAAGGGAGAGATCAGGGCCTCCCTTGTAGCAACTTTTGTATCCCCTTTAAAGCAACTCTTGCATCACCCCTAGGGGGCCTGCCCCACTTGATCATACGCCTTTTCCTGCTAACACTTCTCCATCCTTAGTCATACAAATGAGGTTCCAGTTTAGATATACAAATGTGTCTTGTCATTAGTGATATACAAATATAGCCATCTTAGGCCAGAAGATATAGGACATTTTCTACACCCTGTGATATCACAGAATTTTCATTGGAGTCAAAAGACAATATCGGCCTCATTCCCACTTACAGATCATCCGAATCAGTGAATTTATTTGACAGCGAAGTGTGGTTCCCACTACATTTGCCCTGATCGCATTTTTTCCTCTAAAATAATCTACTTGTGGCTCACATTCATGCATGAATCAAATCAAAATGTACCCGCTCCAGCCAGCAAAAGGGCAAAATTAAATCAATTCCAATCCACATCTGGTTCACACTTGCGTGGAATCGATTTATGGAAAATGACATGGAAAACATCAGCATCAAAAAGACAAAATAATAATAATAAAATAAATGGGTCTAGCACATTCCCCCCTTGGATTCGCTTCAGCAATTTGGTTTAAGTGGGAACCAGGGTCATTTGAACTGGTTCAAACCGGTTTGCAATCCGGTTTAAAAGGCAGTGGGAATCATGCTATCATTGCTTTTACTTCTAGTGCCTGAGGGTTAAATTGAAATCATGTTTGAAGAATAGAATCTGATTTTATGAGGCCATACTCCTAGCCATATATCATACTCCATGGAAAGCTACCAAGTTCCCTGATCTGGATCAGTATGCAAAAGTCCTCTCAGGTCTCATGGCTGATAGGTAAATACCATCAGCTTAGAAAACTGCAAAGCAGAAGATGGATTTCTTCCTCCTTCACAATTCAGCCAAGCTTTCTGCACCAGTAACAACATACTTTGCTTCATAATGGCTGAGAATCTGAATTGATGTTGCAGCAAATAAACCTTTCCATGTGGCATTTCACTTTAACTGTACTTAATTTCCCTTCTGCTGAACAGAAACACAGTGTGAATGAACACACAACACATCCTACAACTTAATATCACACACATGTGTGTCTCATGTGCATTTGTCTGCATATCTGCATGCACAGTGGCACCACATGTGTCTTGATCTTCCCTTATCTTCTGCTTAGTTAGTAGTAGCCATGTTGAGCAGAAGGGTACAAGGAAACATGGTGTAGCCACACTGCAGAATTAAAGCAGCCTGACACCACTTTCACTTCCATGATTCTGTCCTACAGAATCTTGGGATTTGTAGTTTGGCTCTCTGACAGACCAGGGCGAACACCACCAAACTACCAATCCCAGGATTATGTATGATAGAGTCATGGTAGTCAAAGCGGTGTTAAACTGCTTTAATTCTACAGTGTGGATACACCTGTAAAGACTGTGCCAGCCTTCAAGGAATGAGAATATATTTGTAATCAACTACCTCATTCAGACTGATGCCTCCTTCATTGGCACATTCCTGTTTCTCTCTATCTCTCTCTCATACACAAACACAAACATGTACACACTAGTGGTCTCAAACATGAGTTGCTTCTTCGGTGCCTTTGGCTATTCATCATAAATCCTGAAGAACCATCTGTCAGGCACCTTTAGTTGGCTCTTGATTCTCACATCTGGAGTGAATAGGTGGCATTACGAACACCCATTTTATGCCAGCTATAAGGCTTTCCCCCCGAAATAGTAAGTTTTGGGTTGGACCTTCTTTTCTAAGTGTTCTGTAAAGCACCTGGCTGTTCTGCTGTTGTTGTTTTTGCATAATATGACATTACATCATACTGCTGAATGGAAAATGGCTGTTTTCAACCATTTCTCTTTTAGCACGAATAAACATTTCCTGGATTATGTGAAGGCGGATGCACTGTTTCAGTCAAAAGGGTCTTATTTGAACTGCATTTTAAAAGGCCTCTGTTGTCAAAAAAAAGAGGGGAAAAAAGCTTTTGGTAATGTGTTTTAGGGGGGAAAGGCCACAGGAATCTTTTACAGTTTAAAGCATTAGGCAACTTAAGCATTGTTCTGACTAACAGTTCCTCCTAGGATAGCAATAATAATACATTTCAATTATAAAACAATTAAGTTTAACATTCATACCTCAGTGTTTAAAGCTAATTTCGACAATTCATGTCTATGGGAAAGTGGTCTGCTGTGAGGAGGGGAGTTGGGTTCCTGAGAGACTGAGTGTGTATAACACCCACTGAACCCTACTGAGACACTAAGAGAATAAAAACATAAAGGGAGGGGAGTGAAATAATAATAAAAAAGAAATGGTAATATGCAAAAGTTAGGTTTATGCCACATAATTGTTACAGTACAGCAACAAAGCCCCTGCCGTGTGATATTGTATCCACACAATCTATTTGGCCTTTCTTAAAATGTGCTAAATATAGAGTAAATGCCGCAACAAAGGGGGAAATGAATTGATAGGAAAATAAGCCCAGCAGCGCGTTGAAGGGATTGTACAAAATAAAAACTCTCTAAGAGCCCTTGAAAACACATCCCTGGATTCTTCATTCTGAAGCCCAGCTGGGAGCCACTAGCTGGGCCCACTGAGAGGAATAGTGAAGAGACATACACAGTAGGATTTTTTCACTGCACTGCAGTGCAGAAAAGGAGGAGGAGAAGGGGAAAAAGAAAAACAGGGATCCAGAGCAAACAAGTTTGGGTGCTAGTCTATGACAAACAAGGTCAAACTTTAATATACTTGTAGGGCTCCATCTTTTCTCACACTACAAGCTTTTATCACAGTGATTCCAAAGAGCTAGTGCTTCCCACAGGCAAGAAGAGGGCTACCTTGGGTTGCAGTGACAAGAGAGATAATGCTATCTATCTGTCTATCTATCTATCTATCTATCTAGCTACTCTCTCCTAGTTATCTATCTATCTATCTATCTATCCTCTCTCTCTCTCTCTCTCATCTATCTATCTAGCCAGATAGATAGATAGATAGATAGATAGATAGACAGATAGATAGATTGATTAGATAGATCATCACATTTTATCCTTCTCCCCCATCGCAAACATTCCCAGGGTGGTTTAGCTCTAGTAATTAAAGCAAGGCAGCCCCTATCTATAAACCTACAATCTAAAACAGAGGTGTAAAAAAGAAAGGAGAAGGGGAAATAAAAGAGAAAGAGAGAAGCAGTTAGTGACATAGCTTTGATCTTTATCTCATTTCCCTTTGCTCTGTGTCAGCAACTACATGCTCCATCTGCTCCATCCTCTCTTCTCTCACATACTACCTTGCAAGACACATTTAAGCCCCATTTTGAGAGAAAGATGGGATATAGATCCAATAAAATAAGTAAAACTGGGGATTGCACTGTTCACCCTCTTTGACATCATGGGAAAAGTATTCTTGCATAGGCATGAAAGAGTAGGGAAAAAAGGAACTTCAGACAAGGGTGCTGCTTTGGGTTTTGGCATTCCCATATATGTGTAATGTGCAGTTCTGACTAAGGGATAGCATGAGTGTTCAGAAACAACTTTCAAAGATGTTTATCCATTTACACCCAGAAAACTTAAGCACAGAATTAATCACATCACAATAAGTATAAAAATAATAGCAGTTTAAAATCCAGTTATATGACATATCACGCTATCTTTATCTTTGTTCCTCCGGCTTAAGTGAGAAGAATACTTTATGTATGATTCACATGAGGTGTGTTTATACAGTGTTCTGAAAAGCACTGTAAGTAAAAGAAAGATAGCTTAGAAAATTCATTCTCTGTCTGGTTGGTAGCTAAAACTGTCAATCACAAAACTACACCCCATCCTTTTTGTCTCAGCTTTTTTCTCCTTTTACAGAAATCTTGGGAGAAATATATCAGTTTTAAACTGATTCATCTATGAAATGCCTCACTTTTGACAATGCCCCCAGATGTTCTAAAAGGGAACACTTCCATTCTAGATCCACCCTTCATTGATAGAAAAAGAAGACTCACAATTAATACCTTACAGAACAATAAAAATGCCATAACAAATACAGTTTGATGAACATGGGGCTATTAACTAATAATCCATAATAATACTGCATAACATTGTCCATAAAGAGCCACAATGTATACAAACATTAAGGCTGTCAGTTATAGTTCATAGATCAACTCCTGCCAATGACAGTGCTGGCAAATTACTCAGATTACTTTGCTTGGTTTAAGTAATTTGACATATGTATGCATGACAGTTGATGGTATTTGGCTCCATTCCTACAGTCTCTGCTGCAATGCCCACAGGAAACTGAAATCTTTGATTTGCTTGCTTTATGGTTCCCCAGTACATAGCTTTCTAAATGTTGGCTATCTAGTGGAGATCCCAAACAGGATCCAGAGTAGAAATAGGAAATAGCAGGATTTATTTTTTGTACTTCTCTCTCTCTTTTTTTTTTTAAAAAAAGATCAAATGTCTTTTTCCAGATCATACAATCGTTCAGCTCCTCCCTTTCCACTTTCAAAAAAATTCCTAACTGAAAGGCATGTTTAAATATATGCACCACATTTCCTTATTTCTGGCTGTATTTTTTATTTTATTTTATTTTACTGTTCCCTGCTTGCTGTTACCCACCTCGATCCAACACTGGGAGAGGCGGGATACAAATAAATATATCATCATCATCATCATCATCATCATCATCACTTGTGACATGGTTTGAGAAAGTGTAAGAGGGTGTATGCAGTGTTCTCACCTCTCCTTCCTATTTTGCCAGATGCATTTCCTGGATGCCATATCCCCTAAAAAAAAATTCATTTTCTTTTAGAAAGAATCTTAGAAATAAAACAGTATCTCTACTTCTGTGGCTGTCAATCTATCTCTTTAATTTTCCCAGGACAGGTGGACAGGATCTGGGCAGGATAGGTGAAAGAGAGCAGATCACACCTCCTTAAGAAGATACCTTTGCCATTGCCCTCACTACCCCACATAAATTCAACAAGTGAAGGGAGTTCCTGCCATGGATGGGGCAATATGAAAGCTTTGCTGTGCCATTCTGGCTTCTTGCCCACACAGCAGAGACATCAGCCGGGATGGCTTCAAACAGGAATGAGATGCAGAGTCTTTCATCCTTCTTGCCTGAAAGAAGGGTAGTTGGCAATTTAAGGGGGTTGGGTTGAAAGACATATAAATGCGGAGGGAAGTGAAGTAGTGTTCCCTAAATATTCTGAAGATTTCAGAACTCACTTCTAATTTATTTTAAAAAGTAAAAATTCGCCAGTCTGGAAGATGCGTGTGTGTGATGAAATGAGAAATGAGAATGGGGGCTAATATTTGTGTGGTTTAATGTGGAAACTAGGAATTCTGTGTTTAGTGGCACAGCAAAACTTTCATATCCAAACTAGAGCTTGAGTGTTATACACATGTCCCAACATACACACATAATGTTGTGTTTGCCAGCCTAAACAAGGGCAAATGGAACCACAACCAATGTGATTTGGTTTTCAGAAGCTGGAGGCAATGCTCAGCTGGGAAGAAATTATCAGGAATTTTCATATTGGCTTCACATGTAGAGAGATAATAAGAGCTTTCTGCTGATCTTAGTTGGTAACATGAGTGTTCATAGATTTGTGTCTACTTTCTCAGGTGCATGAATCTGCATCCATCTGAAGAAGTAGACTCAAGTCTATGAAAGCTCATGATACCAACCTCTCTCTTCTGTCTCAAAGGTGCTACAATATCCCTTTGCATACTGATTTTTCCAGACTAACACAGCAATGTCTTTGAATTTCTGCTCTTAGTGAGGCATACCAAGCCATCATGCTATTAGAAGTGTGAATGCCAGGCCCCTCGGTCTCACAGTCCTTTCCCCTCTCCTTCAGTGCTATCATGAGGAGTAAGCCAAAGCTTTTCCTTCCATTTTTTAAAAAGAAATAACCACAGTGAGAAGCACATCCAAATCCTGCACTCGTATCCACAGTCTGCTGAAACAAGAAAGCTTCATAACTCATGGTTTGAAGTTTACTTGTTTGAACAAGCCATAGTTAAGATTAAACTATTTTTTTCAGCTTTGCATGCCCCAGGAAACCATAGCTAATCAAAAAGAGAACAGAGAGCATGCCAGCTCAAGTTTCACTGCAGTCCATATGGTAAACCACCATGTGTTGTTATTAACGAACAAGGCCAGAATTCTAGCAGCATTTTTAAAATAAGCAAAAATTGTTATATGTTTTAAATTGCCAACATCCCGCTTTTTAACTAGGGTTAATTTAAGACAGGGTTCTATGTAGTCAGTGTATATTTCCTGTTCCAGAGGACTGAATTCTATGTATGCCTCTACCCCAGCACAAGTCTTTTACAACTGAAGCACTGTGTTTAAGTAGGAGGAAAGATTCAAAAGCAAAGGGAAAGGATGTCAAATATTAGGAGGCTATACTCAATAGTGAAAGCTATTAGAGTGTGGCATACTTTTCCCAACAGGAATTAGCAATGCTCCATTACCTTTTGCATTAGAAAGCTACACTGGACAAGACACTGTGCTTTAGGGGACTATCCTATACAATCAAAGGGAATGGACTCAGTCTCCTTTACGGGGAAGAAAAATAGGACCAAATAAGGAAGATTATTGCAATACCCTGGGAACAATGATGAAATTATTTTTGCCAATATAAGATATAAAAGAGCTGAAGCTGTTCAAATGAGGAGATTGTGTTACCAGTCTAAGCGTAATGGAGCAGACTTACTGCAGTAAACAAGGATCTTGTATTGTCATTTGACATACTTTGGCATCCCCACATAATGAAATAATTAGTAAAAGTGATATATGCTCCTATGCCATACTATTTTTCCCTGGTGACCTCTGCTTTCCCTTTGCCTCCTGGATTGTCTGCACTGTTCACTGCTAATGTGTGGTATGTACCAGCTGTAAAAATGGCTGATGTATTTTTGTAATGTAGATAGCAAGACAAATGTAAACAAATGAAGTTCTTTTATCAGCAGACAGAAGTGAAGAGGACATTAAGGTCTGTATTTATTTTATTATGCTTTAAATTTTGGCCAAAACCAAATAAACTATGCAAGTGGAACCAGCAACAAAAATATTGTCATGTGTACTTATCTCCTGACAAACATGCTTCTGATCAGAATTTGAGCCAGTCAGGAAACCATGCCTTTTTCCAGAATGCTATGTAAGGGAGAAAAGCAAATCATTCCATTCTCTTCCTCCATCTGCCTTGCTCCAGCTTTCTGTTCTTCTTGCCTAATGCACAGCATTCCAAGTTGCCTGTAGTCCACTGATAATAGGACATTATCACATGAGCCCTGTTCTTGCTGAAATTGCACTACACTGGGCTCCTGTTATCTGCTGGGGTTTGGTCCCAGGACCATTCATGGATACAAAATATATGGATGCTCAAATCTCATTTAAAAACAATGACAAATTACATAAAATGGCAAAATCAAAGTTTGTTCTGGGGAATTTATATATATTTTTAAAATATTTTTAAACCATGGCTCATAGAATCATAGAGCTAGGTGAGACCATGAGACCACAAGGGTTATCCAATCCAATGCCACTTGCCATGCAGGAACTCACAATCAAAGCACCCCAATAGATGGCCATCCAGCCTTTGTTCAAATACCTCCAAAGAAGGAGGCTCCACTACTTTTTGAGGGAGTGAGTTCCACTGTCAAATGGCTCTTACTGACAGGATGTTCTTTCTAATGTTGAGGTGAAATCTCTTTTCCTGTAGCTTGTATCCATTTGTTCTGTGTTCTAGTCAAGCTTGCTCCATCTTCAATATGAAAACCCTTCAAATACTTAAACAGGGCTATCATATCACTTCTTACCCAGCTCGCTAAAGCCCAAAACACACAGGATAAACAGTGCAGCTTCTGGCCGCTTTGGGTGTGTGGTGTGCAGATGACGCATGCTGCTGGATCAGCTGGAAGGTGCTCTGCGGCTGCCTAAGTCAGCCAGAAGCAGTCAGAAAAAGGAGAGCAGAAAAAAGCACTCCATGATGGTGGCTTGTTCGGGATTTCTGCAGCAGCCCGTTTTCAGAGTGGGTCATGTGGTCTTCCCTTGATCTAGACACTATACTTTTTTTGATGAAGCCTAGAATTGCGTTGGCCTTTTTACGTGCCGCATCACGCTGTTGACTTATGTTCAGCTTGTGGTCTACTATGACTCCTAGATCCCTTTTACATGTACTGTTTTTAAGCCAGGTATTCCCCCATCCTATATCTATGCATTTCTTTTTTTTTTTCTGCCTAAGTGCAGTACCTTACCTTCCTCCCTGTTGAAATTTATTGTGTTAGTTTTGGCCCAGCTTTGTAATCTATTAAAGTCATTTTAAAATCTGATACTCTCCTTGGAGCATTAGTTATTCATCCTAATTTGGTGTCATCTGCAGAGTTGATAAGCATGCCCTCTAGTCTTTCATCCAAGTCTCTGATAATGATGTTGAATAGCACTGGGCCCAGGACAGAACCCTGTGGCACCCCTCTGGTCACTTCTCTCCAAGATGAAATGGAGCCACTGCTGAGCACCCTTTGAGTTCAGCCAGTCAACCAGCTACTAATCCACCTAACATTTGCACTGTCTAGCTCACGTTGTACTAGCATTTTCCCAAGAGTATCATGGGGGACCTTGTCAAAGTCCTTACTGAAATCAAGATATGCTATATCCACAGCATATACCAAGCTGGTAATTTTTATCAAAAAAGAGATCAGATTAGTCTGGCATGACATGTTTCTCAGAAAGCCATGCTGACTTTTTGTGATTATGGCATTCTCTTCTAAATGTCCACAAATCATCTGTTTAATTTATCTGGTATAGAATCTATCCTGGTATTGATATCAGACTAACTGGGAGATAATTATTGTTGGGATGCTCTTTTTTTCCCCCTTTTTGAAGGTGGGGACAATATTTGCCCCCTTTCAGTCTGTTGGGACTTCTGTTCTCCAGGAGTTCTCAAAGATTATTGCCAGTGGCTCTGAAATTATATTTGCTAGTTTTTTAATATGCTTAGATGTAGTTCATCTGGTCCTGGAGACTTAAATTCATTTAGATTAACCAAGTATTCCTATTCTTCCTCTTTATTTATTCTGTGCTGCATTTCCCCTATTGTGTCCTCTGCTTCACAGTACATGTAAAATGGATGGTTGAATCTGTGGATACTGTGGGCAGACTGTAATTAACTAAAAGGCAGACATAGCAGTTTGAGAGTAGCCATTATCACACATCTTCCCAATTGTGAAGATGTGTGATAATGACTGTGGCTGTTGCTTCCACCACATTCTCTGCTGGACTACCCCTCAACCCCACCTCCTTGCCCTGTGGTCTACTCAGTGTGTCTTTCATTTTTAGATTTTATTTTTTTTAAAACTTTATAAATACGGTTTTGGTAATGTGAGTAATATTTGGTAATATTTTTTTAAGTTTTAAAAAATAAAAGAATTTTTTTAAAAGGGAATCGGGCTACTTGGGAAAGTAAGGGGAAAGAGGGACAGGGACAGAGAAGGAGGCTGTGAAACCACATGACTGCCAATATCACAACTTCCCCAGCACCAATGTTTCACACAGGAGGACCGCTGGAACTGCTGTGTGATTGGGAGCTATTCAGGTGTTTCACCTCTCAACGAAACCACCCTTGGGATACACAGCAGCAACAAGTCAGAAGTGACATTATGTGATAAGTACCACCCAAGGCTGATACTTTTTATTACTCTAAACACTATTTAAAAGTCATGTGTGTTGGTGTTCATACTTAATCATTACTATTTTTTTTATGAGAGCTTCCCCCTTCAATTTTGTAAATGTTTTTATTCTTTCGTATATCTCACAGTTCAGCCAAGCACACTTTTGTTTCAAAGTGGCCTTCTTCTCATATGACTTCCATGCTTTTTGGCATTCAAACCATCTGAGTTCTCTATTAGTAGGAATAATACCAATCTACAGCCATATGTTGACACACCAGATAGCATTTCATGCCTAAAAATAGGGACGTACTCGTAATCTGAGTATTCTCAAAGCAAGACTCACTATCCAAAGCCTTGCCTGATCACCACTGCAGATTAGGATGCTTAAAGAATTTGGTCTTTGCAGATTTTAAGATGAACCATTGAAGCATACCTCTGAGACAAATGTCAGAAAATTTCTGTCCAATGGATTTTTAACTTTCTCAGCGCTACTGTTACTAGTTTAAAAAAGAGCTGTCACAATGTATTTTGTTGTAAGAGATAATATGTTCAAAAATACCAATTTATTTTTTAAAAACCACTAATTAATGCAGAAATGTTATGTACCTAGATATGGACATGCACAGAATACTACTGAGCTATTTCTGCTCCATATTGCTGAAGGTTCTGCATTGTCAGCTATAGTCGGAGTTTGGGAAAGTTCCTTCTTTGGACCCCAGACTCCAGAATTCCTCAGTCAGCAAGGAAAATTTCTTTTTTGGAACCACAAGTCCCAGCATTATCCAACCAACCACATTGATTGAGATTTTGAGACTGTAGCCCAACAACTAACCAAGCTCTGCCTTTGCTATATAACTTCCCTGCACTCTTTTTTAAAAAAATGAAGCCAGTGACAGAAGTGGTTAACTTATGCAGTGGTTAGAATGTTAGGCTACAGCTCAGTTCAAATCCCCACTGGACTGTGAAGCTCACTGTTCACAAGGTTTTGGAGCCACAGTGCATGAAATAGGGACACTCAACAGCCACAGTGTGTGAAATAGGAACATTCAAAATAAACCAGCCTGATTCTCACTTCAGCTATTACACAGATGAGAGCACAGCTATCCTGCATTTTTTTCACTTCCTTAAATTTTTCAGTATCTTTGAGCCTCAAAAACATAACTAAATGCATATTAATATGCACAAATTGAGATAAAATGAACCAAAAATGCATATGGTGTAAGGGGGAAAATACGTCTGTAATGAAATCCATGTTGATGTGCTGTTTTTAAAAACAATTTCAGGTTAAATAAAAACTACTGGAACTTAAGTGAATTGAAAACAGACTTCATCTATTCCTGGTAAAAATGGTAAGTGGTGTACACCACAAGGCCTTAGCATTCCAAGTGCACTTAGACAGTGGCACAAGTACACCAGACTAGTGCATTTGTCCTATGCAAATTTTTAATTGCTAGAGGAAAAGGAAAGCTGAACACTCAAAAGAGGAAAATAGGATCCAAACAGTGATTTACCAATATGAAGGGACAGAGAATAAAGGTAGAGTGGTGATTCAGATAACCATTAAGAAGACCTTTCTTGTGGTCAGAACTACTCAACTTGGAATGGTCTACCTTTGGAAGGAGGCAGACTCTGTTTCAGTGATGGCTACCTGTCAATGATGCTTCAACTGTAGATTCTTGTATTGCAAGTTGGACTAGATGACTTCCCCAAGTTCTTTGTAACTCAGGGAATGTAGGTATTTAGTATTCACTATATGTGATTTCTTCTTTCATCAATATCTAAGCAGTTTACACAGGGATTCCAGTGGTCTCCCATTCAAATGGCATTAATCAAGTGAAGATTTAAAAGGACAGCAGTCCCTCCAGGAAAGGGTCCTGGAGAGGGGGTCAGTCCTTCACCACTTTCCAGGATGGGAGGGGTGGAGAAACAGAGCACTCATTTCTTCCAGCCCTTGCACCCTGGAAAATCTTTCTCCTTCTCCCTCACTCCTCCTGGTCTCTGCCACATGCCCTCAGAGAGCACTTTACATACGCTCTCTAGCACGTGTGCCACAGGTTCATGACCACAGTTCTAGGCAGTACCATTTGCTGAGTTTTGAAGGGTAGGTCCACTGCCACTCCAGAATTTAGATTTAGGTCCTCTGGTGAATGAAATGATCAGCTTTATTAAGAAATGCATTTATGGCTCTCACCTTATCAGACAGACAATTGGCAAAATGGGAGGCCTGAGCTGAGAATAACGATAGGTCATCATTAAAAATACAATCTGTTCATGTACAAATCCTCTAGTTAAAATGCATATGCAATCAGTAGTTTCCAGTAATTCTCGGTGCACTTCCATTTTGCAGAGATTTTATCAACACTTCTGCCCTCTGGGGCAGCACATCTCTGGAAATCAGGGTTCAAATCTCCTCTTGGCCACATAAATCCACTGGCTGACCTTAAGTCACACACTCTCAGCTTCAGAGGATGGCAATGACAACCCACCTCTGAAGAAACTTGCCAAGAAAACCCAATAGGCTTGCTTCAGGGTTGCCATAGGTCAGAAATGTTTTGAAGGCACACCACCACAACAACTACAAAAAGCTACCCATATCCAATAGCAAAAAAAGTTGTCACACATGATTCATGCACAGAAATGTTCAGATGCAATCAACACTACCTCTCATCTTAAAAGATCTCTAGTTTTACAGGACTATCTGACCCTAAATCTGGCACACGTTTATCCAGCTGCTTTCATTGGTCCATCCCCATAATAATAATATGTTTTATTTCTAGCCCACCCCTCTGAATGAGCAATCGGGGCGGGGTACAAAAGAGAATAACAATTAACAAAGCAAAAATACAAAGCAGTTATAGCAACAACAAAAATACATAGTAATTATAACAAAAAATAAAATTAACAAAGCAAAATACATAACAATTAACATATCAAAACAAGTAAAAAGAAAATCTCCATTCTCAACCCCATCCCAATCCTAAAACAATGTGAAGTATACACAATCTAAAAAGAAAAGAAAAAAAAAGGGGGGGGGAGACAAGACTCCTCCTTAAGTCCAGGAGCTAAGGCATGGGAGTAGCCCAGGTGGAGGTAGGGCAAAAAACACTCTCTCAGCCGAGTCTTCTTCACTGGCAGATGTTGGGGAGGAGGAGAAAAAGGTCCATTCCTCCTCCTTAAATCCAGGAGACAAGGCATGGGAGTAGCCGCATGACTTGTCAAGCCACAGTATCATTGTTTCCAGCAGTCACTGTAGATAATTTGGAAATTTAGCTACCATCCACAAAGACTAAAAGTCCCAAAAGGGGATAGTTACATGCTTTCAACTCACTTTTTAACCTTTGGCAATCCCATAGATTTCATAGGACTTTCTTAGGCAAGGAATACTCAGTGCTGGTTGCCCTGTAGTCTATTTGGGGGTGATTAAGTCAAGTTGTGTTACTCAGAAAAAGCAAGTGCCTGGTTTCCATTTTCCCTTGGAGTTTGGGTTCTGCATATTGAACCCTAGAACCAACAGTACAGCATTTCAACCAATAAACTTTGCCACATATTGTTATCACATCAGTGGGTCTGTATGGCTCTGATGTCAGTAGGATGGTGAATATCCTTCTAATTTAAAGCTAAAAGAAGCTGTCCAAGGAGCTGAACTCTACTCTGCCAGCAACTTGGACAGCTCCTCTAGGTTTCATACTAAAATTTAGCATTTATTTTCTGTCCCACTGACATAGACGACACCAACTGTAGCTGCATGAAGTGATTTTTTTTAATATTTTGATGCACCACACAGTAGCAGGTCCCCTTTATGAGCTAGTGAATACCTGCTTGGGCCTGCCTTTACATTCTCACAGTCTTTTGTTCATGATCTGGTTTATTTGGAGCATTAGTTCCAGATGCTACACTTGCATGTGGAGGTTTGACATTTCAATAGCCAGTCATCTGCAAATATCATTTATTTCAGGCCTTTCTATTTTATTGCTGATTAGAATAATTCCTTTGAAAATATTTAGAATGTATTTTGAAGCACAGTTCTTAGCCCCCCTACACACACACAAAAAGGAGGGAGGAAGTAAAATGATCCATGGTGACAGGCAATTCACTGGCTATCTACTTCTAATTCACATGCTCTGCTTGATAACATTCATTTCCAAGGCTTGGCAAACCACATGTCTGCCTTTTAAGAGGAAATGCTCGAGATGAAAGACAGGAGGGCTTTTCACTTCATTATGATATTGTAAATCAGCTACAACCAAGTAGTTAAACTAATAAATAGCTTTGAAAATTCAAGCAGTTGGGGGCTATTCTTTTGGTATGCAACCTAATGTTGCACAAGAAATTTGCTTTCGTTTTCCCCAGAGCTTCTGTTGTGCTCTAACAAAGGAAACGTGAAGAGGAATGGGTTTTCTTGACCTGTTACCTGCTTCCCTTGGTAACTCGCCATTGGAGAAAGCTGGTGGGGCAGTCTTCATTACAACAAACAAAATGTGACCCAAATCTTTATTTTCCTTTTGGGAAGGAGAAGGAAAAGGGCAGCTTCAGAATACAGGTAATTTGAAACATAATAGCAGTCAGGTCTTGAGCAAGGGCTCAAAATCTACCAAGCAAAGCTCAGCCACCCAAATTCTCCAACTCAATTACCGACGGCTTAATTCTAGCTGAAAGATGTAGTGCTCTCCTAACTCTCCTTTTCCTCCCAGTGAGCTATGCATTTTTCTGGGTAGCTATTTAGTTTCAATGGCGGTATGTAACAGAGGCAACAATAAGGCAAAGGGTAAATTTCACAGGCTATTGGGGAGGGGCCACATGATAAAACCTAAATGAGCAGAATCTATTTCCTTAAATGTTGTCATGTCTACAGACACTCCCTGTGTAAAAGCAGGTAGAAGTCCATGAAGTCCTTAATGAGGAAGTGGAGCAGAAATGACACCTGTAGGATTGGTACATATGGTCACGGTATAAAGGTTGGCTCTACAAATGGAAATGAGGATCCCAGTAGTTTGTCATGGCCATTCCTTGCATTCCTAAATGGCCTCTATCTTAGAGGAATGCCACCTCAGCTCTTGTTTGGCAGCTCCCTGGAACATAATGGAGCAGATCTGTGGCAAATAATTTCTCAGTTGATTGCATTTTTCCGTTCAGTTGTTTATTCATATGATTAGAACCCATCTAAGATTATATGTACAGCACTGTGTAAATTTACAGCACTATATAAAGGATAATAATAATAATACATCTCCTCTTAGTCAGTCCAACAACAACCAGAGCTTGAAAGCAATGTAAGGTCAGTCAGCCCTGGTTAGTAGTCGGACGGGAAGCTACAAGAGCTGCAGAAATAACAAAGTGTGTGTGTGTGTGTGTGTACATGCACTGTCAAGAAACCCATGAATGTATGGGGAGCCTGTGAATTTCCTAGGGTTTTTTTTTTTAGGTGAGGAATCCTGAAAGGTGATTTTGCCAGTTCCTTCCCTGGAAACCTAGACTACAACATTTGGTATTATTCCCTGGCAGTCTCCCATCCAAGTGCTAACCAGGACTGACCGACCCTGTATGGCCTCCAAGATGGGATGTTGTTGAACTGCAGCTCCCAGCATTTCTCAGCACTCAGTTTAAACATATGTTTGCAACTGTCTCAAATAAGAAATTCAATACAGCTTTTCATGATCTTTCCTGAAGCCTGGAGATTTTCCTTCTAAAAATAAATAAAATTATAGTTCCAAAGCCTCCACATAGTTAATTACCTTTATAGTTATAGCTTAAAAGTAATTCTCTATTCTTCAAAAGTAATTGTAATAATTATTGTGGATGACTTTAAAAAAAAAACATCTGAATGCTACAAGCCACAGGCTAACACTCCTCCTGATAATCCTTTGTAGTGCAATAGCTACAACAAAGCATGAGGCAGCAGCTCAAGCCAATTTTTTTGAACCACAACAATTGCTTCCTCCACAACTTCATCAAGCTACACCCCCTTAACTATAAAATTAACTAAAAAGCTGAAGCTACACTTACACAGTAAAAAGTGAAGTGCTCCACTGTGAAGTTGTGGTCACTATCTAATATAATTGTACTTTTGCTATAGGAAAAGGAATTACAACAACCTGTTATTTGTACTGAGTTACTTTTCCTAATGGAAGAGTTTTTCATCTAGACAAAGCACTCATACTTAATGGTCAACATAGGAACTGGCAGATTGAAGAAAACCACCCTGTCAATGTTCACCTCAGCCTTTTCACCTCCCTAGTCTTTGAAGCAAGTAAGTGCAATTGAGAAAGTACTGTGTCTCAGGCCTACTTTCTAATCTTAATATAACCTTCCAATTTCCTTTTTTTTTCCCCTGTTCAATTGACCATCAGAGAAACAGGCAGAGACTGTCTTAATGAACCACAGATTTTGATCAGATCATTAGCTGCCCCAGAAAGAAAGTTAATGAACCTTGTATATATGAAGACAAAAATCAAGTTTTTCTTTAATGGCATCCATACGAAGAGTATCATTTTAGGTTAGTCTAATCCCTGGATGATTTACTTTTCAGTCCCATCTTTTTTCTCCCCCCCCCCCTTTTTTTTTTCAGGCAGTGGTGGAGAACATCTGTTCATTAAGTGTACACAGACAATGATCAGAGACAGTGTGGAGGGATTGATGGTGAAAGCCTAGAGATAGAACATAAGCTATCTATTTCAAAAAAGACTTTCAAGGAAGGGGGGGCAGATTTAGGATTTTTTCCCTTTTCTTTCACACTCCCCTTTATACATGAATGAAAAAGGAATACCTCTCGCATTGAAAAAAAAAATTACAAGAATAAGGAAGGGATACTTCTTCCTGGAAATGTTATGCTCTTGGAACAAACTGGGGAACTAAAATGGAATATCCACCTGTAGGCCATAATAAGAATATGAATGTACATGTCCTTCTCTCCACATTGATGAGAGGCTGTGATTAAATAGTGAAGAGGAGTTGCATGGGCCCTCTCCCTCTTTATCACACTGATAACCTTCCACACAAGGTAAGTGCCTGTTTCTATGGGGGCCAGTATATACTTTTTAAGAACACTATGAGATAGCCAGGGTAAAAGAAAAAAAATAGCAGATAAAAAGCCAGAAAATGCTTAGTTATTGACTTGTTATTTTTGTATTGTTTTTTGTATTGATATCATGAAGAACAAAGATGTATGACATTTTTTGCATCTGCAGACCATGTAGTTTATGGGGAAGCAGAGTAAGGGCCATTTGCTCTTCTGCATCAGGTTCTCCTAACAACTTAGCTCCTACCAAGAACACACTGAATGTGAAGTACAAGCCGATTTCTCATGGTGAAAGGAGGAGGTGTAAAGTCAATTTATACATTACATAATGGTATTCCTACCGCCCTCATCCTGAACCATACTTATTTCATTATCTGCTTTTATGAACAAGTATCTGAAGGCCTTGTCGGGCCTTAATAATTTGTACCTTTTGCCATCCAGATATTCTTGATATTAGTTTGCATAATTGTTGACTGAGGCTTATGGGAACTGTAGTCTAATACTTTTAGAGAATCGAAGTGTGCCTCCTCCACTATGCAGCTTTTATGTATGATAGGAATGCCCTGGAATATGTCTTAGTTCTTGCACATAGTGAGTATCAGTTTGAACCACTGACTGAGTGTTTGCTTGTATGTTTCTTCACTGATACCTGGAGCCAAGCCATATAACCACCACTGGATATGGGATCAGGAACACTGCATGCATATAATGCATGAAGGGGACTTCAGTCTTCTCTCTATCTTCTCAGCCACCTCTCACAATATGCTTACTTTACATAGTTTGATGCTAGAATTGCCATTATTATTATTATTATTATTATTATTATTATTAACCTTTATTTATATAGCGCTGTAAGTTTACACAATGCTGTACATATAAACTTATAATTAGACGGTTCCCTGCCCTCAGCCATCACTGAGTGGTTTTGTTCAGCATAAGAAACAATATTGGAAGATACCTATATCCGTGAATTTTTATTTCTTTTCCTGTGTTTATTTCAGATCCACTCACGGTCTAGGTGTGCAATGCTGTTTTAGAGCTGGAGAAGGTGTGGAAAAAGGCAAGTGAAATGATCAAAGGGCTGAAAACCTATACGGAACGATTACACTGTGTGGAGTTTTATAGCTCATTGAAAAGGTGAGTAATAGGGAAGGTATGACAGAAATGTATATAATTATGCATGGTGTGGAGAAACTGTATGAAGAAAACTTGTTTCTTTCACACTCATAATACTAGCACCTGAGTCCAATGAACCTGAATGGTGAGAGATTCAAGACTATCAAAAGGAAGCAATTTGTCTTGCTGTACACTGTTAAACTCTGGAACTTGTTATCACAAGATACACTATTGCTGACTTACTAAAGGGGATGAGACACATTCACGGAAGAGAAGGTTCTCAATGAGTTACTGTCACAAAGTTCTTTAAGTATCCAGTACATCCTATGCATTTCCTCTTGTATCAGAATACCATTTGTGGTGGGTGGGTGGGAGGGAGAGATAGGATCATAAAGGTTTTCATGCCCTCCTGACTTGGCTATGGCCTTCCCCTGCCTTTTCTGGTTCATCGTGCATGAATGAAATGGTGGAGAGAAAACCCTATGCACTTCATAAGGTTGTTATAAGATGACTTGAAGGCACATATACACACAAGCAACTCTGGGAGCTTTTTTGGCAGAAGGGTGAATTCTAAATGCTTTAAATAAATAAATAAAGTGATTATAAATTAGGACATACAATGACCACAGAGAGTATGTCTGACTCCTCTTTAAATTGAGTCTATATTATTGATAACTTAATTTCATTTTATTGTTGACTTCCTTAACTGCACTGCACTGATTTTAATTTATAAGCCACCTTGAATCCTAGTAATAAAAACATTGCAAAGAGATAATCATATTAGTTTGTTGAAGCCTTAAAGAGGGAAATGTATGGGGCTGAAGAGCCTAGGATCACTTCTTAAGACTATAAGGTCCTGTTTGCACTGATGCAGGGCTGCCCAGATTATCCTGGCTCTGGAACTGCCCCAACCCTCTTCCATTACAAAGGCCCCCAGTTTCAGCACTGAGTGGTTGGTCGCACGTGCATCCCACTGAGCTGCCCAATGTGTCTGCCACCACTGCGGATCACATTGCTCTGTGATTAGAATGAGACACCAGCCTTGATCACATGTCTGGGCACCTCATTCTTACCTCAGAGCAGATGACTGGCAGCAATGGCAAATGTACTAAAAGGAAGAGCAAAATATGTTTTGAACAGCCACCTGGCATCTAAATTGAGGGCTCAAAATTTTCCTGGAATATCCAGATAGTAAGTTATTATAAAGAACATTAAGGGTATTTCTGGTGCTAAACAGGCTGGCCATCATCTGGTCTCCCCGCCAAGAAGAGAGCGGGAGGCAGTTTTGTTTGGCCCATGCAGACAGTGCCTTTGAATCTTGATGAATTTTCATGGATTCAGTCCACTAAGTCAGGGAAAAACTATAAACAAAGCCAATAACAATGATGACAACACCAACAGTCAGGTCTTTGGTTTACTGCAGGCTTCAGTGGAACAGAAATAAAATAAAACATTGTGAAGAAATGGCTCCATTTCACTCTCATTCTTAGTTGAAAAGGAAATGAAAAAATCTGTTATGGAAAGAAATAGCAACTCTGTTTAAGAGAAATCTGTGGCCTGAAAAATGAATCCAGAGCCGTGGAAATATCTTTCTATTAGCCAAATTTCCCTTAGCATAGACTATATTAAACCTGATCAGCAGAAGCGATGATGACAGACACCATGTTGTTACTTTCCAGCATTGCAACAGCATGATAAACACATGGAAGTAATTGAATATTTTTCACCTTGTTAAACTACTTAACAAGCTAGCTGATTGCATATTGTACCTTTAAAAGACAGAAATCAAGAAGCAAGTTCCAGGAGAAAAATTTCTGAGAGGTGAGAAGATGCCATGATGGAGGTTGTGAAAAGGCTAGCAAAAGGCAACTACTTCCTAATCCTCAAAAGTGACTACTTTAGAAAACTACAGCAGAATTAAGATACAATTTTTTAAATTGTGCAACTAATTTATGGGACAAATCCTGATTTCTTACAAACATATTTAGCACCATCATCTCTAAAATGCAATGCAGTGTGGTTGGTAACCTGTTTTTGTTGCATTTGCCTTCCTAAGGGTTAAAGAGTGTGACTTTCCCAAGATCACCCAATGCGTTTCCATGGCTATGTGGGCATTCACACCCTGGTCTCCAGAGTCAATTCAGTGCTCAATCCGATACACCATTTTGGCACTGTGGGTAACCTGTAGCTCTCCAGACATGCATGAAGTATTATTTCTATAATACCTCACCAATACTCAGGTGAAGTCCAGTAACACTTGAGATCCAATAACCCCTATGGTCATTTAGTTTTAACTATAGATTTGCTTGATTTTTTCTTATAGGAAAGATGATTGAGAAGGAATATGAAGAATTTAAATGACACATTCCTTAAGGGGCCTCAAACCTTATGCTGCAACACCCTAGTGAATTCAGTTGGATTTTAATGTAATGTCTAGGATTGTCTCACAAACTGCTATAGTACCAATAGACATGAGCACTGGACTTAATCTCACACTTACAGGCTAGAAAAAACTGCCTCCTTATACGATAAGCTCAACATGGCTTTCTTTGGTCGGATTCCTCCATTGCGGTCTATCTTAGTGCTGATTTTTGTGATTTTTACATGTGAATGTCAAAATGGCATTGTTTACTTTTGAATGTTTACTCATATCATTACTAGGAAGTAAGGGGGAGAGAGAGAGAGATTGAGTTTCTACCTTTTGTGTGTGCCTTAAAGTCATTTCTGACATGGCAACCCCATCATGGGCTTTCTTGGCAAGATTTGTTAAGAGGAGGTTTGCCATTGCCTTACCCTGAGGCTGAGAGCATGTGACTGACTTGTCCAAAGTCACCAGTGGGTTTTATGGTTGAGTGAGGAATCAAACTCTCCAAAGTCATAGTCCAACACTCAAACCACTGCACTCCAACCCATGACTCTACCTAAAGCCTGCTCCAAGCATCTGGAGAAAACCATAGGCCTCTTGCTCTGGGGTAGACTACTTGACTAGACCTCTTCTCTCTTCTTACTCCTGTGGAGCTTGGTCTCTTGGGACTCTTTCAAATGGGAGGAATTTCTCCCAACTCCGAATGGAGCCAATGCGGATTCATGTAAACTTGCTAGTTAAGCGAATTTACATGAACTCCTGTTCCATTCGGAAGGCATTCGAAATTACTTCCCATTACCCGAAAATAACCCCCTCCTGCCCGAAATTGCATGCGAAGCTTTAATTCGCAATAACGTAAAACCCATGATTGCATTCGGAGTGGCTTCCCTCTTACCCAAAATTGCGGTCGAAGCTTTAATTCGCAATAGCGTAAAACCCATGATTGCATTCGAATTGACATTAAATTATACTTCCAATTTCCGACGTCTGAAAGAGTCCTTGGTCTTTGTGGCCTAGTCAAGCAATGTCACCTAGCCAGCTCAGTATGGTACTACTACATATAAATATGTTTTGATTAATGAACATTGTTTGACCATTAAAAAAATAAATCTTGACATGCGTAACTCCAGGATCCTCTTATTACCCATGCCAAGTTTCAGGTGTACATGTTTCATTGACTATAGGGGCAGCAGCTAAGGAGAAGAGGACAGGGAGAGATGAAAGCTGCCAAAGAGGGAAGTGACCTGGTTACTTGGGTCTCTCAGGAGAGTCAGCAGACCTGCAAGTCAGGGAGCAGGGCTGAGAGCAGCAGGAGCGCAATGGCCCCTTCACCAATAGCAGAAGGAAAGAGACAATGAACTCAAGGGAGTACTTACCAGTGTAAAGCTTAACAGGCATGACTTGGTTAAGCCAAGTCACCTGTATAAAGATAGGCTCAAGACCAGAGATGGAACTCAAGTTTTACTAACTAAAAAGTAGAATAACCATAACTAGCAACCTTATCCCACACAGGCACTTACCATGGCTAAAATTCTTGCAAAAGTTTCTGTACTGTTTCAGAAGCTCGAACATATGACTGTCCATTGCACTTCTCAAAAATCATTGAGGCATCCCGCTTCTCTCCTGTCAATGAAGCATTTTCGGAGAAACCACTTTTTGAATAATGGGATCTTCTGTTATTCAAAAAATGGCTTCTCCACAAACGCTTTGACAAGGGAAGAAAAGCAGGACGCCTCAATGATGCTTGAGAAGTGTGATGGACACTTTCGTGCTTCTGAAACAGTTCAGGAACTTTTGCAAGCATTTTCTCCATGGTAAGTGCCTCAGTGTGATAAGGTTGATAGTTATGGTTATTCTACTTTTTAGTTCTGCCCATGGTAAGGCTCCGTGATAAGGTCCTAGGAAGGAGCAGTGGAATCACTGAGGTGGTGGGGGGGGGGAAGGCTGCCTTTCTCTTCCCTTCATCTGCCTGCCTGCCCAAACCACTGTTGAGGAGGGTGGCACCGCAGCCTCCAGAGTGACCATTCTCTGAGCAGCCACATCAGACCTTGAAAGCACCTCCCCCCCCACCCCAGAAAGGTCTTCAGGGTATGGCATGGCTGCTCACATGTCTGCTGCCAAGAGGGTTGGTGCTGTGGCCTCTGGAGGGCCTCTTTTGGGGCTGGTGCAGCTGCTGTCCAAACAGGAAAGGAAAGGACACTCCTCCTTGCTCACTCAATAACTGTGCCACTCCCTCCATGTGTGGGTCCACATACACCCCATGATGCCTCTGGGAAGGAGGTTAGAGGCACCCTGTCCCACACTAGTCTCTACAGGCTAATCCTATGTGGTTTGCCACATTTACATGCCTGTACTAATGGCTAGTTTATGTGCTTGAAGAATTTCTGTTTGCTTTTTTTTTTTTTACCAAATTAACTCTTTTCCTATATCACTCTAACCTGCAGCTATTTTATTTCTTTTTTTCCCCTCTGTCCCCTATTATTATATTTATTTATATCTCACCCTTTCCCCAAAATTGGGACTCAGAGTGGCTTACAAGATTAAAACAGTACAATTAAAAGCATAGAAAAGTATTACATTAAAACAGAATTAAAATATTACAATATTGAAACATACCATACAAAAGAGTAAAATATATTTTAAAAGATAGAAGTGTTTAAAATACATTGACAAGAATACAACCTTCTATTGCAAATCCCTGTCTGAACAGGAAGGTTTTTGCCTGCTGGATAACAAAGAGGGGGCCATTCTGGCCTCCCTGGGAAGGGAGTTCCAGAGTCTAGGAGCAGCCATGGAAAAGGCCCTCTCTCATGTCCCTGCCCAACATGCTTGTGATGGTGGTGGGATGGAGAGAGGGGCCTCTCCTGAAGATCTCAGAGCCTGGGCCAGCTCATCCTTGCAGATACAGTTTGTCAAATAGCCTGGAGCTGAACCATATAGGGCTTTATAGGTCATAACCAGCACTTTGAATTAGATCATGGATTTAATTATGGACAATTAATTTATAAGTGTAGCAGCGTTATATATTTAAGAACGAAGACTAAATTTATTTCTTCTCCTAGACCCTGTGGATGTGCAGGTAGTTGTGGGGCTTCTGCCCTGCCAGTGTGATTACTCTGTTACAGCGATCCATTACTGACTCTCAACAAACATACAGGGCTAATTTCCAGGACACAATGCAGCAATGCTTACCCATCCTGCAAGGACTGGCTTGTGGCTACTCAGCCAGCCAAAGAGATAGGCCTGGTGCCTGCTCCTGAAACAACAAAGCAACTAGCTGGGCCTGATTTAGAACTGATTACAAGAAGGTGTTTATTGTGCAGCAGACTCCTAGTAGAAGGGGCTTAATCCTGAGATGACTTTATAAATTCTGGAATCAGATCCTGGCACATGATTTTAACATCAAGAGAGATATGATGCAGAATCAGCTCATTTTATTCTTAGGAAGAATTATGAGTCAAGCTAACTTCATTCTGTGTCCTGTATGGGATTTTTAGTACTTCTGCCCAGCAGATACCTGGTTGGCCACAATAGTCATTATGTGGGTCCTTAACTTCAGAGCAGAGCTGAGAGAGAGAGGACCCAGCAACTTATTTACATTCTGAGAAGCCTGATAAATGTTGTTGATAGTCATCTTATGATTAGATTTTATTATGTAAGGACAGCAACAACATGACTTTCCACATCAAGGGGGTAGACCCATCATTACTGTGGCAGGCTACATCTATGTGTTTGAAAAGAATAGTTACTGAAAAAGGTGATGGCATCTGCTACATTAATTGGCATTTTTCTTCACAACAGTAGGAAGACTGCCACTGCTGTGATTAAAACATTTAAATGTTAAATTCATAAAATGTTTAATTAAAAAAAGAAAAGGAATTGGTTGCAGCAATCTCCAACATTTGCCTTACCATTCCTGCTGCTGATCCTAGCCCTGGTGATGTTCATGTTTACTCTGGAAAACTGTTTCGAACTTTACCCACTGCTGTTAGCATACAAAACAACAAGGAATTATAACATACAGGAATCAGTGAATGTGAATGTGTGTGCCCAGTACTGATATCATTGTATTAAGTATAAATGCACATTTTTGTATAACAAATCTTCACTCATCCTATAACACAGACCAGCTGGTGGTCACACTCCAAGGACATCTGGAGAACCACAGGCCTACCTCTGTTCAACAAATTTGCTGTTTGGGAGAGGGGCATGTCTATCCTTTTGTGACTCATATAATTCAGCACTTCATAAAGATCAACAGCTTTCCTGGAGTCCTTTTTTCTGCATGTATATCTCTGGACTCAACTGCTGCCTTTGCAGTTTTCCTTTTCCAACACCTGTATAGGCCACAGCAAGCCAGAAGAGGTTGGTTTATGTGTTTATCAATAATATGTGCATAATCCAGATAGGTTAATCTCTCAATCCCTTGTTTTTATCGTTGAACGTCATAATACAAGCCCCTTTCTTGCAGACGTAACAACCACATACTCACCTTTAGACACCGCATCAGGAGGAATCCCTAACAACAATAAAGTTTAACCTGATTGAAATGGGTTCAGCTACAGAAGACATGCAGCCTTAGTCAACAGATTATGCCATGAAGAAGTTCATCCATTTCAAATTGCAAGAAGAAGACTAAAGCTAGGATATAAATATCCTCTGCAGCAAAAATAACTATATATATATTCAGAACCAGACACAGATGCTGGCGAAATGTCAGGAAGAAACTCTTCTACAACATGGCCACATACCCTGTTTCCCCAAAAATAAGACATCCTCAGAAAATAAGACCTAGTAGAGGTTTTGCTGAATTGCTAAATATAAGGCCTCCCCCCAAAGTAAGACCTAGCAAAGTTTTGTATATAAATATATCTATATACGGTATATAATAAATGTTCTTTTTTTCCCCAACAATAAATGTGAATTCTTCTTCATGGTAAAATAAGACATCCCCTGAAAATAAGACCTAGCACATCTTTGGGAGCAAAAATTAATATAAGACACTGTCTTATTTTCTGAGAAACACAGTAGCCTGGAAACACACACACACACACACACACACACACACACACACACAAACTCCACTATATTTCTTTCTGAAATTTCTGTCACCAGCTGAAGAATATGAGTCACTTCAGTTAATACAAGAAATTGAAGTGAAGGATAGTGATGGTGTCAATGGTTTCAGTACAGCTGTACAATTGCAATCGTACACACATTTACCTGGAAGTGAATCCAGGTTTCTGTAAATCTGTAAATGTGTAAATGTGAATACATACATATAGGATTATTCTATACTCAGAAGTTGTGTTGTGTAGGGGCAGCTACCAGAGATGTAGTGCAACATCCTCAGAAAGGGGGAAAAATATGAGGTCTGTTGATATTGTGCCCTAGATTTAGATTTTCCTCTGCTTTTTAAATCTAATCTATTTAATATCTCTCTCTCTGTGTGTGTATTTTTTTAACTCCTTAAGTATACTGGGAAGAGAGTTTAATAGTTACTGCGAGCTTTCAGAAGGAATTATTATTATTATCCCGCTTCTCCAAACAGATTGAAGTGGCTAACAATAAAAGCATCAGTAAAATATAATAACAGTTTATCATTGTTGTATCCCAAACCCTCCCATCCACAAATACAATTAAATTATTAAACAAGTGTTTTAAAACTTATTAAAAATAGGGCCAAGGCAGTTAGAGTAGTTGTTGAACAATTGATTAAATGAATAAGAGACTGCTGGAATGTTAATCTGGAAAGGCCTGTCAGAAGAGATATGTGTTGAGTGCCTTTTTAAAGCTATCAAGACTGGCGGGTCTCTTCTGGCAGGCTATTCCTTAATTTGGGAGTGGCAGAAGAGAAAGTCCTTTGGGTAACTGCAGCCAGCCTATTTTTAGTAGTAACACAAGTAGCAGATGGCTACCTATGGATTTATGAGGCCATTTCGACTACATAGTCTTTTTGAGTAGTAATAATATGTATCAATTCTGGATTTCAATTTAGGAAGATAAAGTTTCACCTTGGATTTTCCATATTTCTAACTATATAAAATTAACAAACATGAACACTAGAAATTTCAGTTATCACAAAGGAGAGAACAAATATAACATTCCTTACAATTGTAACGTGCTTACCTCTATTTTAAGCCATATCCAGTTTGCTTACAACAAAATCAATGAGTACAAACAGATTGTAACTACTGGTGATTATATACACTATCTTCTGAATGTCCTTCACGTGGCTCATACATGTATGACATTTCTTAAAGGAACATGAGTTTGCTTCCATACAAACTAAATCTCCTAGCATGGAAAACCTAAGAACAGGCTGAATTCTATTATAATATCCCATTATACACTACTACAATACTATGAATCAAGTGTACTTAGAGCTATGATAATAATAATGCTATGTAACAATTGATATAGTACTAGTTTCAAAATACCACCATAGAGCACTGTGGGTTGCATAATCATCCTAACAGATTTGACCAGCAACAAGCTTTTCAAAGCTAACCTTTTGCTCTCATAAAAGTCAAAAGTGATTCCATTTTTTAGCAAATGCATTCTTGGCATGGGGGGCTGTACAGATATGGCCATACCCTAATGACTACAAACAACCAGAAATAACATTTTGATTTTTTTAAATCTAGTTTAATATTGTCTTGTCTGGATTCAAGTTCAGGTTGTTTGCCCTCATCTGGTCAATTACTAACAACAGACACTGATTTAGCACCAAAACAGCTTCCTTGGAGCTAGATGGAAAGGAGAAAGAGAGAGAGAGAGAAAGTTGGGTGCCATAAGCATACTGGTGATACTTAACTCCAGAACTCCAGATGACCTCTCCCATGTAGGCTTCATGTAGATATTAAATAGCATGGGGGAAACAAAATCAAGCCCTGAGGAATCCCACAGGCCACTGGCCATGGGCTAGACCAGGAATTCTCCAGCACCACCTTCCTTCTGAGTTCTCCCCTCCAAGAAGGACTGGAACCAGTGTAGAACAGTGTTTTTGTAAGCAAATGAAAATGTTTCTATTCTGATGGACTTTTAGGAACTAATTGCAAGAGCTTTCAGCCAAGGCACCTAGTCAGTGATACCATCAACAGAACTATTAAGTTCTGACCGAATAAATGCACCATGGTGTTGTTATGCAAAATTACCTTGCTGCACCTCCAGTGAAAAGGTACGAGAGAGGTAGCTTTGAAAATATATCTATTGAAATGTACAGGCAATTTCTCAAACCACCCCTTCCCTATAGTGCTGCAATATTAACCTTTAAATGGTTTGATTCAGCAGATAGTTTGATTGCATTTCAACAATAAATTTTGATATGTTCTATGTATGGGCTTTGGTCTGTTTTGTACACCCCAAACTAAGTCCCAGATTGGGAAAAGGATGGGATATAAATGAAGAAATAACAGCAACAGAAAAATTAGGAGAAAATGTCCACTCCTTCCCCCCCCCCCCCCCAGTTGCGGTTATTTATCCTTTAAAATGAAGCGAGACATTAGTTTTCCACCAGAGCATTGAAATACTGATAATACAGTCTAGAGTGAGAATTTTGTATTACATCAGTGTCTTTGTCATTATAATAGCAAAGTATCTTATATGCAGAAGCACAATGTGCTGCATTTTACTAAGATATCACACTGGCCACTAATCTGCTGAGGAGGTCATGTACACATTTTCAATGAGCCTTTATTATTCCTTTCTGTGTCATATTGATAACCCAGTTTATGACCCAGTATCTTATTCTCTGTTCTTTCAAAACAGTAATTGAGGGTTTGTTTTTATAATCAATTCCTTTTTTAAAAAATAATAATGACTATGAGGAGAGGGCTCTCCCCCCCTCCCCCCCCCCTCCACCCCTTATGTCTAAGCAGAGTGATTTATGAGAAAATATTGCCACCTCCTATCTCCTCTTGTTGGTTCAGGTATTGAAATAGTGCTGTATCATTTTCCTGTTGGGTTTTTTTTTAATAACTGTTTGCAAAATGGAATGAAAAACATAGCTAATCATATCACATTGCACTTGCACAAGAGGCAACAGCAGGAGGCATGCAGTCAGGAAAAATAACTTGATTCTTGGGCTGCATCTTTTATTTAGAAAGCTGCCTGAAATTTAAGGCGTAACCTGACCACATCCTGACCACATCTGTCACCTCAGAATAAATTCACCATTTATTTTCCAAATATCAGCTCTTCTCATTCTTTGTCTGAAACCATTTTAGCAAGGACAAAACTAAGATACATCTTATGTTCTCTCTGTCCTCCAAGGAACTCAAGGTGGTACTCATTGGGTTTTGTGTGATTAGACTTCTTAGAGTCGGGTAGCCACAACCTACCTCACAACCTGTCCAGGCCTGCAGAGAGACTTAGGAGTTTATCACATGGGAAGAATTTCTCCCAATTTAGAATGGAGCCTATTCAAATTCATATAAATTCGCTAGTTTAGCAAATTTATGTGAATTCTAATTGCGTTTGGAATGCATTCAGAATGACTTCCCATTGTCCAAAAATGACCCCCCATTGCCCGAAATTGCATGAGATACTTTAATATGCAATTACGTGAAACCCCATGATTGCTTTCGGAAAGAATTCCCATAGCCTGAAATTGCATGAGATACACTCATACACAATAACGGGTAAACCCATGATTGCGTTCGGATCGCCATTGCATCATACCCCCAAATTCCATCTTATGATAAACTCTGTAGAGAGAAAGGAAAGAGATACAGAAACAAATTATGCCACCACATAGTTTAGAATATAAAGTTTGAAAATTAATTTGATGTTAAGTACTGTATTAGAAATTGGGGAGTTAATTCATTAGCACCAACACTAATAACTAACATAGTTTAATTGATTGAATCATTCTTAAAAACTTATTAGCTTCCAAACTTATGCAGGGAACTACAGAGAATGGCATGGAAGGTGTTGTTGTTGGCCTTAGGAGCACATTGGCACCTTCAAAGGGGCCATTTTAAAGTTGCTTTCACCAGTCTAGATTTTTCCCAGGTGGATTACAAAGCCCATAATTTAATTGTGGACTGGGATAGTAGGACTTCAACACATCTAGAAACTGACAGATTGGGAACTCTGTTTAGTTAATTTTTGTCACAGAACTCCATCTTCCCTCTTTTTTTTTTCCTGCCCCCTTTCATTCACTTGCCCTTTAAACATCTTGTTTTTAAAGGTCAATAGGGACTGATGTTAAAGGCTATTATGGAACGATGTACTTCATTTTATTCTAAACTATAAGCCATCTCAGATCCAGTGTTATGAACCAGTTGGAACAGAAATAAATGCATGAACAAATAAATGTGTTCATTCCATCTAGACAATGGGTGGGCAACTATGGAAAGCTAGAGAGCTTATTCCCCATTAGCCCCCAACAGACCTCCACTCCCAGAGGAAAAAAGTTTTTCCTCTCAAATGATTTTAAACACTTCTAAGGGACATGGAGACATTTTCACCATGTTTTGAGTCCTTTTGGGACCATTTTACTAATCAGTAAATCCAACAATAAGAGGGTTAAAAACAAAAATGAATACTCAAGAATTTTTTTCCTCTTTTGCCTTTGTAAAGTTAAGAATTTCACCCCAAATGCATAGTTCTCCATAGTTCCAAAAACATCATCTATTTCTTCTTAATCATCTTATCTTCTCATAATATAAACAATCCACATTCACTTGGAGGTGTGTCCTCCTTGCTTAGAAGCCTCCCACTTAATCAGCAATGCATTTAAATAATGCATTGAGGTCCTTAGTGTCTATGCATGGGGGCTATATACTTCCATCATGCACACAAAGTGAAAATTACACTGTAGACTTACAGCATAGACCTATGTATACCTATTCAGAATTTAGACTGTGGTTGGGAAAGTGCAGCTGGTGGGCTGTATGTGGCTGCTAAGCTCAAAGCACAGCTTGTAGGCAACACACAGCCCCCTAACCCACCCAGGCGACCTCACAAGCCACTTAGATCTATGGGGAAAAAAATATTACAACAGGCTTCTTGCTGCCAATTTTTGAGAGATTTTTCACCTGAAAACCAGCCAAAATGATACAAAACTATAACAGTTTTTGTGTCCTACCCACTGTCACAGGCCCTAGACTCCCAAACCCCAGAAATACCCTTTTTAAAAAGCCCATGTCAGCCCAAACAGTGTCCAGACATGATGTGACATTACTTCCACGCTGCACTAAAGACAATGGCGTGGCCCACGATCAACAATTGCTCCCTTCCCCTCCACACAATTAGGCGCCCATGTTTTAGACCTACTATTGATAAGTGGGAGTTGCCCTTGTATATATGCACAACAGCTTCTCCCAAACTGTCACCATCTAGATATTTGGACCTCTGTTGTTGGCCAGTGGTATTTCACACTGGACAATTACATTCCTAAGAATCTATTTCAATTGTGGTAGCTGTATTCTATGGAATCTTGGGATTTACATTTTAAGAAGGAGCTTTTAGAATTCTCAGTTAGAGAACTCTAGTGCTTCCCCAAACTAAAAATCTCAGGATTCCCCAGGATGCAGCCATGGTAGTTAAATTGGAATCAATGGTGCAATGTGAGGTGAGGGCTATAAGAGGCTGGAAACAAGCTGTGGTTTGGAAGGGAGGCTAGCATCTATAATTGTAGCCTGATGCTTTCAAAATTCCAGCTTTACTATTAAAACAAATTCTGTCAGCTCACAATTCTGCTTTTTGTTCACACAAAAATTCTAGTAAGATGTTGAGCTCTAAGCCATTTTTTCTTGTTATTTGACCTCCCTAGAGTAAAACCCCATAACATGCAAGTACTAAGAGAGCTTTGTGAATAAGATCAGATTGAATTAGCATGTTAGAGATGAGGACAATCACGACAAAGGCTTCCAAAAACCAAATTCTATGCCTTAAATGACTGTCCTATTTGGGGGGAAATGAAAGGAAAGAAAGGAGGGAAGGAGTGTGCCATACACGAAACAATTCAATGACAGAGGGTGGAACAAGAGAGATTCACTCCATGAGACAACCTGCTTTCTCTTAATTATATTTTAACACGTGCAAAACAGTCTGAATATTCTGACCTCTCATACTCAAAGGATAGCTTCCCTACTCTGCCTGCATTCGTTACCGGCCTTTGCACACACATCTGAATAAAGTCAAGTCTTTATTTCCACAGAATGACATCATGCTTAATCATTCAATAGAACAGGATTTGCAATGGGCACCCTAAAAATTCATTGAAATGACCTGGGATTTTATTATAAAGAAAGACCTCTTCTTTTTAGTATCTCTCTGGTGTGAACCAGTTCATTAGCTTGTTCTTTAGTACAGAACTAGCATCCTGTAAATGGCATCCTCAGACAGATGCTTGTATGCCAACCTTGTGACTGGACCCTATGCTACTGCCATGCATTAGGACCCCAATTTGCCATGTGAAGCGATGTCCTATCATATTGTCTACCCCAGCCTCCTAGAAGCAAAAACCTCTGACTAGATTCCCTGGCCAAAAAATAAAAAATAAAAAAAAATCCATAACCCCCTTCTAAGCTGTTTGAAGTGCAGGGCATGTTGGATAGGAGATTGCGTAGGTGGCACTCCAAAAACAATAATAATTTCCTCACTCCCACATAGATTCACAAGCGGTGAGGCCGGCCTTTGGGGAAATTGTTGTAAATGAAGGAAGGGGACACAAAACTCCTCTTTTTAAGTCCAGAAGCTGTAGTCTTTATTACTGAATCCTATACCTCAAAACCTTCCTTGAAAGGAAGTGCTCCAAGCGAGACCTGGCCAGCAGAGGAGTCACACTCTCTCAGCCTCAGGGGAAGAAGGGGGAGGCCCTCTTAGGAACAAACCGTATAGATAGAGCTTGGCCTTAGAGTCAGACAGGACTTGGAAAAGGGGTTTCAAAAGGAGGAATGGCTCTGTCCCTTGGAGCTGTGGCTGTTTGCATCACAACTCCCATTGACACAGTGCTGGGGGGGGATGGTAGGAGCCACAGTCCAACAGGCACCTTGGCCCTTCCTTACATCGACCACTGTTTCCAAGACGCTATGCTTCCTTTCTTCTACAAAGGTCTACAACAGGGGTCCCCAAACTGTGCCCTTCAGAAGAAGATTTTGGACTTCACCTCCCAGAAGCCTCAGCCACATTGGCCAGTGCTCTAGGATTCTGGGAGTTGGAGTCTAAAGTCCCTTCAGGAGCACAGTTTAGGGAACACTGGTTTAAGGAATAGATCATGTATATTGAAATAATAGATCATGTATCTCAGTGGTCCTGAAACTGTGCTCTTTTTAGGGGTTTTGGAATTTAGCTCCCAGATTGGCCAATAGTGTAGGATTCTGAGAGTCGGAACCCAAAAGCCATGAAAGGGAGCACAGTTCAGGGACCACTGATGCATTATATGTTCATACGTAGGTTTCGTTTGCAATTGGCAGGAGAGTATATATGCCAATGCTGTTGTATTTTGTGATTTAGTATACTTTTACTCTTTTGGCAAAGTTTCTAAGCCTTTAAATAGCTCTATGAGATAAAGTAAATATGAGAACTACGTTCTGCAAAAGCTATGAGATAAATGGGTAGCCCAAAGGCCTTTTGCTGCTCTTGGAAAAAGATGGTGTTCCTTCCCTGTTCTATGCAGAGAAACAAACTAGAATGGCAGCTGAATTTTTCTGCTGCATTAGCAATGGGATAAGTGCCCTCCACAGTGCACAATGAAAGCAGGGTAGGTTGGGGGATTTAGTACGGGGTGTATAGCATGAGCAACTCTGTCTTCCAAAAGAGGAGAATGGACTCAGAAGATATATACATCAGGCTCCATCTCCTGCCTCTTCCCCACCACCATGAATCACCTCTAGAGATTGCCTCCCTTTGTATGTATGATGGCAGGATTGGCCTTGGGGAGAGAGAGATGGAAACAGAAAGCTGGAGGAGGGAGGAAGAAAATCTCTTCTTCAGTTCCTACTCATCACGTGACATTTAAATGATGTCAGCTCCATCTTGGAAAGATTTGAACCAGTAAGCACTGATTCAACAGTGGCATTTAGATGTAGTGGTCCCCTGCTATTATCTGTGTAATGGAACATATAAATCTTTCTCGGGTGTGAAGGAGAGACATTTATTCCTTTTCGTTATTAGGAAAGCCTAAATAAAAGGTAACTTTCTTACTCAAGTTCACTGTAGGGGAAAAAACAATGTTCCTGCTAATGTTTTCCAGGTCAAAGTAGTCTTGTGCCACTGAAAATGACTTCACTTGCAGTTGCTTTATCCACAAATCATCCAGAAACAATTCAGAGGGACAGAGGCACTGGGAACTAGCTTATCACTGTTGGCAGCAGAAAGATTATCATAATCCCCCATGAAACCATTGGGAGAGAGGTTAAGTGACTAAACAGCTTTCGCATCACACTCTCAGCAAATCTTACCCCACCCCCCACTAAGCATATAAATCTCCATGGGGGAAACCCCTAAAAAGGAGTGTGGATCACTGCTTGCCATCAGCTTCAAAATGAATGATTTGGCAACACTGTAGAGTTTGTAGAAAGAGCACTAGGAGCTATAGCAGAGCATCCAAAGTTTAGCTAAGGGCTGGAATTAGTTTTGCAGATAGAAAGGGAGAAAGCTATACAATATTCAACTTGTGATTACTGCTTTATGAACATACCTGTCTGGAAAACAGCCCACATTGAGTATGTGTACCTTAGCCTGAAGACAGGGATAGTTTGGGGATTCTGTTAGTATACCGGCCACCTCGTTGCCTAACAGACTCCCTAACTGAGCTGACTCAGCTGGTCTCTGAGCTGTTGTTGGAGACACCCAGGCTTCTGGTCCTGGGTGAATTCAACATCCCTCTCGAGACCAGCCCTTCTGATCTATCTGGAGCAGCTCAGGAGTTCATGGAATCCATGACTTCCATGAACCTATCCCAATTGGTTGACCATTGTGCAGGTCACACACTCGATGGGGTTTTTAGTACGGAACAGGAGTATCTGTGGGTGGAGGTAACCAAAACCTCCGCTCTGTCATGGACGGATCACTTTCTGATCAAGGTGGAACTAAAAGCAGCGTTTCGTCCCCCGGGGGGTGGCGGACCTATTAGAATGGTCCACCCTCGAAGGCTCATGGAACCAATCGGTTTCAAGAAGGCCCTAGAGGGTTTAATGGTTGGCAATGCTGGTGACTGTGTTGAAGCCTTGGTAAACACATGGAACATCGATATCTAAAAGGCTACCGATGCAATCGCCCCTGAGCGTCCTCTCCAACCCGGTCCTAACCATAAACCCTGGTATACAGAGGAACTCAGGGAGATGAAGCAGGTTGGACGACGACTAAGCGCAAGTGGCGGAAGACTCAACTCCTATCCAACAAGACTCACCATAGGCAGCATCTTGCACCTACCGGGAGGCTTTGCGTGCAGCGCAGAAATCTTTCTGCTCTGCATGCATTGTGTCTGCAGAGTCTCGCCAGCAGAACTGTTTAGGGTGGTAGGGGAGCTGACGGAGGTTCCCCCTGTGCCAAATCCCCTTCTTAACCCCTACCACAGCCTGCTGCGATGCGTTTAACAACTTCTTTGCAGATAAAATTTCTCGGATAAGAGCCGACTTGGACGCCACCTTTTCTCCAGATCCTATAAGTGAGGTGTCTAGCGACTCCATTGCTGTCACATTACTGGATTAGTTTCAATCTGTAAGTACCGATGACATGGACAAGCTACTTGGAAGTATGCGGAAGACGACTTGCCCTCTCGATCCTTGTCCATCTTGGCTGGTCGTCCAGGGAGGGGACGCACTGAGAACGTTTCTTCGGAACAGAGAGGGCATCCTACCATCTTCCCTCAAGGAGGTGGCTGTTAAGCCCCTCCTGAAAAAGCCCTCCCTTGATCCCCTTGATAGAAACAACTACAGACCAGTGCCCTTGCTCCCATTTTTAAGCAAGGTGATTGAGAGGGTGGTCGCCACCCAACTCCAGGCAGTCTTGGATGAAGCCGATTATCTTGATCCATTCCAAACCGGTTTCAGGACAGGACATGGAGTGGAGACTGCCATGGTCACTATGACCGACGACCTCCGCTTGAGCATTGACAGGGGTAGTGTGACCCTGTTAGTGCTCTTGGATCTCTCAGCGGCTTCTGATACTGTAGATCACTCCATCCTTTTGGGTCGGTTGAGGGAGTTGGGAATCGGGGGCACTGCTCTTCAGTGGTTCTGATCCTTTCTCTCTGACAGATCCCAAAGGGTGAGGTTCGGGGACAGTTGCTCCTCCAAAATCGAGCTTAATTGCGGCGTCCCTCAGGGTGCCATCCTGTCCCCGATGCTATTTAATATCTACATGAAGCTGCTGGGTGAGATCATTTGGAGGCATGGAGCTCAGTGTCTTCAGTACGCTGATGACACTCAGATATATCTCTCCATGACCAGATCGTCGGCTCAGATTTCAGATGGTGTCTCTCCTCTTAATGACTGCCTTGCAGCGGTAATGGATTGGATGAGGGAAAACAGATTGAAGCTAAATCCAGACAAAACGGAGGTACTAACTGTTACCACTCCGAAACCAGGCTTGGGAATACAGCCTCCAGTCCTGGGTGGAGTCACACTCTCCTCTAAGGACTCTGTTCGCAGTCTGGGGGTACTCCTTGACTCATCGCTTCACATGACTAGTCAGGTGAATGCGGGTAGTCAGGAGCGCCTGCTATCAGCTTCGGCTGATATGCCAGCTGCGCCCTTTCCTGGATACAAAAGACTGGAATCTGTGGTACACGCTCTAGTAACCTCACGTCTGGATTTTTGTAATGCGCTCTACATGGGGCTACCCTTGTGCCTAACCCAGAAACTTCAATTAGTTCAGAACATGGCAGCCAGGCTTATCACAGGAACATCAAGGAGAGAGCACATAACACCTGTGCTTAAAGCTCTCCACTGGCTGCCCATTAATTTCTGGGCATCAGTACAAGGTGTTGGTATTAACCTTCAAAGCCCTACATGGCTCTGGCTCGTCTTACCTTAAGAACCACCTCTTCCCATATGAACCGCCCCACACACTTCAGTCCTCTGGGAGGAATCTGCTGAAGCCTATGAAAATCAGGCTGTCGCAGGCCTCCCAGAGGACTTTTTCAGCTACCGCCCCTAAGCTTTGGAATGGCCTGCCGGACGAGATGCGTCTCATTACATCTCTGGCCAGCTTTTAAAATGCCTTAAAGACGCATCTCTTCCGGCAGGTCTTCCCTTGAGGAGGGAATAAATATAACACTAACCCCAGACCCTGAAAAATGCAAATGAAAATGTAAATGGAACTGGGGGATTAACCTTAACTGTCCCCCTGTTTAAATCTTCTGATTCCACCCATTGGGGATTGCACTTGCACTGTCCATGAAACTGCACCTTGTTTTTATTATTTTAACGAATTTTAACTGATGTCAATTTTAACTAGTCCTGGTTTAATCTAATCTTAAGGGGGGGGGGGAGGTTAGGAAGGGATATGACTGCTGTTTTACCTTGTATTTTTTAATTTTGTTGTACCCTGCTCCGAGTATTTCATTAGAGGAGCGGCTTATAAATAAACTATTATTATTATTATTATCATTATCATTATCATTATCATTATTATTATTATTATTCCCAAATTTCGTATTAAGGACAGGAAAGTATATTTGTGAGCTCATCTAACATACAATTCTACTGCAGAAACTAGGCAATGCAGAACAGGCACTCAGCACAGGGAAGTAGCTTGGGAACCATGGTTGAGCTGCTTTAAGAACTTTGCGCTCAGATATAACAAATAAAAGATTTTGGTTACCATTTAGCACACTAAAAAGCTGTGTGGAGGGACTATACCAAACCAGCAGAGTTCTGCTTTGTATGCAGAAATTACTTAATGGCAGCAATTCCATCAAGTAGCAGAACCAAAGGAAAGAGGGGAAGGGCTCTTCCATCACCTCTGCTGAGGGACCACCTGTCTCTGGCCTCTCTCAGCTGTCATATATCAGTTCCCATTCCAGTTAATACCACAGCAGAGGGGGAGAAGAGAAGCCAGGGGGCTCTACTGTTTCTACTGAAAGACAGGCACAATCACCCTGCTATAGCTATTCCATCCAGTTACTGTTTACACCTCAGCAATTCACTGTATAACTGATACCCGAGGCTGAGCCTACTCCTCTCTATCACTTTTCCCTTGTGTGTCATGTATTTCAGATGTTAACCCCAAGAGACTATCCATGTGCTGATCTACATAAAATGTTCTAGAAGTCATGTTGGCTAAAGTAAGGTAAAAAAATCTTCAAACCAACACAAGCAGAGATTCAGTCTCTGGCACCTCTAGTTAAAAACATCTCAGATCACCAGTCCCTTTTGTGTTCCCTACCTTCCTCCATTTGTTTCTCTTGCTGCTGTGGTTGTAGCTGATGATGGCAGATATCATCACTAAAAATCATCAGTGGGGACTTCACAGAAAAAAACAAAACCATCTTTCTTTACACAGAGGAAGTACACAATCTGTCTTACACACTGAATTGTTGTTCCTATGTGCCTTCAAGTACTTTTGACTTATGGTGATCCTAAGGCAAACATATCATGGGCTTTTCTTAAGAAGATTTGTTCAGAGAAGATTTGCTATTGCCTTCCCCTGAGGTTAAGAGCATGTGATTTGCCCAAGGTTACGCAGTGGGTTTCATGGCCAAGTGGGGAATCAAACCCTGTCTCCAGAGTCATAGTCCAGCACTCAAATCACTACACCATAAGGGCTCCAAAATTCAAGATGGTGGCACCAGCAGCATGGGTAGTAAAACTGAAACCAACATTCATTGATGGTACACCCTCCCATTGATTCCTAGACCCACCTAATACTGGATCAGATGATCTAATGTTAAGTCTCAACACGAAACAGTTGTCATGAGCCTCCAGACAATGTGAAAGCAATTTTATAGGGTTATACCTATGGCCCTCCTTTTCCATACATTGAAATCACATTCAGAGGGGCTTCTTGGGCTTCCTTCTATCACCACCACCAAAAGCACTCACCAGTTCCCTGCTCCCAGAGGACTGATGCACATTTGTAAGAAAGAGCTGCCTGTACATAGGACTGATGCATAGAGAGGTGCTATGGTGGGAAGAGCACGTAGATTTCCCCATGCTGACACTTTTTTCTCACCAGTATTCACCCATCAGCTATCAGGGGAAGGGTGAAACAATATATGGTTGCAGTGTAAGACAGGACTAATGCCATGCTGTATGAGTAATGTGAAGGTCATGTGCTTATAAGCAGGATGATAGAGTAGTTTTTACTTCTGTTTAGGTATAGCATGTTAATTTTAATCTATGCTTATGATGATGGCAGGACAACACGTAGGAGACAGCGCTAACAGCATAGCAATTAACCTGTAACTAAATAGTGTGCAGTCTTATGGAACCTCCTTTCAGCACTCACTTCAGTATACTTGCTGGAGGTAAGATTTATTAGGTGGAGCCAGTATGTACGTAAATATGATTAGAATCACAGCCCTCACCCCAGATCCTATTCACACAAGAAGTATATGCTCAACTGCAGGGGAACTTATTTCTATGTCCATCTTTTTATGCCCAGAATGTCTGTTTGTCCTTTCAGTTCCTCTGCTTTACATAAGGTGCACTTCAGAGATTATGTTAGTAGTAGTTGTTGTGTACCTTCAAGTTGTTTCCTAGTTACAGAAAAACTTATTTAAAAAGGCAAGCCTATCATGGGGTTTTATTGGCAAGATTTGTTCAGAGTGGGTTTACATTTGCCATCCTGTGAGGTTGAGAGAGTGCGACTTGTCCAAAATCACCAAGTATGTTTCCATAGCTGAGTGCACAGTGACTCCAGAGAGTTGTAATCCAGCACTGAAATTGCTACATCATACTGACTCTCGATAGTAGTATTGTCCCATTATATTCATAAGCCATGTATGTAGGTGCAGGATCAAAGAGGTAAGAGTGAAAGTGAAAAAATAGTTTGTGAATTGCCTTTTCATAAAGAACAGCCTAATTACAGAGAAAGCTGCAGGTTCCTCCTCAAGTGGCAGGTCTGGATCATGATTTATGGGCAGCCCACAAGTCTAGGAAGGATAAACCAGCCCTATCTCCAAAAGGAAGGGGAATAATCCAGGCCTATCTCTAAACATTGGAGATTATTTGGGCTATGGAAAATCCAGGGGCATTTATTGACATTCTGAAGACTGCTGTGCAAAATGTAAGACTGGGTGTTTGAAGTTACTGTGCATTTTACTGATACTGTGTTATTTCCTCCAGCAAACTACACTTTTAAAACTCTGAATTGTCTGCATGAGCAACTCTAAAACAGCTACCTACTGCAGTGATGTGATGACAGTCCAAAGAAGTTGTATACAAAGAACTTTTAGTTCTATTCCCCACTCCACCCACCCCCCTTTCGTTCAGTCTAGAATAACAGACATCTAAAAGTATGGGCTTCTTGGATGTGTAAAGAAAACCATCTCACTACCAGACTCCCTCTGCCGCTGTACCTTAAATATTTTGTCTCCACAAGTTTCTATTCTCTATGCTGTAGCAATTTTATCACAGTCACAAGATCATACCCTTGCAGTACAACCTTTATATATATATATATATATCCAGGTATTTTAACTCCCTCCAATCATGTTTGTGCTTACAACTGTGGCTTTTTTTAAGCTGCTGTTTCACCAAATCATCTAGGTGTGTGTGTTTCTTTGTAAACTAACTACCCATGAACAGAAAAAAAAATAATAAGATTTATGTCAAAATAAATGTACATAGGACTGCAGATTTAGAATCTAAATTAATTCAGCATGGAATAATGATCAGCCTTCATTTGTGGAGTTACAGATATATTGACTGGAAGTACCCATTGCATTGTATTGAGATGGGCTAAATTTTCTTTTAGAACAGTATCACACTACACTATTTTAGTGATTATTCTGTTTGAAGTGCTATGGCTGGCTCCTGTTGAATCTGAAATTTGAAGTTTAGGGAGGGGCATTTAGATTCTCAGCCAGACAGTCCTTAGGCCTCACTAAACTACAAACCCCAGAATTCCACAGGAGGCAGCCATAGCAGTTAAAGTGGAATAATAGGGCATAACAGTGTTGTGTGATGTAGGATTAGGGCCTGGTAGAGACTGGAGCTTTGCGCTGGCCTGGAGCCAATTTTAGGGCTTGGGAGAGCAGAGTGTCCGCATGCTCCCAAGCTCTACTGTGCTGTCTAGGCAACATCATGGCTTACCCCCATCCACACAGGGGGCGCCATGCACGGCACAGCACAGTGCCGCACCACACATACATCATTGGTGTGTGAGAGAACACCAATGGTGCCCCATGCGCATCCCCAGAAAAAACCTTCTGGAAGCAGGTCCTTTATATGCCTTGCAGAGGCTGCGCCATTTGGTTAGTGCGGCCTCCATCCAGGGTTAAAACGGGCAGCTGCAGGCCTTTTGGGGTGGTCTGTCCAGCCCTTTAATCTCTAAAAGGAAGTCTAAGTCAGTTCTTTAATCATTCTTTGTTCATTTATTAAAAGGCGACCTACCCAGCTTGCCAAAGCTTAGGGATCTCAATTTTCACTTCCATCAATAGGAATCACAATAGCATTTACACTTCTATACCATTTATCAGTGAACTCAGCACTCTCTAAGCAGTTTACAATCCGTAAGCCAACTGCCCTCAATAAGATGTGTACTCATTTTACCAGCCTACAAAGAATGGAAGGCTGAGTCAAGCTTGGAGCCCTGGAATTGAACGCACAACCTTGTGGGTGCAGTACCAGTGTGCCACCAGGGCTCCATCAGACTACCGTTTATACTCGTATATAAGTTGACCTCATGTATAAGTTGAGGACAGGTTTTGGGGGTAAAATCATGGATTTTCATAGGACCTATGGATAAGTCGAGGGTCAAACTCAGGTGCATGTAACAGGATCTAAATGGAGGGGGACACCATTTTGCTCCCTCCTTCTCCCTCACAGTCTGGGCATGCAAAATATGGACACAAACCTCCAATTTTCCTCCCTTCCTCACGACCTTCCCCAAGGCTGATGGCTTGCAAAAAAGGGGACACAGACCTCCAATTTCCCTCCCTTCCCAACAACCTTCTCCAAGGCTGATGCCTTGCAAAAAGGGGGGACATAGACCTCTGATTTCCCTTCCTTCCCCACAACTTTCCTCAAGGCTGATGGCTTGTAAAAAGGAGACAGAGACCTCAGATTTCTCTCCTCCCTCCCTTCTCCACAGCTTTCCCAAGGCTCACAGAGAAATATTACTGTATTGATCCATAGATACATCTCCTCTTCCCCAACATCTGCCAGTGAAGAGGACTCGGCTAAGAGAGAGTTTGTTTGCCCTACCTCCACCTGGGCTACTCCCATGCCTTGGCTCCTGGACTTAAGGAGGAGTCTTGTCTCTCCCCACCCCCCACCCCTTTTTCTTTTCTTTTCTTTTTAGATTGTGTATAATTCACATTGTTTTAGGATTGGGATGGGGGTTGAGAATGGAAATTTTCTTTTTACTTGTTTTGATATGTTAATTGTTATGTATTTTGCTTTGTTAATTTTATTTTTTGTTATAATTACTATGTATTTTTGTTGTTGCTATAACTGCTTTGTATTTTTGCTTTGTTAATCGTTATTCTCTTTTGTACCCTGCCCCGGTTGCTCATTCAGAGGGGCGGGCTAGAAATAAAACATATTACCTAGGATTTTGGAGCCCATTTTCACTCTACCCTTCTCTCCCCCCCCCCCTTGCTGGTCTTTGCATTTCCACCCCTCCTACTAGTAAGTGAACCTACAACCATATGAATTAAGATCCTTGCTGCAAGATCACTTACTCATTGGAGGTGGTTAGAAACATCATCCTCTTTGAATCCTGAATGGGCCTCATTTGCCTGGTTCGGTGGCTGCCTGTTAAAATGACCAGGGGTTGGGGTGGTCAGGTCAGATCAGGCCAGTAGACATTACTTAGTTATGACTCCTTATCTAAATAGCCTCTCTTGGATATTTGTTATCTTTCTTATTGTATTTGTTAGTTAGCATTGTAGCCTGCCTTATCTCCAATGAGCATGACTTGACTATTAAAAAAAAATATTAAAGTGGTAATAAACTGTGTTATGCCATTTTAACACAATAACCTACATTTTTCAGGACCTGCCCCTGGTTTGGTTTATATGAGAAGCATGTGGCCTCATGGCCTCAGCCTAATTTCATGCAACCCTACATCTAATTTTAAAAGCCATCTGTAAGCAATGAGCTCAGATGTCTGTCTTTCTTCTGGCAACCAAATGAGAAGAGAGGAAGTTAGAGCAGGAAGAGGAAAAGAAGTAACAGTGACAGAAAAATAGAGAGAAGAAGATATATCACCACCTATTTGAGCTCTTCTGCCAACCATGACTTAGACTCTGCCAGCTCTTTAGCGGTATGCAGCTCTCAACAGAGAAAAGGTTCCTCCTTCGGATTAATATTGTTTTGTATTGCAAATGTCTAACATAAGGAGGTAGTAACAACCAGTATGGGTATATTTACCATAAGCACTTCTATACTGATGAAAAAAAATTGGCCTCACTTTGCACTTTTTTGGTCTACTGGTAGCCCACAGTGACACCCCCCTCCCCCCCCCCCACACACATCACTTTGAAAGGACATCAGCACAACTAGCCACACATTTTCCTTAGCAAACTTTCCCTCTTCCCAGCATGTATCAGCCTATCAACTAATAGTCCTTATGGTTTGCCTGTCAATCTAATGATCACTATGCACTCTATCTGGATGCTTCTCCCTCCAATCCCCTTTTTCCCTTTGCAGCCCCAGTGAGGGAAAGAGGAAGGGAATTATACATGTATGTACACAATCACCTACACACACGACAGACAAAGAATTTTTTTTTTAAAAAAAATCCTTTTATTTATCTTTTATTTTATTTCTGAAACTGTCCAGCCATGGGAACAGCAGTGAGGGGTTAGATCGAGCTTACCCTCTCTCTCTTCCCTCTGCACCAGAATGACATGTTTGTTTTACTGTTTGTACTATTCTGCCTCCCCATCCAATCAGTGTTGTGTCATCTTTGTTTTGACTATGGTGACTAGAGCACATGCATTCCCTCTTTCCACCCCCAATCATTCACTCTCTTGCTTGTACAATCACATCCCTATCCCTATCATAGAATTATAGAATCATAGATTTGGAACAGACTTCAAGGGCCATCAAGTCTGACCCCATCGTATCCTCCCATTGTTCACTTGCTTAAACATGCAGATATCTGCATTGTATTATTGCTGCCTCAATTGCATTGTATATCATTATTATTTTCCTTGAGCCATTTGAACAATGAGCTCATGGACCAGAGATGGACAAAGTACAGCTCTAGGGCCAGATGCACCTTCAAGGCTGGTTCTGTGGCCTTTGCCCCCTCTATTCTCCATAGACTGACCTTTTTCTCAACAGCCTCCAGAAGTAGCAATTGACTTTTTAAATGGATTGCGGAGCATCCTTATATTGCTTAACATATTTTTAAAATAACCTGTATTCCACATCCAGAAGAGGAACATATATCCTTGAATTTTTGGCAATCCTTGCAGCCCTCAGAGAGACCTATGGCAAAAAAAAAAAAAAAAGACTGACCCAGAGCAACTCAGGTACCCCAGTGACTCAAACTGATGTGAAAGAGACTACTACCTAGTGCAGCATTCATCATTGAAAAACCTTCCCAATCACTTTGAGTGTGGCTTTCTCATTCTCTCATTCACTCAAACTCTCTCTGAAGTATCTGCTCTCTCTCAATAGGGGCTCTTTAGCCTTGCCTTGTTTTCTTTACTGGTCCACTGGCTGCTAAAATATCCCAGGAGGCGTGAGAAATGGGGAGCCAGAAGATCTGCTGCCTTTCATCTGTAAGGCCGCTGACTTAAAATGCAATGACCTTGCAAGGGAAAGAGGGAGAGTCCAAAAAGCAAAGGGCAACATGAAGGCTTAGCTAAAGAGTTACAATGAACAGGCACTGGAGGGCAAATTGTGACCGAATGTGTTGTGTGGACTTGAGCTGGGAGATTATACAGTACTGAGCCAAGCCCAAAAAAATTTCAGCAAGGAGAAAAAGATCAATCACAATCAGGGACATGGATAAGCTATCAGATTTTACCTGCCCAATGTCTTGATGACTTAGGCTGATGAAGGCTATACTCCAAAACATTAGGACAGTATCAGGTCAGAAAAGGTACTAGCTATAAAGGAAATCTGTATGAGTCATTATCAGCTGGAGCCTATTTGAGTAGCAGTGGGTAAAATATTTTGCAAATATTTTAGAGTTCGTTGTTTGAGTGTACTTCTGAATTTAACCATGACTCAGTGAAAATGCCCCCCATACCACAAATAGCATGGGAGACAAGATGGAATCCTGTGGCAATCCACAGCAATTGAGTTGAACTGTAACACAATACCTCCTACCTCCATCAGGTAGAGCCAGGTCATTGGTATCATAATTTCTTGGAATCTCACCCAATGGGGAGAAAAAGAATTAAATTATTCATTATTGCATGTGAGAATGAAATAAACAAAAAAAATCCTATTATTTAATTTGGTTATAATCTCTTGTTGCTGTTATCTGCCTTCAAGTCATTTCTGACTTATGGCAACCCTAAGGTGAACTTATCACATGGTTTTCTTGGTGAGATTTGTTCAGAGGAGGTTTGCTTTCACCTTCTTCTGAGATTGAGAGAATGTGACTTGCCCAAGGTCACCCAATGGAATCCCATGACTGAGCATGGATTCAAAACCTGGTCTCCAGACTCACAGTCCAGTGCTCAAACTACATGCTGGCTCTCTCTATGTTCATATCTTACCTATGAGTAAGAGGTAAGAGAATACCTATCTCATAGGTAACCTCTTGCCTATCTCATCGAAGTCCACGAGGCTTCCATTTGATTGAGCATATGTAGGATTGTACCCTTCAGGCGCTCAGTTGCTCAAAAGCAAGAGATTCAATGCAGAGAAAAGTGATGCACTTTAAAACACTAATAATGACACAATAATATTTCCCAAATCCAAGTTCAATTTAGAGACATTCCAGAATGATTCTCTTTCACTCTTCACTCAAGTCACTTTTATTGGTTCTGCCAAATTAAAAAAAAAAAAACTTTAATGTTTCAAAAACCAACTGCATCGACTTTTCTGACATCAAACCTATTGATGTTACAACCAAGTTCTTAAAAAGAAAATAGCTTCTGAAGTACCAGCATTCCATATTGTTTGTGCAATGTTTGATCTGAGGTAGATGGTGCAGTGGGAATTTTCTCTTAAATGTCCCTTTCGATGTCAAACATGACTGCAATCCCCATCCAAACATGGCTTTACTAGAAATACATTCTGTTATACTTAATAGGACTGACTTTCAAATGAATACATATAGCATTAGAAGTCACTGTTGAGTTCTTTTGTTCTCCTTTTGTGTTCTTGTGGATGACACACAGTAACTTTTCTATCATTCTTACTGTTGTCCTCCTCTACCACCACCTCCTATATCACCTTGTGCTGCTTGGCAGGCATTTAAATGAAGCACAAAGATTTTTTGGCCTAGGGATGTAAATCTTTGTTTATTTTGCTCTTCACATGAGAATGAAAAATCACACAAGCGTTATTGTTGGTCAACAGTATGAGAGTTGTGGATTTGAAGGCTTTCATGGCCAGCATCCATAGTTTTTTGTGGGGTTTTTGGGCCATGTTCTAGAACATGGCCACATAGCACGAAAACGCTACCAAAAAAAAAAAAAATTCACCAAAAAAGAAAACCCACCAAAAAAAGTATGAGAGTTTTTCAGCATTTTAAAATCATTTTGTTTTTCAGGAGATTTTGCAAAAATTGTGTGCATTTTTGTTGTTGTTGCCATTGTTATGGCAGAATACACTTTGAACAGATATTTTTTATTTATTTATTTTGCTATCTCTCCTTCTGACCCAGCCCCCAGCAATAATCTTTTGACATTGATATAGGCAAAATAAACAGTTATTTGATGACATGTCTTGAAACAGCCTTTCTTTGAAAGGATCAGAAAATGTGTGAATAGTTTTTGCATCTCTTTTTTGACCTTCCAGATGTGCTGGATTCTCTCTCCCTTTCCACTAGACTTGATGGCTGGGGCATCTGATGTCCAAAATATTCTGGTGGCCAAAGGGTTCCCACTTCTGGTTTAAACAGGCATCAGATTTTGGTTTCGAAAAATCTTCCTTCAGTACATCCTGTCTAATATGTCAGTCAACCTTCCAACACTTAGAATGAAATCAGGGAACACAGCCCATTGCTGGTTGGCCTTTGCAGTTTGGACCAAAATAGAGCAGGATTTAAATGAACCTATGCTTTAAACATGTAGGGTCTTTTAACAAAAACAAAAACCAATGACCACAGCAATTAAATATAATTGAGTAGCTAGAGTTGGAAGCTTGAAAATTACTGGGATTGAGACAAAATGGGGAAAGCACTTGAACACTTTCTCCTGCTGCCCTAAGGAAAATCCCGAATCTGAAGATTTTGTTTTCACTAGGTGGAAACTGTCTATTGGAATCAACAGATGTCTGCAGATAAGCAGCTTCAGAGAAAAACATAGAAAAAACAACAACAGAGGAGAGTGCAATTCCTTTCCCTATCTTTGTATTATCAGCCCCATCATTTCCCTAAAGCTGCTACATGAATTCTAAAAATCCAGTGTGTTAAATCAAACAACACAGCTAGCCTAAAGAGATACCTAACAGTGACTCTATGACTCTCTCTTGGCCAAAATTTATTTTGTAAAGCACTCTTCAGTTTTCAAAGAATGCATTCCCATGCTACTCCATAGAACACTCCACAGCCATGAATTTCTTCCATACCCTCTCACATTTTCATATGACTCATTTATGATATAAAATAATTTGTAAACTCTGGGTGATTCATACATGGGAATTATTACATCCTACTCAAGTAGGTGGAGTGGCCCCCTTTTAGCTCAGTGTGACATTGTGAAGTGATATTTCAAAACATTCCACATGAGTGGATATTAAGTTCAGAGACAAAACTTTGTAAGCATCCTTACTTTGATAGTTATTCAAGGCCTGTGAGAAAAGTAGTTTGCATCATGCAAAATGTTTCTCTTCAGCAGTATAATGCAACTACAAAAGAGAGAGAGAGAGAAGACAGAGCTGATTTCGGGCTGCCCTAATGGAACTATTTTGCAAGTCATGAGAAGCAATAGTTCCCCTTCTTTCCCTAGTAGTCAGAATTCATCTAATCTGAAGTAGTGTGCCTATTTTTGGATGCCACACTTCAAAGAAGATGTAGATAAACTGGAATGGGTTAACAAGAAGATGATCAAGAACATGGAAAACATAGAAATACTGTATTTACTCATTTGTAAGTCTTTTAAAATTAATCAAAAAATTGACCCCAGATAAAGAGTTATTGGATTTAACTCTTTATCAAAAAAAGGAACCATCCCTTTCTCTGAGTAGAGTGTTGAAAGGCAAGGGCTTATTCTATCCTAGGAACAGCTAAAAGAAACAATGACCTCCTATACTCTGTCACATTACCATTTTTGACATTTTTGAATGCCTGGCCAGACGAATGGTGGTAGTTACAGCTCAAAGACATACGTGTACATTTGTCAGCCGTTCTGGTTAAAATCAGGCAATCACATTAAAGTTAAAGGCTATTAATCACTTCTCACATAACATCTATTTTCTTTGCTTTGCCTCTTCATCTTTTTTTTGACATGTGTATATTTTCTTGACTTTTACCTAGATCTGGTCACCTTCCACACACACTGAACAGCCACCGTTTACCATAGTTCCCTCCTCATTCAACCAGACTTTAGGGTGAGCACAAACAGTTATGCCTTCAGAAATAAAGTTCTTCAGCATTATTTTCCTTTACTTCATTATTTACATCCTTTGTTACATCCCCTAAGCTTTACCCGTCACTTATCCTAGGGTCATATAACAATCCATTATTTTGTCCCCCAAACCTGGCCTCAACATGAATTCAACTGATAGTCAAGTATATATGATATGACCTGTAAGGAAAAGAAGACTGAAATAATTCAGTGCATTTTACTCTACTGGGGAACAGGTCATGAAAGCACTTTTCAAAGACCTGAGCAGCTACTAGGCAGAAGACCTGTCTCTTGTTACCCAACAAGGAAGAGCTACATCCATTGGGCTTAGGCTGTGCGTGTGCGTGTGTGTGTGTAGGGGTGATGATGTTAGCTTTGAATTTTAGGAGAAATTTTTTAATGGTAGGAAGAAAACACTAATGAAACCAATTACTGAGGTGTTTTTCATTACTTGGAGTCTTCCAGCACTGGCCAGGAATTCTATCAGGAATTCTGTAGCTCTGAGTTTCTGTTGATCAGTGGGTTAAACTAAATAGCCTACAAAGACCCTCTAGAATTCAATTACTCCCTGATTCCAATAGCAAAAATTGGCTGTTATGTGATTCTAACAATGTGGGGTAAGGAAGCGTGCTACATGCTGAAATTAAATATCAACAAGTGAATATAAAACTTTTGATATTTAAACATTTTAATGCTAGTTGGCTAGATGAAATGATCTCTTTTGTACCAGTGGTGAAATATTTCTCCCTGTTTTCCACCCACTACCCCCTGCACTTATAGCATGCAGCTGCTACAAATGAGAGACTACTGTACTACAAAAACAGGAAGAAAAAGAAAGAAAACTCTGATTACCTTCTCAATGTACTGGCCTGGAGGTCTACAATGTTCCTGAAGTGAACATGAGCCCTTGGGAACATGAGTCATATACCATTGCTGCTTTAGGATGCTTGTTTTTCTTTCAGGCTATTTTTTTTAATACTTAACATGTTGTTCCCCTTTAGTTTGCTAGATATGCTGCTGAAAAGCAAGGAGCTTGTAACACTATGAAAATGTCTCTGAGGAACATGTTTGAAATCTCAATAATCCACTTTGGGTATTTCCTGAGAATCAGGAGAGTTCAGTGGAGTTCAGCAGGAAGCTGAAGACCTGCAGTATTACGCCATAATAATGGAATGACAGCCACTGTGATGGAAAAAGCAAAGGGTGGTTTAAATGTAATTCCCTGCAATGTACCACAGGTCATCTCTGTATGTACTGAGCGTATGCACAATGCATACAGAAATCAATACAGAGACAAAGACATGGATAAAAGACAATTTCTAAAAGATTCTTTCAACTACAGCTTAAAGAAACCCATCTTGGTGTGCACAACAAAATTTCCAAGCCTGCCCATTTTGTTGCCATGTTAAAGGATTCAGATGGTTTCAGTTCAGATGGTTTGTTTCTTGTTATGAAGTTGCACTGCCTCATCCACTCAATTTTGTGGGGGTCAGAACTCAATAGGACGAGAAGCCATGGAGCACACATATTCAAAAATGGAAAGAAATCCTGCAGCTGTACTACACATGTTATAGTAAATGGAGTATGAAAAGCATGAGTCAAAGAAAGTTAGACATAATAAAAAAGGGGGGGTGGAATGCATAAACATAGCAATACTTGGAGTGAGTGAGCTAAAATGGACAGGAATGAGACATTTTGAGTCAGATAACTGCACAATATTGTACTCAAGAAACAAAAAGTGGAGAAAGAATGGAGTAACATTAATAGTGAAGAAAAATGTAGCAAAATCAGTCAAAGGATATAACATAAAGTCCTACTTAATCATTTCAATGGAAAGCAAATAATCATCATCATAATCCAGTTATATGCACCAACCACAGAGGCAGAGAAAGATATTGAGATATTCTATGATGGAGTCCAAGAAGAAATTGACAACATATCAGAACAGGATTTCTAGTTATTCATAGGCAACTGAAATGCCAGTAAGAAGTAAAGCGGAATCAAAAACAGTAGAAAATTGGGGCTCAGTTCAAGGAACAAAACATGAAAGCAACTGGTAGAATTTTGTAAGGCTAACAATCTATTCATTGTAAATACCTTCATTCAGCTGGATGGGAGACTTTATACTTGGACACTGCAAGATGGTCAGCTTAACTAAATAGATTACATGACAAGTAACAGAAGTTGGAGAAGCTCCATTCTTGCAGCAAAAGCAAGACCTGGTGAAGATTGTGGCATAGATCATGAACTACTAATATCTAAAATTAGAATAAAGCTGAGGAAGAACACCAAATCAATCACCATTATGATCAGAAGAATGCCCAAAAAAATTAAAGAAAAGAAAATATGAGAAAAAGATTTGCATTATTAATCAGGAGAGCTATGGACAGAAGCCAGGGATATAGTCAAAGATGAATGCAGAAAGACATTACCTCTGGCCAAACAGAAAAAGAAGAAACAGTAGATGACAACAAAATGCTTCAAGTAAAGGAAAGACAAGAACCGATAGTAAAGGGAGTTAGGAATAGAATCAGAACTATGAATGTTGCTCTTCAATGACTAGTGCACAAGGATAAAAAGAATGACTACAACAATCAATGTGGAGAAAAAGACAAAAATGAAGAACAAGAGACCTCTTCCACATGACTGGGAATTCAAAGAGAAATTTAAACCAAGGGTGTGGATGCTTTATAATCAGAAGAGGAACAAAATACATGGTCACAGTGAAATAAAAAATAATGGAAACAATAGAAGAAGAGCTATATAAAAATATGAAAAGATGAATCAAACATGGAAAGAAGAAACTTATGAAGATGAACCCTAAATTTTGGAAAATGAAGTAAAAGCCATGCTTGAAGCAATTGAGAAGAATAATCATCAGGAACCGATAGAATATCCATAGAACTGCTACAAATCCACAGAAACAGAATTTAGTTTAGTTCTAACTAAAATCTGCCAACAAATATGTAAAACAAAACAGTGGCCAACAGATTGGAAATGATCAATATACATTCCCATTCACAAAAAAGGAGACACAAAATTGCAGTAATTATAGGACCATTGCACTCATTTCCCATGCAAGCTCAAAATTTTGAAGCTCAAAATTCTGAAGATGGGTATTGAACCAATTTCTCATGATTTTGATAAAATTATCTCTGCTGAAAATCCACAGAAAATCTCTTTGTTATATAATTTCTTGTTAATAACAGAAATGCATGATGAGTACATTAAGCCATGAATGGCTAAATGGACTCAAGATTTGGGTGAGAAACTGCCTTTAGAGCAGTTGGAACGGGGGAACTGGTCAAAATGATTAGTGTGTAGAAATAAGGGAGAACTACTATAAAATGCAAAATAGGTGGTATCTCACAACAATAAAATTGGCAAAAAGTTACAAAAATAAAAAAGTAACTGTTGCGTCCAGTTCTTTGATACATATGGCGCCGCCCAAATTAACGGGCCGGCGCTGTTGCCACGTGAAGGAAGGCCTCTCCCCTTCCCGCGCGCCAGGCTTGGGCGCCCCAGCGGCCGGTGCGAGCGCGGGCTCGATGCTGATTGGCCACTGGGAGGAGCAGGAAAGGAACCTGTCTGATTGGCCACAGCAGGGTATGGCGTGCCCTCCTATTGGTGGAGAGCTCGGAGAGGATGGTGCCTCCATCGTTCCTGAGCCCTCATTGGCTGTTGGGCCTATTTAAGGCCGTGTAAGGTGAGCGTCGGCACCATTGCCAGTTCTGCTCTGGGGGCCAGCAGATCAGAGGCTTCACTGCCTATTTTGCCGCACGGTAGGGGGCGGGGCTTTGGGTCTGACAGCCTTCCTCGCTGCCTAATAGGTGGGGCATTTTGTTGGTGAGGGCATCTTTACCACCTCCCCACTTCTTGGTAACAATCACCCGCTCCTTCAGGTTTGTTGCTAAGGGACTGGCAGACAGGGTTCATGTTTTTTGAGAAGGCCTTTTGTTTAGTTTTGTCCTCCTTTTTAGTCTTAATAATTAATAATTGTTGTGCCTGCGGCCTTGGCCCCTGCTGATCACACATCCAGTGTTCGGAATTTTGGCTTCAACTGTTTTTTCAACTGCACGGTGCTCCCGGCGGTGTTTGGAATTTTGGCTTCAACTGTTTTTTCAACTGCATGGTGCTCCTGGTGGTGTTTGGAATTTTGGCTTCAACTGTTTTTTCAACTGCACGGTGCTCCTGGTGGTGTTCGGAATTTTGCCTTCAAACTGTTTTTTGTTTTGTTTTGGTTTGTTTTTTTGTTTTAACTGCACAGTGCTCCCAGCTTCAACCCTGCTGGGCACGTGCAAACAATCGTCTTGATGACTTTGTGACTGCAAACTGTTCTTCGGCACGGTGCTCGCGGCTTCGGCCCTGCTGGGCACGTGCTCTCTACTTGGTTGGTGATTATTGCACTGCTGACTTTACACGGTGCACGCGGCTTTGGCCAGCTGGGCACGTGATTTGTAACCAGTGCTTGTGACTTGACAACGGTGAACTGCAATTTACACAGTGCTTGCAGCTTCGGCCCTGTTGGGCATGTGTTTCCCTTCACCTATAAGCAGCTTTGCAATACTTTTTTCTTGCTGACTACAGTCCCAATCTTAGTGTTGTCAGACCAACCAATTTCAACATGTCACCAAAATCAAGGAAGTCAAGTGGTGCTGCACAAGTTACCAGTTCTTTGTGAAAACAAATTGTAGGTCCTGGGAAGAGCTAGCCCCAGGGACTAGGAGGTGCCCAGCACGTACGTATGCCTGTAGACAGGGGAGTTCGACAGTTGTGGTGGATCCTGCGACAATAGTAATGGTCCAGGCCCATCCTCCCCCATTGCAGGCATCTTTGATCATTAGCCAAGAGATGGCTGCAAAACTGATGTGGTCCTTCTCAGAAATCATTGCTAAGGCCATGGCAGCCTCCCAAGTATCGACATCTGCTGGTGTTGCATGTCTGGATCTGGATCCCGGGAAGGCGACAGGGAACAACAGTTGGCGGATGATGTCCTCAGCTTGGGACCCAGCTCTTCGGCTTGGACCTCCGTTGCTTGAGTGGATGTCTCCAGCTCAAGTTCTTCATCCTGCTCTAGCTCTACATCTTCGAGTTCGGAGGACGACGAGCTTATTGCGGGAACCTCTGTGGCCGGTGGCAAAAGGAAGAAATGCAAGGGAAAAAAGAGTAAATGGAACAGGACTGCATCTGTGTCTCGTTTGGGACATGTTGGGGAGGGGGTGTTTCACAGGTTGTGCCTACAGGTAGAGAAGGGTTCTGGGTGGACCATGCTTTGGTCCCTGGGTTTCCCTGCTGTGCTATCCGGTGCAGGTCCTGGCATCCTGGCCTGCAAGGTGTATGGGCCTTGGGCCTTGGGCATCCCTCCCTCAGCTCCTGGTGAGCGTCCTCCTGGGTCTCACCTTTCAAAAAAATGTGCAAAAATGGAAATTTAACAGGTTGTTTCGTTGACATTTTCACACTATTGCAACCAAAAGGGCATGATGCCCTTGCTGTTACATCCACCAAATGGGCAAAACAAACAAACAAACAAACAAAACACCCTAAGTTTCCCTCAGCAGAGCATACATTCTCCATAGGGCTGTTATCTCAATGGCATTCCTCAAGAGAGCTTGACACTTAGATTGCCACATGCTTCATGTTCTTAGAGTCAGAGATGTACCTGGTGAGGCAGCTGCTATCACCTATGATGCAGCCTTTTGTCAGCAGGATTCTCAGAGCTTTAGAGAGCACTGGGATCTTATTCACAATGAAATTTGGTTGCTTGAGGTGGTCCCTCTGACCAGGTCCAAAGGGGCCACCAGACCGGATGGTAAGAGGGACATAAATTGGTCTGCTGGGAATATAATGCAGGAAGGTGCTCCAGGTCTCACTGCAGATATGACCACATCTTTGAACTTTGTCGGGGGCCCCATAGTAAGGCAGCTTGCCCAAAATCAGGCCACCATCCCTTTCAGCATGGGGCCCTGCCCAAGGTGACTTGTTCCCCTCCTCCTTCAGAGTCTAAGAATCTAAAATCAGCTTGAGATATGCCGGAGGTTCTTATGAAAAAGATTCAAAAAGAAATAGATGCCGGCTGCATTGAAAGGCCTTTTGATTCTCCGCCTTTCCCAAACATTCAGGTGTCTCCCTTAAGAGTTGTCCCCAAGAAGGCTCTGGGGGAATTCCGACTTAGCTATGCTTCGTTCGACCATGTGGTCCAGCTAGTGCAGGCATGTGGCCGCGGAGCCCAAATGGCCAAATGTGACATTCAGTCTGCTTTCTGCCTTTTGCCTGTTCACTCTGATGATTTACACCTGTAAGGGCTTAAGGTACAAGGCCGATGGTATTTCGATAAGGCTATACCGATGGGCTGTTCAATTAGCTGTGCAGCCTTTGAGGCCTTCAGTACATTCCTGGAGTGGGAGGTAAAGCGCAGGGCTTGCTCCCCGCTTGTGACTCATTAACTGGATGATTTCCTTTTCACCGGACGGTCCGGGTCAGACCATTGCCAGATGCTCCTAAATACCTTTTCTGCTTTGGCATCTGAGATCGGGGTCCCTTCAGCAGCTGATAACACTTAAGGGGCCAGCTATGTCCCTCACATTTTTTGGGTGTCCAATTGGACTCGGTTGAAGGAGTTTCTCGTCTCCCTCCTGACAAATTGAGTGCTCTAAAAAAAACAACAACAACAACAACAAAAACTTATTTCAGAATTTCTTGCATCCCAAAAAGTTACTATGAGACAGGTGCAATCCCTCCTGGGTCACCTGAACTTTGCGTGCTGTGTGGTTTCTCCTGGTCGCCCCTTTTGTGCCAGGCTGGCCAGAGCTACTGCAGGTATTTCCAGGCCTCATTACCATGTGAGCATTACCAAGGGTATTAGAGAGGATCTGAAGATTGTGATTTGGGCTGTTTTTTCAAGGACACTGGTGTGCTCAAAAATGGCCAAAGGGTTGGGCTTAAGAGGATGTTGTTAATAATTTATTTATTTATTTATTTATTTTGGAATTATTTCCCATTGTGACGGCTGTCATTATTTGGAAACATGAGTTCTCCATCAAACGTGTTCTGTTCTGCTGTGATAATCAAGCCATAGTTGCTGTTGTTAATAGCCTGTCTTTCAAATCAGAAAGAGTCGTGCTGGTGCTGTGGCTCGTACTCACTTGTTTAATTTTAACATTTCTATCACAGCTTGGTTTGTTCTTGGTTTGCAAAATAATTTAGCTGATGCTCTTTCTCGATTCCAGGAAGACAGGTTTCAATGGCTGACTTCCAAAGGCAGACCCCCTTCCCATGCCATTTCCAGAGTTCCTCAGGAAGATTGGACTTCCAATGTGACCCAGGGCATTTTGTCTTCGGTGGCCCCCTCCACTCTCAGGGCCTATAATAAGGTTTTTTCTAAATTGTCCTCCTTGTGGGGTGCCCTAGGCATTCCGGCACTTTGGCCTATGGATTCGACAACTGTTTTATGCTTCATGGCGTGGTTAAAGTATAGTGGTGTTTCCCCGCGCTCTATTTCTGTTCACCTTGCTCCAGCCTGGTTGATCTATGTGCTTGTTTCGAAGTGCGTTGCACTCTGGAGGGTTGGAGATGCATGCATATGGACAAAAACGATGCCAGGCACCCTATCTGTTTTTACACTGCTTCAGGATATTGTTTCCCAGCTTCCCGCCATTTGGGGCCCTGAGGGTAGGGGAGCTGGTCCTGTCTTCGAAGACCTATTGCTCAAAAAGATACTTGTGCATCACTGATGTTTTGTTCAATGTTGATGCTGTATGTTTGACAGTTCTCAGGTCAAAATGTGATAAACTGGGCTGAGCCTCATCGATCACATTGGGGCACCTAAAAGACTCGCACCTCTGTCCTGTTCGGGTTCTAAAAAGGATTATTAGGCACCAGCCTGCATGTCAAGGATCCCTATTTTGTCATGCTGATGGCTCACCTGTCACACGCTTTCAATTTGTTGCTGTGTTAAAGCTGGCCCTTCAGGCGATGAGTCTTCTTTTGGTTGAATTTGGGGGCCATTCATTCCGCATTGGAGCGGCCACATCTACAGCCTGTGCTGGACTCTCTACTGATGTCAAGTAAATTGGTTGATGGAAGTCTAGGGTGTTTGCGGGCTATGTGCACCCTGATTTGGACTCTTGCTCAAGCGGATGCTATTAATGTTATTTGTGGAGGGTTCTTTTTCGGTTCTTAGGGTTGGCGGCAGGCGCTCTTTCAGACCTGCCTGTGTGGCGGCAGCATAGGCCTGGATCTGGGGTAGGGGTTTCCAGGGCCCGCTGGCACTGGATCGGGAGTCCTCATGACCTGGGTAAGGAGCGGTTCGCTGTGGCCATTGCGGGGGCCACAGTCGATTAATACCCGGTGACTAGGATGTCTCGCAATTCGATGTGAAGCAGCGCAGTTGCCTAACTGCGCAACAGGGCGGAGCTTGGCACCTACGTCATCCCGATGTTTGCCCCTGCTACCAAGGGTACATCAACCAACCAGGGTGTTGCTGATGGCCAGATCCAGACCTTATGCTTTGGGCCAACCCTATGGTTTTGTGTTGTTCTGCATGTGTGGAACAGTTAATAAAGTTGTGGCCTTTTTTCCTCCAACCAGGTTTCTGTATTTATTGGGGGGGGCCCTGACCTGCGCGGCAAATGGCGCCGCCCGAATTAACGGGCCGGCGCTGTTGCCGCGTGAAGGAAGGCCTCTCCCCTTCCCACGCGCCAGGCTTGGGCGCCCCAGCGGCCGGTGCGAGCGCGGGCTCGATGCTGATTGGCCACTGGGAGGAGCAGGAAAGGAACCTGTCTGATTGGCCACAGCAGGGTATGGCATGCCCTCCTATTGGTGGAGAGCTCGGAGAGGATGGTGCCTCCATCGTTCCTGAGCCCTCATTGGCTGTTGGGCCTATTTAAGGCCGTGTAAGGTGAGCGTCGGCACCATTGCCAGTTCTGCTCTCCCACCCTCCCTCCCTGTTTAGGGAGTTGATTGTCACAACTTCTGTTCTGGGTGGCAGCATAGGCCTGGATCTCGGGTAGGGGTTTCCAGGGCCCGCTGGCACTGGATCGGGAGTCCTCATGACCCGGGTAAGGAGCGGTTCGCTGTGGCCATTGCGGGGGCCACAGTCGATTAATACCCGGTGACTAGGATGTCTCGCAATTCGATGTGAAGCAGCGCAGTTGCCTAACTGCGCAACAGGGCGGAGCTTGGCACCTACGTCATCCCGATGTTTGCCCCTGCTACCAAGGGTACATCAACCAACCAGGGTGTTGCTGATGGCCAGATCCAGACCTTATGCTTTGGGCCAACCCTATGGTTTTGTGTTGTTCTGCATGTGTGGAACAGTTAATAAAGTTGTGGCCTTTTTTCCTCCAACCAGGTTTCTGTATTTATTGGGGGGGGGCCCTGACCTGCGCCGCAAATGTGGTGGCGCTGTGATCTTGCTAAAAAAATATTGGATTCAAATTCATGAGAAAATTAAAAAGAATTGGACTGTCAAGTTAAAATGGAACTGAAATTTTCTTGTTAAATATGATTTCTGATTTCTGATAAAAAAAAACAGAAGATAAATTTGGTAAACTTTTATTTTATATTATTTCGGCAGCTCAGATCACCGTCACCACGCAATGGAAAGGAGAAAGTCAATTCACTTGGGAAGATTGGCTGATGAAATCTATGTGTTTTAATCTATGTGTTTTTCTTTTTTACTTGTACCCCGCTCCGAGTGTATGAACAGAGGAGTGGGCTATAAATAAACTATTATTATTATTATTATTATTATTATTATTATTATTATTAAACGGATGGATTATATAGAGATGTATAAACTGATTTGTTTAAATAAAGGACATGATTGGGAAAATTGGAAGAATTACTGGGAACTATTAATAAATCTTGTTAAGTTTGAGAAGAAAGTAATTTTATTTGGTAAAACCTGATTTAATAGATGATATTTAAGAAATTTGATTTAGATTTATAGCAGAATTTTATAGCAAAATAAAGCCAGGATATATGACATGTCAAAGACAGGTAAAACAGCATGTAGTTTAATATAAAGAATTGAATTATTATTATTATTATTATCCTTTATTTATATAGCACTGTAAATTTACACAGTGCTGTACATACAATCTTAAATTAGACGGATCCCTGCCCTCAAGCTTAAAGTCTAAAAGAGACAACACAAAAGGAAGAGAGGAAGGTGATGGGAAGGGGATGAGGTCCAGTGGTTCTTCTCTCCCTCTGGGGCCAGGACCAAGGCAGATGGACTGGAGGGAGGGCATGGCTTCTTAATACAAAGTTAAAAGGAGGCATCCTGGGGTGGATGGCACAGTCCTGGGAATGCTTCCCTAAATAATATAGTCTTTAACTCAGTTTTGAACCTGGTTATTAATGTATATCGATATATGCAATGTAGACTATATGATTCTCTTAGGAAGTAATTGTATTGTTTATTTTCTATTTTATGTTGAATGTATTGCTATTGTTGCTTTATGTTATTTGTTTCATATATGTTTTTGTTATATGATTGTTTTTAATCAATAAATATCTATTTAAAAATTATTCTGAAGCAAAGACTCCTATCATATATGTAGCAAGAAAACTCAGAGGTATAAACTGGTTCGAGCAATGAAGAGGCACTAGGGATGATACGATGGATAATGGAGTCCACCAAGGAATTTCAGAATAAAATCTGCACATGCTTTATTGATTACAGCAAAGCCTTTGGCCACATAGATCACAAAAAAGTATGGCTTGCTCTTAGAGGAATGGAAATGTCACTACATTTTATTGTCCTGATGTGTGACCTGTATTCAGGATAAGAGTCTGTTGTTAGGACAGAATATGAAGAAACAGAATGGTTCCAGTCAGCAAAGAGATCAGGCAAGGCTGTATTCTATCATTCTATTTGTTAAACCAGTTTACAGAAAATATTATACACAGAGCATGCCTAGACTCAGGAGAAGGAGGAATGAAGATTAGAGGAGGGAACATTAATAACCTAAGATATGCAGAGGACACAATGCTACTGGCAGAAAACAACCAATACCTGGAACAAGTACTAAAGAAAGTGCTAAGGTATGCTTAATGTGGAACATTAAGTAACAGAAATAATGACTACAGAATTCTATATGAACTCATCCTAGATTACAAGAAACTTGAAACGGTGAAAGAAGTCCCATACCTTGAATCAAACATTGAGCAGAACAGAGACTGCAAACAAGAAATTAGAAGAAGATTGGAAGATTGGAAAGGGAGCTATGAAAGAATTAGACAAAATCATAAAATGCAAAGATATAACACTGAACACTGAGGATCATCCAAGCCACTGTATTCCCCATCACCATGTATGGATATAAGAGCAGAGCAGTGAAAAATGTGGATAGAAGGAAAATCAACTAATTTGAAGTGTGGTGCTGGAGAAATGTAGTGAAAATACCATAGACGGCCAAAAAGACAAACAAATGGGTTCTAGAACAGATCAAGCCTCAACTCTCCCTGGAAGCCAGGATAACTCAATTGAGGATGTTGTTCTTTGGTCACATCTTGTGAAGGCATGACTTATTAGAAAAGAGAATGATGCTAGAAAAGGTAGAAGACATTAGAAAGAGAGGAAAACTGCATACCAAATGGTTGACTCAATCATGGAGGCCATGGGTCTAAACCTAGAAGTTGAGATGAGCAGTAGAGGAGAGGGGGTCTTGGAGATGTCTCATTCACAGAGTCACCATAAGTGGAGCCATCAGCTTGAAGGTAGTTAACAACAACAGATGCTAAGGTCATCTATTTGTCATGTTTCTATGTTTTACCACTGCTTTTTCTTCTTTTTAACAGAATTAAGCCACAGGACTGAAATCCTGTTTTCCTCGGAGGATTTCCTAGGAGGTATTTCATTCATTCATTCATTCATTCATTCATTCAAATATATTTATAATCTCTCCCCAAAATGAGACTCAAGGTGGCTCGCAATAATATTGAGTAACAAGTAGAAAGAAAATTAAAATTAGGACAGTATTAAAACAAAATCAATATTCAAATGAAAACACTATTTAAACACACTTCACAGATAAATAAGTCTCTCCATCAGCAACTAGTCAATTACCAAAAGCCTGCTAAAGTTTTTCCTTACCAGACCAGCCTACCTTGGTAGGCAGAGTTTGATATTTTGGTGTTCTCTCATTTTAAGGGTCAAAATAAGAGGCCACAATAGAAAAGGGAGATCTCAGATGCCCAGTCCCAGAAACCATCCCAGCCCTCACTTGTTTGACACTGAAACTCTGGCATTGAGGAGCTCAGAAAGGAAGTGTACTGGGGTGGAGAATTGTGCTGGATCCTCACCATTCTCGGTCCTCAACATTCTTGGTTTCTGGTTTATGTCAGTCTGGGAGGTGGTGGAGATAAATTCCCTCTGTTCAGTTCAGTTCAGTGAGGTTGAGCTCATAAAGCCATTGCACACAGAAATGCATATACATAGGAACTGTTTAGTGAAGCAACTGCTTCAGGAGTAGCAAATCCACTCTTGGCTTTATAGCCATCCTTCCTACAGCTGCTCTGGGTTTTACAGGAGCCATTCAGGAACAACAAGCATTCAGCAGCACCAGGAAAGCTCCTGTACAAATGTGGAGCTGCTGTTGGTGAAGAAGCTGGAGGACCAAGAGTAGATTTCCTGTCTCACAGCAATATATCCAATGGTCAGCCCCACACATATTTAAAAAGCAGAAATGTTGCCTCTTCTTCTCTTCTGCCCTGTGGCTGAGCACATGCTAGCAGGACTTTGAATATCTCAAAAGTTCTGATGTCAGAGTGCCCTGGAGAACAAAGTAGGATTGCTCTGTAAAGAACAAACATGGAATTGGGGCTCAATGCCTTTGGATTGGTAGCATTAAGAAATCCACATCTGAAAGAAGCAAGCAAAGAGTTTTCATTGTGGGGGGTTTTCCTAGATGACAAAAGGGCTTGCTGACCTTTTGGTAATTCATTGGGAAGAATAACACAGCAGCAAAATTTCTTTTCTTCTGGTATTCACATATTCTGACGTCTGTCAGGTAATTAATCTGTGCAACAACACACATGTTTTTTCAGTACTAACCCCCTCTTTGGTTTAAGGAAGAAAACACATTTTCTTCTCTGAAGCAGTTTACTTTGCCCAGAAAACAGGTTTTCACAAAAATATGTTTTGAGACGGAAAAACAATGTGCATCTCTGCGTAGAATAATTTTCCAGAGGACTTCATAATATGAAAATATCTGGAAAACAATCTGCAGAAATATTTGTTTTCTCCTGAAGCAGTGGGAAAACTACAGAAATTATTTATCTTTGCCTTACACAGAAGAAATGGGTAAAGGTTTATATCCCTATTTGAAAGTGCATATACAGGATCACTGGGTGCACCCCTTTAAGAAAATCAGGCCTAAAATACTCATAGCTTGCTTGCCTGAATCTGCAATCATTGCAAGGTGAAAATCAAATGTCAGATCTTACATGTTTTTTTGGGGGGGGGCAGGGAGACTTTGTGTATGAAAGTCCTCAGTGTCATACTGTTCAGCAAATTTCAATCTTGAAAGAAGAAAAGCTCTGTTTGGCTTTCAAACACTATCATTTTACCTGAGTGGCAATCATTTTAGATAGTTTAAATGAACCAACCATCTGCTCAGCATTTTTGACAGATGAATGGTTATTGCCCAGATAATTCTCTCTGTCTCTCATTCTCTCTCTCTCTCTCTCTCTCTCTCACACACACACACACACACACAGAATTTTTTACACAACCAATTCTTGGGATTCATTCTGATGTCTCATTTCATGTTTATGTAACTTATTTGGCCAATCATCCTGCCATTCATTGATGTGATAAAGTAATGTTGGAATGAGTTGCCTTTCTTAACTTTTGCAATGTTTGGTGATGAATTTAAAAGGATTCCAATTACAAATCCTGAGTGTTTTCCAGAGAAATGAACAGAAAGAACAAGCTTTTCACCTATTTGTGGCCTAAGTCTGAAGTTCAATGGGCTTGTCTCGAGCTGCTGCCATACTACTGAATATAATGCAGTGTGACACTGCTTTAACTGCTATGACTTTATCTTATGCAATCCTGGGATTTATAACTTGTTGTAGCACCATAGCTATCTCACAGAGAAGGCTAAATATCTCACAAAACTAGAAATCCATAGCATTGAGCCATACCAGTTAAAATAACATCAAACTGCATTAACTTTGCAGAGTAGATGTAGCCTTGGTCTATATTTCTTGGACTGTTCATGAAGTAGACATAATTTGTACTCAAAAAAAGACTGATTGACAGATGAAGCAAAGCACTGCTTAAACCTGCTTCACTCCAGGGCCAGGGGAATATTTGGCCCTCAATATGTTTTGTAGTGGAAGTTCCGCAATACATGCCATTGGCAATGCAGGTTTTGGCTTCTAGGAGTTTAGTTCCAAAATATCTACAAGGCCAGGTTCTTCACACCTACTTATTTCCATGGAGAGAGTATTCAAGCAATGTGTATGTCTGTGTATGAAAACACAAACAAAGAAAATTCAGGACAGCTAGGCTGACCATAAAACAAAATCCAAAACCTATTGTTCTGATACATTTATTGTATCTGATACAAACACAGGGATAAATTTTGACCCTTCAAAAAGTAAATGAGAAAACTGGACATAGTGGGGAAGGAATACAAATTCTGCTCATTTTTCTTGTCCATGTGTGACTTTTGAAACTGCCAGAATCATTTACGCACCCGTAAATATTGTCCAAAAGGCAAGTTTCCTTAGAAGTGGAAGCGTAATTTAGGGGCAGACAGACCACCCCAAAAGGGCAGCCTGCAGCCGCCTGTTTTTGCCATGGATGGAGGCTGCAGCAACCAAACGGCGTGGCCTCTGCAAGGCATAAAAAGAATCTGCTTCCAGTGGGTTCTTTCTGGGACACGCCCAGGGCACCATTGCCTCCCTCATGCTCACCCAGGATGTATGCATGACGCAGCGCCGTTGGCACCACATGTACATCATCATGGCTGCCCCTGTGTTGACAGGGGTGAGCCATGATGGCACCCAGACAGTGTGGCAGGGCTTGGGAGCATGCAGACACTCCACTCTCCTGAGCCCTAAAATTGGCCCCAGGCCAGCACAAGGCACCAGTCTGTACCAGGCCATAGCCATTTTCACAAATACGAGGGAGTATCCAAAAGTTTTAATGATCACCTTTTAAAAAACTGACAGAAAGTTTGTTTTGATTTGTAGTTGTTAACTTATCTCTATGTAGTCACTATCTGGATTTATACATTTTTCCCAGCGTATCTTGACCCTCCAAATACCTGATACTGTAGAAGTCTGCAGATTGCACCTGACAAGGATTTTACACTTTAGTCACTTCTGGCAAAGCCAGTCACAAAAATAAAAAATGCAATGAGTTGTTTTTCTCAGCAATGTGCACTTAGGGACCAATGATGACACTGACAAAATTTCATCAATATGCCATAATAACTTCCAGGTGATAATTATTACTTTATGATACCCCCTCGTAAGGTGCAATCTGCAGACTTCTACAATATATGGTATTTGGAGGGTAAAGATACGCTGGGGAAAATGTATAAATCTAGATAGTGACTACATAGAGATAAGTTAACAGCTAAAAATCAAAACAAACTTTCTGTCAAATTTTTTAAAGGGGATCATTAAAACTTTTGGATACCCCCTCATACATGTTCACCACTTCCTCACAGGTAGATCTAATGGGTCCACCTGTGTTTTCATATGCAGTGTTTTTCAGAACAGTCAACTTCATACACATTCAGCGGGGAGTCTCTAAGTGCCAAAGAACCAAGTGATAAGAAATCAAATGATGTGCATGCCAGTGTGTGAACTAGTTCTTTGTGATTCTTCATAACTGTTTTGCTTATCTCTGAGACTTCATTTGCCTTTTCAATAGGACACACAATTGGTTTGTTGAAGCACTGATCAGAGAGATAGTTATTTGAAAATGTGGAAAGTTCAGTTGATGGCACTGCTGAATGTTTGCTTGTTTTATTTTTTTGTTTCATTTTGAGTATTTACATGCCACTCTGCAGTGTAAATATTGCCAGCATGGCTTAGGCATAAAACAACAAAATTCGATTTTAAAAAACCCAGAAGAAAACAGATAAAAGCTGTGTAAAACAGCATGCATACTTTCACTGACTGGTTTTGCTAGATACACATACCACACCTTCAGGACAAAAAGTTCTAAGGGCAGCTAAATAAACATATTAAAACAATTCCCATGGGAAGAGGTTATTAGCCCCTTGCAGCAAAAATAGCAAGGAATGTTAAAGAGTAACAATTTTTTATTTGACATAAGCTTCTGTGGACAGAAGGCCACTTCATCAAAAACAATATAGTCAATAATTTTCAATAAAATGTCAAACTGCAACAAGTAAAACAGAGCCAATAAATAAAGTAGTTTTTGAAATTACAGTGGCTTTAACTCAAGCTACAAGCTACATTAAACTGCATGTAGTACACACCTGTATAGCCAGGATATTGTAGTAGACTGAGCACTGGAGTACAACTCTTGAGATCAGAGTTTGAGTCCCTGCTCAATCATCAAAACCCATTGGGTGACCTTGAGCATATCACACACTCTCAGCCTCAGAGGAAGGCAAAGGCAAAGGCAAACTCCTTCAGAACAAACCTTGCCAGGAAAATCCCATGATAGTGTCTCTTTAAGGTGGCCATAAGTTGGAAACAACTTGAAGCCACACAACAGTAACAACATCATCATCATCATCAACAACAACAACAACAACAACAACGGTACTCAGCCTCAGGACTAGCATGCACAAATAGAGGGCTATTAAAGTTCCTCTGGTTTGGATTTTGTCTAAAAATCTACACATGGGGTTTTTAAAAGCAGGAACTGATTTGGCACTGATAGTAGGTTTTTATCCTTTTTAAACTCCTGCATGAGGAAAGGACAAAAAAAAAATGTTGGAGAGCTTTAAACTATGTGTGCTGGTTCCAGTACAAATAATAGTCACATACAGTTAACTTCAGACATTTTAAAAATTATCTTTAGCTGTATGCTAGTGTGTTGTCTGAACTTTAACTTCAGCAAAGCTAAAATAAAAAACTAAAGCATCTAGAAGGCCTAGGATAATAAACAAGACTTGACATAGTGACAGAAATTTAGCACCATGGGCACCAAGTAAGTCTTCCAAGGGAGGATATTCTAAAGGCAAGGCAACTCCCCCCCCCCCAAAAAAAAAAAGCTCACTCCGGTCATAATTACTTCCTAGATCACTTATCTATTCTATCCAGTCTCTGAAGTCCTCATTTCTGGATCTGTCCTGGGGTCACCATCCTACTGTATCTTAGAAGGAAAGGAAGACCACAGTGACATGGGGAGAATGATCTAGCACATTGGATCCCAAACCTTGGTCTTCCAGATGTTTTGGACTTCATCTTCCAGAAGGGAAGCTGGGGGCTGAAGTCCAAAACATCTGGAGGACCAATGTTGGGGAACCAGATCCATGGACACAAAGAACTTATAAAGATGGGCACTAACATTGTGTTCTCAGCTTGCAAAAGCACTGGGAGTCATTAGGAGTTAAAGGAAACAAAAGGATTTTCATCTGGTATCAAACATAAATCAAAGTACTTCCTCTCCCCTTGTGCTTGGGAAAGGCTGTTTCACATGCAGGGTGCTATCTATGCAATACAAGAAATAAGTGGTCCTTTCTTTTAATTTTCTGTTACCATTAGAAAATATTTCCAAATTAACTATCCAGAAACCGAGCAATACTGGTATGAGAAAGAGTTGCAATGTGGTCTCTTACTGTTTGGACTCAAGACTTGTGATGCCTCCTTCTTGGAGTAATAAGGTGCCATAGAGGCAGCATCTGTGAGAAGAGACTGAAGACAGGATCATCCAAACTCAAAGCACTCCTATGCTCGAAAATGCACCCTAGCATATGCTGTGAACAGAAGTGTACGATATAGAAGTGTGAAGTCTTACATGCTGCCAACACAGAACAGCAGCTTCTGTCCCATTCTCACACACATCAGCTCTCAAAACTTCACAATATATTTGATACTGACATCAAATGTCATGGTAGTCATATATAAGTAGGATGCCAGAGAAGTAAGAATCACAGAGTTGGAAGGGGTTCCAGGGGCTATCTAGTCAAACCCACTGACAATGTAGGAGTCCACATTCAGCATTGACAGGTGTGGCGATGAAGAAAGGAATGAGGTTGATGGGAAGGCACCCCTCTGCTTTGGGGATGCTCCCTTTTATTGGTGTCCACAGTTGCTGATTAGGTCTACATCTGACAGTGTGGTTAAGCAAGGCTCATGATTGATCATGTAGATAGTTCATGAGTTCCTGCTGCAAACAATGTTATCCTGCCTACGTGCCAGATCTCCTGTCCAAGCGTGGTCTGCCACCCACTGATACGACAATCATTCCCCAACTGGAGTAATGTGCTGACATTTTGCCTCCTCAGCATGGTTTGCCAGCACTAAGGAAAACAACCGTCCCAACAGACAGGCCCCCATCCAAACTCTATTTATTATCAAACAGATTGTATAATTAAGAAATTCCTAATATTCCTAATATTTAATCAGAATTTCCTTTTTTTTTCCTTTTGTGTGTGTGTGTGTGTGATTTGAATCCATTAATTTGGGCCCTGTCTTCTGGAGCAGCAAAAAATAAGCTCATTGTATCTTCCACATGACAGCTTTTTCAATATTTAACAATGGCTGTCATATCACCTCTCATCTAAAAGTTCATTTCCCTCAGCAATTCCTCATATACCTTGGTTTTCATAGTCATCATCACCTTCACTACATTCCTCTGGGTGAGTTCTAGTTTGTCAATATCCTTCTTAGACTGATCAAGAAATGGACAAAGGCTCCAGGTGACCTCTGTCCAAAGGAGAATAGAATGGAACAATCTTTCTCTTGCTCTTTGAACTGTACCTCTATGACCTGTACCACGGGCTATAAATAATAATAATAATAATTATTATTATTATTATTATTATTATTGATGCAGCCTAAAACTACATTGAGTTTGTTAGTAGATCACACCATTAACTCATGTTTAGTTTGTGGTCCACCAGTATTCCAGAGTCTTCTCATTTCTGCTGATGTCAAACTAAATGGCACACATTCTATATTTATGCACCTCATTTTTCCTGCCTAACTGTAGAACCTTACATTTATTCCTGTTAAAATTCATTTTGGCATAGTACTCGAACCTGTTATGGTAATCTTGAATCTTGATTCTGTCTTCTGAAGGATTAGCAACCCATCCCAGTTTGGTATCAACAGCAGATCTCATGAGCACCCTCTTAGCCAGTAGCACGTTAAATTGATTATTATGGTTCTATCACACTAAAGGGGGCCAGTCTGTTTCAGCAAACTTTAGTACTCTATAAGATGAGGGTTATATTCTATTGCTCTTATAAAGATGTATAACAAGACTTGGACCAAGAAAGAACCCAGAAACATGCCACTCATCATTTCTCATCAGGAGGATAAGGAAGCATTGGTGAGCACTCTTCAGGTTTGGTCTAACACCAATTATATATCCATCTAACTGTAGCATCATCTAGCCCATAGTTTATGGCTTTGTTTGCAATAACTTTGTAGGGAATCTTGTCAAACGCTTGCTGAAATAAAGATAACACTATATTGATAGCATTCCTCTGATCTATAAACCTTGTAACTCTTACTTTAAAAAGATACAGAGATATAAGATTAATCTAGCATGACTTGTTTTTGAGAAATCAATGCTGGTTTTTAGTAATCACATAATTCTTTTATACATGCTCACAGGCCAGCTGTTTAATTTTCTGTTATAGAGCCTTTCCTAGTTTTGAAATCAAGCTGATTGAACAAGGACTCCCCTGAGTCACCCTCCAGTGACCTCTTTCAGCATAAGCACTCTTGCTCTTGGAAGCATACTTGCAGAAGTAGGTTGCAGATGGACATTTCTGATTGTGTGTAGTGATTTTTGTTCTTTTTTCTCTGTAGGCAAACACCATCTTTGCACAAAGATTTACACAAGAGGAAATCCGCATATACAACATGGGTTTTCCCCCTCCTTCTCTCTTCCCTTCTGTGTAATGAGTCTGTAGGACTTCATCACCTGATCATTTCCTTTAGGTGGTCAAATGAGCCCCTGGAGCAGTTTCTGATGGTATACAGGGGCTGGCTAGGCATGGAAAATAAATTGGATATTTATTTTAAAGGAAACTTTCACGTTAAAAATAAAAAAGAATGTATATGAGTCTCTGCACCCTTAGACATTGCTCTAGAACCTAGGTCTCAAAATCTAAACATTTCTGGAATACATGGACATGCAGAAATCTCTTCAACTGCTAGAATGTGACCCTGCTGAGGTCTGACTACACAAAAGCCCCCATACACAATGGAAGTCTGTTGGCCAACACTTTCTAAGCAGATTGGGTGAAGCCAATCACGATAACAAAAAGAACACATAAAACATACCAGGTTCCCTATTACTTGCTCTGTGGTCAGTTTTTTCAAACTAATTGTGCCCCTACATTGTAGAAATAATTCAGTTTGAACCACATTAACTGCCACAACTCCATCCTAAGAGTCCTAAAATTTGAGGTTTTGCTAGGCACCAGCACTCTTGGGCAGAGAAGGCTGAAGACCTTGTAAAACTAGAAACCCAGGATTGCATAGAATGGACCTACAGGACTTAAAGTGATGTCAGTTGCATTATTTCTACATTACAGATACACTGTAAGAAAAACAAAAAACTACGGCCATTTCTACATGGACCAAATAACACATCCTCCTCTTGTCCTCACAGCTATCCATCCAAATGACACAGGGCCCAATCCCCAGTTCTCGTGCAAACTGTTCTGAGAACATATGGCCAGTTCAGCACCAAGCCCATGTTATACCACCATGTTATACCATCCATTTTAAAATGGATTTTAAAAATTCACCTTTTCTTGGGAAGATCCAAAGCAAAATATTAGTTTTTAAAATCCATTCTAAGGGTGATATAATATGGTTTCGGTGCTGAACTGGTCATACAATATCAGGACAGTTTGCATCAGAACTATTCTGGCCCTGAAACTACCTCAAATTTCCCCTGATACGTGAGCACTCTGAAAAGATGTTAGGTGGTTGTTCACACCTGTGCCCCTATCATGGTCACCTCCAGCATGAGTTTATGTTCTTCTGAGTTCAGAACACCCATGTGAAGACACTGAGCATCTTATTTTTGGCTTCAGAGGAAGTGACTCACATCACTACCACCAACAGTGGATTGTACATGTGAACAGCTACCAACTATTACTCCAGAGTGCCCAGGTAGCGGGGGAATTCAAGGCAGCTTTACAGTCAGAATACTCTGGGATGCTTCCTGGGTCCTCTGGCCCATGTGGATGTACCCTCTGATGCCAGATTTTAAAACAGGAAGCAAAGAAAGGTAGTACAGTATTTGCCTGAAACTGTTTGACATGTGCAAGCAGAATGTTCCGTGCCATATTTCCATGTCAGTTAAATGAACTTAAAATAATATAACACCTACCACCCTTGAGAATTAAACATTCACATGCAGGTAACATATTAACTGTGCCAGCATGCAACATTAAATAATCATATATAGGTGACAAATTAACTCAGCTATTGAGCAGCATTAAATAACTATATAAGGGTGACAAATGAATTGTTCAAGCTAATAAATTTGAGATCTAGCTGAAAAGCCAGTAATAGTTCCAGGAATAACTCCTCATCTTTATAAAAACGTTTTAAAAGCTTTTTGAATTCTAGTCTAGTTAGTTTATATTTAAATATTCCCAAAGAGTCATTTGGAAGTCTATAAAAGAGAAAAGAACCAAAGAATCACACAAATCATTTCTGGCATGAGACATCCTGAGCTTTATGAAAGCCTTTCCCAAGACTTTTTGGTACTAGGCTAAGTCAAAGGACAAGATGGTCCCATTCCACTTAATTGAGCTAACCAAGCGGGCTGCTGAACCATGATTCAAAACTGCTGATAGGAAGGCATCCTGTACTGCCATTGAGGGCAGAAAACTGGGTTAAGAGGTGCTCAAAATCCCCCATTAAACATGAAGAACTGGCCATATTACTAGGGAGATAAGATGGCTGCCTCAGGCAGTGGCTTCTGGATGTCAGTCTGTCTCAATGAGATGCTGGTGGGCAGATTACCATTGCCTTGTCTTCTTGCCTACAGATGTGGGGAACTTCACATACCCCAAGTGCAAGTTGGTAGCCCTCTTGGAGGAGAAAGTACAGCAGCTGGAATCCAGGGCAGTGACACTTCAGCATATCAGGGAGCATGACATTTTGCTGGACAGAACTGAAGAAATGATTTTGGAAGGGGACCACACAGAGGAAGTCGCTGGGGGTGAGAAGGTCACTTCATGTACACAGGAAGCAGACAACTGGAGGAATGTCACACAGAGAAGCAGGGAAATCAGGGATAGCTGTGGGAGCTTGCAGCTACAGAATCGTTTTGAAGCCCTTTCACATATCAAGGAGGATGAGGAAGACCAGCATGGACAGACTTCAAGGAAAGAGCAGGGGAATCTGGGAGTCCCATCGTAAGGAACAGTCACTGCTAAGCCTCGGAGGAGGCATGTGGTCGTGGTGGGGAACTCCTTGCTCAGAGGTACAGAAGCAGTGATTTGTGGGCCGGACAAGATGTCTCGGGAGGTATGTTGTCTCCCTGGGGCAAAGATCTGTGATGTGATGGAGAGGCTGACAAGACTGGTCAAGCCTACTGACCAGTATCCCTTCCTTTTGGTCCACGTGGGAACGATTGACACAGCAAGACACAGCCTTCAGAATATCCGAAGGGATTACGAGGCTCTGGGAAAAGCTAAAAGAAATGGATGCACAGATTGTCATCTCGTCTCTTCTGCCAGTTGAAGGGCATGGTCCAGGAAGAGAGAGGAAAATAGCAGATGTCAACAACTGGCTCTGCAGATGGTGTCGCCAAGAACAATTTGGATTCTTGGATCATGGGCTGCGGTTCCATGAGGAAGGACTTCTGGCAAGGGATGGGCTGCATCTCATGCCAGTTGGCAGAAACGTTTTTGCCAACAGTCTGAAGAATCTGATCAGGAGGGCTTTAAACTGAGTTATGTGGGGAAGGGAGACAGCAGCCTGGAAGGCAAAAGGGCTGGAAAAAATAGTCAAACTGACATAGAGGGAACAAGGCAAACAGTGCAAGGACCCAACAATAGGAGCAAAAAAAAACCATGCACAGGCATCAAGTAAAGGGGACACATGGTCTTCGATGTCTCTACACTAATGCACAGAGCATGGGAAATAAGCAAGATGAACTTGAACTCCTAGCACAACAAGGGAAATATGATATAATAGACATCACTGAAGCCTGGTGGGATGGGTCTCATGATTGGAATGTAGAAATAGAGGGGTATAACCTTTTTAAGAGAAACAGGCCAAACAAGAAAGGAGGAGGAATAGCATTATATGTCAGGGATATTTACACCAGTGAAGAGATCCAGGACATCAATACTGGAAGCCAGGTGGAGAGCATCTGGATAAAAATTAAAGGAGAGGGAAATAACAGGGATGTTACTGTGGGAGACTACTACAGACCCCCAACTCAGGCAGAGGAATTGGATGATGCCTTTCTAGAACAGATAAACACATACTCAGATAGGAGAAATATAGTAGTAATGGGTGACTTCAACTATCCTGATATTTGCTGAAATTCAAATTCTGCCAAATCCTCAAGGTCTAGCAAATACCTCACTTGCCTGGAAAACAATTTCATTGTCCAAAAGGTGGAAGAGGCAACAAGGGAGTCAGCTAATTTGGATCTGATCCTAACCAATAGGGAAGACCTAGTTGATGGGGTGCAAGTCGTGGGATCCTTAGGTGGAAGTGACCATGTTCTCCTGGAGTTTGTTATACAGTGGAAAGGTGAAGCTAGGCATAGTCAGACACCAATTCTAGACTTTAGGAGAGCTGATTTCAATAAACTTAGAGAAATACTGAAGGTAATCCCATGGTCAGGTACACTAAGAGAGAAGGGAGTTCAAGATGGATGAGAGTATCTCAAAAAGGAGATACTGAAGGCACAATTTCAAACAGTTCCAATGAGGAAGAAAAATGGGAGATGTCTCAAGAAACCAGGATGGATGACAAAGGAACTTTCAACCGAGCTAAGTTTTAAACGGAACATGTATAAGAAATAGAAAAATTGGGATATCACCAAAGAGGAATTCAAACAAATAGCCAGTACATCTAGGGATAAAGTCAGAAAAGCTAAAGACTGGCTAGAGAGGTTAAGAACAATAAAAAGGGCTTTTTTTGGTTATGTCCGCAGCAAAAGGAAGAAGAAAGAAATGGTAGGGCCATTGTGTGGTGAAGATGGCAAAATGCTAACGGGACAGAGAAAAGGCGGAATTACTCAACACCTTCTTTATTTCAGTCTTCTCTGAAAGGGCAAAGGGTGTTCAACCCGAGGACAGTGGAGCAGGGGAGAGAGTGGGGGAATTTCAGCACAGAATAAGTAAAGAGACAGTACAGGAATACCTGGTTAATCTAAATGAATACGAGTCTCCAGGACCAGATGAACTACATCCAAGGGTATTAAAAGAACTGGCAAATGTAATATCAGAGCCATTAGCAATAATCTTTGAGAACTCCTGGAGAACAGGAGAAGTCCCAGCAGACTGGAGGAGGGCAAACATTGTCAGCATCTTCAAAAAGGGGAAAAAAGAGGATCCCAACAATTATCGTCCAGTTAGTCTGACATCAATTCCAGGAAAGATTCTAGAGCAGATCATTAAGCAGAGAGTCTGTGAACATTTAGAAGGGAATTCCATAATCACAAAAAGCCAACATGGGTTTCAGAAAAACAAATCATGCCAGACAAATCTGATCTCTTTTTTATATAAAATCACCAGCTTGGTAGATGAAGGGAATGCTGTGGATATAGTATATCTTGATTTCAGTAAGGCCTTTGACAAGCTTGCAAAATGTGGACTAGACAAGGTAACCGTTACATGGATTTGTAACTGGTTGACTGGCCACACCCAAAGGGTGCTCAATAATGGTTCTTTTTCATCCTGGAGAGAAGTGACCCATGGTGTCCCACGGGGCTCTGTCCTGGGCCCTGGGCCCAGTGCTATTCACTATCCTTATTAATGACGTAAATGACAGTATTGAGGGCCTAGTTATCAAATTTGCAGATGACACTAAATTAGGAAGGGTAGCTAATACCCCAAAGGACAGGATCAAAATTCAAAATGACCTGAATAGTCTAGAAAGCTGGGACAGAGCTAACAAAATGAAATTCAACACAGAAATGTAAAGTACTGCACTCAGAGTGGAAAAAAGAAATGCACAGATATAGGATGGGGGACACCTGGCTGAACGAGACCACATGTGAAAGGGATCTAGGAGTCCAAGTAGACCATAAGTTGAACATGAGTCAAACAGCTAAAAAGGCCAATGCAATTTTAGGTTGCATCAATAGAAGTATAGTGTCTAGATCAAGGGAAGTAATAGTGCCACTCTATTCTGCTTTGGTCAGGCACCACCTGGAATACTGTGTTCAGTTCTGGGCACCACAATTCAAAAAGGATGTGGAGAAACTGAAGTGTGTCCCAAGAAGGGCAACTAAAATGGTGAAGGGTCTGGAAACAAAGCCCTGTGAAGAACAACTTAGGGAGCTGGGGCTGTTTAGCTGGAGAAGAGAAGGTTAAGTAGATTCTCCTTCCTTAGAGGTCTTTAAACAGAGGCTGGGTGGCAATCTGTCAGGGATGCTTTGATTGGGAGTTCCTGCATGGCAGAGGGTTGGACTCAATTGCCCTTGTGGTCTCTTCTAACTCTGTGATTCTATGATTCTATTATATGATTCTCTTAAGTTGTGTGTGTCATTTAAACAGCATACCTCCAAAGTGACCTGAAGCAGCTTTAGTTTGGCCTATCTGTTCAAGCCCTAAGTGCACAAACTACTGGGCCTGGATGATCTAAACCATCTAGGTTGGTTTCTCCCATCTTCAGATATTTTAAATCTGAAATCCAATTCATCCTAAATATGAATAAAGTTGTAAATGTTAGTAAATTCATTTAGTAAAGTTTAAAAAAAACTGAAATGAAGTTCTCCCCCATCCCTACAAGGTGCAAGCTCACCAGGATAGTTTCTGATTTTGTAAGCAACCTGTGCACCAGCCACCTTCTCTTCCCTCCAGTGAAATACCATAGCTCTGGCCATTGCTGTTTAATTGCTGTAAATGAATTTGAAAGAACTGAGAGGTAAACACAGCAGTTACTAATTGATGCAGCAACTGAGAGATAAGACACAGTTTTTCCACAGACTCCTTGGATTACTGTTTTTGGCATGAGCGGATGAGGTATCCACATGGTTTCTGGCATGGTGAGGACTAAGGCCACTGTGTTCTGCACCAGCGCCAATAAATAATGATTGTGGCTGCAGTCCTAAAACTACTTACACTGGAGTATTCCCACCTGTGTGCTCCAGGCTGAGTGATTTCAGCAACCCAGTTTATGACTGTCATTTATACTGATTTCAAGGAAATGGGGGAAAGTCAGAGGCCAGCCACTTGCACCAAGGCTTCCAATGACTACAGATGTAGAGGAAAAATAGGACAGCTCCAAAATGTCACACCCAGTGTGGATTTAAGGCAGTAAAGAAAACAAGTCCTGATTCAGGCATAGGTCCCATTCAGGTTATGCTAGTTTGATTTAAAAGGGCAATCTGAATTAGCAGTTCCTGTATGTGGAAAGATTACCATGTCTGGAGGCTCTTAACATTAAAAAAATTAAAAAAGAAGTAAGGCAAGTGTGTGATAGGGTGCATCTACATTGCAGAAATAATACAACTTTGCACCACTTGAACTGCCATGGCTCCATTCCAAAGAATCCTGGGATTTGAAGTTTGGCCGGGCACCAGCACTCTTTGGCAGAGAAGGCTAAAGACCTTGTAAAACTACAAATCCTAGGATTCCATCAGATGGAGCTACAGCAATTAAAGTGGTGTCAAACTGCATAATTTCTACAGTGTAGATGCATGTACAGAGGGAGATAAAATTATGAAGGGGTGTGTATGTTATTAAAAAATTGCTCACAACACCAGAACATGGGACCAATCGTCCAAGGAAACTGCATGGCGAGAGAATCCAGGCATACAAAAGAAAGGGCTTCTGTACATAGTCAGCCACATTGAAGACCCACATAAAGACGTCAGATGTCTTTAAAGGAGGATTAGAAAAGTTTGTGGAGGACAAGGCTATCCCTAACTATTAGACATAATGGCTATATATTGTATCCAGGATAATTTGTTTAAAATTAATTTTCTACCCATAATACCATTATAATATGAACAATGGCTTATAAGCCATTATTTTAATCATTTTAACATCGACAAAGCTAATGATTTGAGTAATGAATGACGCTCCACATTACTCTGATTCATTACTTGGGGGTAATTTTGGAGGGCTGGCCATTTTTAGTTATTTTAATTGATTTTTTTAAAAGGTAAAAATAACATAACACCAAAGCATTACTAATGATTAATGTTAAATTAATTTCCTAATATTCACTAAAAGCACTGAAGGAAATGAATTAATTTTCAAATCAACATTGGCATTTTAACTTAAGATACAGCTTCCAGGTTCTGCTCTCAAAACTGTTTCCTAGAGCTTATCTGACTGGCCACTAACAGGGGCAGGCATGTAGTAAATATTAGCAAAGTTTCTTGTCCTTGACATATTGAGACAATGTGCTCCCGAAATAATCAGCTGTAGTGCAGTGTTGCTGTTGTTTTGTTAGGTGTTTTGGAGCAATTGCCCCTTAAAAAAAGTTTTTAAAAAATGCAATATATCATTAAAATGTGGGGGGAAAATTCATTATATCTCCTAGGCTTCATCCACACTGCAGAAATAATCCACTTTAACTGCATTGGTTCCATGCTAAGTAATTCTGGGGACTGTGGTTTTGTATAGTTGCTCTGGTGCCACAACAAGCTACAAATCCAGAATTATTTTACACTGAGCCATGCCAGTTAAAGTGGTGTCAAATTGGATTATTTCTGCAGTACAGATGCAGCCTACTTGAGAAGAACACTTCTGTAATTTTTTTTCCCCGAATATGAGAACAAAATGTGCAAAATTTTCCATCCCAGTGTCCATCTACACTATTGAAATAAGGTAGTTCAACACCACATTAACTGCCGTGGCTCTGTCCTACAGAATCCTGGGGTTTGTAGTTTGATGAGGCATCAGCCCTCTTTAGCAGAGAAGGCTAAAGACCTGGTAAACTACAAATCCCAGGATTCCATAGGTGGTGCTACAGTACTTAAAGTGGTGCCAAACTGTGATATTTCTACAGTGTAGATGCATCCCCAAAGTAGTTGAGTAGTTTCCCTGGTCCTGCTGGCCACTGTGAGGAGCCAGTGTCCAGAAAAGCATTTAATGTGTTCCATCTCAAGCTATTCAGCATTACAGGAATGAAACAAATATAAGTAAATATGCTGCTTTTTTTCTTTTTCTTTTAATTTTCTGGGGTAGTGGGGGTTCCCCTGGGTTCTGTGGTAGGGGGGTTAAATTTATTCTCTACTCCATTCCCATATTATACAAGTGAAACCCATAAATAATATTACAGTGTATAGTAGTGCTGCTATTCAAATATCACCATATCAACCTGAACAATCCATCTAATCTTGTTTAGTTTCCAAAACTAAGCAGTGTTGGACCTGCTTTGTACTTGGATGAGAGATACCAAGGGCCTATAGGTGGGGATAGGCAACAATCTTGCCTAAACTCCTTGAGTGCTTCTATGGGTCAGTGTTGACAGTACTGGGCTATGTGGCCCAAGACCTGACTTAGCATAAAGCTTCTTCCTATTTTCTAGTTAATTCCATTTCCTTTTCTCCTGGTTCTTCATTCAAACAAACAAACAAACAAACAGCTTAATTTATATACCGCTTCATACTGTTAAGGTAAAAGCTAATAAAGCCATTGATAACCAAATGAAACCAATAATCTCTGCCATTAATGATCAATAGTTCAGCCATAGAGCAAAGGAAAAACTTGTGCTTTGAATTAGGCTTGAGTTGTGGGCTGAGGAAGGAGGGAGAAAGACAAGAGGAAGAAAGCTAAAGTGTGAATTTCTCTTCACTGAGGAAGAGATGGGCCTCTCCTTCCAAGGTCACTGCTAGCTAGCCAAGCTGATAGCTCTGCACAGAGACATTCCTTGATGTTGCAAGTCAGGCCAGCAGAGAGCCAGCCAGTTTATACTAGCTGAACAACAATACAGATATATATGATGATGATGAATGTTAAACTACGCATGCTCAATGAATATTTTGTGGGTTAATAAAAACTGTTTGTGCCATGTTCGGGGCATTCAGTCAATGGAATGATTCTTGGCTGAACACTGCAGGCTAAGGCTGTTTTGAATAAACGGGTCTGGTTGGAAATCTTCACAAATGCCTCACTTTGCATAATTGGTTGTGAATGGGTTAATTAACCCTTTGTTTTCCGTAACAATACTGCCAAAGGAGTGTCTAAGCGGTTTACAACTGTAAGCTACTTGCCCCCAACAATCTGGGTACTCATTTTAGCCACCTCGGAAGGATGCAAGCCTGAGTTGAGCTTGAGCCCTTTTGCTGGTCTTGAACTCGCTGCCTTATGGTTTGAGTAAGTGCCCGATTTTGTGCAACAGCTATTGTTATTCACAAACAAATTGTCAAACAGCACAATGTTTTTTTAATGCTTTTGTTTTCAGAATGAGTGTAATTTGAACAACAAGTTGCCTAAAGATACCTCTCTCTCTCTATGCTGATACGTAGTGTATATGGCCCTACCGTATCTCTGTATTACTGTATTTACTTGATTCTGTTTTTATTTAGTTCTGGTTGCCTTGTAGTGACTATGATTTTATGTGATAATAATTTTTATACATTTTTATGATGTTTTGGTCAATGACCGTAAATAAATATTGATTGATTGAAGTGCCTGCAGTACAGGCATTTAACCACTATGCCACCAGGGCTCCAGGATTCACCTCTCCTCCCTTAGTCAGCATCCCATGGTTGTCAAACATGCACAGGCCTCAGTGGGCTATTTTGGGGGAAGGTTTCTTGGAACATTTTTTTTCTCAGGACTAACTATTTTTTTTTAATTTCTTCAAACATTTGAGGTTTCCTTAGACAGCTTATGTGCCCGTGCTGTGGAAGGATGGTGCGATTTTTGGTTACACAAGCAATAATACTTATCACTGAACATCAGAAGTAGGGGGAATGATAAATATTTTCACCATGTTTGATTGTAAGCCTCCCTTGATGAATTGTTTATCAGTGAGCAATGAATTATTAATAGATTCCATAAGCATACTGCTGCATACACTGCAGATTATCTCAATAAAGTGACTTCAGAGCCCAGTTTATAGTACATTCTGCTCCCAGAAAATGAAGCACCAACCTATGCCCAAATAGCTAAATGTTAGGCCAGTTTAACATAACAGTGCTTTGATGTAAGGGCACAGGTCTAGAGAGGTGAGGAAATGAAGAAACATTGCACAGTTTCATAAGCAATTGTTAATTGATATTATAGGTTGTTTATCCCCGATCCAGAATTCCAAAATCTGAAATACTCCAATATCATCCACATGAGTGGCTGAGGTAGTGACACCTTTACTTTCTGATGGTTCAGTGTACACAGACTTTATTTCATGCACAAAAGTATTAAATATTATGTATAAAATTACCTTCAGGCTATATTTATAAGGTGTATAGAAAACATAAATGAATGTCATGGTTAGACTTGATCCCATCTCCAAGATAGCCCATTATTTATATGCAAATATTCCAAAATCCAAAACACTTCTGGTCCCAATATTTCAGATAAGGGAGACATATAACCTATATCCTCATCTTCTTTGGATGCCTCCAAGTGACCAAGAATCATATGAATTTATAGGACTATGCAGTTCTAAGCTTGTAGCCAAGGTTTTTAACTGTTTTTAATTATGGATAGGGACAAGCCATATAGACCCTCTAAAGCTCCAAGCCTCTGTACACTTACCAGGGAATGAGGACCATTGCATCCTATCTTCAAAACCTGTATAAATAGGGTTGTAGTGTACAAATTATTAATAATAGTGTTTCAATGAACCAAGATAGAATGAGATTAATCTTAGCTAGAAGCTTTGGGTCTGAGAGAACTGCAGGATATTAAATGAATGGTGAATGAATGAATAAATGTACAAGCTGAAATAAAGTTGTTATCAATTAATGTTACTATTGAGCAAATACTATATACTCATGTATAAGTCTAGAAATTTTAGTCAAAAAAATGATCCAAAAAACCTGAGTCAACTTATCCATCAAAGTAAATACTATACTTTAACTCTTATATTAAAAAGAGCCATCCCCTGGTAAAAAGCCCTAGTGTAATCTACCCTGGAAGCACTGACTCCCCCTCTATTCTCTCATTTATCCAGCCTTTAGGGTGAGCACAAATAGTTATGCCTGCTTGAATTTTGTAAGTTCATTGTTTTCTTTTACTTCATAGAACCATAGAGTTGGAAGAGACCACAAGGGCCATCCAGTCCAACCCCCTGCCATGCAGGAATTCCCAGTCAAAGCATCCCCGACAGATGGCCATCCAACCTCTGCTTAAAGACCTCCAAAGACGGAGACTCCACTACACTCCCAGGGAGTGTGTTCCACTGTCGAACAGCCCTTACTGTCAGGAAGTTCCTCCTAACGTTGAGGTGGAATCTCTTTTCCTGCAATTTGTATCCATTGTCCCACGTTCTAGTCTCTGCAGCAGCAGAAAACAAGCTTGCTTCCTCCTCAATATGACATCCCTTCAAATATTTGAACAGGGCTATCATATCACCTCTTAACCTTCTCTTCTCCAGGCTAAACATCCCCAGCTCCCTACGTCGTTCTTCATAGGGCATGGTTTCCAGACCCTTCACCATCTTAGTTGCCCTCCTTTGGACCCTCTCCAGTTTCTCCACATCCTTTCTGAATTGTGGTGCCCAGAACTGGACACAGTATTCCAGGTGGGGCCTGACCAAAGCAGAATAGAGCGGCACTATTACTTCCCTTGATCTAGATGCTATACTTCTATTGATGCAGCCTAAAATAGCATTGGCCTTTTTAGCTGCCGCATCTTTAGCTCCTTTGTTACATGCCCCTAGTTTTACTCTCAATGTATCCACAAGTCAAATCAAAATCAATAATTTTAGCCCCAAAATCTGCCTTCAACTTATACATGAGGTCAACTTATAGTTGAGTATATACTGTAAGTAAATAAACAGTGGGCTCTTCACAAACCATGTTCTTGCTAAAGCACATCTCTTCAGGTTCATACTGGCTTGAACCCATTCCATGGTGATAACACAGAGAAAAGATTATTGCTGAATAAGGCATATGCCCAAGGGCTGCCCCATGCAAGTTTGCATTCATTTCCATGCATCTCTGAGGCTGCAAACCCATTTCTGGTCTCAATTAGAACAGATCAGTTGAATCAGTGCTTGTTAAGTTAACACATATAAATTCAATTGATTCAATAGGCCTCCTCTAGATGGGAGCAGCAATTGGATTTAGACCAGAATGAGCAATTGGCTAAGGATACTTGATCATGCCAGCAAAATGTGTTGTGATGTATAGGCCTCCTATATGTTAAAAGTAAACATCATATAGACATGTGAAGAAATGGGAATTCATCTTTTCCAGGATTATGGAAAAATCTTGAAATGGGGGGGGGGGGGATGTTGGACAAACCTTTGTGTCAACATTCAGATGTTAAGTTGACCATCCAAACATCACAGACAGATTGCAGCTACAGCCATCTTTATCCTGATTTTAAGAGTGTGGGGGTTTATTTTATTCTCTATTTAAAATATATCTTAGCTTTCTGCTATCACTGAAAGTAGTTCAAAAACAACAATTAAACTAATTTACAAACAACACAGTATAACAAAAGAAACCATAATAAACATAATGCTCATTAAAATTATTTTTTTAAACTATTGACAGTACCACAAACTAGGGCACATTGTATCCAGAGGTGAGCAACTTGTAGACCCCCCCAGATGTTGTTGTGCCTCAACTCCCATCATCGTTCACCACTAGTTACGCTGGCAAGAGCTGACAAATGGGAAGAAAACTCCAAGAAAAGTTACAGTGATGGGCATTTTTCTGTAAAACCAGGTCAACAGATGAGAAAGTCCTGCTTCCTTATCCCTGACTATTCTTTGTTTGTTTATTTGCATACTTGTTTACTCATTCATTCATTCATTCACCCATTAAAGCATTTCCTTTCTAATTTGCCACTTTTGACTAAGTGCCAAAGGTGGTTAACACTGATGACCTTAGATGGCAAGCAGACTCACACAGACAAAAAGAGGCATTCTTAATGGTGTCTAAGTTCTGGGCTATAACGGGCTTTTAAAATAATAAACAACCATGTCTCATATTTATTTCAACATGTGCAAAACCAGTCCTGCTCCATTTATGTGTGTTCCTATTTGTTCTGCTAAGTGGGGCTTAGTGGACTTCTGCCTGCAATTCCTGTTCTGATGGCACCTCTAATGATGACTCCCTGTAGTGAAAGGGGAGCATTAGAATATTGCTGATGAGACCCAGCTCTATAGTAAATGGAAGCAGATGTTACTCTTCTGAATTGGAAGCTGGAAGCTCTGGCCAGGTGGACTTACTCGTGCTGCTGCCAAGCATTATGCCAATCATTTCAAGAAGAGGCTTGAGAAAACAAGTATATCCCACTTCAGGTCAAGTGCCCGGCCCTTTCCATGTTATAATTGTATTTTGTTTGCAGATGGGAATTCTTTGTATAAGCAATGATTTAACTTGGAGGGCTTCAATGAATTGCAGGTGGTATTAAAGAGTTTGAGGATATGGAATATATGGGTCTAGGTTTGCACGCAGGTCAAGTCAAAGGTGCCTGGATTAAGGAACATCTCTAAGTATGGTTCCCAAAGAAGGACTGAAATGATGTGGGAAAGGACCACTACATCAGGTCTGAAACCCCTGGCATGGCCAGTAGCAAGTTGCAGGAGGACCTGGCATGGTGCCTTTCTTCATTGCCACCCACTGTATATCCTTCAAAAGTAAGCTTGAGCCCTATATGAGGCCTTAGCATTAATAGAATAATACTTTCTTCTTCTCCTTTAATTTAGCAAACTAATCATAGGAGAGTACTTTCCTCATAGGATCATAGGAGACTGTTTTCCTCTTCTTCTATTTTAATTTAGCAAACTAATCATATGAACACTTCAGCTCCTGTCTAGCCCTATATGAGACATCTCAGTGACACCTCAGGCAAATTAGTTTGCAATAACACGTTTAAAAAAAGAATATATTTTATACGGGACAAGACAAATGTTAGGCTAGGAAATACAGAAAATATTGTGTCCTCCCAGCAAAAGCTGCAAAAATGGCACTTTCTTGATGGTTGAAGAAAAGTGCTTCAACAAAAGACAACATGGATCACCTGTTCGCTGAACAGTGCAACAAACTCCTCATCTGCATTTAATTGGCCTTTTTCATGCAACCCGAAAGGTAAGTAGGTGTGTGTGTGTGTCTCTGAGGAAGGGTACTAATTAGGGATTAGTGATGCTTGAGGACTTTTGTATGAACACCCACCTGCCTTCCTTGGACCAGCTTCATTATCAGAATGACAGCCATTCCACTTATTAATTGGCATTAAAAACTCATGCACATAGAACCCCATGCTGCTATGTCAACTTGCAACCAGTTAACTCCTGACTCAACTAGAGCAATTTGCCCCCAAAAGAAATTGCAAAGCAGCCCTCATCATAATAGGAACACTGGAACTTATAATTGGACTAAAAAAAATGCTATTCACTTGTTATATTTTATTTCTCCCATAGTTAAAGATGTTACTTGCTTCAGCAGCTTTCCTGCCTAATTTGCGGAGACTTGAAGAGACTGCCGCCTCAGCACTATCTGGGGCCAAAGTTAAAGTGGTCTTAAACTGTTCTGGCCTATCGAAAATAATCTGGGCAATGAGACTGAAAATTGGGCTCAGGTTTCTCAGTCGTCTAATACTGGTACCTGTCGGTGTGTGGGTTATGCTCCAGAAAGTGCATTCTGATAAATAGCTAATGAAAGTATTCACACTCTTGATATTACAAACCCTAGGGAGGAGAGAGAGACCGGTTCATGTGTATTGTTGCTCGAGTTTCTAAATTTGGGGAAAGCTATATAAATGTACAAGGTGATATGGTTTTGCTGACTATGAATTATTTTGTGTGGAACTCAGTCTTATGCATTTTTACTTAGAGGTAAGCTTCAGCTGATTCAGTGCTGCATACTCCCAGGACTGTATGCCTATTATTTTAGCCTTCCTTTTTACAGTTCAGACTCACACGTCTATGTAAATTTAAAGCCAAAAATGAATGTTTTTTTAAAGATGTGTGGAAAGTGCCAGAAATGAGTAATGGGAAAAGGTTAAAAACATTTCCCTGCAAATTCTAATCATGAATGTTCATTGCAGGTACAAATATTCCACAATTGTTGTGTATTCAGCATGGTAATTAGATCCCCAAAAGAATGTAAAGCAGCAGTCAATACTGGACAGTATGAAACATCAAGCAGTCAATATTTTGACAAGCTTTCACAGACTGACCTGCATTAGCAGTTAGTATTTACAATTGTGATCAGTATTTAACAATAACTGACATCGGACTTACAACTGCTGTTCGTGTTTGACAGCATCTGATTAATAATGGTGAATACAATGGGCCCTTGCTGTCTGCTGGGGTTTGGTTCCAGGACTATCTGTGGATACCAAAATCCATAGATACTCAAGGTACCATTAAACACAATGGCAAAGTAAAAAGGTGTCTGTTACATAATATGGCATAATCAAGGTTTGCTTTTTGGAATATATATATATATATATATATATTCAAGCCATGAATGGTTGAATCTGTAGATAAATAATCTGTGGATAACGAAGGCTAACTGTATTTGACAAGATTTGACAACTGGTATGAGTCACAATTGTCATTTGACAGCATTTGATATGTATCAGTCTACTTTTGACACAATTTGACATACAGCACTACCAGTAAGCAGATGGGCACACAATCAGGTGTACTAATTTTGCAAAATTTTTCTACAATATAAGAGTTTGTAAGGTAATGATCCCCCAAATCAAGAAAATCATAGAGAATCATAGAGCTGGAGAGGATCAAAAGGGCCATCCAGCGCAACTCACTACCATGCCATTCCTTTTGTGTTGTCTGTTTTAGACTGTAAGCCTGAGGGCAGGGATCCATCTAATTTACGACTGTATGTACAGCACTATGTAAATTTACAGCGCTATATAAATAAAATTAATAATAATAATAATAATAATAATAATGTATGTGTGCGTGGTTGTTTTTTTTAAACCTCTTTCATCTAGGTCTTGCTGTGAGCCTGTGTGCAGGAGAGTGTCCAGTTCCTGAATATTTGAGCTATGTTGCACCATACTAAGAACAGAACTGAGGCTGGTAACATCAGATTACAGGAGCGGGGGATTCATGGATCCACACATGGAACCATCACAGCTAATCAACAGAGTCAGTGGTAATGAGACATGTGGTACAGTGGGCCCTTTGTACCCACTATGGTTTGGATCCATGACCCCTGTAGATACTAAAATCTGTGGATGCTCACGTCCCGTTGTAAGTCCCATTGTAAAGTTTTGTCTCTTATATAAAATGGCAAAATTCAGGGTTTTTTTTTTTTTTTGGAATATATATATATATATATATATATATATAATGTAAAGCCTTGGATGCTTGAATCTGTAGATAAAGAATCTGTGGATACGGAGGACCGACTCTAGAACAACAGCTGAACAGTTCTGACAATTTTATATATGATTTCAAATCCAAATATTCAACATGTGCATTGTCTCCCCTTATCCAACAGGAGGTTTCAAATACCCCTAAGCTTGACCAAATTTAAAACTGCTATTATTTATATTAATATATGCAAATGCAATAGTATGAGTCTTTGCTCACTTTGTAGGCAATGCTCTTTCATCTTCCCAGTAGGACACAACGCAGGTTCCTGCTTCGGGACTACAGATATACCAACCTTGACATTTTAAACAAGACTGAGCTAGTCAAGCGCAAAATAGCTGAACCAATTTTCTTAACAGCTGAAAAACACTTGGCTAAGTAGAAAATAGCTGAACCAATTTTCTTCAGACTTTCCAGAGCAACACACCTCTAGGCAAACAGCAGACCAGCTAAACTTGAGCAGCACATTGAAGATTCTTCTTTAAATCTTAACTTCATGTATGGATTTATTTATGAGCTATTTTCTATTCATAATACACAGGCAGTTGTAGGATAAAATCAAATATAAAACAAAATGAAGTTGGTGTATGTGTTTTTTAAAAGCAAACAGCAATCCAAGTGCAACAAAAGGAATACAGAAACACCTCCATACCAACAAAGAAGAGAAAAGCAATTAACCTGTTCAAGATCAGTTTTCCTGAACAGCCTACATTTCTGCCAGACTATTTGGTGAAAAGAATATACACCTGACATGTGTTGTGAGGCAGACATTCCTGAATATGGAGTTCCAAAGAGTCAGTAGTGCTATCAAGTAGGCCCTGCTCCAACTCCTCTACAATTCTGCCACTTAAAAAGAGGACATTCAGAATGTGGAATGTCGGGACCTCAGACAGCAATCTTTTTAAGGCCAGATATGGTTAAATGGTCCAGAAATTTACTAGATTCTTCCTCAGTTGAGCAAGTTCATTCTGATTAAACAACAGATGACAAAACTCTATCAGCTGCACAACAGACAGCCCCCTATGGGGTGGTGGGACACTGCCCCTTTCCTAGCCAGATCAGGGCCGTGGGAACTTCACACCATGTCCTTGATCCAGCCTTTAGAGGGCAAAAAGGAGCCACTTTTTGCTATATGGTGCTCCTTTGGCACTGCATTTGGATGCAGCGCCAGAAGAGTGCCATGATATCATGTGCCATGTGGAGTGGCACGCAGATCAGGAGGCAAGAGAAGCTGAGGCCAGAAGGCTCCTGAGACCACCAGCCTCGCCCTTCTGCTCTGCTATAACAACTTGCAGGCAGAAGACACTGAGAGGAAGCAAGAGAAGCTGAGTCCAAAAGGCTCCTGAGGACAGCACTTATCACCAGCCTCACCCTTTTGCTCTGCTATAAAATCTTGCAGGCAGAAGAGACTGAGAGGAGGCAAGAGAAGCTGAGGCCTGAAGGCTCATGAGACCAGCACTTACCACCAGCCTTGCCCTTCTGGGCTCTTAGTTTTTTGGATTTTTTTTTTAATGGTTCTAGATTGTAATGTTTTTTAGACTGTGTATATTTTATATTGTTTTTTAGGACTGGTGATGGGGGGGGGGGGTTTGAGAAGGGAGATTATTTTCCTTATACTTGTTTAACTCTGTTAATTGTAATGTATTTTGCCTTGTTAATTTTATTGCTGCTATAATTGCTATGGTTTTTTTCTTTTCTTTTCTTTTCTTTTGGTTTTTTTTCCCCCGCTATAATTACTATGTATTTTTTGCTATTATTAATTGTTATTTTATTTTATTGTTATTATTTAATGTACTGCCATGTTCCATTTGGTTTTTTTTTTATTTCAAGTTTATTGTTATTGCTTATAAATAAATCCTATTATTATAATCATGACAATCATGGTGAATATTTTCACACACATTGCCATTAAAGAAGGTCTATGTTTTTAATTATATTGTTCTTTTAGTATTGTGGGCTGCTCTGGGTCCCAGTTCTAGGAAAAGAGTGGGATACAAATAAATATAATGATATAATAAATAAGAACAACCCTGCTTGATCAAACCAAAGGCCTTTCCAGACTGTTTCTCCTAATAGCAAACCAGCTGTCTATGGGATACCTACAAGTAGGGAAGGAAACAAAAATGTTCTCTGAGTGGTATTTTCCAGCAATTTATTTTCAGAAGCATCCTGAGCCAGGAGATATTCTATAGCCATTGTTGGTGTATAAAGTAAGCTCTCCCTTTGAAGTCTTGTTAACTGTTAATAAACAAACAAACAAAATTGTACAGTCTTCATTTTAATTCTCTTTGCTCTGTTTTATCAACAACTGAAAAAAAATCCTCATTTAATACTGCCTATGTTTAAACTTAAACCAATAAACAAAGAACTGCTCGCCATTTTTTTCCAGTACCAGCACTTTGCATATTTACTACACTAAGAGATGGACCTTTCATAAAAGAAAGGGGGTAAAGCAGATAGTGATTGCACCACTATCATTCCTGGGCTGTAGCAACCACACAGCCCACTTCCAGAACAGGACACCATTGCGTTCCCAAGCCACCCACTGCCAGGAGCCAGATTTAATCAGCTCATTCTTGATCCAGTCCAAAGAACTGGATTGCGGTGCCGGAGCGGCTTCTGGCTGCTTTGGGGGCATGCTTCATTTGAACGCCAAACCCCCAAAGTGGCCAGAAACCACTACTTTTGGCCCGTGCATTTTAGGCCCAAGAGTTTCATGTATTACTACCAAAAAGGCTGTCTCTGATCACAATTGTGATCTGAACCATAACTGACTTAAACACGATCATCAACTTAAAGGAAACTTTCCTTAGGATAACCAAGGTGTAGAGTACACATTAAGCTGTGCAAATACTTCAGATATGTATAATTTCTTCCTTCTTCTCCTACATTGATATAAGTGAAATCTATGAACTTAAGACAGAATAATGAAAAATGTGAAATTTCTTCGGAGCAGAAGTGAGGAACACACAGTAGTCTCATCATCATTTTTTCCAGTCCCCAGCCTAGACACCTTCCTCATTTAAAAAAATGTTTTGGTAAAAAGTCACCTCCTCCAAAAATGCCTTCTAGTCTTGTGATAAACATGGCAAAAAAATACTGTGCTACTCTCACTCCTCAAACCTCTGTTAAATTTTTCTCCTACCCTCCATTCCTTGGTAGGTGAAATCTGAGGGGGTGGGGTGGGGTGGGATGTTGTTCTCACTGCCAAGGCCAGCAGTTGAAGAAAATGGTATGGCACAGTGTAGATGCTCACTCACACCACTGTTGCTGTTACAAGCTGTGCAGAACTAGCTGCTTCCTGACTTCCTAGCTCAGAGTTGGGGAAATCCCCTTTCCAACACAGGGCCTATACATCAATTGGATATACACCAATTGGATTGGATATACACCAATCTCACCCTCATCCCAATGTGACCTGTCCAATGATGTATGGCCACATTCGCAGTGAAACCACTGTTTTTAACCAGCTTTAGAGAATCTGCCATTTATTTTGGAGTTTACAGGAAATTCTGGAGTGCCTCTGGTTCTCTTGGCTCCTTGGACAATCAGATCAGATCCAATTTGGCCCAACCCATTTTCCAGACAGTAAGTGTGGCACTATTTACCTTGCACTGAGCAGTTCAGGGATCTTCTTTAGATCACCACCACTTCCACCTTGTCAGTCAAGCAGTTCCCTGCAAGATCCTAGCTGTCACATTTGCTGAGGTTAAAATGTATTGCTCATGCAATCAACAAGGAGGGGGCAGAGCATCAGTGGAGAATGTTAGCAGTGGCAACAGTTTTTCTTTGTTTTCTGAAACAGACAGGTGGATAGGGAAGAGGGAAAGGTGGGAGATGAAAGGTAAAGAAAAGTAAAGAAGCAAGCTCTGCCACACTGTCTTCCTTGGCTGCTGGCAGCATCATTTTTTAAAAATATCTTTCTCTCTTCTGAAAGGGAAGGGCCGTATACTCCTTGGTGTAGCCTAGCAAACTGTGAAATATATTTTATCCCCCCCCCCCGCTATATTTTACCCAGACAATTTAAACATATATGAAATCATTTTTTCAAGATAAAATGAAACAGAAAATGTACAGCCCTTGAACACTTCACCAATGGCTACCTCACATGGCCATAGTTGGCCAAGCCCACTTTGGAGCTTCACACTTGTAATGGAACATCTAAGTAGCTTCAACTGTCATTTCATACACGTTTACCTCAACATAAATGCTAATAAATTTAATAGCATGTGTTTCTCAGTAGATGCATCTAGGATTTCATTCTTTTTCTTTGTTGTTGTGTGCCTTAAAGTTGTTTCTGACTTATAGTGACCCTAAGGTGAACCTATCACAGGGTTTCCTTGGTAAGATTTGTTTAGAGAAGGTTTGTCATTGCCTTTCCCTAAGGGTGAGTCTGTGTGACTTGCCCATATCACCCAGTTGGTTTTCATGGCCAAGCGGAGATTCTTACCCTGATCTCCAGAGCTACAGTCCACCACTCAAACCACCATACCACACTGGTCCTATTTGGTATAAGTGATGGCCAAAAATGCATTCTAGGTTCCCTTAGCCCACAACGTTCTTAAGAATGCAATGTGGTTATGTATTATATGCTTTCATATCCTTTTAATATTCAGAGAATTGTTTTTCTGCTTTCACCCACTCTTCCCCATGAGAAAAGGTCTCAGATTTATTACACAGCTTTTTCCTTCATTATCCAGAGAACCTCTCATTCAAAAAATTATTTCAGTGTAAAATAAAACATTCCAAAACTAAAGGAAGCAACAGTTTTATACAAGACCAGTAAAACTTCCACCCAAAAATTCTTTAGGGTGGTAGAAGGCCATGCACACTTCTTGTTCCCACATGTCTAAATCAAATTGTTAATTTAAACAAGACTAAATCTATTAAGTTAATGGAATTTATATATATGTTGACTTACCATTTCAGGATTCAGTGGGTCTACTCCACTTGGGACTAACTACAGAGCCCTGTCAGGTGGTAACAGGAACACAAAGCAGAGTTCTCCTTGTACGATCTCTCAAAGTGGGCATAGGCTGCATCTGCACTGCAGAAATAATGCAGATTGACACTGCTTTAACTGCCATGGCTCAATGATATAGGGTTCTGTGGTTTATAGCTTTTTGAGATATTTAGCTTTCTTTGTCAGAGAGCTCTAGTGCCACTACAAACTACAAATCCCTGGATTCCATACCATTGAGCCATGGCAGTTAATGTGATGTCAAACTGCATCATTTATGGAGTCAGGTGTATCCATACAGGATTGATTCTTTGAAACCACCCAGTCATATTAAAATCCTGCAAAGCTAACACGACAGGTTCCTTCTCCTAATTCATTACCAAGAGATGGTGCAATATTATGAGAATTAGTATCCCAATTGGAATTGTCTCCTCTTACTGCCATTTTGGATTAGGATTTATGGTGTTTAGAAGCAAGGTATAAGAAAGGAAGGTCAAAAAGATGAATTGCTCTGCGAGATTCTCTAACATGTCCAAAACATGCTTTACATGCCTTTAAATGCCTTCAAAAGGTGAACAGAATAAGCAAGGAACACTTAACAGAATTTTCATGTGCCAAAATCCACTGAAGTTTGATTCCAACATGGAGGAAAGTTCACATATCCTGAGTTTATGAAAACATGAAGTATATCTGAAAAAAGATCTTGTACAGAGATAAGCCAGTCAGTGCTAAATTCATTATAAGGTTGAAATGATTTGAAATAGCCAGTGCTTCTGGGGAAAGCAAAAAAGAATGGGAAAAGGAAATGAATGATTCAGTGTATTATCTCTTCGGGATCTAATAAACGGAGCTGCCAGCTTCATCTTTACAAGCACTTTAATTTCAAGAGACAAAGGTCTCATTTCTAATATTAGTATCCTATTCATTGAAAATTACATTTTAACCTAGTGAGCCCTGCATGCCAACTGGTGTCAGCAGCAACCAATTTACACCTGGAAAAGAAATATTAGGAGTATGCAATTTGCTCTACGCAATCTGACCAGTAGTCCATTTGAAATCAGCATGGTGTCCTGGTGCTGCTTAATAATTAATGCCAGGCTGAACCAATTAGACACATGATGCAACAGTTTCTAATATCAACAAAGTGTATTCACTCATATTTACACTCTGCTATCCACACATTTATTTGAAACTGAGACCATCATCGAAATGTTGGTAAGGATTTCAGTACAGGATACAGAAATATGCAGTTGCTCTGCTACAGGAGCATCCGTTCTGATGCCAAAATTCCATGACTATGTGAACTCTACAAAAATATTTTTCTTTGTGAAAATGCTCAGTCTTTCTTAGAGAAAACCCTTGTCACTTTCTTTTTTTAAAAAAAACCCTCAAATCTTTTTTTTTTTTTTTTTTTTTTTTTTTTTTTTTTTTTTTTGCCCTCTCATTACTTCACTGTAATCCAAGACGACTGACCGGATGATAGGAGTGAACTCTATAAAAGTCTTGCATTAAAACAAGTAATGCAGCATAAAACTCTCGCTGGGTTTCTTATCCTAACTGAATTATAAAACACCATGTTTACATTTGATGTATTTGTGATAACGTGACTGAGCATAGCACAAGCAAAATGAGCTGGCTGAGGGCAGTAGATTCATATTCAAGATGTCTGAATTATTTATAACAAATAGCTTGGTGATATACACTAGCAATATGCATTCAAATCTCTTTGGGGCTATGGTTTCTTCATGTTAGAGGTTGATTTGAAAATCTCTCCCCACTTTTCTGGCAACCGCTGTAAAAAGATATCAGTGTACATTATACAGCAAGGTCCCAAGGACCTTGTGTGGGTTTCTACATGCACACAGAGAGTTTTCAAGCCTCCCCTTCCCATAGTTGCCCAACAGAAAGCAGCTTCAGAACAAGCCTGGAAATCTGCTTCAGCCCAATCAGGCCTTCGGTCTACTCATCTCAGTGCACATCTCTGAAATCTTGTCTGCTGAGCAAATAAATAAATCAATACATATCCCATTTTTCTCTAAGAATGTCAAAACAGTGTATGTGAATCTCCACATTTCCTGCTATTTTTCCCCCAAATATTCCCTTGAACTAGATTAGGCTGTGAAACAATCACTTGCCAAAGCCCAACATGTGATTATTATACCTTAATGAAAACTTGAACTAGAGTCAAGGGCATTGCCATGGGGCCAGAACTGTTCACTTAGAGCCCCCATGTCTACTGTTGTCAACTGAAGTTTTCGCCACCAGTTTAACTGCCTTGCTGGGGACAATATTCAATTGGGATTACAGCCCCCATTTCTACTGCAAGATAATAAAACTGGGATTGGGGAGGGTCTTGATGTAAAGGACAGGATTTCTAAAAGATTTATTTTAGTCCTCTCTCTGTAACCTCTCCCTCCCCACAGTCCACTCCTACACACCACATGCAGTACATGAAGCTTTGTTGGGGGGGGGGGGCTTCCATTAATAACAATGGGACCTTTCTTTTTCCCCAGGCTTAAAAATGAGAACTCTCTCCATGGGTACCTTGGACAGAGAAATATCAAGTTCCCAGTTGTAATATCTTTAGACAACTTTAAAAAGGCTGTCAGGACATATCTCTCCCGGCAGGCCTTTCCAGGATAGAAACCCCGGCCTCAGGGATTCCCTCTTTGGTAGACTCCCCAATGTCTATGTAAAAATAAATTAGGATGTTGCCACGTTGTCCTGTTTGTTTTGTAATTTGTATTAATGTTGTTTAAGGGGGGAGGGATGTAGCTGTTTTATTCGATGTAATTGTATTTTAATGTGTCCTCGAGCAGCAGAAAATAAGATTGCTCCATCCTCAATATGAGATCCCATCAAAAATTTAAATAGGGCTATTATGTAACCCCTTAACCTTCTCTTCTCCAGGCTAAACATACCCTGCTCCCTATGCCATTGCTCATAGGACATGGTTTCCAGATCTTTTACCATTTTGGTCACCTTCATCTGAACACACTCCCAGGAAAGTATTTTATAGTGCTTCCCCACAGAAACCACCATTAGTTTACACAAAAGAATTTCTAAAGTCAGTTAAATATTCAAAGAACAAAACTTCAAAGCTTCAGTTATGTCTGGAGTTCAAAGGGAAGAAAAAAGGGGGGGTGGAGAATGGGGATGACCCTTCCAGTCCTTCACAGGCAAGCAGGTGCCCAGGAGTTACATCTCCAGTGACTTTGTGCTGCCCACCCACCAGCGAGTCACTACCCACCCACCCACCTGGTCCCATCACCCAGGTGACCTAGGTGACCACCTAAGCTAGATGACGACACCCCGATCTGGCCCAAGAAGTAAAGCCCAGGAACACATATATTTTATTAACTGCGGTTAATAAACTATTGGTTAGTTCCAGTGAGTGAGGAAGTCTTATGGAAGGGGCTGAACATGCTGGCTGTGTTCAGCAGAAGAGGAAGAACTGGAGAGTAACCATATGAAATTAATGGGGTCACCATACACGGACAAGCCACATCAAGGCATACACACACATTTTCATCTGTATATTAGGGGGACCTAAATACTCTAAAGGCATCTGACTCCATCTGGTCAAGGAAGCTAAGCAGGGTCAGCCCTGAATAATACTTGGATAGGAGACCACCAACGAATACTAGGTGCTTTAGGCTATGTTTCAGAGGAAGGAACTGGCAAAACCACACCTGAATTTTCATTTAAAAAAAAAAAAAACCTATGAAATTTACGGTGTCACTATAAGTCAACAAGAAACTTGAAGGCACGCATATACACACACATTTAGGGGGGAACAAAGGGTCAAATTCTTTGTTGTGTAAGTTATTTTTTATTTTATTTAGGGCTTTAAGATTCGCATTCAAATGTTCCAGTACTACCTGAACAACACACATGCAGTAATCTTCATATAATATATTCTGCAGGTCAGACATTCTCTCTCAATTTATATAGTGCTTAGTGTGAAACAACATTTCAGGAATAAAAAGCAATAACATTTACATTTCTAGACTCTTCATAGTGAACTCAGCACTCTCTAAGTGGTTTACAATGTGTAATCCGATTGCCCCCAGCAAGCTGGGTACTCATTTTACCGATCTACAAGAGGATGGAAGGCTGAGTCAATCTTGGAACCCTGGGATCGAATTCACAACATTGTGGCTGCAGTACCAGTATTTGACTACTGCACCACCAAGTCTCCATAAATTGTGCTGCTAGATGCAGTGGCTCAGCAGGTAAGATGTTGACTCTGATGATTGGAAGATCAGCAGATCAGTATTTTGGTAACCAAGCACCACGTGTCAGAGTGAGCTCCCATCACTAGTCCCAGATTCTGTCAACCTAGCAGTTTGAAAGCCTGGTGAATAACAACAACAACAACAAAGTGAAATTAGATAGGTAGCTACATGACCATGGAATCATCTTTGAGAACGCTGGCTCCCTAGGCTTAGTAAAAGAGGTGAGCACTTCCACCTACATTCGGAGATTACTTCACAATCTTGTCAAAGGGGAAACCTTTACCTTTTAAAAATAGATTAAAGTTTTCATTGGGGGAAATTCTTAATATTCAGCTTTCTAAATTAAAAGGCAATTCTCGACTTCAAAGACTTCTTCAAATGTGTTTTTATCCATACACAGTTTATTTTTTAAGATTTAAATCTCTTTTTAAATAAGTGAAGACATAATTGTTTTATTTCATTAAACGATTTTTGATAATATATGAACACAAGTTTGCAAGCAACACACATCACTACCAAAGAACATAGCAATAAACACATCCAAATAACATTTCTAGTCCAATTTAAAATACATGCAAGATTAGAAACTGTCAATTACAACCCCCAGTTTTACAAAGAAAAATAAAAATTTTCTTTGCAATAATCATCAAGTATTTCCAAGCTGAGCTTTTATTTAGTAGATCTCATTACGTGATTCAGAAAATGGGATACTCACAGTTGTTGTGTGAACATAATTTATTCCATTACAATACAAAATTATACACTGCAAACTCCAAAGACACAGTAGTGATCAAAGTTGTTGTCAATACTGACACGGGAGAACAATGATATAACATTGCCATTGCCATTTCCTTATATAGTGGACCCTCCACCTTCACTTAGTTTAGGGACACAGGACCCCCACGAATGTGTAAAAACTGCAAAAACAAAACAAAACACTATTTATTTATTTATTTATTTATTTTACCTGAGAGAGCACCTCTCTAGAAATCTCTAGGTCCTCCTGCACAAGACCATAGAATGCCTAGAAAAGTGTTTTTTTCCAGTAATTGCTGGTCTTCCAGTACAACTCTTATGCTCAACCTCTGGGAAAGTTGCACTGAAGGACCAAGAGATTCTTAGAGAGAACATATTAATCAAATTCACAAATGATAGAATCTGCAAAAGTCAAAGCTACAGATGTGGAGGGCAGACTGTACAGAAACTTAAAAAGTGAAGGAGTTTTGCTGAGCGGTTGTGAGACATAATGAAGCAGTCTGATCTGTGTTGCCTGATCAGCAGATTTCAGAGACTCTTCCCAGCAGTGAAGAGTCTGATGTACAGCCATGACAAATCTGGCACGGCTGAACAATAGAAAGAATGAATGGGCACTGAGAATGTCCATCTGATAAAGATATTTTTCTTCAACCAAGTTTTAAAAGGGCCTTAGAGGCTATAAAAGAGGAATGAAAGGGTTGTTTTTGTTTGAAAGTGAGATAGAAGGAAGTCAGGGTGAAGATGGAAGAAAAGTACGAAGTAAGTGAGAAGGTAAGAGGAAGTGATGTTGAAAGAATGGGAAGAAAGGGAAGAAAAGTATAAAGTGTGGGAGAGGGTACAAAGAAGTAAATGAATGGGATTAGAAGCATCTACCCTGTTTCCCCAAAAATAAGACATCCTCAGAAAATAAGTAGAGGTTTTGCTGAATTGCTAAATATAAGGCCTCCCCTGAAAGTAAGACCTAGCAAAGTTTTTGTATATAAATATATATACAGGATATAATAAATGCTCATTATTTCATTTATTTATTTATTGGTTCAACAATAAATGTGAATTCTTCTTCATGGAAAAATAAGACATTCCCTGAAAATAAGACCTAGTGCATCTTTGGGAGCAAAAATTAATAATAAAGTTTATTTATAGCCTGCTCCTCTAATAGAATACTCGGAGCGGGGTACAACAGATTAAAAGGATACTGTCTTTATTTTGGGGAAAACACGGTAGTAGGTGAGAGCTCTTTTAGAGTATAATTAAGACGTTGTAAGGTTTATGATGCTACACTGTTTATGGTGTTTATGAGGATGTTTTGTGTTGATGTTTTAATGTTTTGAATAATTATTCAATAAATATATTTTAAAAAAAGGAAATATGGTAGAAGGAAATAGGAGATAGACCAAATAAAGAATAGGAATATATAAAGAAGGAGAGAACAGGAAAGAAAGAAGTTCCTTAGTTAGTGAAAGACAAACACTGCATTCACACTGCAGAGCTGCAATGTGTGTGTATTCTCTACTGAGTCCCTTAACCCTTTGTTCTAAACCAACCACATGTCTGGAATCTTTGTGCAATATTCACAACACTACATTTCCCCAGTTGTAGGTGATCACAGCCTCTACAGACCATGCTGGCCTCCGATAGTATGATATCAAAATTTTGTTGGGTCATAGGGATATTAAGGGACTTACACTACACTACTAATCCCAGTTGTTAAAGAACTGTCAAATTGCATTAATTCTGCAATGTGGCTGCAGCCAAAGACAAGATTCTCATGGTGGCAAGAGAGGCAATGAGGAAAAAAATAGTGTTGCTGGATTCATCCATGTGATAAAGACTCTAGACCATTCCAATGGTGGCTCAGTGAAAGCATAAGAGCCATTTATGTAAGGCACAGAAACCGTAAACAAGATCTTTAAAGATAGAGAAGAGGCAGTAGTGAAAAGGAGTGGCTAAACGTAATTTGTCAACCCCCCCCCCAAAAAAGGATAACTGTATATACTCATGTATAAGTCTAGACATTTTATTTTAAAAATTGACACCCCCCCCCAAAAAAAAAAACCTGGGTTGTTTTATCCATGGGCCAATGTATGTAAGTACATAAGTATCTGTATATAAGTATGTACATATGTAAGTACTGTACTTTGGCTATTATTTTTAAAAAGGAACCACCCCATTCTCTGAGTAGAGAGGCAAAAAGCTTAGTCTGCCCTGAGAGCACCTTCCATGTCTCTCATCCAACAAGCCTTATGGGTGAGTACAAACAGAATGCATGCCAGAATTTTGTAATTTCTTTGGCATTGTTTTCCTTTGCTTCATGCTGTACATCCTTTGTTATATGCCCCTAAATTTTACTCTCGACTTATCCATGAGTCATATCAAACTCCATAATTTTGGCCCCAAAGCCTGCCTTCAATTTATATATTAGGTCGACTTATAGTTGAATATATACAGTATGTAAATGTTAGCTTGTAATTCCAGGTGAAAAATTTCAGAAATGAATGACAATCAGCATTATTTCTCTGGTCAAACTCCTTTCTGTTTCTCTACTCAGCCAAAAAGGCCTTGCTGGCCAGGTTCATGTGTGACACTTATAATTAGCAGCTTTTGTCTGTTTTGTTGTTGTTGTTGTCGCTCCTGTTAGTGTTTTGTTTTTTAATAGGTAGAATGATTCAGGAAAAAATTGGACTTCCTTTGATTTATGTACCCCTAATTCTCTCATCAGCACCAATTACTGTGAGTTTGAAAGCAACAAGAAGTTTTATGTCAATTAATTTTTAATGGCATACATTTTCAAAACCTAGAACTCTCTTCAGCAGAGACTCATACCATAAAATAATTATGCCATATTAAATGCATTGGTCATTTAGGTGCCATAAAATTGTTTGTCATTATCAGCAAATAGATTATAATCTGATTATGAAACATGATTTGAATTATGAAACATCTAATCTGATTATGAGGCGTGCCAAAGCCAGGTCATCATCATTTCACTGAACATGCACAAAATATATTTCTCCTCTTCAGTTTGGGATCTACTTGTGAGTAAGCATAAAGGGCCAAAACAGATGGCTGTATAGGGACAGCTTGAGCTCTGAATTGGTGGCAACTGCACACCATGGCCCCAATGAGGCTTTTCCTAACACAAAAAGACACAGCAAAATACCACTCCTTTTTGTGCCGGAAAGAGGGCATCTTTTCTGCCACAACAGCAGCTTTTTGGTGCTCGTGCAATGTGCAGTGTATAAACGCCATGCCACTGGAGTGCCACAATGCTGCCTAATGTCTGGTCAGGTGGATGGCAGGATACCAGCTTGGTGTGCCATCAGGCCATGCACCATGCCCCCACGCCACCCCAAAGCCAGCTGAGGCTGCCAGTCTGTTTTGCGCCCTAGTGAGGAATGTTGTGGCTGTGACTGACAGATGTAGTAAGTCCTATTATAGATATGAAATATTGTTAGAAGTTAGCAAGTGAACACAGGAAGCGGCCAGGGACATACTTTTAATGTGTGAGAAAAAGAGAAGGAGGAAGGGAAAGACTCATTTTCTGATGATTTGCTCTTTCAGTGCTTGCAAATTACTAACAAGTTCCATCCATTTTTCTGCTCTTTCGTCAGTTCATTTTGCCTATAAGGCCCACTTGGGACTGTTTGCATGTACTTTTGTGTATATAGTGTGTTAGTTAGCTTTTTCATACATTCAGCCTCAAGGGAATATTGTATAAAATTACCTTCAACCTATGTCTAGGTATATAAGGTGCACATGAATCATAAATGAATTGGTGTTTAGACTTGCGTTCCTTCTCCAAGATATCTCATTATGTACACATATGCAAATACAGGTATTCCGATATTTTTTTAAAATATCCAAAACATGTCTGGTCGCAAGCATTTCAGATAAGGAAACCTCAATATGCATCCATCTCTGGCTCTTTTTCTCATGTACTCCTCAATGTAATAAGTCTTAAGGCTATTGACATCCTCAAGGCTATTAACAATTTGTGAATATTTAGAACAGCTGGCAGATGTTTCATCCAAGTGAGCTGGTATGTGTGTGTAGTAACCAATTTAAAAAAAATGGAGACAGAAACACTCTCTATACAGGTATACCTCAGTTAATAAAGAAGATGTGTTCCACGGCATCACTTCTTTAACAGAAAATTTGGTACCAGAGGCAGAAATAACATGGAAAGCACAGGAATAGATGTTTTTTATACCCACCAAAAAGAAGAATTCAACATATTTCAGCAAACCTTTTTGACAAAATTAACAATACACATTTTCAAAACAAAATAAGCAGATCAGGTAAACTCTGCACAAGTAAAAGCATTTTGAACTTTTTAGTGGCCACTGGGAGACTATTTCAAAGCACATCCAGGGATTACTATTAGTTTCATCTCCCTCTCATTTTTGGTTGTTTAACATACAAATCTATCCCTTATTAAGAATGCTAGGGTAACTGGTGAACAAAACTATGAACCACCAAAAAACTAAAGAAAAAAAAACCTCTAATATATAAGGGCTACTGAATAACAATAGACAGGTACATACTGTAATGTAAAAAGTAGAAATTATGTCATAAAAAGTTCATAAAACAGTTCTTAATTTTCAGTATTGCAATAAAATAGCTGTACTGGAATCTGCCAAAATTCCTTGTTCTTTTTTCTGTTGCAAACATGTTGAAACACAGATCAATAGGAGTGGTGCAAGTCTATGTTGTAGTGCAACCTTGTTGATTTGAGGGACTTGTAGTAGACCACAAGAGTAAAAAAAAAATCATAGTTGAAGTTGTAAACCATAGAATCATAGGTCATATGACAGATCACCCTGGGAATTTATAGTCTCTGTTTCATATTTATGACTTCCTGAACTACTTTGAAATGAAAATAGCAAGCCCCTAATGCTGGGGAAAAGTCAATAACAAGCCAAGCGGCTGTTCATTGTTATTCAGAGGTAATTCATGAGGCAGGCTGGTTCTCTCTTTCCTTTCCTCCCCATTTTGCTCTTCAGACATACTCAGTAAGAGATTCTGGAGGCAGCTGCTGTTTATTGTGCCTGTTGGTTGCAGGCACAAACTGCTGTAAGATTGGCTAAAATCTCATTTTCTTTTCCAGCTCAAGCTTTATTGCATTGTTTACTTCAGACACAGTGCAGCAACCTGACACAGAAAGTCTTTCTCTAGCCCTCCTACTGCTTAAAAAAACCCTTCTAAGGTCTGACCAGCCATAAAACCCCTTGGTAAAAAGAGGCTTCAGTATCAGAGGCATTGCTAATTGAGGCATGCCTGTATTTCAGTGTTGTTCTGATTAATCTCTGCTCCCACCCAATAATTTTGTCTCACCATTTGAAACACAGTAGAAACACAACACTTTGTATTGACCGGGAATGAAATAAAAGATGAATGGTCCTTGCCTTGCCAAGCCAGTTCTGGTAGACAAGGTGATTTTTCTTATACACAAGTCCTTGCAGTGGATGTCCACTCAAGGAATGTCAAAGAAAAAAAAAACAACACTCCTGCTTCAACACATGGCTTTTTAACCACAAGTACAGCTGAAGAAGAGCTTTGGCAATACTTATTGCATGATGACGCCTCTCGCCCTTAGTTGTTTATGGCATCCCTATTGATTAATGATTATGTTTATGGCATCCCTATTGATTGATGAGGGAAACCCATCAATGAGCTCACAATTGCACTGGTCCTCAGGTGTGAAATGTTGCTGCCAGGGCAGTTGCCTCATTGACAGTTGCATGGTGCCAGTGTCTCCTCCTTTTTCCCTGCTCCCCTTTCCTCTCATTCTTCACAAGCAGGCTGGTTCATTTATTCGCTATATCTTTTCTTCCTTTTAAAACACAAATTGCATTAGCATAACTCTGGAACTGTGTGAAAAAGTAAATGAAAATAAACTTTTAAAAAACAAAAAGGTGTGCTGGGTAGGACATAAGACAGGGAAGGGATTAAAGGGTTCTTCGGAAGAGAGTATGATGGCAGAAGCAGCTCTAGTTGTGTGATTGACACAACATGGAATAATGGCTACTGTGAAACTGTTAAGTTTCCATTTTTTTTAACTGACACAATTACTGTGGGAATGGGGCTTGTTTTGTGTAACATTAACTTTCCCATATTAATTAAAGCAGATCTATAACAAATTTGGTCATACCACAGATTTCAAGCAATACAAGTATTGTTACTTTATTATGCATTCTCTTCTGTATCACAGAATTTGACAACATCATTAAGTTGTTCACTTTGACTGTAATATATCTTTCCTGCTTAGTCATTGCCAGCTCAGACCCCATTAAGTGTAAATTGAAGAAGGAAGACTTGTCCCAATAAACATAACATTACAATTTTTTCATGTCCTGTTTGGGGGCTTCTCATAGATATCTTGTTCTTATGGTTGGAAACATGATCATGGAGTAAAGAAGCCTTTGGCCTGCTACCGCTGGATTTTTCCTTTCATTTAGTCATTATAGATCTTTAAAGATAATTCAGAGCGATTACTCATTACAGTCTGATTTTTTTAAAAGTAAATTTGTTATGTTGTATCTTACTTTCTGATACTTTTCTTCATCTTAAAAGAATCTTAGGATAAGAGAATGGTAAATAATTTGAAAATCTGCTATCAAAATGGCACTTAAAATCCCTTTAGACTACTTTAAAAAGGTACTAAGCAAGTGTACTCATTACACCGGGGGGTGGGGGCTTTATTACTACTTGTTGCATTTCAATTTGGTGTGGATTTCCTTCAATTTATCATGAAAATGTTGCATAATTTTATACCAGTCTCCATGAAAATCAATGATTTTCTTGCAATAGTAAAAGGAGTAAGATAAATCACAGTGCCTATTATCACCTATGGGACCAACAACAACAAACCTTTATTGCTTCTAAAGGTTTGATTAGATTGTTGATGTCCTTTCTGCCCTTTTGATTTGATAAAGTGTCAGCCCTTCTCCCATGCTATCTCTTCCTGGAATACATTTGTAATGTACAAGTACCCATTGTTCCTGAAAATGTACAACCTACAGCCTACCTCTCATGTAACATGCTGGGTGAATGCCGAGTGTTTCCCCACTCTCAAGTTCCTTTCCAGCAACTAGACAGCAAGTGAGACGTTGTCTAGCATTGCTGCCAAGCTCTTCCCCTCTTCCAATTTTTCAGATAGCATATTGAGAATAGTCCATGTTTAAAAAAAAAACACAAGTGATATATTGACATTTATCTACCCAAGTTTGGATGGTTTTTGGCACCATCAGTTACTGTGTACATCAAAGAATACTGGGTGCATTTTACAAAGAGCAAACATGAAACTTGAATATCATGTGTACAAGATCTGTCAAATAGTAAGTAAAGGAAGGGAGGAATGGCAATCATGTAGGCGATTTTGTGTACGACTATCTGAATATTATAACTTTTCCTAGGAGGCCATTCTGATTTGCTTCTTTCAAAGAGATTCTAAAGACATCAGACACACTTTGTTGTTTTGTTTGTTTTTTAATTATGAAAAATGTCCCTGTCTGTGGTGACCTTTTTCAAAACTGGAAGTGACTTGTGGCTCACCTCTTGCTTCATAAATTCGCATGGGCCTAATATAGCTGAGAGGGTAAAAACTTGCAAAATTGCAGCATGTGCTGTTGAGAGTGTATGGAGCATTTTCAGTAAAGACCACTCAAAGTAAAGAAAAATCCTGGGCACAGCCATTCAAGGTCCAAAGAGGGGTATGTGTCCCCCTGGACCTCCAGTAGCTGCCCATGCTTTTCTAAGCCCATTGAGCAAAAATAGTCTCCAGTATAAAGTATACTTTAAAGATGTTTTTCCCTTCTGCCATTGTATTTAGTGACTCCCTCCTTCCCTTCAGCAAATAACAGGTAAAGCCCAGCCCAAGTATGTAAATATTATGTCAGCCTGTAACAAAGGAAGCTGTCTTCTGAGAAAATCAGTATTGTCTGTTATGGTTGGAAGAATATTTGCCAATATTTGAACAATGATGGAAAGGGGCTTTCTAAGTTTTGGGAAACCTCAACAAGGAGAATCCTTCATAAGGAAATCTTTGCCATTTGTGATTTTTCCTGCACAGAAAACAACATTCCTGCAAAGAAATACTGTTTTCTGTATAAAACCCTTCTCAAAACATGTGGGTATTATTTACACAGAATAAATCCCAAATTGCAAAGAATCCTCTACAACTGGAAGTTTCCAAGGACTTTTTTTTTCAGCAGAGAGAAAACAGATTAAATTATTATTATTATCAATCAGAGTAAAATCAATGAAAATTTGCATCCTTACTGGCTGTACTGAATGGTGTCCAAAATTGTAGGCAGAAACAAAACTCTATACCTGGGATGATCCCATTAAAGCAAAGGGGAGGGATTGTTATTAGCCCCTCCTCTCCAAATACATTGTTCAAAAGGGTAGGGTGACTCTCCAAACTAGTTGGGAAGTGTCATGTTGAAAATATGGTCCGGGGGGAAATCACCTCCCCCATTCTGTAGTAGAAGCTTCTGTTGGATTTCTGACACCTCCATTCCTAGAGGGGACATTGAAAATCTACTCCATTCTGTTCAGCAAAATGTTTGATAATGTGCATCAGTGGCAGTATATCACAAAATCGGAAAAAGATTTTCTGCCCAGAACACAGTATGTGAAAATGAGCTTTTGTAAGTTTCCTTGGAGTTCTTCAAACTCAGTCCCCAGAGTGGGTGATCACTGCAAACAATGAGTTAGGTTTATAACTTCATGTTATTAACTTCCTATAACTTGTTGCAATTCAGTGTGAGAAAATAAAACAGAAACCTTAATACTGGCATAATAATACAGGTATGGGTGGATTTCTGCATGGCAGAATCTATTTTATTTTTAGTTCTGGGGTGGGGCGTTGGGTTGCATGGGTTTCAAGGGCTGGACAAATTTCAGGTTTGCAGAATCTGATTTCGTTCTTAACCTTATAGAATTCTCAACCCAAAAATTTCTTCAGAATCAATATGATATGGTATAATGGTTTACTTATTAGACTCCAGGAGACCAGTTGAATCTCCAGTCATCCTTTCCAACCCACTGGGTGACTTTCAACAAGTCTAATTCTTTAGCCTAAAAGGAAGGCAATGGGAAATTTCCTTCAAATAAATCTTGCCAAGGAAACCTACAATAGAGTCACCATAGGTCAGAGCTGACATGAAGAGACATAACAACAAAAAGGAGAAAAGAATAGAATTTATAGACTTTCTGTGCTACCCACTTTTCTCTATCCCAAGGTTTCTTATTTTCAGCAGTCTAATTTCAGACAATTGAGGTAGTGGGAGGAAGACAGGTTACTGCTGTTGTTATACAATTTATAGCCAGAAATCCTTTCCAACCTATTGCAAATCATCTAAAGACATGTCAATTGAGCCAGATGTTTAGCATTTTATTTTTAGTAAAAAAAAAAATTAAAAAGCTGAATTTTTTACTACTTTATTTTTATTTTAGTTTATCATAAAAAGGAAGTAAATCCATGAAAATGGCCAATCAGTAAGTGTTCATATGTTATACAACTGAGAGTAAACTTTGTCCATTTGAATTACTTTCTGACCATTACCATCTCATGTTACACCTCTAGGCAGTTTCCTTTTATAGCACAAAATTTAAGTAAAGGCCTCCTTTAAGGGCCTATGTAAAGTCAACACTCAGTTCCTGAAGCTGTAGCTTTAACAGGGTAAGCTATTGTACACCTAATTGTTATGAGATGACTTTACACTAGGTCTTTTACTTGCAGAGAGTCTTCTGTTCAAATTAATAATGCATACTTCCACTATATTCTTCACTGTAGCCAAACAAATGCTAATTGTATTCATTTGTAGCCATGTCAGACAATCAATGGGGTGCTGCTGATTCATGGATTTCCCTGATGTAGCTGGATTAGATGAATGCTGGATATGATTCCAAAAAAAGTATTTGTATATGTTCATGCATATTTTCTTTCTATATTACATAAAGAAAAAAATGATGCTAATTATATGCTAATTTGTGTCCACAGTTTCCAGTACTCTTAGTGGAGAGGAGGTAAGAAGGGTCAATTCTTCCAAATGTCATCCCTTTGTCAAGCTTTTCTTAACAGAGAGCTTGTTGCTAGAAGCCTGAAATGTTGCATATTGATTATACACTCTGGAGAACCTTTCATTGGTTCACTTGTGATGAATGTAAGAGATGTTCTTATCCAGCTATGCCACATTGAAGGATAGATGGTGCAGCAGTCTGCTGTGATGTCAGGTGTTTTCTTACTGTCAGGGATGATGTGTTGGGGAGGTGGGGGATTCGTCTCCCACTGAATTAGTAATGTGGCAGATTATAAAGGCGTTATGTTTGAGTGTATGCCTGGGCAATGTGCCTAGCAATCCATTAGGCGTTCAGGCCTTTGGCAGAAACTTATCTTGTAGGAAAAATGGCCTCCACCCAGATTGTATTTTGGCACTGACAATGTGCCTGCCTGTTTTTATTTACATTTTCCCTTGTTTTCCAATAACTAGTTTGATTATTTCTTTGACTTATTTCTAAGACAGTCATTGTTTTCATACAGCATTTTTGGGCACATCAAACCTATATACTGTAGTACCTAATGTGCTTTTTGAGAATAATTTCTGAGAATAATGTCAAAGTGTGGCTCTTCTGAGAATCCATTTTTCCATGAATGTTATCATTATGATCAAAATCTTATCACACATACATACACAAAACCCAAACAAACCAAACAGCAGAACAAGTAACACCATCAGAACAAAAAATCTCAAAGTGGTGCATCCAACAGACTAACACAAATACAGACTAGTAGAAAAACAATAGCTAAAATCAGGCTATCATAAGGACAGAATATATTTTCAGCCAGGGAGAAATGAACACTGGATATTGGGACCATGCTCACAGTGACCCGTCCTGATCTACATGCATTCATCCAAACCTGTGAACATAATGTACAAGCATACACAATTTGGGAGTGTGTGTGCTCTCTCTGACCAACAACGGAGAGTTGTTGGTCTACTGAATGCTGAAAGTTGTATTCTGAAAGCTCTGTTCGTGGGTTTGGATGAAAAAGTACCAAGTACAATGCAGGGTCAGCCATTGGTGGCTCCAATGTGAGCAGAGTGATGACTCTGCTCTAGGTGTGACTCTGCCTTTCCAAGGAGCTATCCAAAATGTTGGAATCAATTCAGCACCTTGGGTAGTTCCTTTAAGCTTGGATACTACCCAGAGTGGCTTCACTATGCAACTAAAATGCAAGCCACCACCTACCACTGTGCTAATAGAAATGGTTAGGCCCTGCTACATGCATTGATGTTTACATTGGTGAAAGTTTATCAGTACACTCAAACATTTGGCAAAGTATACCTTCAATTCCAGTGGAGAAGATGTAAGACATTGCAAGGATATTGTGTTAAAAAATATGGAGCTGGATTTGCAGAAGTGCCATGTGGAATCCTGCTCATGCTGAAGGAAGGCAGTGGAGAAGCAATCTTTGCTAGTCCATCTTCAGATCCCTAGGCCTTCTACAAAGCTGCTTTGGAAAATGGGGAGGAACAGTCCATGCATAAAAGGCAATGTGGGGAAATGGAGGAATCTTTGAAGAGTACCTCCCTTCTCCTTTTCTATAATGGAAACCCATTGGATATTGGTTTCTTTGGTGACTTGTCCAGTCACTGAATGGCCAATCTGAATCCAATTCAATCTGGTTGTATGTTGTTGTTGTGTTAAACACAAACAAAATAAAAAAATACATCTAAAATGTTTAGTTTTTCAGGAACAGGGAACACATAGCACCAGCCACATGGACAATTTTAAGCATATAAATAATAACCAGTAATGTTATATGCATGACTATGTTCCTATGCTGCTGTCAGAGATACTGGCATTAGATCAATGTTACTGTGTACTTCAGAGTGTTCTACATTTGAGGGATATTTTAAGGCTTGAGGACATGCTGATTACTCCTATCTTACTAGGAATTGTTAATAAATTATTTTAGCATTTTACTAGCGTGGGGGGATTTTTAAAAATACATATTTTAAAATTGGTATGTCTGTACAGTATGTTATAATAAACGTATCTTTGATTTCATTTAGATTTCACTGACATGGCCACACATCTTTCCCTAGTCTCCTTTTTTTGTGTGTGTGAATAAGCCATTTGACAAAAGATAGAAATCCACTTGGACACTGAAGACACTTGTTTACCCCAAGGACAAATGCTCCACAGCAGTCTGCACTTTTGTTAACTAGTTTCAGTCTTGTGTACAGAAACCCTTATCAGGGAAGGAATACATTTTTTACTCACAGACAATGACTGTAGAAAAGAGTTCTTCTTTGTTGTCTGTGCATCATACCTATGTAGAGCATTGTTCAGAATGAGAGCATGATCTGTTATCTTTTTTTTTAAAAAAAAAAAATAACACATTTTAATTCTTTATAAAAAAAAAACCCTTGAAAAGAGAAAGATGTCCAAAAATCTTCAAAGTCCCTCAAAACAGCCTCCAAACCCAGTGTTTTGGAGTTTTGTTTTGTTTTTGTTTTTTAAAAAGTAATAAACTGTTAACATTATTTCACAGAAGGAATGTCACTATGTCCTCAGTACTACAGTAGAAAACTATATTTCTAATTTTAATATGTAATTTCCAAGCTGTGTTCAGAATATTCCAGAGCTGAAATGGTTTGCTAGGCACTCTGCCCCTCACATGTAGAACCTACATGAGAGAAGAACGTCCAAATACTTGCTTGCAATAAATGAGTTTACTGTACTTTTCAGCTTAATAAGTGATCATATTCTATAGTCTCCAGCATTCCTAGATCCAGCAGCTTCTGGATAAGACCAATTATCTAGAACCATTTCAGTCTGGATTCAGGCCTGGTTATGGGATGGAGATAATTTTGGTCATGTTGGTGGATAACCTACACAGGAAAATGGATAGAGGGAGTGTGTCCCTGTTGGTCCTGCTGGACCTCTCAGTGGCTTTCAATACCATTGACCATGACAAACTTCTGCATCTTGCTAAGATGGATTTGGAAGCCCTGTTTTACACTGGCTTCATTCCTTCCTCAAGAAGTGAAGTTGTGCTGGGGGCTACTGGTCAGCACATTGGATATAGGCCTGTAGGGTCCCATGTTATTTAATATATATGTGAAACCCCTGGGAGAGATTATCCAGAGTTTGGGGGTCTCATATTATTGGACTAGGGCAGTGGGAGACCAGAGTTCAAATCCTAACTCAGCCATGGAAATCCGCTGGGTTACTCTGGGCAAGTCACACTTTCTCATCCTCAAAGGATGGCAATGGCAAACCTCCTCTGAAGAAACCTGCCAAGAAAACCCTATGATAGATTCACCTAACAGTCACCATAAGTCAGAAATGACTTGAAGGCACACAACAATAACAACAAACCATCAGTATGCAAATAAAACCTAACGCTATTACTCCTTACCATCTCTATCCAAATAAGTTGTTTTGTCCTAAATTGTTGCCTGTCATCATTTATGGACTGGATTAAGGTGAAGAAATAGACATTTAATCAAGACAAGATAGAAGTACACCTGCTCAGTCAAAATACAAACCATGGAAGAGGGATTCAGTCTGTGCTGGGTGGAATACACTTCCCCTAAAATGCAGGTCTACAGCTTGGGTATGCTTCTATATTTAGTCCTAAGCATGGAAACATGGTTATAGCGAAACATGACTCGGGTACATTCCATTTGAATTACTATAACACGTTCTACATGGGACTATCTTTGAAGAGTTTTCAAAAACTCCAGCTGGCCCAAAAAGCTGCAGCCAACTTGTTAAGTGGGGCTGGGTACAAGGAGAACACTGCTCCTCTGTGCAATAGCTCCACTGGCTGGCTGTCCATTTCTGGACAGAATTCCAAATAGTGGTGATAACCTATAAAGACCTACACAGCTCATGTCCACATTATTTAAAGAACCATGCTGTCCTATAGAAATCTGCCTATGTTTTGAGATCTTCCAGGGAGGGACTTCTTTCTGTCCCACCACTGTCATGTATTCTTCTGGTGGGAATGCAACAACTTCTCTTAGTGGCTGCCTCCAGGCTGTGGAGCAACCTTCCCAAAGAGGTTAAACTGACACCTTCCTTTCTATGTTTCCACAAGCTGGTAAAACCCTTTATATTCTGGCAGGCCTTTGAGAATGGATTTTGCAGGGAAAACAGGCCCTGTATAATCTGCTATTTATTTGCTGTTGTTGTACTTGGTTTCAAATTTTATGATGGTTTAATTGCTTTTTAACTTCTGTATGGAGCTATTTTTTAACTGTTTTTTTATAATTGTGTAAGCCACCATGAGTCCCAACTGGGAAAAAACTGATGATGATGATGATGATGATGATGATGATGACGACATTGTGGTATGACATTGTGGTATGTCATTAGTGATACTCACTGAACATGTATTTAAAACTTAGGCCTTAAGCACACTGAGCCCCACTAGCTCCACCAATGGTGTATTCATTTGGCTGACTAGACAATGACCTATATGGCAAATGACAATAGTCAGATACAAAATGCATAAATGTGACACTTGTTAAGCTAAAGAAAGTATATGATCATTTCTTTTGTTTGCCTTTAGCTGAGATCATACTGTATTCATTAGCATGCCCGCAGCACTATGGTTCATGATGAAGAGCCTGATGTCTTCTGTTTGGGACACTCAACTTATTGCAGGGTCAGAACCATCTCCCCTAAAGGACGCAAACAGCAATTTAGCCCACAAGAATATGTGTAGTAAATAAGAAACAAGCACTGCTACTCAAAACTGTAAAGTGACATATGAGATCTTATTTTCCTATAAATAAGGTAGAACTCTCTTTCCATCTATACTGTTGCTATGCTCATGATATATTTGCTCTCCACCCAAAGGTTCTGAAGGCCACATCCTCTGAGAAGCAGCGGAACTCCTCAATTTTTAGAGAGTGTTTTATACAATATTCTATGTGTATATACCCAAGGATATTCCATAATATTATTGCCTTTTACATCAAGTACCTGAAACTGCTAAACAGGCCTAGCATTAGAACATGACATTCTTGGGCAGCTGTAAGTGCTTCTCAGCAGATGGCTGCTATTAATTTTTTTTTAAAACTAACCTGGATCTAGCCCAGAACTTGGATACAAAATGATTCAAGTAACAACAGTACAACAAGGGGCAACACGGGGGCTAAACAGACAGGCAAAAAGAGGTGCTTTCAAGCAGGCTTGAAGGTGTGGGGTTTAGATGACACATGCTTTGAAGCCAGCAGAAAAGTGCCTTTATGCAGAGAAACGCCATTTCAAAAAGAAGCAGCTTTTTCCACATCTTCCTGGCTTGAAGCCATGTCATGTGTTCATGACATGAGCACTCCAGCTGCCTTGGGAGCTGGTGGTGCAGTTGGTGGAGTTTCAATGTGGCTTCAGAAAAGGCAGCTTCAAGCAACTTTTTCCTGCCCATTTGTTTCACCTCATGGTTAACTTTAAATGCTGTCAGAACAACTCTAAGCATTTATAGCATTCACTTGTTGCCTCATTCACTCATTGCATCTTGAAAGCCTCCTTGAATCCCATGTTGAGAGAAAGGCAGGATATTAAATAAATAAATAAATAAATAAATAAATAAATTTATTACAGAAATACTACCTTGTGGAAGGACTAAGGGATTTGTTTGTTTGTTTGTTTGTTTGTTTGTTATTCTGACCACTTTTAGTAACTTTTGGCTTTAGTAACTTTTTGGCTTTTTCAGCTCTGAATACAGAATTAACATTGAGAGTAAAACTTTAATAATTTGTTGGTGATCATGACTAACATTAACACCTAATGCACTCATTTTTACAGTTATGCTTCCAAGCTTTGATCTAGCTACCTTTTAATATCCCCACAATGCTAGAATTTAGCAACACTCTTAGAAATTTTGTTTCTAATCTAGCTGTCCAGTGTCTTCTCAAGCCAGTAGTGAGCACAGTTATCTCTTACTGTGGAGCTTATCGCATGGGCCCTGGGGAACAGGCCCAGCATGGAATGGAAAGGGGCAGGAAGGGAACGGGACGTGGATATCACCTGTTTTACCACATGGGGGAATGCCATAAGAATGCTGCTGATGCTGTCGGAAGTCCCCGTTCCCTTTCCCAACCATTCCACAGGAGGCGATTTTCAAGAACTGTTCAGAACAGTTCTTGAAAAATGGCCTCTGTGGAACAGATGGGGAATGGAACAGGGACTTCCGGTGGCATCAGCAGCGTTCTTCTATGCAGTAAAATAGGTGATATCCTTGTTCCGTTCCTTTCCCACCCCTTCTGTTCTGTGCTGGGCCCGTTCCCCAGTGTCTGTGCAATAAGCTCCTATGTTTTTGTTACCCTGACATAATTTACAATGATATCACAGATGGCAAAAGTTTTTTTTAACCCCAGAGAAAAAGGCATGCTTCTTTTTCCAAGAAGGGATTCATGATACAATTCTGTTTTAATATTTTCAGGGGGGAAATAATACCCCCTTTCCATTCCAGCCGACAATCCACCGTATCTGTTTATAATCATGTACCACGAGTCGTATAAGCCAGCAGCCTCCCAATTAAACTCTCTTTAGAGCTCCTTTGAGGGGTCTAGTTAAACACATTGAAAGCAATCAATCTAAAAGTGCCACAGTGTATTTTATTTCCATATAGGTCTAATACTGCTGACCTCCAGTAGTGCTAAAGGAGGTCACAGACTGCACTAATATCCAAATCCAACTAGTCATGAGCTGCACTTTAAGACCATAGAACTGCACTTGCAATTAAATAAAGGGAGTCTACTACCTTTGTCACCAGTAATAGAAATCCTCTGCAATCTTTTGAACCTTTAAAAATATGTGGAATATTAGTGTCCATACAAGTCTATCTGACTACCATCTTTTTAAAGACAGAGGTGAGGAACCTCAGGCCCAGGGGCCATTTTAAACTTTCCAGCAGTCAGGGTCTAGATGTCTGAGGTTTCCCTGAGACCCATCCCTTCCTTAAGACCCCATCATTTGGTGGTTTACCTGCTGAAGGGTTGAATGTCTCTGAGTCTTGGGTCCAAAACCCACTGCAGAAATAATTCAGTTTGAGACCGCTTTAACTGCCCTGGTTCAGTGCTGAGGAAAGCTGGGAACTTTAGTCTGTTGTGGCACCAGAGCTTTCTGACAGAGAAGGCTAAATAATGCACAAAACTACAGATCTTAGGATTCCCTAGCTTTGAGCCAGGGCAGTTAAAGCAGTCTCAAACTGGATTATTTCTGCAGTGGGTTTTTTTTTTACTTAGTTACTGGTAGTAGACATAGATTTGTGTACAGGAGAGTAAAAGGTATACCCTTTTTCTATCCCTCTTTTATGCCTCCACACATCAGCACCTGTCTTTTCACCTTTGGTCCTCTCACCACTGGAATGTATTCACCAAGTATTGGTCTGAAATTAAACTAAATTAGATTCCCCATCCTTGGTCTAAACGAATATACTGATTTAGTGACAAACTACATTATGTTTTTATGAAGTTTTCAAAGATATTTAAAACTAGATTTTCTAACATTGTCTGATAACCTGCTGATAAAACATGTGGACAAAATTATTTTAAAAGCTAGTGAGACTGTATGATATTTCAACATCATCTTTAGATGCATCTTTGACATAAATTCTAATAATTCATCATATAATAACAGTCCTATAGAATTAAAGTGTTGGAAGTTGTCCAACTCAGTTATCTGTGTAGAATGCACAGTAAGGAATATAATTCCACAAAGCTGGTCCTCCATTTTCTTTCTAAATACCTCCAGTAAAGAACAACACATCACCACTGGAAGCAGCCTATTTCCACTGTTAAATAGTTTTACTGCCTGCAAACATTCTCTACTGCCTGTTATTATTGTGTGACTTCAAGTCTTTTCCAACTTACGGCGACCTCATGGTTATGGGATTTCTTCGCAGCTCCCTGAAAATATATGTCTGTCTGTCTGTCTGTCTGTCTATCTAACTATGTCTTTCTTCCATCCATCCATTCTAGTCTTGCAGAGGTACTATGAGAATCTAAGAAAAGACACTTGTGGAAAGAAAATAAATATCTCAGTTGCTGTGCAATCCAAAAAGCATTGTTCTTACCAGCACGATGACATAAGCTGAACTCTTTCATTTTGCCTTTTGGTTTCAAATGTACAGAGATATGTTCACATACACAAGAAGGAATTGCATGATTCTTTGTATTAAGGCTGCAGAACTGAATCATATACTGATTAAATTAACCATTTTAAAAAGCTTTTCACACACACACACACACCCCAAAAATATACTATTAGTTAAGAGGCCACTGATTTTATTAGAAATGAATGGCAATTTTAGGACAGATGAAGATGAAAAACAGCCAACAAATAGCTCAAAAGTGTATAAGCAATATCCTTGCCAGCAAAGTAGCCTCTGTTTTGGTGTTATACATATAGTCGATATGTGAAAGTGCCTAATATTGATCTTCAATATATGAAAGTGCCTAATATTGATCTTAGAAGGTGGGGGTTAATCACTAATTATAATTAACTCAAGTGGAATGAAAATACTCCACACCAGAAGCAGTTCCTTTGAAAGCAAACATTATGTAGGTGACTCACCTCATTTTTACAGAGCAAATAAACCTTGATGACTATCCCATTGTCATGTTCTTTCATATATATATATATATATATATATATATTAGACACTACAAAGTTAGATGGTAGAGCCTATTGTGTGACATGAAATTGTACTTCCAGACTGATGTCCTATGCATTCTAAGTTGCTCCTTTGAACTCAGTGAAGTTTTCCTTTAAGTAGACATGCACAGTACTACAGTATAACAGTGGAATCCTATATATTTCTACCAAGAGGTACAGTAAGTTTTATTGATTTAGGCTTAGACAATTGGGCTTACTCTCTGGGAAAGCATGCATAATAGTTCAATTTAGATGGAAAATGCATATTTCAATACTCCTAAAGTAAAGATATAAAATTAAATATGGCCTAAGTATTACAAACATCAATAAAAATATGTTTTCAGTCCTAGAGCTCATATAGCATCATCAGTCCTTACATTTCTTGAACGAATCAAATTTGGAAAGTAATTTCAGATGTGGAGTCTCTCTTACTGCATCTATAGATGCATACTGGTTAACATTTGTTCAGTGAAACAAATATTCATCTGGCAGTGAAACAAATATTATTCATCTGGCTACCATCGCCAAGTAAATGGTGTTTGTAAATCCTGTTATCTTATGATCACTAGCATATGTAGTGATATCAGTGCCTTACAGAAGAGGTGATAAGGAACTATCACAGCAAAAATATTTCCAGTTCATTTTGTTTTATGTTACATTCCCACAGATATGCAGAAATGTAATAGGAAGAATATATGTAATTATTTAGTAAATAACGTTCAATAACTAAACTGGACAATTAAAAAGGAAGAAAGTATTTAGGAAAGAATCCAGTGTGTAATACAGCTTGTTGGTTCTGTTGTATGTAAGTTAACAATTTTTTTTGCTCATGATACAGAGTAAATCAACTTCTCAATACCTAACAGATAGGAACACCATGAAAAAAGAGGCTTTTCCACTCTGATAACGTTATTGGACAGAGTTTGCATAGGTTACATGAGATTCCCAGAGACAGATGGAGTTTCCATGAATTCTTATGGAGAACTGAAGTAAAATAATTTTTCTATCTACGGGAAGCAACAAGGGTTACTGAAAAAAAAGCTGAGAGATTTCACAATTATATTTCATGTTTTGTAAGAACATAACTTAGCCATTGGAAGACTATTTTCATAATATTTTACATTTAAACAAGTGAACATTGGCATTTTTAGGAAGTTAACGTATGAGCAAAAATATATAAAACGGAAAAAATGTTGGAGGGAAGAGTGAAGAGGCACAGGCAATGAAATGTAAAAAGTTAAAACATATAGATCTGCCTTAGGGAATCTTGGACAAGATATGGGGCTGATGGAAGGGACTAAGAAGATGAATGGAATGCTGGATTAAAAGGCTATATAAGACATGCCACATATTGGAGGTTTCCTTTTCCTGGGTTATATGTTTGCCTTCCTTCACAGTTAAGGAATGCATAGATTGGCCAAACAATAGCAAGATACATCATTATAATGATCCACTGTTATTTCTAGAGATCAGATACTCCATGACTTCTTTAGATATATAGATCAGAAGAAAAAGAGCAGAGCTAGACTCGTGCTCCAGACCAAGAGTAAATCTGATGAAACTGGTAACTCAAAATCTATGAAATTTTCATTAATATAGTCATTGGATTTTGGCCCCAGAGAACTACTGCATTAGTACAGAACTTGATAGACTGAGGACATGATAGGATAATTTCTCCCCTCCTTGCTAATGTGTGTGTATGTACCTTCAAGTTACTTCTCGACCTATGCTGACCCCATTAATTTCATAAGGTTTTCTTAGTCAAGGAATACCCAGAGGTGATTTTGCCAATTCCTTTCTCTGAAATATAGCCTACAGCTATATTCATTGGCAATCTCTTACTGAAGTACTAACCAGGGCTGACCCTGCTTAGTTTCCAAGATCAGACAGGATTTAAACACCACATCCTGAGGTTGGTAACCTTGCAAATAACAGCTGCTTCCTTGGGTCTGACTGAACTGAGATTCTATACACTTATGTAAATTATTTGTAACATTGTAGAACTAAACTCCGCTGCCTCAGCACTTAGCCCAAGTCAGTCTCTTGTCATTTACCTCATGTTATGGTCCACCACTATTCTATTTTAATACAGCAGTGGAACATCTAAGAAGCATGGAGGATGTGAGATCACAGAAGATCCTTCCGAGAACAGTTATAGATAAGCAAATTGTTCTTTCTCATTATTTCAGAGACTAATACATATAGAAGACTGCAAATCCCACCTGAAGTCGCAGACAAGTGAATTTCATATGAAAACAACCAAAAGATGCATCCTGGTGAGATCTGATATCAAGCCTGTAGTGGCAGGTATAAGTGGCTGGATTAATTCAGGTGGCTGCCTTGCATATCTCTTAAACTAAGACACCAAGCTACTGATATAATTATGACTTTTACTTGTGCACCTCTTGTGGCTAAAGCACAAACAGCAGATGTAACAGAGAACATAACATAAGCCCTAGTAGTGGAACTTGATATTAAACTAGTATGCGTTGCTATGATCTGTGACACGATGAATACCAGGAATATATTAGTGCTGGTTGATATATCAGATTTGGACTGAGCGCCTCAGAGGACTGTATAACTATGAAGAAACTTGAGGTTGTGGTATCTAGAGTAAGGTGTGGCAGGATGCTGCCCCTTTCCTACCCAGATCATGGCCATAGTAACCTCATGCCGCGGCAGCGATAGGGCACAAAAAGGAGCCACAAAATGACAATCCACCTAACAGAGTGGTGGGTAGATCATTTGTAAGGGAACAGGGGTTATTTCTCAAAAAAAAAAAAAAGAAAGAAAAGAAAAGAAAAGAAAAGAAAAGAAAAGAAAGAAAGAAAGAAAGATCACACCTTCTAAATGCAATGCTTGTACAGCACCTCTTCAGTAACATGGCAGCATGGCAGCATGTGTTCCAAGAAACACACTAGAGATTGTGAAGACAAAAGCTTGTTGCCATGGCTCAAAATGAGCTCCAAGAAACCTCATGCTAAGTGGTGATCTGGACTGGCAATGTCCAATTATGATCTGGGTGGCAAAAGATGGTCTGGACGGCAAAGCTTTTGATAAAAGGAATCAGTCTTCAATACCTGATCCCCCCCCTTTTTTTCCCTTTCTATTTCTCATCAGTATCATCCTTAGGATCAAAGGCAACCACTAAACTCTTAAGTTTGAGTTTCAAGTCTTTCAAAGGCTTATTTGAGCCTTTGGCATGGTCTCTTGCTTCTTCTTATACTGTCTCTGACCTTTCACCAAGGATGTCAAAGTTTTCATCAATAGCATGTGACCCGGTGTCAGTGCCAAATCAATGGCATCTCCATGTACCATCTTAGTAGGAGTGTTGAATAGAAACTCAGCTTGTCCCTAAGTTTACTTTAGTTCAACCTCCCCCATAAATGCTGCCAAAGCTGGTGAGTAATAATTGGTGGCTACTGGGGTCTATAGATGAGATTTACTTTCAGATAGAAAGTTAGAGTTCTCCAACTGTCATAAAAGTGTGCAGACAAGCTGCACTATTTCTGCAAACTGAGAGGCAAAAGCAACACAGTGCTTACAACACTCAACATTGTGCTTTCTCCTAAAAGCAGAGAAAGTAGCCAGTATGTCCACTAGTTGGGAAGATTTTGCACCATACTTTGGGCTCATATGCAACCAAAATGGGGTACATGAATTGACATGACCACTAACTTGAGAGTGGTCAGTTTAAAATAAAAAAAGAAAAGAAAAATGGAGTAACTATTAACAAGAAGAACAAGAAGATAAGTCTTAGAAAAGTTCAGAGAACTGAAATAGAGAAAATTGCAGAACACTCATAAAGCAAGCAAAAAGTAACTGAGATAAACTGTAGGGAACAGACACTAACATGGACAGTAAGAGAGTAGAACTCTTTGCTGGCTCCAAAATGTAAGGGCAAGAAATTCCTTATCTGTGAGTTGCAGAGACCATGAAGAAGATTCAGTCTTTTCAAGATAACAATGGTTAGAAGGCTACATCCAGAAGTGCAATATCAAAGAATATTCCAGAACAGGCAGTTTCACAATTTTAGCATTATTGAAGCCAGAAACATTATGACATATACTTTATCATTCGCGGGTTGTGTCTGTGCTTTTTTTTAAAAAAAAAAAAGAAAAAAGAGAGACTCTGGCAACAAATTCCGGCTTTCTTCAAGTCTCAACAGGAAACGTTCACAAATTCAGCTGTTTAGTGCATTACAATAACAAATATTTTACCAGGAAAAATTAATAGCACTTTGGGATGTTGCAGATTTAGCATGTTGTGCCCTGACAGAGTTTTTAAAAAATAATTTGTCTGAAGACTTTTAGATTCTAAAGAGTTTCAAAATGTCATTACAGTAGACCTTTTTTATCCATGGATTGTTTTATCCATGAATCCAAGCATCCATGGCATGAAAATATTTTTAAAAATATACAAATTCCAAAAAGGAATCCTTGGTTTTGCCATTTTATATAAGGGACACTGTTTTGCTAAATCATTATACTGAATAGGACTTTAGCATACACGGGTTTTGTTGTCCATGGGAGATCCTAGAACCAAACCCCAGTGGATAAGAAGGACCCATTGTATCTTTAAGTTCACAACCCTACTACAATATCTAATGAAAGAAAGCATTTGTTTTGGGGGATATTTACTTATTTATGTATTATATATTTCTGAGTCTTTACTTTGTCTAAGCAAAATCAACAGAAACAATTAAAAAAAATACTTGGATTCACAATAAAATCCATATCCAATATAAAAGGACAAAGCAACAACCAACATCAATAAAAGCCAATCACATCAATGAGCTAAAAGAACCTGAAAAATGTAATCATAATTGAGAGATACCAATAATAAAAATGATATTAATACAATGGTTTAAATTATGTTAATTTCACAAGAATAAATATTGGCTTAGGTTGGCACCAAAAATTCATGGAGAAGGGCACAGGTTGAGTCACTCAAAGAATGGATACCAATCCCTCAATATGGGGCCTTTGCCAAAAAGGCTTTCTTCCTCGTGCCAGCCTTCTAAACTTCAAAATGAAGTGAGACCCAGAGAAGTAGCACAGAGGCTGCATCCGCATTGCCGAAATAATCCAGGTTGACATCACTTTAATGGCCATGGCTTAATGCTACAGAATTCTGGGAATTGTAGTTTATTGTGACCCCAGAGCTCTCTGACAAAGAAGGTTAAAGAAGGCAACAGACTACAAATCCCAGAATTCCATAGCATTTAACCATGGCAGTTAAGTGGTGTCAAATTATATTATTTCTGTAGTGTGGAAGCAGCCAGACTGATGATTTTAAAACAAGAACAGCTACAACATAGAGAGGTATTTCTTTGGGAATCCAGTACAGGGTCTGGCAATGAATCAGAAGCCCACAAAAATGATAAGGGAGCAGTGCATGTTCACAGCACCTAATCCCAGTTAAAAATCCTGCTGCCATATTCTGTTCCAAGGTTACATCCACACTACAGAAATAACCCACTTTGACACCACCTTAACTGCCACAGCTCAATGCTATAGAATTTTGGGAATTGTAGTCTGTTGCGGCACTAGAGCTCTCTGACAGAGAAGGCTAAATGTCTCAGAAAACTACAGTTCCCCGAGTTCCATAGCATTGACCCATATCAGTTAAAGTGCTGATAAACTGGATTATTGCTGCAGCGTGGATGCAGCCTAGCTATAGTTTCTGTGTCTTAAAAGACTGCCTCCACATTACAGTAATCCAGATGGGAGATCACCAGTTTACGAAATCCAAATTGCTTACATCCAGATAGGGTAATAGCGGAGATACCAGCCTAAGCTGATAAAAGGCATTCCTGTCCATCAAGGCCACTTAGGCCTCTGATAACTTACATGAATTCACATATGCCCTGTTAACAGCACCTCTGTCTTGATAGGACTGAGCCTTCGTATGTTTGCCTTCAGCTAATCCACTGCCACAACCAGGCACCATTATTAACACACACACTCCTTTTCAACTGGCTGAAATGAAAAAGAGGGGAAAAAAACCTGTGTGTTACTTTGCTTTGCTATGATTTATGACTCACTAATGCTAGATTTTCCAGAATGCAGCTTTTCAGCAAAAGAAAACAACCCAGTCTTCCATAATTGTCTTTCCAGACGTGACTTTAATTTTTGCCTTAGTACAGTGGTTATGTATTTGCCTGCCACGTGTAATAAAGTACCGAATTCACTCTTTCACTATTTAGGAGAATAGCCTGTTTCTAAGAGCAGGCAACCCTAGAGGCTGCAAATGAAATGAAATAGCAGAGGGCATGAACAGAATTTTTCAGTCACTGTAAATTAGGAAGTCACCTTTTTGGTAAAAACAACAAAATTGGGGGGAAAGGGAAATATATGCACTATTTAATTGCTTAGCAAAACTAAACTTATTTTATTGTCACAGCAATACAAAATGTTTCATTCATAGCATAACTTGCAAAAAGAATCATACTCTGGCATATTCATGAAATTTTAAAATATCAAAGTCTTAAGTTTGTACAAGCAGTATTGTGAATAAAACCCAGACTACAAGGAAAATTGCAAACTGCTGTGCCCTATGTTACTTTAGCACATTTATTTTGCTCTTGTTTTGTGAGAAGTAGAAGGGGGAGGAGACTGAAAACAATCCACAAATTTTGCAGTACGGAAAACAAAATATATTATTTAGACAGTTTTTTTTCCTCCGGAATCTTAAAAGATAAGCTAGCTCCATATCTGGGTATAAAATTTAACTTAACTTGGAAATTATTGAGCTCTCTTTTAAACTCTCTTTATCATCAAAAGCAATGAAGCCCCCTTCCACCCCCAGCATTTGTTCCTCTCACGATATTGTCATCTACTAGGTGCAAAAATGCATCTCGGTTGTAAGTCTTTGCAATATACAGAGGAATGATTTTTCTCTCAATTATGTCAACTTCCTTATATATAGTCTTCATACTGTGCAATTCCTGGCATTTTAGTGGGTAAACCCTTGTCCTAAAATGCATCCACTCCTTCAAAAGAAAGAAAATATTTCATTTTAGTGTCTTCCCCCCACCACCATATTTGCTACATTCCCCATTTTTCCACAGGAAAAATTCAAAAATATTGTCCTCGGATTTTAAAAAAAAGGCATGGGAGAATAATCTGTTAGCCTTCAGCATTTTCCCCAAGTTCTTGGATGATAATACACTGGAAACAATACTAGTATCCTTCCCAAGGACATGGTGGGGGAGTGGTCTGCTGCCTTTATTGTGACTGCAAGATGGGAAATGAATGGTGATCATTATGAACTACCTCGTCCATCTTTAGAAATCTCTTGGACTTCCCTTCCATTAAGACAGTGAGAAAGGCATGTGGTTCAAGAGCTATTTGCATGAATACAGTCCTCCCCCCTCTGTGTGGGAGAGACACACAGAGGAGTGCTAGCACTGCAGTCCTGTGTCTATATTCAAGCCAATGAGGCCTGAATATTAGTAAAACTCTGTTTTCATGAGGGGGTTCGGAACAGATCCCCATGAAAAAAGAGGGGCGGCTGCACATTAATGGATGTTTCCCCTTCCTAAAAGAAAAACTGCCCGGCAGGAGGATGCCAAAATCGTAACCTGCCTAGCTTGCAAATAATCTTCAATTGTTCCTGTCAAGACAAACATATTAAACATTCATCTTTCCAGATGTTCAACTTACAAATGAATGTATTCTTCAACAGTTTTTGGTTGGCTAGATAAGCACCGCCAGTTCATCACAGAAAAACATCATCAAATGGGTTTATCCAAGTATCTCTTTGTCTCTAATTTCCACAGTGAATACTTAAATTAGAACTCTGGATGTACCTATGGTTTTTACAAACTCAAGGTTGATCTCATCTTCCTGGTCATCCATCCTCCAATCTGCCATTGGGAATGAATACTATGAGACCATCCCTTCATAATTCCACATATCCAGGCTCTGGAAAATAACATAGTAGCAGTAGTAATAGGCTTAAGTAGAAGTTGTCCCTCAGCTTGTTTTTAAGAAAGGAATGAACATGACATGTGCTGCAGAAGTTAGTTGTAGGACTTCCTTTCTCAAGAGCCTCCATTTGCCCCCCTCTTTTCACTGATGGCATTTTAAAAGAAAGAAAAAGTTGGTTGATTCCATATTTATCCACTCCTCTGTGAATATGTTTTAACATCCAGCTTTAGTTTTGAGTTTTAACCTCTGTTTTCATTTTATTGTTTGCACTCATTTTCCCCCTGTGTTTGCGAGATACCCTGGTGGTGAATAAAAGTGGCCAAATAGGGTGCTACAAATAAATCAAGATTTCTTATTAAAAGTAACCTATGACAGCTCCTTTAAAATGTGTATTCAATTCAGTTTTAATATGGCTGACATCAGCAATTAGAAAAGTTACCTTTGGGAAATACAGTTCCCAGAAACTCACAGTCTTTATGGCTGGGATTCATGCTAGCTAGGGAATTCTGATAGTCAAAAAAGTAACTTTTCTAATCTCAGTCTGAAATGAAGTCCAGTACAAACCATCAAACTGCATTCAACAAGTTGTATGCAATTCAGATTTCCCCATGACAGATAGGCTACACATTTTCAACATATCACTCTTCCTTCTGCCAGATAGGCTAGTATCAGGTGGCAAAATGTAATAATGTGAAATAATGCAGCCCCACAAGGAGGAAGAGGAGGAGGAAGAAGAGGAGGAGGAGGAGGGAGCCATCCTTGCCATAAATAATTCCATCTCTACGAGCAATCCACAGATGCTAATTATTCATGGAAAATCCACAGCGTCAGATTTAACATACCAGTTGAGTCCCCTTTATCCTTACCTAGAATTCTGAAATCTGAACTATTCCAAAATCCAAAAACATAAAATAAAATCCAAAATTCAAAACACTCCTGATGCCAAATAAGGGAGACTCAGTCTGCACCCCACCTCGTTTTTCAACATTAGGCTGCATAAACATAAAATTACTCCTTCTGGGTTCTTTTTTCCTCCTTCTCCTGAAGGGTATCGCTATGTGCGGGGCACAATTTTCCCATAGAAAGTCCCAGAATTAGCTTTTTGCCTTTTTTTATGCTCAAGAGTTGCATACAATTACCAAACAGACTGTTATACTTTACAAGCTAGGCTGAGCTTAACTTTTCTTCCCACCCATCATCATCCCTACCCCCATGATATAGACCAACCATATATGTTTATATATCCAATACAAGCTTTATTATTTTAAAATTATACTTTTTTATTTCAATCAAAACTGCTTTATTGTTCATTAACATTCTTGATTACACCACACATGTCTTTTTCTCAATGTTTATTTACAATAGATCCCTAGGCGGTAAAAAGAAAAATCATAAAATAAAATAAATTAAATTAAATTATCACTGCCAGATGCTTAAAATGTTGTGGGTTGTTTTGTCTCTTTGTTTCAGATTAATATGAAAGGGGGAAATCAAGAAGTTGAAGCACATTGTACTAAAACAAATATTTATTATTTTGACAAATCATGCAAGAAAACCTACTTAGAACAACAAGTGACATTTAAATAGAGCCTTTCATCCCGTGATCCCCAAGACATTTGACAAACTTTACATACTGATTCTATTTGTCCCCAAGCTTTCCTGGAGAATTTAACTTGGCTGCTGAGGGAGATCTACATATACTAGAATGGAATCCAAATTAAAATGCATACAGCTGACTTTACTAGCAGATGTGAAGACACTACATACTTTCCAGTTGCCCTTATTTATGAAAAGATGTCCTGATTATCTGGTACCTGTGTTTAAAGGTGTTGTTGTTTTGAAACTGTTTTGCCCCACCTTTTTTGTGTGTCATTAGAGAAACACTTTGTTAGCAATGTTGCCAGTGTGAATTGCTTAAAGTGTACTTCATCAGCACTTGACACTTCTCCAAAGGCTCTAAGGCAGGAATCCTCAAGCAGGGTTCACTAGAACCCTAGAGTTCCTTGAGAGATCATGACTGAAAAGAATAAACCTTTGGGGGCTATAAATATAATATTTTTTATATAGCGGCTGCCTAAGAGATCCAGTAATAGTACATTTGGCCCTCCATAGCCACTGATTGTTTATCCACTAATTCAAACATCCACGGCTTGAACACACACACACAAAACACGCACATTCAAGCTGTGGATGCTTGAATTCATGGATATATGTTCCCAACTATGTCATTGTGCTTAATGGGATTTGAGCATCCACGGATTTTGGTATTCACAGAGGGTCCTGGAACCCAACCCCAGTAAATACAAGGGCTCACTATAGTAGCATCCTGCCTTCCTCCCAGAAAAGGGATTCAAGGCAGCTTACAGTTTACAAGAGCAATACAGTTCAAAAGATCCAAAAAGTGAATATTAAAATAGAATCAAACTAGTCACAATATTAAAACACTTTAAATCTTTACTTAAAATAACAAAATGCAATTTAAAAGATTAAAAAGGTATTAAAAACAGTATAGTTTAAAACAATACACTGCCCCCTTAGCATGTTCTTTAAAAACTTTCTTTATTAAAAGCCTGTTAAAATAAAAAGGGGGTTGCCTGCTGATGGAAGGAGGGCTGGGGGGGGGCCTCCATGGGAGGGGTCTCCATGGGAAGAGAATTCCAGAATCCAGGGGCAGCCACTGAGAAGGCCCTCTCTTGGGTCCCCAACAAGTATGCTCATGAAGGTGGTGGGACTGAGAAAAAGGTCTCACCTAATGACTTCAGGGCCTGAGGAGGCTCATACAGGAAGATACAATCTGCCAGACTACCTGGATCCAAGCCATATAGGGCTTTATAGGTCATAAACAGCACTTTGAATTGTGCCTGAGAACAAATTGGCAGCCCAGCAGAGCTGTTATAACATGGGTCTAGTATCCAGTGTCTCAAAGAATGGGCACATTTGGTGCACAAGCATTAAATGTGCAAAAGCACTCCTGGCCACTGAAAAACCTAGGCCTCTGGGTACAAAGTTGAATCCAAGAGTACCCCTAAATTGTGAACTTGTGTTTTCAGGGGGAGTGTATCTAACAGCTGAATCCCTATTTCCACATCCGCTTTTCAACTGACCAGGAGCACTTCTGACCTGTCTGAATGAAGTTTCAATTTGTTTGCCTTCATCCAGTCCATTACTAATAAGAACTCTGGATGACCTCTCCCATTGGTTTCATATACAAGGCACAAAATGGACAGAGGACAAAAGAGAACCCTGAAGAACTTCACAGGTCAATGGTGATGGGGTTGAACAGGAGTTCCCCCAGCATCCTCTTATAGGTTTGCCCCTCCAGGAAGGAACAGGGCCACTGTTAAACAGTGTCCCCAAATCCCAGCCCATTATTGTCGTCCAAAAAAGATACCATGGTTGATGGTATTGAAAACCACTGCTGGATCAAGCAGAACCAACAGGGACACCCTTTGCCTGTCTAGTTTCTCACAAGGGTCACCCATCAAGATGATCAAAGCTGTCTCTGATACATAACCTGAAACTAAAATTTAAATGGATCTAGATGATCAATTTCATCCAGGAACCCCTGGAGCTAGGAGGCTACCACATGTTCTTATTATATCTTCCCAAGAATGGACTGTTGGACTCTGGCTGATAATTATCCATTATAAAGTGATTTAGGGATGGCTTTTTTAACAAAGGCCTCACAACGGCTTCCTTTAGGCAGGTTGGAATTCTCCCTTGTTGTAAGGATGCCAATTTTTTGTTTTGTTTTGTTTTTTGTTTTTGTTTTGATGGACTGGCCAATTAATGAGCCAATTTTTATGCAGGACTTTGAAACCTGAAAATTATTTTCAGGATTTTTCCAGGGTACAAAAGCTGAGAAAAGCTGCTCTAGATGTTCAGTCTCTACAAGAGGTTAATACTGTGCATCTTGAGAACTTAGGTCCTGGTTATGTAAAAAACTGTATCTCTCAATACAACTCTTCCCAAATTCTGAGATCCTCAGATTGTTAAAAGACTTTTCTTCCATCATCATCATCATCATCATCATCATCATCATCATCATCATATTTTATTTATATCCCACCTATCTACAAAACGTAGTCAGAGAGGTTTACAGCATTAACAATATACATTTCCAAACCATCATTCCCATGCCACCTCTTAAAATATATTTAAACAGAATAGAATTAAAACATGCTTTAAAAATTTACAAATAACAATAAACAGTGGCTGTAGCAATCTCGGATCATAAACTGGATCATCACAGGCACCTTTGCTGTGGATAGGAGAGAGGGCATTCTCAGGGACTGCCTCTAGGTTGTGAAACTTCCACCACCACAACAACCAGGACCCCTCTCTGCTCTCCTTCCACCAGCAAGCAACAATCTTTTTATTTAGAGAAGCTTTGGGAAATTAACTGGTTGTAGCAGAAGGCAGTTTAATGTGGCGGGATACACTTTTTCCAGAATTTCATACATGGACGTTGGCCATCCTGGCAGCTGAATTATAATTTTTGCCACAACTTCCCGTGCACTTGTGGGCAGCATGCTAATTTAGGAGATTCAGGACAGACTACACAGCATGAAAAACTCTGTCTTCCAACACTTCATTGTTATGGTCTGCCCCATCCCATTCACCACCTAAGGTAGCCATCTCACTCTGCTTAATGATTTTTAGGCTGCATCCACACTGCAGAAATGATCCAGTCTGACACTGTTTTAACTGCCATGGTCCAATGCTATGGAATTAGGGGAACTGTAGTTTTGTGAGACATTTGGCCTTCTCTGTCAGAGAGCTCTGGTGCAACAACCAACTACAAATCCCAAGATTCCATAGCATTGAGCCATGGCAGGTAATATAGTGTCAAACTGGATTATTTTTTGCAGTGTGGATGCAACGTTAGTAAGCATACTGTAAGACAAATGGGCAAAATCTCACACATCCCACCAGAAATCCAAGATCCAAATCTTGCAGTGTCTCCCCAGATCTGCTCCCAGAGATGTCAACTCCAGTCTTGACATGAACAGAAACCCTGGCTGTCACAGGAGTAACATTCCCTGCCCACTCTGAGATGAGCCTAGTGAAGGGCTGAGATTAAAGTACAGCATTTGTATAACTTCATTTTTGAATTGCACAAGTTTTCTTTTAAAAGTGCACATTTTCTCTGTGTTTACATTCTTTAAAACTATGTTTTACAGAGCCTGGATAAACCCTTCCAGAACATTTTTACCAACTGTGTACAATTATTGCATATGTTTATAAATCTTCTACACTACAAAACAACAGGATCCACCCATAATATCAAGCCCCTTAGAGAAACATAAGCCAGATGAGACTACAGCTACAGCACAACCAGCAGTCAGCAAATCACATTGGCATAGAACATCAAAGGAATCTGAATTAGATCATTTCACATATGATGTGGTTTATATCACAAGGAAGCTTTCCACATATAGATTTCCTCTTCTTCTTTTTTTTTAAAAAAAGTACAACTAATTTAGAAACTGGGTATGTAACACTTGACATATCACCTGAGTGATGACAACACTACTCGCTCCTTTCTACCTTGTGCACTGACAGGGTTCATACAATTAGCCACAAGACATATTCTTCTCTCTCCACATCCCCATACTCATCTCTCAGTATAAAGGGCTTTATAATTATAACATTATTAATTACATTATAAATATAAATTATAAATTATAAAATTTCATGGAAAACAGAGCAATATCTGACATTAAAGAAACATAACAGCTGAGCTGAACAAGTTCTTAATGGGATGATCTAGACCGCCCAAAAGGGGTGGTCCGTGACCACCCCAGGAAGCAACAGGATGGGGCCAAGGATGACATACCAGCAGCCTCCGCGGCCCCATCCCACCGCTTCCAGAGGCCGCAGGGAAGCGGCAATCTGCCGGTTCCCCGCGGCCTCTAAGCGGGGTGCAGCAGGCACCCTGGGCACCCGCTGCACTCTGCTTAAAAAGGCGGGCCTGAAGAGAGAAAGGGGCCACCGCCATGGTCCCTTTCTCCCAGGGTCTTTGCCACAGCTGTCTAAAAGCCGTGGCAAAGACCTATCCACAAAAAGAAGCTCCGTTTGGAGCTCCTTTTTTGCGCCGTGGAAAGAGCATGATCTGCGCCCTCCCTCGTCCCGCGTAGCAGCTGCGCACGCCATGACGCCATCAAGGCGCGCCCGTATGGACGCCGCTATTTAATTATGGTGGCGCCCATACGTGCTAGGGTTAGGGAGGGTCTGAAAGCTGCACCCTCCCTAACCCTATTCGTGCCGCATTTGGCCCTAGACACGCCACTTTTGGTGTGTCTAGATTGCGCCATTGACACCTATAAAGGTCTCCCCTAGCTTCTGCACCAAATTGTAAACCTGTCCTATAGCTTTAGGGGGCTTATCTCTTAAAGGAGAAGTACACAACCAGAAGACAGTTGGATACTGCTTCCTAAACATCAGCATAAGGCTTTGTGTCAACAGCTATAGAGAACATCCAGCCAGATGTTTCGGTTCCACCACTATTGCACAGAGGAGACAATTGAAGCAAGGTTTCACCACTAAAGTGTCTTCTCTCATACACACACTCACACACACAAATTACAAACTTAAGGAAGTGAGTCATAATTCAGCAGGACAGAAATAAATAATCATTGCGAACTTGAACATGGCACGACATATCTTTTAAAATTATTTATTTATTTCCCTCGCACTGTTGTTTCTGGTGAAATAGGTTTCGTAACTTTGGGAAGTGCACTGGAAGGAAACAAACTGTAAATTATTATTTTATTTATATAGCGCTGTAAATTTACACAGTGCTGTACATACAATCTTACAAATTAGACGGTTCCCTGCCCTCAGGTTTACAATCTAAGAGAGACAACAACAAAGAGAAGGGAAAGGTGGTGGGAAAAGGGCTGAGGTCCAGTGGTTCTTCTCTCCCTCTGGGGCCTGGACCAAGGCAGATGATTGCAGGGAGGGCTAGGGTTGTAATACAAATTTAGAATATTTGTTCATTGATAAAATGTTAAGACAGCTTTTCTACATCATTTTGGCTTTTAAAGCAATGGAATGGCTTTATGCTGGGTTAAAATGGAGAGCAGAGGACCTGAGCCCACTGTAGTTAGATGAACAGGAGGTTTTACCATAATGTACAGTAAGTGAGGTAATACAAGTTACCCGTCTAAAGACCACCAAGTCCAACTTCTCTGAGTCTAAACTGTCTAAATAAAACTATGCAGAATAATAACAAAAACCACTGCTTCCAAATTTATAATTTAAAAGCTGCACACAGAGAAATGACAACAGGATGGGCATGTAAAGTCCCATTGGCAATAATGCCTCAGCCTCACCACCCATGGGAATAAAACTGCCATCTATCTTCAGCCTTTGTCAAGGCAGAATAATAAACTGCAGACTCACAAACACTGAATACGCCATTGAAGGATTCACGGTGTGCAATTCACACCCCACCAAAGTCAATAGCAAAATTCCCATTGATTTTAATAGTTCTTGAAAGGATCATTCTTACCATGAAGCAATCACTTCAGGTGGTAGCTTCCAGGGGAGCTTTTTCCTGCCTTCCACCTCCAACTCTGTAGATCATTTTAAAAAATGAATAGTGTAGAAGATGTCATTTTGACTTTTTGCTTCAAGCACAAAAATATCTAAGGCCAACTCTGGCTCTAGATTGCACCAATTATTGGACTGTATTGTTAGAATATAATAACAGCAGAGGGGGAAAAAATCCCTCTGATGTTTTAAGGAGCCATGCTGACGAGAATCTCAAGCCATATAAATTCATGCAATTTGGCAAATTCAAATGAATGCTCATCTGCGCCAGATGGTATACACTTAAAAGCGTTAAGTGGTATCAAAATGCAGATCCTCGAAGGAACTCCTGAAACCTATCCAGCAAAAAGAGAGCAGAAACTTCAAACCACCAAATATTGAATATTTAAGATACTTGTTTTGTTTTTGTTTTTTAAAAAGTAAGGCTATTCAAAGCCATGATGAACATAAAGGGCAATCTTAACAATACAAAATGCAAACATGATGGGGGGGGGGGGAAGAGAAGCACTTAGAGCTAATGCACAATGTATCAAACAAAATAAAGGGACAACTAGACAAATGGGAGAACAAGGGTCAGCTTGTGATCTGATAATGGACCAAATAACTGCATAAACTAGCACTATAGCCTTACCTAGCACCATTAATCCCTCATTTCTTCCCATTTATGGGTAACTATTATCATTGGAGAGCTCACCAACTTGTAATATAAAGATGGATCTGCCTCAGCAAGAAAAAATACAGTTTTCTGGCTTCATTCATTTATTTTCAGAAGTTTCAATACACTAACTTGGTGCAGTCGAATACTGCCAGGTCATAAAACTGTATAAAATTACTGAGTAATTGTGTCGAGCATGGTGTAATGGTTTGAGTGCTGGATTAGGACTCCGGGAGACCAGGGTTCAAATCCCACTCAACCATGGAAATCTGCTGGTTGCTCTTGGGCAAATCATACTCTCATACTGCCTTATCACACTAGGGAGCAAACAGGATTTAAACGAGAGTTAAACAGGAAATGTCCTATGTTTATCACATGACAATTCCCGTTTAACTCTTGTTTAACTCTCGTTTAAATCCTGTTTGCCACCTAGTATGATAAAGCAGTTAGTCTCAGAGAAAGGCAACGGCAAACTTGCTCTGAAGAAATCTTTCCTGTGATAGATTGCTCTAGGGCTTGCCATAAGTCAAAAATGACTTCAAGGTACTCAACAACAAGTGTCTAGGAAAGAATGCTGACATTAGAGACAGAAAGACCACATTTTCTTTATGTTTCAGAGTTTAGGCCTAGATCATTCCCTATGCATAAACTCCCAGTCCTCAGGAAGAATCCCACTGAGACATGGGCCCCAGAATAGAAGGTTCTCCAGACCTCATAACACTAGGGAAGGATGCTCAACCCCCATGAATTGATCAGGCAAAATTTGTCTACAATGACTCCTGAACCATTTTCCACACACACTCCACCTACCCCTGACTGTGCCATGATCGCACCTACTGTATTCAAGCCCTCCTAGGCTGACTGCTGTTATCCTGCACATATTTACTTCACAATAAGTGCCACTGAATACATGAAGAGAACTTCTAAGTAGGCACCGTGATTATAAGAATTCATTGTCAAAACTGATTTAATGATAATGGAATGGGAGAAGCAATTTTAATTCCCCGTGACCGTCCTCAAGCACTATGATAATAGGTGTTGTGAGAACCTGACTGGATATTCCAAATCACAGAAAGAGATATTCAGTTCAGGCCCCAGCATCCCTAGAAACAATTATATTCTTTTAAAGTCATGTCACTCAGCCAAGGATGGGCTTATTTCCTGAACTAGAACACAATAAAGCATGGAGCAGCCATTTCTACTCTGCCAGGCATGAACTGGGGGCAGTATTTAGCCATTCTAGTCACCACTGATAGCTTTAACCTCCATGAATGTGTCTAATTCCTTTTCAAATTCCCTCAATGTGGCAGTCATTACTACTTCTAGAACCAATGAATTTGATGGTTTAACTATGTGCTGTGTGAAGCAGTACTTCCTGATCTTAAGTTCACACCTGTGGATGGTCCTGGGTTCTATTAATATGAGATATGCACAATTTTATGCATCCCATTATGTCTCCTTTTATTACTGTTTTTTCTTAAGCTAGACAGTCTAGACATTGTGACTTTTGCTCATACGCAAGTTGCTTTAGTTCCTTGACCATCTGGCAGCTCTTTTCCACATCTTCTCTCCTTCTAAAATGTCATTTTTAGTTGCAGTGCATTGGTGGGCACAGGCATAGGTGGTCATGGCTGGCGACAGGCCCTTTGTTCCTTCAAGGTAGCTCGAGAAGCAGCAGCCAAGCCAACAATGTCGACTCCAGGGCAGTAGCTTGCCACTCATTGGCTCAGGCTCACACTTTTGGCTCTGCCACTGCTGCCAATGCCACCATAGGTACTCCACACAGCAGCCCCACACTTCAGGAGGAAGCAAGGGGATAAGCAATCCCACTACCAACACCTTCCTGAATCCAGCTGCTGTGTGGTTTCAGGAAGGTACTGCTGGCCACAATCACTGCAAAGGGGATGGTGGCAATGAGAGGAGGAACAAAATCATGGCCATTCAGACCACACGACTGCCTGGGAAGCAGAACTACAGCAGAAGGGACCTGCCATACCAAGGCAATCATGGATTAGCAGCAGGATTAAGAGCCTATTGACAGATTTTGCCCATCAATTAAAAAGTGCACAACAGTAATGAATGGAATGCAAGGCAGGACGGATAGGATGTTGCATGATAAGTACCAGCCAAAAATGTTTTTATTCTGTTAAAATTCCAGATTTTAGCCTTGTGTGATTATGTCCTCAGTATGTAGAACCTGAGCAGGGTGGTTGATGATAGGGAGCCTCAGAGATCTCTCATCAATAGGGTAACCATGAGTCGAAGTCAACTTGATGGCAGTTAATGAGAACATCCATTGAATTTCATAGGACTCCTTTCTGAATAAACATGCAGAAGGTTTTGTGTTAGTCATTACAGCAATATCCAAGATTGCGTTAAATCATTCTGAAATTAGTTATTCTTCCCCCCCCCCCCCCCGGTAGAAAACTATTGCCAACTTTGTGGCTGCCAGCAAGTTGTTTCTATTCTTATATTATCCTTCCTACTACTAAAAAAGCTGTTTAACAGCATGAAACGCATTGAAACAGGTGTGTGTGTGTTTGTGTTTGTGTTTATCTATAAGTATCCAATCTGTTCAAAAATATTATTCTTTATCTTTGCTATATTCCCTGTGTGTAAATATAATTATGCCTTTTCTCCTTCCCACTCTAATAAAGCTTTGGTTTGTAATTATAATTTTAATGTGTTAATGGAGTGTCTTTCTTTATTACTCATGTTTCATTCTTATTTATGAGCACACAGAGAAAGCTTTTAGGAGTGGGATAAGATGTACTCAAGGAATTCAGATGCCATAGAGCTTGGACAGTCATTTGTTCATCTAAGTGTAGCAGGAGGGTGCATATGCATAGAAAGAGAAAAAGAGAGAGATTGAAAGAGAAAGATGTTTTAAAAACAAATACACACACATAGTAATTTATAGTCTGGTTGGGACATGGGCGAGACCCCCAGTTTCCACTCCCCCCACCAAAACCTTCCCCAACCAGACCTGAGTTGAGTTCACATTCCTTCCATCCCAAAATTCAATCCTAATGGCAGCAATCATTTTTCTTCATTTTGTTCCTTTTTCATTTGTTAAAAAACTGGAGTCATAAAACCTTGCTTATTTACTACAGATTATTCAAAGATCTACTGGTAGAGGTACATCTACATTCTGCCACCCTATTCAATGAAAATGTTTGTTTTTTAAAATCTACATTCATCTCCAGTTCTGAAAATGAAGTAGGGAAGAAAAACATCACCATTGTCCTTCCTTTCAATGTTTAAATACATTGGCTAAATTCTAAACACATTAAATGCTTTTATGGTCATTGATTTCAAAGGATTTAACTTCAGTATTCAGCTTTCCTTCATGATGGACTATAGCCGTTATCAAATATATTTAATACAAACCCTCGTTTTCATATTTCAGTACTGTAAACATTTCTTAAACTAACTTTTCAGCTTTGAAATTATCTCTTTGAACACTGAACACAGGTGCAACTTTCTTTCTGTTTTTGTTACTGGCATTTTTTGTGTATGTTTTTGACCATCATGTTGTGTTCATCAGCACAGATTCTTCTTCTTTCCAGCCAGCAATCATTTCTACATATTATCCTGCTTGTATTACAGAATCTTTGTTTTCACCACAGGTTTTACAGCATTTCCTGTGTATGATTTTGACCATCATGTTGTGTTCATCAGATTCCTCTTCTTTCTGTCTAGCAATTATTTCTACATCTTTTTCTCCCTCTACTTCTGAACCTTTGTTTGCAGTGTTAATTTCTGTTCACTAATGTTAAGCCTGTGGCCAGTTGTTAGGTGAAATTATGCCTTGAGTTTGCCTTAATAAGTAACATATGTAAATCAGTTGGCTCTCTATCATATTCAATATAGAGCCAATACTAATTGAAATGGCAGCTACCATCAGATTCTTTCCTTCTATGGGGATAAGGAAGTTTTTTTCTCTCTCTCCCTAATTTCGATTTCATTTGGCAGCTCTTCTCCAGCACTTAACATCAGTGAACATCTGTCCAGCAGGCAAGTGATTATTGACTCCAGCCAAGCATTAGTTTAAAGATTTGTAGGAGATAACTCCCTTGTCTTCTTTATTCTCTAAAGAACATCCCTATTGTATAACAGAGTGGCTAAAAGGAGAAATCTGCACATCCATTTCTTTTTCCAATTTTGGAGTGGCCATTATGGTGGAAGCCGATGAGATAACTTACACTCCCATGTTGTCTTCCTTACACAGCTCACAGGAGAGAAAAAATGGCACTCCTTAATTGAAAATACCTTCACAATTAGTTTCTTGTTGAAGATTTATATCCTCTCCTTCTATGGGAAATATTCAAGGTGGCAGGCTAAACAACACAATTAGAGAATAAAGCCAATCTTAAACCTAGAATGGAGACTATGAAGCTCACCAGAGGCTGAGGGACAACAGTTCTCTTCAGCCTCAGCCAGTATGTCCAATGAGAGTTAATGTGAAACAACCTCCAGACATCTCCATTCCTGCTTCAAACATTCCTGCCACTACTTTTGTTCCAAAGCATTTCAGTCACATTTAAGCTGAGTCCTGCTCTGGAACTTATCTTCAGGACAATAGCAATATCTTTGGTCCATCTGTCATCTGCTCATTCTGAGGAATACTGTGTGAACCGCATGTCTTGGCATTTATGATTTCAGCCATGTCACATAACATAGTCCTTTTTTAAAAAAGTAACAATAGCATGTCAACACTCTGATGAAAGAATAGTGAACGGAAATGAATATCTGGATATCTAACCAGAGCTTATGCAACTTAACTTCTATGTATATAGTTTTTGGATTGCAATCTCACAATGTTTGCTTGGAATGTTGGGGGAATCAACAGTACACACAACACAGCTCATCCTTGGGCTGTGCAATGTTTTACAAGTGTCTAGCCTTCAGCCTTTTGTTTCAATGTTTTGTTCAATTAGCTAGTTTCCAAGTTGATAGGTTTCTGAGTGGCATCAGGACCAATCCAGGCCAATCTTTAGATGACATTCAACACCTGCTAAATTAGCTAAGATATACGAAGACCAAAGAAATATATGTTAGAAGTGTATGTCCAATGAGGCACCTTTACCATGCCTGGTGGACCTGTGAAAAACCTAGGATATTCTGGACCCAAATAAATAATTTGATGTCTGAAATTTTAAAGTTAAACATATAACTAAAACCAGAATTTTATTCATTGATCTGAAAAACATCATAAAAGAATTATAAATTATATGATTTCTGTAGCCAGACTTGTTTGCATGCAACAATGGAAGACATCAGATGTCCTGCCCACTGAGGACTGGTTTATTAAATTAATGGATTTAGCTGAGATGGATAAACTGTTGTGTATTTTTAAGAAGAGAAACTACATCTAGCTTCACTGAAGGATGGGAACCTTACATAAATCAAAGATGGGGCAAGGTATGCCATTGGATTTAATTATTATTAACTATTTATTTTACATTATAACCATTTTGCTTGTCATGGATTTGCATTTCAGAAAATATTATAATAGTTTTATACAAGATATCATTCTAATACCAAATGAAAAGCAGATACCAAATGATGAAAAAAAAATCATATAGATTGTTCATATGATACTTAATGATAGTTGTTGTAGGTAATCTGCTTTAGTTAATTGGAGATTTATCATTGTTGAGATTTAGATGGACAGAAAGAAAAGTGAGAATTACAAATGTCAAAAATGTAATGAAGGAAATGAAAGCCAAAGAGAATTATCTAGAACTAATTCTGTGAAGGTAGGAAGCCTTTTGTAAACTATTCATATATTGAATTTGTAATTGGCAAGTTAATTTTAATTTTGAAAATATTTTTTAAATGTTATTAGACACCTTGAGTCTTTAAACTGGGAGAAAAATGGGATACAAGTAAATAAAATTAATAATAATGATGACAAAAATAACAATAACAATAACAATAACAGCAACCCAAATGGAAGCCAGCAAAGATCAGAACTAGCTGAGCTCTACTGACCAGTAGCCATTCCCTCTTCCAGAATGGATCTGACTATACTGTGATGTGTTTTAAAATACAAACAAATCTCTCAGTTCCCTCCACCCTGCAGCCCCAACCAGTTTAATATTGTAACTGATAGTGTATTCATATGACATTACACCTTGAGTCCCTGGACTAGTTTCTGGATGCATTCACTCAGCAAGGCCGAGAAGCTATTGTCATAGGTCCAAAACTCACTGCAGAAATAATCCAGTTTGAGATGCTTTAACTGCCCTGGCTCAGTGCTAGGGAATCCTGGGAATCATACTTTATTGTGGCACTAGAGCTCTCTGACAGAGAAGACTAAATGTCTCACAGTTTCCAAAATTCCCTAGCACAGAACCAGGGCAGTTAAAGTGGTCTCAAAATGGATCATTTCTGCAGTGTGTTTTGGACCTTAGTCGATCTCTTTCAGTGTGTGTTGTATTACAACTCCCACTTTTCTAGCAGGACCATTTGGGGTCCTGCTGAAGGTTCACGTGATGCTATCCAAAAATAAGCCAACCTTTCATTGCCTTTCTAATATATTTTTCACTAGCAAAGTTATTTTGACTCTTACCCTTTAGCAGCTATATGTCAACATGATAATTACTGTAGTTAAGTCTGTCATCCGCTAAACTAGCCAGTTTCATATGAGGCAAATGTCACTTAGTACCCAGTAGGCACAATTTCTTACCGGTGAAATCCCCTTCTTCTGCCTTTTCATTTTGGTGAAAGCAGATGACTTGGGAGCTGCATTTTTTCACTCTCCCAGAAGTGCCAGCAAGAACTGCCATTATCTCACCAGAGCACATAAAACTATTTCCAAAAATAGGCCAGCCTTTTTATTTAAGAGGCCAAAAATAGGCCAGCCAACATATTTAAGTAAATATGTTGGACTCAGTGGGTGCAGGCATGCTTTAGATTGCCACTGAACATGTGGTAAACAGGCAGGGATATATGCCTTCCTCTGAACAACATCTCCCTTGACTAAACAGAATGTGATCAGCATCTGGAAGTGACTTATGTGGTGGGAAAAGGTTATGTTCATCAAATTACAAAGCTCAGCTACGCTGTTTTCCAGCCAGCGTCTGTTCCTAAGATTCTATATCCAAATATTCAGCAAGCACTTCTGCCTTTCCAGGATCTTTTTTAAGTGTGTTTTCTTTGCCACCTTTTCTTTTCAGAATCAGTGGTATCATTAACTCATGGTGCCACCTCCCATTGACCTCCTCCCATACCACACCATATAGAATCCTTAGCAATGGTTTTTGTACTAATGTTACTCATAAATCATAATCTCCACATATCACTGAACATAATGGTAATAGTTGTGACATAAACAACTAGCAAAATTTAAATTATACTTTTAAACTGCTATATTATATGCACAGCATAAATGTATTTGCATCTACATAGTTTTATGTGGTTAAAGTTAAAATTTGGAATTTGGAAATATGTGATTTTTAAAAAAGAAAATTTAAAAAGAACAATTTTTGAAAAATGTAAAAATGTTTTTATGAATTGAACATTTTAATTTAATTTTTTTTTAAAAAAAAATTGGGGGCCTCTTCTTTCTCCTCCCACTCACATCATCTCTTCAATATTTCAAAGAGACAAACGCAAACTCCACAACCAGCATCTATCCAAGGGCAAATGTTTGGAAAGCAATTGTTATTTCTTTATTGAGATTAAAAAACATGTCATATCGACAAAGCAATTGTAGAACTCCCACCTTTCGATGTCACCTGGGGCAGTCTGCACCCCCATACACACCACACTCCTTAGTGATGCCCCTGCTCAAAATAGCACTATTAAGTCTCTTCCCACTATACATGTACTTATGCATTTATACTTAAAAGGATTTCATGAAAAGATTTTGCATTTGTCATACCTATTAATAGCAAACTCACATGGTTTAGTATTGGCAGAACTAAACTACTACAGAATCAGTGGCATTGTGTATCGTAAAGCACTGTGATGAAGTTAATCTCAGGAATTTCCACCAGGAAGAAGACGCTGTGAGCTCCCAATGCAAGGAGCTTCCACTCATGGGATTCCACATATTACCTATTTAGTACAGCTGCTATTTCTCTGATGGTGCCAAGGTGGCGTAGGATTGTTCATGGTGTAATGCCTCTCATGCCACATCAATTCCAGAGAAGTAGCATGAGGTGGATCAGTGTGGCCAATCTTATGCCATACCTTTTGGTTATATAAAATATAATAGAGGAGGTCTCTGTAACAACTTGGGTTGTCTTTCCCATTATAGATGACTTGAACACCAAAAAAACAAAAAAAACAAACCACCCTTTATTACAGCTATTAATTCAAAGACATTGATAAGGATGGTCTGTTCTATTCTGAAGCATTTGCCCTTTATGCAAAGATAATGAAAATGAGCTCCACATTCTTAGCAAGACATATTCACAGAGATGGCTATGACAAGTCAATAAGTCTGGGAAGATATACCAACTAGCAGATTATGTCCACCAGAAAACTGAGTGGCAGATCCTTTGGGGAAGGCAGAGTACATTTGAGTATTGGAACAAATACTGGGCCTGTGTGAGTAAAATTTTCCACTATGTCTTCTTGCAGGAAGATTCTAAGTCTGAAGATATCTGTTTATGATACAGGATCCAAGTTGGAGGAGTCTGAGATCTATATCTTCACAGTTGTTACAATCCTGACTTATTTTGGTTGCCAACTTTAAGACCTGGAAATATGCCCATAGGGTATATACAGAAGTATATTTGACACAGGCCAAATACAACATCCTCTCCTGTCCTCTCAGCAGGGAATCTGGATGACACATTGCCCAATCCCTTGTTATGAAGCAAACTGTCTGGACAGTGTCCAGGCTGTTCAACACTGTACCTGCTGAATGCCCCCCTCCCTTAAAACATTTTTTAAAAACTCACATTTTGCTCTGGATCTTTCCAGAAGGTCTGGAGCCCTCCACTGCACAGTGGGGTCGCTGTTTAAAATTTATCCCACTATGCTGGCAGACATACAATCGATGCTAGGAATCTCATTTTGATCTCAGAGCCAGCAACTTTCCATAGTGTGATGCATGTGCGAGAAGCTGCCCTGAGTTGCAATGGAGAGCCCCAGACTGACAGTGGACATCAGGGCTGCTCTAGGGGCAGAATACTCTGGGTTGCTCCCAAAGTATCCTGATCTGGACGGACCTGGCTATAGAGTATAACATATAGAGTATCACATGTATGATATTACATGTAATGAAGAAAACTCTGTGTGTGTGTGTGTTACTGGGAGCAAAGAGACAGGCTAATGCCAGGTAGAACACCTACTGAAATGTGAACAAAGGGATGAGAACATCTGCCTTTCTAGTAATATTGAGATATGAGCAGATTTGACTGCTAATAACTCTCCTGAAGGTAGCCAAAAGCCACTATCCAGCTCTATGTGGTTTGTTTATATTATCTCTAACATGTCCCAAAGTGACATCATGTTTATGATATCTGTTTTGATTGGATAATATAAATAAGGCACTGTTAGAACTTTTGCTATGATAGGACAGCTGATAGCTAGGTGAAAGATAAGGAGAATATAAAAGAAGCCAAGAAGCATCTAGAATCAGATAATGTTTGCAGGCTTCAGCATGTGAAGAGAAGGCTATAATACAGTCCCCAAGTTGACAACACTGTATCCTGATCATTGATAAACTGCCCAGATATGCTGGTGCTGGTAAGAACTACAGGCCCTCCATATCCACATTTTTTTCTCCACAGATTCAAGCAACTATGGCTTGAAAAATTTAAAAATACATATAAATCACAATGGGATTTAAACATTCACAGATTTGAGGATCCACAAAGGGTCCTGAAACCAAACCTCAGGAGATACCAAGGGCCCTCTGTAGTTAGGTTATGCTAAAATAGATATAAGTATTATATACCTATGTAATGGAGTTTTATAGACATAGCAATGCTCAAGAAGAAAAATACCTATGTGCACAGATGCCTCTTTAGAGATAAATAATTCCCCAGCAGATGAGATTATATTCATAAAAGATAAATGGCTAAGCTGTATTGTTTAAGTTGGTAACGTTTCTATATGTGTTAACAATTTAAAAAATCTATTAAAGAGATGCAGAAAGATAGAGGTTCAGTCCCTATGAAGGTGTAGCACCTTATTTCCCACATCCTGTAATGTAATGAATTCATGATGCCTTACATGCAGTGTAATGTACTGTGATTAAAGCAAAGTGCCCAGACATTGACACCTCTGTTTTGCCCTAAGGAGACTAGATATATTTTTATATCTAAAATTGCATATAATAAATAGCCTAAAAGATCACCAAAGAGGCTGCACATTGACCCATACAAATATCTTGCAATTCCAGTACTCAAGAATGCTTAGCAGTTTATACTATGAGGGTCAGTACTGTGGTCATCAGTATCCTAGGCTGAAACAGTGTTAGGATGGTCAACATGGATGCACACATTAGATGCTAAACTGGGGATAGTGTTAGATTCTATTATATCTAAACTCAGTCATAGTAGAGCCAAAAATGGAGTAGCACATGGTGGATTCCCTGGTTCTTTGCATGATTTTTTTTCTGCTGCCACAAAGGTCCCAAGGTGCTTTTAGGTATCTGGCTCGGTTCTAAAAAGCTTACCTGGAAAGGTTTTGATTTTGGACACATTTGTTCACAGTGGATACCTCTCCATGACAAATTAAGTACAAAGAGTGCCCATCTATCACTGAGATTTGAATCTATCAACCCAAGCATTCTCCAACAATTGATGGGTGGACACTGGGGAGCATAAGCCCTTCAACCACTTCAGGAAGGTGGGGAGAATGATGATAAAAGTGAATGGAAGGAAAGAAGAAAATCAGTGGAAAAAATAAGAGGGAGCGTGAAAACAAGAATTTTTAAAAAAGAAGAATGCTGTAGGCCAAGAGCTCACTTTGGGAAGGAGAAAACATTTGAGACCATGCTTCTGCCACTACGGTGAATGAAAAGGGGGTGAATGAGTGTTTGTGGAAATTCTTGCTGTTTATGCACTATGTGGGTGGGTTTCCCATTGGGAGAATGCTACACTCAGTTCTAGAAGGGTGTGATAGGCTCTTAACAGAGACAGAACAAACCAGAAACAACAAAGAAGAAACACCTAAATATAAAAGGTACAAAGCATCATTTTCAGTCCCTAAAGTGGCAAAAACAATCCTCTTGCTCATGAGGACTAAGAATTTTAGAACCTTCCAGAAGCTATATATTGAACTTGGGTAGAATATGGCATCATGGGTTATACCTTCCTGAAAGAGGCTGCAGCTGGGTTCAAGAACCATGGACTTTTGTTAGAATAGTTGTTCTCAACTTTTGATCCTCCATTTGTTTTGGACCTGAGCTCCCTGAAACCCCAGTCAACTTGGCCAACAGTCAGGAATTATGGAAGCTGAAGACCAAATCATCTAGAAGACCAAATGTTGGGAACCACTATATTAGTATAGCTCCCATGCCAGGTGTGAGGGGGATTCACCTCCCAATGTTCTCCTTGCACCACTCTGGTAGAACTCCAAAGCAATTTGCCAAGGGGTTGAACATGGATGGGTGAGGAGGGCAAAGATGCTCATCCCCTCACTGGGAGGACAAGTGATACCAAAATTATTGCAACTACTGTCATCTTCAGGTGGGCAGCTGTTTTGAAGATTCACCATGACAATGCTGTGGGGCCAATAGAGTTCTCTAGAATACACATCATAGTTCCTCATTAAGGCAAGGATCAGATTCCTCATACTAGAAAGCACAATTTGCCATCTCTCCTGTTGTGTTGCCTGAGGCATGAAAGGGCTGGGTCCATTCCAGAGATGCAACCTGGGACATTATTGGACACAATTTTTTGCCCATTATGGGAATGGGAAGGGGGTGCTCATGTCCATGTGTGATTAAGAAAAAAACAGATTTTATGGCACACCAAAACTTCCTCAAAATGGAGCCATTCCATTCCATGGTGTCAAGCAGTCCCCATTCAGTGCTGAGGCGCATCATTCTGCTTGGAAAAAAGTTTTCCGACCCAAACATTTAACGCACTTCAGCACTGAATGGGGACGGCTTGGGGCTACAGACTCCCAAACACATACTCAAATGGCATGCACCATTTCTCAGCAATTCCAGTGTTATCTTTTGTCATTACTCGGTTCAGCATTTTGAGGACGTTTCAGTGTGTAATAAAATCTGTTTTTTTCTCGGTCACACATAAACATGAGCATCCCCTTCCCATTCCCATAACAGGAAAAAAAAAACTGTGTCCAATGAAGTTTCCTAGAGTCCTTATTTGACAAACAGATGCATATAAGATCAGAAGCTGCCATGGGAGCAGCCCATAGCACAGTATGGTTTCTTTCCATATAGTCTCCCTCTGGCTGAAAAAATATACTGTCCTGCAGAGAAATCATGCATGCCATTTGAGTATGTGTTTGGGAGTTGTGGGGTTTTGTTTGTTCCTAGTTTCAAGTAAAATTATTTCACTTTGAACACTAAACAAGAGCCATTGATTTTGTTCTGTTAGATCTTGACAAAGAAAAATCTCTAGCAAAAGACAAAGGTTGTTCACCATTAAATACAAGCAAAAGGCTAGTTGACCTCAGCCAAGTTGTTAATGAGGAAAAAAACTAATGTGGAAAAATTGATCTCTTCATAATTTATCAAGTGAAATGGGGATTTTGCAAATGTGAAATCTCATTATTAACACAGTTTGAGGGGATAATACCAAAAAAAAAAAAAAAAAATCTGGAGGAGCCAATGTTATTAGCTTCTTCTACGCAAAAACTTTATACTGCCGTGTCAGCAAGCAAAAAACAGTACTGGCCTGTTTTTAAATCATTTCTGCATGCAAAGTAGTACTTCTCTTCACTGGATAAAACTATCTGATGCTTTAAGTAAGTTGAGCTCCCTAGTGGATTTTCCAGCTTGCCCAGAAAGTCACATATCTGGCCTATGAGAAGCAAAAGATCAGCAAATCTGACCAATTTGATCTTGGTTGTGTTCCAAATTTACCTGGCTCAGAAAGTACTACTACAAGGAAACTTTGCAATAATTCCAAACATTTAAACAGCACTCTAGATTTTGCATTGCACTCAAATTACCGAGTACTTTTATTGTGATTGTGAGTGGTACATCTGTTCAAACTGGCAACTTGAGAAAGGATAAACCAAGTTGGTTTAGTAGATCTGTGATTTCTCCAGTGGTATTGTAGAACCAAGGCCTGCAAGGATAGAGCACAATGAACTTTTTCATGAACAGGGACCAGGATATCATCCCTAAGACTTCACTGTTCCTTCTTAGCTTTGCTGCATTCCTCACAATAGCTGTTGGAAGTGGCTGCGACTAGGTTGTTGAGTCTGAAATTAAATGTTTCTGCCTTGTGCTGAGAAAATATTTTATTTTTATTTTTGAAACACTTGAGTTCTTAAGTATGTGTGTATGCAGAGAAAGGATATAACTAGTTAAAATAAGCCCAGTTAGCAATTTAGGTGAACATTTTTCTAAAGCAACTTTATTCTTTAACTAAAGCAATAGGATTTTTGCAAAAGCGCTTTAACTGTAGTCAAGCAGGGAGTAAGAGAGCCATGCATTGCACCTAGAACTCATTAGAGGAAAAGTGGGATATAAACATAAATAATAATCAGCTTGATGGTCTTCTTCGCATCCAGATGGTCCTTTTCTATTCTACATAGACATCATATAGCAGCTTCTTGTGTGGCCCTGAAAACTGCATTTTGGAGCTCTTAACTGTGCGACATTTGTTCTTATCTATATAGGAATCAGTAAACTAAAGGAAGATGAGGATAAGGAGATGAGATTACACTTGGCCATCCACATTTGCGATTTTGACTTTTGCAGATTTGATTACTCATGGATTTGATTGATATCTTCTTTCTTGAAATCTCTAGGTCCTCCAGCGTGACTCTGCTGTAAGCTGACCATAGAGTCACGCTGGAGGACCTAGAGTCTTAGAGAGAAAAAATCTCTTGCCATTTGTAGGTCCTCCAGCACTATTCTATGGCCAACGTCTGACAGATGTTGACCACAGAGTTGCACTGGACGATATAGAGATTCACAGAGAGGTGAATTTAAACAGATGTTTTTGTTTGTGGTTTTTCCCACTTTTATGGGAGTTCTTCAGCCCTAACCCCAGGAAATGTGGAGGGCCCACTGTATAAGGAAGAGGGAAAGGGAAAGGAAGAGAAGTGGTTTTGGGTCACAAGAAATTGGGTTTTCAAAAAAGCTCTTATCCTCTTTCCCAAGCTCAGGACAGGAGATAGTAAAATTAGAAACAGTGTTGTTTCAGCTTCAGTGAATATTTTAGTGCAGGCATTTAAAGAAGAAAGGGGTTGATGTGTTTAGTGAATTGTTAACAGGTTTTAAAAATCTAATTAATTGCATTTTCATTAGAAGGGGGAAATTAACTATTTTATGAAATATAAATGTAATTGGATTTTTTTTAGCTTATTACCAATTAAAACATTATCCCTTTTCTGCTTTAAATGCCCAGTCCCTTCCTACTAACATACTGACTCCATTTGTATGTGCTCATTATATACCCACATATACTGTGATGGTGCAGCAAGCGCCTTTTGCATTTGGAAGTTTGTGTTTGGAGGTTTGCATTTGTGAGGTGCTGCAGCCTCCTTAGTTTGCAAACAGTTTTGAGTTCCTAAAGCCCTTTTTGCACTGTTTTTATGTGTTTTGTTGCTTGTTGGGGGTTTGATTGCATTTATTGGACAATTCAAGCTTGCTCCTCCCCTTTTCCTGGGGACCTGAAAAGGGAACTGCCAGAGACTCTACAGAGTGGACGTGTTGGAGGGCGTGCTAGCCAGGCCTTGGTCAAGCCATCTTCCAGCACGTAGTTCTTCAGCCCTCAAACAGCCAGCTGACAACAGAGGAAGGTTCCCTGCCTTCATATAGATCATCTGGCTGAGACTTTGAGCATCCTTGCCTCAAAGTCGAAGAGAGAGAGACTTTGGTGAGCCATCCGGCTGAGTTCCCAGGAACACAGTTACAAAGGACTCTAGAGTAAGCTTACTGTTTGTTGGTTTAATAAAGAGAAGAAAACCCCTTTGCTAAAGTGACTGTTCAGTCTGGTTCTTGGGAAACCCAAAGTTTCTAAAGGAGGGCAAGAAGCAATCCCCCAGGAAGAGAATCACCACGTCCACTTTCCCTCAAAACCATATAGCCCGGGTGCGACGGCACATATACACTTTTAAATATATAATGCATGAGAGTTTGGAAAAGCTAGCTTTTGGGCTCCTGTTCACAAAATCCACAAGTAGCAGGAAAGCTGACTTTACTGGCAAGAAAATACTGGAGTCAAAATGAAAATCCAGGCTCTGTAATGCAAAAACATGGATCAATATGGGTCAACTCAGCTGCCTGAATTTTTGAACTCTCCTTGAGGGCATAGCCTCTGTGTTAAAATGCACCTCACCACTAGCTTTCCAGGTAGCAAACTAAAATCCAATGTCCCCTGATGTGCTGGTAAATTTCAAAATGCAATTGCCCATCTGTTCCCATAGCCGGGCCCCCAAAGGGAGTACAAAAATGCAGGCAACTGTGTGTGCTGAACCATATTGATCTAACAAGTATTTATCTCCATTGAGAACAGGTCTTTGGTGAGACTAATAGGTCTTAGTCATCCACTCGAGACCAAACTACTGCCAAAGCCTATAGATAATAACAGTTTGTGGCTAAGTGCAGAAAGATGAGTGATGCCTGTGGGGAAAGGGACAGTTGATCTAAACATCCCTGCTAATCAGAAAATTTCAGCACTTCAGCTTTGCAAGCTCAGATTTCACTCTGCCACTGCAAATCTTACATCAAATCCTAGACAGTAAAGCTTTGGGACATGACATCAAAAGAGAAAGTCATTTTCTTCAAATTACTAGAAGAGGAATAGATGAAGAGGGAATCATGCTGAGAATATCCTGTCCAAGAACCTTCCAAAACATGGAATCTGCTCTGATCTATCTAAACTTCCCTCTCTGCACCAGGGCCGCAGTTGTTCTTGAGGCTGCCAAGAGAAGGAGTGATTTGTTACATTTGTTATTATCTATATACTTTGGGTAAAATGCATCTTTATGGTTGTGGGTTTCTTTGGGGGGGGTGGTTAATCATGCAATAATTAGTCGGTTTGGAGATTTTTTTTAAAGAATCCATTTTTAGATTTTTAGATTATAATAATGATAGGATTAAAATATTTTTTTAAATCCCAAAGTTCTGCCATCTGAAAGGAATCTGAACATATTATTCTGGCTATACTATAAAAACGAGCTTGAGATTGCTTTCGCAAGCTTTTTATGCTTTAAAAGTCACAGGCAAAGTCATGCTTCCCTCTCCTAATTAAGCTGATGTATCAGACGAGGGGTTTCCACGTCTTACCTTTTTCTCAGGTTAGCTGTAAAACTATTCAGCCAAGTAGTGAGACAATGAGAGCTAATTAAAAGCACCAGTGTGGCAGTAGTAAAGTAGAACAGCATGCAGATAAGACCCAGCTCTCCTGAATGTTGAAATTTAAACATGTGTGCCCTGAAGAAACAAGTATGTTTGTTTTAATTGCTCAGGAATATTACATAAATCCATTTGACAGAGAAATAGATAGATAAACGTAACAGATAAGGCAGACAAATAGATAGGAATAATAAGAATGTTACAATTCCATTTAGCTATATAGACATATAATGTCTGTATGTATGTGCCTCCAAGTCACCTACTGACTCATGGTGGCCCCATTAATTTCATAGATTTCTTATACAAGGAATACTCAGAAATGTTTTTGCCAGTTGTTCCTCTGAAATATAGCCTACAGCACCTAGTCTCTGTTGACTGTCTCCCATCTAAGTTCTAACTAGAGCTGGCTCTGCTTAGCTCCAAACTCAGATGGGATCTGGTGCCTTAGGGTATTTATTCCATGATGCATATAGTGTATTATCATTATATTCCTAAAAATATAACAATATTATATATTTTCTTTTCATGATGATTTACAAAATTAAATGCTCAGGAGTTTAATTTCAGGTGACTTATATATGGATAAACCAAATTTTCTTGATATAATTAGTTGGAAAGAAAATAGACAGAATATGTGTGTACACATACATACACATGCACATGCACATATACACATGAAAACACAGGAATTACGATCATATAGATATAAATATATAATCTAAGTATACTAGAGTTACAAATATACTGATCAATATTGTACTTTTTTCTTTCATAATCTACCTAGTAGATTCTACAAGCAAAATTAAATGCTCGGAGATTCATTTAACCTCAGGTGACCACTACATGGATAAAGCAAATTTTGCTGAGATAATTAATCAGCTTCAAGCAAAGCTTGCATAAGGGCACCTTTATTCATTAGCTAGCTGGAAGGAGCCAATAAAGGAAAAATTGATTACTTTGACTACATTATCTTTTCTACTTGCTTCCAACTCAGGCTCTGTTTTCTTTTTATTTTGTACATTAAGTAGATTCCTGATTTCTATTATTTAGGATGGTACATGACCAAAGAATAAGGCATGTTTTACATTTATGGAAAAAGCAATAGTTACCAAAAACTCTGGCCAACCTGTCTTTTCAAAATCGTGACAATGAAATTCAGCAAGTATAAAACAAGTAACTCACAGTTTAAATACCAACAGATGTATCTCATGACATGTGATTTGGTAGACTATAGCCCCAGTTCTCCAGATGCTCCAGGCAGTTGTCTCTGATAAAGAGGGCCAGTTCTGCCATAAGGCAGAATGAAAGTGCTATCTCGGGCAAATTATTTGGGATTACATTAAAGGATAGCATACTTAATTTATTTTTAGTGTATTTTTAGCATATTTCAACTGCCAGGCAGTTTGACTTTGGTAATATGCATCTTGGATTGTGAGTTGATGGAGATCACATTTGCATCTTTCCTAAAGCAGTGTCTTCAGCTGCCCTGCTCTGCTGACAACAAATATGAATCCTCTTAACTTTAAGGTAAATCCAAATTACCAGTCTCTGTGAAAGGACTGATAATTGTTCCAGTAAGTGAAGTCTCTAAATTCTGAAGACATAAATTCATGCTATGTTTCACCACAGTAGACCCATTCAATCAACTACAAAATAAGTCAACTCTAAAATAAATTCTGTTGATTCAATAGATTTACTTCACTGATACAAGCAATTGAAGGTGACCTATTACTGTACGTTGGTGTAAGGTTAAGCATCTTAACAGGATCTGGTAAAACTGACAGTGAATATTCATAAATGGCATTTCATGTGCATTACTTTCATGACTGGAAAACCCATCAACATAACCATAATCCAAGTTTATACTTCAGTTACAGAGGCAGAAGAAGATACTGTAAGTTTCTATGCCACAGTCAAAGAAGGAAATCGCATGCCAAAAAGGAATTTATTAATCATGGGTGATTAGAATATAAATATAGGAAATAGAACAGAATTAAAGATTGTAGGAAAATTTGGCCTAGGATTAAGAAATGAAGCAGGAAACCAACTGATGAAATTGTGTGAAGCCACCAGTTTGTTCATCACAAACATATTGTTCAAACAATCCAAGAAGCAACTGTATACATGGACATTAACTAATGGCCAATATAGAAATCAAAGATTTATGCGGATGCCATGGACTTCTGAAAAGACAAATAAATTGGTTAGACAACCAACCTAAGACTTTGGACATATCATGAGAAGACATGGCTCCATAAAAAAATAGCAATGCTTGGTAAGGTAGAAGGCAGTAGGAAATGAAGAAAATGGATGGATAGAGTCTATCAAGGAAGCCATGGTCCTGAATCTGCAAGACCTGAATAGGGCTGATGATGATAGGATGACTTGAAGGTCTCTCATTCATGAGATTGCCATAAATTGAAGTAAACTAGACAGCAGTTAACAACAAACTTTTATAAGATACAGTAAGCTTTATGCTAACAAAAATACTGTAAGATGTTTATAATGTATTTCAATGGACTTTATGAGTGAAATATGATGTGGATTTGTAGGTCTCCTGAAAACTTTATAGTCACAAACCAGCAAGTAAGAAAATAAAGAAATGTAAAATCAACAGATGAAAATTACAAGCATAGGAAAATTCCAACACATGTGCAAACAATGACAAAAACATGCATGTCTTCAGGAAAACCTAGTGGGGCCAGCTACCTCTGATAAAAATAATTAGAGAATTTGACTAAATATTCCTAGTAGAAGAAGGTAGAGCACAATATTGTGTCACCTTAAGAGTGATTTCATTAATAGAATCTGAAACAAGGAGAGTTCAATCAAAAATATCATATTTGCCTTGAAATCCTACTGAGATCTGGACAATGTATAACAAGTGGATGTTCTTTTAGTGCAGGTAGTGGAAATGCATGTGTCCAACTCTTTCAATCAGACATGTTTGAAATAAAAGATGCATGAACATTTTCTCTCTACGAATGCTGGTGGTAGAACAGTAAATATATTCAAGGTCAAGGTTCTTCGGTTTTTAGGGACATTTAGGTAATAAAGAATTGACTGGGACAATTTTTTATTATACTGGGTAGCAGGGTAGCTCAATATCTGTGGCTGATTTTGCTAAAGGATTGCACCCTAATTCCTTTATTTAATTTTTTTTCTCTGGCTCAAGGGAATCGCAAGAGTAGTGCAGCTGATGATGAAACCCCATATTATTGTAGTTTATTCTCAACAGCTCTCACCCAACTGGCAAAATTATCAGTTACCATCAATAGGGTTTGATCTGGTCACTAATTATATTGAACCAGGCATGTGCTTCTAGAAAAAGTATGTCAACTTCCACTCTATGTAAAGCATTGGGAAATAGCATAGGACACACACATATTATTCCATAATTTAAGAGTTATTGTTTTCAGTGGATGAAAGTCTTGGGATATACACTGCCGTGAGCCATATAATATTTGTGCTAGCACCTTACCTTGGAAAAGTTTTATCATATATGGTATATATGAACTTCCTTTAGGGAAAAAATAATCTAAGAATAGCCTTAACAGCTCTTTCTCCATTCCCAGTTACATATAGGTCTGGGCTTTCCATGAACCAGAAAGCTTGAATATCACAACTAAGTATTTGCATTGTAGCTGTTCCATATCTTGGCCATTTATCTGCCATCTATGCTGGGAAGGCCTTTTAGAGAAGACAAGAAATGTGGAGACACTGATAGTGATGATGGGGGTGGTAACAATAATAATGATATATGTGATGGATTCTAGTTTATGAAAGTTTATAGCATAATAAACTTGCCAGTCTTTGAGGTGTCACACAACTCGTTATTGTTATCATCTCACCTTTGTTGTAACTCAAGCTGATAATTTAATTTTATGTAAATTATTTATATCATTATATAACTTATATCATTATATAACTTTTCTATTTTATATGGTTTTAAGTTATATGTACCCTTTCTATTTTATATGATTTTAAATTATAGCATGTCACACTGGGTCCATTGACTGTAAATAAAAATTGATTGATTGTACTTTCTCTCTTCAACCTTTTTTATTTTTTATTTTATTTTTTTGTCTTCATAGGGTAACAACAATAACCTGAAGCTGCCATTTCCACAAGCCAAGGCTTGTCAGATTGCTGAATTATCAGTATCTAGTCAAGCAAGGCAATAGAATCAGATCACATATGCCAAATTTTCTCCAGTTGGTTACCATTTTCTAATTATCAGAGGAAATAGCAAGTGCCAGTTTTTTTCTTGCATGATAGAAGTTCGTCAAACTCATTAATTCAGCAGATGTTCATGGGTAGTAAATGCTAGCATGAATTACAGTGAAGACAGTGTTTGGCATTAGTGTTTATTTGTTAGTCATCATGCTTGCTAAACCCACCTGATTTGGAGTTGTTTGTTGTGGGAGATACCTAGTAAGGTTTAGAAGAAGGATCAGAAAAAGTGAAAGAAAGAAGAAAAATGGCTGTGAATGGATACATCTACACCAGCCACTTAATCCAAAGCCAATACAGACTGTTATGCCTCACAATGGCCCTTGACTGGTAATAATGGCAGTCACATGCACTGGGCCAAATCCAGTAGATGCCACACTGCTGTACACACAGGCCAGCTGGGCTGACACCACATCGGTCCTGTTGGTCCATCTCCTGTTTTTGGAGCCACCAACACAATTTTCTCACAAGCAGGAGCTCCATGTAATACCCTTCTGATGCACCACCACTCCTGCTGATGACATATGTTTAATATGAAATGTCATTGAGGAAGAAACTTCCTCCTTTATAAATAAAAATATTCCTCCAGAACAGTGGGCTCTTCATATCCACTGGGGTTTGGTTCCAGGGCCTCCGTGCCATGGATACAAAAATATCAATTCCCATTATATACAACAGTGTAGTAAAATGGTTACCTTTATATAAAGTGGCAAAATCAAAGTTGGCTCTGGGGCTTTAAAAAAAAAATCAAGTCATGGATGGTTGAATCCATGGATACAGAATCAGTAGATATGGAGGGCCAACTGTGCTTTAATATTCTTAAATGCACAAGATTTTATGGAAAATATTATTTCTCATGGAAATTATTTCTTTGTGTATCTTAGGAACTGGGGATCCTCCTTTTTATAACCCTTACATAGATTTTTAACATATAAAGGAGATGGAAGAAAGGTAAAGGATTCACAAGTATATTCTCTTCTTCAGGAACAAAGAATGTGACTTTGGCAAAGAAAGTTATGAGGCCATGCATCATCCAAAGCACATTACCACTATGGACTTGAACACTGCAATCTGTTGTTCGTATTCCTGAGACTCCATTGTCGATATGCCATGGATACTCAGCAACCTCCACCAGCCCTTTGTCTGAGTGCACAGGAGGAACTTCATATTACCAATTGGACTGAAAGTGCTCCTCCCTTAGACTATTTGCCACCAATGTTAGTAATCTACTATCGGAGACTGTACCATGTTTCTCTCATCTGATCTGATTCCAATATGGTTCTGGGTTACTACATTTGCCCTTCTTCATTTAGGAAGGTCAGTCTTCATATACCTCTTTTTGCCTATAAGGCCTACTAACTGAGCCTTCTTTTTCCCAGGACAGAAGAAAGAGCCTTTGGGGACACTATGTGAGCTCCCATTTCAGGTTGTTCAGTTCTTATGATTCTTCTGATGTGCTTGGGGTATCTGCTTGGGGTGCTTGGGGTATCTGCAGATATAGGATGGGGGACATCTGGCTGAATGAAACTACGTGTGAAAGGGATCTAGGAGTCCAAATAGACCATAAGTTGAATATGAGTCAACAGTGCGATGCGGCAGCTTAAAAGGCCAATGCTATTTTAGGCTGCATCAATAGAAGTGTAGCGTCTAGATCAAGGGAAGTAATAGTGCCGCTCTATTCTGCTTTGGTCAGGCCCCACCTGGAATACTGTGTCCAGTTCTGGGCACCACAATTCAAAAAGGATGTGGAGAAACTGGAGCGGGTCCAAAGGAGGGCAACTAAGATGGTGAAGGGTCTGGAAACTAGGCCCTATGAGGAACGACTTAAAGAGCTGGGGATGTTTAGCCTGGAGAAGAGAAGGTTAAGAGGTGATATGATAGCCCTGTTCAAATATTTGAAGGGATGTCATATTGAAGAGGGAGCAAGCTTGTTTTCTGCTGCTGCAGAGACTAGAACGCGGAACAATGGATGCAAGCTGCAGGAAAAGAGATTTCACCTCAACATTAGGAGGAACTTCCTGACAGTAAGGGCTGTTCGACGGTGGAACACACTCCCTCGGAGTGTAGTGGTTTCTCCATCCTTGGAGGTCTTTAAGCAGAGGCTGGATGGCCATCTGTCGGGGATGCTATGATTGGGAGTTCCTGCATGGCAGGGGGTTGGACTAGATGGCCCTTGTGGTCTCTTCCAACTCTATGATTCTATGATTCTATGATTCTATGCTTAGGGAACAGAAAGGGCTGGTCTCTGAAGATGCCAGCCACAGATGCTGGCGAAATGTCAGGAATAAACTCTTCTAGAACATGGCCACATCGCCCGAAAAACCCACAAAAATCTATGGATGACAACCATAAAGGCTTTGACTTCTCAAGGAGGTTTGTGAATATGCAGACTACTTTAACAACTTGACATTGCAGAAGGCCTTCTCAGAATTAGGACTGAATATGATGGCATAGGGGCATCCCAATAAAGGAGCACACACACATACATGGCTGCCCAGAATTAGGAGACCTTGTTCATCATATATTGCATTGCCCACCATATAGTGAACCAAGGGAACGATTTGTGACACCCATTTTATATTTAATTGCTAAATTTTGTAAATTGTAAATTGCTGTATAATCATATAAGTGATGTTGGATATATGGTATGTATTGTTTTGTTGTATTTTGTTGTTACTGTGGCACTCTTTTATGCAACAGCCATTGGCCAAAAGGAGTAAAATTTGACTGACTGATATTAGAAAAGATAATAATGGTGGTAAAGATAGAAGGCAGCAGAAGGAGAGGAAGACCACATGCTAGATGGCTAGACTCAATAAGGGAGACTATGGCCTGATAGACACTGCCAGGATGTGACGTCCTGGCGGCAGTAGTAGGGCTCGGGACCGCGCACCAACCACACGGCCCCGAGCCCTACTATGTGCCGGCAGCACCACTATTCAGCGGCACTGCCCGCACGTGGGGAGTAGGGATGATGTGTGGGCATATGAGCACCCACATGCCTATTCTAGGAAGCGGCTTCGTAAGGCTGTGACACAGCTTGTACAACCTCACAAAAAAGGAGGTGCTCTAGGTGGCTCCTTTTTTACTGCACAGCTGTGCCGTGCCATTTGGTTGATGTGGCAACATTGCACAGTATAAAGGGCTGGCGTTTCCTTGCCGGTCTGTACTGGCCCAACTGGCCTGAACCTGCAGGACCTGAGTAGAGCAGTAGAAAATAGAGAGCCTTGGGGATGTCTCATTCACAGAGTTGCCATTAGTAAGGTCAATTCAAAGGCAGTTCACAACAACAAAAAGCAAATCAGGCTTAAACTCTCCCCAGAAGCCAAGGTGACTAAATTAAGACTGTTGTACTTTGGACATATAATGAGAAGACATGAGAAGTAATGCCTTCCTAGGTAAGGCAATAATGCTTGGTGATGGAGTAGGAAAAGAAGAAGAACATATTGCATTGGATAAATTCAATCAAAGAAGCCATGGCCCTTGGTCTGGGTGACTTGAAGGTCTCTCATTCATAGGGTCACTATAAATCTAAGTCAACTTGAAGGCAGCTAACTGAAACTACAGCTAATTCTTATACTCCATCCAAGACTTCTTTGTGTAGCAAGTGTACAGACTGGAATGAAAACATTACTGTATTGGAAATCTTCACTTATGTGCAAGGTGACAGCTTTATAAAATCCATTTCACATGCTTCCTTAAGAGGAATAATTCACTGAGCACTAAGGTGTAAAGCACTGAAGAACTGGACTCAGTAGCAACACTTAATTTGGCTGAAGAACTTTTCTTCTCAAGAGTGTTATAATTTAGAGCAACTCACTTCTGAATTCTAGATGCTATTTTCGGAATATAGTAGTAAAATGCTCAGGGGATTAAATAACTGAATCAAAGGGCAAGCTTTTGTCTAGACAAAAAGAACAAAAGAATTTGGACCAGAAAATTGTCTTACAGTGAATCAAAACCATTGCTCCATTTAATTCTGATCAGCCATTTCTCCTACATTTTCAGACAAGGTTGTTTCCCATTCCTTACTGAACATACTGGGAACCAATTGTGGAACCCACTCCATGCAAAGTAAAGTATCTGTGGATAAGCAATGACCCATTTACTAATCTGCAATGATCCACTTGTATCGGTAAAAAATCCTCAGAGTTGTTTTTTAGTATCAGTACAAGTGGTGACCATCTAAGGGAAATAGTAATCTATTCAAAGTTAATTACAGCCATATTAGGACAGAGAAATTGCAAGATGTTATTAGAAACAAGAGCACATGGGGAAGAGGACATGTAGTGCTGACTGCCATCAGGCAGGTGAGCTGGGTAGGAAGGGAAAGTCCAGCAGATCAATATGATTTAGTAAATGATGATAAACTTGGTTCAGGTCAAAAACAGTTGAAGTTTCTGCTTGGCCATCTGGGTATGTATGTATGACCTTAAGCCACTTATTTCTGCAGTTTATGTTTTGGAGATTATGCTTAAGCGTTACAGAAACCAGCAGCATGATCCGCTTCCATGCCAACATTGGTAAAGATGAAAAAACACTGCACAAAAATGACCCTCTATCTGTCATCTAGTTTCTGGGGGAAAGTATGCCATAAATTTGAAGAGAGCCCTATGTATCTCCAAAAGTGAAAGCAATTCAGGATTGATGATAAATGAACTCAGGTTGAACTCTCCTAGTGGCAACTCAATGAGGAATAACAATGAGATATGCAAGAGGATAATGGTGTGAAGTAATTCTCTAGGACACAGGAGGCTGACCTAGTGTTCTGGTGTCAAGAAAAAACAAGGATCAGGTCTGACGTGCTAACCAACCTGTCTCCTTCGCAGCTTATATAAGGAAGAAATGATGTTCTCCATATGAGCCTGTTCTAATTTTATAACAAATGCTCCTGTTTTTGAAATGCAATGGGTGCTTTCACAACTCACTTAATGCCTCTAAATTACTGCTAATACTTTACACTAAAAATAAAACATGCCAGATATTGATTCATTATTAAACTTTATAAAGCAGATAGAGGTATGTTTAGCAATCCTCAGCACCTTTGACTTCCAATTCTTCCCTTCACATGTTGTATTTGCACAGCTACTTCTTAAAAAGATAATCACAAGAGCATTTAAATGCAGTGGTGGATCTCACAAATGGGACTTTATCACACAGGGGTTGAAAAGTAGAATTAGAGCAGGATAGGCCATGAAACCCACTGGATGATCTTGGGATTTATTTATTTTTTAATTTCTTTTCTTTATTTTTTAATTAATAGATTGCCATGATCACACAATTGTACTAAAAAGAAAAAGAATTACAGATCCAAAGGCATGCTGGGAAAAGATTAGGCCAGGGAGGCAAGGCTATGGAGACTGGCATGCAGAAGGCAGAAGCCAAGACTGCATGAAGAAAGGCATTTATGGACCTGCTTTGCCATTGAAACAGCAAGTGCTGGCTGAAGTGACTACTCCAAACACTGGGTAAATCACACATATGCTTTGCCTGTTACTTCTTGCCCAGGCATCAGGGCAGCAAGAAGCAACTGAAGGGACACTGCCAGTAACTGGATAAGCAGCTCTTCCAGAGGGCAACCAAGTTATGCCAGGAGGACAAGCAATGGATGAAGGGACTTGGCTAGTACCTGGTGGAACTGCTCACCCAGGTACTAAATGAGTCCCAGACTGGCTTTACACATGCAGCTTCCCTGTGCATGAGTAAATAGTGAAGACAATTCAGCCACATCCTCAAGAAGCTCTAAAAGCTATGGCTACGTCCAATGCCAGGTTTGCTTTTCCCCTCTGTCTCTCCCCTATCAGGAAACCAAATTTGTCCCATAGGCTACAGGTCCCTCAGGATTGTGGTACAATATTCTAAACTACCCTTGTAACTGAAAACAGGTATTTTTATTGCTTGTTTAATCTTCCGCCCTTTCCAATCAGTCTGATGCCTTCAATAGTCATGTTTTATTGTTTGCTTTATGTACAGGCAGAGTTTGTTTTGCCTTCCCTTATTGACTGTTGGGTCTGTGGGATCTGCTGCAACATATTCTGCTCCCTATCCACTCCTCTGCAAGGCTAAGGTGTAAAATCTAATCTGATAGGAGTAACCTTGTTTCCCACCAATGTAAGAGACCTCCCTTGGGAAAGAAAAGCAGGTTAAAATATGAAACGGAATGAAAATAAGAGTTCAGGTACACCTCAGTTAACAAATTAGATAAGTTCCTGGACCCTGCTTTTTGAACAGAAAGTCTGGTGCCAGAGACAGAAATAATATGGAAAGAATAGAGATAGCCTCCTGTACCACAAAAAAGAAGAGCAGTTCAACATGTTTCAGGAACCTTTTTTATCCCGAACTAACAATACAAACATGGGAAATGAAAGATCCCGGTCAGATTAGCTATAGTTTAAAATGCATATGAAATCTTCTATAGGACACTTGAAGGTTTCTTCCACAGTGTATATCCAGGTCACCCCACTCCACATTTTCATCAGCCTACACTTTTCTTATGATGCCCATATTGGTGGCAGAAATTAAAGATCTATGCTTTTTGAAAATGCTGGGAGGAGGGAAAGCTGACGAGGGGAGAATTATCTATTCTTTCTATTCTGTTTTGCTATTACCACATGCTCAGTAAGGGATTCTGGAGGCAACTTCTATTTCCTGTTGTAGGGATGCACACCAAAACTATAGTAGGCTCACCAAGAACAAAATGCTGCTCTTTTCTGGCTCAAGCTCTCAGTTTATTGTTTACTGCAGACATGCTCCTGCAGCCCTCCACTACAAGCCTAAGTTTCTCCAGCCCTTCTTCACCTTCCTTCTAGTACTAATACTTTTTTTAAAAAAATATTCATTTATAATTCCATTTGTATGCAGCTTTTCTCCCAGAAAGGGAAGCTCACAGATGAAAACATTTTTAAAATTATATAATAACAATTTAAAAACAAGTACAATCATCTAACTAAAAACAATATAGAATTACATAAAAATATGAAGACAAGGGACAAGAAAGGAAAATGGGGCCTGGATGGACATAAAACAACTTTGTAAAAAGTAGCTTTTTTATCAGAGGCTTTGTTAACAGAGATGTGCCTGTACTTGAAAGTTAATAGATATAGTAACTGGAATCACATAAAACATTATTTTTTTTCAGGCAGTTTAAAATAATTAGGTACTTTTCTAGAAACAAGAAAATGTACATAGAGTTGTACATTTTCAGTCTCTCCAAAGAGTCAGCATACAATTTGCATAGCTAGCTGTTCAGGATAATTGAAGAGGTTTCAATTCTGGAGCTAAATAAAAGCTATGTCACTGTAAAGGGAGCCAATATAGAAAAGGTTAGCCTTGCTCAACTGAGAGTAAGAAACAAAGCTAGCCAAATGAAATATCCAATATTCAAATTGAGCATATCAAGTGGCATGAAGGTTTGTATTAAAAAAAAATTGTTTAAACAAAATATTCATGGAACCATTGCAGGCAACAACCAGGCAAATGTTAAATATGACCATCTGCTTGTGGGCCGATTAATACAAACAACAGCAACACATGCCACCAACATCATATGCCAACCATCACCTTGATCATCTTATGTTAGTTCCTCTCTGTGTCCTTTCCCTCAAACTGTTGCATATTTATATGCATATAAAAATCACTCAGCACAGTTGGAGCCCAATCCTTACGGGAACCTTCGGTCCTACCTTAGCATACGTGATAAATAATCATGATACTGAAACCTTTCCAAACAAAGCAGGCAATGATAGTCACATACAAGCAAACACACACAAACCCAGCCCTTATCTACTGCACCACCAGGGTTGTCAGTGTCTCAGTCCATATGATGAAAAAGCTCAACACTCTAAACAAAAGATAAAGATAAAGACACATGGAACTTAAATATTTTTATGAAATGCATAGAGATGGCTGACACAATACTTTGCGTACATACAAAATCAACATCAAAAATAAGCAAAATAATATTAATTAAAAATATTATGAATCATCTTCCTTCAAGAAAAACACATTTCTTCTTTGCTATATAAAATGAATGAAAAGAAGCTTCTCTTCCTCCTCTTGGCAATAAGCCTATATTTGCTTTCTTGCTTACTGATAAATTGATTATAGCAAACTGCTCAGTGGCTGGGATAACTCTTCATTGACTGTGTGACAATGCATTTCAGGGCCTGTTTCTTTAGATTTGAGGAAGCTAGACTCGACGTTCAAGGTGACTAACAAGGAGTAGCTAATTCATAATAAAGACTTTTTCATTTAATATCTGTTTCCAAACCCCATTCATAAAGAGAAGGTAATATGTACCTGTCCACTATTGATGGACTGAAACTGAAACCACCCTAAAAGCCAACATGGGTTTCAGAGAAACAAGTCTTGCCAGACAAATCTGATCTCTTTTTTTGATAAAATTACCAGTTTGGTAGATGAAGGGAATGCTGTGGATATAGTGTATCTTGATTTCAGTAAGGCCTTTGACAAGGTTCCCCATGACATTCTTGCAAACAAGCTCGTAAAATGTGGGCTAGACAAGGTAACCATTACATGGATTTGTAACTGGTTGACTGACCGAACTCAAAGGGTGCTCAACAATGGCTCCCTTTCATCCTGGAAAGAAGTGACCAGTGGGGTCCCACAGGGTTCTGTCCTGGGCCCAGTGCTATTCAATATCTTTATTAATGACTTGGATGACAGAATTGGGGGCATACTTATCAAATTTGCAGATGACACCAAATTAGGAGGAGTAGCCAATACTCCAGAAGACAGGATTGAAATTCAGAATGACCTGAATAGACTAGAAAGCTGGGCCAACGCTAACAAAATGAAATTCAATGCGGAGAAATGTAAGGTTCTGCACTTAGGGCGGAAAAATGAAATGCACAGATATAGGATGGGGGACATCTGGCTGAATGAAACTATGTGTGAAAGGGATCTAGGAGTCCAAGTAGACCATAAGTTGAACATGAGTCAGCAGTGTGATGCAGCAGCTAAAAAGGCCAATGCTATTTTAGGTTGCATCAATAGAAGTATAGTGTCTAGATCAAAGGAAGTAATAGTGCCACTCTATTCTGCTTTGGTGAGGCCCCACCTGGAATACTGTGTCCAGTTCTGGGCACCACAATTCAAAAAGGATGTGGAGAAACTGGAGCGGGTCCAAAGGAGGGCAACTAAGATGGTGAAGGGTCTGGAAACCATGCCCTATGAGGAACGACTTAGAGAGCTGGGGATGTTTAGCCTGGAGAAGAGAAGGTTAAGAGGTGATATGATAGCCCTGTTCAAATATTTGAAGGGATGTCATATTGAGGAGGGAGCAGGCTTGTTTTCTGCTGCTCCAGAGACCAGAACGCGGAGCAATGGATGCAAGCTGCAGGAAAAGAGATTCCACCTCAACATTAGGAGGAACTTCCTGACAGTAAGGGCTGTTCGACGGTGGAACACACTCCCTCGGAGTGTGGTAGAGTCTCCATCCTTGGAGGTCTTTAAGCAGAGGCTGGATAGCCATCTGTCGGGGATGCTTTGACTGGGAGTTCCTGCATGGCAGGGGGTTGGACTGGATGGCCCTTGTGGTCTCTTCCAACTCTATGATTCTATGATTCTATGATTCTATGATTCATTAGCTATGCATGCAGAATATAACTCATGGGAGTTGCAGTCAAGCAACATCTGGAAGGCTACATGTTCCTCACCTCATGTACATTCAGTACCATGTTGTGAATCTGTCAGATAGCTGCTGGGCTCACAGTTCGCAACACTTACACAGAGATAAAGTTTCTGAAAACCAATGTGTCCTGCAATAGCCCCATCCAGATACAGCAGCAATCATGAGTCGTCTACTGTAGGTATTTCATTCTTTTTCCATTTGGGGGCATATATCATTCTAGAAGCTGTAACAGAGTATAAAATATATTTTAGGTGCTTCCTTTCTTCTTTTCTTTCTACAATGTTTAATAAAAAAACATTCTGGCATCTTTTTAATTGGTAATTGAAGTATTACTAGTAATGTCTTGTTGATTTCTTTCCAGAATTTAACTGCTACTGAACACATCCACCAGACATAATATAATGTCCCTTCATTCATTTCCAACATTTTCATATCAATGAATTTTTGTCACCTTATTCAAAGTTAGGTACCATCTGTGTACCATCTTATAAAAATTCTCTTTCAAATCCATACAACATGTGAATTTCAAGTCCTGGCCCCATGCTCTTTCCCTACTGTCCATTTGGATAGGATGACCGATATTTTTTGCCCATTTAATAGTACACTCTTTAACTGTTTTGGATTCTAATTCTATTTTCAATGAAAGTTTATACATTTTAAATATAGTAGACTTTCAGGGGTTCCAACAGGATCTCATCTAATTCTGTTCTCTTTTCTTTTCTTTTATTTCCTTCTTTTTACTAATACCTTTTAAATCTTTCATTTAGTTGATGATACGTGAACCAATGGCATACATGTCCGTCTTCCTCTAGCTCTTTGCTTGATTTCAGTCTTGGAATCTCTCCTTCACAAGTCCTGATACTTTAGGCACCCTTTGCTGTATCATTTGTCCCATCATCCATTCTTCTTGAGGTGATAACTAATTTGGTAATTTTTGTTTAATTTTATTCCAGACTTTTAGTAAGGATCTTCTAATTATTGGATTATTTGTTCTTGTTATTTATTATCCATGCCAGCCATATCTTTTGTTAAATTCTTCCAGATTTTGTGTCCTTACAGCTTTAAATGTTATCCAATTTTGAATCCACTCTAAGACACAAGAGTAATGATATATTTTGAGATCTTCCTAACCTATTTCCTAACCTAGTTCATTCTTTAACATCCTTCATTATCTTCCATTTTATTTGTGGATTTATTTATTTATTTTTTTGGCCATAAAAAAAGCCACAAATAAAATAGAAGATAATGAAGGATGCCTCCCATAGTTTGAAAGATTTGTCATTAATTAGAATTGGTAAATTTTGAAGTAAAAATATTACTTTAAGCAAGATGTTCATATTCTGCCCATAAGTGATAGATTTAAGTTAGTCTATCTGTCCAAGTCTTTTTTATCCCTTCCATAAAGTTGTATAATTATTATCAAAAAGGCCAGAATTCTTTTTAGAGAGCATTATGCCAAGATATTTGACTGTTTTACTTATTTGGAATCCAGATTTTACCTGTAATTCGTTATCCTCTTCTTTTGACATATTCAAAGTGGTAATATTTGGTTTAGTCTTATTGATTTTGAGTCCTGCATATGTTCCAAATTTCTGGATTATCTCAATTAGTTTTATGAGCCGCTCTTAGTCCCACTCCAGGATAATCAATCGATCAATCAATCAATCAAGTGGTCAGGCCATTCTGAGGATCACTGAACCACAGAAAGAGTCTGATAGCCCCCGGTTTTTATTAGTACAACAGTAAATTCAACACAAATTTACTTTTGTGCATCATTTGCACACTGATAAATTTATTCTAAGTGTACTTACATATATACTTTTAAAAAGACAGGCATTCACAAACTAATTGAGGGACAGATGTAAGCATCCCTACAGCATGTCAAATCCCAGATTTTACCTTTGAAGTGTGAAGTTAGGGACACACTTCAGTGTAACAGCCAACATGTGGATTACAAATGCAAGATTTTCTCTTCCCATATAGACAATAGCATATTTTAAAGGAAATATCATAAAACTTTTATTGATGTATGTAACACCTAAGGAATGAATATAGTAATAACAGGGCTGGTACGCTATATGGTATTATTGTCATGTAACAATTCCATACACTCAGGAGGTGTGTGTGTGCATGTGGGTGGGTGTTGATAATGACTGTAAAGGGAGACCATATTGCCCTTTGTGGTAATGTGAGAGAATCTGTGGAAAACCTCATACCACAAAAGCAGACAATAAACTGTAGGTGGTTGCTAGGGAACAAATGGTATGATCTCTCCAGTGAAATTGTTTCAATAAAAGTGAAAATAAGAAGCAAAGATTTCCCTTGCCTTGCTGAATAAGACCATGGTTTGCAGAGTCCAGCATTTTGTTCCAGAAGGAGTCAGCCAGACGTCTCCAAAACTATAAGCAAGATGACTATTATTTTACTGAATATACCACTTGTCCTCCCACTGGTGCTGGAAGTGGTGTAAAACATAATAAAAATACAGAAATTATACTACCCTAACCCCATCCCATTAAAAATAATATAATCTGTGTTGCTAGCTGCCCCTTGATTCAACCCCGACTCTTGGCAATCTTGTGGATGAAACTTCTCCAAGATCCCCTGTTCTCCACTGATTTGCTCAGGTCCTGAAGGCTCACCTCCCTTATTGAATCCAATCATTTAGTGTGTAGTCTGTGTCTCCTTCTACTGCTCTCTACCTTTCCTAGCATCATTGTCTTTTCATTCTTTCCTCATGATGTTACAATCTTAAAACAGTATAGTGCAAGCTCTAGGTAAAAATCTCAAAACACAAAGTGAACAAATATATTTTAAATCACTGCCTAAAATGCAACCAGATGGGGGTCAGTGTTACGTTACCAGGGAATGAATTCAATAATCTTGTATTAAAACAACTGCTGTCATCACATTGCATTTTGCACTTCCCAGCCTTCACTAGCAACAGCTATGATGTGGTGCACCAGTGGTAAAACGTATGGTATGGATGAAACCACATCAAGAAATGAATGCACCAAAACATAGAGAGAAGAAGAAAAGCTTGCTCAGGGGAATGCCGTTTTTGACAGTGCATCCTATCAGGTGTTCCCATGTGCCCACACATTCAGTCTGTATAGTCACAGTCCAATATAACTGTGTGGGATGCAATATTAGTTAATGCTAGAACAGCATGTTTAAATATAATCAGGAATGTAGCCAGAGATGGTAATTGGAAATTGAAAGGCAGCATGTACATTTTACAAATAAAATAAATATTCTGAAGTTAAATATTTGCTAATTATGACTGAGCCTAATTTTTGAGCAGAATGAGGCAGCAGCCTCATTCAGGATACTGATTTGGGGTGTCATTAAAGAACAGGCAATAGTAATTTGATAATTTAACTGTTATTTGAGAATTGCTCATGTTTTTTTACTGTCGGAGAAGGGGAGAGGAGCTTGGACTACCTCAAGACTTGCGTGATTGTGGATACTTTGCACCTTGAAACAGGAGAGAGTGGGGGAGGATTTGTTGCTGCTCCTAAAACAATAAATATCCGATTAAACAGCCGTGTTAATAGTGTATTCATTCCCCTGAAATTACACTGCAGTAGCAAGGGCTGTCTGCCTTTGACAACACTATGTTCCTTGGCTTAGAAACAGAGATGAGTGCTGCCCCCTACAGTCAGACATGACTAGACTATCATGTCAAAGGGGAAAACTTTACCTTTAGTAAGGGCTGCTTGTGGTTATACCATTAGATGCCACTTTAATTACCATAGCAACATTGTATGAGAACCTAGTGGATGGAGACATAATTAAGTTAGTCTGGGCTATCACTATGCAAGGGGCTCTTGTAGCACCTTTGAGACTAAACTGTGCAAACAAAGTTGTAGCATAAGCTTTCGTAGACATAGTCTACAGATAGACCAAGTCTATGAAAGCTCATGCTACAACTTCTTTAGCACAGTTAGAGGTTTATCGCAAGGCACCTGTAGAATGGGAATGGAATGGAATGAAACAAAAGGGAATGGAACGGGGGGAGGGGGGAATATGTGTTATCACATAGGAGAATGTCACCAACGTCACCGGGAGTCCCCAGTCCATCCCCCAATCGTTCCACGGCTGCTGATTTTAAAGGGTGATTTTCGTGCCGTGGAACGGTTGGGGGATGGATTGGGGACTCCTAGCGGCATCGATGGCATTTTCACGTGTGATAACACATGTTTTTCCCCCATTCCATTCCGTTCCTGTTCCTTTCAGTGCCGTGTGATAAACCTATTATTTTCAAAGGTGCTGCAAGAACCCTTTGCATAATAAGATCATAGGATTTGTAGTTTGGTGAGAGGAGCACTATGGCAGACAAATCTAAATGTTGTTGTTGTTAGGTACCATCAAGCAGTTTGGGGCTTGTGGCGACTTAGGGCTTTCCTGGCAAGATTTCACTAAAAGGGATTTTGCCTTAGCTTCCTCTGAGGCTGAGGGAGTGTGACTTGCTCATGGTCATCCAGTAGGTTTCCATGGATAAGCAAGGACTCAGACTCTCCAGAGTTGTAGCCCCATACTCAAACTACTAACCAAGCTGGAATTTAGAATTTACAGAATTCTAAAGGTCTCTCCCTACACTACCAGTCTAGGATTGCAAAAGATGTTGCCACAGGAATTAAAGTGAGACCATAATGCTATTAGAATTCTTTCTTATATGAGATGTGGATCTGGATGGGAGACTCATATGTTTTTAAAGACCTAGCATGATCACATAGACAGTGCCATTGAAGGATGTAGTTTTAACAGCAAAAGGTGTAGAGAACCTATATATGTCTATGTCTTACCAGCTAGTGCTTCTCTTGGTTAGATGTTCCCTGTGTCCTAGTTCACCAAAAAGAAAGAAAGAAATAAGATTATCACACTAGGGTCAATTCCAGAACCATCCCACAATCATGCAATTATTGGCAATGAATATCCCATTATTGGCAATGGGAAAATTGTGGGATGATTGTGGGATGGTTCTGGAATTGACCCTAGTATGTAATAAATGTATGTAATGTGATTGTAGCAAAGACAGGGGCCAATATTTGATCTCTATGAGAAGCCCACAATATTGCACGCTTATCCAACAATCGTCTGAAAAGGTGGCTTGCAGATGACCAGATATCCCTTTCCATTTTTTCCTTCCTGATTTTTTTAGCTAGCTTTAGTCAATGTTTTAGTATTTCAGAAAGTTTTGGAGAATCCAGTGTGGAGATTATTTTAATGTCTAACTTTGTTTTGGCATTTTATGGATGAATGTTTCCCATTTCTTTTAATTAAAAGGGGAACCTAGAGACTAGGGGTAAAAAGAAGGGATTGGGGCTCCATGTGGCTCGCAGACTGCACTTTTCCAACCCCATTCTGTTTGGAGGAGTTTCAGAGAACAGTTCTTTATTCAGAGGTGAGATGTTTTCCTGCTCAAATGATAGTCATTATGTTGATATCTGTTTGTACACATATAAAATAGCAGCGCACATACATTTTATTCAAATATCTGTCCTTTCTTTTGGTTAAGAATATCTTTTTTTTTTATAGTCAAGTGTGTCTCCCTTCCTCTTGTTATGAGAGCTAGGTTAAAAAGAATACCAGCTGTTGAGATAAGAGTATGTTGAGACAAGCAAGCAGAGGGGAAAGGTGCTCTGTTCTTAACCTGCATGCCACCACCCTCCGCTATCTGAAGAGCTCCTGTTCCCTCAAAAGTCTCCCTCCTTTCTCCCTTGCTATGCATGGAAATATTTCCAGTATACTTGTATGATGTCTTCTCTCTTCTTTCTTTCAGATCACTCTGCAAAATCCACCTTTTCCATGAAGCCTCTTTCTGCTTCTCTTCTCTTCCTGTGATAACTCCCCATGATGTGTTTTAGATGACATGTTACTCATGGAACAAACCTGTCCTCAGCAAAATAAAATATGCACGGTTGATATTATCTTGATGGTGGTGGTCACCAACTGACATATGACATACACTTCTTTCTTCCTTTTATTTCTCAGTCTGTATTCACTGTTTTCATTTATTCATTCAGTTTATATCTTCTCTCCCCCCACAAATGGAAAGTGAGGGGCTGACGATTAAACAGTACAATTAAAATTAAAATATACAAATAATAAATAACAATAACAATTTGAAAACATACCAGCAAAAGAAAATCGTGTTCTAATATGATACTGTTGAATGATACCATACACTGTTAATTATATAGCATGAGGTCATATCATAATTTTAAAAACAAGTTAATTATATGAATTAATTATTTCATTTCTACTGAATAAATGTTGTTTCTTAAACCCTTTCTAAATCAGGTCTTCTTTATATGTGTTTAGGATAGATTCGTCATCTAGATCCACTGCCCTGATAACTTGACTGGATCTTAGATGGTAACTGCCAAAGAGCTACAATAATACTTCACATCTGTCACAGGCCTTATGAGCATTCCTCTTCTAAAGTTACTTTGTTTCCTTCTACTATATCCCATCCACCAATCACCAATCAAAATTGAGTTGACTGAAAGCACAGATTCCTTGTACAAATGAGTGTTTGGAGCTGTATGCAAGGCTATGTCAATTGGCATGGTAGAAGAGAATATTAATTTTCTTAATTAAGTGTATTAATTCCCCACATTTCCTTCCACTCTCTCTTCCTATCATCACTATTCTGATGCAATTCATTCTGTTACCGGTAGGAGAATGCAAGCAAATGAAGCTGATAGAACCCACATAAAAGACCAGTACTGTCTGTAACACTGACTGATGTGGTACTCATTCCCACTTGCTGTTGCCCACAGATCTTTACACAGGCAAGATCTGGGTGGAAATTTTATTTGTGTATGGGTATATGTGTGGAAAAGGAGAGAGAAAGGAAGAGAGAAAGAATGGGAAGAATATTCAAAAATATTATTAAAAACTTTCAGTGTCAAGAAACCCTAGGAAGAATCCTGGATTAGCAAGAAACTTTACAGTTCAAGACTTCTTCTGCACAAAATTTGCATGTTGATTGGTGCAGAAAACCATTTTTCTACATAAGAAACAGCTTTTTCTGTAAGGAAAGAATTTCTGTGTTAAAAAAAATTGCACAAAAGTGCTGCATTCTGTACAGAAAATGCTGTAATTTAGGACTTCTGGGCAAAATTTGCACATGGTTGATTGCATAGAAAGGAGCATTTTCTGTACTGCAAAACAGATCGTGTGAATTTTACACAGAAGAGGTCCCAAATTACAAATAGACTTTAAAAACTGTGTCGTTTTTGAAGACTTTCTTTCTAACAATATCAAGAAAATTTCTAAAAGTACTTGTTACCTCTTTTGAGAAGAAAAATTAGTGAAGAATTACACACATACACATACTCTCCCAAAAAAGGTGTTTCATATCTGTGGTTGTTGTTATTTCAATCCAAAATGGGGGAAAAGCAAAACTGAGAAATTCATTCATCCAGGGCCAGGGCTTTGAATTCTTGTTTCGCAGAAATTTTGTAGCCCTGTGTGCTGAACCATGCTGAATATGTTTTTGCCTCCCAAGGATGCTCATCTTTAAGACCCATACAGCAACGAGTACAACATAGTCACCTTCATACTAGGAGCAGCTGTTCTTATTGAGTTTGGCCGGTACAAACTGAGAATCATTTTCAGTTTGTTTCCGAAAAATTTATGAAAATTCAAATTTCTTCATATTTAGGTCACAAAGAAGTTGAAGCTTTAAAAAGTCTAAATGTGGGACAAAGTGAAATATATCTGTTTTCCCAAGACAGGGCAGCCAGCCCAACATTTGGAGAATAATATCAACAAACTACCTGCATGCTACTCATAGGTTTCCCAGTTCAAACCTCACCACTTTTGCCAGGGAGCCCAGCATAGCTGCTGAGCTGTGTATGTCACTATTTCACCCTTAAACTTAAACTAGGCATATTTAAATCAACACCGTTCTATTGACTTCATCTTTGAGACTACAACAGCCGAGGATTCAGAGATATATGTTTTACACTCACACCTGCTAAAGAAAGGATTATTCTTTGAAAAGGAGCTTAGCTTTTCTTTGAAATGAAGGTTTTGGGGGGTTCAGAAAGCTGCTGTGGTTGCTGAATCCCAGGAGCATAGTCCCTTTGTGGCATTGTTTGTTTTAATGGAAGATCTTTTTCTAACCAGAATAAAAATGCCTTGTCATGTTGAAGCATAACATCTATGCTTTTATGAAAGCATAACCACATATCTGTCTATAAATACACAATAACGCATACCTACATTAATCTGTATTCCCAGCTACATCGTTTCTCACAATATTCTTTCCAAAGACTACAGATCTCAGAAAATAAGAACCTGGCTTTAAAGAAAGAATTGGGTTTGGTGAGGGGAAAAGCTTCCCCCCTCCCCCCCAATAAATAGCATTGCCTTGTGCTAGGAAAGAGAACTGTATTTGCTTTAAAACTATTCTGAAATATTTTCTGTCAGAGCAGGTCAGAAAGATGGTCTGTGGATTCTGGGAAAGGAGATTTGAATACACTATTCAATACAAATCAGATAACTTAAAAATCAATTTTGTTCCAGGGAAAAAGTTCTCTCAGACCAAAAGAGGCTCAACTAATTACATCAGGCAAGGAGATGTAATATAGTCTATATGCACTTCAATAGATTTTTGTCTGTTGCAGAACAGGCAGCTAGAAAACTATGGCAGCTCAGGCCAGACATGCTCAGAATGTTTAATCTGATGTCTTTTGCAAACAAATGGAACACAGGCTATGAATGATGTAAAAACAGCACTGAAAATGGTCACCCCATGGTGGCCCTTATATATAACTCTATATGGATTGGAGCCATGATGCCACAAGTCCCCATGCTATCATAGCAGCAAGAACCCAATTTGAAGAGAAGAAAACTTGCATTGCAGTGTTGTTCTAATCCAGTGCTGGACCTCATTACAGTAAAGTACATAAATGTCTAATTTTTTTTTGTTGACATTCCTCAGACACTTTGGCTCAATAATCCATTGTTTGTCTGAAAGAAAGAGAACCACAAGCCCAGAAGGTTTTCTGGAATATAAACTGAATTCCAGTTCATTCAAGAAGTAAAATGGGAAAGTCCAGAGTAGGGCTCCTCACAATATCATCAAATATTTGTATGCTGACAAGCATTTAGTGCTTAATACTCTTAAAAATACTGCCATAGTTTGTAACATACTGTAGTGAACAGGCCGATCTATCAGCCGATCACAGAGCAACATGAGACCAGACAATGAGAAGCCAGCTGGGCAGGGCTATAAAAGGGCCTTGGTAGAGAGTGAAAAGCGGGTTTTAGTTTTGGGTTTTTGAGGGAAAGAGTCACATCGAAGGGAGGGTGTGCTCTTAGGGTTCCTGAGGGAACATTTTGATGGTGTTTGGAGACCACAGAGGGGTCTTAAGAGTCCAGAGAGGGACTGAATAGGCTTGGGGAGTCCAGTAGAGAGAGGCTCAGAACAAGCCAGTGGTTTAAAGAAAGATTTTGGTCTTGGTATTGGAGATAAGATTGCCTGAGTGGCTGTATTGATATCAATACTTTAAAAGAACCTTTTGTAACTAACTAAGCAATAAGTCAATTAACAACTTTAAGTCTACTTTATAAGGGGGGTTGTATTTTATAAACTTTTTTTAGTGTTTGAAATACAAATTGGCCTCCATGTGAATCAAACCATGCTACCTAATCTAAGAGATTCAGAGGTGCTGTGTCATCTTAGAGAGATTTAGTGGGCTGCTCCAGCTCCCCATTTAGTGTGGGACCACAGTGACCAAATGGGCTGCTGGCAAGGAGCACTTCTTTGCACTCCTTTTGCCAGAGCCCTGGGCCAGCTTAGGCAGCAGCAGCTGCAGCCACAGCCCCAGATCAGCCCAAATATGATGCTTTTGTCCCATGTGTTTCAGGCCTTTTGTCACACTTAGAAAAACCTTTACTGCCCTTTGTTTTCAGACAATGCCAACAGCCTTCCTGGATGGATCCCTCATACATAGTGGCTTTGCATATGTGATTCAGGGGAGGTGGAAGATCTAGCCCAGTATCTTGTATATTTATACAAGGATCATAGGGGATATTTCCTGGGTGAGCTTTTGAAAGAAAGGGCAGGTTGATTGCAGCATGACATTATTTGTGATCTGCTTGCAGACAGCTCTGCTCATCACTCTTAAGATTGCTACTTTTGTCGTGGCTGCCGAAAAGATCCATAGTAGTTTTATTAAAACAGTAATGGTGACCCATAAAGGGGACAAGATGTTGTCAATGGAATGGTACATCAGTTTGTTTTGCTGTTGACCTACTGGTACCTGACCTACCTGACCTACTAAGGTTTCCGCTATCCTGGTTTGTAAGTTGTTGTCCAGTGAAATGTATAGTTGTTGTTTGTAATACTTTCTAATGGCCATTGTGTCTTAGACAAATAAACAGTTGTTGAATGGTAGATACATGAGCATAGCCACTCAACATACTTGAATGTATGGATCAAATGATTAATTTCTGTGCTTATTCACACATTACTGAGTATAGGTACATTGGCTCTATATATTCTTAGCTGAATTTCACCATGTGACAATGACTTGTCTAGCCTTATATCTGTTATCACAGACTTTATATATGTTTTGAGCAAAGTACAGCCATCCCTCCTGATTTGTGGACTTGGAGTCCACGGTCTTGCATGTTCAAAGTCGGCAAGCAGGGAGGGACAAAATGGTGCACGCACAGCAGTGCATGCAGGAGTGTGCCACTATTGAAAACAACGCGATCCAGAGCCAAATGAACTGCATCCATGGGTACTAAATCAACTTTTAGGTATAATCTCAGAACTTCTTTGCAAATTCTTGGAGAATAGGTGAGAGCAGTGGAGGTGAGTATATATTATCACTGTCTCCAAAAGTGAGGGAGAACCATGCAACTACTGACCACTCAGGCATCAGAAGATTCCAACTAAATATTAGGAAGAATATCTTGACAGTAAAGCTGTTCAACAGTAATGCGCTCAGAAGATGGTGGGTTCAACTTTATTTGAGACTTCCAAACAGAGGTTGGAGGCCCATCTGTCAGGGCTGCTTTAGCTATGGATTCCTGCACTGACATGGATGAGCCTTGGGATCATTTCCAACTCTGTAGTTCTTTGATTGTATGATTCAGAATACATAACATTGCCTAGAAGAAATGCCTTGGTTTCTATCATTTTGTTCTTTTACATCTGCATGACTTAAAGAGTACAATTTACTTCTAAGACCTGAAGAAAGGAATGAAAGAAGAGTTATCTCAAGAGCCATGGACAAAGTGGCTGTTTAAATCTATTCAATGTATCTTAAAAGTGTGTTGTAAATGTGCTTTCTGTCCTCAACAAGTTTGTTCCACACAATTTATTTCCCAGACAAAAGACCTGAGTGGGGTTTTAAAAAAAATAAAAAAATACAGAAATGCCATGCTGATCTCTGGAGCAATGTCGCTTTTTCTCTTTCAGTTGTGGTTGCTTCTTAGCACTGTAATTAAATCTGAATAATGCTGCCAAAGTAAATCGTGCATTTTGCACAATTACCATATGGCATGTAAGAGGGAAAAATATGATGTGAGCTTTGTTAAACTTATAATACACTTGGCAATCACTTAACTTAATCAGCTCCTTTCTCCTTCTGAATAACTGCGAGGTTGTTAAAGACTATGGCTTCAACTGCTTCAGAGTAAAATGATGTTCGTTCAGGTCATAGTCAACAAATGTAGAACCGTTATTTGCTATTTCATATTTTTTTTACCAGTTTTGTTAATGGGGTAATGAAAGAATACTCCAAAGACCTAGGCTTAGATTTGGTCACAGTACTCATGTAACATATGACTCTGAACCAATCACTTCCAAAGGGAACTTCATATGATACAGCCCAAAGGCACACATCTCCCAAGAGCTGGAGCAAATTGGAAACTCCTTTTTAATTATCTCCTTATCAACATAGGGGCAGCTCTTCTCTCTGTCATAGTGCAGAGGGTTCCCCCCCCCCCACATGAGACAGAAAATGATACAACCACCTCTACCCTCTCTTGACTCAAACCTCCAACAATATTCTGCCTGATTCATTCTGCCTAGTGGTGCTGCTGGGCCTTTATCAACATGTCTTTTTCAATTATTTGTATATACTGTAGATTATTCTTTTATCCTGACTAGGACAAGGACACACACAAAAAACTTGTCATTTATTAATCACTCAGAAAGCTCTCTCACATGCATGATGTAGTTCACCTAATATTTTGATATTAAGCTTTAGACCTAATTAAGTCATTTACTCCACACAATAGCCTCTTGCACTTTCCACTACTAGAAATTATACTCTCTAAGACCACTTCACAGTTTAGGTTTCAGGATAGAAGCTTAAAATACAAAAAAGAAACACCGTGAGCATATGTTTGCAGACACATAAATCATACCCTCAGCAATGATCCATGATGAGCTAAAGCTTTTTTCTTAAGCATACACTCAGAATAAGCCTCTATGAAGGAATAAAAATTATTTACCTGCTATGCAAAGGGATCTTGTAGCACCTTTGAGACTAACTGAAAAAAGAAGCTGGTAGCATGAGCTTTCATGGACTTGATCCTGCTTCTTCAGATACATCTACCTGCTAGATTATTTGGCGTTTAGCAACTGTTCTTACGTGGGGGTTCAAAACGTCACCTAAAGCACATTGGGTTAACCCAGGAAATCAAAAAATGAGTGTGAGAACAAAGAAAGCTAATTACTAAGGGAAATAGAAACTCACCCAAAAAAATCCTGTTCTGGTTACTGTATATACTCACGTATAAGTCTAGAAATTTTAGTCAAAAAATAGACTAAAAAACCTGGGTCAACTTATCCACAGGTCAATGTAAGTACTGTTCTTTAGCTCTTATTAAAAAAAAAAAAAGAAACCTTGGTGAAAGGTGAGAGCTTAATCTCTTATTGGAGCACCTTAAAGAAGCCTCAACCCCCTCTACTATCTCATCCTTCCGGCCTGTAGGGTGAACACAAACAGTTACGCCTGTCAAACTTTTTAAAGATCTTTAGCATCGTTTTCCTTTGCTTCATCCTTTACATCCTTTGTTACATGCTGCTAAATTTTGCCATCAACTTATCCTTAAGGCATTTCAAAATCCATACTTCTGGCCCCAAAACCTGCTCCCCATTTATACATGAAGTCGACTTATAGTTGCGTATATACAGTAGCTAAAAGGTTGGGAGAAGGTTTGGAATAATCTGTAAAAAAAATTAAGCTGGCATGCAAGCAAGCAGTTTGAGAGTCAGAAATCAGAAAAGGAAAAAAAAAAAAAAAAAAGCTAGATCAGACAGAGGTTGTTGCAGAACACTGCAGATTCCAGGGGGAAAGAAGCAAACCATCTGAGTACATTTTTACATGAGTTTCATTCCCATATTTATTTGTATGCTTTTTAAATATTTTCCCCAAGAAATATCATAACAGTAATAGTCTAATTAGTGTTTCCCCTCAAAATAACTTTTAGTAAAAACTAAATGCCTTGTTCAGCCTTCATCTGATGCTTTTATTTTCAACCCACACCTATTATTGCTTTTCCATTCTACCAAATACAGAGAGTTGAATGGTTCAATAAGGAAGCCCATAGGAGACACAAAAGTTACAGGACCGTTTAAGCAGAAGAAACTAGGAAAAATAAAATGTTTACTTGGTGCTCTGGATCAGAGAAAGAGAAGGGCAAACATGTGGTTGCTAGGTTGGTTTGCTTGAGTCCTCTTCTACCTATGATGGAAGCTATAGTGCCTGATTAGGGGTGGTGGGAAATCTCACAGTGGACAGGCACAGTACACTAGAAACTGTCATTGCATCAGTTCCAATCACCATTTTTAGCCAGATTTTGTCAACAACGAAGGATTGGGAAGATCATTTGGGAAGATCATTTTGGAGAGTTTTTTTTTTAAATAGGAAATTGCTTTAAAACCATCTGGATGTTTTTTAAATGGGGAGCTGTAGATTCATGGGGGCATCAGTGGCAAAAAAAAAAAAAAAAAAGTGGAGTTCAGGAGGTGCCTGCAGTTCACAAACCACTGAAAGGTGGTGGAGATTCTCCAGCAACATTCTTGACTTAATCCATACTGTGTTAGTCTCTCAGCCAGGTATGTGACTCATGCAGCCATCCAAAAGTTGTTGGACTGCAACTCCCAGCAATTCCACCCAGCTTAGCCAATGGAAAGGAATGCTAGGAATTCCAGCATAGCCATCTTATGATTGCTCTATATAATATCTAAAATTGCCCTTGTTACCACTTCTTGTGGGGTATGTGGGAAAGAATTTAGAGTCCATTTTCTGCTCAATAATCGCTCCTGGTTGACAAGGTCCTTAGATCCAATTCCAGATGTTACAATGTTGTCCACAGGCCCAGTAGAAAGAGTATGTTAGGGAAATCTTTATCCAGGCAAAGCGAGTGAGCACTATGCCTCATGACTGTCCTTCTCAGGCACCCGACAAGGCACTGTCCTTCTCAGGCACCTCATAAACAACCGAGGAAAGGAGCTGTAAAAACTGAGACAATGGTGCAGTGTGGAGCATCAGCTCTCCAGTATTCTCCGTTTGCAATAATTACTCGCTCTCATTAGAGGTTCTCTGGCCTGGCCTTCTTAATGCCTTCAGTTGTGGGCTGTAACAGTACCAATTGGGGTAGGTAAGGAAGTAAGGGAGTCAATATATGTGCTGCTCATCAGGAATGAGTAGGAAAAGGAATCATCAGCCAACCAGGTCTGGTGGGAAAAGACCCCAAGGCAAATAAGCAGTGGAATTACCTAGCTGCAGATATGCACTGTACTGGAGAAGGGAAACTGAATGCAATAGCATTATGGACCTGTGGCAGGACATTCTGATATGGCTAATAGAGCATTTTCTAAGTAGCAAGATAATTAAAGGCCCAAACAAGCCTGTTGGAGTTAGCTTACTCAGCCAACTGACAGAGGCACTGAGCAGATGATTTGGAGGAAGATGCCCCCCCCCAAAGGTTTCTCACTGAGTGTGAAGTAGAGTGTCACTACTTGATCAGGCTGGATATATTGTGGCTTAGAAATCACATACACATGCATCATGACAGTGCCTGGAATCAACGTGTTTGCCTCCTCAAAAAAAAAAAAAAAAAAAAAATCAGGGAAGATCACCACACTATACTCTAAGCTCTCATTTTTCACCATTAGTGATATTTCTTACTAGTCCAACATCTTCAAACACCCTGTCCAAACTGTAATTACTTATTATCTTCTCAATTAGCTTATAAGCATGATTGTCAACAAGAGTGAGAAAAACAGGAAAATTCACTCAGGGCAATTTATCAGAATTTCAACTGTCACGGACAGAACTCAGCATCTTTTAAACCACCATCACACTTGGTCCATTTTAACATGTAGACACTACAGGTGTGTATGGTCTCTCCTCAAATGATGTGTAAATACATTCTTCCTAAAAAGAGAGAAAAAGAAAAAAGAGAGTGAAGAGGGAGACAAAAAAAAAAAAAAAGGAGAGAAAGAAGGCAGGAATACAATGGATTTGTATTTATCTAAGTGAGGGTATAGGAGGTGTTTGCAAAAAAAAAAAAAAAGTGTGTAGTGGCTTTGTCCCTACCTAATTTTGGCCAAGCCCCCCTCACTATTGCCAAAGAGCCCTTGATAGCTTTGGGAAGGTTTTAAAAAACCCACCCTTCTAAATGGATACCACAGTTCAAAGTTGTAAGGAGAAAACTTTTCCCATCACAAACTGGAACATATGCTCTCCTCCAAGGCCTCGCAGTGTCAGAAGGGAACTTGGCATGAGCATGTGTTGAAGGATAAGCCAAGGGAGTTTGGGTTAATATGCAGTTTTTTCTTGCCAGAAAGTAAATCAATAAGATACTTGCCTAGATCAATTTTCTGTCATATCTATGCAACATGCAGAGGAAATGTAACAACGGAATAATTTGCAACCATAGAAAGTACAGTAAGTATAAAACACATTTAGATTATCACTTGAGTTGTTGCTACAGAGTTTTGTTTTTGTTTTTGGTTCTGAGGAAAGAGGGAGTTCATCAATAAACTGAAACAATGCACATATAGCCAGACTCTGTAATATGCCACACAGCAGAGGTTGTTTATGTTCCCTATCAATGAAAAAATGTTATGCCATTGGAATCTGAAGGTATCCCATAAACTTACAGCAATCTATTTAGGGGAGACACAGTACCTGCAAAACCTGTTTACTAAGGTCATAGATACAAATGTATGATGGATGCAAAGACAGTTCATCATTGCAACAGCAAGCATAAAATACTCCATGAAGCAGTGTACCAAAACCAGGCATCTTTTGAGTCTTACAGACTGTTTCTTAAACCACAGTAGGACCTTCAACCAAGGTAAAACAATTTTTCTTCTTAAATTTGGACTGAATTCTCAAGTTTTGCCTCTCCACCACCAAAATGTTCCTGATGCAAAAACATGGAGACTGCTTGAGGAATCCATTGTTCTCTACCTACAAAGAGGCCTATGACCTCACTGGAATAGAGACATACTGGGATTGCAAAAGAGGGGTCTCTGTTGAGATGTACATCGACTTTACATCTGGACTTTGAAAATCACCCTATTGCCACATGGCCAGAAGGAGGTGGAGGAGCCTGCTTGCAAAAGATATCCTCCACATCTTACTATCTTTACTAAGGACTGAAACAACATGCAGGTGTCTGACTAACATCTCCAATTGTGATTTTTTTTCCCCTCCTGTTTGGTTTGTAACATCTTGCCTGATGAAGAAGCCCATAGACATAAAGCTTGGAAAGCTTGCAACAAGTATATTGTGCATTTTGGCTGGCCAATAAAAGTATCACTGATAGATTTTTGTTTGGTACTATAGGACTTATTTTATGACGGCTTTTGCTTTTTGCTTTTAATGAACTTAATGAACACTAGGCCAGGCAGTCTGCCCAACTACCATAGAACTGTCTGCTTGGACCAGGAATGGTTCGTCAATGTCTTAAGCATAGGTCTTGCCCATCATCTGCCACCTCATCCTTTTAAATGGATATACGAACTCAAGATGTTGTTCAAGGACAGAATGCTATGGGCTCTCTCTTTGCTTCTCGATTTCATGGACTACGCATAGTCTTTACCATTTCTACCAGCATCATTGGGGAACTGCCAAAACACCCAGCATCCAGCACCTACAGTTGATTTCTGTCCTGAGACCACTTTAACTAATTTTAATTTTAATATTTAGTCTGCTACACTGAGCAGTGCTAGCTGTATCCACCCTTTTAATTTGCTGCAGCTGCCACAGTTCAGTGCTTTTGGGGGGGAGGGTTAAAAAGGTAGCTAGACTATGTTGTTATTTTATTTAGTCTATTTTCAAAACTTTTTTATTCATGTATTTAATACATATTTATAAATAATTTTTACTCTTTGTACATCACCCCAAGGTTTCTGATGGGCTGAAAGGCTATACATAAATGTTTTAAATAAATAAGCAGCTAGATAGATAGGCTGTCATATCTCACCCTCAGGAGGAAACTGAGGGATCTCCAAGGAATCTGATACACTGGAGTTGGATTGCAAGGGGTTTCTGGCACTAGAAGACTCCTTCCCTGAATCTGAGAGAGTAGTGGCTGAAGCAGCTGAGGGGGGTGAAAGGGTTGAGACAAGGAGGTCTTGAATGTAGCCAGTCCAAGGATCAAGAATTTCTAGAGACACATGAATACCAAGAGCACGCATGGCCAGTTGAAGAGCTTGAAATGTTGTGAACAATGAGTATTCTCCGCAGCTGATAGATTTATACATGGCTGCCTCTGGATGTCAGGTGCTTGATGAGCTGGCATCTTCGGTTTAACAGACAGTTCTTACAAAGTTTCTCTCTCTCTCTTCACTGGATCTGAATGGTGGGAGAGATTCTTCAGCATTTTTCAAAACTTCCTTAGGAGCCCTCAGCCAACTGTTTCCCATTTTTGAAGAGAGAGCCATCCGGAGCCAAAAACTCCTTGCAATCCAATTTCTGAGTTTCAGTCTCCTCGGATTCTAGAGGGTGAGCTATGATTTAGGGTACACCTACACTGTAGAAACAATGCCATTTAACACCACTTTAAATGCTGTAGTTCCATCATGGGGACCTTTTCTGCTTCTGCTCCCAGGCTATGGAATGGCCTGCCGGACGAGATGCGTCTCATTACATCACTAGACTGTTTTAAAACAGCCTTAAAGACGCATCTCTTCCGGCAGGCCTTCCCTGAAACTGTATAATCTACCTGGCTCCTAAAATCTTTCAGCCAATTCCCAACTCCTTATCCCCCCCCCCTCTGTATTTTGTTGCTACCCATGCTGTGGCCAGCATTGCGGTTTTTGTATATTATGTTGTATTGTATTTTTATTGTTAGTAATTTAATTTTAAACTTAACTAATTTAATCCTATTTTAAGGGGGGGGGAGGTTGGGATGGAATTCTTGAATTATTTTAATCTGTAATCTGTTTTTTAACCTTGCTGTACCCCGCCTCGATTGTTTTACAGAGGGGCGGGTAAGAAATAAATATTATTATTATTATTATTATTATTATTATTATCGAATTTGTAATTTAACAAAGCCTTCAGCTTTGTCTGCCAAAGGGTCCATTCCCACTTGCGGAAAAACCCACATTGGAACCAGGCTGTGCTCCACTTAGGAAAGCGATTCCAAAAGACCCCTCGTTCACACTATGAAAAGGGACTTTGTTTGGAACCGCTTTCTTAACCGGGAACGCTTGTCGTTCCCACTGGAGCTGCCATGTAAGGTGACAGCCCTTAACGCCCCATCCCCTTCCTGCAGGGGAATTTTTTTTTATTGGGTGGTATTGATCGCAAAATAAATCTTGTGCATTTGTGATCTTGTGCATTTGTGAACTTGTGCATTTGTGATCAGTATAATGAAGAAAAAAGAGGAAGGAAGGAAGGAAGGAAGGAAGGGCCCCCCAGGAGCAAGTTGTTTTTTTTTCTTCATTATACTGATCGCAAATGCACAAGATCACAAATGCACAAGATTGCAAATGCACAAGATTGATTTTGCGATCAAGACCCCCCTCCAAAAAAAAAAACAACCCAACGATTCTGACCTACATTCCCACTTACTGGAAACGCTTCAGAATCATGTTTTCCGAAAAAGACCACTTTAAAACTAGTGTCAGAAAAGCCCAGGCTATTTGCTTTTAACCTGGTCCTTTCCTCCACTAATCATTCCAATGAGGATTGGAAGTCGATTCGAGCGTGAACGAGGGTCATATAGCCCGCGTGGGGCCAAAGAGTGCTGGTGCCTGATAAAACTACAAATCCTAAGATTTTGTAGGACGGGGCCATGGCAGTTATAGTAGTGCCAAACTGCATTATTTCTACAGTGTAGCTGTACCCATGGTCAGGCCCAGACACCCAGGACTACTCAGATCTTTGCAATTGCAGCAAGGTAAAACTACTCTGGCCTAGTGACAGAGGAAGAGTGTCCCAGAAGTTGTCCAAAGCAACTTTAAACCAAGGGCTGGTACTATCTACCATATTAAATGGCTCATCAGTCACATAGAAAAGAATATATAAATGAACACCCATGTTCCAGCAAGCCCTGGAATACTTTATTTTGCATCCAAATATCACTTTATTTTGAATTTGATTAATTCTGAAGTACTTCAGATTCATCTAATTGGCAATTAGGAGGAAAAATGCAGTTTGGTGTACAGTAGCTTTCCCAGGCACCACTCAAAGTACATCCAGAGATATTCCAATATAAGTTGGTCAGTCAGCATGTTTTATTTGTCTGCAAGGATAAGAAGGAAAAACAGGCATTCTCCTACCACAGTCAGTAATTACAACTATGGAGCTTATTGCATAGATATTTAAATCATCTTACTTCAATCTGGTTTAACCCTTAATTCAGAAGGCATCCTGATATTATTGCAAGGTTTTTGATTGCAGTTTTGCCACCCAAATACATTCCAGGCCATCCTTGCTTCCAGGAGGGCTATGGCAGCCATTTTTTTCAAGCAGATCCCAGATCCCAAAAGAACTGCAAGGAGCTGCTCTGGAAGCAGGGATGGACCCAAGATGTATTCGGGTGGCAAAATTGGAGCCAAAAACCTATTTTAGCTAAACAGAACCTTAATCTGAGCTGGTGAGGACATTCTTCTTAAAGACCAGATGTTCCAGCAAAGAGTTGCACAAAATTTGTCCCTGTGTATAGATGTGTGCATATAAATAGTGTATGCTTTCAAGGAAATGAGTGTGCCACTACATTTCATTGTACATAAACTGTACTCAGGACAAGAAGCCATGGTGAGAACTGAATATGGAGAAACAGGATGGTTCCCAATCAGCAAAGGGATCTGGCAAGGCTGCATACTATTTATTGAACCTGTATGCAAAAATATACACAGAAAGATAAGTCAGGTTGTAAAATCATTTTGTGTACCTTATTAAGCAATTGCTTTGAACTCTGCCGTGTAATCATGACCAGTATTGGTGTTGTTGCATGTAGTAAATTATTAATTATTAATTCAATAATGACCATTATTGATGAAGAGTATTAATGAAATAAAAAGAAGAAACAGGAATAGTTAGACCTTACCGTCCAAAATGGTGATAACTCAGGTTATTCCAGGCATCAGGAAAGACTGAAAGTTTTTCCACTTTGCTTACCTATATCATATTTTTAAAGTATCTTGTTTACTGAAAATGGAATTCAAATGGAAACAGGCCAGGAGACATGCCCAAAGCCAAGAATAAATCAGTGGTAACGTGGCTCTGTAAAGTTAGGGCTTCCAATTCACCTCTCTACAAGTGTCCTATGCTCACATTTCCTATATGGAAATATTTAGGATCCTGCTTCATCTTGACAGAAAGCAAACTTATCTTTGTTACTTTGAATCAAGCTGTGACTGGATACAAACAAACTGGATACAAATATATCCAGTTCCAATTATTTCCAAAGAAATAAATGTGTCGAATATTGGATGGATATTGGATTGGATTCATACATCTTGGGCAATAAGACTGGGCAGATACATGTCTTGATTGTACTGTCTGGCATTAAATATATTTATTGTGATCATAAAGTTTGTCTTGGCAAAAAAAAAAACATATTAATGATGGAGCACCTCTAAATACTAAGGGCAAAAGTTGTGGGAAGAGTTTCTGGTTCCTGATAACTGTTTTAATTATTACTACAGTGAAAATAGGCTCTTTAGCAATGTCAGTGCTGCAACTATCCTCCAAATACAATCAATGGCAGAACACTGAAGCACATTTTTTTCAGAAGTGAGCTGTAATAAAACCAATGGGGCTTATTGATACATCTTTATGCTTAGTATCAGGATGTTAAGTCTTTTCAATGCTAATTAATGCCTGCAACCATATTAGTGTCACAGGGGAAAGCCTTATCAATTCCAAGTAATGTCTGCAGTCAGATACATATTTATGTATGTGTATTTGCAGTGTATGTTATGTAGATTTTCTGGCCAGTTATTGATCTGTTTCCAACCAAGCCTTTGAATATGAGGATATTGAGTTTCTTGTCATGGCACAGTTGTTGTTATTTAACATTATTAGGTATTTTTTCCTTTACAAAGACTCAAGGCATCATACAACAATCAAAATATATTAAAGTTAAAAACAAGAGCAATGTATGTATAATAAAAAAACAGCATCTGCCTCTTCAGAAAAGACCAAATCATAGGAATAAACAATGAATATAATACACACACACAAACAAACAAACAATGAAAATCTATTTCAGATAAATCTGAATTTTCTTTTCCCAGGAAGATTAATTTTCAATCTTGCTATAGCAATGGGTGGTGTTACACAACTGAACTTAGTTTATGAGGCCTACCTCATTTTGACAGGTGACATTGCTTGGGTTTGATTAGCTTTTAATATCCAAGTCATTGCTGACATGGCCAGAACTTGGGGTTCTGAAACTTTTGAAAGGTGTCCATGATTTCTTTTCAGTCAATCTGACTAAGATCTAATCTACACTGCAGAAATAATGCAGTTTGGCACTATTTTTACTGCAATAGCTCAATGCTGTGGAATTCTGGGATTTATAGTTTGTTGGGACATGAGAATTCTCTAACAGAGAAGGATGAATATCTCCCAAAACTACCAATCCCAGCTGGCTCACAATTATTAGTAAAAACCCAAACATTCAAAAATGGCTTATGTAATGATTTGCCACTCCTAAAATTACAATGACCTGAGCCAAAGTTCTACCAAAATGGGCCCCAATTTATAAGTAACTTATAACTTTTCTGCCCTCGCTCCTCTCTATCTTTAATCTCTCTCTCTCTCTTTGGGATCCTTCCCTTCGGATTTCAAACATGCTCTTGTTTCCCCAATTCTGAAGAAACCCTCTCTGTACCCCTGTTTTCTGTCTAGCTACTGTCCGATCTCTCTTCTTCCTTTTCTCTCTAAGGTTCTGGAACGGGTAGTTTATTCTTGCTGTCTTGAGTTTCTCGAAGCCAATTCCATCCTGGACCCGTTTCAGTCTGGTTTCTGCCCATGGCACTGTACAGAGACGGCCCTCACCAAAATCTCAAATGATCTCTTGCAGGCCAAGGCGAATGGCCTCTACTCTATTCTCATTCTTCTAGATCTGTCTGCAGCCTTCGACACCATGGACCACTGTCTCTTGCTTGACTTGCTTTCCGACCTCGGGTTCTCCGACTCTGTTCTCAACTGATTTAAATCTTACTTGTCAGACAGATCTTTTGCTGTGGTCACAGGTGGTCAGACTTCCTCCTCTTGTCCCTTATCTGTAGGAGTTCCTCAGGGCTCTGTCCTAGGTCCCCTTTTGTTCTCTCTATACCATTGTCCCTTGGTAAACTCATCAGTTCTTTTGGTTTCTCTTATCATCTGTATGCCGATGACACTCAGCTGTATCTTTCAATCCCTGACCTTTCACCAGGGCTTGAACAGCAAGTCTCCTCTTGTCTGGCTGCCATCTCTCAGTGGATGCAGTATCGGCACTTGAAGCTCAACATGTCTAAGACAGAGCTTCTCATCTTCCCACCTAAGCCCACCCTTCAATACTCCTTTTCTGTTTCTGTTGATGGCATTTCTATTTAACCGGTTCAGCAAGCCCGCAGTCTTGGCTTCATTTTTTATTCATCTCTGTCATTTACTCCCCAGATTCAGGCCACTGCCAAGACCTGTAGATTCTCTCTTTACAACATTGCTAAAATCCGTCCTTTCCTCTCAGCCTCCACCGCCAAGACTCTGGTCCATGCCCTAGTGGTATCACGACTAGATAATTGTAACCTTCTTCTGACAGGGCTTCCTCTCTCTCACCTCCATCTTCTAATCTCCATCCAGAAATCAGCTGCACTCGCCGCTTTGACCATGTTTCTCCTCTTTTCTCCTCCCTTCATTGGCTCCCCTTCCACATCCAGTACAAGCTTTTGTTGTTGACTTTCAAAGCCCTCCACGGACTGGCCCCTCCTTACTTGTCTGAACTTCTTTCTCCTCACACTCCTTCTCGTACCCTCCATTCTGGTAGTCAAGGTCTCCTTCCCAGCCAATGATTTCCACTGCCCTGTCCCGGATTCGTCCCTTCTCACTTGCTGCCCCTCACTCCTGGAACCTTCTTCCCCCACATATATGCCTCATCACTTCTCTAACCAGATTCAAAATTAAGTTAAAGACTATATTGTTTAGAGAAGCATTCCCAGAATTGTGCCATCTGCCCCAGGATGCCACCTTCTAACCATATATTAAGAAGCTGTGCCCTCCCTCCAGTCCATCTGCCTTGGTCCTGGCCCCAGAGGGACAGAAGAACCACTGGACTTCATCCCCTTTCCCATCACTTTCCCCTCTTCCTTTTGTGTTGTCTCTTTTAGACTGTCAGCCTGAGGACAGGGATCTGTCTAATTTAAGATTGTATGTACAGCACTGTGTAAATTTACAGTGCTATATAAATAAAGGAGAAGGAGAAGGAGAAGAAAAGAAGAAGAAGAAGAAGAAGAAGAAGAAGAAGAAGAAGAAGAAGAAACAACAACACACCCTGATGGCATAAAGGTCTATTATAGCACCTATTTTCCTTCCCTATATTTTAACTGCCAGCTGGGAGAATGACACAGTCCTCAGGGCAAGGAACCACAAGATGGTAGTATCCCAGGAGGATGATTATATCTATCTTCTGCTGTACCAGAAGCAAGGAACTGAGGAGATGAGCAAGAACTATGCTTGGACACTAGCATTCATTGGAAAGGGTGGGACAAATATTATCCTTAGGTCTAGGAAGTTCCAATCAGTTCTTGCGCAGGGGCAGAATAACTTAAACATGTGGATCATAAAGAGGAACAGTGGTATCTGCAGGCTTGCCATCCACAGATTCCAGCATCCTCAGACAAACCAATTGTCCCAAATAGCAGTGTGTGCACAAGGGTGTGCTAGTGGCTGTGCACATGGCATGCTGCCATTAGGGACAACATTGAGGTCCCACATTTCTTCGTATCTGCAGGGAGTTGCAGAACAGATCACCCACAGATATGAAGGTCTGACTGTATTCAAATTATATAGAACACATTCTAAACTTCTTTTCCAGTGGGCTGCCTTTCTTTTATCATCAAAATCAGCTGTGGGTGGCTTCAAACTGGATGAGGGTTGAAGGAAAGGGAATGGTTTAAACCCCTTTCTTCCAAACTTTCTGCTCAAAATCAGCCCAAAGAAACTGCTTTCTCCACAGAATGGATAGGTGGGCTGATGCTCCAGGGTTAACTTTATCTGACCCCTATTCCTCATTAGGATTCCTAAAGTCTTCATATACTGTGGTTCAAAAATCCAGTGACAGACCAGGCAGGAAGAGCAACACCAACTATCACCCTGTCAAGTTAGACTGAAGCAGTTAGACTGTACTGAAACAACATTTAATCTTGCTGTGCTTCTTGCTGGATAACATGCCTGCTATTCTTATCCTTGACTGGCTACTCGACTCCTTATAAGGCAGGATTGCAACCACATGTCAGTGACTGGAGGAACAAAGAAAAACCAAAGAAAATATGCTTTCTTGAACTTACATCTCCAACAGATCCCTCATCAAGAAGCTGGGGATAGTTTTGTTTTATGCAAAATGTTTTCTTATTGGGAAATCGCTATCACTTTGTGAGAATCTAGATGGGAGTTACTTAAAACTGGGAACAACTACACATGGTTTTATGTGTTCATTAAACTGTCATTGTTCCTTAATAACCTCTACTGTTATATATATGAGTAAAGCAAAAGTATATGAGCTAAAGTACGAAATAAATAAATAAATGGATATCTTTCAAACTGCAGTGAATGTATGTCAGGGAAATAATTCTAGGCTGAAGCTGGAATACATGAAATGGGTAAAATGGGATATCAATTTTCATGTTACACTGGTGTTGGTGTTTTGATCCAAAGATTGCAATAATCTGTCCAAAGACTGCAATGTTAATATGCTATTGTATGGCTGTTGACACACCTAGAATGGTCCAAAACATACTGGAGGAATAATCCAGTTTTAGGCAGCCTTAACTGCTCTGGCTCAGTTCTAAGGAATCCTGGGAATTATAAGTTTATTGTGGCACCAGAGCTCTTACAAAACTACAGTTCCCAAAATTCCCCAGCATTGAGCCAGGGCAGTTAAAGCAGTCTCAAACTCAATTATTTCTGCACTGTGTTTGGACCAATGCCTTTCACCCCCAAAGGATGGTGCAGATATCATTAATAGCTCTTGGTAACTTTTGAGGTGGTGACACTTTCCCCCCATAATGTGATCTGAGAATTCATCAAGGCCATGCATCTCTGCACAATTCACTACTTGAAATTACGTGGAAGTTTGGAAAGAGAAATAGAAAGACAAAAATTATAAACTGTTTAAACCTGTATAACTTGTTAATGTGCTTAATATGTTTCAGCCTTTTTAATTTTTTTGAAATTGCTTTAAAGTGTTTTAACTTGTTTGTACTGGTTTCACTTGTGCATCACCCCAAGGTTTAATGCTACAAGGCAAGGCAGATATATTTTAATTAATAAATAAATATACAGTCCTGCCCTTCATTTCTGTGATCTGCTTTCACTCTGAAAGTTAATGCCATGCTTTCCTGCTGAGTACACTAAAGCAAGATCGTTTTTCAAAAGTGGACTCAGTCCATGTTTTGTCAATTATAGGCGAGACGCTGAGGAATAATTAGCCACAAAAATGTGTTAAACGAATTTGAAGTGAGAAAGAAGCAAAGGTTTCAATGGGAGTGAACTCTGTTTCGTGTACCCTGTTCTGGCCATCTAAATCTTTTGCTTCTCAACAAAGTCAAACAATTATGATATTATGTCAAATAATGTTCCATCAAACTTGGGTTGCATCCACACTTTGGAAATAATCCAGTTTCACACAACTTTAACTGCCAGGCCTCAATGCTGTGGAATTCTGGGCGACATTTAGCCTTTTCAGTCAGAGAGCTCTGGTACCATAACAAACTACAGTTCCCAGAATTCCATAACACTGAGCCATGGAAGCTAAAGTGGAGTCAAACTGGATTATTTCTGCAGTGTGGATACAGCCTTAGCACTGACAACATATCTCCAATGTCTTTTGCCCAGGTTCTTTCCCATTCTTACTGGAGATTTTAGGAATGAATCTGGGAGCTTTTGCACTTAGCATATGCCCCTCCATGAAGAGTTATGAAGGAAAAAAAATATCTACCATGGCAATAGTCTCCTCATTTTTGACATTCACCTTTACAGGCCTTTTAAAATAAATCATTTATTATTTTGTAAATAATACATTAAGTTAATTAAAATCTTTTAAATGGATCAAAAGCTATTCTCACAAAACTCCCTTCCACCTTTCATATGTGTGCATTATCAGCAGAGCTTTTTAAAAAAGTTTATAACAGGAGAAACAAATTATTGTGGGGAAGAAAAGGAAGGATCATATACTAAAAATATATATTGACTATAGCAGGCATATCATGAGACAATATAACTAATTGGAAATGTTCAGTAGGAAAAGAGGAAGATTCAATCAAATGTTCTGAGTTTGCAAGACCTGAGTAGGTCTGTTAATAACTGGATCTCTCATTTTATATTCTGACTACATAATAATTGGCACATATACAATATTAGTCTTTGAAATTATCAAAAAGAAGTGGGAGACAGAAGTCTGTTTTTTTTTTTTTAAGTGATCAGATACCTTATTGCTGTTATATTTATATTTGTGTCCTGCCTTTATTCCAGTTTAGGCCTCAAGTTGGCTTATAACATTTAAACATAGTTCAAAACTCGCAACATACAAAAATCAAAAGCAATTAAACAATGAAAAAAATTAAAATCAGTTGAAAACAAAAACCATTAAAACAATAAGCGACATGTAGCAAATTTTCCCAGATCATACAGAGGGAGACTTTATCCATGCTTTCTGCGGCTGCATATCAGCAAGGGTAAGTTAACAGTAGGCATGTCGCTGTCTGTATTCATCCTCAATATCCAGGATTAAAACCTTCCTTCCTTGAGCAAGGTGAATAATAAATAACACTATGCTCATGTTTCTCAGTCCTGCTCTTCCTGTGTATCATTTACATTCTGTCACTCTATAGTAGAGATGTATCATATATTTCTTCAAGGTTTCGTTAAATATGACATCAAACGAAAGCAAGGATAAATGAATATGGAAATAAGATTATATATATATATATATATATATTAAAAAATTAAAATGAAAAGTTATTATATTTAAAAAGATCCAGACCCAAATCAGACAAGACTGAGTTTTTTGTCTGCATAAAATATAAGTCTGGCACCCAAATAAACATCTATGTAGCTTTTGTTACTGTCTCCATAAGGATTAATGTGATCCTGCTACAACTGTTCCCCACTGATGAAAGACTGAATTTGCAAAAACTGAAAACTGCAGTTAACCAATGTTATGGCAATGACACAAACAAAATTAAATGGATGTAAAGACTGAATATCCTCCTCTGTAGGGGTTTTCTTTCCCACGGTGGCATGATGAGATAAAGAGAGAGGTGTTAAAGAGAGAGGCTCTTCTGTGTTAAATGACAGGAAGCCCTCTGAAATGGGAGCATACTTATCAAATTTGCAGATGACACTAAACTAGGAGGAATAGCTAATACCCCAGAGGACAGGATCAAAATTCAAAATGACCTGAATAGACTAGACAGCTAGGCCAAAGCTAACAAAATGAAATTCAACACAGAGAAATGTAAGGTACTTCACTTAGGGAGGAAAAATGAAATGCACAGATATAAAATGGAGGACACCTGGCTAAATGAAACTACATGTGAAAGAAATCTAGGAATCCAAGTAGACCATAAGTTGAATATGAGTCAGCAGTGCGATGTGGCAGCTAAAAAGGCCAATGCAATTTTAGGCTGTATCAATAGAAGTATAGTGTCTAGATCAAGGGAAGTAATAGTGCCACTCTATTCTGCTCTGGTCAGGCCCCACCTGGAATACTGTGTCCAGTTATGGGCACCACAATTCAAAAAAGATGTGGAGAAATTGGAGTGCGTCCAAAGGAGGGTGACTAAAATGGTGAAGGGTCTGGAAACCATGCCCTATGAGGCATGACTTGGGGAGCTGGGGATGTTTAGCCTGGAGAAGAGAAGGTTAAGAGGTGATATGATCGCCCTGTTTAAATATTTGAAGGGATGTCACATTTAGGAGGAAGCAAGCTTGTTTTCTGCTGCTCCAGAGACTAGAATGCGGAACAATGGATGCAAACTGCAGGAAAGGAGATTCCACCTCAACATTAGGAGGAACTTCCTGACAGTAAGGGCTGTTCGACAGTGGAACACACTCCCTTGGAGTGTAGTGGAGTCTCCTTCCTCAGAGGTCTTTAAGCAGAGGCTGGATGGCCATCTGTCAGGAATGCTTTGATTGGGAATTCCTGCATGGCAGCGGGTTGGACTGGATGGCCCTTGTGGTCTCTTCCAACTCTATGATTCTACACTGTTTATAATATATAATAAACAGCTTCATTTATATACAAACAGCTTCAATTATATACCGCTTCATACTGCCTAAGGAGTGTCTAAGCGGTTTACAACTGTAAGCTACTTGCCCCAACAATCTGGGTACTCATTTTAGTGCCCTCGGAAGGATGCAAGCCTGAGTCAAGCTTGGCTTTTTTGCTGGTATTGAATTCGCCACCTTATGGTTTTGAGTGAGTGGCTGAAGTACAAGCATTTAACCACTGCGCCACCAGGGCTCCTTGTGTTAAGTTTAAAAGTGGTGATTATGAAGATCAGGTGAGGTCAATTAAATTCTAATCCCAAAAGCTTTTAAACTTTTGATGGTTTTATATGAATAATAAATAATAATAATAATAAATTTTATTTATAGCCTGCCTCTCTGATTAAGCAATTGAGACGGGGAACAACAGAATTTAAAAGACAGTACAATAAAAAAAATTCCATCCCAATCCCAACCTCCCACCTCTTAAAATCGAATTAAATTAGAGAAGATTAAAACAAAGCAAACAATATAGGCAAATTAACAAACATAACATAAAAAGCACATTTTCTTCGGGCAATGTGGGATGTGACATCTAAATACATAAGCTGGGCTGAAGCTGGAGGGATTCAGGTAAGGGCTTTTTGGAGCCGGAAGAATTAGTCACTGTCTGGGAAGGTCTTCCAGAAAACATACATCTTTATGGCCTTTTCGAAGCAGTCAAGAGTTGTGATAAGACATAATAGCCTGGGAGCAGTAGCAGAGAAGGCCCTCTGAGAGGTCTGCGACAATTGTTAATGTTCCTTATCTCCCAGGGCCTGTATTTATCAACAAATGAGTTCATAAAAAAAGTACAGCAAACCTGAGGAATTCTTCACTTTAATTATTTCATATGTAAAATTTTGAATATAATATTAAAAGGGAATAGTAAGTTTCAACTTTTTAATTAATATAAAATCAGATCTAAATTGCAGTCAACATTCTCAGAAATAACTCCAAAGGAATCACCACAGATGCAGGTGAAAAAACATCAGGAATGAACTCTTCCAGAACATGGCCACATAGCCTGAAAAACACACCAAAAACTAAGGATGCCGGTTGTGAAAGCCTTCAACTCCAAAGGAATCACTCACAGAATCCTTTTAGGGAGAACCAAGTTTTTACAATCCTATGATTAGTACAATGTCATCCCAAATTACAGCCCATCTAAATTCAGAAATCTCAGGAGGTCTCCAAACTGTAGGCATGAAACTGATTAGCTTCACACAGTTACGCATAAAGAACATTGTGAATCTGTTTGGTCATTCACCTTTGTTACTGTTGTATTTCTTCAAGTTGTTTCTGACTTATGGGAACCATAAGACAAACCTACAATGGGGTCTTCTAGAGCTGACAGTGTGTGATTCACACAAGGTTCCACAGTGGGTTTCCATGGCCAGGTGGGGAATTACTGTAAATCCTGTTCTTCAGAGTCATAGTCCAATGTTCCAACCACTATACCATGCTGGCCCACTCACCCAGTCTATCAAGAGAAACAATCAGTCAAAAAGAGTCAGCTTCCTAGCAGACTGAGTGCATGGTGTTCAGACAGCAGCACACCCCCAGTCTGCCAGGAAGCCGCATGGCCAACCACATGTGTGGTGAATCCACGGCATTTCAGTGGCACAGCATTTACACACACTGCACCAAAGAAGTGCCGAAGAAATGCCACCACCGCAGCAAAGGGAGAGGCTTTCTGCTACTACTTTTTGCGTCAGAAAAAGGCTGGACTGGGGACATGGTGTGCAGTTGCAATGGCCCCAACCCAGCAAGCAAAGGACTGGTCAGAAGCCACTCCTTTAGGACCACCTGTTTTGCCCCTATATCAATCAAGAATAGCAAGGAACAAGAGAGCAAATGGTTGCCTACACCACTTCAAGAACCTTGTCCACATCCAGAAGTCACAAATGAAACTGACCCCACAAAATAGGGCCAGACAGAATGTACTGTAACTTCCCTTCCAAACTGCTTTATTTTAAATAAGATTTACCTTGGAATCATTAGAAAATTGCACACATTTGCATATGTAAAAAAAAATCTAGGAAAATTGCAAAAATGCATAAAGAGTACATGCAGGTGTTTATAACAACGTTCAATAAAAGTGAAGACAATAATTAATTTTCTGAGAATTTGAAAGGGTTGTTTTCTTTTTGAGTCTACCTAAAAGAATAGTGTCCCTCCCACCGTAAATACAGGGTTTTCAAAAGACATATCACAGTTGTTATTGTATTCCATCAACAAAGAGGCCAAAGATGAGAACGTCATTGTGTCAAGAACAGTATAAACAGAAAAGCAAGGGAGGAGTCATACTCTGGGGGGGGGCACACAATAGGCAGTATAAATGCCAACAGTGCTAGCCTGTACATGTCTACTGAAAAGCAATCCTGGTGGTGCAGCTCAGGCTGCTACACTGCAGAATTAATGCAGTTTGACACCACTTTAACTCCTATGGTTCCATCTTATGGAATCCTGGGATTTGTTGGAATCCTGGGATTTGTAGTTCGTTGTAGCAAAGAGGTCTTTTACACAGGAGGCTAAGTATCTCACAAAACTTCAAATCCCATAATTTCATAGTGTTGACTGCATTAATTCTACAGTGTAGATGCAGCCATAGTCATTCTAGACTCTAGACCAGCAGTTCTCAACCTGTGGATCGCACCCCTTTGGGGGGGGGGGTCCAACGGCCCTTTCACAGGGTCTCCTAAGACCATCGGAAAACACATATTTCCAATGGTCTTAGGAACTGAGATACAATTGGGGGTCACCATAACATGAGGAACTGTATTAAAGGGTTGAGGCTTTAGGAAGGTTGAGAACCACTGCTCTAGACCCAATGGGGCTTTCTAGATTGGCAGGAAAGGGCAACATGAAGTTGCCTTTTCCTTAGTACATAGCAGCTGCACAGCAAGTCCCAGGTGTGTAATAAAAAGGCATAGGGCAACTACACTGAGGAGGTGTGGGCATGACTTATCTGAAGTCTTTTCTGTTGCTCAGCCACTACATTGGAAGTTGCCAGGATGCTAGAAACACAGGCGGAGCAGCTGCATGGGTGGGAATGAATGGGGCTTTTGGCCGCACTGAACCTTTAATATTTTGTTGTTGTTGTTGGCAGCTGCGAACTGCGCAGTTGCACCTGTACATCATAAGGCAATTGTATTGCCAGCTGCGAACTGCGCAGTTGCACAGGTACATCACACATGAACTGTGCAGTTATGAAGACCTGTCAAATTACCATTGTGGTTTCGCTTCCCTTTTTAAAGTGTGCAGTTGCATCGGTGCAACCCTTTATTATTTTATTATTATTATTATTATTATTATTATTAATACCCCACCCCTTTGAGATCAATTGAGGTGGCTTACACATTAAAATACTATTACATCAATAAAACAAACTGCATCCCTCCCCCCCTTAAAAAGATGTTAAATCTGTTACAATTTAAGTTTATGAATAAACTTCTTTATTTTATGAATGAATTGACATTTTATGCATAGTTGCATAACAGTTACAGCATCCCAGAGTCCCTACTGCACATGTCTAGGGTTCAGATTAGAGCTGGAGCTAGGATTTGGGAGCTTTAAAAAACTGCACAGTTGCACTGCAGCATTTAGACACAGCTGCACTGTTACACCCTTTTTAAAAAGAAGCTGGGAAAAGCAGGTCCTTTTTAAAGCTGCTTTTTCCCCACTAAAATACAAAAGAAGTGCATTCATGTCAAACTTTCAGTGTGGGTCATCTAAAAGCGACACTTTCATGCAGGCATGAACACACCCCTTTTTGCCAGTCTAGATCAGCCCCATGTTCTTATGGCAACCTCCTTTAGATGGCTGTATTACTGTACATTAGGAACAAGCCACAGAAATAACATTTCTCTCCTTCCCTTACCTCATCACTCAGTGTATTATAATGACTTCCATATTTCTGATATATTAGAGAAACAAAAGAATTAATCAAGTCTCACAAAAATAAGCTGCTCTGAACATGAGCAGTTTCATCATTAAAATGTACTTAAACTATGTCTACAAGAAGAAAACTATTTTCTGATACCTTACTCTTAACATCCTTTCCTTAAGACTGAGTGCTATTTTGCAACAGGGAAGGATAACATTTTCAAAGGTAAAATTGTTAAACAGCCATTGATAAACACACACCGTAGAACCTTTGACTTTGACCTAAAGTCTAACCTAAACTAGGTCACCAAGTAAGCTCCACATAGTCAATCAAAGTCACCTCCCACAAAAAAAAAATATGTATAAGATCACAGCTTCAAATAACTGACCATTATATAAGATGGATCTGAACGGGTCAGAATATTTTGGGAACAGGCCAGAGTATTTTGCCCCTGAAAGTGTCCCAGTATCTCCTCATTACCTTGTGTACTCTGTTGAAATGGCAGGAAGATATTCACACTCACATCCCATTTTTGCTGCCCAACACCTCTGCCCCTAGTGTGAATCACTCGCTCTGAGGTCAGAACAAGATGCCTAGCATCAGTCACATGGCTGGGTGCCTCATTCTGACCTCAGAGCGAACCACTCATGCCAGAAGCAGTGGCAGGTGACATGATTGAACTGCCCAAATGTTGTCCAAATAGCTCATACCAAAACTAGGTATTGGGCCTTATGGCATCTGGACTGATTGCCATGGGAATATGGGAGGGCATTTTATTTGGCTCGTGCAGACAGGGCTTGAGACTGACATATATTGCTTCCAAAGAGATGTTAGTTAGTAAAGCAGTGGGTGAGGTTCTTTAACAATTTGAAAATGCCTTTTGGATATAAGAAAAATAGAATAAATTATATCTTTACTGAATCTGTTTCTAAGTGTATTTTCATGATAAACAATTCTACAGTGCTAATACCAGCCAACGGCCCAGTAAATTTGATTAGAAGAAGGAGTCAAGAGTTCAAGATATTATGGGACTAAGGAGGTGAGTCATGCTCCAAAAGCAAATAAATATACGCAATCGCATCACTCTTCCCTAAGGGACCATTTAGCAAAAGGGCAAGGAACCTTTATCCTGGTAGAAAAGTTGACAAGTTGTTCTGGTCTGGAATTTGGCTGGATCCAGTGTTCAGTAGCACAATATATGCTTCAAAGCTGGATTTAAAATTTACAGCTCAGAATGTAAGCCAAACAAAGCTGGACATTTTTATGTCCCATTGATCTAAGTTCAAGAATAATGTACATGCCAATTTTCTGCCATTCATGCCACTCAAAAGTGGCCAGTTTTACCTAGATTTTATGCTGCATCACTGAGAGATGTAGGTACACCCCATGAGCATTTCCAGGGTCTGCCTGGGATTGTTTTGCTAGGAAAATTTCCAAATTCTGTGCATATTAATTGCTTTTTTTAAAAAAAATCTTTATCAGAATCTTACCTTTCAAACATTCGATTTTGACCTCTCAATATAATCTAAGCAGGGGACAAAGTAATTTAACTAGAGAATTAGATAAGAGAGTTTTGCTCCCTGCCCAGCACACAAATATGAGAGATGTTTTGTACTGCTTGCCACATTTAGTTAGAAAAGTATAAAGCCATCTCAGTGAGACAACTGATAAAACTTGGGGGCTGTTATGTTTGCGGTATGTATATGGTATGCTTTTTTTAAAAAAAAAAGAGTAGATATAAGTGTATATTATGTCAAAAAATTATATTAACAAGACATTGATACGTTATAAATAAAACTTAACCAGAAATGATGTGAGCAACATGATTAAGGAATTGTCTGTAGTGTCATTTTGATGTTGTATAGAATAAAATCCACAAAACAGTGATACATTGGGTTTCACAAACTTTATTGAAGTTTGTAGTACATATTCTAAATCAAGTAACTTGCAAAAAATGTGCTGATAAACAAGAACTTTAGAAGCCAGTTCAGAATATTGCAGCTGCCCATCTGCTGATTCCAGAGAGAAGGATAATATCTGTTAAACTTTATGCCACATGCACTGGCCTAACCCTGTAGAAAATCTCTACTGCAGAGGCATCCTTTCTTGGCCAAACTTTTACTATGCTGAAATGGTTTGTTGGATCCCATATAGAAAATGAAGTTTCCTTAAAACCGCACAGACTCCAGAGGGAACTGACATCACACAACATTTAGTTTGGAAGAAAAGTTTCTCACATGTAAGCTTCTCACATGTTTGACAGGCATTTCAGTCACTGACAAAGAAGAAAATAAAATGTGAAGAGACTGCCAAATTGGAAGCATTTTTTTTTTTGTCAGTTTGCTTTTTGTGCAGAAAAACAAAAACAAAAAAAATGTTGCTCATATATTGTTGGTCATCCAGCACTACTCCTGTTGCCTTTTCCCAGCACTCACAATTACAATATTGATGCTTCAAGGCCAAGCTTTTATCATGCAATTATCCTGCCTTCATTCACTAAATTTTTCAGGAGCTCCAGATTATGTCATCCTCCATTTGTAACTGTTTCTAACCTTCCCATGTTTTCCCACCACTGTGTTCCTTTCCAGTACCCTCCTTACCATGGAAAATCCTTTAAGTAGGAAAAGACAGACTAACTATACAAGGTAATCTGACTGACAGTAGTAGCTGTCCATCTGGAAGCATTTTATAATACTGCCTCAAAGACAAAGTGTTTCTCTCAGCTAGCAGAGTTGCAATTGTCAGGTAGGTCGTGGTGGTATAGGAGGAATCACTTGTAAGAAACAACACACAATAGTTTTATTTTAAATATTTTAATTTACTGTATGATACAGCACAGGTCCCATCTGTACTATTATCATGTGCCCCTTTAAGCAAACAAGCAAAACACTGTTTAAGCTGTATTTGTTTAGTTCCTAACACTGACATTTTGTGAACTTTTCTGTTTTTCATTTGAAGGATGAAAGTAGTCACCTGCTCTATCGTTAAAGCACACACCTATGACATTTCCACTTTACCAAAATCAGAGCTAGGAAATATTCCTTTTTTTTTTTGGACTGCATCTCCAGTCAATATGGCCAATGTACATTTTTTTTTACAAGTTCTTGTTAACACACACACACACACACACACGTATAATACACTACAGCTCAGTTACTATAACTCATTGAGGTTTGCCAGGATTTAATACACCTGATGTTGTTCTGTGCCTTCAGTTTGTTGCTGACTTATGGTTGTCCTAATGTACATCTATCACGTTGGTTGGTTCTGGTTTGGGGGGGCAGGATTTGTTCAGACCAGGGTTTGCCTTTGTCATCCTCTAAGAGTGAGAGTGTGAGACTTGCCCAAGGTCACCCAGTGAATTTCCATGGCCAAATGGAGAGTTGAACCCTGGTCTTCCAGCTCAAACCACTACACTATGCTGGCTCTTGTACAGCTACTGCTGATTATTGAAACAATAGTCAGCAAACTAAAGGAAAAGAGATTCCACCTCAACATTGTCAGATCATCATCTAATTTCTTTTACTCTTACTTACATCCCACCTCCTCGTAATGTTGTTCAACGCACTTTTCGTAATCTTCAATCTGTTAATTCTGATCATCTCAGTCAGACCCTGGGTTCTTCTCTCTCTTCTCTAAATCTTGGGGACTCCGCTGACTCAGCAATGTCTTTATTCAACTCCACTCTCTCTTCCACCCTTGACAGCTTTGCCCCTGTATCTGTTCGCACGTCCTCCTCTGTGTCTAGGCCTCAGCCCTGGCTCTCTCCTGTTGTTAGGTTTCTCCGGTCCTGCTCTCGAGCAGCCGAACGCCTTTGGAAAAAGTCCAGGGACTGGGCCGATTTTATTCATTATAAATTTGTTCTTTCATCCTTCTCATGTGCCTTGTCTATGGCAAAACAGAATTACTATAAATCATTGATCTCTGCCAACGAGAGGCGCCCGCAGCGCTTGTTCTCCTGCTTCAATTCACTGCTAAAACCTTCTTCTCCCCCTGTCTTTTCATCATTTTCCCCCACTGACTTTGCCAACTACTTCCTCACAAAAGTCAGTACTATTCGATCTGAAATTGTTCCTCCTGACTTGCCCCCTACCACTACTTTCCTGGTACCTTCTACTAATAAACTCTCTGTGTTTCCACCTGTTTCTCTGGATGAACTATCTACACTGCTAAATTCTTCCAAACCTACAACTTGTTCTCTTGATCCTATTCCCTCCCATCTTCTAATCTTTATAACCCCTTCTTTTCTCCCCTCGCTCCTCTATATCTTTAATCTCTCTCTCTCTTCGGGATCCTTCCCTTCGGATTTCAAACATGCTCTCGTTTCCCCAATTCTGAAGAAACCCTCTCTCGACCCCTCTTCTCTGTCTAGCTACCGCCCGATCTCTCTTCTTCCTTTTCTCTCTAAGGTTCTGGAACGGATAGTTTATTCTCGCTGTCTTGAGTTTCTTGAAGCCAATTCCATCCTGGACCCGTTTCAGTCTGGTTTCCGCCCACGGCACTCTACAGAAACAGCCCTCACCAAAATCTCAACTGATCTCTTGCAGGCCAAGGCAAATGGCCTCTACTCTATTCTCATTCTTCTAGATCTGTCTGCGGCCTTTGACACCGTGGACCACTGTCTCTTGCTTGACTTACTTTCTGACCTCGGGTTCTCCGACTCTGTTCTCAACTGGTTCAAATCTTACTTGTCAGACCGATCCTTTGCCGTGGTCACAGGTGGTCAGACTTCCTCCTCTGTCCCCTTATCTGTTGGAGTTCCTCAGGGCTCTGTCTTAGGTCCCCTTCTGTTCTCTCTTTACACACTGTCCCTTGGTAAACTCATCAGTTCTTTTGGCTTCTCCTATCATCTGTATGCCGATGACACTCAGCTGTATCTTTCAACCCCTGACCTTTCGCCGGGGCTCGAACAGCAAGTCTCCTCTTGTCTGGCTGCCATCTCTCAGTGGATGCGGCATCGGTGCTTGAAGCTCAACATGTCTAAGACAGAGCTTCTCATCTTCCCACCTAAGCCCACCCTTCAATACTCCTTTTCTGTTTCTGTTGACGGCATTTCTATTCAGCCGGTTCAGCAAGCCCGCAGTCTTGGCTTCATTTTTGATTCCTCGCTGTCATTTACTCCCCAGATTCAGGCCACCGCCAAGACCTGTAGATTCTTTCTTTACAACATTGCTAAAATCCGTCCTTTCCTCTCAGCCTCCACCGCCAAGACTCTGGTCCATGCCCTAGTGGTATCACGACTAGATTATTGTAACCTCCTTCTGACAGGGCTTCCTCTCTCTCATCTCCATCCTTTAATCTCTGTCCAGAACTCAGCTGCACGTATTATCACATCTGCTCGCCGCTTTGACCATGTTTCTCCTCTTTTATCCTCCCTTCACTGGCTCCCCTTCCCCTTCCGCATCCAGTACAAGCTTTTGCTGTTGACTTTCAAAGCCCTCCACGGACTGGCCCCTCCTTACTTGTCTGAACTTCTTTCTCCTCACACTCCTTCTCGTACCCTCCGTTCTGGTAGTCTAGGTCTCCTGTCCCAGCCGAGGATTTCCACTGCCCCATCCCGGATTCGTCCCTTCTCACTTGCTGCCCCTCACTCCTGGAACCTTCTTCCCCCACATGCACGCCTCATCACTTCCCTAACCAGGTTCAAAACTGAGTTAAAGACTATATTATTTAGGGAAGCTTTCCCAGGACTGTGCCATCCGCCCCAGGATGCCTCCTTTTAACTGTGTATTAAGAAGCCAAGCCCTCCTTCCAGTCCATCTGCCTTGGTCCTGGCCCCAGAGGGAGAGAAGAACCACTGGACCTCACCCCCTTTCCCATCACCTTCCCCTCTTCCTTTTGTGTTGTCTCTTTTAGACTGTAAGCCTGAGGGCAGGGATCCGTCTAATCTATGATTGTATGTACAGCACTGTGTAAATTTACAGCGCTATATAAATAAAGGTTAATAATAATAATAATAACATTGGGAAGAACTTCATGTGAATAAGAGTTGTTTGACAGTGGCACACTTCCTCAGAGAATGGTGGAGGTTCCTTCTTTAGAGATCTTTAAACAGAGGCTGGATGGCTACCTGTCAGGAGTGCTTTGATTGTGTATTCCTGCATGGCAGGAGGTTGGACTGGGTGACCCTTGGCTTTTCCAACTCTAGGATTCTGTTATTCTATTCTGATAGCTGTGTGGTATTATTTATTTATTTATTTATTTATTTATTATTGCTGCTGCTACTACTACTACTACTTGTGTCATGCATCTATCTTTTGAACTCCTGCTGCAATGTGCTCATCATCAATGAGATCTGCAAGTCCACTGCAGCAGAAATATAACATAGGGGCTGTGCAGACAGCCCTGAAGGGGTGGCCTCCAGATGCCCCTATTACAACCAGATTGGGGCCATGGCAACTGCATGCCATGGCCCTGATCTGGCCCTTGCAGGGCCCTGCAAAGGGTGCAATAGCCACAGTGCTATGGCTTAACTGCACTCCTTTGGTGCTGTGTTGTGCAGATGCAGCGGCAGAGGAATGCCATGACATCACACCGCCCTTGGGGGTGGAGTTGGGGCATGCATCATATGGATGCTACACTCTGACTCAGCCCCCAACCCGGCCTTTATGGCTGGTATGCACAGCTCCTTAGTGGCACTTTTGTTTACTCCACTTCTATGAAAGATGTTTAATAGTTCTATCAAGTTTATCACATGAGGGAGATTGAGGTGTTAATCCAAAAATAATCCCAGAGAAATTACGAAATTACGCAACACTATTTCACACGACATTGCAAAAAAACTAGTTAAACTTGCAGTTAAACTAGATTTAGAGGAGGATTGTGACTCTATTTCACACAATATTGCAAAAAACCCGCAGTTAAACTAGGATTAATCCACATATTTTCAAGTTTGGATCTCTACAGAAAGTGTAAATTCGAAATTGCTTTCATTGCAAAATCACGCATGAACGTTAATTGAGAAACAACGTAATTTCCACTTTAAATTCGCTTTAAATTCACAAAGGCTCAAATTTGCTTTAACACCACTTCAATGTCATTTTAACATCAAAATTGGCCCCTAGTGTGATAAACTCCTAAGCGACCATCCAGCCTGCAAATGGCAGAGTTCCCCAACTAAAATGGTACACTGTTCCCTTAGACAATTTCTGACAGTGTATAGTCTATGCTACTGTGTGCATTCTATTCAGAAACCAAGAAAATAGTGGGTACCACAAATACATCAGACCCCATGAGATTTCATCCTCAGAATTAGCAATATTATAATAATATATTACCATTACCTACTGTATGCTGATTTGCCTGTACTTTAAAATCAACACCGGAGGCCCTTCCCTCTAACTCACCTCTGACAGTAGTCTTGTTTGGCAGATACAAGGAAAAGGCCCTTTTTAAAAGTGGTCCCACATCTCTGGAAAGCACTGCCACTTGACATCTATAAGCCTTCAACAAAAGTCTGAAAATGTTTCTATGTGGACCAGGAGTGCTGATTGCAGTTTTAACTGCCAATAATTCTAATGCTATTAATACTAATGCTAATAATAATACTTGATGTTGTTAAGGTATCTGCTTTTTTTTTTTAATCCAGCCTATTTCATTAATACTATCATGTTTGAATCGTGAGCTGCCTTGAGAGGTTTTTATATTCTAAAATGCAGCCTAAAAATATGTTAAAGAATATTTTTAAAAAGTATATTTTCATAAAAATCCCCTTTTTTCCACTTTAATATTGAATATGTTCAAGAGGAAACCTTTGAACTCTGATATGAATCACAGAGAGAAAGAAAAAGAGGGAGAGCTCTTTGCCTGCCTTTGACTGAAAACAGAAATGACAGGTCAGCTGCAGGGCAGAGGGCAGAGACCTGGGCAAAATGCATTTAAGGGCTTTTTTTAAAAAAAAAAATAAATAAATTGCATTTTGTTCAATTAGACTTGTTTTTAATGTTGTGGATATTTTTATTCTATTTTAGTGCTCTATTTTTATACGTTTTTAATTGTATTGGTCTTTTACATTGTGAGCTACTTTGAATCCCAATTCTGAGGAAAAAGAAAGATATATATAATCAATGCAATAATAATATTGTTATTGTTGTTTTTGTTGTTAGAGTGGATTTTGTTTAGCTGTATTGGAAAGCCCTTATGAGCTTGCCTGGCAGCAGTATACATCAATGGGCAGCAGAAATGGCAGCAGATGCACTCCCCAAAAAAATAATACTCTAAGCAGTGCCAGACTGTTGGGTCTAGCTTGTATTGAAATCTCCCAAGGTGCCCTATATTCTAGAAACTAGAGCAATGCTATACTGGCATAACTTTGTGGTAAATTAAAATAATGGCTAGATACAGCTTAGTGAAACAGGTGAGAAACAGGCTCATGTCAGATATAAGGTGCGAACTTTGACAGGACTGAATATACTGAATATACCACATGTGAGATAATACTACATTTTGAAAAAGAGTATTTCAAAATGTGGTATTTTTCTCAAAAGTGGCAAATTAATTAATTAAATGGGCCAAGCTAAATTTATGACACTTGTTTTGGGAATATTCACTGCTGAACACTGCAGAGTGGTATATTTGGACTTATTTAGGTCTTAAAGTCCTAAAAGATATGAAGTCGAAGGCTTTCATGCCCAGTATCCATAGTTTTTTTGTGGGTTTTCCAGGCTATGTAGCCATGTTCTAGAAGAGTTTCTTCCTGACGTTTCGCCAGAATTTGTGGCTGGCATCTTCAGAGAATGCCAGCCACAGATGCTGGCGAAATGTCAGGAAGAAACTCTTCCAGAACATGGCTACATAGCCTGGAAAACCCACAAAAAAAAACTGTCCTAAAAGATAGTTTGGTTTCTTGGAAATTTTTAAAGAAAAAAAGGGGTGTAATGATTTGCATCTCTTAAAACATTTGGTCCATTTCCAGTTACTGTATATACTCAACTATAATTCGACCTCATGTATAAGTTGAAGTCAGGTTTGGGAGCCAAAATTGTGGATTTTGCAATGACCCATGGATAGGTCAAGGGTAAAACTTAGAGGCTCCATCAGTGTGTGTATGTGTGTGTGTGGCAAGAGAGACTATTACTGTGGCTTTTTGCTTCATCATTTCAGCGTTCATTTTAGCCAGACACATGGGCAGGAGATGGACTCTTAAACAAACAGCAGTATCATTCAGTTACCCAGGACTCTTTCTGCTTGGTTTCAAACAGAAATAAACTCCTCTTCACACTGCATGGGGAAATCTGAAAGAGCTGTTACCACATTTCTATAGTGGGATTTTGTGGTCAATTTTGGGGCATAAATTTTTTGACTTATATCGTAGATGAGTATTGACTTTCACTTACAGGGTAAACAGGGGAGAAGGATGTGAATGATCACATCCAGGCAGTCATGACCATTCCAAAAATATTCAGAACCATTCAGTCAAAATTTGGATATACTATGCACTTAACTGTGTAATCTTAGCAGTGTTGCTGGTACAAAAACTGGAAATATTACATTCTGAATGGCGTGCTCCAGATCCTCCAACCAACATGATCATGTCGAGTATAGGATTCTGAGCTATAATCCAAAAACAACATTGCCCGTACTGGGTGATTAATATGAATCTTGGACACAAGTAGACTGTTAACATAGGAAATTATGTATATTAGAAAAAAGAAGAGAAACAAGAAGAAAATCATTCCTTGTATAATGAAATTCAAATGTCTGCAGTACAAAGTAGGGACTGTGACTCCCACACTCATATAGCCTCAAACTTTGAAGTTTTGGAGATCAGAAAACAAATGTGAATTTGGAAAAATAGGGTACAGTCAAAGTTCAAGATTTCTTATGGCTTTCCTCTTGAAAGCCAGAGTGTTGACATTTTCTTCAAATGAAATTACTGTCAACGCAGCCTACTCAGGTTCACAAAGGGGATTGTTTAAAGTTTAGTCAATTAAAGATTCAAGTGAAAAGCTCTTCAGACACCACTGACCCAGATTCTTCTGAGGCATTTATATTCATAGAAGAACAAGAACATGGACATGATGGCTTGCAAGGGAAATTCCCAGTACAGATGGTTAACTTGCCATTTCGCCCTTCAATAGTTAAAATGCCAGAAAGGTGACAGATGTATTGATGTATAGGACTATTCCCTGATTTTTTTAAAAAAAAAGTATTTTGAAAATCATGAAGCTTCTGAGGAGGTTTATTTAACAAGTAAGCTAACTGGATTTTACTCTCATTTAAATTAGTATAAGGTAGAATTAAAATTGGACACTAGAGAGACCATCCATTCCTTTTCCAAATTCATCTTCTGTCTCCAACCTGGGCATTTGCTGTCTCCTTATTTATACTAACAGACTGATTGGTTGAATGTCTAGGGTACTTCAGTTATGGCCTCAGAGCAAAGTACAGTGAAACAATGTAAAACCATTAGCGTTTCAATTCATATCATATCTTAGGGGTGGCAAGAAATAGCACAATCTCATGTCATTCATTTGCTTGTAAAGTGCTTGTAAAGTGCTGGGTAAAGAGACTTATCTTGTCATTCCAATGAACTGCAAACAATTAAAGGAGGAAATTCCATGGCCTGTGGTTCCTCTCCTGTAGCAAATCCAGAACCTCTAAGTGCAGAATGTACTCATAACAGTGCCTCCCTTACAGACTGTAGCATGCAAGTCAGTCCATTAATGAGAAGATATTTTGAACTCATGTTGTCCAGGTTGAGTATCCCTTATTTGAAATGCTTGGGATCAGAAGTGTTTTGTATGTTTTTCTCCCAGATTTTGAAATACCTGCATTTGCATATACATGAAGAGACATAATGAGGCTGGAGAGAGACTAAGGATCTGTGAAATGGAGGGAGACATGGATTCCTGCCATTTCACAGATCCTCACGTTTCTCAACTGCATTTCTTTCAATCGGTGTCTCTCTCTAGCCTCACAAATACAGTACAGGCAAATACTAGCTACTTCTGTTGTAGCTCAAAACATTTTGGATTTTGGAGTACTTTGGATTTCAGAATTTAAGGAATACCCAACCTGTATGTTAAAATTGGCACCGTGCATTGAGTTCATATGCAAACTGGAAGCCAGTGAAAATCCTTTAGGGTTGTAGTGATACAAGTCATGATTATGCCACTTGTTGGCATTCAGGCCACTGCATTCAATTGCAGCATCCAAACCATCTTTTAGACCCTTTTAAAGTGCAGTGCAACAATCCAATATGTGGAAGGTACCACAGCACAGATCACTATGGCCAGGAAAGGCAGAATTAGCACTTCACAGATTTACTGTATATACTCGTCTATAAGTCTAAAAATTTACTGATTGATTAAAAAATCACAGGTCAACTTATTTATGAGTCAGTATGGTAGTGTGATGGTAGCTCCTTCAGAGATCCTCATGTGGTGAGGAGAGAGTTTCTTTTTCTCTTGACCCAAAGATGTCTGGGTGATTGATTGATTTTAAACAAACAGAGTCCCTTTCCCTCCTATGCTAGCTGCTGATGCTATCTGGGGAGTCAAGAGTGAAACAAAAGCTGGCACGCTGAAACAAAAAGCCTCACTTAGAACCCCTCTTGCTATACACACAAATGCACACTGAAGGAGCCTCCAAGTTTTACTCTTGACTTATCCATGGGTCATGGCAAAATCCATAATTCTGGCCAGAAAACCTGCCTTCAGCTTATACATGAGGTCAATTTATAATCTAGTATATACGGTAAGTGTTTGGGATACCCATTACAGTGAGCGCTTGGTATCCACTGGAGATTGGGTTCCAGGATCCCCTGTGGGTACCAAAATCCATGGATGCTCAAGTCCCATTAAATAAAATGGCATATTAAAATGTATAAAATGGCAAAATCTAGGTTTGCTTTTTTTGAAATTATATTTTTTTTAAAAAAAAAACCAATATTTTCAAGCTGTGGATGGTTGAATCCATGGAAAAAGAATCTGTGGATACAGAGGGCTGACTGTCCTTCTGTCTTGTGTGAATTCAGCTCTGTTTTTATTTTATTTTATTTATTGGCCAACACACAGCTAGTTAAAGCAATGGTTGAGTACCTAAAATTCCTCTCTTGAGTCATAAGGAACAGAGAGACAGTCCTATTCATGTATTCACCTAAGCACACACAGGACCAGAAGTGGGGATAGGGATGTAGTTTGCAAGTAAGTGCCACCCCACACTGTTCCAAAGCACCTGGAAATTACACTTTTATGTATTAAGGATGAACATCTGAAGAGCCTTGTAACCATGTTTGGCTATAAGGATGGAATCAGTTCATGGGAGCAACATTACCATATTCCACCAAACACAGTTAGAAAGCCCTTTGCATATCACACATGAAGGTCTAACTTACTTGCTGGTGCTCAGGGTCATGAATAGGGAATGCAAAATCGCATCTCCTACATGTGTTCAGTCAAAGTTTTCAAAATAACTATAAAGTTGAGCATTATCAACACACTGGGGGCACTTCACTACACATCACCTTATATCATAATACAGGGAACAGTTGTTAAACAGCATGAGTGACTAGATGGATCCTGTGAGGATGTTATAGGACAATGCCCATGCTTTTAAGTAGTAACCTCATTTCTATTTGGAAATTTCCCTAAAGGTAGTAGTATCACTGCAATATAATACCATCTACCCCCAAGCCATATTACTGTTCCATGAAAAAACTATAGTCCTGTAGTTCTCCAAATTCATGGGCAGCCATTTCAGTGGTCACACAATGGCTCCCTACAGAGCCTAGTTAATGCTCACCTTGTTCCATGTTGTCATTCACCTGCCAACAAATCACATGGAAGAATATGATATTATGAACCAGGCTTTGGTTAATAATTGACATTATGAATCAGTCATTATATTATTTAAGGTCCTTGGCACTGCAAGAAGTACACTATGCTCTTTCTTCAAAAAGTTTATATGGGCCTTCCAAGTTATCCTTTTGGCTGCTGAGCATGGGATGAGAACACATTCTCAGTCACACAGCAGTAGCCTCAGGCCATAAAGAAAAAGCTAGGGAAAGCTGACAAAGCTGTCTAGGCACAACCAGTTAGATGTATAGTATTTTTATATCCTAATGTCCCAGGTGGACTGGGAAAGGCAAAGAGCATTAAATATCAGGAGCCTGCCTGGCTGGAACAGGATGGTCCATTTAAAATGACTGTCATTTGGGCTATGTTTGCTTTCTGGCATGGCAAAGCAAGAAGCATAAGGATTATGAAATATTGTTTACATCATGCCCCCTTTTGTAACACGACAGGTCCATTCTAAGTCCTGTGTGATAAGCTTATTAGTGATTTTGGGGCTCATGTGATAAAGTCCAGAGATATTGGAGCTCATGTGATTGCAGTGATATCAGGAATGATAAGGTCCATAACAATCATGTGATAAAGTCCACAGAGTTTTAGTAATACGCACATGAATAAAAAAATAGAAATAAATCAGCAATACCAATCCCACCCCTCCCAAAGCAGATGTTTGGAATGTACTCTTTCCAGGAATAACTACCATTTTCTCTCTTCCCCCATCTGTTTTCAAGTAGCATGCACCAAAGCAGCAGAACACTCTGCTAGCTAACACATGAGCCACCACGTATCAATGCATGTAAAGAAATAAAACAAGATGTCTCAATTGTACTCTCTTTCTGAAGTTTGCTCTAATGAACCAACATAGCCTCCTATTATTTTTAAACATCTGTTGAGGTTGTCCTCAAAGGTGACAAGTGGGATGTGACAGAAATGGATGGTCTGAACAGCTAAATCTGCAAGGTCACCAATGCCATAATTCATTTTAGCAGTCCATTCCCAGCCCTCATCTTTGCTCAATACAGTAAAGACACAGAGTGAAATTAAAGCTCCTTCTTTGCCAGCCACCTCAAAATAAACTGCAGATATCAAAGAGGAGATGATGTGAGGTTTTCTGGTTATATGAAGTCTTTGGAAAAGTCACAGTGAAGGCAGCTTTATAAATGAGAAGTGCCATCCTCAAAGAAAATCGGCTCCTTTGTGTTTCCAAAGTGGGGGAGGGATGGGATAAAGAAGAAGCGAAAATAAATACAGATGAACACATATAATTAAAAAGGTGGGAGAGAACGCTTTGGAAAACAGACATCATCAAAGCAACTCTTCTGGACTCTGACCAGGAAGAATTTGAGAGGTGGACATCAGTTCAATAGTTCAATTACACAATTTCAGATTCAAAGGAAACTTCAGCACAGCAATTGCTGGGCAATTCTATTACTGAAACCTTGAAAGAATGAAATTGAGTTTGAATGGTAGATAGGAGCAGTAAGTTACTGGAAGGAGTATTTGGGACACATTAACTCCAAAAGTGCCAATAGCACAGGGGTCCTGCATGATAGAATTGCTCAGCTCCATAGATTTCATGTACACAACTGCATTTTTGCTAAAAAAAATTTCCTATCATTTAACCAAGAACAGTTGGTTGTCAAAGAAACATAGTATTGCAAAAAGGCAAGGGATTAGAAGACAATTGAAGAACTGTCTGGCTTTGAACAAGCTGGTATTCAATAGCGATCTCTTCTTCACCTTGTAACCTGAAACAGCAACCACTACTTAGGGACATGCTTTCAAACTAAATTTGCAGAAACTGGAACTAATGATAGGTATTCATCATGGGCCTCAGATTACCAACCTTCCAGTCTTGCAATAGTCACAGACAGCGTCTTAACCAATGAGATACCATGTCCTGGTTTTACCAGTTACTTCCTCTTTAATGTAGCCTACAGCACCTATTTGTTGACTGTTTCCCATCCAAGTACTAACCAGGCCTGGCCCTGCTTAGCTTCCACAATCTGATGGGATTTGGTGCCTACGATATTTGGGCCCAATTAAGGCAGACCCAGGAGAAGGCAATGACAAACTTCCTCTGAACAAATCTTGCCAAGAAAACCCCATAATAGGTTCACCTTGAGGTTGTCATATGTCTGTACCACAACACACACAGTAGACTCACTGCATCACTGGAATGTTGGCTTACAACTCAGCATTGGATTCATTAGGTCTACTCTAGCAATTGAATTTAGGCCAACAGCAGCAGCTTTGGAGGGGATACTACACCACAGAGTAAAAATGCTAGCAAAGGAGGGTTTCAAAATACCTCTTGTAAAGTAGCAATAATAAATCCATCTTAGAAAGTAGAAAAGTAGCATTTCATTAGGTTAGCTATTTAACAGTGGCTTTTTATTGTAATAAGTGAATTCCACAAGCAGCAAACCTTACCAATAAAAACAGAACAACAACATATAGACTAGTATTACAGAGGCCGCGAAAAACCAGACCTATCTGCCACTAGTTGTTGTTCATATCTTAGCATCATATGGAGGTATAACTTGAAAAGAGGTATCCATATGCCCCTTGTAGTTACCAGTCCTGAGAGTCACTGCAGAAGCTTGTATCTGGAGTGCTTCCTCCTAGCCTTCTAAACAAAGGAGTGTTTCATTAATAGGCTAGATTGTAAACTAGCACCAAGAGGAATAGGAATGTGGCAATAAACATTGGATCATTCAGAATTAGACCGAATGAATGGGAACCATTATTTTTCAAAAAAGAAAATCCGGGTCAAATAAGATATCCCCAATAAAAAAAAATGACATTATACCTAATTAGTTTAGGAGGACATTGCATGTGAGAGGGGGATTAACAAAGCAGGCATGATGGCCTTTCAGATAAGGATATGGACAAAGAAATGGGAATTACTACTTACCTCAGGCTGTTATGACCAGGTCAAGAAGTAATGAGCTCCAGTTGCAGCAGAGCAGATGTAGATTTCATATCAGGAAAGTCTCATAATGATACTGAAACAATCACATTGCCAGGCATACTGTCTGATTCTTCTGTTTGAAGGCTGTCACCCTCCTTGTGGGTTTGCTTTCTTCACACAAGCCTGAGAGAAAAAGGTCTAATCTGCACTGTAGAAATAATGCAGTATGATACCGCTTTAACTGTAGTGGTTCCATGCTATGCAATTCTGGGAACTCTAGTTTTGTGAAATATTTAGCCCTCTCTGTCAGAGAGCTTTGGTGCCACAATAAACTACAAATCGCATAATTCCATAACATCGAGACAGGGTAATCAAAGTGGTTTCAAACTGCATTATTTCTGCAAAACTGATTAGACCAGAGAATGGGCACCACTTCCACTGATGCATTGTTTTCCCAACGTGTACAGCCCTACATGAGTTCAGAAGAGGTGACCATCTTCTGCTCATAGGGACCACTTGCATTACTTAAAGCCCTGAATTTGCAGGCTTCTAACTTGCACAAGGAACCACAACAAATAATAGGTGGACACTTGGGAGTTTATCATATGACGGAATTTGGGGGTATAATGCAAGGGCAATCCGAACGCAATCATGGGGTTTCACATTATTGTGAATGAGTGTATCTCATGCAATTTTGGGCAAAAGGGGAGTCATTCTGAATGCAATCATGGGTTTTACGTTATTTCATATTAAAGCATTTCATGCAATTTTGGGGAATTCGGGGGCATTTTCAGGCAATGGGAAAGCATTCTGAACACATTCCGAACGCAATTAGAATTCAGGTAAATTCACTAAACTAGCGAATTTACGTGAATTTGAATTGGCTCCATTCGAAATTGGGAGAAATTCCTCCCATGTGATAAACTCCTTGCAGTCTATGTCGCATGTAGATTTTAACCATGTCAGAGCAAACATCTCAGTAAAAAGAGTTGCCTTGATACTTTTTCACTGATTTATTATTGTTTTACCTCCACAATTTTATCTTCACACCAAGATGTGAAGTGGGTTGAAAAGTAGTGACTGGACCAAGATTACTCAATGAGCTTCATGACAGAGAGAAAATTCTAATTCAAGGCTCCCTAGCTTTAGTCCAATATTCTGATCACAATACATGCTGATCTCTCTGGAATGGTCAAAATATAAGAAATCACAAAAGTGAAAGGAGGAGGTGCTATGAGTAAGGTATGTGAAATGGATATGGTATGGTGGGAAAGGCCGAAGAGATAGAAAAGGGTATAGAATATAGGATAAATATATAAAAAGTGACAAACTAACTACTAAAGAAGATGGAATAAAGTATAATTGATGTTAGTGATGATATGATGGTAAGAAGATGTTATTAATGTTACTGTGAATGACACGATGCAGATGTTTATATAGTGTATTTAATTATATGTATGTTTGTGTATTATTGAAATGATGAAGAAAGGTTATTTTAAAAAATATAGGGCACTTCATCAGGGAATATTTATATAAACAGCTTTGCTACTAGCCAACTTGAATTCCACATTGGAAGAATAAATCCTCCTCTCTGGCTTTTCTTTGCTAATGAAGATTGTGGAATAAATCCGGTAAATAAATAATTAAATATCAACCAAAAATTTGTTGCTCATGTAGTTCAGTGCATCTACAAACTGGTTGTAAACATAACCAGAACCAGTGTTCCAAGATCTCATCTTCCTAAATACTAAATTTGTTGGTGTGTGCCTGGTTTATGGTAACCCTAAGAAGAACCCACAATAGGATTTTCTTGGCAAGGGTTGTTCAGGGGGCTCGGGGGCGCCATTCCTTTTTCTGAGGCTGAGTGTGACTCACCCAATGTGTTTCCATGGCCAAACAGGGATTTGAATCCTGGTCTCCAGAGTCATAGTCCTTAGACTCAAACTACTAAACTGCAAACCTCAGAAAATATAAAAGACAACTTGTGTATTCACCCCTGACAAGACAGCAGTATTTGTGAGAGTAACCTTTCAAAATTATCCCATAGCGTTGCAACATAGCACAATTTCTCAGGTGCTCTTCTGATATAACCTTCATTCGTGTCAATACAGAATGGCTAAAAGTTGTGCCTTTAAGTTGTTGCCCACAAAGTAATTGCTTCAGCACTGGGGGCAATTCCAAACTAAGTGGCTCAGTTGCTGTTGCTGGTTCATGGAAACCTATAAAGGTTGCTCCGTGAAGAGCCTCCCTGGGTCTGTCAGGGGAGTATGGCAGAAGTAAAGCTCTTAATCTTGCTAGACAGCTGGGCTAAACATTTATATAGAAGACATTTTCAAAAGACTAGGCAGATTATAAAGGCAACAGGAGTCACAGAAATCTTGTTAAACATTGTTCGCTGCCTCACTTTAGATTTTAGTTGGAACTTGCACTGTCAGATAAATTCTATTTATCTCTTGAATGCTTTTCTCGCTGTGAGTGTTTGTTGATCTGAATTCTCACCTTCAGCAAAGATTTACATTTCTGTCCTTGATCAAGTCAAAGATAATGCTCAATTTCAACCTTTCTTAGGCATCTGAAGAAAAAAGCCCTGAAAAGATACAATTTTCAGATATATTAGAGTCAGATCAGAAGTAACAGAGTTTCCACTTTTAATATGGCCCACTGTATGTTGGAAAATATGTCTTCATTTTTTTTTAAAAAAAATACCTTAATCACAATAAGTTTTTTTTTCTATATCTACACCTGTAATTGAAATAGAAATAATTCCCTAGATATCAAATTGTTACCACACCCATAGATTAATCTGTGACTAAATTCATATTATCAGAGACAATAATGAGAGCTATAATAGTGTTGTGGTCTGAGCATAGGACTCGGACTCTGGAGACCAGGGTTTAATTCCCTGCTCAGCCATGGGAACCTGCTGCTGGGTGACTTTAGGTGAGTCACACCCTCTCAGCCCCAGAAAACTTAGGGACGCCATAAATCAGAAGTGACTTGAAGGCACAAATAAGAGACAATAAGCATAGGATAAAAAAACAAAAACAGGAATTCACACTAACTTTTGGCGAAGGGGGAGAGTCATTTTAGGAAAGGTAGAACAACTGAAAATGCAGATTGGTTCCTTATCTCATTAGTGATAGGCAAAATGTGAATTACTTCACTGAATTACTTAACACTTTTAAAGATGTATATCATTGTCAGTAATGGGGTGAGTCCATTATAAGGCAGTCAAACTAGGGTTTTTTGCATTAAATTCTTTATTGCAGTAATTAAAACTCATAGCAATTACCTGACATATTGTTCACAATTTTTTGGATAAACTAATTGAAACTATATTTAGTGAAAAGCTAAATATACGCTTATATCACAGGTTACGGATGCATAAGCCCTGTTGATGCATAATCACACATAAGCCCTTGTTACCCTTGTTTCTCCCTTCTCAGATTGGATGTTTTGTCTCACTGTCAACATTTAGATCAGCAGTGGGAATCATGCAGAACTCCAGATGTTGTTAGAGTGCCAGCAGCCTAAAATAACATAGCCAGTGGTGAGGAATGCTGAAAGCTGCAGTTTAACATCTGGAATCCCACATGATCCCCACCTCTAATTTAAACTGTGAGTGTCTTGGGGCAGGATATTTTTTAGGGGAAAAAAAAGATGTTCTGTAAAGATGGAACAGTTTTGTTTTATACAGCACCAAGTACAATGAGGCCATCCTATAAAATAAAATTATTATAAAATAAAATTAGTGGTAGCACAAACAACAAACTCGCTCACATACAATACCACTTTGTCACCAAAGTTGAAGCTTTCTTACAGAATTTGTCAGCATCATGGAGGCTGCATCTCAACTACAGTAATAATCCAGTTTGACACCACTTTAACTACCACAGCTCAGTGCTATGGAATTCTGGGAACTGTAGTTATCTGAGACATTTAGTCTTCTCTCTCAGCAAGCTCTGGTGCCACAATAAACTACAGTTCCCAAAATTCCACAACATTGAGCCATGGCAGTTAAACTGGTGTCAAACTGGATTATTTCAGTGTGGATGCAGCCAAACCACCTTTTATCAATTTGCTCTTGGGCCCAATATCTTGGACCCTCCTAACCTAGAGAATCCTCTTAGACTGTCTCCTTTGACAAGGTGGGCAACTGTGCAACCTTAACAACTTCACAGTTCACCAGGATCACCCCCTCCCAAACTAATGGGATAATATATTTTTCTAGGATTAGAATGCTAAAAGATTTGAAGACTGTTTGCAGAAAAGATTACTTATTTCCTACTTAGAAGTCACTTTTCCTGTTTCTTTTATTCCTCTGAAGACAAAAGATTATGAAAGTGGCTGACAAACTGTAGCAAGTTGAGTATATCTTGTCCAGAATTCCAAAATACTAAAAAAAAATCCAAAATTGTCCATATGGGTGCCTGAGCTAGTGGCATCTTTACTTTCAGTTTATGTAAACTTTGTTTCCTGTACAACATTATCAAAAATATTATGTATAAAATTACCTTCAAGCTATGTTTATAAGGTGTATGGAAAACATAAATGAATTTCATGTTTAGACTTGCATCCCATCTCTAAAATCTCTCATTATCAATGTGCAAATATACCAAAATCCAGAAAAATCCAAAATCCAAAACACTTCTGGTCCCAAGCATTTCAGTTAAGGGAGATCCCATCTGAATATTCAGATGAGAGCAGAAAAATATGTGTACCTCAGCCATACTTTTGTTATTTGTCAGAAATGTGCACAACCCTTTTTAAAAGTAGTGTTTATGCAACATTAAATTGCCCAGAAAAAGTACACAATACGAAATATCAGATGAATGACATAAACTTATTTTTTGTCGGTTCAGCAGGATTCACTGACAAGAAAAGGTTTAAATGGGGGGAGCAGGATGAAAGATAAGAAGGCCTTTATGAAAATTTAGGGCCAGTACAGACCGGCAGAGAAATGTCGTCCCTTTAAACTGTGCAACCAAACAGCACAGTGCAGCCGCACAGTAAAAAACAAGGAGCAGCCTAGAGCAACTCCTTTTTGTAATGTCATAAAAGCTGTGTCACAGCCCTTACAACACTGCTTCCTGGAATAGACGTCATCCTTGCACCCCACCAGTGGGCAGTGCCACTGCATAATAGGGCTTGGGACCATGCAGTTGGTGCGTGGTCTTGAGCCTTACTATTGCCACCGCTACACCACTTTTGGGCCATCTATCTTAGTCCATATTCATTTTTCAACCAAAAAGAAAAGAACCACAAACAGAATATTTAAGACATGAAGACTTAGGGGAGAAAAAGGTGGGCAGCTCAAAACCGCCCCTTCCAAAGACAGATTGGGGCCACAGCAAACACAGCCCTAATCTGTCTTGAAGTCGGCCAAAAAAGGAGTGGCAAAGACCTGCTCCTTTTTTAGCAAGGGAAAAGATAGCTTTTCCTGCCCCACTGTGGCCTCATCTTCAAGCCACTTCAGCAATGTGCAGTGTATAAACGCTGTGCCGCCGGAGTGCCTTGAAGCCACCCATGTTTGGGTGGCCACCCAACTTCTGGGCGGCTTCAGAGCAGCATCGGAGCAACAGGCTTCCAAGCCACCCATAGATCAGCTTTAAAGGATGATCTCTTCTGGCCCTATGATTTATGAACACATAGAACATCTACGGTACAGAATAAAATGTATAAAAGCACAGAAATTACATGTATGATTCTGGAAAGCTTGCTCGTGACTAGGGATATATGAAAAAATCATTCCATTCTTATTTCAGTAAGAACTTATATAGTTTCTTTTTCCTGAACCTGGAAACAAACTGGGAAGCAAACAGATATCAAAAACCATACTTTAACAAATGTTGTAATACCATTTTTAAAAAATGCATAGAAAAAGTATACATTATTTTAAAAGTTAATACAAAAATGCCTGCATGTCAAACAGCGTATAATTGTGTATATTTTACAAAAACATTTAATCCAGTGGGGAAAAAATGTGAAAATGCAGTAAGTGCATGCATAATTGTGTATAGGTGATAACATGTATTATAAAATGACAGAAGTTAAAACATACACTTCATAATGGCATACTGGCTTAAATGAAATGCCATTCAGAAACAATTCATAGAAATTGCACAAGTTTGCTCACCCCTTGTAGTATTATGCAAAAAAGGAAAGAATTCAAACATCTTTAAAAGATTCCTAAAGATCATGGCTTTAAGTGCTTAAAAAAAATCTGGATGCAAAGGCAGGAATATGCAAGTAAAATCCAAACAAATAGTACTCAAAAATCACAGAACTTCCAGATACTTTTTACTGTCTGGATAAGCCCTTTGTTTCCACAATCAAGCATTTTGAACTTAGGTCATGTTCAGATTTTTCTCCTTCAATCCTTAAAGTCTTTGGGTTAGCTGTATTGTCAAATACTCTAATGTGTATGTAGTTCTGCATATATTCCACCATGTAATAGATTTTCCTCCCACTTGAGCATTTGAGAAAAGGAGAAGGGATGTAGCTCCTAGAGTAAACTTTGTTTCCTACCCACAAAATGTCCTTGAATCACTTTACATTCTTTCCACTTTGGAGGACCACTTTGCCACCAGTTCCTTTCCTTTTCCTCTGGAGACATGAAATAATGAGTAACCTGAAGCAAATCAGTTCAATCTAAATCACTCCCCTCCCCTTACCTGGGAAAAATAACACCCTGTAGCCCCAGTCCGAGTGGAAGTGAGGATTAACAGACATGGAAACCATAAAGGATTCTCCCATTTTGGGAGAAAGGCGGTATGGGCAGGGTGTTCACTCCCTGCAACATGTCAGCTACAGGTGTGGGCTGACATTGGGGCTCCGGATAACAAACTCACACTTACTCTTGTGGGGATGCTTCAAACTTTCCTTCACACCAACAATAACTTCCCAAACCGTACACCACTCATCCCATCAACGGGGTACTCTGATTACTTCACTGAGTTCTCATGTCCGTCTGGCCCATGGGACGGAAGCTCTTCTCCAGGAGCTCTGCTTCAGCTTTGTCCTCCAAGTCTGGGCCAAGTTCCCAGTTCTCTGCCTTTGGGTCCCACCACTCACCCTCTAGTGTTTCCCCTGGTCCCCACTTCCACTCTCCTTCATGGGGGTAGCAGAAGTCCCCTTCTATCCTGATGTCCCGGAGTGTCACTTCAAAGTGAGGCCCAACTCTTAGCAACCCGTGTCTCCCTTGCAAAGTCACTGGGCCCCCCTCCCAGCCTGGGCTTCTAGTCACCTTCTCTAGCCCTCCACGCCATGCCCTCCTCCTCACATCCACCTATCCTCTCCTTTTATTCCCCACCCCATGGGCATGACTGCTCTCACCTCCACTTTTCCTGGGTCCGCACTCCCGTCTCTCTCAATCCATGTCCATCATGGCTGGTCATCCAGGGAGGGGACACATCGGAATGTGATCAATGCGTCCCTCAGGGAGGGCACTGTCCCACCTTATCTGCAGGAGGCAGCTGTAAAACCTCTCCTGAAGAAACCTTCACTTGATCCCCTGGACAAAAACATCTATAGACCAGTTTTCTTGCTGCCGTTTTTAAGCAAGGTGATCGAGAGAGTGGTCGCCTCACAACTCCAAGCTGTCTTGGATGAAATTGACTTTCTTGATCCATTTCAAAATGGCTTCTGGGCAGGATATGGAGTTGAGACTGCCATGGTAGCTCTGACAGACGACCTCCACTTGAGCATCGACAGGGGTAGTGTGACCCTGCTGGTGCTCTTGGACCTCTCAGCGGCCTTTGACACTATAGATCATGCCATCCTTTTGGATCGGCTGAGAGAGATGGGTATCAGAGGTACCGCCTTGCGGTGGTTCTGTTCCTTTCTCTCTGGCAGATCCCAAAGGGTGAGGCTTGGGGACAGATGTGCCTCCAAAATCGAGCTAAATTGTGGCGCCATTCTGTCCCCGATGCTGTTTAATATTTATATGAAGCCGCTGGGTGAGATCATTCAGAGGCATGGAGCTCAGTGTCATCAGTACACTGATGACACTCAGATACATTTCTCCATGACAAGATCATCTGCTCAGACCTCAGATGGCGTCTCCTCTCTCAATGACTGCCTGGCAGCGATAATGGATTGGATGAGGGGAAACAGATTGAGGCTTAATCCAGACAAAACGGAGGTACTGACGGTTACCGACCCGAAACCAGGTTTGAGAATACAACTCCCAGTCCTAGAAGGAGTCACACTCTCCTCGAAGGACCCTGTTCGCAGTCTGGGGGTACTTCTAGACTTGTCACTCCACATGACTAGTCAGGTGAATGCGACAGTCAGGAGTGCCTGCTATCAGCTTCAGCTGATACGCCAGCCGCACCCTTTCCTGGAGATGAGGGATCTGGAAACTGTGGTACATGCCTTGGTCACCTCACGAACTGCAATGCGCTCTACATGGGGCTGCTCTTGTGCTTAACCCGGAAACTTCAACTGGTTCAAAACACGGCAGCCAGACCAGTCACCGTAACATCCAGGAGAGAGCACATAACACCGATGCTCAAATCTCTGCACTGGCTGCCGATTAGTTTCCAGGCACAGTACAAGGTGCTGTTTTTGACCTTTAAAGCACTTCATGGCTCAGGTCCATCCTATCTTAGGGACCACCTCTCCCCATATGAGCCCCCTCACACTCTTCGGTCCTCTGGGAGGAACTTGCTACAACCTAAGAAAACTAGGCTGGCGCAGATCTCCCAGAGGGCCTTTTCTGCCGTCGCTCCCAGGCTATGGAATGGCTTGCCGGATGAGATGTGCCTTATTACAACCTTGGATGGCTTTAAGAGAGCCACCAAGACGCATCTCTTCCAGCAGGCCTTCCCCGAAAACGATTAAATTGTCCGTTAATTATAGCCCCTTATGTCTCATTCATTGAGACATGTGATACTTTCAAGGCCACCCACTTATCCCATTTTAGCTAGAGCTATTTAATTGTTTTAATGTTTTAATGTCCCAGTGTCTTAATGTTTTATTCTTATTTTCAGTTTAATTTGTTTTAAGGGGTGGGAGGGAGTCCAAATTGTTATATTTTAATTGTATGAATTTTTAACTGCTGTACTCCGCCCCGATTGCTCACCCAGAGGGGCAGAATATATTATTATTATCATCATCATCATCATCATCATCATCATCATCATCATCATCTCCTCTGCCTGACCAACCCTCCCTTCCATTAGTCCTTCCTGGCTACAGGCAGATATAAATCCTGTATATTAGATAAATAAATAAATAAATAAAATATAATTTTAACAGTTTCATGGCAGTCATTCCCTGTTAGACCACAATCCACTGTCAGTTGTTTTTTAATCACCTTGTTTTATAGTGCAAGAAATCTTATTCAGAAACACATCCTTTAATTAATGTAAGTTTAACCAAAACAACTTGCTTTAAAAGATCACTTTTTAAAGAACAATTATTATTTAAGCTTGCAGCCATAACTTCTGAACTGCATTTTTCTATTTATTTTTCTTATTTAGTCCTATATTGGTATTGTAGTCCTAGATCCCCTTCACCACCACCATTACCTTCTCCTTCTGTGTCATGTCTCTTTAGATTGTAAGCATGAAGGCAGGGAACCATCTAATTAAATGAATGTATGTACAGTGCTGTGTAAATTTACAGCGCTATATAAATAAAGGTTAATAATAATAATAATAATAATAATCCTATATATAGGCTACCAGCTTGGCAATATAATTCCCAAAGTTTCATTGAAAGCTGTAAATCATATCAAGACCTGATAATTTTGGATTGCTAATGTTAGAAAGCATTAAAACATGGTTCATCAAGCTTTCTGACACATAAAATCATGTTTCACAATAGTAATATAATAATATTATTTTTTTTCATGATTGATATTTTTAGTTAAGCAAAGGGGGGGGGGGGGTTTAAACCAAAACAACACCAACAACACACAACAGTTTAAAACAAACAAACAAACAAAACCTCTGGATTTTTGGCTTCAAAAAATGGGGATTTCTATCAAACCCAGGTTCATTGCAGCTTCTTTATAGTGCTGCTTATGTTCTCTATAAAATAACTCTTTCAGACCTCTTGTGGCCAATGCCATAGCATTCTGAACACTATATATGTACCCATGACAACATCCTCTGATAAGAAAGGCCATGGCCACTTTCTTTGAAACTTTATCAAAGCTGTTATCCTTTTTTCCTGAGATATAGGGAGATGGTGCACTTGCAAAGATGAACCTTCATTCTCACTGATTTCCAAAGACTGCATTGACAGTTTTAAAAAAATTACTAAGAAGTTAAAAGGGGCATAGACAAAAAGGTCATAAGACTGAATAAAGTTTAAAATGTGAGTAAATCTAACTCATATTTTCTCTGAATATACTCTTTGAGAAACAGGCAACAATATTTTCTAAGTCATGCGTTGAAGACCAAGAAAAAGACCATTTAGAATGCAAGAATCATACAAAGTTCAGCATGGAACAAAATGCTAGAATAAGAATGCATTAAGCAAAGATTTCTGGGCTGACAGTCTCTATACTTGACAAGTTCTTAGCATATCAGAATTAGCAACATCATTTCAGCAAGGAGCAACTCAAATGTGAGAGAATAACAAGTTAGTCTGAACAAGGCAGCTAATAAATAGAAGTTTCCAAATCATTTTATAAAAACAAACCCAGAAACAGAAGACCCAGGCTGCAATTCAGACAAGGAATTACTATGGAAGGTCCAAAACCAACTGCAAACTCTCACCCAACTCAGGATGGACATTAGAGAGGTGGCAGGCAGGTAGGTATGCTATAAGCATGATGTAAAATTATTCTGGTTTCATGTTCCATCCCGAACTTTGTAAGATGCATGTAAACAGCTTGTTTCATAATCTTTAACCCATGGCTCTAAGCAGCTGTTTGAGGGTCTATAGTGGTTAGAATTACAGACAATCAGAAGAATTCAATGAATAAAATTTGGATATGGAATAGCCTACTCTGTGTGTTTAAGAAGGAAAAATGCAGAACTGTTTGTGGCTGGTTGTCTGGGGCATCACCTGAATCTGGGCATAATTCTGCAGTTCAACATAGGGGCAAAACAGATGGGCAGGAAAAAGGGGCTTGAAGCTGCCTTTTCTGATGCCACATTGAAACCCCACCAACTGCACCACTGGCTCCCAAGGCAGCTGGAGTGTTCATGTCATGACCATATGACAGGGCTTCAAGCCAGGAAGAAGAGGAAAAAAGCTGCTTCTTTTTGAAACATTTTCTCCATAAAGGCACTTTTTTTTTTGCTGGCTTCAAGGCATGTGTCATCTAAACACTGCACCTTCAAGCTAGCCTGAAAGCACCTCTTTTTGCCTAACTGTACCAGGCCTCAGTTTACATGGATGCAAATGATGCTTTCTTATTATCACCCCCATCTCTCTGTCTCAAATTGTCTGAGCAGGCCAAGCTGAAGATTTTAAGCCATCACTTGCCATTAAGCACCTTAGGATGTTTCGATTGGGTGACAAGAGTTAAGGCAGATTACAATGGAGACTGCTACATTGTGAGCTTATGAAGTGCTTTGATTCCTTTTCTGAAAGCAAAGTACTATTGGGGAGAGCAATACAAGTGCTGTGTTATGATTAAAGTGTCTTACCAAGGTACCATTAAATCTGTTGGAGCCACTCGCAGGCTGGCTATTTTTCTCTTTGTTAGAATAATTTGCATCTTTTCTATTCTCAGAGCCACGTTTAATCCAAAATAGATAGCTTAAAGTGTAATGAACATGAGATATCCAAGCACCCATGAAGTTCCATCTAGCCTGCATCATAATATATGTTGTCTGGTTGTCCTATACACAAGAAAGGACACTCCAGTTATATTCATTTCTGAGAGTATAGGGATGTAGCATCACAACACATAAATGCCAAATATGAGAACCCTTATGAAGCTCTGTGAGTTCACTACAGTTTCCCTCAGAAAGCTCAAAGAGAGAATTGCCTAATGAGATAAACTTCACCCAAGCAGGGAGAAAGAGTTTAAAGTACTTAATGGCAGCAACTGAAAGCTCTGTAAGCACCTCAAGTTGCACCATGATCTTGAGAGGCCAGAACAATTTAAACGATTGAAATAACAGGAGACAGACAGCACTTTGTGACATGTAGAGAATGGCAAAATACTCCAGCTTTCTTTATCCTAGTGATCTATAGGGGATTAGTGAGGACCTCATATAGCTGAAGGGAAGAAGATGTTAGCCTTTGATTGGGACACCAGAGAAAGAGAGTGCAGTTGCAGCTGTAGCAGAAATTTCAGAGGCAGAATAAATCAAGCATGCTGGATAAAAATAGGGCCATATGGGAAACAATGACTGTCGGGAAAACATCAATTTATGCAAGCATATCTTGCCAACAGGAGAGTGAGGAGTCAAACCCCCCAGATGTTTTGTCCTTGGACATATCATTGATCTAAGAATGCCTGGTACTGCACTCTTGAAGCTAAGAAGCTGTGAGATCCATATATAGACACATTAACCTGTAAGCTACTTTGAATATCCTATAAAGGAGTTTAGCACATGGGAGGAATGTCTCTCAGTTTCAAATGGAGCCAATTCGAATTCATGTAAATTGGCTAGTTTAGCGAATTTATGTGAAATCTAATTGCATTCGGAATGCATTCAGAATTACTTCCCATTTCCTGGAAATGACCCCCCATTGCCTGAAATTGTGTGAGATACTCTAATACGCAATTACATGAAACCCCATGATTGCATTCGGAATGACTTCCCATTGCCTGAAATTGCGTGAGATACGCTCATTCGCAACTATGTGAAACTGCAGATACCCCCAAATTCCGTCATATGATAAACTCCAAAGAAAGAGTGAGGCATAAGTGTAAGAAATCAAGAATGGATGCTGGCAATGGGCTGACTAGGCCAATGGCCATGTTGTCTGAAGATTAAGTTGAGAAAGGGTGGTTTAGCATTAGGGGCTAGTTAACTTAGGAGCCATTCAGACTACCTTTTACCCCGCATCCAAACCAGATTAAAAGTAGGTTGTTCCTACTTGCACTGGTTTTAACACACCCAGATCGGGGTTTTGCACACCTGATCTGAGGCAAATCCCTCTCAGCATGGGTTTTCTGAAACCAGGGATTTCAATGTTTCTTTTTGGAAAAACTGCAGCCAGGCCAATGTGAACATTGGCCCTGGTCATGATGAGGTCATTAAGGGGAGGGCTAAAGATCAGATGGAGGGCAGTGGGCAGGACATGCCTCCCCTCTCGGATGGCTTTTTTTGGGGGGAGGGTACTTTATTTTGACAGATTATGTGAATGCTACATGCTCCGGAGAGAACCCCTCAGGTCTCCGGCTCTTACCCACCCTTGTCAGCCTTACCAGCAGGGAGCCTGGGCACAGAAGTCTTGGGCCCTCCTCTTCTGTCACCACCTCCTACACCTCCTCCTCCTCCCTCTGGATGAGAGTGTGTGACTTGGCCAGAGAGTGTGCCAGCACTCCATTTCCTTCTTTGTAGCAAGGATGCAAGGAGGGATTGAGAGGAGTCAGGGGGACCCTTCCTAGCTCCATTTCCTTCTCCTCCTCCTCCTCCCTCCGGCTGAATATGACTTGCCCAGAGAGTGTGCTCCTCCTCCTTCTTCCCCTGCTGGCTATCTTCCCTTACCCGGGCCTGGGGACTCCTTGCTCTGGCCCTGCTTCAGGAGGAGGAGGGAGGGTGAGAGAGGGGAGAAGCTATGAAGGGTCCCCCAGAGGACCTTCTTGACGCCTCTCAATCCCTCCATCCATCCCTGCCACTGAGAGGGAAACAGAGTGCTAGTGCACTCTCTGCCCAAATCACATTCTCTCAGCCAAAAGGAGGAGGAGGGGGGAGACGGAGCACTAGCACACTCTCTGGCCAAGTCACACTTTCTCAGCTTAAGGGAGGAAGAGGCGGAGGAGGAGGAGGAGGGCCCAAGACCACTGTGCCCAGGCTTCCTGCGGGTAAGGCTGACAAGGGTGGATAGAGCCGGGGGCTTAGAGAGGGAGCTGAGGGGTTCCTTCCGGAGCATGCAGCATTCACATAATCTATCAAAATGACAGAATATGTGAACATTCCCTCTAGATTTGGAAAAAAAAGGGGGGGGGAGGGGAAAGCACCCATGCCATATGCAAATTGGTGCATGACATGTCACCATTGTGAAAGCGGAAGTGAATATGCAAGTCAATTGACTGACAACAAGAAGGAGGCAAGTGTGAACATCAGAGGGGTAAATTGCACCAGGGAGGTTCAATCGAGGTAAAGGTAATAGAAACATCATTCCAGACAGATTCAGCCTAGGAATTACCGGATCTGCCCAGATCGATCCAGGGCAAGTGCACCAGTGTGAAAGGGGCCTTACAATAGGTTTTTGGGGTTTTTTAAGATGCTTTCCTGTGAGGAGGTACAGCAGAACAAAGTTTTGTCTCTTCCGCCCCTTTTTGGTCAACTTGGTAGGATATGAGTCATTGGCAAATATACCTAATAAGTGCAATGTAACAGAACCCTGTGATCTTGGAAGCTAAATGGGGTTGACCCTGGTTAGTCCTTGGCTGGGAGGCTGCCAAAGAATACTAGGTGGTGTATATTGTAGTTCAGAGGAAAGAACTGGCAAAATCATATGTGAGGATTCCTTGCCTAAGAAATTCATGGGATCACCATACATCCACAGACAACTTGAAGGTACACACAGAGAGAAATAAAGAGGAAAAAAAAAAAGAAACAGCTTCTAATAGACCAGGTTTTTTTTCATCATCCCAGGTACAACCAATTTCTTCTGCCCTCTCCCCACACATTCACTTGACCCTTACAAAGACCATCCTTCTCCCTAAATGATTTCTGTCCTTGCTTTCAATCAGTTTCACACATACCTTGTGCTGGTACTAATATAGAGTACAGGCAGACTTCTGCATACCCCCATTCAGCTTCCACTCCTGTGTGCTCTTCTCCATCCTAATGTGTTTCAATATTACAGCGTTGTAATCTATTAGCCCTTGTTCTGAGCACCTACAACCCCTGGATGCCACAGCTGGGTCCTTCCCTGACAAGTGATTAACCTGCAATCACACAGCAAGTGGAAGAATCTGGCTTTCAGCACAAACTCTCATGCAGCCATAAGATACTTGAGAATCTCACTCTGATAGAGAAAAGCACATTGGAAAGAAACCAGGACTGTTGAATAAAAATCAGAGGGACTTATAGTGGTCATGTGGATGATTTTTATACTTATTATGCTCATGTATCAGTATCCCAGATGTGGATCATATTGCACATCAACACTGAAATAACTAAATCTGACACTTTTGATTCATCTGGCTCATCAAATAACAAAGGGAATGGCAGCCTCCTTAATAAGCCTCACCAGGCTTGTTCCCTACTTATTTCAGAAAGCTGATGGAAATGTAGCTGTTTAGATTTAAATGCTGTGCTAATGGTTTTATTAGAAGACCAATTTTAGTTCACCTGTACTTTGATAATTTCTGAGAACATAGGAAGACTCATGTGAAGTGCTTCATTTTATCCATTACACATCTCCCACCATTATGCTTCAGTGAATGACCTTAGGTACCAACATTATAACTGAAGGAGAATTTTTTCTTTCTTTCTACTTTCTCAACATCATTTTATACTCTTTTGTCATTCTACCCCCTTTTACTAACACTTTTATAAGCTAAAAATCTCCAAGCATTGTGACCTTCCCTCATATGGGAGCTGCTCCAACCCCTTCATCATTTTGATCAAGGTAACCATCTTGGCCAAAAGAAAAATGCTAAAATCTCTTATTATAATGTCCTTACTGTAATGCCAACAAAGAAAGCCCCCTCAAAATCTGCAAACCTTAGTTCGCTTAAAAGATGTATTCCACTGATATGGATTTCTGAATTGTCCTTACGGGAAGAACAGCCACACTGGGGAAGTGGATTTTATACCACCTGAGAATTTATTCTCCGCATCTGAGAATATATTCTCTGAAGATTTATTCCCTCAAACTACAGTGGGCCCTTGGTATCCACTGAGGTTTGGTTTCAGGATCCCCCCATGGATGCCAAAATTAATGGATGCTCAAGTCTCATTAGATACAATTGTGTAGTAAAATGGTATACCTTATATGAAATGATAAAATCGAGGTTTGCTTTTTGGAATTTATATATTTTTTAAATTTTTTCAAGCAGTGTATGGTAGAATCCATGGATATGGAGGGCCAACCATACTAGCCAATTGGGTTTCTGTAGGACTGTTGTTTGTTTGTTTGTTTGTCTGGAAACCGTGCCCTTTGAGGAGTAACTTAGGGAGCTAGGTATGTTTAGGCTGGAGAAGAGAAGATTAAGAGGTGATATGATAGCCCTGTTTAAATATTTGAAGGGATGTCATATTGAGGAAGGAGCAAGCTTGTTTTCTGCTGCTCCAGAGAACAGGACCTGGAACAATGGATGCAAGGTGCAGAAAAAGAGATTCCACCTAGACATTAGGAGTAACTTCCTGACAGTAAGGGCTGTTCGACAGTGGAACACACTCCCTTGGAGTGTAGTGGAGTTTCCTTCCTTGAAGGTCTTTAAACAGAAGCTGGATGGCCATCTGTCACGGATGCTTTGATTGGGAGTTCCTGCATGGCAGGGAGTTGGACTGGATGGCCCTTGTGGTCTCTTCCAACTCTATGATGCTATGAGGTAGTAGTTTGGGTGTTGGTATTGAACTTTAGAGGTCTAGGGAAACTAGGATCCCTGCTTGGTCACAGAAAGCTACTGGGTGACTTTGGGCATGTCATATTCTCTCAGCCTGCAATGGCAAACCTCCTTTGAATAAATCTTGCCCCAAACCCCCTAAGATAGAGTCCCCTTCAGGTTGCCCTAAGTCAGAAATGACTGAAAGCATGCAACAACAAGAGCTGGTAAAATTATCTTCAACTTTGTGTGTGTGTGTGTGTGAAACTGTGAATCTTCAGCTTCAGTAATATGTCTGTTTCTCTGTTTTCTGTCAATAAAGGACTTTGTGTTATTTATTTTTGACTTTTCTATTTTCTAACAACAACAATTTATAACTCCCTTTTTGTCAAAGGGCAGAACGTGAGACATATATAATCAAGGACAAAACAATAAAACATAGTGGAATCAAGCATTTCTTCTTTTCTTGCACCCAGGCCAACTTCAACCCATCACATTACCTGCTAGAGCTTCCTTTGAATGTCAAAAGATCCTCCCTCCTCCCATATTTCATCTTGACCTTAATAACACCATGATTATCATAAAGACATCATGACCATAACATCAAGTCTGCTACATTCCACCAATCCACCATTCCACCCTTTGCTCATTGTAAGAACTTGCAAGTTCAAGTATTATAAAGATTTCAAAAGTTTACACCTTTACACATTTTTTATTATCTTTTAGTTCCCCTAATAAAGTTATTACAGAAACAGGAATTTTAGAAATTGTGGTTCTGAGTCTTGTTTCCCACACCTTTTCCAGCACTGCAATTATTATTATTTTCTCTTTGTTTCTGAGGCATTGTCACCAATATTTCCAGGTTTGGTCATACTTTCTGTATAATGGCATAATGATAGTAACAAGTTAGTTTCAATGTTTTCCCTTATGATACCAGTTTATATTTTCGAAGCAGACTTACAGTGGGCCAGCTTTTTCAATGAACTATTACACTCAACATCCAAGATCCTTTCTTGGTCTATCATCACCTGCTCAGACATCAATGTATATGTGAGATCAGTATATTTTATTTATTTTATTTTATAGTGTGTATCACTTTACAATTACAATTAACTGCACCAGCCATTTTAACCCCCCCCCCCCCCCCTTTAGAAGATTCTTTCTTTTTAAGCTTTCTTCCATCTTTCTGTATTTTTTCCACTGAATGTCAGTTTGGGATTGAAATTAAACCCTCATCACCTGGTCATCCTTTTTGCTTATTTAGGCCAGTATTGTCAGCTCTGGCTCATAGTAACTCTCTTGGACAAAATGTTTTTCCTTGCACAATTCATTTAACTGGAGATGCCAGGATTGAATCTGGCATGCAGACCATGTGCTCTACCACTATTAACCTTCTTAGTGTTCTTCATAATTTGATTGGTTCTAAATAATTTTTTAAGATGTCTCTAGAAAACATTGAGCTTGTATAAATTTTCCTCTAGCAGTGAACCCACAAAGGAGTTTATCACATGGGAGGAATTTCTCTCAATTCCGAATGGAGCCAATTTGCAATTACGTGAATTCGCTAGTTTAGCGAATTTACGTGAAATATGATTGCATTTGGAATACGTTCAGAATTTCCCAAAAATGACCTCTCATTGCCCGAAATTGCATGAGATATTCTAACATGCAATTACGGGAAACCCCATGATTACATTCGGAATGACTTCCCAATTGGAAACTTTTGGTTTCTCTGTATTCTGTTCTAACCATTGCCTCTTGTCCTGAGTACAGATTCCTCACCAGTTAGTGAGGACTATTAGATTTGTTGGCACTCCCATGTCTTTAAGGGTGTTCTATAACCTTCTATAGCCTTTCATGATTTATGCAGTCAAAGGTTTTTCTATAAAGCACGTGCTGATCTTCTTTTGGAATTCCTTGGTGCGCTCCATGAGCCATCATATGTTTGCAGTGTGGTCCCTAGTGCTTCTTCCTCTTCTGAATTCCACTTGGGCCTCTGGGATTTCTCTCTCCATGTATGGTTGGAGTCTACATTGCAAAATTTTGCACATGATTTTGCTTGCATTGGAGATTAGTGCTATAGTCCTATAGTTGCTGCAATCTTTTGTGTCTCCTTCCTTGTGGATGGGGATGTAAATTGATCGTTTCCAATCTGTTGGCCACCATTTTGTTTTCCATATCTGTTGACATATGTTGGTTAAGAATGGAATTGATTCCATCAGTGTGAGTTGTAGTAGTTTAATTGGAATGTCATCTGCTTCTGGTGATTTATTTTTTCCTATTTCTTTTATTGCAGCCTTTACCTTGCTTTTTAAAATTTGTGGATCATCTTCATATGGCTCTTCACTCCATGCAACTTTCATTTTTAAAACCTTTCTGATTTATGCCATACTATGTCATCAGTCCCCATCAGCACTCTACATCGGGTAAACAGGCCAGTCCCTGTGCCAGAGGATAAATGGGCATAAATCAGACATTAGGAATGGGAATACACAAAAACTGGTGGAAGGACATTTCAATCTCCCTGGGCATTCCATCTCAGACCTCAGAACAGCGATCCTTCAACAACCACAACAACAACATCAACAACAACAACAACCCCCCCCCCAAACACCCCAAAGCAACTACAAAGGTAGGTTGGAAAGAGAAACAGCAGAATTGGAATTCATCCATAAACTACAATCCCTCAGCAATGGATTGAACAGGGACAATGGCTTCTTGGCTCACTACACACATTTCAACACTATCTGACCCCATCCTCATTTTCTAGGGCCAAACTGGACTTGCTACTTCATTTCCATACCCAAAGAATTTTGAATTTGGATTGACATTCTAACATATCTATGGCATATATGTGTCTGTCTCTGGCTTCCACTCCACCAAAAACATCTGAGGAAGTAGACTGAAGTCTACAAAAGCTCATGCTGCCAACTTCTTTCTTTCAGTTAATATCAAAGGTTCTACAAAATCTCTCTACATACTGATTCTACAGATTAACATGCCTATACAGTTGCCCCTCCTTTTTCATGGAGGATCCATTCTGGACCCCCTCTCAAAAATGGAGTTTCTCTTATATTCAAGCCCCATTGGCTTGAATATAGGTGTGGGCACATGGGATACATAGGTGTGCACCATGGACACACACCCCATTCATTCCACCTCAGTTCATCTTTCATGCATAAATGAGTGATGTGAGCCTGAAGTCTGCAAGAACGGAGGGAGGACTGTATGTATCTTTGAATGATATCCGTATTATAATGGAAAAGGGCATGCTTTTCTTTTTTCTTTGTTTTAAGTGATAATAATTGCCCTTCCAAAACTGTGATCATCAAGATATAAAAGCTGTCTGACAATACAATTATTTGAAAGTTTGCACAGGTACAGATTCCACAGTATTTGAAAAGAGCTTACTCCTAGAAAAGTGCACATAGGATTGCAGTCTGAGTCACTTTGATGAAAGTTTATATACTTGCTTTATATTTAACACCTAGGTATCCATCTCAGCTGTGTCAATGTTCTCAATTATTATTGGTTGTTCCATTAGGCATGTGTATGCTGAACACTTCCATGTTGAAAACAATTACAACCAGCTTCAGCCATAGGCAAAACAGGTTTTCTACTGCAATCAAGGACAGTGTCCTGCTTTGGATGGCATGGTGGCATTTCTAGATGCATATTTTCACAGTTCCTTATTAATGACAATATTGCCTATTGTAACATGTCTTTTACCTTCAATATTTCTTGACTTTATCTCTTTACTGCTCACTATAGTGCTATATTGCTCACGTTTTGCTCATTTTTATGGAAGAGCATCTCTATACAGTTCCTGCACCCTTCTACCAGTTCTATTGCTCTTTTTATTTAGACAGTGACAAGCCTGAATAGGGGAGTTTCCCCTTTGTGTGGATGCTCTCCATACAATAAAAAACCAAAATATATTCTGTCTCACCAACCACATACAGAGCTGTCTCTGAAAAACCAATATAGATATCAGAAAGAAAGGAAGGAAGGAAGGAAGGAAGGAAGGAAGGAGGCAGCAAAAAGGAGAGGCGACATATTACCCAAAATCTCTGAATTCACCACTGTTCGGGGTGAGGCTATTTCAGATGGGATCAAACTCCTCCAATGTGGACCTCACACTGCCATCACATCTTTCCATATATTGCTGAGACAGCTAAAATTTTCACAAATTGTCAATGAAACAGACTTAACGAAGAAACATTTCCAAATATCCTTGTTATTATTATTCTCTGTATTAGCCTGCAATCCACACTTATTTGGTGTAAGCCCCACTTCACTGCCATGTAGATGGTTAAGCAAATTTGTGTCTTTTTTTTAAAGAATGTAAGATCTGAACTAAGTCCAAGATCCAACAAACACTGCAGAAATAATCCAGTTCTAGACTTATACTTAACTGCCTCGGCTCAGTTCTAGGGAATTCTGGGAACTGTAGTTTTGTGAGAGAGTTCTAGGGCCACAATAAACTACAATTCCCAGGATTCCTAACATTGAGCCAGGGCAATTAAAGTGGACTCAAACTAGATTATTTCTGCAGTATGTTTTGGATCCAAATTCCACAACCCAAAAAACATTCCACCTGCATTAGCAAAATCTTCCAGAGAGTTTAAACTGTTCAGCACCGGGACAGACTGCCTGAGAAATAAGAATGTAGTGGAACTGGGAAGGTGACATAGATGAATCCTGGGAAATGTTATTCTGAATAAATACTGTATATACTCATATATACATCTAGAAATTTATGTTAAAAAAAATAACCCCAAAAAACTGAGTCGACTTATCCACGGGTCAATGTAACTCTTATTTAAAAAGAGTTACCATCCCCTGGTGAAAAGCAAGGGTGTGATCATAAAGCAGCAGTAAGATACCATTATAAAAGCTATATCACAGCACTAGCAGTTGCAACATGTACATCTTACACTTGCAGAACCATTGATGTGTTCCTATTTGCTTCAAAGCAAATACAGAAAATCCAAAATTTCTAAGTGTTTTTAACATTCCTGGAGAAATTTAAAAATAAAAATTTTCACCTGGTACCTGAAGGAGATGAGTGAGGCAGGAAAGTTACACTGATCTCAATCAGCTTTCTCCAACGTGGGATACTCAAGGTGCCTTACACCTGATTTAGAGCTAGAATACTGCTCCCATCATCCTCATGCAACTGGAAAGTATGGGTTGCAGTCTAACACAGCTCAAAGGCACCAGGTTATGGAAAGCCTAACATAAATCTGAAAGACGTAAATCAACTAAAAATTTTCATTTGGCAGCCCTAATCATAATGAGTAAGAGCAACCCTGGTCACAAGCAGTGAGGCTACTTCTACTCAGCTTCTCTACACCTTCATTTTTATTTTAAAAAGACTTTTGGAAATCTTTTATGAATTTCCCAGACACTGTATAGACACCTGCTTGCTCGTGCTCTCTGACATATTGCGTGTGCTGTGAGCTACATCATAAATATGCATTTACATGACGGCGATGCTGATAACAGATATGAAGCAAATAGAAAATCTCACATTCAACAAGAGAAGACTTTTCATCAGCCTATATGTCTTGCTCTCAAATTCATTTCTTTCCACTGGATACAATCTAATACAGTGCAAGAGCAGCCCAGCTGCTTCTGTGGTAGTACCTGTTGAAATATACATGGCTGCCACCTGGGGTGAGGATAAAACCTCAAAATGGAGAATAAATAACTTATTGTAAAGAACCAGCTCTCCAATTGTTATTCACAGTAATAGAAAAAGAACTCCTGCTTTATAATTTAGGGAGTCCATCAGGTTCACATCTTTACAATGTATTGAAGTCATACATCAGGTAAAAGGGAGAATAAGCATTTACTTTTCCATTAGAAAAGGAGGCAGGAAGACAAGATAGTTGATATATAAATGTGAGCTGTACCAGGGTGGAAGCCAGACAAGTCCTATACGCTTGCGAAGGCTACACTTGGCATTGCACAAATGAATACAGATTCAATTTAATGAGATCATGAGAAAAATATATGAAAATCAGCAGAAGAGAAGGACACATAAATGTGCTTAAACAAGAGAGGGAAATGAAGCTAGCAAGAATAATCTACTAAAGCCTAAGGGTCAAACAAGCATAAGACATCAGCGTGAGAACAGATTTGTGCTCCTGGCCTCAACCCAGCCTGAGAATGAATTTCTAATGGATGTCTTCTTTTTATTCTATGCAAGGTAGGATCCTTAGTTACATTAATTATCAGCGGTGTCTTAACATGAAATCCATGGTCCTGCAAAGTAACTAGTGCTGAACTGAGCACCTACCCATCTTGGCAATAACAAAAATCAAATGGCACAATATCACAGTGAGTGGAGATGAAGGTGGGGTGGGGGGAACCACATACTGGGGGAGGGGGAAAGGCAGGGAAGAAATTTGAAATCTGAAGATACCTGCAGTAAGTTGACATTTGGACATTGTGTTTCATTTTTCAGAACAGATGGCTATTATGTGAAAGGCATGAAATCTGACATTTTTCACTAGCTAGCAGTGGGATTCTTCTTATATCTGTTACTTGCTCTCCATGTGAGAGGCAGAGAGAGAGGCAGAGCGAGAATTTATTCCCTGAACCTTTGCATTGCCAAAAGCAATCTCACTGCCTGCGACCTAACCTACTTCTGAAATACTCTTCCTCTCCTTTTGGGACTAAATGGGAATTTTCAAAGCTGCTGAAGGCTCTGCCTGTAGCACCTTCCACAGCTTCACTCGCAACGTGGCAAGAAAGTAGAAGAATGGTTCTCTAAGGTATCCAGTTCCAAGAAAAACAGAAGTAGCACAGCATGGCAAACCTTGACACAACTTTGCTTTCAATCCCACACAGATACCAGCACAGCAACACAACAGCAGTTCCCATGTTCAGTTATTAATCAACATGCAACCAGCATTATAACAACTAGATTGGTTTGTTTCCAGGCAAAAATAGAATAGGGCTGTACATCATGTTCCCATTCATTTTAAGGGAAATCATAAAATCCACAGAAAACAAACCCCTGGATACTGAATGCTGGGAAGAAGGCCATCTAGCTATTCATTCTGGAAAACGCATGATGGACTAAATTAACCATGCAGTCTTACAGGTCAAGGATAGCAACCCTGTCATTCTCCAGATCTTATTGCACTACAACTCCTATCATCCATTTGCCATGGTTGTTGGGGCTAATGGGAGCAGCAACTCACTTTTGAAATAGGTTGCAGCTTCTCATCTGTTCCAGCACACTGTTTAACTTTATGAAAATACCAATTTTTCAAAACCAAAAGCATATCGGAAAATATTTGACTGAAAACCAGAAATTAATTCATTTGCTTTGTTGGCAGTCCATGTAGCCCCCAGATGGTTCTGGAGCAGAAAATTGGCCCCCAGAGTGGCTAAAGTTGCCCAGCCCTAATTTAACACCTTCTAAGGGTATTTAATTTTGATTGCATGTTATAAGCATCTTATGTACATCAAGCAGTTCCAGCATCAAAAATGTAGCCAACTGAACTAATGAAGATAAATTCTTAGCTTCATTATCTCTTCTAAAATATATCCAGTTCTAATATATTACAGTCTTTCATTAGTTAAAACATCTGTTATGTAGTTACAGGAGTCTTTTGGCACCTTAAAAACTAATTAAAGATATTATAATCTACCAACAGCAGACACATTTTATGTATCTGATGAAGTGGACAATGTTTACAAAAAGATATGCCATAATAAAATGTAAAATTCAAAGACACAGACATGTTAGTCTGGAAAATCATTGTGCAAAGGGATCTTGTTGCACCTTTCAAACTAACTGAAAGAAAGAAGTTGATAGCATGAGCTTTCACAGACTTGAGCGATAAATAATAAAATGTGTTTAAGGTGTGCAAGACTTCATTTTTGTCCTGCAAGGGAACACAGCAACCCCACCACTAGCAGTTAAAACTGAATCAATGCCATCAGGCAACTGTCAATAACAACTTCAGAGACTTTATCATTTCACATTTAAGAAAGTGTCATTATGGTACAGTGGCTAAATTGCCATAACAAGATTACTGCACTTGGAGAAGAAGCCCACAGACTGACTTGGGCTAGTCACGCTTTCTTAGCCTAGTCTCACCCTCACAGGTTTATAAACAAAAAGGAGGGAGCACCAAGGACATAGCCAGGAGCTATTTGGATGAAATTTTGGATAAAAATGTAAGAAATAAATCTGGAGTTTATCCTTTTGTTAGATCCATCCTAAGCACAAAATTGTCTGCTAACTGCCATGAAATCCACTTCAACTTATGAATGGGACGCTATGCATGAGAGACCTCCAAGTCACCCTGTCATCAACCACCATGGTCAGGCCTTGCAGACTTAGGGCTGTGGATTCCTTGGTTGAGTCCATCCACCTGTAATGTGGGCTTCCTCTTTTCCTACTGTTGTCTATCTTACCAAGCATTATTGTATTTTCTAGTGAGTCATGTCTTCTCATTATGTGGCCAAATATGACAGCCTCAGTTAATAATCTTAGCTTCTAGGGAGTGTTCTAGTTTGATTTGTCTTTTTAGCAGTCCATGGTAGTTGCAGAACTCTTTTCCGGCACCATATTTCAAATGAGTTGATTCTCTTCTTATCAGTTTTCTTCACTGTCTAGATTTCACAAGCATATATAGGAATGGGAAATAGAATGGCATGCAAAATCTAACTTTAATATTCAAGTGTGGGCTGATACAGATGGCCCAAAAGGGCCATCTGTATGGCACTATTGAGGTTAGGGAGGGCACAGAACCTACACCCCCCCCCAACCCTAGCTTATTTGGATGCTGCCATTTTTAAATGGTGGCGTCCATACGGGCACGCCATCAAAATGTCATGATGCATGCAGCATTTAGATAATGTTGCATGTGCCTGATGTAATGGCATCATGGGAGGGCAAAACAACATGCAGGAGGTTTACACACTGAAAGAAGAACAAACTGAACAAACAATTGACAGTTGATTCTCAACCAGACACGGGACTATAGTTAAGTCCAAGGATTTATGTTTGTGGCACAGGATGATTTATGTTTGTGCCCTATTAAATCTGTTGATTTAAACTGACGAAGACTAGAAAGAGTCGAAACGGCCTCATAGTCTCCGGAGGTAGCCGTCTCCAGGATTTAAAGACATTACCTTCACCTCCAGGATCAAAAGTGCCATTCTTGATTCTTTATTTTATGGACTCTGTTGAAAATAATTTTGGACTTTGTTGAAAATATTTCTGAAAAAATAGAGTATAGATTGTTTTTCGTGACATTGATAGCACATAAAGTTTGACTGGCAGTATATGGCTGGTACATCATTTTGATATATAAAATTACCTATCAATTGTTTGTTCAGTTTGTTCTTCTACCATGGGAGGGCACCAATGGCACCCTTTCCACAGCACTAAAGGGAGCTCGAAAACCAAACTCCTTTTTTGTGCCTGGTCCTTGGTGCGGCCTTTAGACGGCTGCGCCAAGGACCCTGAGGGGAAAGGGGCCAAGGTGGCGGCTCCTTTATCCCTTGGAACCACCATTGGTTGTGGGGTGCCCCGCTTTCAGGATGTGGAGGAGTGGTGGGATGGGGCCTCTGCGGCTGCCGGTGAGGCAGCCCTGGCCCCATCCAGCTGCTTAAAGGGGCGGCTGCAGACCGTGCCAAAAGATTGGTCTGTATTGCCCCTATATATCTTTACATTCTGGGATCTTGTCCACTTCCTTCATAGCTTCCCTCTCCTGATTTCTTAACTGCAGTCTCCATTATAATCAATGACTGAGCCAAGATATGGAAAATCTTGAACTATTTTGATATCTTCATTATTTCCTTTAAAATCACGTAAATTAGCTGTGGGCATTATTTTTGTTCCTTAATGGTCAGTCCAGTACCTATTTCTGCTGTCATAAAGAAACTATTCTAGTTTCTGTGATGAAAGATATGGTTCCCAGACACTGGCCATTTTTATGTACAGGCCAAGGGAGACATTAGACAAGTTCTAGGTGGAGAGCACTCATGCATTTACCCATAACATATACTTTGGATCTTAGTGTCTGACTCAATGGGAAGTTAAGGGTTACAAATCTCATGCGACATTTGAGAACCACAGCTGTCCATTCATTCTAAATGCACTTTCAGTGGAATTAAGACATGCAAAACAAACTGCCCCAAAATGGTGGGCTGGAAGCACCCATGGCAGAAGCCAAACTGCTTGGCATCCCTCAGGAGTAAAAAGAACCAAAAGCAAGTTCTTTTTTAGATGCCCGGGGCATGTCATGAGTTCGCTATTGGTGTGCCAGTGACGTAAGCGACATGCAGCAATGTCACTTACATCAAGATGGCAGTGCCTGTGTGGACGGGATGCCACCATGATGCTGCCACCGTGATGTGCTATGGTTCTGGACCGTGCGGTTGCTGCCCACTCCAGAACCATAATATTGGCAGCAGCAAGACACTTTTGGCCCATCTGTCTCGGATCAGAGTTGACTTTGATAACACTGGCTCTTCAGCTTAGTAATGGAGATGAGCACCGTCCCCTATAGGTGGACACAACTAAACAACCTTGTCAAAGGGGATACCTTTACCTTTTAATTGCCTAAATTAGCCATCTTAATTTACCCATGGAGCAATTGTAATATCATCATCAGGACAATTTTGTACAAGCAGAGAACTATCCAAATATGTTTTGATTTGTATAAAACTTAAGAGATCCAGGGTTACAGAGATAACATAGGCAAGGCTGCTGCTGTCGGGGGTGGGTCATACAACTGCATATATTGATGTCATATAGAGAGCTTGGGAAAGCAACTCTTTCCACTACAACATGAAGGCTGCTGCTGCATTTTAAAAATAGGTAAAAACACGTTCTTTATATAATCAAGGTTTGCTTTTTGGAATTTCTATTTGCTTTAATATTTTCAAGCCATGGATAGTTAAATCCATGGATAAAGAATCCATGGGTACAGAAGGCTGACTGTACCTCAGAACTAAAAATGACCTTCAAACCATTGTTTATTCCCTTTGGAGGGGAGGGAAGCAAGGAAAAAGGGATAAAATAACATTATTATCCATTGTTGTGCTATTTACAAAAGAAACATTGTTATGCTCTTGTATCCCACTGTGCTCTCATTACCCATAAAAGTACAAAAACATCATTACTCATCAGGTGTTACTTCCACAGTTTGGTTGCTACCATAGTTCTCAACAGACTATGAGCTCAGCTTCTGTGTTTCTCGCTAGCAAAAGAAAACAGGTCCAAGAAGTTGTTACAAGGTTAGGAAGAGGGGAAGGGTGTAACCAAATTCCATGCAGCCACCCTCTCCTTTCTTCCTTCTTTCTAATAATAAGCTTAATAATGATAAGTTTCACATGTGCATGTACCTTATGTGCAAGTGTATACATTTCTTGTTATTCTTTTAACCTTATATTTGAAAGGATAATTTCTTTGCAAACACTCAGGTTTGACTGTCAGTAAGGTGTCACTATGCACCAACTGTTTCTACTAGTGCCCAGTTAACAGCATCTAAGGTGAACCTGAGGGGACTGTGAAATGTATGCTCATAATTAAGATTTTAACATGATAAATTGAAAAGGTTGACATGTAAAATACAAGTAGTCAGTCAGTTTAGAATTATGACTTGACTTTTCTAGCCAAAACCACCAGGGAAAAGCTTTAAAATGTATCTCAAAAGCAGCCCAAAGATACGGCATAATCCAAACTGGCCAGCTGTCAAAAGCTGAATTTACTGACTGAGAATTGGGAAAGTTCCTTTCAAAACTTTCCTCATTAAGCCAGACAACATACCAAAAGACTGAAAGTACTGGATTGCACCCAGACCTATTCATATCTGTAGTAGACAACTGAAATCCAGAGGATTTAATCTAGTCCTACCTAAAAGTTCTACAGAATTAAATATGTGTATTCTAAGTCCAACGGCTGCTGCTGCCACACTATGAAATTAATTCAGTTTTACACCACTTTAATCGTCATGGCTCCATCATATGGAATCCTGGAATTGATAGTCTGTTCTGGCATGAGAGCTCTCTGACAGAGGCAGGGAAATAGCTTTCAAAACTAAAAATCCCAGAATCTACTAGCATTGAGTCATGGCTGTTAAAGCCGTTTCGAACTGCTTTAATTCTGCAGTGTAGATGCAGCCCAACATGTGGATTCAAACTATCAGCTTATTTGTGTTGATAATGTTATCAGAGTAGAGGATCTGCCATTTAATAAATGTTTATGTGCATGTCACCCTCCTAGGTGTCCTCTAGCTTACCTGTGACTTTGTAGTTGGCTGTGACAGGTTGAAAAGCTGGAGAACAATTCAAGGAATTTTACTCCCAGAAGCCCAATGGGTAGTTCTTTTTGCACACATCTTTCGTCTCACAGCACAGTATCTAATGAAAGCAGAAACGTACATATTATTGAATAGTTCATAAAGTGGATTTTTTTAAATCTATTTTTTCCTTCTTTTGACAGATAGCCAGCTCTACTTTCTCTCATTTAAGAACATTTTTCTCAAATGAACTATGAATAATTAAAATCTAACTCTGCTTGCCCTTTTATTTTCCTTAATTGAAGAAATTAAAGATGTATGTGTTAGGGATGTATGCACTAAGACTTCAAGGACAGCATATGAAAATATATACATTATTTTATTCAAATAGCATGCTTTAACAGTAAGGTGCATTTTTTATAAAACAAATTCCCTATCCAGTGTGGCAAATTAGAGCAATTTTATCAGACTTTGCATACCGCAATAGAAGTGGTAAAGACAGGCACACCAACTGCAACATTAACGCATTCCCCCCAACCATAATTGCCTGGATGACCTTCATTTTTGCATAGATGAGACTCTAGTGTACATACAGAGTTTTACCATCTACAACAGCTTCCTCTTTCATCTCTATGTAGGAGGTATCTCCACATGCACAATGACATGAGAACAAGACACTGGTTCATTCACTGAAATCAAAGAGCAACGCTACTTGCATCAAAGCTCCATGAACACTCCTGGGTGGGCTTTGCAACTACAATTTCATTGAACTTAAGCAACTAAAGGGATCTTGTTGCACCTTTAAGACTCACTGAAAGAAAGAAATTGGCAGCATGAGCTTTTGTAGACTTCAGTCTACTTCCTCAGATGCAACTCTACGGAAGCTCATGCTGCCAATTTCTTTCTTTCAGTTGGTCTCAAAGGTGCTACAAGATCTCTCTACATACTCAGTCTACAGACTAACATGACTATATCTTTGCATTCTACAACTTAGGCAACTAAAGTTTCAGTATCACAGTAAGAATATACTTTAATACATGTCTAGAGGCAGAATTTCATGTGGCCCTTCCCACACAACCCAGACTTTCCTTGCCATCCCCTTTATTTCAAAACCTTAATTTTGTTGTTGAAAATTAAGACAAAAATCCCTACAGTTGCTCAAATTCTGCATTAAAGTTGGATGAACTGTAAAGTTAGTACCATTTCATACATGACATAACTTCTGTGTGGTATACACATCCAAGTATGAATGATGGTGCTAGATGGCAACTCCCACTATTCTTCACCAGTGGCTATGCTGACTGAGTCCAGTTGGAGCCAGCATAATGCAGTGGTTTCAATGTTGGACTACGACTCTGAAGACCAGGGTTCAATTTGCAGCTCAGCCACAAAAACAACTGGGTGACCTATGGCAAGACATATGCTCTCAGCCTCAGGGGAATGCAATGGCAAACCTCCTCTGAACAAATCTTGCCAAGAAAACTCTGCCATAAGCTGGAAACAACTTGAAGGCATACAACAGCAGCATCTGGGGTACTGAACTTTGTCCACCTTTACAATGAGGTGGACTTATCCCTCCCTCTCAAATACTTCTGTCTTTCTTCTTCCTATTGTGCTCTTAGATCTGTTTTAATGAATCCTCAGCTCTCTAGAGCATCTTTATAGGTGTGCAGAGAACTACAGAGAGAATGGGGGAGATATGTTTTGCTGCCAGACAAAATACTAACAGGTAGACACAATGGGATACCACACATATACCGTAACATGTTTCCTACATGGAGGATTTCACTGTGTGCTGGAAACACGTGAATAGCTGATGACTTCCACAGTGCCCACACCACCAACTGTAAGATATCACTATTGGTGATGGCGGTGTTATTGTTGTGAGCCTTCAAGTCATTTCTAACTTATGGCGATCCCAAGGCAAATGTATCATGGGGTTTTTCTTGGAAAGATTTGATCAGAGGAGGTTGGCCATTGCCTTCACCTGAGGCTGAGAGCATGAGTCCAGTCCAAGGTCACCCACTGGGTTTCATGGCCCAGCGCAGAATCAAACCCTGGTCTCCAGAGTCATAATCCAACATTCAAATCACTATGCCGCACTGGCTCTAACATATCACTACCAGCATGCTGCAATCAATATATAGATTTTGTGTTGATTTCTATTCAAAAGTGAGTATTGTATAGGAATTGTGTGTGATGTGAAGCAGCCCCAAATGAAGTTGTTGAGCAATGTATTTTATCTTACCCAATTATTTTCTCATTGATCACAGCCATTCTGAATACATTGAGGTGATACATCACTTGTTGCCACTGTATTCACTTAAACAGCATTTCCATTACTGGTTGCAAAGCTCCTAGGGAAATATGAGTTTGATTTCTGTTGGTACTCAACACCACTGTATATAACTTCATAACAAAAGCTAAAATATATCTGCAACAAATCTACCTAAAATATTTTTATTTTAAAAAATTGCACTGATTGTTGCTAAGTGATAGCAATGTACACGTCTGTTATGGGTCATTTCACAAAATCGCGTTCTTAAAAGCAAGAAAATCAAATGTCTGAAAACATAATCAATCTTACAGTGCTTATATAAAGTACACAGGTACATTATTTTTGCCAAACATAATGGACTGTACATGCCTCACACCGCAAATCTTACTATCTTTCTTAAATGTCCACATTCAGAATCTTGCCCTCTGTTTGTTTGCACTTTAAGAATTATAGAATAAATCATGATAACACCATCAAAATTATGGTTCTTTATTCTGTCTGTAATAAGCATCATCTCATTCTTTGTCTCATGCCAGCTGCACACAGAAAAGACTGTTGGATTGACATTTTTCCCCCCAGAAAACTTCTATAAAGTTAGCACCAAGCATGTGTCCCTAATCTAATTGTTCTTTCCTCTTAACTTGGAAGAGATTCAAAAGCTACTTTTAAGAAAATGGATAGAATAATGATATGTATAAACCATCCATAACTAGAAGCAGTGGTGGGATGATCAACTGGGACCTAGAGTATTAGCATAGCTCTGTTGGATTTATAGATGGATTGTTAAAATTAACTTTCAAAATCCTAGATTTTGGTACTGATTCTCCTTTATTGCCTGGTTTGTAAACTTAAGGGTTGTTGGGTTTTTTCCACAGGACACATGCAGCATTAGGTAGTTTGGAAATCATTGGTATGTCCTGTTTCTTTGCTGTGTAATCCTGTTTTTACTATTTGTATACAAGACAAAACAATGTAAGAGTGTTTGTAAAATTTCTCTAAACTGTTTTTTTAATAGCTGGTGGGCTGGTAAGACTTCTGAGTTTCCATGGTTGTAAGTAATCCTCTTATATGCCTGTACCCCAATCATCCAGAGTAGATTTTCCAGTTTTCCACACCTCAGTTTTCTGAGAAAATTCTTCCAACTTCACCTACACAGCCAGATCAGATAGCCCTTAAAACAAAGATAAGCAATTATGGAAAAACAGGGAACCACAGTAGCCTTCCCAGAGACCGTAGGAATAGAAATAGCAATGGCATGTACATTTCTATACCACTTATCAGTGAACTCAGCACTCTGTAAGCAGTTTACAACGTGTAAGCCAATTGACCCCAACAAGCTGGGTACTCATTTTACCAACCTACGAAAGGATGGAAGGCTGAGTCAACCTTGGAGCCCCTGGAGTCAATCTCAAAACCTTGTGGCTGCAGTACCAATATTTAACTACTACGCTTCCCAAAGGCCTTGGATCCCAAATGCTTCCAAATACCCTCTATGGGCATGAGAACATTCTTGCCACATTTTAAGGACTACCAAAGTCATTTTAGACTAAGAGAGTCTTTTTAAATAAAACAGAAAGTGGGTAGAACTGGAAACTCTGGAATTTGTAGTTTTGTAAGATAGCCTCCTTTATCTGCAAGTTCTGATGCCACAACAAAATGCACACCCCATGATTCCATAGCATTGAGCCATGGCAGTTACAATATTAATTCTACATGCAGAGTGTAAATGAAACCCAAGACATCAGCTAGCAAAATGCAATCTTAAAACAATGTTAAAGCTAAAAAAAACCAAACCCTGATATAACAGAAAATTGAGAATATAATTACTTCCATCTTTAACCCACTGCAAGCTGAAAAGAAATGCCATTTTATTTGAGCAAAGCAATTTGTCCTTTATAGTGCTTTCTTCTTTTTTTACAGAACTGCCTATTCTTATTTTATTCATTCCTTCCTTCTTTGCTTCATGAAAATATTTGTATCCTACCCTATACCATAACAGGATAGCCTAAAATCAGCTAAAACAATATTTTTAAGCGAATTATTACATTTACAGTATAGTTTTACATCCCACCCTTCTACTGTGCAATCAAGGAAGCAAACATGGGGTTTTAAAAGTTGTTTCCAAACAGCGTGGTCAGATGTCCTAATAGCAAAGGAGGACAAGGCACCGCAAAATGTAGGATATTAAAGAAAAATGGAGGACATCACCAAATAAAAGCTAAAACCACTCATATAATTATAAATTCATGCTACTTAGTCATGGCCCAAATGAAAGACTTCTTGGAATTCCTCCTGGACAGAAGGCTGAAATGTAGAACATGTCCAGGAAAAAGAAGACCTCTGGTCACCCTATCTCCAAATCATGCGCTAACCAATGTTGTTTAGCAGTTTATACACCATGTCCTTTCTCCATGTCTTCATAAACCTTTTGAAATGCTGTAATCTTTATAAACCTTTTAAAATATTCCAATATGCTTTCAAGTTGCCCTCACCCTTTTCCTTTCTTGACCATCATCACTAGTCCTGTGAAGGTGAGTTATCATATACTTTTATGTTATACTTTTTAAAAAAATGAGTGCCTTTGTTTAATTTGTTCATAGATTTTACCAATATTCTATTTCTGAGAAGTAGTTTCTAGAAATTAAACCATATTTTTCATCAACTATGCCTAGAACTCTATCTGACAACTGAGTACCAGGGGGAAACTCAGTTGGCAGACACTTTTGCCACAGTATAGAAAAATAAGGAATTTCATTCAAGGGTGTCACTATAGGGGTGAGGGGTGCAAGCTACTCTAGGTCACAGACTAAGGGAAGGGTGACATGACTTCTCCCCAAATATCTGCCTTTTGGCAGATTCTGTATGGTGCCTAGTCTAGTGATGCCACTGCTTCTTCTGTTGAAGTTTTGGCTGTCACGATATTGAAGTTGCGGGCAGGTACTGCTTCATTCCTTACATGCTAGGTAAAGCTACATCTATTTTCATTTCTTCCTTTTATTCAGCAGCTAAGAGTCTTGAGCCTTTTGCCCTTTACAAGGAACTCAGGACTCACTTCCCTTCATGGAGTACAAAACTGGAGAGAGGTAAAAGCCAAACAGCAGCACTGAGGTTAAAAGAAGCAAAATGAAGCCACTCCCAGGTAGAAGCTGTTGCACTACTACTGTTAAGAGGCAAGACCCATGCAGAGAACAGGCCCAGTCTGTTTCTGCGATACAAGGTAAAATGTTCAACTCTAGTGGTTGCACTTATTTTCAGATTTCCAAGACATTTTTCTTTCAGTGGGGAGCAGTTCACCAACTCTAGCTATTTCCAGGGCTACAGACCAAACAGAGTATTGACGGATCACACCTTTTTTTTCAATAGAGAAAAGTGTCTTGCTTTTCTAGAGGGCAATCTAGGGAGGGAGGCTGAGCTAAAACCTACAGTTTGCTGTCTTCACTTCCCTCATCTCCATTCTTAATTGTCGTTTATCAAGCAAAAATGGTAGGTTTCCTGAATCCACTTTAAGAAATTATTTTGTAAACATTTTAACATGATATGGTGCATCTAAACTAACAAAAAAAGAATTGGCCTTCCCTTGATTTTTTTCTTCTGGCCCGCAGGGACCCTGTAGCAACACTGTTAAGTCCACATACACTTTGAAATAACACTAGTATGATTGGCCACACATTTATTGTTTTGCCTCTTCCCAGCACACATCAACCTATCAAAGAAGTTTTAAGATCAAAACATTTCTTATATGAACCCATTACATTGGGGGGAAACACAATTCTAACTAATGATGAGCTGTTTAATACAGTAATACTACTGAAAATAAAATGTGAGCTTTAGGATGAACCCCTATTGCTGACTCTCTGACCCGCCCTGCTGTTTGTGTTCACATGCTTTTGGATAAGGGCCTATGTGTGAAGTATCTGTGAAAACCTGAACATCCATCTCTTTAATTGTAGTAAAATTGATCCTTGATGACTGAACAGAAATAAAATAAGCCAGGTGCTAAGCCTGTTTTGCTAATCTCTTGATGGAAGGGAAGAAATGAGAAAACATTGCAGCAGATGTATCTTCCATTATCGCTTTCATGAGGTAATGTTTTGTGAAGCTACTTCTCATTCATTCTTTTTTGTTTGTGTTAGCATTTTTCTTTCAAAGTAAAGCAAACATAGTATAAATTGAGAATGTGCTCTAAAGTGCAGGCACTTGAGGACTTGGGTCTTCAGGAATTCAGTTAGGAACTAACACAGTCCACACCTCCCAAATGTATGCACATAAATATCCATTGAATTTTACATTCTCAAACATTTCAGGTGCCATTCATGAACTCAAGAGATGTAGAAAAATATGGGAGGAAAACATTTAAATGCATGTTTTGAAAGAAAATACATTTTGAAATTTGTAATTCAAAAGGAAATATTTTTAAATCTGCATTTAAACACATTTTGAAATGCACATTTTTGTACAGGTTTTTAAAACTGCAAAGTAATGTAACAGGGTAGAAGGGACCTTTGAGAGAATATGCATTTAGAAAAATGATACAAGTATTAAATATGTTTTAAAATTTGAAATCCAAATTTTTGCAGTTTTTTTAAAAATTGCAAACTAATGTAAGAGAAAGGAATTTAGGAAGGTCTTAAGGAAAGATGTATAATGGTGCAAGTTCTGTTAACTGGAAATAATCGATTCACCCAAACCTAAATGTTATATGAGAGTGGCCAGATGCATTACTGAAAAAGCATTCTCATATATTCTGTTGTCACCTTATACTCCAAGTGTCTGGGTAGATATAATTTGCTAGTTAATATTAAGAAGAATACCAGGTGCTGTAAACTATATTTCAGAGGAAGGAAGTGGTAAACCACTTCTAAGTACGCCTTACCTAAGAAAATCCTATAAAATTCATAGAGTCTCCATAGCCGACATGAATACATGAAAGGCAACATGAATGCACATATACCCACACATCACAGAAATCTGCCTTATGTTTAGTGAGACTACTAATCCATCTAGCCCAGTACTGTTGACATTGATTGTCAGGTACTTGGATTTCAAGGACTGTATGCTTCTTTCACTGCCCAGCTCTTACATCTATACATGGTGATAGGGAATACAATGGATTGGATGATTCTAACTTTAGTGCTTAGTTGTATATCTTTACTCTTTAGGATTTTTTAGTTCCTTTTTAGCTGCCCTTCCCTTTCCTAGTATTCTTATTTCTTGGTTGAAGTATCTGTTCTGATTGATGTTTGATCTAAGATATACAAAATCATCAACTATTTCAATTTTCTCTTTGTACTGGGTTGAATTTATGTAGATCTTCCTGTGGTCAGTGTTTGGCTTTTCTTTATGCAGCAAGCCTGCCTTTGCACTTTCCTCTTCCTTAGTAATTGATCCAAGTCTGTGATGTTTTCCGCTAATAATATGGTGTGAACTGCATATCTTAGGTTGTTGATTTTCATTCCTCCTATCTTCATTCCTCCTTCTTCTAAATCTAAATTTCATATGATGCTTTCTGTATATAAGTTGAACATGTAGGAAGGCAAATAGGGAAAAGATCAACTCATTTGAGATGTGGTGCTAGAGAAGAGTGCTGAGGATACCGTGGACAGCCAAAAAGACAAACAAATATGTCTCTGATCAGATTGTGCCCAAACCTTTCATGGAAGCTGTGGGGTGCAATTTTAGTTTCCTGGGGTGTTAACCCTTTTAAAGGGAAACAAAAATGAAATACAGCTTTCATCAGCGGAACAGCAAAAGTGTGGGTCAGACTATTATTTTAAATCTGCCTTCCTAAATAATAAAAAAAATACTCATTTGTTGTTTAAAAAACAAATAATAATGGCTTTAATAAATAAATACAGGCTCAACATCAGCCTTTTCAATTAAGTCTGGATCCAGGCATTGCTCCCCAGTTTTTCCTTCAGGGTCCCACCCAACCCCTTCACTCTTAGCTTCCCTTTTAAGAAGGTCTTTTTCCCAGATCGCTTCAGGAGACCCAGCAATATTCCTTTCTATTGTTGAGTCCCTGGGGACCTCCTTCACAGTGGGACCTACTCTCAGCTGGCTTAGATGTCTCTGCAGGGTTACCAAGCAGCCCCTTCCACTTGGGCTCTGAGTAAACTCTCCTATCCCTTCCACGGCCGGTCCTCCTCATCCCAATCTTCTGCATCTTCTGCGGCCCTCTCCCTCACTCCTTATATGCGCCTCCCAACCAGAAGCCTCCCAGGATCCCTCCCCTGGGTCCTCCTCCTTCCTTGCTTTCCTTTGCCCCTCGACCTGATGGCTCCCCTCGTCACATATACCCAACTCTCTTCCACGCCAGCATTTCTGAAGATGCCAGCCACAGATGCAGGTGAAATGGCAGGAATAAACTCTTCTAGAACATGGCCACATAGCCTGAAAAACCCACAAAAAACTATGGGTGCCGGCCATGAACGCCTTCGACTTCACACTGTAATGATGCTATCCCTATCTTTGTTTCCTTTGCACAAGATCACACACAGAGACAAATGTAATCCCTCCCTGTGTGAACTGAAGCCTTGGAGATTAGTGTCTAAGGAAGGAACCCTGTGGGAAAGAGTAATCTTGTTCCAAGGTAACAAACACAGCAACAGCACCATTACAATTTACCACTTTAGCATTATGAAGACAGAGTTAAGGAGTCACCAGGGAAGAAAAAGAAGAAGACTGTATAGAGTTTAGTGCAATCTGGAAACAGATAGAATCATAGAATCATAGAATCATAGAGTTGGAAGAGACCACAAGGGCCATCCAGTCCAACCCCCTGCCATGCAGGAACTCCCAGTCAAAGCATCCCCGACAGATGGCTATCCAGCCTCTGCTTAAAGACCTCCAAGGATGGAGACTCTACCACACTCCGAGGGAGTGTGTTCCACCGTCGAACAGCCCTTACTGTCAGGAAGTTCCTCCTAATGTTGAGGTGGAATCTCTTTTCCTGCAGCTTGCATCCATTGCTCCGCGTTCTGGTCTCTGGAGCAGCAGAAAACAAGCCTGCTCCCTCCTCAATATGACATCCCTTCAAATATTTGAACAGGGCTATCATATCACCTCTTAACCTTCTCTTCTCCAGGCTAAACATCCCCAGCTCTCTAAGTCGTTCCTCATAGGGCATGGTTTCCAGACCCTTCACCATCTTAGTTGCCCTCCTTTGGACCCGCTCCAGTTTCTCCACATCCTTTTTGAATTGTGGTGCCCAGAACTGGACACAGTATTCCAGGTGGGGCCTCACCAAAGCAGAATAGAGAGGCACTATTACTTCCTTTGATCTAGACACTATACTTCTATTGATGCAACCTAAAATAGCATTGGCCTTTTTAGCTGCTGCATCACACTGCTGACTCATGTTCAACTTATGGTCTACTTGGACTCCTAGATCCCTTTCACACATAGTTTCTCAAGGGATTTGTGCAGATTGGATGCGCCTATATCTTACATCACAATCCATATCATAAAAAAGATACCCACAAATGGGGAGGTGTTTTGTTTTGTTTTTAAATTCAGAAAAGTGTTGGGATGGGAACCATCAAGAAGTGCAAAAAAATTAATTAAATGGTGTGATATACAGTGGGCCCTTGTTATCCACTGGGTTTTGGTTGCAGGACCCTCTGCAGATAACAAAATCCATGGATGCTCAAGTCCCATTAAATATAATATCACAACAAAATGGTGTTCCATATATAAAATGAAAAATCAAGGTTTACTATTTGGAATTTATACTTTTTGGGAATATTTTCAAGCCATGTATGCTCAAAGCTGTGGATAAGGAAGGTCAACTGTATGTGAATCTGCACAAATCACAAGTCTAGATGAGTCACAAGAAATTTATTTATTTATTTATTTATTTATACCCCGCTCTTCAGCCCTAAAGGCTATCAGAGCAGCTTATAATTATTATTTTAATGGACGGTTCCCTGCCCTCAGGCTTACAATCTAAGAAGACATGACACAAAAGGAGAAGGGAATAGTGGTGGAGAAGGGGATGAGGTCCAGTGGTTCTTCTCTCCCTCGGAGGCCTGGACCAAGGTAGAAATGCCAGGAACCAAACCTGGTGCCCTCTACATCCAAACCACGAGCTCTTCCATTGAGTTTCATATAAATTGCAATAATATCTGTTTCATTTGAGGTGGAATTCAGAGTCACAGACCTAATCCCTATACAGTGATGGGTGTGACTGATGGAGAGAGAAGTGCAGTCAAAGCAGCAGGCGCAACACCTTGGCCATTTATTAATTTACTTATTATTTTATTAAATGTCTTCTTTCATTAGCAATGTTCCAAGGTTTTTTATAACAATTAAATTAAAATGCAAATAGAAAATTCCACAGGAAAAAAAACACATAAAAGCTCAATAACTATGCATTAAAATCACCAGTCTTGATTTTATCTGGTTGTTATTTAATACAAAGAAAGTAATTCATGTAGCTTACTGCATTGCATCTTGCTTTTCTGTAACATTTTCATTCTTGTTTTAACTGTAACTTTTAAAGGTAACTAGAAGGCATTACTTCTTACACCAGTGAAGTGACTTTTTTCCAGCTCACCATAGTACATTTGGAAGTATTATGCCTTCATTCCATTCTGACTCCCAAAGGCAACTCATTAGAAGTAACCACATTACTTGTAACTTGTTTCTTTCAAGCTTTCTTGCACAGTTGATATAACAATCGGGAGGCACTGACCAGTAGATCTCAGGTTGCTATGAGTAAAGTGTGTTCATGAGTAATCTGGTGCTAATTTGACAATATAGTATTACTGATAATTGTTCACTGTATTGTTCTTTAAATTTTTAAATTTAAAGTGAGATACATATAAATAACAACAACAACAACAATGTCACAACAAACATATGGTAGCATATGGTGGGCAGTGCAGTTCTTTGAGCAAAAGTATAACATCTTACTGCTCTACTCAGCACCCTAATCATTGAGCTCTCCTGAGACATGCATTGCAATAATTCAGATGTGAGGTTACTGGTGCACCAACTACCATGTTCAGAGAACCCCTATCAAAGCATAACTGGCCTGCCTACAGTCATTTGCCATATATATTTCCAGTGGCAAAAATGGTTCAAGATTACACCCAGACTATGAAGTTGATCCTTCATAGCACATGCAAGCACATCCAGAACAAACAATCTGCCTGTCCCTGGATCCAAGAATCAGTTGCCTGCCCACAGAGTCTTCTCTTTGTCAGGATTCAGCTTCAGTTTATTGCCACATGTATAACAGAATGTTTACATGTTTGGGCAGGGGCACATCCCTACATCTTTACGCATCATTTACATGACCTGTCCACTGCATGCAACAGGATGTTAATTAATCCATATTTACACAGCATTCATCCCTCATCTTTAAGGCCCTCTGCAAATGTGTATTCACTTATATATATTATACTGTAGTATACAGATCACACATGGTGAAGATCCTGTCCAAATGTTTCACATTTGTATACATACTCACATTGATACTCAGAGTACAAAGGCAACAAGGCCTCTTGCCAAATCACAAACTTTCCCTCTCCCAAAGAGTACAGAGAAATGTCAGCACAGGGCTCTTACAGTCTTCACATATATTATTAAATTTCTTGTATACTAAAGAAATCTAGTTAAGGAATGGAAAAACACATGATACGCAAATCAGAACAGAGAGGATGGCTTTTAATGTATTGTTTGGATAGCAGGGGCTGTGACAAGATAAGTCATGTGATGCATAATTGGCTCTGTAATATAATGTATACACTTTTATTAAAGTACAAGAAGAAAATTATTTTGTCAATCATTGCTAGAGGGGAAAAAAGCCCTAGAGGGAACATTAATTCATCTACTGTCACTTGATGCCAACGGAGGCTTCTTTATGCAGAATTGCACTTTTAAAATCTTGCTACTTACACTTTGAATTTAACCTTTGTGTGCATAGGTAGATAGATGCAAGATATGAGCACAATCCACCAAAAGTTGAGGATTGTGTGCACTGAGCAATATACTGCTATGAATGCCTTCTGACACTTCCCATTTTGCTCTCTGCCCCAAGAAATCTGAAGAAGATAACAACATGGCTTCATTCAAGCATGCTTTTAGAATTACTCTGGAAAAGTAGAAAAACTTTACCCTGGCTGATCCATCCCTATTTATTTATTTATTTATTTAAGGGCTATGCATGATGTAAGGTCTTCCTTCCTTCCTTCCTTCCTTCCTTCCTTCCTTCTTTCTTTCCTTGCTTGATCCTCAAATTCTTATTTTAAATAGCAATATGTTACTTGATGCCTGATCAACTGGTTACTCATCAATAACGATTACTGTCAACATTATATTTAGCCAAAACAGCACACCAAAAATCTGCCTCAGGGTAGTGATTATGCAATAATAATTAATTTTACTCATTAGGCAAAAATAAAAAAGCCTAACATTTGTCTCATTTTGTCCCTCATTATTAAAAAAAGCAATGAGTAACAATGTTGCATCTAATGTGTTACTTCCGAGCTCTGTTCCTTCCTCCTTTCCTGAATTTCTAATGAGGGAACTATGACCATGTTCCTAGCCTACATTTCTCTGTATATCTCTCTGATGTTCTTCCACCTGTTCAGAATTAAGCAGGCATGAAAAGGCTGCGTAAATTAAATAAAAATGCATTTCCTTATCTTTGTTCTTGCTTTAGCATTATCTGGGTTAATTGGGTTCACATACCTCTAACAAATAGACCATCTCTAAAAGCAAGGAAAAAAAGTGAAAAGGCCTTCTTTTCTTAAGGACTGGTTCAATAATAGAGAAGAGCCAGTCAAAATGAACCCTCTTTCAAGGAAAATATATCCCAGATGTCTTTGTTCCATCTAGTTGACTTTTTAAAAAGAAGTCGCTTTCTTTTCTTTCATTTCCTCCATTTTTCTTATATCTGCTCACAACAGCTATGTGCAAGAAATGTATAAAAATGTGTGAATTTTATAGACTGACTTTGGAGCAATAGGGAGATGTTTAGGTGGCTTGCATACTGGATATTTGTCATAATCTCTAGGAATTTGCTACAAAACTGAAATGTCTTGTGGCAAAAAAAAAAAAGCCAATCAATAGTAGATACCAGGACTGTGTTTGTTGGCATTCCAACTTTTACAGATCAATTACACACATAGTAAGTACATCAGAGTATGTCCCTAAAGATGAAGGTGTCACCAAAATAAGGGGGAAATGACTGCAGAAATAGATTTGAAGACAAGCAAGATATTCCCATAATAACACATTGACACATATGGTAATGTGCTCATCAGAAATCATTTTTAAAAGACAGCAACTTAGATCTTGAGTTTCTATAAGCAGAAATAATGAAATATTCCAACTAGAGGAAAGCAATTTTATTTGAGTCCTCTTTCCCCCTCCATCCTCTTGAAAGTCTACCCCAGAGTGGGAAGTATTATGGGAGGTTGAAAATAACAGATTAAAATAACTGACTTCTTCAGTGGGTAACTATCCACTAGGTTACAGTCATTTTCATAAAAGCAAAACAAACCTTCCAATTCCACAAAGACAAATTAATCTCCAGTCATTATGCCCAAGAACTGGGTCAGTGTGTACCAAATGGACCTTGTGCTTTTGGATAATTTGCCCCATTTTTTTTTAAACTCATTTTTCTGGCTCATATTTAGCTTCATAGAATATATTGCTATGAAAAGATCAAGAAACACAGAAACTAATGGAATGTAAAAGTTACTGCATCTGCTCTTTGCCATCTTCCTCATCAGCTTGGACTCTTTAGTAACAGAGGGCTCCATTGGTTCTAGCCAATGTGATTGTCATCTTGCTAACTGCCTGCAAGTCAACCTCAATTCACGGTGACCCTGTGGATGAGATATCTCCAAGACCCCCTGTCCTCCACTGCTCTGCTTAAGTTTTGCAGTTTCATGCCCATGACCTCCCTGATTGAGTCTAGTCACCTGGTGTGCAATTTTTTCCTCTCTTTCTACTAATCTTCACCTTTCCTAACATTATTGTCTTCCAGTGAGTTATGCCTTCTCAGCAAATACTTAACTTTCACCTTTGGCCATCATAATCTTTCCTGATTTCTGAGTGGTATCCATCATGTCTATGGCCTCGGCTGCAACTGTGCTGCAGAATTAATGCAGTTTGACACTGCTTTAACTTCCACAGCTCAGTGCTATGGAATCCTGGTATTTATAATTTCGTGGGATTTAGCCTTCTCAGTCAGAGAGCTCTGGTGCCACAACAAACTGCAAATTCCAAGATTCTATCGGATGGAGCCATGGCAGTTAAAGCAGTATCAAACTGAATTAATTCTGCAGTGTAGATGCAGCCCATAAAAACTATTTTATTTCATGAATCTTACAACGTATGATAAAAGGCCTCCCATTCTGTAGATGTTCCTGTCTCTATTGGGATTATAAAATGCCATTGTGCTGTGCAAACACAGTCATCCAACATTGCAGAATCTGTTTTGCATGTGTTACAATAACCAGATATTCCATATCTAATTCTATATTTTTGTCCACACTCCAGCTAGCAGTTAAGTGTTCAAATCACACTGAAATTAATGGGGACTTAAATGAGCATAACGGTATACCGCCTCTGATTGTAACTGTGCTGTATTTTCCTTTTCCTTTTATAACTTCAAATTAACCAGGAGGAGGAGGTTCTGATTGTTTGCTTGGTGGAGCTGATTTTGTTTAAAAGGTAGCTGATATTCTTCTACCTTATTTAAGCTTCATTTAATTCAGACTCCCATCTGCCTCTTTTTGATTGTGTTTTGAAAACCTAAATAAAAGCAGTAAGTCTTTCTGCCAATAGTACTTTGAACAGGGAGTGTGGCGGGGGGGGGGGATGTCCTTAAATATGCTACTGGCAACATTCTACCAAATAAATAAGGAAATGCCAACATTCCCCACCCCAACCCCCCCATTCCTGGCCTTTCAAAATGGCTCCATATATTTGTAACAAACCATTTACCAAGTTCATGTATCTTCTTTATTGTTCTTCATAAACAGGCTGTTGGATCTTACTAGCTTCCAATGTGAAAAATGAAAGAATTTCCTCCCATCCGTGCCTCTCTTATCTCATAATTGTTTTGTTCGGAGCAGTAGGGGAGACCAATATAAATGTCTCAACTGTTTTATTTGTCCTTTCCAAGCTCATTCATGCTTTTCTCTGGGGCATTTCCTCCTCCCTTCCGATATGCCTTCTGTATCTATTTACCATTAATATGGATACAGCAACCAGAGTTGTTTGGGGTGGGGGAGTGGGGAGGGTTGGGGTTGTGTTCCTGCTCAGTCTTATGTCATGGAGAAGAAAATACAAGGCCTATGAAATGTTGAATTCCCTGGAGCTTGTAGCATTGGTGAAAAACAAACATGCAACACATATTCAAGACACTATTGTTATACTCCCCATATTCATTAAGCTAAGATAGTGATTTTCAGGGGGTGGATTGGGTAACAGCCTGACCTAAAGTGGGTTGTGTGATGGACAATAATATACATGATAGATTCTTAGCTGCCCTAGATTTCTTATCAGATTTTTTGGAACAGGACAGTCAATAGTGGCACAGTCTTGGATTTGACAAAGAAGTATTAAAAGTGGGACATTCACATCTCCTTGGAATAAATTGCCAGGTGAAATTCCTTATGTCTTCTACATGGAGCAAAATCGGACCCACACACATCTTGTTCAGGGTAATGTAATACTGGTATTTCTGTCATAGCTATACATGCAAAAGATCCTCTGTTCTATCACCCATCTCTTCAGATATGGGTAGAAACTAATCCTGCCTATAACCCCAGAGAGTCCTTGCCAGCCAAGGTTAACAGTACTAAGCAAATTGGCCCAATGATGTGACTCAGTTTTCTATACTGAAGGAAGCAATGGAGCACCTTTCCAGAGGAAGGAGAAAAAGAGTGTTGAGTTCACTAATCTCTGTAGCATTTGATCCTGGCACCAGCTGTCTCTGTAGAGATCTGTTGTGGAAGCAGTAGACTTGTTGGAACATATAAGCAAGGGATGGGAATCGTGAAGATTTAAAGTGGCCGCTAGCATTGTATTTGAGTACCCGCAAAGTTTAAACTTTCTGAATTCTGGTGTGAACTGACCTCCTAGACTAACAAGAGGATGAGAACAACATCATATTTTGGTTTTGGCACTTTTCCAAATTTTTCAGTGGCTAAAAAAAAATTGGAAAGACCAAAGCCTGTTTCTTGTTTGAAAATGCTTTTCTTAAAAAAAAAATGATAATAAAACATTTTAGAAATCCATACTTTAAGTTAAATGTGTTTATAATATTTTGTGAGGAGCTGTATTCCTCGCATATTTTGTAAGGAAGTGCATTCAAAAATACATGTTTTAACATAATTGTTGTGCCTTTTAAAAAATGCAAATGAAATCAGAAACAGAATGAAATGGATTTCTGAACGTACACATGTGAAATTGGCACACAGCAAAAAAAGAACACTCTCTCCACGCCTCCTTTGAAAAAACTGAAAGCCTGTCAACCTAGAAGTAGGTTTCCACAGTTAACTTGCATAGGGTGCATCTATGCTGTAGAAATAATACAGTTTGATACCACTTTAACTGCCATGGCTTCATCCTACAGAATCTTGGGATTTGTAGCTTTGTGAGGTGCCAGGACTCTCTGGCAGAGAAGGTTAAAGACCTTTTAAAATTATAAATTGCAGGATTCCATGCTCTGGAGCCACAGTAATTAAAGTGGTATCAAAAAGCATTATTTGTACAATGGAGATGCAACCCTAGGTACCAGTATACTTGGTTGAGGGATATCTGTGCCTTCCTTCCCATACCATAAAAAGAAAAGTAACATCATTTTTGTGAGAGCTGAAAGTGAAAAAGGGTTTGTTGCATGTGAAGTGCACATGGTTTCTTCTCATGCCATTGCCACCTCTGTTTAAACAGTTTTGAAGCAATACCAAAGGCTGACAAACATGTTGATGATTACTGAGTGTGAGATGAAGGCATACACTATAAGAAGCCGTCCTACCTTAAATAACCCCCTATCTCTTTCTCTTTACCCATACAACTCTCTCACAAAAACAGTTTGAGCTGTATCTAGCCTCTCTTTGTCGGGGGAGTAGGTTGAGCTCAAGGGTTTTCATCGGGAGTGACTTCCAAGTCAGTGTGTGCAGGATCAAAGGGTAGGGGCCATAGGTGAACTCATTTCCCTACTGATAATTCTCCATGGGCATCAGGTATGTTCCAGAGGTATAGGCAAGGAAAGCGACTTCATTTTAAGGACTCCAGAGTGTCTGCATTTGTGTCCCTGGCTAATGACAGACAGAGAAGCATGCTTCAAAGAAACTGAAGAGGCTGCTAACCCCCAAGGCCTTCTTTTTGTTAAGTTTTCCCACTGATAGCCCCATTTTTTGAAAATCCTGAAAATGGTAAGAATCAAGGATCGTGTGAACATTTCAACTAGTACCATGCTGAGCATAGTCCCTGAAACAGAAATTCAGGCAGCCAGTGTTGTGCTCACATCTTGTCAGATTTAAAGAGCAAGCCAAAAGTAACACTGAACATTTATGACTATTATAGGAAAGTGAGCTTTGTTAGTGAACCTGCTGAAAGGCAGTGAGCAAGACTCTTTCACACCACACAATTATACTACTTTGATTCCATTTGAACTGCCATGCCAACTTCCTATTGAATCCCAGGATCTGCAATCTATGGGGGAACATTTAGAATTCTCTGCTGGAGAGCTCTAGTATTTTGCCACATTAGAAACTCCTAAAACGCAGCCATGGCAGTTAAAGGAGCATCATAGAGTGCATCTACATTATAAATATAATGCAATTGATACAACTTCAAGTGCTGTAGCACCATCTTATGAAAACCTGGGATTTGTAGTTTTACATGGTCTTTAGCCTTCTCTGCCAAAGAGTACTAGCGCCTCACAAAATTACAAATCCCAGGATTCTGTAGGATGGAGCCATGGCAATTGAAGTCATGTCAAACTAGTGCAGATGCACCCATAGTAGTATAACTGTATAGTATGGAAAGGCATGTACTGTAAGTGAAATTCATTCCTTGCAGCTAACAATCTCATTGCAAACACATAGGTGAAACATACATAAGGTTGATAAGGTTTTCTGTCGTAATCCGCCTTGGGTCCCAAACTCAGAAAAGGCCAGGATACAGATATAGATCTAGATATATAGATAGATGGAGACATAGATATATGATTTCCCATTTGAAGCTTCTTAGGAAATTAGAGCACAAGACATTTGGCAAACTTTGACAACAAGCACTGCATGACAGAAATTTTGAGAACTATGCAGCTGGTGGTGATTGGGGGCTGACAGCAATCTGGTGCAACATGGGGAAAACAGCCACAAATTCAATATTCCACAGCATGTCTCAGTTGTTGATCTTCCTGTATCTGAGTCATGAAGTGATTGGATTCCTGAGTCCCAGCCCAGCATGTTTCCCTCTACATCAGAATGAGCAACATGAAGTCTTCATGCAAGTGGCTGTATCCATGAAGACTGTTTCACTCCCCCTGTTCCTCACTGTGCATATGGTTTGCCTGCAAAGCTTACTTACAGTATGTAAGGACATAAGGTGCTTCTGCACTGTAGAAATAATGCCATTTGATACTACTTTGTTGTAGTTCCATGCTCTGGAATCCTGGGATTTATAGTTTTACGAGGCCTTTAGGCTTCCCTGCCAAAGAGTACTAGTGCCTCACAAAGCTACAAATCCTAGGATTCTGTAGGATGGTGCCATGGCAGTTAAAGTGGTATCAAACTGCATTATTTCTACAATATAGATTATCCCATGATATATATCAAGTGAGGTCATTGGTCCATTTAGGGACTGACAATATAATTATCAATGGCTCTTTCAGGCAGGTGTTTTTTCAAGCCTGCCTACAGATTGGACATGGAAGGAGGAGAGAGGTGTGGAAAATTTGAGGAAAAGACAGCAAACAAAAGCTGTTTTCTTTTAGGTAATGACTTAGAAAAACCTAGTCTTGTTCAACAAATCAGCAGGAGTGTGATCATCAGATACAAACACTAGAGTGGAAGGTGAAAAGTAAAATCACATAAATCTAATTCAATAATATCTATGCCGATCGGAATCACCTTCCCAGACCCCTAGGGCCCGGCAAAAGTATTCCCCAGATTTTTTTTTATGTGAAGACAACATTGAAGAGAGATTGCTCGTGCCTGTTGTGACAGCTAACATAGAATCAGGCAGTGACATTCAGGAATGCCAAGTAACTTGCAAATAGTCTGAGATATTAAATTGGACCACAGTAGCTGGGACTGTTTCTATTAGAGTCATCACAAGGACATTTTTACGGTGCAGCTCTGTATATATTTACACAGAAGTGAGTCCCATTGTGTCCAACAAGGTCTGCATCCAGGTAAGCGTGTATAGGATTGCAACCTTAATCTCTTGCCCTTTTCTCTGTGACTAAGAAGCCACACAATATTTCTGGTAAAGGTCAACAAATGTAATATCTTTCAGAAATTTGACAGTTTCAAAATAGTACATGTCCTCCTCATAATAGCCGTAATAATACTAATACATGGCACTTAAGTGGCGCTTTGCATCGCCAAAGCTCTGCAAAAACATTAGCTAATTTAACCCCAGCAGTCTCCTACGAGGTCAGTAAGTAAGTATAATCTACAGTTCACAAATATGCTTTCTGACTTTCTCCTTTTCCTTTGCTAAGTGTGCAGCTGAAATGACAAACAAGGTGAATAATGCATCTGTGTGGTAACCATGGTAATCAGCTGCATTAACAATTTTAAATAACAGTGTATTTTGCCAGGACTTCACAGAAGCAGACCAACCCTTGAATACAACTTGAGGATTTTTGCCTTTCAGCCTGATCACAGACACACTTCTTGGAAGTAAGTCCCACTGAATTAATAGAAGTTGATGCCATGTAAGTGTTCTTTGGATTGCAGCCCCTAGACACGCTTGGGGAGGCTTGAAGAGTTTTCATTTGGAATTAAGGGAGCGCACTGTGAAAAAGATCTTTAAAATCCTGGGTTATAATACCCCTCCCCCTTATACCTTAGCCTACATTTCTTTTCTTGCCAGTCTTTATATTGTCATTCCTTTCTTCTGCTGACATTTGTTTTGTTTCTTCCAGAAGCTTGAGGCAATGGTAAGGCTTTTCATCTAACGGTATATGGCTACCACAAAAGATCAATAAAGATGTTTGTTTTGCCCTCTGCTCCACAACACGATAGCCAAAGCTAATCTTCTTAGTAAGAAAACAGTTTTGCAAATCTATTGGCAGGCACATCTCAAATTGGAGCTGAACCACACATTCAGAAATATCATGTAACACAGGTATAATTGCTCTGTAACACTTCAGGCTAGAAAGTGAGGAAATCACATGTTTGAATGTTGTCACCATCCTCGAACATAACGTCCCTGCACAAAACTAGCAAGCCCAGAAAAGAACTAGGCTACAATTTGTCAGCACAGAATGTTAGCTTTCTACAGATATGGGGGTTTTGACATGGAAGAACATTGCAACATGTTGTCCTCCATTAGCGTTTTGAAGTGGCACATACCCTGATATCCATTAATGTCCTCACATCCAACTGGTCTTAGCTTTTTGTTATAAAAGACCATGGCAAATTATATAGGTTTATAGTCCTGACTACTTTGAATAAATAACTCCATACGATATTTAAATCAATGAATTCTTGGATCCTGAGTTTGTTTCCCTTTGCATGAGCATCCATACAGAAAATGTTCACATTGCTGGAAGAAAAGAGGAAACTTCCACCAGTTCACCTTTCCTCTTGTGGCATTATCTGGAACAAAGCTGGGGACTGCAGAAAAGAGAAGAACAAGTTACAATATCAGTCTAGGAAGTTTCTCCACTAATCTAAAAGCCTTCCAGGAATGGAAGGAGCCTTTCCATTTGTGGAAAGAGTATTTAGGATTCAGACCATGAGATTTTCCAGGGTGTGATGCTGACTCTAAGGACTTTATCACAATAAAGTGTAATAACAGCTGGTTAATGGGAAATTATCACATGGCCTTGTTCTTTTCTGTTGTTATCTCAGTGGGAGATTATTTGGCAGGCATTTCTTTTCGTGTATGCAAAAGCTCACTGAATGACCTCCTTTCCCACTTCTATGGTGCTAGCATTTGCAGTGGGATAAATCAATTCTGCCTTAATCCCAATTTTGGATTTTCCTGCCAATGATCAGGGATGAAGGAGTCCCTGAGTTGAGCAGATTAATCTCTTTCATCTGTCAGTGATTCGTCTCTTCTGAATCAGAAAGTCTTCACCCCACAGGAAAAAGGGATTTTAAAAAAAAAAAAAGGACTCCTTTTAATTTATATTTATTGGGGCAGTCTGTGTATGTGTACTGGGCAGTACTGGGTGGTACTAGGTGGGCAGTGCCAAGTTCTGCATGTGATATTAGCACTAACAAAGGCTTTAATTCCAGAAAGATTAGAAAAATTACAAAAGTGCAACGATGAATAGAGTAGTTCCAACTGCATTTGCATAGCACTTTCGAAAAGAATGTGATTTTAGTGGGAGAACAGTATGGTGTGATGAAGTCCTAATAATTGAGACCTAGTGTATATGCTGTTGACATACATTCCTCCTGCTTTTTTCAACTGTAATTCGTTCCTTTTCATAACAAGAGACACAGAAATGTTCAGTACCAATATGACTACAGGGCCAATGGAACATTACAGCACTTACAGTCATGATTTGTATTTGTGAAAAGTTCATTTCAAAAATTATGCCAATGGCTTTTTAAAACTTCCAGCAGCAGTCACAACTGGGCAAAGGGATAGATGCACAATTTTCTTTCAGAGCATTGTTGGACACATCATAGCAGTGTGGACCTTGTGAAAATATACAGGTGTGTGAGAGTAACAGAATTCTTGTTGCTTGCGTCAGGATGGAAAACTCTTTCTGCAACTAAGAGCCAGCATTCCTGTGGCTAGCCAAACATGTCTACTGAAAGTGTCACAAGTGGCTTCAACTGCATGGTATACTTCTGTTGCATTGAGATGGTAGTCCTGTGGTGGCAGAAGGATGTCCAGTAGTGGCCATCAGCCACTTCAACCCAAATCTGCAACAAATGCTTAGAGGATGAGAATTCCCACTCCCAAGACAGGTGACAAAAGCTAAACCACTTGCATGCTATTGGCCTCAACTTCCCACATCTCCCTTCAGCATCCCCTGTGGTGCTAATGTACATGGAAAGTAACAAAATTATTGGGATATAGGAAGAGGAAGCAGAGGCTAAATCAGGAGAAGAGAGAAAGAAAACATGGTACACAAAGTGGAGAGGAAGGAGTAAAAGATGTAGGAGAAGTGAACAGGAAGGAGAAAAAGGGAAATCCATGTGTGGAGGAGCAGAGGTCATGCCATTCAAGATTGATATGCAAAGGTATGTGTGTAGAAATCTTTTCTCCTTAAGTCAAGATTCACACACACACAATTTGTTGCAGAGAATCACTTGTGTTGCCAGTGGGAGTAAGAGCATAGAAGTAAAGTTTAATGTATCCACGGATATTACAGAAACAATAAAGTCTTGAATTCTTCAACTTGTTCTCTCTGACCATGGAACACAGAGGAAATTTTGAAGATCTCAGTTCACAAAGCATGTTGAAGATATGTCAGGACTGCCCATGAATGATCCATGATCTACACCCCTTTCTGCCAATCAACTTTCACCCAAATTTAACCCTCTCGCTGTCATCTGGCTCCAATTGTACCAGTTTCAATCCCACATTGCTGCTGCTACTCACTCACCCTCCACACACACACTACCTATCACATCTTCAATTTGAAAGAGATGCCTTTTATCCACCAAAAGGAAAGGAAACAGGGCTAGGTTTACCTCCACCCCAGTCACATTGAGCATAGCTGCTGATGCTTCCAGGTGGACTCTCAAAGTGAGCACGATGATAATCTAGAACAGATGCATTTGTCATAGACTCAAGACAGAACAAACATGGAGGTGAACACGAAAGAAAATGGAATGGGGGAAAAAAGAGCCATTCATCCATACTTCACTGTGTTAGCAATCTTTCCTTTAACGTATAGTTATGCACTTAGGTGAGGATGGTCCCCACATCTTTTAGCTGTAGCGAAGGCAATTAACCCATATTTGGAATAAAGATCTCATAACCCCTCCTCTTAAAAAAAAGAAAGATCTAAAATCAGACATTTCTTAAAGACTCTGGTATTCTTTTTCTCATGTTAGCATGACCTTAGTCTTTATCAATTAATTGGAGCCATTCTACTATAACTTACTCTTCCTAGACAACATCTCATTATTTCAGGCAATTAGTTGAGACATCTGGTAAAGTCTGTCTTATCTTTCAGGAAAAGTTATTTTCTTTCATGAAATGCTTTTTATTGTTTTATTTTTCCATTGTGGCTTTCTTCTGCTAGAAATAGCTCAAGCCATGATTCAGTCTTCCACAAGTAGGCTGACAACAGCTGGGTAATACTTCTGATTTCCTAATAGCAAATTTATCAACTGCTGATAAAGGAAAATAGAATTTTACGTGGAGACTAGAGAATGATGAACAATGACCTTCAGCTATTGGCATCTCCTTGCTTTCTAGAAGAGCATGCCTGAGTTAACCTTTGATGAAGTGTATCTAAAGTGCAACGTCTAGGCACCATGTTAGACAACCAGTTCAATAACACAAAAAGAATGATAATGCACAAACATTATCATCAACTGTGTAGTAGAATAAGGGCTTGCAGGGTTAAAATACCAGCTCTTTTTTATTATAGGGACGGTGGCATCATCTGCCACACACCCCTAGTCAGCATTCCCTTTTCCTTCTGAGTTTAGATAATATTTTCAAAGCAGCTGTGGGGGCTGGGGTACGTTCTCCAAGTGACAACATACAATTGTGAGTTTTCCCTATTGTGAGCAAAGTACTTTGACGAGGCTTGAACAATTAAGATCCATCAGCTTTACAAAGATCTGTTCCTGACTGAGATTTAAAACTGCTCAAAAAGATTTTATTGATACATCTTGCACAATTGCCTGCATTTTCAGGCTCTTCTTGGAAGCCTAGTAGTGGAAGACTCACATTTTGATTCCTACATTTTGAAATATATGACTGCAATGCAGGTTATCATAAGAAACAGGGGAAATCCCCATTATTAAAGGTGTATGTCAAAACATGTGTATATTGTTCTTAACTTTCAAAGAGTTATCCCAGGCCATGGTTACATTATTTGTGTTACCCAGAAAGAGGTGAGGCTTAGAGAACCCACACTAACAGTGACAATATATCTTTGAAATGTTGGGGAATTTTGCTTAGCTCAAAGAATCTTGCAAAAGGTAGGTAACCCTCGGCAGCGTTCCCGCACTGGGTGTTACCCAGCGCAAGGGAGTGGAACTAGTGGTGGGCGAGACTTCCTGCGTAGGACTTCCAGTAGGTGAGACTTCTGGGATGGCACACATTCCCTCTCCCTATGCCACCCCCTGCATTCACCACTTCATCTTCCCCCACATGCACCAGTCTGGTCCCTGGAGATGGACCATGCAGTGGGTGGAGTGTGCGCAGGAGACGAAGCAGCATGCACATGGGGCATGGAAGGGCACAGATGGGGGGCAGAGCACATGCCCACGGGGAAGGAATATGGAGGATGGGGAAGACTGAGTGTCACCCCCCCCCCCCCCGCGGTGTCACCCGGTGCAGCTTGCACACACACACACACACACACACAGAGTGACACTACTGGTAACACCGAGACTTTTAAGGCCAACTTATATTTTAAAAAACCCTACAAAGAACTCCAATCTAATATAACTAAGAGGCATACTAGACGTATGCCAAGGTGCACAAACACACACACAAGAGCAGAGCCGCACAGACAACATTCATTGAAGACTATGAAAAAGAGTGTTGGTAAATTTGGACAGAGACAAGTAAGGGGTTAAGAGGGAAGAATAGTTACCCATTTAGCAGAGAGTTTTCCATAGAAAAGCACTGCCTGCTCTTCAGGCGAGCGGGTATCAATAAAGAATGTCTTGGAGAAAAATGTCAAAGGAAAAAGCCTTCAGCTAGCAGCCATGTTTCATAGGGGAAAAGTTAACTTTTTTTTTAAAAAAAAATAGAGGCTCAGATTAGCTGAGAACCTATCAAAGGGAAAAGAAGACAATGAGAAAAGAGGGGAACTGCGGTTCCCTTAGCACATGACTGAGGGAGCAACCAGAAAATCAACTTAGGAATTAAAAATGATGGTGACTCAGAAGTAGCTGAGGGAACATTTCAAAGAGAGGTGAACAAGATATTTAGCAATAATCGAGGGAGTACCCCCACAACAAAGTGAACAAAGATATCTTGGACTGGAGATGCATTTATACTCAGAAATCTTGTCTCAAAGCATATGTTTGTGGACTCACGGAGACGGGCATGAAGGAGCAGCCTCTGCCCGCTCCACCATGGCCAGCCAGGGACTTTGGCAACCACATAGCCTGCTCTCAAAGTGATCCACCACCACCCCAGTCCCAAAGCCAGCACTGTTAGGAACAGTTTTTCTCTGCTCCTTTCTCTCGTGGCTTCAGGCTGCCTCGGGCAACCTTACAGCCACTCTGGGGCCATGCATCATATGTATGCCATGCCCCTGAAGCAGCTGGAAGCTACTCTTTTGGGCCCATCTGTTTTGCACCCTAGATACGACACTAAACATCTTCCTTTGATCTGGGGATAGGCAGGGGGAAACGGAAGAAAATTCTGAAGGGTAAAATTGGTTCTGTCTTCCATCACTCTTCACAGATGCCTTCCTGTTGTGTCCTTTCCCATGGTAAATGCAAAATAAACTGGTATCATCTTATGTCACCCATGGTGCTTCTTCTCTCTTAGCTGAGCATCCTCAAGGTCAAGCAACTCCAACACTTGGTGGCTTTTAACTTTCTTGGGTCAGTGTGAGCTCCAAAAAACAAACAAACAAACAAACAAACAAGAAACCACCAACCAGGTCATTCTGACTTCCAGTCATTTTCTTCACTTGATATCAATAATGTATATATATTATGACTATACAATGGCATGTAATATAAACAGGTCCTGACACTGTCATTGCCTCAATGGGAGGTTCCCAGGGTACCATGGAAGCCACCTTGTGTAGCATTGCTGGAAGGACTGGAGAGTGTGAATGTATTAAATAACATTTATGTAGTATAGCGTCATTTCTCTGCCAAACTGATAGGCAATCAAGCAGACATTTCCTGTTAGCAGGGGATCTTACAATGTCCCATCTCTTTGCATTGTTCTAATAGGGTGCTGTGGGAAAACAGAGAAGAAGAGGAAAAAAACTGTATTGTAAGTGTATTTGCAATTTTATTTAAATCATCTATGTGGAACCATGGAGACTTGTCCAAATGACATCAAAGGGCTTCTCCACTTGTTCAAGTCTTTTATGTATGTCTGTTTTGCAAAGGAGTCCACCTAGTGGACATACTCCCTAGGGGGCTCTGAGAACAGTGTTTCCAAATGTACCTTTTCCAAGCTTGACTGTTTTGTAGCAGACAGTGGTGAAATGCATCTCCTTCTGGTGGCCAATGTTATAAACAGAACAGTTAACATTAGAAATGAATTTAAATTTAACTCAAGATTGATAAATTCCAAATAACCCTATCTGCCTCTTGTTTTAAGGGCAAGAAAAAAAGTTGTTGTTGTTTTAACAAAATATTTTTTCTTGTTTTGTACATTTAAATTGTGTGGTTGTATTATTAAAGCAGAAGAAATCTCTCAGTTGCTTGGTTCTGAAGAAGGCCATAATTTTTTTCCCCCAAAATGAAATAGTTATTATTCTAATTTATTTTATTTTATGTAAGAGTTTATTCTAATTAGTAGAATAAAATCTCTCTGTGGGGGTGGGTATATCCTGAGACCCCTTCACATCAGGTATTATAGGTTTAGGCCAGTGGTTCTCAAATGGTGGAGGGAGACTCGGGGAGGGGGCACAAGAGTTGCAACAGGGGGATGCGAGACTTGGTGGCTCTGATCCCTCCTTCTCTTCTTCTTCCTCATCTTCTCAAAATTATATGTGTGTAAAGTTTACTCATGTGTTGAGCTAAATATGGAATTTACTTAAATAAAACTGTTCTTAATTTGAACAATGTTATTTCCTCATAAAATGTTAAAATATGAATATACATGAATGTGCAAATGAAAATACACACATTAAATAAAATGTTTTTTGTGGGGGGTATGATGTCTGCATGTAGGTGTAAAGAGGGGTCCCATGGGTAAAAAGTCTGAGTCCCACTGATTTAGCCTGCTTTTGAAAAGTAGATTTTGTTTTATTCTTTGTTGTTTGGTTATTCCAACTGAATGGTCTAGAATAAAAAGAACCATATTCTTGATTGATACTTTGATTTGTGATATTTATTAATGCTTATTTAAGTTTTAATTAACCTTGTTGCATATTATCTCTCTCCTCTATACATTTGTACAGTGTTGCAGTGACAATCTCATTCCTTGCAATGTATTCAAAGATTCAGCCATGTTAGCCTATTTTACCATAAACAGACATAAAGAAATCCAGTAACATCTTTGAGGCCAACAGGGAAAAAGACGTTTCTAACATAAGCTTTCATGAACACAGTCCATTTCATCAGATGTATGGAGTGAAGCTTCTGGGGACATACAAGCCAGGAGCAGGAAGGGAAGTGTGAAAAGTAATGGAAAAGAAAAACATGTTGGAATCATGCTAAGCATCAGTGTAGACGAAGAGTCTCCCTTATCCCAAATTCCAAAATATCCATAATGCTCCAAAATCCAAAACTTTTTTCAGGTAGATAGGTGACACTTTTGCTTTCCAATGGTTCAAAGTATACAAACTTTGTTTCATGTACAAAATTATTTAAAATATTGTGTATAAAATTTATTTCAGGCTAGGTGTATAAAGTTTACATGAAACATACATGAATTTTGTGTTTAGACATGGGTCCCATCTCCAACATATCTCATTTTTATATGCAAATTTTCCACATTTCAAAATACTTCTGGTCCCAAGAATTTCAGATAAGGGAGACCCAACCTGTATCAATTGTTTTCAAAAGTTGTTAAAAGAACAAAGAAGACAAGTTTTGGATATAAACTCAGTCAAGCAGGTAAACATATGCATAGTGGAAGGACATCTTAGTTTAGGGCATTGGTATAGGTCAGGACTAATAAAATATTGACATAAAGCAAGTAAGAGCAGAATCTTTTGGTGTGAGTGTGAAGGTGCTGAAAATAGTGGCTGACATCCTCTCCAGTAGTTACCAGAACATATGCTGGGCATATAATCTTATAGCTGCTGTAGGTTCACACTGAAAATTTCGAATGGCCCAATGTGAAACCAAATACTATCTTGTAATCTTGTTTAGAAATTCTACTTCTCTATAATTTTGAGAATCTCCCCCCAGCCAATACACTCAATGGCCATGTTTTCTGGGGAATTCTGGGATTTGTAGTCTACCAATGAACATTGGTAGCCAGGGAGCCAAGACATAGCTCCTTCCACACTTAGAGGCTGCTAAGTCCAGAATCAATCTGTTGTTAGGGAACCTTCCCCATAAGATTGCTATCTAAGGATCCAAAGCTGAAAGATAAGAATTGCAATTGTAGCATCAAAGAAAAAGAAGAATCAAGGGAAGCTAATAAATACAGCATTTGACAAAAACAAACGCGAAAGGCAGGATCTGAGGAGCAGCGAGTGAAAGCGTCTTGATTCATCTGACTTTTACATTCTGAAATGCAAATATGTGTAATTGTTTACCAAAAAAGAAAGAAAGAACAACGCTTATGCCCAGTACAGAACATAAAACAAAACCAAAAGAGAGAGAGAGATCACATGAATAAAAATCAAAAGAGAATATAAATAGTTTCAAAGAAAGTGACAGAGAGAGTGTGTGTGTCCTCTTTTATCAGCAGTTTTGTGTTTTGGTTTTGAATTTTAACCTGTGCCATATACATTTTTTCCATGCACCATTGCAAAAGCCAGAACATGAATAAGGACCACATTAGCTTCCATTTTCAGAATTCTGCACAACTCTCCTGCATGCCTGTGTTTAGAAACCTTGGCTTCTATTAAATTTAATCATTTCCCCCTGTGGCTTTAAATTGAGGGCATCTCCTGTTTAAATTCAATTACTTTCCCATTTAGATTGAATGCTGATAATGGTAATAATAATATTTTAACTTTGCATAAAAGTACCCTGATAAAAGTGAATGGGAAAAGTATGGCAGTGGAAGAGAGTGGCTACTAAACAATGATATATGAATTTATTAATAAAAAGAGAAGCACTTATTATAGCTTTTGTGAAGATTTAAGTCCTTTCTATTAATAAAGTGAGGGAAACGCTGATCACCAAGGCAAGACATACTAGAATGCAACTTGAGTAAGGGGTCATTCCTGTCCCTTGGAAATAAATTATATTCACTTAGTGCATGCTGTTATATAAAATCATGGTTTTATTTCAGTGGCTTACTTTATGGATCCCTATTATAAGGTTATTTCCATTGGATCCCTATTATAAGGTTATTCAATAGAGCCCCAAAATCTATCAAACATTTTTCAGTTAAGATGAACTATAAGGCTGAGGCATCATTAAAACACTGAAGAAATGGGGTGAGAGAAGTGAATTTCAGTGAGAGGAGAAAGAAGATGCTCGAGCTTTTAAATAATTTTTGAATTTTTCATTTTATTTTTTCAAAAAATTAAAAAAAAATTTCAAAAATCATTTAAAACATCACATCTTACCACATTTTCACTTTAACCACATGAAACTATGTACATGTAAATACATTTAGGCTGTGTGTATGATACTGTAGTTTAAAGATAAAATTCTAATTTTTGCTTGTTGTTTATGTCACAACTATTACCATTACAGTAATATATGGGAATTATCATGTATGAGTAACATTACAAAAAACATTACAAAGGATTCTGTATGGTGTGGTATGGGAGGAGATCAATGGGGACACCATGAGTTATTACACCAGGTGATGTCAACCCTAGTGACGCCAGTGTTTTTTTAAGATCACAAACTCACCTTACTTTGCCTACTGGTATTGCTGAGCCAGCACAGGGGCTAGTGTGTACTTCAACCATGTCTCAAAATGAAATAGCAAGGTGGTATGTAGAGGAGAAGAGAAACAGATGTTGTCAGGTTCCAACTCTCCATTAGCACTTTGTGGTGGGAATTGGAATCCAAGCAACATATGGATGGCCATAGGTTTATGGATTATATTATCACAACCTGTGATAATATAATAACGCATGTGATAGTTGTCATGCCCAGCCCGGAGGATGGCTCGGAGGACTCAGAGGATGAGCCAGAGCCTTACAATGTGAAACATAAAAAGTATTTATTAATGTAAAACAGTACCAAGATATAGAGTAGTGATTGCAAAACTTGTAGGAACTGAGTGCCCAAATTAAAAGGCCTTCCAGCACCAGGTGTTACCTGGTGCCAGGGGCAGGACTTCTGGGGGGAACAGGACTTCCAGGGTGGGACTTCTGCCCCCCGGAAGTGGAACTTCCAGCCTCCAGGAGCAGGACTTTCAGGGCAGGACTTCTTTCCCCCACCCTCCCAGGCCGTGGGGCCTAAGGGAGGAAGAAGAGGAACAGGAGCACTCCTGTTCCCCCTCTGCACCCTCCCAGGCCTTTAGCTGCCTCTCTGGAAGCAGCTGAAGGCCCAGGAGGGCCGGGAAATAGAACAAACACATGCTGTTCCTCCTCTTCCCTGCCCTCCGTGTGCCATGCAAAATGGCTTTGCGTGCCATCTCTGGCACATGTGCCATAAGTTCATCACCACAGATAAAGAGACTGCTGAGTAAAAGCAATACCATGTGAATGGAATCTTCAGCTACATGATTGTGTAGGTTAGTTGTTTATCTCTCTGGGAACACATCTTGGAGCACAGGGTACTGGGTAATAATGCCCAATAAAACATTTGAAACCAACACATAATACACAACAAATAAGTTCAAACTCATTTTTTTTTCTTACAATGTATTGCGTGTGGCTGTAGTTTTGAAAAATGGCAACCATTGACAGCATGAACCAAATAAACTTCATTCCAGTATTCAGATCTGTTTAATATTAGTAAGTAAGCTCTCTGCCAGATTACATGTTTTAGTAACAAACAACATAGTTCTTTCATATTTTCAGCTAATCACCTCTCCCAGTAAAGTGGGATTTGCCAAGTGTAGATAGCTGATTATTCCATGTCAAAGGAAAACAATAAATCTGAACAGGTCAGGATCATTGATCAAACCCTAACTCTAAATTTCCACTGTCCTGTTGGGGATGGAAGCCAGGCTTAGATGGGCCTGGAGTCTGTTCTAAGAAAGCTATTCTTACATTCTTGGGATTCATCTGTTGCTAACTGTCCACAGGTAATTAATAATTAATAGGATTTATTTCTATTCCGCTTTTTCCAGTGGGGAATCAAAGCGGATTACAGCAGTCAAACAGCTTCATTTATATACCACTTCACACCGCCTAGGCAGTGTCTAAGTGGTTTACAACTGTAAGCTACTTGCCCCCAACAATCTGGGTACTCATTTTAGTGACCTCAGAAGGATGCAAGCCTGAGTTGAGCTGGAGCCCTTTTGCTGGTATTGAACTCGCCACCTTATGGTTTTGAGTGAGTGGCTGCAGTACAGGCATTTAACCACTGCACCACTAGGTAACCGTTATATACAAATAGTTGAAATGGTTTTACCATTCAGACAATGGCAAAAAGATATTTTATCTTTTATCTGGCAAGTCAAAAGACATGGAGTTTATCATACGATGGAATTTGGGGGAATAATGCAATGGCAATCCGAATGCAATCATGGGATTTCACATTATTGCGCATGAGTTTATCTCACACAATTTCGGGCAAAAGTGAAGTCATTCCGATCGCAATCATGGGTTTTATGTTATTTCGTATTAAAGCATCTCACGCAATTTTGGGAAATGGGGGGGTCATTTTCGGGAAATGGGAAGTCATTCTGAATGCATTCTGAATGCAATTAGAATTCACGTAAATTCACTAAACTAACGAATTTACGTGAATTTGAATTGGCTCCATGCGAAATTGGGAGAAATTCCTCCCGTGTGATAAACTCCACAGGGTGAGATTTAAAATTTTGCAAGAGGAGAAGAACAGAGGAGGTCTAGGTCTGCCCAATTTAAGATCATATTATTCCTCATGTTTTTTGGTGTGGTTGAAAGACTAGATTACTCTTTCCAATGAGAGGTTGTTATAGTTAGAAAGTGCTGATCTAAATCCAGGTTTGCATAGTTATTTATGTTATGAAAACATTATTTTTTTAAAAAAAAATCAATAATAATTATGTAAGAAGATTGTTATAGCATATTTGGAATAGATATAAAGCTAGATTTCATTCAACATTTCCTCTGTGGTACTCTCCAACTGAAGCTTTTTTCAAAAATACCAATATATTTAAAAGAAGGTTGGTTGACATATAGGGATCTGTTTATAATGGGAAATGATCGATGTACATCGAAAACAAAAGATAAAATAGAGTTGGAAGGCCATGTGGTAAACTGGTTTGCATATAGGCAATTAAACGATAGATTTAAAATGGCCAAAAAATCCTGAGGTTCTAAGATATTTAAATCTGAATTTGAAATTCAATTATGTACTGATGAGGAACATTTGATTGCTAAGATGTATAAAATATTGTTGAGATTTGAGACTGAAGGAGAACATGTTAATGACTGTATGATGAAATGGGCTGAAACCATTATATCCCCAATTCTAATGGAACAATGCATTCCTACTGGGGTTAGTTAACGGTTTTAGGTTTTGTAAAATGAACTGAGTTTGCATATATTGTAGAAGCTTTAATGGAAGTTCAGTAACAGGGGATGTAACTATCAGTTGTGGAGAAGTCAGCGTGTTTGTTAGTTTTGGTTAGTGTGTGTGTGTGTGTTATTTTAGGATTTTTTGTTTGACATTTTTGTATGATAATTTTCAGTCATATATACAAACTGTATTTGTGTGGTTGTGTTATTTGTGTTATTTATTTTACAAAGAAATGATTTTGCTGATAACTGAGAAGAACTGTCCCTTACTTAAGAGACCACATAATAAAATAATAATGAATATTAATGAAATAAATAATAAATAATCAAGTCAAATGTCAGAAGATCAAGTGAACTATATGCTCCTCTACAAGGTCTTTTAAGAACTTCAGACGGCTTGCATATCACATTTCATAATAACAACAGAACCTAACTTACTCAGATGTGTTTTTTAGGACAATTACTACAATTCTCAAGTGGTCACTTTCATTTGATTTCAAGCCTTATAAAACAACATGGGGTCGACTATAATCACTCTGAAATATACAGCCTTTCATTTCCTATTGTCTAATTATGATGGGTATTTTACAGTATAGATACAACTATGAGAATGGATTTTCATCTGTTCTTTATACTAAACAGCAGAGAGAAAATTTCTCTTTCACAGTAATATCTGGCAAAGACATTGCAAATGAATGTGTGATATGAATTTGAAAGAGCATAAATGCATTGAACAATATAAAGATGTTAAAGTAACATAGTGCATGCTCTCCCCTTTTCATATTCTAAATGGATCTTCATGTGAAGGACATTAGATATTTGTCCACAACTGGATCTTAATCCCAGAATGGCCCTTTGTCCTTTTTAACATTGAGCACCAAACCTCTTTGCAGAACACTAGAGTCAAATAATACACTGTCACATTTGGCTATCCTCTTTTTCAGTTTGGTGAACCACATCTCTCATCATCCCACAACATGGATGATGGAATTGGTAATCCACCATTTCAAGAGGGCAGCCTATTGTGGAAAATTGCTTAAGTCCTTTCTGGATAATACTAGGCCTTTTGTTTTGTTTTCTTTTTATTTGTTTTGTTTTTTTTACCTTCAAAATCTATTGATTGGTTTTTAACTAATGCTGTTTTTAATGCAAGATACCTAAAATCAGTCAATGGAGGATGCTGGAAAGCAACAAAAGCAAAATTCTTTGTAAATCTCTCCATACATTTTAGACCTTGTACTGAAATATAAATAAAAATTATCAATGGAATCATAGGGGTCAGTCACACGTATGTTTTTTGCACTGAGAGAGTTGCATCTGTGAATCAATTCAAAATTGATTCACCAATCCTATCATATTTTAAGGCAGTGAACCTCTCTGTGGCAATTAAATCCAGTTTGAAATTTCCATTCGCCACTGCTCTATTTTCTGAATTGAGGCTGTGTGATCCAAATCGATCTGATAACTTACTCAGTTCTTTAAAAAAGAACCACTAATGGATCTGGTGCCAAATGCACTGGTTTAAATGGGCTTTTCGGTTGCCCCCTCCCCCACAAACTGCACCGAATACAATCTGTGCAAGTCTGAACAATAGAGAAATAACCCGGTTTCCAAACCAGATTATTTCATAGTGTGAATGGGACCATAAATTACCAAAAGTCTAAAGGAGGGTCAGACTTTGCATCTACTGGTAGAAGAGAGAGGAAACATTTTTCTCTTCTGAACTTCCAGCTGCTTATGGTTCTATAATTCTGCTTTGACGGACTGGAGGACACTCTGGAGCTGACATTTGGAAGTTGCAAAGGACTGTAGTGGGATGCTGCTACCTTCCCACTACAATGGTACCTGTTTATCTACTTGTATTTGCATGCTTTTAAACTGCTAGGTTGGCAAAAGCTGGGACCAGTGACAGGAGCTCACCCCATCATCCAGCATTCGGGCCTTGAACTGCCAACCTTCTAATATTCCAGTTCTCAGAATTGGTATCTTAATCACTAAGCCACCACATCCCCTCCTTTCCTCGAAAATAGATAATTATTGACCCTTGCCTTGACCCTGCCTCAGTGCCCCCCAGAATTCCCTACAGCCACAGGTCTTGGAACCAATAAACCTTCTGGTGACACTTGGGAAAGGATTGTCCACGTTGCATCCCCTCCCTTTCCTCCAGCAAGTTCCCGTCTCTAAATGAAACACCTTTTGAGGATGGAAGGCAATTACCAGTCTCAGGTACTTTGTTTGGCTTGTTTTGTTTGTTTGTTTGTTTGTTTTCGTTTTTTTACTCACAGCTGCTACTAGAACATCAATTCCTTGTTTAAACACGACTACTGTAGTTTTACAGGTGGTAAACCAGGATTTGAGCACATAAAGCTGCACCAACACAGCTAGCTCAGTGGAAGGTAGCAGCAGCAACAACTACAAAAAGCCTTTCAGAGGCTTGTTCCTGGTCTTCTACCCTCCCAAGATATTTTATTTTTGCTCTCACCCTATCTATTTAAGGCTTTCACACCTATCCATTTGCCAACAAGTAGGGCTGTGCTTCAGAGCTATAGGTACATACTATTAAGATTCAAACTAACATTGTGGAAGCACTTGTGAAATGCTTCTGGTTGTTACATTTCTCCGACTCAGCAGTCTTGCATTTGGTTTCTGCATGTATTCTTACGAGTGTAAGAAACCAAAGAACTGAGCATTCATTTTGTTACCTCACATTTTCTTTTATCAGATAACTTTAAATATCCTAAAGCTACACAACTGAACTCTTAAGTTAAAATTGTCCAATTGTATTCCCCATCACCATGTATGGATGTGAAATTTGGGCAGTGAAGAAAGCAGATAAAACAAAAATCAACTCTTTTGAGCTGTGGTGATGGAGAAGAGTGCTGAGGATACTATGAACAGCCAAAAAGACAAACAAATGAGTCCTTGACAAATTGATTGATCGAGCCGGAAATCTCCCTGGAAGCTAAAATGATCAAACTGAGACTGTCATACTTTGCTCACATTTTGGGAAAGCATGACTCATTAGAAAAGACAATAATGCTAGGAAAGGTGGAAGGCAGTAGAAAGAGATGTAGATCATGTGTTAGAATGGAGAGACTCAATTAGGGAGGGCATGGGTATGAAATTACAGGATCTAAGTAGAGCAGTGGAGGAAAGAGAGTCTTGGAGGAGTTTCATCCACAGGGTTGCCATGGGTCAGGGATGACTTAATGGCAGTTAACAAAAATAACAACAAATAAATAAATACTTCATTCTCATCCAGAATGTAGGTCAGGTCAGCTCTGCCTTTAGGCAGACTGAGGGCCTGCATACACTGGTGGTAACCCTGTACTTCCCCTGTAGAGGCTGAAAACTGGGCCCACAGTGCTGCTCAGGATTTGCAGCCAACATGGGGGTTTTCTCCAAAAATCCAGAGGAGAAAGAATTGCCTGGAAAATTCAGATCAGTGGCAAGGACATTGTTGTATGGCCAGAAATACTCCACACTATAGGACACGTGATCATCGTAGAATCACCCTTTTCTTCTGGGTTACTCCACTCTTGCCACAGTAAGTATGGCATTATCAGAGTCACTGCAGGCCAGGAAACTGTGCTGTGACTATGAGGTGAGTACAGGTTTCCCACCAGAATAGATGAGCCCTAAGGCAGCAACTTCAGTCATGAAATAAAGCAATGGAAAATGAGAGGCATGTATGCCAAAATACTCTATTCTCTGCCCTCTGTGCTAGCTTGCTGTCTCGTTCAGTGGAACATTGTAAATGGGGAAGTCAGATTCAACTTCCAGTCTAATCAGCTTCTTTATATAGAATGTGGGAGGCACCATTTTGTTCTTTACTTCTAACAACAATATGTCTTGGGCCAGATGTAGACTGTGTGTATAGGTGTATGTGCATGTATGTGCATGTATGAGATTGTCCATGTTGCTTTCAACAGTACTAGAAGATAACAATTTGAATATCGTCAAAGCTTCCTGCCAATCCATCATTAACTAAAAATGAAGAAGCTGAGATTTAGGAAACCGTTTGAGTCAAATATGCCATACAATTGTATCCATCTTGTCTAGATATACATCATGCCTTTATGTCATAGGGAAAACGATAAGTTGTTTTTCTGCTTTGGCAGAAGCCAGGGTTGAATTGGCTAAAAATACATCATGCAGTATCATTAAATTATCCAATTATATAGTAATAACAAAAGTGAGACTCAAGGCCCCCAGTGTTCTAATTACTCCTCCACACATGAAATTCACATTGACCTTATTGGTTCCTCTGCATGGTTAGCTCTATATCTAAAATACTATGACTATAATTTCAGAAATTCACATTAATGTATAACCTCTAAAATGGGATTATTCAGCTAAAATGCAGGATCCTTAGATGATTCCTAGGTACTTATGCTTGATAGTCTTGCTTCTAATGGGCTCCTGTTGATAGGAAATAGCTCAGTCCTTACATAAAAATGAAAGTCTATCAAATGAGTCAAGTAAAAGGGAGATTTTTCTTTGTGTGATTGGTGTCCACTTCAGGAAATTGCCAGTCAGATGACAATTTACTTCCAACACAAGCAGTACCATCACCTGATTTCTAAAGAGTCAAGCAACTCTCTGAGTGGATACTGATGTAGTTATTGATCTGTAATCAACTCTGGAGGGATTAGGTGTTTTTAAGGGTTAGTTGTTTGGGAAATAGGCCAAACAAATGTTGCATTTTTATCTCTTCCAAGTTGACAGAACAACCATATATATGTTTACTCAAATGTCTACTCAGATTGCATTTAATGAGGCTTCCTCCCAAATGAGTGTGCAGCTTTTACAAATCAACTCTTGTGAATGTTTGTTGTGTCGTATTGTGCCTTCAAGTCATTTCCAACTTTTGGTGACCCTAAGGCAAACCTTTCATGGGGTTTTCTTGGCAAGAGTTGTTCAGAGGTGGTTTGTCATTGTCTTCCCCTGAGGTTAAGATAGTGTGACTTGCCCAAGTCATCCAGTGGGTTTTATGGCCAAGCTGGGAACTGAACCCTAATCTCCGGAGTCATAGTCCAGTGCTCAAACCACTATGCCACACTGGCTTTCCTGTGAATGTTTACTTGAAGGAAATTGCCTTCTGTGGTTTGTGCCTGGGTTATCAAATTTAGAACTTCCTTCTAACCAGTATGGGGAATCCTCTTGGGTCATTTTTGAGGGATGCATTCCCTTGAGGATTAGCCATTATGGACCTGCATACTGGCAGTGGGCAGGACTGTTAGTTACAAGTAAGCAGGCCAGGAACAAAAAATGGGAGAGGTCATGTCTTTGCTCTCTCCCCTCTCTTCCCTTTCTAGAGAGTTGCCAAAGAAAAAATGATTCATTCTTGGTGAAAGGTCTAAACCAATTGTTCATACAAGCTGAATCTCCTTTATCCAGAATTCCCAAATCCAAAATACTCCAAAAATCAAAACATTTTTCACGGATGGCTGAGATAGTGAAATGTTTGCTTTCTTGTGATTCAATGTACACAAACATAGTTTCATGCACAAAATTATTTTTTTAAATATTGTATAAAATTAGCTTTCCTTTGTGTATATACGTATATATGAAACATAAATTAATTTTGTGTTTAGACTTGTGTCCCATGTCCAAGATGTCTTGTTATGCATGTGTATGCAGATATAGATATTCCAAAATCCTCCCAAAATATCCAAAATCTAATACACTTCTGGTCACAAGAATTTCAGAGAAGAGAGATGCAACCTGTAGAAATTTGGGACTAGGGCAGAGACTGCATGTGATCCAAGAAATTCTGGGAACTGTAATCTTTTCCAGGTTCTAGTCTCTTCCAATAGGCTTATCATTAAGTTATGATATTTAAATGATGAATTATAAATGTGGATTGTTTTAATATGTGTAAATCTTATTTGCCCTTTTACATTGATGTGTGTTTTTAACTGATGTGTTTTAACGGATGTTGTGCATGGGGGGGGGGTTGTTCCCCACATCGATCTCTGGGGAGTGGCAGGTAAGAAATTATTATTAATTATCGTGTATACCCATCTATAAATCTAAAAATGTATGCCCCAAAATTTACCCCAAAATCCTAGATCTACAGCCAGTTTTGGATTTTTGGAATATTTTGGATATCAAAATTTTGTATAGCCGAGGGTCAGCTTGTAAATCTTTTGAGATTCTTGAATTGCATCTTATCATAAAAAGGGCTGGGCAGGTCTATAGAAAGGCCAAATGTGTATGCTGAGCAGGATGTGATTTTGTGCATGTGAGAGAGAAAGAAGGGGGAGAGAGGCAGAAAAACACAGGCAGGCAAGAGAGAAAAGAAGCTGGAAGGGATAAAAACTTCTATGTAGGACAAATGTCAAAGTAGCAGATTGTTATTGTTTTGTTTTTGTTTTGTTTTTTTAAAATTAACTGTCCTGAGGCTTTCCCTTTATGTTGGAGGTGCTGTGTGTCTGCCATCAACCTACATTCCTAAGAGCAGTTATTTCAGAGTGTGGTAATGTATGCATATTACAGTGGGTTGAAATGGTAATGTATGCATATTACAGTGGGTTTCTTTTTACAGAGGGGGAAAACCAGTAGGAAAAGGCCTCTTTGTATGTTTGAAACAAAGATCCTGAAATAAGTGACAAAAGGCACCTTTCATCAGATGTCCAATTTAAAAAAAGAGGATAATGTTTTCAAACAGAGAACATTGCTGATTCCTTAATGAATGTGTGGTAAGATTACCCCTGTTCAAAAGGGAAAAGTGATGGTTGTGTTGCAGTTATCTCCTGCAGTTTGTTGTAGAACAGGGCTGGGCAACTGTGGAAGGTGGCCATATTAGTCCCCCAGGAGACCTTGGAGGACCACACCTCTCTCGCACATCTGCTCCTGCTTTCAAAGATGCTCTAAGCATTTTGTTTATTGTATTTTGTGGGGAACTATATACAGTGGTCTGAGCACAGGACTATCACCGGGGTTTGATACCCAGTTCAAGCATAAAAACCCATGCCTTTCCGAAAGTCACACTCTCTCAGCCTCAGAGGATGGCAATGGCAAACCCGCTCTGAAGAAACTTGCCAAGAAAGCCCCTTAGGGCTGCCATATGTCAGAAATAACTTGGAAGCAAACAACAACTGAGCCACTTTAAGCCCAGGAGAGTCCTTTTTAACAAAAGGAAGGGCACATAAGTCATTTTCTGTTTACCTCCTGTGTTTACAAAAGGCCTCCCCTGGACCTAAATTGGGACAGGAAGACCATAAAATGGTGGAAATGTATCCATTGTCCCCTAGTGAAAATTCTGGGACATTTTAGGGAAAAAAATATTTTAAAAAAAATCTACAAAAAATATATTTGACCCCCAAGGTGCGGGGAGCAAAGGGGCTCCGAACATGGTGGAAGTGCCCTCCACACCCCTAGATTGCATTTCAGGGTATTCTGGAGCAAAAAACAAAACAAAACAAAACAAAAAAACAAAAACAAAAAAAACAAAAAAAAGCATGATGCCAACAGGCTGCACTTTGCCCACTCTTGTTTTAGAAATGGACCCCTCTTTCTCCTTTATTAATTTTTCATAGGAATAATGCTCTTTTCCCATTGCTTGTGTCCATGATGTTGTTCTGTGCCTTCAATTTGTTTCTGACCTATGGTAACTCTAAGGCAAACCTAGTATGACAAACCTACCTTATTTTCTTGGCAAGATTTGTTCAGAAGAGGTTTGCCTTTACCATCCTCTGAGGCTGAGAGAATAAAATTTGCCCAAAGTCACCCAGTGGGTTTCCACGGTAAAGTAGCAGTGATGTATTTTATAGCAATAGCAATAACAAGTACATTTTCTATACCACTTATCAGTGAAGTAGCACTCCCTGAACAGTTTACAATGTTTAAGCCAGTTGCCCCAACAAGATGGGTACTCGTTTTACTAACCTAAAAAAGGATGGAAAGCTGAGTCAACCTTGGAGCCCTGGGATCAAACTCACAGCATTGTGGCTGCAGTACCAGCATTTAACCACTGCACCACCAGGGTTATTTTTTATTTATACCCCACTTTTCAACCAAGACTATCAGAGCGGCTTACAATTTGTTAATTAGATATTTCCCTGCCCTCAGGCTTACAATCTAAAAAGACACAACACAAAAGGAGAAGGGAGGGATGGTGGGAAAGGAGGAAAGTCCAGCAGATCTTCTCTCCCTTGGAGGCCTGGACCAAGGCAGATGGACTGGAGGGACAGCTCTTCTTCTTTTTAGGCAAGGCCTGTTGGAGCTGGCTTGCCTTTCTCTCCCTCAAGATGCTGGATGGAGGAAGGACTCTTCTTCCCTTCAGACAAGGCCTGTTGGAGGGAGGGCTGGATGGAGGGAGGGCTCTTCTTGCTATCAAGCAAAGGCTGTTGGAGCTGGCTTGCCTTTCTCTCCCTCAAGATGGTGGATGGAGTCCAAGTCTAAAGCCTCTACCTTTAAGACTCAAGCCAAGTCTCAAGTCCTCACAAGATACTTTCTAGTTCAGTCTCAAGTCCAGTCTCAAGTCTGGGAGCCAACTTTGAACAACAACAACAAAAAAGGAGGTGGGGTGCATTTCTCAGAGAGAAAAGCAAGTGTGTTAGACAATATAGTTGAGGCCGGGATTGAAGTCCACTTGGCAACCTGTTATTGCTGCACATCAGAGGAGCCTTTAGAAGGATTCTTTCACTTCAAGCCCATTGCCTAATGCATTTGCTGTTCTCTTCTAAGAAATGTTCTCTTCTAAGAAATTGCATTCTGGGAGCCAGTGCTGGGAGACTACTTAAGGCTACTCAAGGCTAGCAGAAGCTTCATTTCCTTTAAGGAGGAGAAAGAAAAGGAGGAGGCTGTAGTCCATGTGCTTGGGTGAGATCTAATCTAATTTACACTTGAGCCATTGCATTCTGGGAGCCAGTGCTGGGAGACTACTTAAGGCTACTCAAGGCTAGCAGAAGCGCGCGCCTAACGGCGTGCGAATTTTGATTATTTTATCTCGTCAAGGAGGTTTTTAGAGAATAGAAGAGGAGCCGGCCTGAAGCAGCAGAGGAAGTGAATCAGAGACTTGCCTTTGGAAGGAGCTTTTACCCAGGAGCTCTCTACATAACTATAGGCCCCGTGACTTGAACTCAGTGACAGAGCTTGGGAATAAAGGCCAAGTCTAGCAAGGGAAGCCCACAGTCTTGTTTCAGTGCCTCCTTAAGACTTCTCAGTATGGACACTGAAGGCCCTGCAGCAGTCACCTGCAACACATGTGGGATGTTTGTCTTCTTGCCTACAGAGGTGGGGAACTACACCTGCCACAAGTGCAAGTTGGTAGCCCTCTTGGAAGAGAAAGTACAGCAGCTAGAGGAGCAGATATCTGCACTCCAGCATCATAGAGAGCAGGAGATTCTCCTGAACAGATCAGACCAGAATGTCTTGGGTGGGAAACAGACAGAGGAAGTTGTTGGGGCGGAGGAGGTCACTCCACATAAAACAGAGGTAGATGCTTGGAGGAAGGTCACACACAGAAGTAAGGAAACCAGGGAACGTTCTGTGAGCGGCTTGCAGCTACAGAATCGCTTTGAATCTCTCTCTGTTGTCAGAGATGATGAGGAAAAGCAGCAGGGACAGACATCAGGAGAGCAGGAGAGCCTGAGAGTATCACGAAAGGGAACAGCCACTACTAAGCCTCGGAGAAGGCGTGTAGTCGTGGTGGGGGACTCCTTGCTGAGGGGTACAGAAGCAGTGGTTTGTGGGCCTGACAAGATGTCTCGGGAGGTGTGTTGTCTCCCCGGGGCAAAGATCCATCATGTGACGGAGAGGCTGACAAGACTTGTCAAGCCTACTGATCAATACCCCCTTCTTTTGGTTCATGTGGGAACCAATGATACTGCAAGGCACAGCCTTCAGAATATCAAAAGGGATTATGAGGCTCTGGGAAGGAAGCTGAAAGAGATGGATGCACAGGTTGTCATCTCATCTCTTCTCCTGGTAGAAGGGCATGGTCCAGGAAGGGAGAGGAAAATAGCAGAGGTGAATAACTGGCTCCGTAGATGGTGCCGCCAAGAACAGTTTGGATTCTTGGATCATGGGCTGCGGTTCCATGAGGAGGGACTTCTGGCAAGGGATGGACTGCATCTCACGCCAGTTGGCAAAAACGTTTTTGCCAACAGTCTGAAGAATCTGATCAGGAGGGCTTTAAACTGAGTTATGTGGGGGAGGGAGACATTATACTGGAAGGCAAAAGGGATGGAGAGAATAGTCCAAGTGGCATAGATGGAACAAGGCAAACAGTGCAAGGACCCAACAGTAGGAGGCAAAAAAATGTGCAAAAGCAGCAAGTAAAGAGGACACATGGTCTTAAATGCCTCTCCACTAATGCACAGAGTATGGGAAATAAGCAGGATGAACTTGAACTCCTAGCACAACAAGGGAAATATGATATAATAGGCATCACTGAAACCTGGTGGGATGAGTCTCATGATTGGAATGTAGAAATAGAGGGATATAACCTTTTTAAGAGAAACAGGCCAAGCAGGAAGGGAGGAGGAATAGCATTATATGTCAGGGATATTTACACCAGTGAAGAGATGCAGGAAGTCAATACTGGAAGCCAGGTGGAGAGCATCTGGATAAAAATTAAAGGAGAGGGAAAAAACAGGGAAGTTACTGTGGGAGTCTACTACAGACCCCCGACTCAGGCAGAGGAATTGGATGATGCCTTTCTAGAACAGATAATCACATACTCAGAAAAGAGAGATGTAGTAGTGATGGGTGACTTCAACTATCCTGATATTTGCTGGAAGTCAAACTCAGCCAAATCCTCAAAGTCTAGCAAATTCCTCACTTGCCTGGAAGACAATTTCATTGTCCAAAAGGTGGAAGAGGCAACAAGGGGATCAGCCATTTTAGATCTGATCTTAACCAACAGGGAAGACCTAGTTGATGGGGTGCAAGTGGTTGGATCCTTAGGTGGAAGTGACCATGTTCTCCTGGAGTTTGTAATACAGTGGAAGGGAGAAGCTAGGCATAGTCAGACACGCACTCTAGACTTTAGGAGAGCTAATTTCAATAAACTTAGAGAAATACTGGGAGTGATCCCATGGTCAGGAATACTAAAAGAAAAGGGAGTTCAAGACGGATGGGAGTTTCTCAAAAGGGAGATATTGAAGGCACAATTTCAAACAGTTCCAATGAGGAAGAAAAATGGAAGATGTCTCAAGAAGCCAGGATGGATGACTAAGGAACTTTCAACTGAGCTAAGCTTTAAACGGAACATGTATAAGAAATGGAAAAATGGAGAAATCACGAAAGAGGAATTCAAACAAATAGCCAGCACATGTAGGGGTAAAGTCAGAAAAGCTAAAGCGCAGAATGAACTCAGGCTCGCTAGAGAGGTTAAGAACAATAAAAAGGGCTTTTTTGGATATGTCCGCAGCAAAAAAGAAGAAGGAAACAGTGGGGCCACTGCGTGCAGAAGATGGCAAAATGCTAACAGGGGACAGAGAAAAGGCAGAATTACTCAACACCTTCTTTGCTTCAGTCTTCTCAGAAAAGGCAAAGGGTGCTCAACCTAAGGATAATGGAACAGGAGACAGAATAGAGGAAATTCAGCACAGAATAAGTAAAGAGGTAGTACAGGAATACCTGGTTAACCTAAATGAATATAAATCTCCAGGACCAGATGAACTACATCCTAGAGTATTAAAAGAACTGGCAAATGTAATATCAGAGCCATTGGCAATAATCTTTGAGAACTCTTGGAGAACAGGAGAAGTCCCAGAAGACTGGAGGAGGGCAAACGTTGTCCCCATCTTCAAAAAGGGAAAAAAAGAGGATCCCAACAATTATCGTCCAGTTAGTCTGACATCAATTCCAGGAAAGGTTCTAGAGCAGATCATTAAGCAGAGAGTCTGTGAACACTTAGAGGCCAATGCCATAATCACAAAAAGCCAACATGGGTTTCAGAGAAACAAGTCATGCCAAACGAACCTGATCTCTTTTTTTGATAAAATTACCAGCTTGGTAGATGAAGGGAATGCTGTGGATATAGTATACCTCGATTTCAGTAAGGCCTTTGACAAGGTTCCCCATGACATTCTTGCAAACAAGCTTGCAAAATGTGGGATAGACAAGTTAACTGTTACATGGATTTGTAATTGGTTGACTGGCCGAACTCAAAGGGTGCTCAACAATGGCTCCTTTTCATCCTGGAGAGAAGTGACCAGTGGGGTCCCACAGGGTTCTGTCCTGGGCCCAGTGCTGTTCAACATCTTTATTAACGATTTGGATGACAGAATTGGGGGCATACTTATCAAATTTGCAGATGACACTAAACTGGGAGGAGTAGCTAATACCCCAGAGGACAGGATCAAAATTCAAAATGACCTGAATAGACTAGAAAGCTGGGCCAGTGCTAACAAAATGAAATTCAATGCGGAGAAATGTAAGGTTCTGCACTTAGGGCGGAAAAATGAAATGCACAGATATAGGATGGGGGACACCTGGCTGAATGAGACCACATGTGAAAGGGATCTAGGAGTCCAAGTAGACCATAAGCTGAACATGAGTCAACAGTGTGATGCGGCAGCTAAAAAAGCCAATGCAATTTTAGGCTGCATCAATAGAAGTATAGTTTCTAGATCAAGGGAAGTTATAGTGCCACTCTATTCTGCTTTGGTCAGGCCCCACCTGGAATACTGTGTCCAGTTCTGGGCACCACATTTCAAAAAGGATGTGGAGAAACTGGAGCATGTCCAAAGGAGGGCAACTAAGTTGGTGAAGGGTCTGGAAACCTTGCCCTATGAAGAACGCCTTAGGGAGCTGGGGATGTTTAGCCTGGAGAAGAGAAGGTTAAGAGGTGATATGATAGCCCTGTTTAAATATTTGAAGGGATGTCATATTGAGGAGGGAGCAAACTTGTTTTCTGCTGCTGCAGAGACTAGAACGCGGAACAATGGATGCAAACTGCAGGAAAAGAGATTCCACCTCAACATTAGGAGGAACTTCCTGACAGTAAGGGCTATTCGACAGTGGAACACACTCCCTCGGAGTGTGGTGGAGTCTCCTTCCTTAGGGGTCTTTAAGCAGAGGCTGGATGGCCATCTGTCAGGGATGCTTTGACTTGGAGTTCCTGCATGGCAGGGGGTTGGACTGGATGGCCCTTGTGGTCTCTTCCAACTCTATGATTCTATGATTCTATGATTCTATGATTCTATGTGTCCCACAATTTGAGGGTGGGTCTTGCCTTCTGCTCAAAGACAATGACACCTGCAGCAACCAAACCGTGCAGGCTCCCTCTGCACCAAAAAGAAACCGGAAAAACCAGGTTCTTTTTAGGACGTGCCTATGGCGTCATTGGCACCCTCTTGCACATCAGTGAAGTAAGCAACACACAACAATGTCTATACGCTGCACATCGCATATATCATGATGGCAGAGGCCACCATGATGTCAGCGTCCTTAAGGACTAGGGTTCTGGAGTGTGCGGTTGCTGCGTGTTCCAGAACCCTAGAATCAGCACCAGCATACTGCTTCACAGTGGTATATACCGAGTCTAAAAGATCAAGAACAGTTCTATGTTCACAATTTGTGACACAAACAATACCAAAAGTAGAAAAACCTTCTTACAAAAAAGTGCTTATCTTTTGTAAGGCACGTTCACATTTTGGTACATGGCAATCATGGTAAAAGTAGAACCTAGTCTTTCAGTAGCAATAATATGAAAAATCCAGCGCCTGGCTTCAGTATGAAATAATACATGCATGTGTGCACAAATTCGTGCACACACACACATACACTGCTGTTTGATCTCATATTTAAATACTTCCACAAACCACCACATAGACTAGAGATCATTTCAGTGGCAAAAGAATAAGAGGCTGTACATCAATAACATTCTCCATACCCCCATCTCCAATTAGTTTTAAACATCAATATAGTCAGTCAATGCTGCCTTCAAGTTTTATAGGGCCCTCTGGTTTTGACAATGGGGGCTGCTATCTTTGTTGCTGCATTACTTGCTTGACAATGCCACCATTGCCCAGTCAGTCACTCCCTTCTCCTGGTCTTGATCCATCACAACCATCCAAAGTTGTGCTACTAGTTACCTTTTTATTCTCTACTGCTCTGCTCAGGTCCTATGGGTTCAGGCTTGTGACCTCACTGAGTCTAAGCATGTGGCATATGGTCTTTCTCTCTTTCTACTGCTTTCCACCTTTCCCACCATCATTGTCTTTTCTAACAAGTTGTGCCTTCTCATGTTGTGGTTGAAATACGACAGCCTCATTTTGACCATCTTGGCTTCCAGGGAGAATTCTGTTCAAGGATCCATTTGTTTATCTTTTTGGCTGTCCCCAGTATCATCAGCATTCTTCTCCAAAACCATATCTCAAATGAGTTGATTCTGCACTGTACTAATAGTGCAGTTTGACACCACTTTAACTGCCATGGCTCCATATTACAGAATCCTGGTATCTGTAGTTTTGTAAGGCACCAGCACTTATTGGCAGAGAAGGCTAAAAACCTTGTAAGACTACAAATCCCAGGATTCCAAAGGATGGCACTACAGCAATTAAACATCATATTACTATGATGTTGATTCTCACATTAGGGATAATATGTTTCTTGCAATTAAATAGTTTTTTCAATCACTAAAGTATAACTATAGTAGAATTCCATTGTAACTCAACAAGAAATAACCCAAGTTATTTTCATTGGCGCGGTGGAGGAATATCACATTATTTGAGCGCTTTTTACCATGCATCTCATACTGCCAAAAGAAAAACATCCAGGTGTTTTGTTTTAAACAAAACAAGTAACTTTGTAGTTACTTTCGAAAACCAGAAAAGCTTAACATTATTTTTTTCATGTTGTCATAATGGTAACAAACTATGGGAGCGCAGTTGGTACTACAAGAGTAACTAATTACTTTCCAAAAAGTAATTTGGCAAGCTCTATCATGGATGGGAACAGAAACACTTGCAAGCGTATGGGCCTCCGCAGGTACTCATCCACGCCAACTTCTGATGGCAGCCCTGTATAGAGTGGTTTTTTTCCTCCTCCTGAGTGATTATAGTTAAAGTGTATCAGAAACTAAACCTTAAGGAGCTACAAACAGTTTCTTTGTTCCATCTAATTAAGGAGCTGACCCTTTCAAATGCTGACTGCACTTAGTTCTGGAAGTTATTTAATACCTCCTGTAGATAAGTCATACCTTAGTGTCTGAAATCTGATGGGTATTTACAAGTAAGCAATTTCTGGGTGGGGGTGGGGGGGAATAACATAAGTAATGGGATTTTTTAAAAAGCCCTTGTAGAAAATGACATATTATTAGTTAAGTGAAAAGATAGCACTACACTAAACACCATCTCTGAAGCAGCTAAATTGGCAGAAAACCACTTTTTAGAGGAAATTGCTCTAGACATAAAAAATACCGCTGTGCCTCCAAAAATACCCAGCAGCAGCAAAGTACAGAAATGTTCTCTAGAAATATAATTGAATCTCATTTTCGAAACACTATGGCACACACGGAGATTCTGTTTCCAGAATGTTCTGTATACCATACATAAAAAAAAAAAAATCCGCCAGCATCCAATGGCTCAATTCTGCCTGTATTTAAGATGTTCTTTAAATACATGGCCATACAAAAACATAACCATCACCTGCCATAGTTATAGCCACAAGAGCTACCTTGGGGTGGGGAACATGGAGACTTTCCTAGGAATTTTCAGATAAATATATTTCCCACTCCTGTGCATTTGTGCTTGATATGGCATCAATCACAGCCACCTCCTGAGTAAAATACAGATATGGGAGACACAAGATCATTGCATTGCTGTAGGCATCCAGGCTAACAATTTAAATGTAAGTAAGCAAACTGAACTGTCGAGTACATCCAACAAGCTGCTTCTTTCTCTGCATCCAAAGTTTGGTAGCAACACTTTAAAATTACCATGGTTCCATGTAGGATGCATCTGCACTGCAGAAATAATCCAATTTGACACAATTTTTACTGCCATTACTCAATGGTATGGTATTGTGGGAACTCTAGTTTTGTGAGACATTTAGCTTTCTTTGTCACAGAGCTCTGGTGCCACAACAAACTTCAGTTCCTAGAATTCCATAGGATGGAATTCCATACCATTCCATAGCAACAGCAGTTAAAGTGGTGTCAAACTGGGTTATTTCTGCAGTGTAGATGCAGCCATAATGAGTTATCCTTCTTTTTGTTGTGTTTGTTGTTGGGCACCTTCAAGTCATTTCTGATATGACAATCATAAAGTGAACATATCACAGGCTTTTCTTGGCATGTTTCTTCGGGGGGGGGGGAGTTGCCACTGCCACCCTCTGAGGCTGAGACAGTGTGACTTCCTCAAGGTCACCCAGTGAGTTTCCATCCGTTACAATTTGTATTTCAAAAGTAATGTGAAGAGTGGAAACAAAGGCATATTATATAATGATATAATGCAGTTACTTTTAAAAGGAGCACTTAAGGCATTTTTCAAAATATTTTTGGCAGGAAATTTTGAAGTTTCATGCAATGTTGTTATCATTCCTTAGGGTTAAAAAAAAAAGAACATAATTGTGCCCATAACAGGTGTGTGTGTGTGCGTGTGTGCGATAATCTCCATAGTTCCTTCTGTTCACTTTGACTTCCCAAGAAGTTGGATTTATAAGAAAGAGCTCCTAGCTAGCTATCAGGCCTAGCACTTTTCTTTTTATAAAACTGGTGCTGAGTACATCTGCTATGAATATTTCCAGTTGTTTTTATGTAGGAGAAGAGCTTAACCAGGTAGATTTTTAAACCAAAAGCAGCAGCAACAGCAGCGAAAAATAAAATGAAATAACCCCACTGTTTATTTTGTATTCTCAAAAATGCAACCTTTAAGTAGTAGCATATGAGCAAGCTGTCTCCTCAATTCACTCTCACAGTCAGGGCTTGAAAGTCGCTGACAAACTTAAGAAAAGGTGCCCTTTCCTGTTTGTTGTCAAACTGAGGTGACTCTGTCACTTTTCCCTAGCCTCTAGTGGTTTTGTCATGTCTGCGGCCAGTTTTCAGCTTCTTGAACATGACTTGGCTGTTCAAGAAACGCAAAACCAACATCAACAATCAGTATCAACTTCAGCAAAGGAGCCTAGGGCAACACATATGAAAACTGTAATTCCACCCCCGCCCCCAGAAGACGATGGGAGGAAACCTATATTCAGCTGTTACCTAAGGGCTTTCATAGCCTTGGGCACTAATGGAATCCATATTTAGAGACTGCAGTCTAAACATTTTCCCCTTCACCGTTTTCATCATTTGCTTCACTGTCAGCCTTCCCTGGTGTAACATGGCTGTATAAATCATCAGATCCATTTTTAGATTGAACATGAACAGGTCTGCTTCTACCTTGAGTGCACAGGGGATTGATGTAGCCAAAATTAGAGTAGAAATTATAATTTCTTTGCAGCAGTATAAAAGAATGTTGGCTGTGCATGGCAGTGGCCTGGATCTTTCGGAGATTTATGAGATAGATTTTCCTGCCCAAGAACTGAGGTTTGCTGGAGGGGCACTTTTCTGTATCCTACCAGAGGGGTCAATACACCGAGTGTTTTTACAGAGGAGTGGATTATAAAACAACCATCATATTATTATTATTATTATTATTATTATTATTATTATTGAGAAAGGGCCTTCACAGCTCTGATAGCCCTGTTGTTGAATGTTCTCCCTTTGGAAGCCCAGTTGGCACCAACCTTAGTTTCAGGTTGGTGCCACATTTTTTTTTTTTTAAAAAAAAAGCTTTTTAAAGAAAGTTTTTGAGCACTAATTGATTTATTCCAAAATGTTCATACATGCGGTTTTTAGCTTATAAAGATTTTTAACATGTTTTTGAGTCTTCCTTACCTGTAAATGCTTGGGACCAGAAGTGCTATGGATTTTGGAATAGTTGCATATATATAATGAGATATTTTGGAGATGGGACCCAAACCTAAACACAAAATTCATTTTTGTTTCAAATACACCTTATACACATAGCCTGAAGGTAACTGTACAATATTTTGTAATGACCGTGTGCATGAAACAAAGTTTGTGCACACTGAACCATCAGAAGGCAGAGGTTCACTATCTCAGCCACCCATGAAAAAAGTTTTTTTAAACAAAATATTTTGGCTTCTAGAATTCTGGATAGGGGAGATTCAACCTGTGTATTGTTTAATATTCTTTTAGTTTGTCTATATTGTTTTATTTTTTAAAAAAACTATTTTAAAGTATGTAAGTGTATTATTCAAGTATGCTGTCCTCATGAAAAAAGGCAGAATATTAATATTTTAATAAAATAAACATAAGTAAAATAAATTTTAAAAGGTCAAGAATCCTCATTAATAGGATCAGTTTTAAAAGAGCTGCACAAGTGAACCTTTTGATTATGGGCAACTTCATATTTACTTACCAAATAAAATTGCTAAATGTACCCAACACATGTTTCCATATATATTGCAGCCACTAAACATATAAAATACACACACATATGGTGATGTAAGATGTGTGAAGTTAGCATGTTGTGAACATCCTTGTCACTATGCATTTCATTGGCATTTGCTTACTCAGAAAGAGAAACTCAGCCTGGTGTCAGGGAATGACATGTGATGCCCAAAAGCCCATCACTGCTCACCATAGATCTCACTCCACACAGTCCTCCCATGACTGCCTGGAAGACACCTAATAACCCACAATTACATTGCAAATGTCATGTCATGTCATATCAGAGCATTGTGAGTGAGTATATGTAAGTAGTTTGAACGTTGGATTATGACTGCAGAGCAAAGTTTGAATCCCTGCTTAGCCATGAAAACCTACCAGGTGACCTCGCACAAGGTACAGTCTCTCAGCTCAGAGGATGGCAATGACAAGCCCCCTCTGAAGAAACGTGCCAAGAAAACGCCTTAGGGTTGCTATAAGTTGGAAATGACTTGAAGACAAACAACACCACAGTAGAGGGATCTGTTATGGGGTTTAATCTGAAATTTTAAGACAGTATCCGAGTGGAAATTTTAAGGTTGTATCCAAGCTGCAGCTAATGCAAAATGACACGACTAGATTGTTGACGAGAATACTGCCTAGAAACTGAAGAACATCAGCTTTAAAGTTGCTGCACTGGCTATCAATATGCTTTTGGTCTAAATTCACGGTGTTGGTGATAATTTTCAAAGCCCTAAACAGCTTGGGAGCTTGATATTTAAAGAAGTAGCTCTCTGAGACACCTAACTAAGGACTCAGCTGCAGGGGTCCTCCAATGTATTCTAGGAGGGTTGTTTTCTGTTGTGCCCTGGTTGTACTGTGCAATATTCTTCCCTTTCTCCTCCTCTTTTTCTTCTTCCTCTCCTTTTTCCTTTTATTTCTGTCTTGCCTTTCTTTCAAAATTGAGATTAATGGTGGTTTAAAATTTTTTTTAAAAGTACAGCTAAAATTTATTAAAAAGGAACATTAAACAGAATCAAACTGTTGACAATATTGACATGATTTAAAATTACTCTTTAAGAAGATAAAATTTTAGAGGCTCAATTGGTGCCAACACTGGTTTCATTCCATAACCCAGTAAAAAAAACATGACATTTTTACTAAAGCCTTTGATGCCTAATTGATTTTGTCTTAATGCTGCAGACGTGCATCATTGTAAAATTGTTTTAAATTGTTTTCAGTTGGATTAAACTGTCCCATTTTAGCTGGTCAAATTGCTTAATAAGCTTTGAGTCGATTTAAATTATTTTTTACTCTCTTAAATTAGTTACATTGTTTTTATTGTATACCACCCTGAGATCCCATAATCTAAGGTGGAGTGGCCAAAAAGACAAACAAATGGCTCATAGAACAGATCAAACCTGAGCTCTCCCTGGAAGCTAAGATGACTAAATTGAAGCTGTTGTACTTTGGCCACATCAAGAGTCCCTAGAAAATACAATAAGGCTGAGGAGGGTGGAGGACAGTAGAAAGAGGGGAGGACCCCATGTCAGATGGATAGACTCAACCAAGCAGACTATGGACTGGAGTCTGCAGAACCTGAGCAGAGTATTTGAGAACAGGGAGTCTTGGAGATGCCTCATTCATGGGTGGCCACGAAATGAAGCCAACTCAAGGGCAGTTAAAAACAACAATAAATATTGTGTGTGCGTGTGCCTTCAAGTCACCTGTTAATCTATGGTGACACCATGAATTTCATAGCATTTTCTGAGGCAATGAATACTTAAAGGTGCCTTTGTATGGTGACTGAGTTAAAACCAAGCGTGGATTCATCACCCTAAAATGGAAAGCTCCTGCCACCCATAGAGCAGATTCAACAATTTTTGATCTCCTGCTCCAGTCCTAATGAAATTTCCCAGGCAGTGCATTTATGCAGGCATTAATCTCAATGCTCATCAAACTCAAATAAGCAACCCCTTCATCTTAGCATCCTGGATGTATGTCCGGCTTGTCCACCTTCTAAGGCCAGTCTAGGTACTCAGGAAAGGAAACCTGATTTTGATGGTGAGAGTTGTAGTCTGACACATCTGGAGTCCATTCGTTTGGGTGGGGGTAACTTACTGGTATTACTCTGGGTGAGGGAGGAGATACAGGTATGTTGTTTTTGGAAGAAGCCATACGTCATAATCTACCCCATACACCACATTGCCCTTGAAGTCTGTGTGAACATGTCAGCAAAAGCTACAGTCACAGACTGTTTCATGCAGCTGCACCTGTCTACTGCCTCCACTCATGACAGATCAGGGTGGAAGCGTTGTGTTTCCATCCCATTTTACACAGTTAATTTTAAATTGCCAACCTCCCCCACAAAGATACAATTTTAAATGTCACTTCCTGGTTGTGTGTGTGTGTGTGCGCGCGCGTGTATAAAATGAGAAGGATATAAATATAGATTACGTAGAGAGAAGAGGAGGAGGAAATTAAATGACACATACTAAACAATACACTTCTACTATTCTAGTTCAAGCTGTAATCCTCAGAAGAGATTTCTTCAAAGTTGGCTTCATTAGACTTTGTGAGGCACTAGTGTAAATGATTATAGGCTAAGAACATAGATTATAGGTTGCATTCAGTTGGGATACTGTCTTTCTGTCCATACTTACCATGAACCAGGAAGATGAGCAGGGAAGGGGGAGGCATATAATTGAAAACAGAATCACCAAGATTGAAGGAACTGATGCCATCCAAAGAGGTATCTCCAAAAAAAGACCTCTGTGTCACTGCCTCTCACACTGGGTTATACTCCCAAAGCCTAAGCAAAGAAAATGCTTCTCATTACAACACTATTCAGGGTAAAATAAAAATAGGCAAAGAGGAGGGACTCTCTGTGCATTAATTTAATAAAAAATATTAATCACCAAGGCCCCCAAAATGATCATGTGTAATAAAATGTACTTTTAAAAAGATGAAAAATAAATTTTTAAAGCCAGTTTTAAAAGCCAGTTTTAAAAACTCCAAGCAAATCTGTATATTGGCAGTGCATCAGCTCAGCCAGAGATATTCATATGGACATTTTGTGACCTTGTAATACACTCCCTCCCCACTTCTTCATCCCCCTCTCTCTTAAAGAAGTTTTGTATCTGAGCAATCCTTGTATTTTATAAAAATTAATTCTGCCTATTTCGTGCCTTACCTAAATATCATTTCCACTCGTCATTTTTCACCTTTTAGGATATACTTCATTCCAGATTGAGCCCTGTCCTCTACGGCTGCAACATAAACTGACAGCAAATGCAATTTACACTTTTGCTGAGTTACCCCCATAGTGTATAGGAGGCTTAATGTAAATAAGAAAAAGCCATTTAGTTCTGTGCTGTAGGATATAAGATATGTGAACTTTAGAAAAGGTCTTATGGCTATCCAAGCAATACACTACCAGAATCCTAAGTAGCAAAATTTTTTTAAAAATGCTGTTTTGGGGTTGGAGCCCTTCATTTATACTTAAATTGAATGGAATGTATCTCTTGGTTTCAGCAAACATGGGTCAGTGATAGAAAGTTTACATCAACATTTTTCCCTCCCTCTCTAGAAACCTGTTTCTGGTCACAGTGACTGATCAGAAACATTTGTATATAACAACTGTCATGAAATCCACTGGCTCATTTACTTCAGCATTCTGCCATTAGTGCTGTATTTTTGTTGGGATGGGCCCATCTTCTTGCATTCCAAGGAGTTTATTTTCCTCTGTGTTTGTGCCTATTCAGTTTCCCATATAATGCATATTTTTCCAGTTGCAGCTTGCCACCATATTCCTTCACTAGTTTCACTTGTTTCTAAGTTAGAGAATCAGAAAATGTACACAACACACACATCTGGGGCCCACTCATTCTACAGAATTATATTAAAATTATATTATATTATATTATATTATATTAATTATGAATCCACTTTAACTGCCATGGTCTGTCTTATGGAATCCTGGGATCTGCAGTTGAAGAGGGGCCTGAGAGTGCCTCTGATCAAACTGCAACTCCCAGGATTCCACAGGAAGCAGCCATGGCAGTTAAACTGAAATCATAGCACTATAACTATGTAACTTGAATGAATCCCATCAGTTTGAACCTTTGCCTCAGCTGAAGAAAATTTATCCTTCCTATTTTGCAGTGCAAACTTATACTGGTCCACTCAAAAGTAAGTCCCACAGATTTCAGTGTGGCTTAGTCCCAGGTAAGTGGATCTGACACTAAAGAAAAGCCGGGGCTGGACAAACTCTTAAGAGATACTTTTTGCCCATCCCTTTTGCCTACTGCACACCCCACAACTATCCTGCACCCTGAAAAAAATGTGGGAGAAGGGAACACTTCCTATTTGTAAAAATGGCCTCTTTGTTGTCTAAGCGCACAACAATAGCAAATCACACACGAGAGGCTTCTTGCAACACAATTTGACATTCTGACCTTTCAAATATGGGTGCATGTGTGATGGAGCTTGGTGGCTACAGAAACATGATGCCCACCTATTATGCCCATCCAGGCTATAAACATTTAGCATTCAATCTAAAGTTACTCATTTTTAGAGCACATTGACTGAAATCAAGAGAAGACTAATTTAGAACATGGTCTGTTCTAAACATTAGTAACTCTGGACCCAACCTTTGACAGCAACCCAATATCCACTCACTTTGGGAACCCCGCTCCCCCCAAAAAGCAACAAAAAACATCAGAGCAGGCATATATAGTCCTGTATTGTTATGTGGGAACAAGCTCTGTTGAACACAGCAGGATTAACACTAAAGTAACGTGCATAATATGGCTCCACATTTTGAAAAGGAGTTTAAAGACCCCACGAAATAGGTTATTCCCTATGGCTGTCTTTCTCCCTCAACACCGTCCTGCTATGTTTTTAAAATGCAGCTTTTGAAACCTCTTAAAGAGATGTCATTGAGGCAAACAAAAAAACTCTAGCGCACACCAATAAACAACACTAGCATGAACATTTTTTAAAAGGTTACTGTGACCCTTTCATGAAAGCATGGCATTTTAACAAATAATACATGCTATGCACAAATTAGTAGGGCTGGGCGATACCAACAAAATAAAAAAAAAGAGGGGGGGGTCAAAACACTATGCAGTAGTTATATTACTTGGTTGGGAAATATGAAACAGTTGACTGTCTTCACTGAATTTCTTGACCAGTCTATCAATGTATAGGCACCAATAGAAAGGTAGCATAAGCTCAGTGCATAACTGGGCCAACTCTCCGGCCACATATGTTGCAAAAGGACAGGAAAAATGACTGTTTGTTCTTTTCTGTTGACACATTGAGACAATAGGAGGAACTTCCTGACAGTAAGGGCTGTTCGACAGTGGAACACACTCCCTCGGAGTGTAGTGGAGTCTCCATCCTTGGAGGTTTTTAAGCAGAGGCTGGATGGCCATCTGTCGGGGATGCTTTGACTGGGAGTTCCTGCATGGCAGGGGGTTGGACTGGATGGCCCTTGTGGTCTCTTCCAACTCTATGATTCTATGGTTTTATTATTGCATGGCATATGGCGGGGGGGGGGGCTGCCTAATGAAGTCTTGTTAAAACACCACAGCATATCACTCTACTGAAACTTGCTTTGGGCTGCCAATAATTCATCTGGTTGCAATGACATCAGGTGTTTTGAAGGCTCAAAGAAAGCACATGGCAAAAGAAACTAGTGATGTATTTTAATCTATAATTTTTTAATCAAAAAAAAGTCTCATCCATCTGTAAAGATCTTTGGTTGGTGCTGTCTGTGGTTGAATCAAAACTACTTACCTTATTTTGTGTTTGTTTCCTCTTGCGAGATTTTCTGTATGAACCTTATAAATTCATTTCTACAGTAAATTCCTTTCTTTTAGGATTACTATTGTTAATTTCATTCCATCCTTTATGCCAAAAAGAGCACATGTGGTCTTTACAACCTTGTGGGGTAAGTTATGCAATGGACAATGACTAGCCCCATACCATCCACTAAATGTCCTATATAACCAGGGTATTTGGTTTTCCAAAACCTAAAACACTGTATATAAATCCAAACCAATATGCAGCTTAACTTACCTTTATGTGTTGTTATGATGCCAGAATGTTCTTTATAGCAAAAGTGAAACACAGATGTGATGAAAATTTAATTTAAAAAGCAGTTTTAATTACTGTATAGTACAAGAACTAAAGATTACTTTTCTACTGTGGGTATTTTGAGATGTCTAAAGCACAATGTTATTCAGCCATTAAACACACAGAACACAATACATACATACTGCATGTGTGTGCGCGCACATCTTTAATTATTGAATATCATAGCTCTTCAGAGTTTCCACCTCATCCAAATAATGCATTGGGAACATTTATTTAACTAGAAATGCAATACACCCATTGGAATTTGCTGTCTTCTTGTCAATTTCAGTGTGTTGCCCTCTTACAATAGGATAAAAATATCCGTCAATAGCCACAATAAAAAAAACTGATGCATATAATCATTTAATTGGCCACACTTGAAAAACCCAGAGTTTGAGTGATATTGTGAATGCTTTGCCCATAGTGTCTAAAGTGCATAAGTTCAAGACCTACCAGACACCACTTGATGCTACAGCAATCAAATGAGGAGGCTCTTTTTATGAACCATTCCCATTGAGTTTACTAATTCAAAACTATTCAGTAACAATCAGAAGTACTGTTTTTGAAGATGCATGGAAAAATCTTTGCCAGAAATCACTGTTCCATATATTTCAGTGGATGATGTTCTTACTGGAAATTCAAATCTCTTCCTGTTAATCTAATGTAATTCATGCATTTGCAAGTAATTCCTGATCATGCCAACACAGTAAGGTAGGTTCATGACGTCTGTATGAGCAGGATGTTTAGTTTTCCAAACTATAAGGTAAGTGCATGTCCCAAATGTCTGGGACTTGAACTCATCAATGACCAACGGATTGAGGCTTCTGGAAGATGAAGAGAAATTACTTGGAGGATCAAAGAGTGGGAACCATGACAATAAAGAAATAATCTGTCCCTTCATGTTACAGGGACACACAGTGTTGGGGTGGAAAATGCATTGCAGAATATTCTATGTATAAAGTTCTGAAGGTTGTTTCTCTTTAGGCTTTTATGTGGGAAGGGAAAGGCCTCTTCCTCAGTTCTCTTTATGTATGCCTTGCAAAAATATTCAACCCTACCTCCTTGTCTTTCCCACATTTTGTTGTTTATATGGATTTAATTGGCATTGTTACTAATTGTAAATAATAATAATAATAATAATAATAATAATAATTTTTATTTCTAGCCCACTCCTCTGAACAAACAATCGGGGCGGGTTACAACAAGGTTAAAAAACAATACAAGTTAAAATATCCCATCCCATTCCCCAGCTCCCCCCCCCCCTTAAAATAGGATTAAATCAGAGCAAAGTTAAAATAGCTAATTTGAACAATTAAAAATAAGCTAAAACAGCAACGAAAAGTTCTGACCCGGTGATCTTAGCTATATAGGGTGGAAACTCTGGAGAGAAGGTGGAAACGCACAAGACCAGCATTTCGGAGTCAGGAGGTGTTAAACATCTTCTGGGTAGGCCTGCCGGAAGAGATGCATCTTTAGAGCTTTTTAAAAGCCTACAAGGCATGGAATAAGACGCATCTCGTCTGGTAGGTCATTCCACAGCTTGGGAGCGACAGCTGAAAAGGCCCTCTGGGAGGTCTGGACCAGCCTGGCCTTCATGGGCTGTAGCAGATTCCTCCCAGAGGACCATAAGGTTTTCATTAGCATGAAGGTCCAAAATAGTTTTATTAGGGCAAAATCCAGATGACACTTGTACATTTTTCACCCTGAACTGAAGGCTCTTTGGCAACAGAACCTTTGTGATAATGCTCAACCAACTTTGTGCATTTGGAGCCGATACTTTTGGCTGATTTCTTCTTGGCAAAATCGCTCTAGTTCTGCCTGGTTGGACAGAGAGCATTGGTGAACAACCACCTTCAAGTCTTGCCACAAATTTCTCAATCAGATTGAGGTATGGGCTTTGAATGGCCCATTCTAAAACATTCATGTACTTGCTCTTAAATCAGTATTATTTTGGTTGTGTGTTTAGTGTCATTGTGTTGCTGGAATTTGAACCTCTGCCCAAGTCCTAGATCCATTGCAGATTGAAAAAGGGAGCCCTATCATATAGCACCATGATTCTGCTTGAATCTGCCACGGCTCTATCCTATAGACTCAACCTTTAAGGAAGACTAAGGGGCAGTACAGACTGGCACAAAGTGCCGGCCTGACCGCAGACTACGGTTGCGCGAGGGCTGAGTGAGCACATGCTCGGCAACCCTAGTCCGCTGCCCCAGCGCCATCATAGCACACGCCAGTACAGATGGTGCACACCATGATGATGTCGATCGCGCGTGGCACACAAATGGAGCTTTGAATGGGCTTTCAAACTGCACAGTTGTAGCAGTATGATTCCTCTTTAACTGCCATGGCTGTAACCTGTGGAATCCTAGGGTTTATAGTATGGTTGAGGTACTAGAAGAACATTCTGGTGGAGAATTCTAAAGACTCTCCATAGACCTCAAGCTACAGGAGCCTTTGGGAAGGAATCATACTGCTGTTGTAGTGATTATAATGGGAAAATATTGTGTGAAAGGGCTCTGGACCATTTCCCCCTGTTTTTAACTCAACAAAGTGATGATAGAATCCTTTCCATGTAATGTGTGTGCTCTACTACGCTATGATTCTTCCTATGGGATGCATGACATATAAGCCTATATGGTCCTGTACTTCTGTTGTAGATGGAAAGAGACCAGGTTTTTTCTAATCTATAGAAGACAGTCTTTGGGTAAGAAAAACTAGATGTTACCTAATGAAAAAATATAAGAGTGCTGCTCCATGCAGGGCCGCACAAAATGTTGTCCACTTACTTAACATGGAAAAACATGGGAGGGGGGTCACTTTCAAACTCATCTTTGTTTTGTTTCTGAACAGAAACCAACTGTTTGGAATCCTTTGGCTACATTTCAATATCAGAGCTTGGAAAAGGCACTTTTTTTGGATTACAACTCACCCCCGTCAAACACGGCCATAGGCTCTGCTGACTGGGGGCTTCTGGGAGATGTAATCCAGGAAAAGATTACTTTCCCAGACTCCTCTTAAAGACTACGCAACAAGAAGCCAGCCGCAAATCAAAGCTGTTTCTCTGAAAACATGCAGCCTTTGTATGGCTCCGTGAGGCTTTTTGCACAATTTTGATTCCATTTGGTCTGCAGCCTTGAAGTCAGTCTGTGAACGTCTGAATGCCACCGAGAGACTGCCATGCCGCGGAGCAGGTCAACAATCCCGCTGAGGGTTCTCATCCATTTCCAGGTCAAGGATACACAATGGGCGAATGACATTCTGCCAGGCTGGATTTTCTTTGGACTTTCTCTGTCTCTCTTCCCCCACCCCAACCCTCTTTTAAAAGGGCCTACACTAAAAATGGCACGGGACCGGGGAGAGCGTCGCGTGCCGGCGTGCCTGCGCGTGGGCCTTTGTTAAATAATTCAACTTTAAAAGCATCTGAACTTCTGATCTCGCACATTGCACTGCAGCAGAGAAGTCTGACAAGTTCAGTGTCAAAGAGGCTCAGCGATCTGTGGGAACCGAGCGCCCTTTTCCCTCTCCTGACTGCGTGCGGCTTCCAGCTCAGATCCTTTCAACGGTAAACGCTGGCACAGGGCAGGTGTCTAAAGGTGGACGGAAAGGAAAGCGCCTTGCCAGTGCCATCTCCTTGTTTCCTTCCAGCCATTTGAGTGTCTGTCCTTTATTCAGGCTTCCCTCTTCCCTGTCATTCCCCATTGGAACAAGCCGCCAATTTCCGTACTTGTCTCCCCTGGATCATCATTGCCTGTGATTGCTATTATGACTTATTTAGCATGGCTTTGCCTTTCCAGAAGGAGGGAGCACATCTGTTTGTAGCAGGCGTGTGGGTTGTTTTCCCCTCCCCTACGTCGGCTTCTTCTTCTCCTTCTTCCGAGCATGGTTTGATCAACGTTTAAATCAAGGGCCGCACTTGACAAATCACTTACCCGGGAGAAGGCCTATTGAACTCCATAAACAGGGCTCTTTAGACAGGCCTTGCCGACTTGAAAGTGTTTGTTTCAGGCTGCAGTAGACGGAGTGGGTTGGCACCGAATTAATGAGGAGCGAGCAAAGAGGGAGATTAGGAGAGGCCACAGTCCACCATAGTGAAATGCCCATAAATATCAACACATCTGAACATGCTTAACTTAAGCCAATATATATATATATATATATATATATATCAATAAATGTGAGCACACTTAACTTTCTGCATCAGAGTGTAGCCAGCATGCAGGTGTGTTTCCAGTATACAGCATACAGTTGCTTCCAGTATATCATATAGGTGTTTCCAGTATACAGTATACAGGTGTTTCCAGTATACAGCATACAGGTGTTTCCAGTATATATCATATAGGTGTTTCCAGTATACAGCATACAGGTGTTTCTAGTATACATCATATAGGTGTTTCCAGTATACAGCATACAGGTGTTTACAGTATACATCATACAGGTGTTTCCAGTATATATCATATAGGTGTTTCCAGTATAGAGAATACAGGTGTTTCCAGTATAGATCATATAGGTGTATCCAGTATAGAGCATACAGGTGTTTCCAGTGTACAACATACAGGTGCTTCCAGTATACATTATACAGGTGTTTCCAGTATAGAGAATACAGGTGTTTCCAGTATAGATCATATAGGTGTATCCAGTATAGAGCATACAGGTGTTTCCAGTGTACAACATACAGGTGCTTCCAGTATACATTATACAGGTGTTTCCAGTATACGTCATACAGGTGTGTTTCCTTTTCCTCCCATGCATCTGAGGAAGCAGACACAAGCCTCCCAAAGCTCTTGCTACCAACTTCTCTCTCCATCCACACTGCACAAATAATCCAGTTTGACACCACTTTTAACTGCCAAGGTTCCGTGCTGTGGAATCCTGGGATGTGTAGTTTGTAGTGGCACCAGAGCCTTCTCTTTGACAGAGAGAAGGCTCCGCTATGTCTCCCAAAACTACAGTCCCCCGACTTCCCCGGGGCGGTTGAAGTGGGGTCAGGCTGAGTGGTTCCAAGTGGGGTCCCCCAAAAGTGGATGATTTCTCCCCTGCGCCTTTCCCTCTCAGATCCCTCTTCCCTTTGAATGAATATTCCCTACAGGTAATATTTCCTCTTCTGGCCAGACTTTGTGTTTTGTCTTGGTTTTTGTTAGCCTTCCTGGAAGACTCTCAGCCCCATCCCTTGCCCTGGGTGCGAATCCAACCCAGCTGGACCTCTGGGAGAGAGCCATTGGGAGGGAGGGAGGGAGGGAGGGAGGGGAAGGAAGGAAGGAAGGAAGAGGAAGGAAAGAAAGAAAGAAGGAAGGAAAAAGGGAGGGAGGGGAGGAGGAAGGAGAAGGAGGGAAGAGGAAGGGAGGGAGAGGAAGGAAGGAAGGAAAATGAAGAGAGGGAGGGAGGAAGAGGAAGGAAGAGTGAAAGAGGAAGGAAAGAAGGGAGAGAAGGAGGGAGGAGCAGGGGCTGACTCGGGGGGGGGGGTGTCTGTGTCTCCTTTCCAGCCCCGGAGAGCCCCCGGTGTTTCTCTCTGGGCGCCAAGGCTTCGGGGGAGGCTTTGCCTACTTCTGTCCCGAAGAGGGCTGCCATGCTGGGTCCCTGGAGAGGCGGGCAGCGGAGCCCGGAGGAGAAGGAGGAGGGCCTGGCCTCGGCTGGGGCTCAAGTCCAGGGCAAGGAGAGTCCTCCTTTCCCCGGACGGGCCCGTCGTCCTTCAGGGGTCCTCCTTTTCCCGGACAGGCCCTCCCTGGGGACGGTGGGAGGGGAGCCCCGAGGGACATCCAGTCCAACCCCCTCCAGCCTGGGAAAGAGGGAAGGATCAAAAGAGGGAAGGAAGGAGAGAAAGAGGAAAGAGGGGAGGGGAGAAGAAGGGAAAGGGAAGGAGAGGGAAAAGGAGGGAAAGAGAGAGAGAGAGAGAGAGGAAGGGAAAGGGAGGGAAGGGGGAGAGAGGGAGAGGGAAGGGGAGAGAAAGCGAGGGAAGGGAAGGGGAGGACGAGGAGGAAAGGAGAAAGAGGGAAGGAGGGAGAGGAAAAGGAAAGAGGGGAAGACGGGAAGAAGGGAAGTAGGGAGGAAGGGGAAGGGAAGGAGAGAAGGAAGGAAGGGAGGGAGGAAGAGAGAGAGAGAGAGAAAGGAGGGAAGGAGAGAGAGAGAGGGAGGGAGGGGAGGAGGGGGAGGTCCGTGCTGCCATTCCGCCCCTGCCCCTCCCTCCTGTCCGGGGATTGGCTGCGGGCTCCCCTGCCCGGCCCTCCCTCTCCCTCCGCAGCTAAAGCGCCCGGCAGCAGCAGCACCAGCAGAAGCAGCAGCCTCAAGCTCCGGACTCGGAGGAGGAAGGCGGCATGGGAGCCCCTTGGCTCCTTCCCGGGGCTGCCTCTGCTGCTGCTCCTCCTCCGTCCCTTCTCTCTGGCTGGGGCTGCTCTGCGGGGCCAGCGGCGGAGGAAGGAGAGGAGGCGGGCGGCTGCGATGCCTGAGCGGCCGGGGTCGGGCTCTGGGTCGCCGCCTGTCCCTGCTGGGCAGCAGCAGCAGCAGCAACAGCAGCATCTTCCTCCTCCGCCTGCCTGAAGAAGAAGAGGAGGAGGAGGAGGAGGAAGAGGGAGAGGAGGAGGAGGCAGGGACAGCTCCTGACTGCCTGCCTTCCTTCCTTCCTTCCTTCCTCCCTCCGGCCAAGGACGCGCGCCCTCCTTCCCTCGCCCTCAGCTCCGCAGAAAGGTAAGAGGGACCCAGGGAAGGGAGGGCTGGAGCAGGAGGAGGAGGAGGAGGGTCGCCCCCGGGGCTTGGCCAAGAAGGAGAGCCCTCCCTTCCTCCCCCCTTTTGGGTGGAATGGATGGCCCAGGAGCAGCAGGAGCAGGAGGAGGAGGAGGAGGAGGAGGAGGCAGAACCAGCAGCAGCAGCAGCTCCCCTGCGCCTGCGCTCCCTGACTCCCTCCCGCCTGCCTGCCTGCCTTCGCCCGACGCCTGCTGCTTGCCTGCCTCTCTGCCCCGGGGGTCGGAGGCAGCCTCCTTGCCCTTCCTTCCTTCCTTCCTCATTCGTTCCTCCCTTCTTTCCTTTGCCCCCATTCTTCCCCTTCCTCCCTTCCATTTCTCTCATTCTCCTTTCCCTCCCTTCCCTTCCCTCCATACAGTGCCTCCTTCCTTCCTTCATTTCCCCCTTCCTTCCTTCTTTTCCTTCCATTTTTGCTTGCTTCATTCCCTCCTTCCTTCCTTCCTTTCATTCATTCATTCTTCCCTCCCTCCCGTTTCCCCCTTCCCTTCCTTCTTTGCTAGCTTACTTCCCTCCCTCCCCTCCTTTCCTCCATTCGTTCTTCCCTTCCTTCCTTTCCCCCTCCCCCTTCCCTCCCTCGCTTTTTCTTCCCCTTTCTTCCATTCCCCTCATTCTTCCTTCTTTCCCTTTCTTCTGTCCTTCCTTCCTTCCTTCTTTGCTTCCTTGCTCCCTTCCTTCCTTCCCTCCATTCATTCTCCCCTTCCTCCCTTCTTCCCATTTCCCCACTCCTTCCTTCCCTCCCTCCCTCCCTCCCTCCCTCTCTTCTTCCCATTTCCCCCATCCCTCCTTCCTTCTCTGCTTCCTTCCTTCCTTCCCTCCCTCCATTCATCCATTCTTCCTCCCTCCCTCCTTCCCATTTCCCCCTTCCTTCCTTCCTTCCTTCCTCTCCCTCTCCAAGCCTTTCCCCAAGGCTTCCAAAGGCACCTTTGGACAGGCGCCAGGCTTGAAAGAGAGAGAGAGAACGAGAAAAAGAAGGAAGGGAGGAATGAAGGAAGGAGGGAGGGAGAGGTTGTTGACTTCTCCTCGGAGGCGACCAAAGCAGAGAGCAGGGACCAGGAGCAAAGAGAGGGGTCTATGGGTCTTGCCTTGGAGCTGGGCTCAGTCTCTGATGCTGGAGAGGCTCTGCTCCTTGGTCCCTGCTCTTTCTCTCCCCCCTTTTCTTTTTAAATGTGCCAAGCCATCCATCATCCCCAGCAGGCAGAGGCTCTCTTTCATTACAACTGCCTGGGAAAGGAATAAAAAATGACCATCTCTCCCATCTTGGGATGTGCCTCTCTCTTCTACTCCTGGCTGGTTGGACTTCCATAGTGGTGAAAGAAGGACCTCAGACTTATTTGGTTGCATCCACATTGGAGAAATAACCCGGTTTGGTGCCGCTTGAACTCTTTGTGGCTCAAGGCTATGGAATTCTGGGAGTTGGAGTTTGTTGTGGGGCCCTCTGGGCCCCACAACAAACTCCAACTCCCAAAATTCCATAGCCTTGAGCCACAAAGAGTTCAAGCGGCACCAAACCGGGTTATTTCTCCAGTGTGGATGCAGCCTTAAAAAACCTACCTTCAAGCCTTTGCTCTTATTCCTTGTCAATCTCCCCTCTTTCTCTCCTGCCAATCCCATCCTATATATGTATATACACAACACACATATATAAATGTAGATGATGATTCTTTCCAACAGTGGCTGCCTTGGCTTGGGCTTTTGTTTTTGTCCTGTGACAGTGCCTGGAAAACATCTGGCAGTGGAGAAAATAACATTGTGCCCTTAGCAAAAAAAGAGAAGGTGGTGCCCCAGAATCACATCATTTACAATTCTGTGCCTGGTTTTGTTTTTTTTATGACAAGTTTCTATTGAACCCAAATATACCGAGGCTCAGGCGGGAAGCAGGACTTGGGTCTGTGGTCTGGATGTTTTTATAGACACACATGCTCTTTACCTTTTGGGAGCTTTGTTGATATGGTTGGGGTTGTGTGTGGTTGCCGTTGTGATGGTGAGGGACTCGCTGTGTGTTTGTTTTGCACCCCGGCGTTGGAATATATATATATATATATATATATTTCCCCCAAACTCGATTTCCAGGATGACAATTCTATCTTCCAAGGGGTTTGGTGTACTATAAAAGTGTGACCTCTAAAATGTACTGTTCTAGTAATGTGACTAAGAAGATTAATAGCGTCTAAGTGAACACAGATGATGTTAGCACTTGCTGAAGCCTTTAATGTTCAGATGAATGCATAAAGATAACAAACATATCTTCAGCAAAAGGTGTCTCTTTTTTGGGGGACAAAAAAAAAAAAAAAAACCCCACACACCACCAAATGGGTCTTGAGCAAAATTGCTTTAAAACTCTGAGGTTACTCTTTGCCATTGATGACAGATTTTTTTCCGAAATCAATCTGTTGTGGTTTTTAAAATTGCAGATCCCAGCTTTTGTTGTCTTGTAATTTAGCAACGAAACTTTACCTCTTCCGTAGATACTATGGTTGCACGAGAGAAAGAATAATGTGGTGTGTGTTTTTTTCTTTTCTTTTAATAAAACAGCATGGCTGGATTAAACTGGAAATGCCATGTACTTGTGCTTTATAAAGTTTGGTACGGCCATATTTTAACCTTATATTCATCAGTTTGAAACTTCAGCTCTGCACAGCAGATTGCCTGCTTTATTTAAATGTTCAACACAGTTGTATTTTTCTCAGTTGTATTTTTCTCAGTATAACCTGCCCCTCACTGAGGTGTCTGCAGGAGAGGTTCTCCCTCCAGCTTTTAATAAAACATGGCATTAATAATATCTTGGTTTCTCTAAGAGGTAAATCGCCATCATCGCCATAGGTGCAACGTTGTTTTCGTGTTTTCTTTTAACGTGAGTGTGCTTCTTTTACATATCATTATATCTCTAAAAATGTAGAGTTGACTAATAATGCAGTTGACATAATAAAACTGGAGGCTGGAAATCTCATTATAATCCTATTTCTTTTCTTTTTTTAAAAAAAATGAGCCATGTCAGTGTGAACCTTACTTCATGTCGTTTAAGCGAAAGGGAGCACTTTACAAGACAGTTTCGTGGAAACTTCAAATCGTGTGTGTTTGTGGGTATGAAAGAAACAAGGCACCCGAAAGTTCTGTAAGCTCCAAGTTTTCGTTGGTTCCTGTAGCTCAACATCCATACGCTCCGTATTTTGAGTTTTCTCTTGACAACAGAACCCACGAGCAAACGCTCAGAGCGAATTATTGCTGGAATAGAATATTTTATGGTTGTCATGGCTACAAATAGAGCAATGGTTTCTGGTTTTCACCTAAATGCAAGGATGGAAGGGGGTAGAATTCAAGTTCTTTGTTACTTTTAGTTATGTTGCTTATGAATGATAGCCAAACTTCAGGTGTCCTGTACAGGCAGAACAGCGAATTGGTTTTGAGTAAAAATGCTGCTGAAATGAAGCGGCAAAGGAAAGGGTTGTCTTCCCTGTGAAATTCTTCCTTCAAATGATACAGTAAAGGGATAGGAAATAGAAGGTCATTCAGGCTTCTGATCTAATTCAAGTTATGTGCCACAGATGGTTATAAAGAGCAAAAAATACACAGTGCACAAAGGTGCCTGTAAGGTGAGAAGATCTTGTGTGATTCTTGTGTCAATACTGTGGTGACTTTGTCTCAGGCTTTAGCCCAGACCTCAAAGGAACTATCCAAGGTGCTGAAGATAGCTAGAGAATAGGATTCAGCACTTTGGACAGTTCCTTTACTGTATCCAAGGGGCTGAAGTTATCTTGGATCTAGGATCCAATACTTCGATGAGCTCCATTACAGTTTTGGCTAAAGCCTGGTGTAGATTGACTGTGTCATGGATATTGGAGTGACCAGTGACCTCTGGAAAAGTGGCAAGTGACCCTAGCTGCCAGCTACTTGGAAGATATATGGTATTTCTCAGGATTAAGAGTAGTATTTTTTAAAAAAAACAAAAAGATCTACTGTAATATTGTCTTAAATGTGAAGTTATCTCTAAGTTATCAAACAAAAATAGTTATTCCAAGGCGAAATAGTGGGGTGAGGAGAAGATAGTTTGGACAAAAAAGAAATAGTTTGTTACGCCAGATATCTCCGTCAGCATATCCATTTCAGCTACATCCAGCACCTTAAAATAGTCATTATTGCTACTAGGAGCAGAATTACTCCAGTATCCATATAGAGCATTTTAGTAGCATTAAGTTGAGAGTAAAATCTGTAGTATTTTTACCTGAAATCTTTGGATGGTAATTCAGTGACTGATTTGTCAAATCCTGTGTTTCTTTCCTCAAAGGACTGTGGTGTGTGGAGGTGAGAGCAGTGGAACTGGGCAGAGAGAAAGTATTTTCTAATAAATTCTTAGGGAGAACACCGTAATATACTTATTAAATTTGCACGAAAATGTTTGTACATCCCAAACACTCAAAGCTTTGGGTTCCGTTTTTCCTACTTATCAATTAAGGTATTATGTGCCACTTATATATTTTATACTGAGGTTCTTTCAGAGAGATACTGAGAACCTTTTATTCATTTTTGAGTAATTGTTTAGAGTAATTGTAATCTTATATTGGGTTTTTGTTTTTTTTTACTCTTCCCCTTGCACTCAGAGGACTGTTTTCTTCACTACCAGATTGGTAAAAACAAGAAAATATATTTCCTCTTGTTTCAGTCCAAGACTATCTTAAAACTGAGTTTGACACTCTCTTCCAATAAATTGTGTTGTCTGATTTTAAATTCTCATAAAATAAAATTCCTAAATTAAAAATATTGAAACTCAGGAGGTATACATTTGCTATTTTGAGATAACACATCTCTGATTGTAGCAAATATAAAATTAGGAGGGGTGTGTTATTTCAAAATACAAGATGGATACCCCCTGGGTTTGAATTATTTTCAGATGACCAGTTTTATTTTAGTTTTCTTCTTCTCATTGTGAGAATTCCCTCAAATGCAATTTCTTCTCCCTGGTTACTGAAACTAAAGGTGTTATCATGGGTATCAGTTTCAGCTTGTAAAATACCCACTTTAGTTCTTGCTAGTTTCTTATTTTCCAGAGAAATTGTAATTTTTCCTCATACCCAAAATATCATATAATCAACAAAAGAAGCAAAAACTGTAAAATGCAAACATAAACTTTGTTATGTAAATCATTTTTATTTGTGATATTATTACAAACCAGGGGAACTTTAGCTTTAGCTGACATTCATATTCCTTAATTATATAGTGCCCACTAAAAATGATAATTTAATTTCTTTTTCTGGTCTTCTACATGATAATCAGATTATTTCATTTCCAAATATCTAAGCATTTGAGACTTATTCGTGGGTATCTTAATATTTGTAATGGATAGATCCTCCACTTGTCTGTCTCTGAAAATTTAATTCAGTCATTTGTGATGATCTATGTCATTATTATCTTTGTTTTATTTCTGGAGATTGGGCCTTATATGTTCATTAAACCAGGTGGGATATGACTGAGCAAACTGTGATAAGTTTAACAATATATCATCTGCATGCAATGATTTTTTTTTACCCCTATAATACTATCAGCTCTAATAGTAAGAGCAATGGCAATAATAATAAAGCTGATAGAGGACATCTGTACATCTTTTTATTAAATAAAATTATCAGTAAATAATAAGAGAATTGTATATCATTTTGTGCCAAGCACATACATAAATTAATTAATCATTTTTTGTATAATGCTTCAAAGATCTCTGACAAAAAAATACCATTCCATGTGATCAAAAGCTTTAGATATATTTCAGAGAAACACATGTGGCCCTTTAAATAACTTAAATGTTTAACTTTTAAATATTATAAATATTTTTATAATATGAAAAGCTTTTGGCTAAAATATCCACAGGAATCTTGTAAGAAATATTCAACTGTGATACTGGTCCACAATATTCAGTCTGGATTGTATCTTTACCAGTTTTTGGAATAGTTATGATATTTGCCTCATTTTGGGACTGTGGTATTGATTCTTTGTTGATTGTACAATTATATACTTAGGTTTATCTGGGCACTAAAATATCTGAGAGGGGTTCCTAAAGCTTCAGTGTTACCTTATCCAGGATCTTTTGAGTGGCTTTCCTAGAATCCAAACATGCATTATTTCCATATGAAATTTTGAGAATCTAAATATTCCTTGAAAACCACTGAATATTATCATCTAATTGAATCTCAGATTGGTTTAGTTAGTTTGATATAAAAACACATACCTCTTTTCAGTTTCTTCTGTTTAGAGGGGTGCAATCCACGGATTACTTTTTAACAACTAGCAAAATTTCTTTTCAATGTTTTCTAACTCATTGTGAAGCGAATAATTTTCCTGCTTTGATTCCCTCTTCAAAACATTTCTGCTCAGGAAAACCATCCATTTTTGTCTTTATAGTATCAATTTTTTTTCCCCTTAGATAATTCAGTTGCTATAAAGTTCCTTCTGAACGGACCATTTTATGTTCTCTCACCTGTTAATCTTTTACATTTATATAAATTTAATAAAATAGACGTCTAATTATTACTGCAGATGTATCACATCAATGTTTAAGTTATTAAGTGAGCCTTCATTTTCATGAAAAACCAGGAGAGGGGTTTGCTTTTGCCTCCCTCTGAGCTTGAGAATGTTTGACTTGCTCAAGATTACCGAGTGGGTTTCCACGTCTGAATGGGGATTCGAACCTTGTTCTTCAGAGTCATAGTGAAGTGCTCATATCAGTACACCACATCGACTCTCTATTCACTATCATTTATGGGTATCTGCAGTCCAAAACACACTGCAGAAACAATCCGGTTTGAGAGCCCTTTAACTGCCCTGGCTCAGTGCTTGGGAATCCTGGGGATTGTAATTTATTGTGGCACCAGAGCTCTCTGGCAGAGAAGGCTAAATGTCTCACAGAACTGCAGTCTTTTCCTTCTTCCTTCAAATCCATACCAGCTCATTTTTAAAGATATGATATAACCCTTTCTGCTAGTGTTCCTTCTGGGTTTTTTTTAATTTTCAGATTCATAATTGCATTCAAGAGAATGCTTGTTAATAAAAAGGTGAAGAAAAATAAAAAAAAAAGTTAAGAGTACTGGTACGGAGAGATTTGCATTGTGTGCTCCAAGGCAGATGACCTCCTGGTAGCTCTGTCTTGAAACCATCTGCTCCGCTATGTTGGTTTCTACTCTCAAGGAACAGACTAACCTATCTGCAGTGCTTAGGTGGATCAGGGTTCCAGGAGAAGAGAGGGCTTGAAATATCTGCTCTCTGGTCCTTATAGATACTGGCGGTTATTCTCTACCTTTTGCATGCAAGTGTTGAGAAATGCATATTCCAAGTATATCTTCTACTTACCATTCAGTGCCACAAAGGTACTACCGTCCATTCCTGGATGTCTCATTAGGGAAAAGCACTTCTTTTTGAATTGTTGCCTATTCATTGCTGAACCAAACTGAGCCATAGTTTCTTTGCTTAAACCTCTGGTATAAACACCTGTCCTTGCTTTTTATATTGGTGACGTTTGCAAGCCAGCCCTGTCCCATTATCATCTACATTTGTCTGTCTCTTGGCTTTTATGCAGTTAGGATCTAAAAGAACAAAGAATTCTTCCTTACCGTTTCTATTTCCCGAGGAGGTAAATGCAAATGAATTTTATGACAGAATATATTTTAAGACATTTAGATAGAGTAGTAGAACTTTCCAGCTCTGTCTCATACATATTTACTCCTAGGTAAGCCCCACCAAGTCCACTGGAATTTGAATGAAAATTATTGTCAAATCATATATGTGTTTTGACAATTGATCTTTAAGGGGAAACAAAATAAAATAAAATAAAAAGAGGGTGTCATTAAGGGAAAAATGATCTCAAACAGGCAGAAGAGAATTTTAAATAACTCGGAGTATTGATATGATGATGATGATGGTGATGATGATGATGATGATGATGATGATGATGAGTGCAGCCGGTAATAGTATCTTGAATCCAAAAAAGACGATCTTAAGTCTTAATCTTATTACTTTTTAACTGTATAAGCAAAAATAGTAAGTTAAATTAAATGGTTGAATACTGAGCAGATCAGAAAACACATGAGAATTTGGTTCCCCCCAAAAAGGGCTCCATCGACAGAGGAGTTGATGCTACTTTTTTGTTCATCTCTTTTTGTTTTTCTTCTTCCCTCTCCCATTTAGATCCTGATTTGCAGTTATCATAAAAGCTGTGTATGGAAGATTAAGAATACATTATATAATGCCAATAAAAAGATTGTCAGGTGAAAAATAATTATTAGCACTGTCTTAATGACAGATTACCAAGAAGTACTTTCTGCCTTATTCCAAAAGGTACTAATAGTTTACTGGTTTGCCATTGAGAGGATCTCTCAGTAATGTGGTTTATTATGTAAACATATTTGGAATACGCAATAGTCAAAGAGAATAAAATTTCTCAGGAAGAATGTGGGAACCAAACCTTTTAGGACCAGAACAGTGAATCATGATAAACGTCAGTGTGGAAGCAGGTAGAAATATGTTCTGAAATCCCAGCTCCCATCCAAGGTGGGCCACTGTTTTCCAAAACAACTGAAGATGCTGCAGAGATCTAATTCAAAGTATTATCCATATCTATATCTATGTCTATCTCTTGCCATCATTTCCAAGTATACTTGATGTACTTCAGATACTCTTGACTATGAAAGCAACATTATCTCTTCAAGTCACAGATACAGCTGAGGGTAAGCTAGGATCTGAACCTGACTGAATAGAGAAAGCAGAACAGCATAATGGTCCACAAAGGTGGTTGGCCATAACTTCTGTAGTCTTGATTAAAGTTAATTCACTTTTTTTTGCTTGTGTCTCTTCCATATTATACATTTAAAGCAGTTTAGTATTACTTTATCTGCCATGGATCCATCCTATAGAATATTGAGATTGTAATTTGGGCTGCATCTGCACTGCAGAAATAATCCACTCTGACACCACTTTAATTGCTATGGCTCAGTGCTATGGAATTCTGGGAATAGTACTTTGTTGTGGCACCAGATGGAGAGGGCTAAGTATCTCACAAAACTACAGATCCCAGAATTCTATAGAATTGAGCCATTGCACTTAAGGAGGTGTCAAATTGGAATATTTCTGAAGTGCAGATGCAGCCTAGGTGAGGTTTCCTTACCAGAGAGTCCTAGTGTTTCAACAACAACAACAACAAAAATTCCAGGTTTCTGTCAGATTCTCCCATGGCAGTTGAAGTGATATCAAAAGTACTTTAATTGTGTAGTATGAAGGAGACCTTGGTCATCAGAAATGGACTGTAATGTTCTTGATCTGTTTCATCTTGTCTGTGCAGTTCTGCTATGCTGTGGTTATACTGCACATGATGAAAACCAGGTGTTGAGTGATACAGGCAGAAACTCTCATTTCATCCTATTTAGGTATACAGACAAAGAACTCCAAATTATGATATAATATACTTTGTCCAAAGGTATAATCTAGTGCAACTAAGATAGCTCGGATTTCTGTCCACTTGAGGTTGGATTTAAACCATTTTTCCTGTGCTGTTCTTTATTTTAAGTAATACTTGCTCACATGCTGCCCTAAGAATACCAATAGGCGACAGAACACCAGATGAGCATTTTTAGGATTTAAAAAAATTCATATAAATATTTTCCCTACTCGTTTTTCCCTACATCAAACTTTTCCAATACTACTGTAAATCCACCTAACATAACGTGCTTTTACAAGATTATCAAAATAAAAGGCAAGGTGCAAGGAGGCTTGTGGATATAGTTTGTGAGAATCTAATGTTTCCCAAGAAATGTGGGTGGTTTTGCAGCAGGAGGAAAAGTACAGGGAAACATTAGTGTTGGGTATTTATAAAATAATGAATTTTATGAATAACAAAATGCTAGTTTCTTTGTTGAACTCCACTCCCTTCCCCTATACAGATTTTCCATATGTCTGCTGCTCAGGGTGAGACTTAAAGTATATGAAATGGATTTTAATCCACGAAACTTCATACCAGAATGAATGTCTTGGTTTTGAATGTATCTGAATTCTCTTCTTGTTAAATATGCTACAACAGGCTAATATATTTGTCTTCCAGAACACTGGATAGGTTTGCAAGGCAGTTGAATTGTTTAGTTTTGTTCAGGCACCTTCTGCATAAAATAGATTGCCAACAGACTCTTGGCCATGATATCCCAATCCTATTTTACCCCTACAACACACACATAATGTCACTCCCTCTAATACAAAAACAGTTCCACAACTGTTCCAAGTTCCACAAAATAGTATTTAATGGGTGATGTTTCCATGCAATGGAATGTAGTGCACATTATATTGAAGGCATTTAAACTGGCAAGTCAGTATCAGAGATATTACATGAAAGGTTGTCAAGTAACAGATAAACGTACAGCTTTGGAAGTACAAGAACTGCAGATTCCAAGATCTATCTAATTTTGTTGACCTGGACTTGATCATATCTCTACTGATATTTTTGAAATCTGCAAAAGACTCATTATCATTATACACTCTAACAAACATGATTTGAACTGCAATGCACATTTTGTTCTCAGGATCTGTAGTGATGAGTACCGTATATACTCATCTATAAGTCTAAAAATTTATGCCCAAAAATTGATCCCAGGTCAACGTATTTACGAGTCACTATGGAAACATGATAGCATCTCTTTCAGATTTCCCCATGCAGTGAGGAAAAGAGTTTAGCAAGAAAGAGCAAGAAAGAGCCAAGCAGAAAGAGTCCTGGGTGACTGGTTGATATTGCTGCCTGCACATTTGGCTGAAACAAAAACTGAAACAATGAAGGAAAGGCTCAATGAGAGTCTCTCTTGCCATACACACATATACATGCACTGAAGGAGCCACCAAGTTTTACCCTCAACTTATCATGGCAAAATCCATAATTTTGGCCCCCAAACCTGACCTTGACTTATACATAAGGTCAACTTATACTTGAGCATATACATTAATTAAAACAATAGTATGGTCCTTTAAAAAAAAAAAGGATATACATGTCTTATCCCACCTTTTTATAAAGTTTTGATTTGGGGGCCAGACAAAATGCATCAGTGGACTTGAACATCTAAGCATGCTATAAAGTGGAAATAAAAGCTTCCTTTTATTCCAGTATTTCAGCAGGCTGGCTCCTTAATGACACCAAATGCATAAAATTCAAATACGATCACACTGTATCTTAGCAGGCACAGCTAAACTGCACATGAAAAGAAAGAAATGTTCCACAAAGAATTAATTGATTCTTTTTTTAAAAGGATATGGCATACTGCCTTATTAAAATACTTCCACACTGAATTTAAACACAGCTATATTTCACTCTCCAGGAAGATAAAAGATAGAACACACATGTTTAAAAACTGTCATGTGAAACTAGCGTGCGTGAAATAGTGATGCCATTTTTAGCTAGTACTTCTGACCCTCCCACTAGAATGGAACCCAGTACAGGAACACAAGCCATCCTTGGTGGCAAAATCTACTGCCTGTTAGGTACAGTATAGTACTAGTATCAGTGAGGCCTGAATTTAAATTTTTCCTTGGCCATGAAAGAAATTCTCAGAGAATTTTCTGCAGGATTATAAGATTATTTTATGTATTAAAAAGGTATATACTTTTTAGCATTTTATAAATCCCAAAGGCCAGGATCCTTCAGAAATCAGGCTGTGGATATCGCCTTCAGAGGAGGAGGTGGTCAAATAGCACACACCTTCAACTAGTGACTGGCTCCATTTTTGTTGTCGCTCTTGACCTATGGTGACCCTGTAGATGAGACATCTCCAAGCCGCCCTGTCCTCCACTGCTCTGATCAGTTCCTGGAAATTCATACTCGTGACCTCTTTTATAGAATCCATCCCTCTAGCTTGTGGCCGTCCTCTCTTTCTGCTTCCCTCTACCTTTCCTGGCATTAATGTCTTTGCCCTATTTATTCAGTGCCTGACTCTGATGGATTGTTAGAACCAAAATGCTATGGGAGGGGTGGCTTGGAATATCACATATGGTTATGCCAGTGGTGTTTTCCACTGCACTGAGGTTTAATAAAATCTTGGCCAGTTGTTTATATTACTGCAGACTGCAGAGCCAAAAACCACAAAGTACAATAAAATCATGTATAGAAACTTACAAAACAAAGTATTTCTCAATAGTCATGATCCTAATAGAAGTGACGATGAACCTTTTAGAGACTGAGTGCCCAAACTCAGTGGCGTTCCTGCACCAGGTATCATCTGGTGCCAGGGGGTGACTTCTGGAGGGTGGGACTTCCGGGGATGCAAGGAAAAAATTGAGGACCTGACCAAAGAAAAGCTCAAAACAATTGAGTCTTCCTAGATAGAAATTATGAGTCTCCTCTGCACTTGTATTGCACTACAGAGAAACCTGAGAGAAAGTATAAAAGCATATCTTGGCAAGAATGTAGCTGCAGCTTCACTGTAGAATTAATGCACTTTGACACTGCTTTAACTGCCATAGCTCAATGCTTTGGAATTAAGGGATATGCAGTTTTGTGAGACATTTAGCCTTCTCTGTTGGGGATTTCTGGTGCCACAACAAATGATAAATTCCAGAATCCCATAGCATGGAGCCAAGGCAGTTAAAGTGGTTTCAAACTGGATCATTTTTACTTTGTGGATGCAGCCTAAGCGAGAGGTCAGAAAACCTGTTCTGTAAGTAAAGGTGTGTTTGTGGTAAAGAAGGCGACATTCCTTGCCACACTCCAGTCGCAATCCTGGCAGCCAACACAAAAGGGGTGTTCAGGGGGAAACTAACCTGGTTCAACATACCGCTGAGAACAACAACAACAAAACACACAACCTTTTCAGCATGCGGGGGGGGGGGGGAGAAAGGAATGGTGTTCCTTGGGGGACTGTGCCTCAGGGATGCTGCTTGGGACAATACTCTTGGTAACTATATACTTCTGCAGGAAAGGAAAGCCAGTCTGCATGGCACCACTCACCTGAAAAGTTAGCCCTGCTGAACTCCAGGGGACTTGATGTGGGTGTTGGTGGTTGTGTGCCTTCAAGTCACCGCTGGCTTATGGTGACAAGTGGCGTACCAGGGTTTGGTGTCATCCAATGAAGGGGAACCAGGCCCCAGCAGGGACCCAGGCCGGCTGTATGCACCTTGCCCTCTGTCCCTACTTGCTGTGGCCACCTACAGCTCCCTGAGCCAGGCCTCCCTTGCCATGTTCCCTCAGCGATGGTTTTGCATGCCAGAAAGGGCATGCATGCTACATGTTTGCCACCACGGGACTAGGTGAATATTCAGGAAAACATCTTGGCAAACATATAAGTACAACCAGCAGTAGAAACACTTTCCATTAAGAGCCTGCCTGGTGTTAGCAGGAAGATTATTTCATGTGATGAACATCCAATGGAGAAGGTTCTCCTCCACACGACAAAGCAAATTTTACTAGGCCATAATATAGTAAACATGTCTTTTCCCAACTAAGCATAGAGACTGGATCACTCCATACAGGAAAAAAAGTAATTTAGGATCCTACTATTGTTCATACTTTCAATTATGAGTTCACTGACTGAACGTATGGGACTTACTTCTGAATTTAATATGCACTGGATTGTACTTCATTTATGGTGGAAGGTGGTTTAAACTTCTTACAAGAATATTTGTTTTCAAGGCATCAAATACATATTCATCCCACTTTTACCACACTTAAATGGTTATGTCTGTCTTCACTCTAAGCAATTACACAACTTCTCAAGGATGAGTGAAGGCAGACACACACCACTCATTTTTAAAGACTAAATATTTACTTAGTGACTTCGGATACAGCTAGATTGGAATGCCAGGAGTCTTAAAATCCTGTAGCTGCTGCTTTATTATATCTGGCGGAATAATGGTGAGCAATGAAATATGCAAGAAAATATTGTCTGACAGACATTGCTGTAGTAGGTGAGGATCTCTACTAAAACTGTACCAGTCTCCAGATGCTGACAATAAACAAAACTGCCTTTGTGTAAAAAGCAGTCCATCTGGGAGTTTTTCATTCCCTAACAGAAATGTCTATCTGGAGTTTTCATTCATCTGAAAGTGTGCCATTAGAAATGAGGAGAGTATTTTAAAGAGCTTTATATGAGCCATAAAGGGGTTAATATTGGCTTTATGTGTTTGAGTGATAGGGTTGTTGCTGAGTAGGTTTGCTGCGTGGGTTCCTTAATTCACAGGTTTGAGAAATATCTTCAAAAAAATCATTGCTGTTCATAGAAGGTGGCAATTCTGAACTAGCGTTCCTCTCCCCTAGTAAAGCTCTCAGTCAGAGCCATGGTGTCACCCAGCCTGCAATAATGTGTGATTTACATTTGTGTGTGTGTGTGTGTTCATTCATTTCTTGGAAATTACGGTCTTGCAATAGATTAAAAAATGTTTGGTTCCAATACTCGAGAGTTTTCTACATTTGCTTTGTTCATTCTAGGGTAAAACCCATTGAAATAGATGAAGTTGCCTTTGGTGCTGCACATTGTATTAGATAATCTTAGAAAGCAGGCCTTAGCATTTATCAAATCTCAAACTTGTTCTATTTCCTAGTAAATGTCTTGCTTTAAAAATGCAGGTTTATGATTAAATTTCTGATTGGCAGTCCATGCTTTACAGTCTTATCTTTCTATGAGCCATCCCTCATCTTTCTATGATCTCATGACTGTCTAAACCATTATTTTGCTGGGGTGAGGATGGGAAAATGTTGGAATGAGGTTGAAAGAGGAGAATGTAGTCCGGAAAGTGTGAAATACACAACTATATTTTGGATTTTTTTTTTCTATTGTTGAAGAAGGTAGTGGCTGATTTTCATGTTGTTTGACCTCATTTATCTGATATTTATTTCTTTAAATTAAAAAAAAGGAAGAAGAAAATAAATACTAATATGTTTGTATGTCATACGAGAAACAAAAGCTGGCCTGGAAATAATCCTTTTTTTCCCCTTGATTTTCTCTCTCTCACACATACATTCTTAATCTCTCTTTCTCTCTCTCTCATGTACTAGGTAGGGCATCATCTACCTAGATGATAGGAACTGAACTTCAAACAGGTGCTGAAGAATTCTTGCTAATATTAAATTTCCCAGGCCACTCTGACAATTCTACTGGCTATAAATGTCCATAGACAACATATTAATATAGTAAAGCAGGCATAACAGTGTTGCTATTGTCTTCAGTAAACCTCATAAGAAAAGAGTCAGGTTGCTGATGGATAAGACAAAAATGTAGATGTATATAGCATCCTTTGAAAAGAGACTGTTAATCAGACTTATAAAATACATTGTTATTTTTTAAAAAAACTTGTAGGCAGATGCTAAGAAGCTGGATATATTTTGGACTGTGATCTTCAAGTATTATTGGAATAATTGTCTACTGCCTGCTGAGCTAGCAGTAGAAAAGCTTTGGCATTTGTTCTAGGTGGATATGAATTTCCAAGTCTCATGATACAGAATAGAAAATTAAGAGTCCCTATGCTCCATCCAGCATAAAAGAATAACATTACTTTAGGGCTATTTCAAAGGCTTCTTAAATTTATAATGTTTTGGTAGGAATAAATCCCATCTTCATAAACGCAAAGTTATTTTTAGCTATTGATCATGCATTCTTATATATGAAAGATGGTTCAGATGCAACAGTGAACCATAATCTTGTTATCAGTGCAAGCCTTGGACTTAAAACACACACACATTCACACAGACAAAATCCCATGCTATATTCAAGGATTCAGGATGGTTTACAATAAAATTAGATTTGTTTTTACTCCTTGCGTCCCTTTACTTGTTCAAGTGGACATTAAAAATAACCATTGCTAGACCAGTTTCCCATTTATGTGAACTCTGAAACTTTATTTATTATCAGGGACAAGACAATGGATGAGTGTTGTTTCGATCCCAATTCCTGTCTCACAATGGGGAGGTGAAACACATAACTCCAGGCCTTCTGCTGGCTTAGACTTTATATAGCAATCCTTGGCTTGCTTGTTATTCAGTCAGTTTGTAGTGTACTGTATTTGATTGAGGCAACATGTCCCTCAGAATATTATTTAACTGAGGAGTTTTGAATAACTTGCTTTAAATAACTTGCCCTATCTGTTATTGCGATTTTTTTAAATAAGAAAGGTAAACTCTAGATTGCTAAGGTTGTCCCTCCTTATAAATTAGGAGTAGTAAGTAATGGTTAGTAGTAAGGGAACCAACTCTCAAAATGCAAAAATGAAATCTAAAGGAAGGATGAATACATACAAACATATGAAAATTACTACCATCAGTAATTGAGTAAGAGTAATAATCATAAGAAGATTTTGGTATGTTCAGCCAAACTGCTTAAGAAAATGACTAGATTGGATCAATTTACAGTTATCTATATAATGTTTTTTAATGTGATGGAGTTTAAATTATCCACATTATAGCAGTTATGTGAAATAGAATGTGTGAATAATTTCCCCAGATTAAACCTCAAGGGACCAAACTGCTTAACTTGAGACTCCGTTGAACCTTATTCCTGAGCAGCAAAGTGTTCCTAGATGGATTTTTTTCTTGACTGAACTGAAGTTAGTTGTTGGAATGGTGGTTATGTACTGTAACTCTGGTCATGCTCTAGTCTGCGACGTATCCTGATAGATTAGCACCAATTTTACTCAAAAATACGTTGAACATGTCATGTGAGTTTACTTGTCATTGGTAAATTGCTTGTCTTGCGCCTATATAATTAGATGCAATAGCATTGAGTAATGTTGCTGTAAAATCTTTAAGTGAACACTTCGTAATGTATAGCAAAGTGAGAAAGTGTTGCTTGCAAAGAGTCTGTCTTATAATACATCCATTTGCCATGGCAAATGGATTCATTGTTTGACATAATTATCATTGCATTAGGCTTTAGAGATATGAGTCACATTCTGAAGTGATTTGCTCTTCTTCTTCTTTTTTTAATATGCCACTCATTCTGAACCTTTGGTCCTTCGTGTGTTTCACACTTCAACTGCCAGAAGCCCCAGACATCAAGGACAGTGATCAAGGAGTCTTGAGACCTGGAGTCCAAAACACCTGGAAAACCAAATTTTGGGAACCATTGCTATCTGACAGGGTATTTTTTTACCCAGACAGCCAGGAAACTTATTAGCATTCTACTATATTAGCAAAATGTTGTTCTGGATAGGGTTCTAGTTTCAACTAGTGAGGCAATTGTGCATTAAGATGCTCCTAACTGTCAGCAGTTCAGATTTAAATCACATATTATTGACAAGAGGCTACTGGGTGCTGACCACATTTCCTTTGTTAGGGATATTAAACACAGATGATAACTGCTGAAGGTGAAGTACTCCACTTATCCCATCCTCTTTGGTATTGGCTTCTTTGAGGATTGAAGTTGTCACCTGAAGTTACCTGGACAATTTTACACACTTTCCATCACATTAGATGAGGCTTATATACTCAAGGTAGATGTTATGTAGTCAGCAGTCCAAAGACAGAAGTCCTTACTACAGTCATCACTATGGTGTGCATGGAGTATTGGCTGTACCAGATGACACCCAGTGGTGTGTGTGTGATACCAGTCCTCCCCAAACATCTATGGCACTCAGCTGTGCCCCTTTAAAACACTGGAGCTCAGTAGAAGAGATGATGTTAGTAGATTGAGGTTTAGAGGGAGGAGAAGGGAGAGGCCTCAGGGTTTTGTTTTTTTTAATTACTGTACAATTATATATATATATTAAAAAACATATTTTTAAAAAAAAAATCTTTAAAAACATCAAATCTTACCAAAATTTTATTTTAACTACATAAAACGATGTACATGTAAATACATTTGGACTGTGGGTATGGTATTGTACTTTAAAGGTCCAGTTTTACTTTTGTTATTTGTTTGTGTCACACCTCTTGCCATTATATTCAGTGATATACAGGAATTATGATTTTTGAGTAGAATTTGTAAAAATAAATACTAAGGATTCTGTATAGTGTGGTATGAGAGGAGAATAGTGGGGTTGGGTTGACACCATCAGTTACTGCACAAAATGACACCAACCCTAGTGACACCACTGGTCCTTGTAATTTGCTTCCAGACCTAAAGGTTTCTCTGCGTAGATGTGCAGTAATAAAGATGGAAACCATAAATATATATGTGTGTGTGTGTGTGTATATATATATATATATATATATATATGGTTTCCTTCTTTATTATTAATTCTGAACAAACTGCTTTTGTATAAATATATATTTATATATTTATATAAATGCAGTTTGTCAGAATTTATTCTACAATATCAGACCTCTGTAGGATGATACTGGATTATTTGTCCAATAATTCCCACTCCCACTGGGAACAACACCCGAAGATGAAGAATGTAGTTTTGTGAGAGCAAGGAAATATTTATAGAGAGTTGGGGAGGAAACCAAAGTACTTACAACATGGGTCCAAAACACACTGCTGAAATAATCCCGTGCGAGACCACCTTAACTGCCCTGGGTCTATTGCAATAGCAAGTACATTTCCATACTGCTTATCAGTGAACTAACACTCCCTATGTGGTTTACAATATGTTAGTCAACTGCCCCCAACAACCTGGGAACTCATTTTACTGACCTTGGGAATGCTAGGGAATTCTGGGAACTGTAGTTTTGTGAGACATTTACCCTTTTCTGTCACAGGGTTCTGGTGCCACAATGAACTACAGTTCCCAGGATTCCCTAGCATTGAGCTGGGGCAGTTAAAGCATCTCAAACTGGATTATTTCTGCAGGGTGGATGCAGCTATTGTTATGGGATCTGATAGCCCCTATAATATAATATAATCACACACATGATTACACACAGTTTTCTTGTCTGACTTGGTGGAATATGTTGACAAATGTTAGATATTATAAACTATGAAAGACTTTCAGGTGTTAATGGAATTGTGCGGTGTATAAGGTGGGTTGGATAACTGTAGCCCTCCAGGTGTTATGGACTGCGATTCTCATAATCTCTCACTTTTGTTTATTCTAGCAAGGTTTCGTGGACAGAGATTGTTGTGTAGCGTATAGCCATTATATTAGACATTTCTTCACCGTCCAAATTTCCACTTTTGGGGTACTGCGAAAATAGTTGCCATTGTGCAGCAAACAAATATTGTACAAAGTATTATACTTTTTTTATTACACGATGGGGTCATTATGGGAGTCAAGGGTGGTGGCTAACAACATCCATAAAAACATAAAATCGCAACACTAAAATCAAAAATTGCAAGTGACAGGAGGAGGAAGAGAGCTAAAGCACCTGCTTTTAACTTGAAAGCTTGTTGGTAACAGCATGGCTCTCTTTTTAAAAATGTCCCTTGAGTCTTCAGCGGGTGCTTACAATTTTCCTGTGGTGCTTAATTTGGTGCTTAAATTAATGGGGTGTGTGGGGAGAAGGAGAAAGAAGCATTGAGAAGTTGAACATAGTTTGGTGTCCCTGAATTCAGTCCCTAATAAGCAAGGCAACGGAATGTGTGAAGCATTTGCACAGAAGGAATATACACGAAATTTAATAATAAACAGCTTTTACAACCTTAAGCTTCTTTTTTAAACTGTGGAATTTGCCCAGTTATTTAAAGACATGCTTATTGAAAGAGTATAACAAGACTTAAAAAGTGGTTCTGTTTCAAGTTTTTTTTTATTTGAGAAGAAAAAATAGCTGATTTAATTATTCTATTCGTGAAATTTGGTTTGCTGTTTGGGGAATGAAGTCGTGCAGAATATGAGCCTACTTAACTTTGGGGGGGGGGACCTAAAATTTATATCCCTGTCTCTTTCCTTTTGTACTGTTTTGGTTTCTTCAAAGCCTATGCTTTGAAGATCCAAAGAACTGTGCAACTAATTTCTGCATGCCAAAAGAACTTAAGGATTGTGTTTCCTGAACTCCTGTTCCAGAAAATCACAGCTTACCACTTTTCTGGCCATGTCTAAAGATATATTGAGATATGGCATGGGGATGCACAATTCAGATGGAGATAAATGAAATATCCCAAGGTAACTGTATCAGAGTCTGCCCCATCAGATTCATTTTTGCAAAACAGTATAGTGGAACATGTTCTCTATTTAGATTTTCTGGTAAAGGTAATTTCTGTCATAGTGGCTTGCACAGTGAAATAGTGTAGGTGTCTTGTGGGGAAAACCCCACACAGCTACAGTGGCTAGCTTTGGTACAAGCAAAGAAAGAAATCATTGCCACTGTAAAAAAGAAAGAAAGGAGAAACTTGCAAACCCAACAAGAGAGCCTTCAGGAGCAGAGCTAGAGCAGCCTGTCAAGATGAGAGCTGCAGAGCATTTTGTCGGTAGGTGTTTCTGGGTAAGACAGAGAACTGGTGCTTGATGATTCTTGTATGAAATCATTCAAAACTGAAGCTATATGTCTTCATGGAAGGACACAGACTTTCGTTGCTTCCTTTACTTCCCTAACATGAACTTCCAATAGTCTTTCGTGATAAACACATGCATAATGCCTGATTGCTTCTTCTGTGCTGCCTTGGCCTTCTACAGTATTCATGCAGTGGATCTGTTAATGAACAAAAATGCTTCACTATTTGGAATTCACTGTGGATAAATGTTTGGAGGCCTAATGCTTATGGCCTAATGCTGAAAACGGCAGGATTTTCAGGCACTTTGGCAGCCTAATCGTGGAAATGTTGAAGTAAACTTCTATTGAAAACAAACTAACTGGGCTAGATCCAGATATAGTCAACATACAAGTAGTGGGTCCATTGGAATTGCTGTAATATGGATTAGATATACGGTAGTCAATTTATGGCCCATTGATTTAAATAGGTCTGCATTGAGTATAATCATTCTGACATCCAGTGGAGACTTTAAGATACAAAAGAGAAATCATCACACTTTCCCATGCTTTACCATTCTGATTTCTGTCATGCAGATTAGGAGTGAAGACCCCAGATTCTTTAGGATGGAACCATGGCTATTAAACTGCAATATTACTACAGTGTACTGTATATGCACTGTAAGACAGATCTACTATGTCACTCTTTCTAGGCTGCTTTTACAGAAGTAAATTATATAAGAAACAGCTACTGTACTCAACAGCATCATGTAGTTAGGTGCTTCATATAAATAATGAATTGAAATATTCCTTAAACAATCTGTTTAAACCAGACCACTTTGTGTTTGTTAAATAAACAGCTCTAAATAAACCCTTTGTTTTCATATAAAGTAGCTTCCTTGCCTGGGTTTTTCCCCTCCTAAAACTAACTAATTTAAATAAAAAGTTGGTAGTTTGTGACATTTCTGAACTGGAGCTTCAAAGTAAGTGGCAACTCTTTATTTTAATCTGCAGAAGGAAGACATTTGTTAGTGAAGTTACAAAATGAGGCTTTTGCAGTGTCCTCTTTTCTGAAAACCACCGTGCATCTTTATTCCTCCTTTATTTCCTCCTGGGGACGATCAATATGTTGATGAAAGTGTTGAGTTGATTAGCTTCTTAATATCTGGAAATCTTGGTGATTTCTGTACTCCAGAGACTTTCTTTTTAATAATTCAGAGACCATAAATTATCTCCAAAAGGAATAAACCAATAAAGCCCCTCTGCTATGGAGTGACTTTAGCTAACTTCAGAGGCTGAAGATGCTTCAGGCTCATTGCACTTATTTAAAAATAGTACTTAGCAGTTTAAAGTCTGTGGGGCATCGGGAAGAAAAGTATGTGTTGCTCTGTTGGACCTCTGTGTTTAGAAATTAAAATGTAAGCATTCACTTGTTTGCTTGCAACTTGGGTGTGTTTCTCCCCCTCTACTGAAAAAGCCCCACTGCTTCTAAGAAGCAATTCTTTTTCTGATCACTTACTGGCTCAGACTACTAGCAGTGGGTGGCTGCAATATTATGCAGTAGATCACTATAACTGCACTCAGTATTCTAAAATTAAAGATCTATATAATGGTTTGAGTGTTGGACTATGACCTGGAGACCAGGGTTCAATTCCCCACTCAGCCATGAAACCCACTAGGTGACCTTGGGCAAACTACATGCTCTCAGCCTCAGGGGAAGGCAATGGCAAACCTCCTCTGAAGAAATCTTGCTAAGAAAACCTCATGATAGTTTTGGCTTAGGGTCACCATAAGTCAGAAACAACATGAAGGAACACCACCGCTGATAGAAAACCAAATATAGCTTTATTGTCACTATATAATACTGTGGAATGGGGGGGGGGGGGACAATTTGCTAACAAATTTATTCACAGCAACAAAATAATTATACCAAGATGTTGGGAAACGAAGATGAATGTAGAATAGGAGGATTGGTATAAAGAAGTATGGAAACTAGCGATTATTGATAAATTAACATGTAAACTGAAAATAAAAAAAGGATTGTGGAAAAGAAATGGTTTTGCTGAGATATGGAAAAAAATTGTCAAAAAAGCAGTAAGAAAAGAAGAAGGAAAATTACCTTCACAAGATTAATTAAAATTTTGGATGGAGTATAAGGATGGAAATGGCTCTGGAGAAGGGGAGCACTGAGGTGGCATGTTAAAGATATTTGGATATAAGTTGTTAGAATGCAAAGAGTATATATGTTTACAAAGAAAAATGTTATGTATTATATTGTATTATATATTATGAGAATATTAAATAAAAATTTAAAATAAAAAAAGGAACACCAACACTGCCACAACAATAAATAATGGTCAAATGGTCTCTGCTGTTGAACTAATTTAATGATTCTTCCATCCTGAACTTTATCTACATATTAATCACTTCAGTACACCAAATTCATTTCTGTGGTTTTTTCTTATGGCCCCAAGACCTTTTACATGAATAGTCACAACTAGTTGAGAAGATATGAAGAAGATATGAAATGGCGAGTGCTTAATACTTCTAATATAAATTAGTTCATTCTTACAGTCTTTGCTCTTTGGTCGCTGGTTCTCCTAGTATATCTACTGGTATACTGTCTACTTTGGTTTATACAGTATATAAATATAGTTAGCTTATTTTCACTTTTATGGGTCACGGATCTCAATATGGTTTCCTAAGAGACCAGCATTTACTTTCCTGAATTGCAACAAATACCTATTCATTCCTGTTGTCTGTTTTTTTGTTTTTATGTTTGATCATAAGAACACCTTGTTTTTTATTCCACTCTGTTTTCTTTGTTGTTGATGACAAATTTGTTTATTGTGATGAATTAACATTTTTTTCCTATATGTCTACTGAATCACCCTTGATTATACTCTGGTTGTGTCACCGAAGAACTGTAAAATATTAGTGATCTTAGACAACTGTTTGCAAAAACAATACCAAATTTTCCTAACAATGTTAGCAAGTTTAACAAAACTGGTATCTCTCAGCCAGACCAATCTTACACGTTTGTTACAAGGATAAGATAAAGAGGAGGAAGAAGACTGTGTATATTGCCTTGACATGGGATAAATTTTATGGGGCTATAAAGAATGTTGTATATTCAAGGTAATTTGCCTGGACGTCATAAGAGGATTTGTTTAAAGCTTGAACAAAGAAAAAATAAGTTGTACTAAAATAGTTAAATTAATTTATATCTATAGGAGGGGATTTAAATTGAATTAAAAATTACAGCATGGGTTGTGGCCCATGTACATTCTACAACCCTCCCCCAAATATTGGATTATTAACTGTACTACTTAAAAATGGATTGAGAGATAGAAAAATAATTTCTTGGACAGATTATAAATGCTGTTCCCATAGTAGTGGCACTTATACGAGTCTAGGCTATGTATTGGTATCCAAGCAACGTTGTTGTTGTTGTTGTTGTATGCCTTCAAGGTATCATGGGGTTTTCTTGGTGTGTTTCTTTAGAGGGGGTTTGGCCCTGCTCTCCTCCTAGAATGAGAGTATGCGACTTGCCCATAATCACCCAATGGGTTTCCATGGCTGAGCTGCGATTCGAACCCTGTTTTGCAGAGTCCTAGTCCAACACTCAAACTGCTAGTGGCTCTCATCCCAGCACAACAGATAGTGCCAAAAGTAGGATTTATAAAAGTATCTGATGATGCTTCACTTATTGTAGTATTGTAGCTTCCAGATAATCTAACAAAATCATGTACAGAGAGGCTAAACTGAATATTATTGTAAAGATAATACTGAAAATACAGTGGAATAAAAATAATTTTTGAATGGAAACACCTCAAGCTGCATCTGCACTGCGGAATTAATTCAGTTTGACACCCATTTAAATGTTGTGGGATCAGATCTCTCTGGCTGAAAGGGTTAAATACCTCACAAAACTATAAATCCCAGAATTCCATGGAAGTTAAAATGATGTCAAATTGTATCATTTCTGCAATGCTGATGCACCTACCATTGAATTACCTTTTGTGATAACTTACAATCCAATGATAGGTAATAGGTGAGTTTTTGGGGTTGGGAGAAGGCCTCACATGCAGAAATGTCCAAATTAAGGGGGAAATTAAAGAGAAATCAGATACTGAAATTTTAAAAAAACAAGATAAGAATGGGAAATACAGAAAAATTACAGCACAAATTCAAGAGTTCAGAGACATAAGGTCAAATTATTAGGGAGAGAATTAAAAAGAAAATATCCAAACAAAATATTCTAGCAGTAGTGATGAAAATAAAGAAACAATCAGTATTTATGAGCATAGAAGCAAAATCATACCAAAATAGAAGCAAATTCGTTATTACAGTATGCCCCTGTATCCACAGGTCCACTAATTACAACTTCACTTACCCATTTCTGGGACAAAATAGCACGACTCTATGTGCAGAAATATAAGGTTTGCCATTATCTATAATTTTCACAAACTGCAGTAAGTCTAGGAATGTGACAACTGCGGGGCTCATAGTGTATCTGGAAACCCAAATATTAAAGCTATTAGCATCAAATATTAACATTATCCAAATGGAGATATAACCAGATATATTTATAATTACATGCACTTCAAAAATTTCTAGAATTTGACAGATTCCTAGATATTTTCTATATTTCTTCAGTCCATTTCGTGGAATTTTAAAAGGAGAAAAAATACCACAATAATGACAAACACGTAGAAGGGTAGTTCCTGGGTCCTCTAGTGTGGCAAGATTTCAGCTCACAGAAGCCTCAGCCAGCATGGACAGTTGTGGTCCTGTAAGTTCTGGGGACCTAGTATTGGGAACCATTGATCTAGGTTAAAAATAACATTAATACCAGAAATGGGCAATGAAAAAAAAAAAGATTAATGCAGACTAGTCCTACTCATTAGTCAAGTCTCCCAGATTGTTATGAGCATGCTAGCAGATAGGCTACAGTACATTGCATCAATTGACAGATTTCCGACCCTGACAGTGGATTACATAATATTTTATACTCCAAGAAAACCCAATAAATTGCAGTCAACTGAGATATGCCCAAGACATTTACTAAATTGGAGTGTGCATTTTAAATTCAACTGTAAAAATAATGAGTTTTGAAAATTTCTAGGAATACTTAATTGTTTAACAAACAAACACCTGGAATAATTAACAAATTTAAATTTGATTAATATAGGCAGGCACATTAAACAAGCCTGCCACCTGTCCTTGTTATTAGATTTAACAGTGACTATCTTTGCAGCCGGCTTCAGAAATAATGGTGGAATCTGAAGGTTTCAGAGGAGATGGATCACAACTGAGTATCACTCCCTTCGCATCATTCCTTTACTTGATCTTTCAGGTGTCTTTAAGTAAGTAAATAAATAGTGAAGCATTGAAACTTCAAATTCACTTAGAAACAGAAATATATGTATCAAACAGATGAAATCCACTGTACAAGTAAATCAGGACCAGCTCTATGTCATACAGCAATGAAATATTTAGTTATTTTTGTTCCAAGATTTGCAATATTTTTTTAACAAAATTAGTTGCATATTAAAAACGAACCAACCAGACTGAAATAAGTAGGCAAAAACAACTTTGCTCACTTAGTTTACTAGGAATTTTAATATTATAAAATAAGATGTATAAGATGAAACTGATTTATTAAATGGAACACCAACAATGACATATGGATCACTGGAGAACAACATACTTAGATGATCTTTCATAGCTAAAAGTCCTTCAGTAAACTCTGATTAATATTATAATTGCAATATAGTCTTGTGTGCTGTTTGTTGTTGATTATATGATAAGCTACATCAGTTTTTAAAATAATAATAAGGGTTCAGGTTTTTTACAATGTAACAGTTCTTTGAGATTGGTATGAGAGTGCAGTGAAATAAATAGTAACCCTCTGTTAACATCAGAGGTGTCTGCTGAAAGACCTATAAATGGAGACACTTCCTGAAAATTGATAAATAATTTAAAAAGCACCAAGAACATAATGCGGAAAGGAAGGCAATGAAGCATATTCATTTAAATGACTGTTGTCCTATAATGAACCTTCCTGCTACACATGAAAGCAGCATAGCTTGTGAGCAACACTGGTGACTGACTGCACTCTTTCTAAACTGGTAGCTTTTAATATAAGTTATCTAGATGTAGTTTTGCTCTAGTCTATACAGTCTGTTAGTGTTCTAAAATCCGTAATAGATTTACAGTGTGGTAGAATTCAGAGACATAGCCATGTTAGTCTGGAATATCAGTATACAAAGGGATCTTGCAGCACCTTTGAGACTTAGGGCCCAAACAGATGGCCCCTTTAAGCCATCATGCGGGTGGTTTTGGAGCATGGCATTTAGACGCTCTATGTCATGAAGTTACCTGGAAGCCATCCAGAAGTCAGGTGGCTGCCCAGATATGGGCATTCAAGGTGCTCTGGTGGCATGGTGTTTGCTTGCTGCCGGAGCAGCTTAAAGCCACCATGGGGCTATGGTGCAGCGGGAAAAAGTTGCTTTTCACTGGCCGAAAAAGGAGTGGATCTTCGGCTGCCTTCAGATTGGAGCCATGGTGTGTGTTTGCTGCAGCCCCAATCTGTCTTTGGAAGGGGTGCCCCTTCCTGCCTGTCTGTTTCCCTCCCAAGGTCCACTGCAGAAATAATCCAGTTTGAGACCACTTTAACTGCCCTGGGGAATTATGGTTTTGTGAGACATTTATCCTTCTCTGCCAGAGAGCACTGGTGCCACAATAAACTACAGTTCCCAGGAGTCCCTAGCATTGAGCCAGGGCAGTTAAAGTGGTCTCAAACTGAATTATTTCTGTGCAGTGTGTTTTGGGCCTAACTAACAAGGTTGTAACATGAGCTTTCATAGCATCTGAGGAAGTATACAAAGTCTATAGAAGCTTATGCTACAACTTTTTTTTTTTTTTTTGCTCAGTTACTCTCAAAGGTGCTATAAGATCCCTTTGCATACTGATATTTACACTGTGTGATTAAATTACCCACTTAAGTTTCTGCTTCTTCATTGGTAATGAGACAGCGTGGTGCAGTAGACTGTGTGTTGGACTATAACTCTGGAGATCAGGGTTTGATTCCTCGCTCAGCCATGGAAACCCTTGAACGAGTCATACATTCTCAGTCCTAGAAAACCCTGTGATATGTAATGCTTTAGGGTCACCATAAGTTGGAAACAGCTTGAAGGCACTCCTAAAGAATATTGGTAATGAAAGAATGAGCTTTGATCCCTTTCCACAAATTCAGGTAATGCTTGTCATTCTTCTCTGCTATTGCTGCTGCTGTTGCCAGTGGTTGTCGTAAGGCACGCCATAATCTCCAAAAACTGGCTGTGTGGATTAATAGTATATTGAACTATAACTTGAATATGTAACATAATTCTCTCTCTCTCTCTCTCTCTCTCTCTCTATATATATATATATATATATATGTATGTATAATCATCTGTGTAAGTGGAATCAGTTCATGTACAGGCTTCTGTGTGTACTTGGCTCAATCTCTCCCTCCACCCTTTTTTGCAAATCAAAAGTCAATCCCTGCTGTCTAGAGGTATTGGAGACAGTAGTGAAAACCCTTTTGGGAGACATTTGAAAATCTTTCCTTTTGTAGAATTCAAAGATATAGCTGTGCAAGTCTGGAAAATCAGTGTGCAAAGCGGTCTTGTAGCACCTTTGAGACCGACTGAGCAAAAGAAGCTGGTAGCATGAGTTTTCGTAGACTAGCACCTATTTCCTCAGATGCATAGGGTGGAGTGGACAGTCCAGAGACAGATCTATAAAAAGCTGGTTGTGTGTAAGAATGTTAACTGAAATTCAAAACCTTGTGGGTATGGTGATGATCCTTTTGTAAAGCAGATATTTTGGTTAGATAGTATCATTTCGTCTTCATTGCTTCTGTCTGGGAAACCCTTAAACCCAATTCTGCCACTTCTTAGTTCTTGCTGTTGGTGGAAAGCATTTGTACGTACAATAGTTCTGCCTTCTTAAAAGCCTTGATGACTATTACACCTATTAAGCCTAGACTGAGAGAGAGAGTAATATAGAGGCCTAGTATATGTGTAACCATGCCCCCTCTAGTGGCTGACTGAAGTGAGCTATGTCTTGTGCTAAGGCAGCTTCGGGTGTCCTGCTGCTGTTAGTTTTAGTGGTCGAGAGACCTAAAATCACTGCACGATATTCATTTGAGTCTCCAAGCTTCCTCATAATGCTAAAGCGTAGACAAAGGAAGTGATTCATTATCTACAAGTAGCCAAGAACACTCTAGAAAAACATATATAGGCTGGTATGAAGCTTCATGTATTTTCTGTTAAACTATGGAACCTCTTCACCTCTTCACCTTCAAAGTTGATGTGACTGGATTTTCACAAGCACCTGCAGGCTGCAGTCAAAACTGCCTTGAACCTTTGTGTGGGTTGGTGGAAGGAATGTAACTTCATTGTTTATTCAACATTTGAAATTCTTGGGTTTGAAACAAGTAAATTGATCATCCTCCCATAAGCGACAAAAAACCCTTTGCATTGATCAGACCAAAAGTAAATAAAAGTTACTGGTGCGGGAGTGTTGCTCAAGATAAAAACTGGTAGTCCTGCCTCAGTCTAAAGGTACAGCCATGCAGCAGAATTAAAACAGTTATACACCACTTTAACTGCCATGACTCTGTCCTGTGGAATCCCAGGATTTGTAGTTTAGTGGGCACCAGAACTCTCTGAAAAGCCAAGCTGCACCAAACTACAAATCCTGGGATTCCACAGGATAGAGTCGTGGCAGTTTAAAGTGGTGTAAGGCTGCTTTAATTCTGCATTATGGCTGCACCCTAGCCCTGACATAAAACCAACCTGGGGCCCATTTATACTGTAGAGTTAAGGAGCTATGAATCCACTTTAACTAAACTGTCTGCATCCTATGGAATTCCAGGGTTCATACTTTGGGAAGATAATAGGCTGGGAATTATAAGTGCTCCTTTCTAAAGATCCAAAGTTTCTCTAGGGTACTGTCATGGGAGTTCAAGTGGAATAATAGTAATACAATTGTATAGTGTGAAAGGGCCTGCAGACAAAAAATTAGAAAACCTAAAATGCCTTTAAAACATATTATCTTCCCTTCTACATTTTAAACTTAATCTGATGAAAATTCCACTTTTTGTACCTTTCTAAGGTAAATTATGCCAATATTGTATCGATATTTTACTTTTTTAAAACTCTGACTTTGATTGCTGCCTGATACTTCAGGTCTTGGCAGTCATGACTGATTTTAACAGGATCCTAATTTTTAAAAAGATAACATTGTTCAACTCTGGGGAAATGGATTATGTTAGGAAAATGGATTGTATTAGAAAATGACTTCATGTAACAGCAATATCTGATCCTTTTCAAAAGTTAGAAACCACCTCCCTCCCTGTTTGTAGTAATGAAGAGCCTTGGCAGTGTCTGTCCAGTGGGCTGAATGCAGCCTTCAGACAGTTTTGGCCCTTGGAGAAGCAGAAGGGTAATACGAGCTGAGGGCTCAGCCAGCAAGTAAGCTGTCTGCTGAGAAATTTTTAGGTTCAGTGTTCTGTGCCCAGAAGAACTTGCATCAGTGTGAGATTACCAATGGAGAGGCAGTGAGCAGTTCTTGTCTCGAAAACCGCTTCTACCATTTTGATCGCAGGAAGACCCAAATGGTGTCTTTTTAACAGGAAAGATGTTTACTGATTTGGATGTGCAAAGCTGACCATTCTGTAACCATGTCACAACATAGTCCCTCTGGAACTCTATGTTATTATCTTTTCAAATTATTTACAATATTTTTATTTTGTTCCTTGGCCAGAAAGGCTCAGGGAGGGGCTTACGTATAACCCATTAATTCCAAGCTCTGTATGCGGAGTTACCATTTAAAAATGCATAATGCTAAAAAAATTTTTAAAATGAGAAGGGAGAAGAAGTAAATGATATTTTTAGAAGAATATGTGGCAAAGCCCTTCTGCTCCAATATGTCCCTTTATGTACTATGACCTACTGGAATAACTGTCCCTGGTGACAACTGTGGAAGGAGTCTGTTGGGATCTTCAGACTATGTTTTTAGATAATGCTAATGTTAGAGTATGTGCTGTGGTGGCAAACCTCTGGCATTCATGCCAGAGATGGCACACGAAGCCCTTTTTTGTGGCATGTGGAGGGCAGGGAAGAGGGGGAAAGCCACACGCCTTTTCCTTTTCTTTCCCTCTTGCCCCCAGCTTTTCAGCTGTCTCCAGAGAAAGTGGGGAAAGAAATCCTGACCCAGAAGTCCTATGCCCTCCCCCCTCGGAGTCCTATCCCTGGCAAAATGTAACACCCAGTGCCAGAAGGCCTTTTAGTTTGAGCACTTGGTCCCTAAAAGATTCACCATCACTGGACTAGGGCTTATTCTTAGAGAATGGCTACTGTATTTTTCTTTCCACTTCTCACCTCGTGGCTGACTTCTAGTCTTTTGAGCTTGGTTGCAAAAGTGGGAGAATAACAATGCACCCTCCCTTTAAAAAGTCATATTCGAATTTTTTTTTTTTTTTTTTTTTTGGATAACTCAGTGCATTTAAAAGATGCCCTAAGTCTTCTTCCTTTGTAGAGTATTATGTGTTGTTGGCTGTGGCTTGATTCCAGGATGCTCAAATCCCATTAAATACAATGGTATTGTTCAAGCTGTGGAAGGCTGACTGTATGGAGGGATGACTGTATAGTGAAGACCTGGATGGATTGCAATGGCTAGATCCAACATCTCAAGAAACAGATGCAACTGGTGTAACAGTGTCAGTTATATTTCAGTCCCAATAGCCATTATTTTTTTACCAGGGCAACCAGTAGTGGAGTTGATATCAGAAGTACATCCATACTGATAACCTGATCTTTAGAGGGAACTGCTACCTGTTCAGAATTCATCATATCCTTATTGTTGGAATGAAAAGCCTAATAACAAATCTCTCTCTGCTCTTGTCTGGATTATACTTCTGTCTGCCTGCCTGCAGATGGCTACCAGTTCTAGAAAATGAGCGAGAACTTCCACAATAACCAGCTGTTGTGGTTTTGCATTCTCATATTTATGCCAGTTGTCTGATAAAGCTTGAAATAAGTGCACACTTTTAGTTATGGAAAGTTAGCAAAATAAAAGATGTTGCTTGTTTAAGGTAACAGTCCTGTGCAGCATAACTAAAGTAACCCTGCATTATACTGTTACAAATTATATTTTGCGGTAATTTAACCTCTCTCTGTATGTTTATATGTGTATACAGTATATGTGTGTGCTTGTGTGTATTGGCAAAGAGCCAGAGTGTTGTAGTAGTGTGAGCAGTGGGCTAGGACTCTGGAGACCAGAGTTTGAATCCTCAGTCAGCCGTGGAAACCTACCGGATAAACCTTGGACAAGTCACAGTGTCTCAGCCTCAGAGGGAGGCAAAAGCAAACCTCCTCTGAATAAGTCTTGTCAGGAAGACCTTTGGGACACGACAAACTGGAAATGAGTTGAAGGCATACAACAAAACAATATATATTGGTGCATTAGTGTGCATATATGCATGTGTGCACGGACACACAGATAGACCTGGTTGAAATCATGAAAACATGTCTCAAACTCAAAATTGCAGTTCTCAGTTCTTCACAAAATTGACTTGTTCACCTTCCCTCTTATCACTTCTCAGCACAGTTGTCCATGATGGATCATTAGTGCATTAGATTCTACTTTTGTGTGTGTGTGTTAGTCCTTTCAAACTCTGTCTCCCACCCTTTAATTTTTTAAAAAAGTCATATAGGCTTATAAATACTGCAGTAAGCATCTGCAGTCTGCCTCTAAATTTAAAATAATGGATTAATGCAAGATGTCCTTGACCCGCTTATTGTGGTCTTTTTTTTTTTTTTTTTTTTTTTGCTTCCTATTATCCTGAGAGGATATATAATATCTCTAGCTGTGTTCTTTGTTCTGAAAACAGCAGCCCAGTTTATTGCCTCAAAGCTTGGGTTTGTATTGACATAAATAATGTATGCTGGTATGGCAGAGAAGGAGAGAGTGGGAGAAAATATCCATACATTTCTCCCCCTCCTTAGTTCTTTTGGAGCTCTCAAGAAAGGAGAAGCACTCTACTCCTCCGGCAGATCATAACAGTGCTTGCTGCTTCTGACCATTCTCAGTAAAAGCAGATAAAATTATATTATTATTATTATTATTATTATTATTATTATGGCTATTCCCACAGTTCACAAAGTTGGGCATAGCAGCAGCGAAAACTGGTCAGAGTAATACCAGTCTTGCTCTACTACTTGAAAAGCTAATAATGGCCTTTTTAAATGATAAAGAAATTCTTAACTTTGTCTAAGAGAAAATGCTATTGCCTTGGATCTTCCTCATTATTCCTTGCACTTCTATAAATAATCCCCCCCTTTTAATTGGAACATTTAATTTGGTGTCTTCCCCCCGGCTTCTCTGCTTGGCACTTAGTTTATAGGGGAAGATTTCTGTATATGTTAATGTGGAGAAATATTTCTCTTCCTTGACCACAGGTCCAAGGAGGCATGAAGTTAGGAAAGTTTGGTGTCACATAGTACTTCACTATTGAGGCTAAGAGATGGAACTTAACTGTCATTAAAAAAACATATTAATTGCTGGAAAGTGTTTCAAATGGAGTTTCACCCAACCTACTTGCCCTGCTGCAGAATGTAAATAAGGTTGCATTGCATTCACTTGAGCATTGTCATCTTTCTGACCACCTCACTTAAAAGCTTCATTGTCTCAAAGCAGTGGTTTTTAAACTTTTCTTTACCAGGGACTCTCTTTAAATATATTTTGTTGCTATAACACCCCTCCCCCAGATGTAAGTCAAGATATAAAATCATCATCATCACCACCGCCACCATGATCATCATGATGATCACCATAACCTTCATATTTTGAAAGTTCACCCAGTTTTCAACCACATTCTTAATGACTCTTTGCTTGAGAGATATGAGTGTGTTTTGTTCCATGCCAGCCATTATTGTGAGAAAATCCATAGCTTTTGTTTTAAAGACATTGCACACTGAACTCAGATAAAAAAAAAATTTTTTTTTGTCCCAGCCATGCCTCCTCCAACCTGGCAAAGAATGTGAGAGTTCTAATAAATGTATAATATGATTTATTGTTCAAAAGAACTAAAAGCTTTTGGTTGCAGATGACTGGAAAACAATGTTTAGAATTTATCAGTGTTAGATCAAAGGGGAAGATGGTATTATGGGGAGAGAAATGTTTTCAATAGACCCAGCATTATCATTACCAGAAGAATGATTTATTTTCTTTAGTCGTAAGCTCACTAGTTCTATAAAGTATTCTGTATTAATATAAACTTTAAGTGATAAATACCATGTTCTTGGAGAATTACATGTTGCTAGTTACAGCAACCACCTCTTCTATGCACCCCTTCCCCAAGAAGAAAAATAAATAGAATTCCAAAAAATGAGATGACAAGGATGTCTGCTAGCATCATCACAAAACAGTGCTAGATCCTTGGAGTTGTGGGTCACAGTTTCACGGTAACCAGCCAGCAAGATTAAGGTGTCTTAGAATATTTTGCCTCCAGCATTTTCTGTGACTGAAGGAATGCAAAAAGAAAAAAAAACCCTTCTGAAGCAGTAGAAGAAGAATTGGCTGAAGCTGAGTTATTCAGGGATAGGGAAGTGACTCTAGGAAGCTAGAACAGAAAGTGCAGACTTTTTTTTCCTTCTAAAAAAGCAATCCTATTTTTTCTATAGAAATGTATCACTGTATATACTAATGTATAGGTCTAAAATTTTTAGTAATTTCGTAGCCTCCCAAAACTTGAGTCAACTTATCCATGGGTCAATGTAAGTACTGAACTTTAGCCCTCCTTAAAAAGGGACCATCTTGTAGTGAAAGGCAAGAGTGTAATCTGTCCTGAAAGCACTGACAAACCCCCCCCCCCCCGCCCAATATTCTCTCATCTACCTAACCTGTAGTGTGAGCACAAACAGTTGTGCCTGATACAACTTTGTAAGTTTTTGGCATTGTTTTTCTTTGCTTCATTTTTTTAACTGTTTGTTACATGTCCCTAATATTACCCTCGACTTATCCACAGGTCATATTAAAATCCTTAATATTGGCCTCAAAATCTGTCCTCAACTAATACATGAGGTTGGCTTATAGTCGAGTATATATAGTAAGTCCTCCATTTGTTATCCATTAAAACACTGAGGTCATACTAAGGTTTTTAAAAATCTGTCTTTACATCCCATCTGCCTTTTCTTCTGGACCTTGTTTTTATATTTGGTTGCAAATGTTTGAGGGTTTTCTCCCACCCACATGGCGATTCATGCCCATTTGGATATGTACTTTTCCCAAAGCGTGCTTTTTAGGAAACACTATTACACCATTTGTATGTCTTTTCCTCATTGACTGAAGTGTACTTGTGTGCATTTTCCAAAAATGCACATATTGAGGAGAGATGTGTATTTATTTGCATATAATTTGTAGGGGAGGCAGAAGAAACTGCAGCATCTTCCCAGTGACAGGATATGAAAAGACATATGCTTGCTTTCATTACTAGTCTCATGGACCACAAATTGGATGAATTAATTTTAGTTAATGCAAATTTCTTTTCCTTGCCTATTTTTGACTGTTTTTCTGAGTAAAAGAGAGAACTGTGGGGAGAAACTCTCTTAAGCTCTAAAGTTAAGTATTAGAAAGGACATAAAGTCATGCACCACGTATATTATGGGGCCCCTTTGTATTTAGGGATTAATGATTCCATTGTATTCCCCATTACCATGTACAGATGTGAAAGTTGAACTCTGAAGAAATCAGACAGAAAAGAAATCAATTCATTTTGAGATGTGGTGCTAGAGAAGAGTGCTTAAGGTTACTATGGATGGCCAAAAAGAAAAAGAAATGGGCCCTTGAACAGATCAAGCCTGAACTTTCCTTGGGAGCCAAGATTATCAAATAGAGGCTGCTGTACTCTGGCCACATCATGAGAAGTTGTCACTCACTAGAAAAGGAAATAATGCTAGGAAAGTTAGAAGGTAGGAGAAAAAGAGGGAAACCACATGGCAGATAGCTAGATTCAATCAGGGAGATCATGGGCCTGAACCTGCAGGACCTGCCAGAAAGTTTGTGAGTAGGGGGCCTTGTAGATGTCACATTCATAAGGGTTGATTCAAAGGCTGTTAACAACAGCAACAACATAGTCCCTAGTGTTCAGGAGATGCATCCTGCATTCCACTAGACCTCACATGAAACATATATGAATGATATTATATCTTTGCTTTATGCTTTTCAGCTCCACAGTATTTTCAGTTTTGAAGCAGGGAATATTTATGACTGTCAACCAAATAGTTTGCAAGACCTGAACAAAGGTCTTGATGACTGGGGCTTGTGGAGGTCTCTCACTGAAAGGGCCTCACAGGGTACAGCCATCTTAATGGCAAATAGCAACAGGAACAACAACAACAACACCCCCTCCCCAAAAAAAGCATAGAAATCTATTTCCTTTTACTTGGAAAAATACAATTTTGTCTTTCTGATTTTTTTTAAAGCCCTGGGTGCTTATTTAGTCTCTTCATAAGTATATTTACTTAGATTGAATTCTCATTTTGTTCATTCAGTCTAGTTTCCAAATATATATACTTTGGATTCCAGCCATAGCTTTTAAGTAAGTGGTCTTTCTTAACTGCTTTATCACACTAGGGGGCAAACAGGATTTAAACGAGAGTTAAACGAGAGTTAAACAGGAAATTTCGTATGTTTATCACAGGACATTTCCTGTTTAACTCTCATTTAACTCTCATTTAAATCCCGTTCCCCCCCCTAGTGTGATAAAGCAGTTAGAATCCTTGCATGAATAGGGAAAGCCAAATGGAAATACATCTCTTGACCTTCAAACAGTGTGATTTTACAGTGCAAAAAGCATAGATTTGTACAGTGGCTGCCCCATCCATTTCAGTGGGACAGTGAGTCTACTCCATGGTTTATTTTGAATTTATTTTAAAAGAAGAGTCCAAGGTATCAAACACTTTCCCAAAAATGTGTTCAGCACCTTAGATAGTTCTTTAAAGTTTGGACTTAAAGCTAGGGCAGATTTACTGCTCTACTGCATCACCTTTTTTTTTTTTTTTTACTAATCATGCTTATTTAGGAAATGCATGAACAAGGATCTGTCTGAATAAGAACAGTGTGCCCATATATGTTTGTGCTCCCGCCTTCTCCCCCTTTTTTCTTCCTCTTATTCTTTCTTCTGCTTCTTATGATTTTATGTATGTTATGATGACTGCATAGTTTTTCTGCATTGAAATTTGCACGTTTCTTCATTCACTTTGACAGTTTATAAAATTCAGTGGTTTTTTTTTTTTAAATAAAGGAATATAATTCATATGAGGTACACTTTAATCAGTCTTTAGTGATTTAAATCAGATTGATTTTTAAAATAAACCCACCCTGTTCATAGGTTGTGCATTAGTGGTCTCCACACACAGAGGTGTGTATTGCTTATCATTTTTCAGTCTAATCTAGAACATACTGTCTCGGAAAATAGTTTCCTTCCAAATTCAGTAGGACCTTCCTGTGCTTGTAATCCAATTTAACTGTCCTGCCAATCGAATCGCTTTTGTCAGGGGAATTCCCTCTTTCCTGGCAGTCTGCCTCACAGTCTCCAAATCCACCTCACATAATTATGAGGTGAGACATGAGTGGCATCAGAGAGAAGAGAAGGGAAAGCCTTGTTGTGCAAGCTGAAGTCTGCTTGCATGACAGTGGATTTTCACCCTTAAGTCTGCAAATATTCCATACTTCTCCTTTTCCTTCTGTTGCATTTCTCTTGCTCACAGGAGATGAAATGTTGGACTGTTCTTTTGCACTGTTGTTTTCAGTGTCTCGGGGTGGCTAGAAATGTCACCATGACATAATGTGTTTTGCATTCCTCTTCTGGCACAGCAATCTGCAGTGGTTGGTATTTCGCTGCTTTGTAAATAATTATTTCCCTCTAAATGACTTGTCCCCTCTTCTAGGTCAGAAATGTTGAAAAGTTCTCAAACCAAATAGAATGGAATTGGGTTTGGATTTAGGACCAGGATGTCTCAGTCACACCTCATAAATTGACACTTTCTTAAAACGAATAACCTTGAATTAGTTCCAATCCCAAGAAGCAAATTTCATCAGCAAAATTAAGACCTATCGTGTAGTTGTAGTTTGGCTATTAAACTACACCTGTTGTTTTATTGTATACTATAAAATAGACATGGTTGTTCTTCTAAAATATGTTACTGCATTGATTATGTAATCCTCAGATTTTGTATAGTAACATCATATAACATGGCTTTGCTTTTTCAGCTTCAAATAGCCATGTTATTAATCATTTGTCTAGTCTAGAAAACTATCAGAAGCAGCCAGACACAGGAAGCTATACTATACCAGATGATTTGTCAAAATAAACAGCATTTGGACTGGCATTGGTTCTCAAGGGTCTCTGGCAGAGGCGTTTTTCATCACTTGCTACTTGATCTTATAAAAAAACAAAACCCACATATAAAGCTGGTGATGCTGGGCATCAAGTAGGAACCCTTTTGCATACAAAGGATGTGTTCTGCCACTGAGCTGTGGACCCTAGCCATTATAAGCTTTCATATTCACAAAGAAAGAAGATAAAAGAAGAGAAACAGTTCTAAAGATTAAGAAACAACCTGAAGTGAGTGCTGTGCTGTTAAGTGTTGGCAGGATACATTTGATTAAAGAGGCTTGTGTCACTATAATACACATTTTGCTCCCAAGACAGTAGAATGCATGTAAGTCCCACTTCTGTGTGGCTAATCATGTTTGCATTGTAAAGCATATCCATAGCACAGCAGTGTTCTCAGTGCTGCATTAGATTAGATTAGCAACACACTGTGTTGAATAGAAACATTTGAGTACCAAAGTGTCAAATGACATAGCCTGAAGAGAAAATAAAGCAGGGGCTCTCCCTCCTTCCAAAAGCTGCAGGTTAAAACACTAGGATTTTTGTTCATTATGTTAACTGCAGGTTAATTGCTGAGAAACTAATAGCCCCCCCCCCTTTTTCTTTTTGAACATATAATTTTAAAAGTAATGCCATACAACTATGACCAAACAACATCTCCCCCTAAATATGCAAACCACCACAATTTTACTGTAATTCAGCAATAGTACTCGGCCAAAGTCAGACTGATTGTAATACTGTATGCTCTTGCACCAAATTGCGACCCTGGTAAAGATACAAAGAAATTGAAATATTGATAGCTGTGAGACTCAGAAGTACTTCAAGACTTTTCATAATGGGATGTTTACAACTGTTCAAGTGGGTAAAGCGAGTGTGTGGGAACAGTAAAAATAAGTAGATGTCTAGTCATTTTTTAAAAAAGAATTATGATTTTCATTTAAACAAATAATGTTTTAGGCTGTGAGGTTGGGGCCAAGCACATGTCATGAAACCTCACAAAGTTGTCCCATCTACAGCATGGCTCTACCCTTTAAAAAAAGGCTTTGCTATAGCAAGGTTGTATTCAGCGTCCTTTTGATAGGTCGCTCTGTGTTGCAGAAGCAGAAAGAGTGTGGGTAAGGTTGCATGACATGTACCCATGAACTTGTACTGCAACTTGAAACAGAGACCTAAAGGCTGTTGTTAGTCCTGACTAGTGTACACCCATTGAATCAATGGGATTTACCTAAATGTTGAGTCACCATTCAAAAATTGAATGAATGGTCTGCTCTAGTTCTCAATAAACGACAGGACAGCAGGGACTACATGAAGACAGAAACAACTCTTTCTTGCAGTTTATCAAGGATTAGGCCCCTATACAGACCGACCCAAAAGGCTGGCCTGTGGGCGGAGTCAGGACACAGTGCCCTGATGATGCATGCCCTGACTCCACTGCCAGGGTGCCATGATGCCGCACACCACTCCAGATGGTATGTGGCATCAAGGAGAACCAGGGGGAGCAAAGGGAAGGAGGAAGGTGGTGAGGTGAAAGAGTTATGGGTGAAATAGACGAATGGTGGAGTGGCTTGCCACCACCTCTTTGCTTGTAGGATGAGGCCGCAGCAACCGCACATCATGCCCCCAACCTGGCCTTTTCCTGGCACAAAAAGGATTGGTAGAAAGCCGCTCCTTTTTTGTGCTGGGCAAAGGGCACTTTTGCCACCACCATGGCATTTTTTCAGCGCAGCATGTGTAAACGCTGCCCCGCCGAAACGGCCTGGGTCTGCCACATTTGCGGCAGACCATGCAGCTTTCCAGCAGACTGGGGGCGTGCTGCTATCTGAATGCCATACCCACAGTCCATTGGGAAGTCGACTCTTTTTGACCATTTGTTTCACCCCTTAGAAGGGGTGATTGGCTGGATCCTCTTATATCACCGGGAAGGGCCAGGATGGAAGTTGTTGTTAATTATTTTGAATAATACCACTGGACATGGAAGAAAATATAGGCCCACTCTGAGGTGGATTATCTTCTTTTTGGAGAGGGTTTGCAGGTCCTCAGGGTCCCATGAAGCTCTTGAGCCTTTGAGCCTGTCTGTATTGAAAATAATCATGTTTCATATTCTAAGATATGTAGCTCAACTTGTATTTACTAGTATTTAACTGATTGCAGACAAAACCATACTTAATCCTTGACAAATTGCTAGTATTTATCAGTTGCTCCTGTCTTCATGTAGTGCCAGCATGGTGGCGATTTATTTGTGAACAGTGGATTATTTATGTTGAAGAATATGAAGGGTTGAGGCGGAGTAACTCTTTATGTTTTGGAAATATAAGTAATACTACCAGTGTCTCTTTTTTTTAAAAAAAGGCTAGAAGTAGAACATTGTTCTGCAAAGCCAAATTGAAAATGCATTATACGGCTTTGGCTGGGAACATGTTAATTTTCTTTTTAGAAATTTCAAGTAGTGATCCCTGAGCTGCAGACAATTGTTCTAATTTACTGTCTGGACTCTGTTCCTTTTTTACTTGGGAAAAGATTTTCTCCCTCAAGCTATTCTCAGTGAACTAGTTACAAGTGTGTGTGTGTTTTCCTATTGGAAAAAGAGAATATTTAGGTCACATAAAGAATACTGTTGGAGTCTTGATTTGTATGTATGGTGAATATCATAGCAACAATTTAAAAATGTGAAAGGAGGAAGGGAAATGGTTCTTTTTAGAGCCTCTTTGTATTCTGCAAGTGTAAGCTGACCATGCCCTAGATGTCCTGATGTCTTGTCCTCATTTACCCATTAATTTGTATTCAGTCTTAGTGGCCATCTGCCTTAAAACCCAAGTCATGCAAAAGTCAAAGGAGCATTTTGATTTTTTAAAAAATGAAGCATGCTTCATAACATTATGTTGTTGTTGAGTGACTTCAAGCCATTTCTGGCTTATAGCTGTCCTAAGGTGAACCTATCGCAGGGCTTTCTTGGCAAGATTTGTTCAGAGGTGGTTTGCCTTTGCTTTTCTCTGAAGCTGAGAAAGTGTGGCTTGCCCAAGGTCACCCAGTGAGTTTATGTGGCTGAGCAGGGAGTTGAACCTTGGTCTCCTAAGTCATAGTCCATCAATCAAACTACTGCCCCATACTGGCTATTAACAGTATATTGTAATATGGTTTATGCCCTTTATAATTATTTTCCCAATGTGGCTGAAAGTGTTTAAAGTTAAATTCAGTCCCATATTTCTGCAGAGGAAGAGGAGGAGGAACAAGAAGAAGTTGTTGTTATTGTTGTAGCTGTTTTGTTCTTGCTGCTGCTTCCTGCTTTTGAGACTTATGTACCGTAGTGACAGTGCATCTGGCAACAGTTTTCATAGTTTTAATTGTCAAAGGCCCTCTCCCACTGTCTGTTTTGGCTTTGGGTGGATGTCAGTAGAAGGCAGCTGATTCTCCCTTTTGCCTTCCCAGTACATTGCAGCATAGATGGAGTTCTGCCTGCAGTAGAATTCTTATTAGAATGGTTGTGCCCAAAACAACTTCCAAAGATAGATCAGTAACTTTCACTTGTTGAAGACAAGATCATAGAAGGGGCTGGAAATGAATGCAGACGCGGGCCCTTCATTGCAGCAGTATTCTTTCTTTACAGTGCATGATTGGAAGTAGGAAACATATGGAAAGAAAAAGGAAGGAATATTAATAATTACTCCTGAAAAGAGAATCAGCTCTTCTCCCTTCTGAGTAGTTTGGATACCTTCTCTCTTTGTGTGCATGTACCTTCAATTTGCCTGTTGATGTATAGGGTTATCTTAGGCAAGGAATACTCAGATGTGGTTTTGCCAGTCACTTCCTCTGAAATATAGCGAGAAGCACCTGGTGTTCCTTATCTTGGCAGTCTCCCATCCAAGTATTAACCACGGTGTTCTTCCCACTTAGCTTCTAAGATCGGAAGGAATCTGATACCTTCGGAATATTTAGGCCCCAATAATGATGGGTGGGTATTATTCCCATGCACATCTGTGGAGAGGGACATAAAATTATTCAGAATAGAGAACAGTTGCATTTCTGTGTGCATATAAAATGTGCAAAGTAAAGTAACCTGTGTTCTCCTTGCTCCTGGGTTGCTTTTTATGTGTTTTTAAATCAAAGGTAAGTCTGACATGTCTGCACTAATGGTAGTTATTACTCTTGTTGTGCTAACTTACTCTTGGTATGCTAGTTATAGTAACTAGCATAAGACTTTTCACTATTATAATACTGGAGGTGCTCCATTACACTGGAATTTGACTATAAGAGAACTTTTGCAAAAGTGGTTTTTGTAAGGGGGTTGGACGTTTGTGGGGCTCAGGAATGTATCCCTTCCCCACCCCTGTTTTCAAACTGTTGTAGGCAATGAGAATTGAAAGCAAGACTTGTCATAAGGTCATTTTCCTCTAGGAGATTGATTTTAGACTGTAGACTGTGTCATCATCTTCATAACCACTGCCTTCCTGCCTCCAATTTTGCGTTAGCATCCTTGTATTAAAATACTAAAATAGCGTATTAATGAAACTGTTGGAACCAAAGAAAGCATAAAACATGACTTCTCTCTTTTGGTATTGGAATGCTGAACCCCCAATGTCTCATTTTCTGCTTCTGTGTGTCTGTTGGAAACACTGCTGTAAAAGGAGCTTTGGAAATGAAAGATAAATGAGTTTAAATATACTGTGAATAAGCAGGAGGCGAATCCAGAAACAATATATAGCTTTTTTCTTCACACATGTGGAAAATGATCTAATCAGCAAGATGATTGCAGTTGAGGCAAGATCATTTTGGAAAGTACAGCACTTATGTCATGGTAAAACAATACATAGTTGCAGCTTACCTTTTCTTGCATTCTGTGTGTGATGAGATTCTAAATGCCTTGCTCAATACTAAAATCTATGCAAACCAAATAGTATACGCAATGATTTTTCAAAACAGACTTTAATCTCTGGTGAGACCAGGAAATGCTATAAACTTTGAAATAATCTGAAACCTATGGTTTATCTTGGCGGTGTTGCAGCTCAAGGATTCTTGGCCAAAACTGACTATTTGGACGCTTTCTAATCTGGGTTCGACATAGTTTTGAAATGGAAATAGGATTGGTTGTATTGGTGGATACCTTATTTTGAGGAACTGAAGAAGGTGTATGTCCTCTCAACTGGACTTCTCATCAGCAACATCTGTATACCATGCCTTGGATCAGCCCACAGGCAGCTCTTTTGCCCCATCTGTTTCAGCCCATGTTTAACTGAGACTTGAGGCATTATTTCATTGTGGTGGTCTGGTCCTACCTGGCTGACTCTTCCTAGAAGATGGTGATAGGGAATTATTGCTCAGCCCCATGGCCAAATTTCCTTTCTGCTGTTCCTGAAGTTGTGGGGGAATTAAAGTTATCTCCCACCCTCGGAGAAACTTTGTTCATCCTCCTTTTGGAAATGTTCTGGGACTTGGAAAGTGTCAGTTGGGAGGTTTGGGGGCTATAATAAAATGAAGTGGGACCCACAGGCTGCATTTTCCCCAGGCCTCACCCATGGAACTCTATTTTATCCTTTTAGGCTTTTTAATATCTTCACCAGTGGTGGGAATCATCGAGCCCTCCAGAATAATGTGCTATCGGACTGCAGCTCCCAGCATTCTTCACCATTGTGTAGGCTGATTAGGGCTGCTGGGACCTGGAATACCACAAGATCTGGAGGGTTGCATGATTCAACCCCATCTACATAAAGTCACTGAGAGGGGTTTATTTTAAATTTGGGTTCTGAGTTTCAGCCTTCTGGTCCTCTTGGAGCTTATTTATTTAACACAATGTGATCTCTTCATCCTTCATCATACAGTTTTGGAAAAAAAAATGTGCATATACTTCTCTGCAGAAGTCACAGCTGTTGTTATGCATTCACATGTACGTGTTTTAATTAAAAATTCTTCATGCCCATTCAAGCCTCAACAAAATCCCATTATCTCTTTGTAGAACCAATGCAGAAGTGATGGTAATTATCACTAGCAGTATTTGAGGAAGTTGGATTTAGTATATTTTCTAACATGGATATTTGTACATTCTAATAGGTCTAGATGAGATGATTCCCAGTGCATTATTGTTCATACCACATCCTACGCTCAATAATATTTTGATGTGGTACTGTATATAAGAAGAAGCAGAACTGGTATTGAATGAAGCCAGTTGTCTACTAATCCGCTTTAACACATTTTTCTCTGTATCACCTAATAATTCTGTAGGACGTCTTCCCTAGGACTGGTAACCTTCACATGTTTAGACTACATCAACACTGACCATTGCCTGTGTTAATGTGGCTGATGGGAATTGTAGTTCAAAACCTCTGGATTTGCCATATTGGAGAAGGTTGCTTTAGGAGCAACATGTTTACAATTTACAAAATTATTTGCTCTTCTTTAGATTTCTTTTCAGTGTCTCGCTTCAGATGTGTTTATTAAGCTGATTTGGTGTGTGTATCGGTTTTTACCTTTCTGAAGTCTGAACTCTTGTTGGCTCTTCAAATGCTTATAGTTTTTGTTGACATCTCTCTTTTCTTCCACCTTTTAAACTGGAAACTGTGGGCGAACTTTCCGTCTTGCTGAAAGAAGAGAATCATATATTGCTGCTCTTCCAAATGCAGCATGCTGTGTGTGCTTTGCTATGAATATTTTGTTTGCCATTTATCCAGACTTTGCATAACAATTTGTCACATCCACACATCTATTTTTGTGTTGTTGTTTTTCTACTCTTCAGAAGCTAGCTAAGGCTCTGCTCTTAAGAGGAAGGGAGGTTGGAAAACCCGCGTGATACAACTTCTGTCATTGTTTAGTTCTGTTCTGAGCCTCTTTCAGCTATCAGTCTTTTGATGTGAAGTACAGCTAGGAATCTTTTATCTGCTCCCAAGAGCTGATCAATTCTTACAGGATGCTTCCTTCTTCTTTCACAGGTTTCTACCTGGAGATGGAAATGTTTCTGGACACGCCAGCAGTGTCTCTTGGGCATCATCAAATATCAGTCTTTGGTAGCCATTGCATGTTTTGACCTTGCATAACTAGTCTTCCTGGGCCTCCCCAGGTGTCTCTTAAGATAAAGTCTTGTGCTTTCTAAAGATGCTGTAAACTATCTGGTTTGAAATAGGGCACAGTACAATAACCAACCCCAATGAAAGATAAAGACATCAAGTATATATGGGGATTTATGATAAGAAAAATGTTTGTTCTGTGCAAAGAATGATTTCTTTAATATGAAACCTAGCACAAGAAGACTGAACCTCACTCATTCTGTATTTTAGGCTTCTGTAATAGATGGTTTGCTAAAAGCTTAAAACGAAGGTTTTGGTAATTGCAATTCTATACCTTTCATTGAAAAAACATTCTTGCATTTATCTGGTTGGGATGAAGTCATAAAGTGAAAAGCCAGAAGATGAAGATGCCAGCCACAGATTCTGGTGAAACGTTCTCTGAAGATGCCAGCCACAGATGCTGGTGAAATGTCAGAAAGGAACTCTTCCAGAACATGGCCACATAGCCCAAAAGCTCCACAAAAAACTATGAAAAGCCAGATTTGCTCTGCCAAATGCTTTTACTATTTTATGATGGGAACTTGTACAGGTGGTTAAGTGAAGCAGCTTAAAAGGTATCCCTCTACTGTACTCTTATATCTTATATCTACCTTTGGCAGATTATGAATCACGATTCATAATCAGATGTACACCTCAAACTGTTTTTTGTTTAAATTACTGAGGAATGCACTTATAATGTAAGCAATTTAAGAATTTTAGTTTCTTTGAATTCAGATGGGCAGTTAAATATTTCCTTAATACTCTCCACTTTAAATTAATGGCATTTAAAGGTACTGGATTGTGCCATGAGAGCAATTAAAACATATCTTATAGGTTATAAAATGTTAATAAAAGTTAAAGAGAAACATTATGACTTATACTTGCCATTGGAAGGCTAATATCTTATTTAATTTAAAAAATAAGTGTTGCTTTTCCAGTAAGGACATCAGAATTAAATGTTAATGTTTATGTTGGGAGGGATGTAGATAAAATGATCTTGTGAAAAGGGCATTCATACTCAGCTTCAGAGACTGGTGTATTGGTAGGAAGGATATGGCTTACAAAAAACCTTTTGGTATTTTTGCAGATTTCTATATTATCCTTTAAAAACTTTCCTGGGGCATCCTACATAATGTAAATAATCATGATATTATAATAGAGTGCTGCTTAAAAATAAATATTACAGGAATGTCAAAACAGCAAAAAACCAATATTTGAGCTAAAACTCCTGGAAAAAGAATGTTTTTGCCTGCCATCAGAGTTGTAAATACCAGGCTAGCCTGTTGGGAGAATATTCCAAAGCAGGGCCCTATCACTGTCCAAAAAGCCAGATCCATGTTCACCACCTACTGTAACCAGTGAGAGCAGAAGCATAAGAAGAGCTCCAGACAGAAATCCTGATGGGCAGTTGTCAGAACCAGTTCCCAAACTGTTAAATAAAATTTGATGTGGAAATGGACCATAGAGGGATCAGTCTTCCAAGGTCCTCCAGGTCCAGTGTTGTCCTCTAACATCTGGTAGTTGCTTATGTCTGATTATTGAAAATGCAGCACCCATCCAGCCTAGGCTGCAGGCTATCAGCCTGCGCAGACAACTGCTTCCTAACAACACCTCTGCATATCTGCATTGAATTATTGGTAGACCCTTATTTAGAACTTTCTACACTTGTCCTTCCACATTTGCTGAGGTTAGGGGCACAAGACCCACGTGAATGTGGAAAAACCACAAATAAAAAAACACTTTTTTTTTTACCTGAGAGAACACCTGTCTAGGCATCTCTAGGTCCTTCAGTGCAACTCTCTGGTCAATGTCTGTCAGACGTTATAAATCACAGAATTGAGCTGGAGGAGCTACAAATTTCTAGTGGAGTGTTATCTCTAGGAATCTCCAGGTACCTCAGTGTGACTTTTGGTTAAAGTTGACCATAGAGTTGCGCTGGAGGACCTAGATATTCTCAGAGAGAACATATTAATAAAATATGTGAATAATCAAACCTGCAAAAGTCAAAACCTCAAATGTGGAGGGATGAGTGTATTGCCTCACCTGAACTGGATAAAAAAGGATAGTTGGTGTCCACGTATTCCACGTTCTGAATTTCTTGATGATTTCTATTAGTGACCTTCTGTAAAAGTCAAATATTATGGAGAACAAAGAGAGACCCTGTTGTAATGAGTCCAAACAGGAACATAGTCATCCACGCCAGTCTTCTGGAGTCTCTTTTCCAGGTAAGAAATGTATCCCTGTTCCTAATGCAGGCAGCTCACCTGGAAAGATGGTGGATTTTAGTACTAACAAAAAAATCTAGTACCAACACGATCACATTCCTCCTGCATTCCTCCTGACGTCATCCATCAGGACAACCAAGGCAATCTCTTTGCCAAATCCAGTCCTAAAGGACAATTGAAATGTATGCAAATTCATGCTCTCATCCAAGAGCATCTTAACCTAGCTCTGGGAGTAAGTTGAAACAAGGTGTTTATCAATTATTAGGGTTTTCTGGGTCTACAGCAACTCAGCTCCCTCCTTAAACATAGCCAGGGTCATGATGTCCTTGAAGGGTGTGCATGTACAATCATTATACAATCATGTAAGGGAACTGTTCTCGGATATTGCTTTTTGTTTGTGTCTGTTCTCCTCCATGTTCTCTAAACAAGGCCCCAATATGCCTAGGCATGCTTTGGGAGCAAGGTGTGTATATAATGGCACGTGATACCCCATAGTACATTTTTATCAGTTGATTTGCAGCACTCGGGCTCTGTTGTTTAGGTTTGATTTATGAGTTTTGCAACTCAGTATTTGTACCACTAAAGATAACAAGTGTTGCAATTTCCTTTTCAGCACTTCCACATCCTTGCCAGAAATCTTAACCAGGTGTACACTTAAGTGTTTGCCTCAGGCTTCTTGGGAGGGGTGCCTTGGTATGCTTGCTTGTGAATGACCGATTGTATTCTGTCAAGCACAATGAATTTTGTGAGAATCTTGGACTTGGTCTCCAACAGACTCTATATAATTTAGAAGACTTAACAATTCTAGAATAAAATGCAGTTGGTCTTAGTAGGCCAAGGAAAAGGAGACTTGCTATTCCCTCTCCATTCCCTTCTCATTGGTTTGGGCTTGTGTGTTGTGTTTAAAATGTCTCTGCCAGCATGCTCACTATGCATTAAGAAACAATTAAGAGATATATTCACCGTAATACAATAGTTTTATACAATAAAATAGTTTTATACAATAGTTTAATACAATAGTTTCTAATTTTATTTATCATTTAATTGTATTTTAAAATTTTGCATGATGTGGGGTTTTTTTAGCTGAATATGTTTTAACTTTTCTAAGCTACCTTGAGTCCCAGATACACAGTATCAACAACAGCAGCAACAACCATAATAACAAATTATGGAAAATTATTACATTGTAATCATCCAGAAATAATATGAATGATCCCAAAGCATGGCCTTCATAATTCTTGTGTTTTTCAGCAAATTTCAAAACAGCTTGGCTTTTCTCCTTTTCCCATCTTCTGAACATGTTCAAAGCCCTGATCATTGAAATTGTAGTCACTGCTTTTGTAGTCACAAAATTTTGAAATCTTTCTCATCAGAGTCGGCCAAGGCTCCTACTTTTTACCTTTTTATGGATGCTTATAAAAGAAAGAGTATTCTCCATTCAATTTCCTGCTTGGCTCGCAGGAATAAGTTTGCTGGCTTTCAAACCAGTTGAAGTCTGGGTGAAGTAATTTTCTGAAAAGTGAAGATCCTCTCAGAGATGCAGAGTGGTGCTGTCATTCCATGATGGGATGGATATTTGGTATTTCAAAGATGATTGAAGCAGAGGGAGATGATATGGGAAGTAGGGCCTTTGTTTCCACCAGATCAGTTGAGATATCCATCACTTTTTAAGTTCCCCTCTTAACTAAAATCACCAAAAGACACTCCAGCCAAAGGAGATCAGAAATGTTCTACCAGTAGAAGCATAATAGCAATTCCAACTGCCATGTTTCTTGCCTTTTCCCTCTTGGGTTTGTGCTTTTTCAATAATTAGATCTGGGCAGAGGCTGTCTTTCGGAAAACTGATTGTATATATCCTGCGGTGGAGTGAGATAAAAATGCTTTAGATAAGTATATAAATATGTAAACTGACATACAATCATTGAGTGGTCTGGGAGCTTGTTTCTTTGTTTCTGAAACTAAGAATTGTCCCAAGTAGCTTGAGAGCGCAACTTTCTCTTTGTGCTTTGAAAATGGGTCTTGGGACGAATGCTCTTGGGAATGACATTATATGAATGACACTAAACAGTCCCATTTGTCAGTTTTTTGCCCTCTTCCAGTCTGACATCTCCCTCTTGAGTTTTCCAGTTTCTCTTTGGCAACTGGAAAGAGCCAGAAGCCTGATGCCTTCGTCTGTGGGTTAACTTCTAGTCAGACGTCATTCTCATAAAGTTCACTAGAAGAGATGATAAGAAATAAAATAAATATTGAACTGCCCAGGATGTAAGCAACCAAAGTACCGTATGTGAATTATTTGTATGTGATGTAGGTATCTCTGGAGAAGGTGACCTTTGCTTACCTATCAGTTGAGCTAAACATTATTCTCTCTGGATCATGTTAACTTTTCGATGATATCCAGGGCCATACAGAGGAAGTAGAACACAGAGCTGCTTAAGGGTCCTGTGGAGAAATGAATTTCTCAGGCCTGCATACAGTCTTGCCTCTCCCGTTTAGGAGAACCCTGGTGCTTAGTAGTGGAAGATGTGACAACAGGCTACAGACAGATTTTTTTTTAAAGCTTCAATTCCTTAATGTGTTCTAACAACAACTCAAAACCCTGAAATGCACACCTCAAAAGTCTGTTCAGTATAACACATTTCAGATAGCTTCCCAGTTTTGATCTGGAGACCCACAGACATTGTAATAATAACAACAACACATTTATTTATTACACTCTTTCCACCAAAGGATGAATATCAAACACCTAGTCAAAAGCAAGAACAATAAAACATAGCACTATAAATATACATGAACTCTGCAACTTCCACCAGTCACTATCCATGCATAACTCAGCAGCTTAATCTGATGAATCAAAATGGAACATATTCAGCCCCTTACAGAAATGAGTGAGATCCTCCTCCACATAATGAAAAAAGAAGACAACCCATTACAGGCATCCCCTTCTTTTTAATTGTTCATTTTGGGGCATTCCATTATTATATACTGCACTTTCAGCCCCTGGACTTTCAACAACTGTTGCAACAACCGTTGCATCTTTTTTTTCTTTCAGTCAGCTCAGCATACTGGGTTTTCTTCTTCTCAGTCTACTTGTGAGCTGTTTTCAGTGCCATCTAGGTTTTACTTTTCAACAATAGCTATTTTTTACAGTATCCTGCATTTTCCTAACCTGTCAGATAAGCAGAGCTTCTTGTACTGATCCATGTGGTACCCTCCTGAAAAATAGAAGGGACATTCAAACAAACCAACCAAAATTAAACCAAGGCAAAGCATTCCTGGATGTTATGACTTTGATATGTAGACCTTTAAACAGAAGAAAGGTTTTTAGAGAGAATGTGGATCTATTCTGCAGTATACATAATCGTTCTTAATCATGCTCAGAGCACACTCATTCAAATTTGAGAGATATATGTTAGTATGACTATGGGGGGGAGGGGAAGGAAAAAGGGTCTTGAAGCTTTTCTGAAGCTGCATTGAAACCTCACAAACTGCACTGTCCACATCCAAGGCTACCAGAGTGTACTTTTTTCTACTGTTCCCTGCACACTTTCACATGAGTGAACCACCAGCAACTGCCATCCCATTGTATTGCCGTGCCTGTCAACCTGCACACATTCACATGTGCAGCGCTCCACCGGGACAGGACATCAGAGCAGAGGTGTGCCCATGCAGATGCCGGCAAGGTACAATCATGCCTCTCCTTCACCCCATGCCCCCTCTTTGACTGTCTGTTTTGTGTATATTGTACTCATCTCCATGAGGAGTGTCACACGTTCTCTTAGGTATGGCAGCACACTTAGGTATGGCAGCTCTGTTCCTTTTAAATGCACTCCTGCGGTGAGGTGTTTGTATGCACAATTAGGGCTAGGATTAGGATAGAGTGCTACTCCGGCAGTGCTGCATTACATGCAAAGATGCACATTTTCTGGGAACAAGCGGAAAAAGTCTGACTTTTCTCCCTATAGAGCAGCTTAAGCGTGGTTTCTTGCCGGCCTCTTGGCTTGTGCCCTCTAAACGCCCCACCTGGAAACTGGTCAGAAATCTCCTTAATTTTGACTGTCTGTTTTGTCCACATGTCTTATTTATTCCAGTAGGCCTCCTCTAAAGCTGCTATAGTTTTAATCCAAGGCAATGTCATTGATCATTCTGAAAATGGAAATGTTTCATAGGGCCTTTTCATAGTGTGAGCCTAGGGTGGATAATAGAATATTTCCTCCTTATTTTGTTTTTTGAACTGTTGTTCCTTTAGTCAAAGAATTCTTAATATGGGAGTGAATTTAATCATACCATTCCCAGCTTAAATTTATGAACCTCCCTCCCTCTCTCTCTCTCTATGTGTTACTTTTGTCCCTGTGTGCAGATGCATTTGTGTGTGTGTTTCCTCCAAACTGTGCATATTGGCTCCAGAGGACTATTTAAGCCCTTCAATGTTCAGCCCCCAAATGGACATACAGCATTAACAGTTTTCCTAACACCCGAAACCTCAGGATATATGAGACTTCAAAGTTGCAGGGCTCTGTTGACTAAATTAACTTTTGCTGATCCAAGAGTTTGAATCAGCTGTACATTTTCCAGTAGAACTGGCTGCTGCTGTTTCTCCATTAAAGTAATGCTTGTGAACAACCAAGGTTCAGGGAAAAGTCTTGGGCTGTGGGGAGCAAGGTGGATGCTTAAATCTTCCCCACCCACTCCCTAGTCTTGTCCCCATCAACAGAAGCTCTGGAATTTTTGATAAAATGAGTTAACTTGATTGGCTTGAACATTACAGAACTTTTTCAGTTTGGCTATAACAAAGGCACAAGGTTTGGTTGTGGTTTGCTTGTTATTAAAATTCAGAGTAGGTCACAATGCCTCCACTGAATACTTCTAATAGTATAACTCCCTCTTGTTTCAGAGTTTAATTACAATGGTGGCTCCCACAGGGTGGTCTAGCTCTGTGGTGAACGGCATTAGACAGCTTTTTTTCTTCAAGGCATTTATATGGGCTCCAGGTATGTCTGTCAAAGCCACAAATGGCAATGAGAGACTGGAGAATGTTAATTTAACTGATGCTCATTTTGTTGCTAATGGTAAGTACCACCAGCTGCAGATCATAAACACTGCCGTTTGTCTGCTGTGGCAGCTCTGTGTTATTCACTGAGGCCTAGCGTGATTGATGGAGGTAGAATTAGAATGAAGGGCTGAGTGTTGCAACTTCTTTTCTAGTGCTACTTCTGCTTGCATTTTTTTATTCTAGGAGACAGCTCAGAAATTTTTAATTGCTTTTTTTAAAACTAGCAAGTGCTGATTGCATCAAATGCTGATAATTAGTTTATGACATAAAGGGGTATCATAAATTAAGCTGAGGTCAATATGGATAATTTGTGTATTACCCTAGTTCTGGTGAGAGCTGGGGTGTTCTATTGAAATTGGAGAGTTTCACTTCTATGTGCTAAAGCAGTCTTCACAAAATTCCTGCCCTCAATTGGCCATGCTGCCTGGGGATGATGGGAGCCGTACTTCACATTAGAGGGCACCAGATTGTGGGGGAAGCTGTGCTAAAGTGTCCTTGCCATTTTAAGGCTGAGTGCTTCTTAAGCATCACATTATATTAGGAAATGGATTATTTTAAACAATAATAATGTGCAATGTACTTTTATAATTGGTGGAGTTACTGAATAATGTAGAACTTCATGAAGCACTTCTCTCTAGCATATTAAACATTCATGTTAAGCTGAAAAATAAAATTATAGACCTCTCTTCATCTATCATAGATTAGGTACATTAAATATATATATCTGTTTTTGTTGCATATTACCCCATTATATTGGCAATTATTATTAAAGCAGCTTAATATAGGATACTTACGATTCAAAAGTATTTTAGGTGCATGGAATGCTCATCTTTTGTAAAGAAATAAGAGAATAGGGTCTAGTTAAAGGTTTATTTCAACAATAATTTTTTTCTTTGATGTCGTTTATTCTCCGCCATTCCATTTTTAGCAAAGTACTACAGCATGTCATGGCCACTTGATTTGAGGGATTTCTGAAGGATACAGATTATCTGGATCCATTTCAGTGTGTCTTCTGGCCTGGATATGGGATGAAAACTGCTCTAGTCACATTGGTGGATGATGTATGCCAGGAACTGGATGGGGAGTGTGTCTCTATTGGTTCTGATGGATCCTTCAGTGGCTTTTGATCCCCTTGACCATGATATACTTCTGAGTTCCCCTTCTGGGATGAAATTGGGGATATTGTTTTACAGTCGTCCTGGTCATTCTTGGAGGTGATGGAGGTTTCACAGTTTGGGTATACACCAGGATTCAGCCTGTAGGCTCAGGTTTCTCTGGTGTCCAGGAATGCACTTGCACAGTTAAAGCTGTGTCCATTCCTGAAGATGTCTGTTATGGCCATGAAGACCCCTTCTCAAGTTGAATCTAATTTGAATATCTGACACTATCTACATTGAACTGCTTTTGAAAAGTGCTTGGAATTAACTTCAGCTGCTCTACGGAGCTGCAGAGAGATTGTTAGCTGGGGCTGGCTACAGGGAGCACACAACTCCCTTGTTGTAACAGCTCTACTGGCTGCTGACCCATTTCCAGGCATAATTAAATATGCTGGTTATGACCTTTAAAGCCACACTTGGCTTGGGTCCATGATCTTCAGAGGAGGTCCTTCTCTCAGTCTCGGCACCTTCCTAAGCACACTTGGTCAGAATATGGGAGAGAGTGTGTGGCTGCTCTCAAGCTTTGGAGGTTAGAATGCTTTGCTTCTGTTGGCAAGCGAAAAGTTAATCTGAGTTGGCCAGTTTTTTTCAGAATTGACTTGAAGGACTTTTAGTGTGGTGCGGTTTTGCTTAATTTTTTAGCCTTTGTCTCTTAATCAGTGTGTTTGAAATGATTTTAATTCTGAGGATTTTTTTTTTTTTTTTTACATTTGAACAACAAGATTTAATGTGTTTTCGCTTTTGTCTTTGTAAGTGCGTTTAACTGCATTTCTTTTAATTTTCAGTTAGCGGCTGTTGATTCCAGTATTGAGGAAAGCATGAAGATATGGATGGATGGAGATGATAATTGAGCACTCTGATAGTGTACGATATAGTGTTAGGCAGGGCTTCAGCTAGGGATATGATTGGAATGGATTCCCCAGTCCTCTCCCAGATGCCTGGCTGGATATTTTCCTCTCTAGAATTGTCATAGCATTAGGTGCAAGATACAAGCTTCTGTAGGGAAATGGATAAAATAAAACTTGCAAAAGAGATTCTTTAAAGTGGAATGGCCAGCTGTGGATACCAGCATGCTGATAAAACTCAGCCTTATCTGTCCTATCTAATTAAGTTTGTTAGTTAAGAAAGCAAGTAAGCTGTTTTGGTGATTAACAGGTGCCTGATGCCAGTAATGGATTGAATGAGGGTAAACAAATTCAAGCTTAATCAGAACAAGACAGAGATGTTCTTGGCAGTCAAAAAAGGGCAATGGAAGAACAGGGATTCATCTGGTTTTGGATGGGTTTGTACTCCCCCTGAAATCTCAGCTTTTGGATGTATAAAGCCCTGAGCCTGGATTCCACATTAGTGGCCAAGTGCATTTCTACAGTTTAAATTAGTGCATTAGTTGCAACTGTTTTTAGAGATGTCAGATCAGGCTATTTCAACACATTGATACTAATATAATCCACACTGTGTGGGGCTGCCTTTGGGAATTTCAGTGGATTGTAAATGCTGCAGCCAGGATGCTGACTAGGGCTGTTTACAGGGGACATATAATTCACTTGGCTACCAATTCATTTCCAGGCACAATTCAAAGTTCTGATTATGACATATAAAGCCTTTGTAGGCTGGATCAAGACTATCTAAAAAGCAACATCTCCCTGTATGAATCTTTCCCATTTTTAAGATCCTCAGAGAGGAATTTCTTTCAGTCATCCCACCTACATTAGTACGTGTGGTGAAGAAATGGGAGAGATTCTTCTCCGCGGCTGTTCCCAGGCCGTGGAACTGTTTGCCACTATTTTATATTGTTTTAATGTTTTTACACAATAGTTTGTTTTTAAACTTTGTAACCATTAAGTCTTAATGCTTGCACTTTGTTTTAATTCGTGTTATGGGGTTTGGGTTCCATTTGGGAGGAAGGTGGGATATAAATTAAATAAGTACATAAATTTAAGAGATTTTCATACACACTGATCCATTTCTCAGAAGTAAGTCCTACTGTGTTCATTCTGTTAGGACCATGAGCATCATTGTTCCCACATGTCAGAAAACGGAGGCAGTAAAGGAGTCTTTCCATTGGCAGAGGGAACAGTGCTAGTTTATCTTGTTCATTGATTTTGGGTTCATTTCCCAAGCTGCCTCTGCAGTTGCCTTTGTTTACCAAGTACGAGGAATTTCTGTTTTATAAGCACCGCAGAGGAAAGGGGATTTCATTAGCCCATGCTTTTCTGGACAGCACCAGGAAGATAGTGGAAGTCCTGTGTTCTTGTCAAGCATTTTGTCAAGGCCTTTTCTGTGTTTTTATGTGGCAGCTTCTTTTTATTGTGTACACTTCTTTCTTCTGGGTTTCATAAACTATCCTTTACTGCCAATAAAACTACTACTATGCAGTCATTTGAGCACTTCTCTCAGCTGTCTCTCTTTTTATTTTTCCAAGACATTTGTTGCAAAAGGAAGCCTACTTCTTTAAACCCCTGCTCATCTAGCAGATGCAATTATAAACTTGAGATGGGGTGCATGGATTGAACAAACAAACAAAACTCTTAACAACTCCATTAACACTGTTCATTTTCATCAGGCATGGATTCCATCTAATGTACTACTAACCATTATTTTCTCACCTAGTTTGCTCAGCAGTGACAGATAATAGATGAACCCATTACAAATATATTTGACACTGCATCCATGAAGATGTGAAAATTGGAATCTCTCATCATGATTTAAAATGTGTGCTCACTCACTCAAATGAGGTGGAAGAGGCTACAAAAGAAATAAAGCAAACCAAATTGCTCAAAAGACTGCCTTGGTGTCATTCAGGTTAATGTACATGCATTGTGTTTTTATAGAGCCCATCCAAGAGTAGCTTTGGATGAATATGTGTTTCATCAAGACTTCTTTCTCATGACATATTCTTTTTCTGTAGTATGAAACATTTAATCAATAAATATGATTTATTCTATCATTAAAGTAATGCTGGATGGGATGGCCACTAGGCATTTTGTCTGTGACCTTGAAAGTAAAATCACAATGTGATCATGATCAAATCTATTAATTTTTTCCTTGCATCATCTATTTGTGTGTGAGAGAGCACGTATTTAAAATCACCACAGAGTTTTACATGAACAGAACCCTGAACAATTTGACCACAAAGCGGTGAATATTGAAAGCTCTGCATTATTGATAACGAATGACTGTCCACTTAGTCCGTGAACCTATGAGAACAGTTTGAACAGACACCTTTAATTTGCTTTATTTAAAAAGTGTATGTGTGTGAAAGATTTAAACCCACACTCCCATATTAGGGCAAATTACTTTCTCCTTGGAAGGTACTGTTTTTCCAGTGCGAAAACTATCAAGGCTAAAAATAACTAGTTACATTGACCTGTGGATAAGTCAACCCAGCTTTTGGGGGTCAATTTTTTGACTAAAATTCCTAGACTTATGCATGAGTATATATAGTACTGCCTCACATTTTGTTAAAGTTGCAAAATTTTGTAGCTTTTCTGAAAAGCATAATTTGGTACTATACTGAATAAACAAATATCATGTTATTGGGATACACTAATACTGTTACAGGTGTGGATGCAATACACATATGTATCTGAAAATATTCTTCCCTCGCCCATGAAAAACAAATAGATATGTGGAAGCTAATGTCTTGCTCTCCATTTAAAAAAAAAAAATTGGGAAGGCTACGCACCGTAACTTATTTCCTCATGTGTGGCCAGCCTTACTGGCTCTCTCTGAAGTCAGTTACCCTACAAATAAAATAATGTGTGTGATTGGTATATATTTAACAGTGTTTGCAACTCCAGAAATATCAGTTGCTGATTACTAACATTTTGGTGATTCATTTGAAAAATTATGTTAGACTTTTGCTGTGATATTTAAGTTAATGTCACTGAGCACAGTCCCTTTCAGCTACTTCTGTGCCTCACTTTCCTTGAAATAATCAAACACTAACAGAGTTTTAAAGCAGCAGCTCTGCTTAATCTGATCTTCCCTATATACATGGGGCACAAAAGTTAATTAAACTAAAATAAACTGGCACCTGTGAGCTGTAGAAGCATTCATGCACACACACACATACATATCCTGGTCGCTACTTCATAGAATCACCTTTGCCAGCAATGTGAATCTTGGATAAATCTCTATCAGAGTCATGCATCTGGATCTTGTAATTTTTGCCTATTCTTCTTGTGTCATAGTCTGAAGTGGTATAGTACAGTAACAGATTATCATTTCAGAGAAGGAGATGGGGCATGAGTACATCAGTTAGCTGGTGATACTTGTTAGCTTCACCTTCTTATCTTTGTATATCAGAACTCAAGTTTTTGTGTTCTGGGTTTTTCCTCCATTTTCTCACTGTTCTTGTATGAGAAATAGTGCTTTTATATTTCTAGTCCTTGTGTATGGCACAGCTTCTTGAGAAAATAGACATACCTTGTATGTATGTGTCGAAAGGACCTAAAGGCTTTTAAATGTTTAAAATGTTTCAGCATTTTGCTGCTGAAACGCTTCAGTCCTTTGTTAGAATTGGAGATTCCACCCTTAGTTTGAATGTTGAGTTTGGTACATTAAATAAGCTCACAGCAATCTGTAGCTTGCAAAAGCTGGCAGCTTCTTGAATCCATATGTAATTGAAAATGACCAAACTTTTTAGTGTCTAATTTTTGATCTAAATATGTCATGCAAACGTGTGTGTTTATGTTTACACCTATCACAACATTTCACAATTTGTATCTATCTCAAGTTTTTCCTAGAAACTGCTGGAAAGTCTAAGAAAAACTGAGCACAGCTAATTTATTCATTCCTCTAATTTCCGTGAACAAAAACCACAACACAGGACACAAGCCAAGAAGAGGTTTCTTATGTGTACCAAATTATTTTTCTTAGATTATGTATCTCAGCAATATGTAAATTTGATAGAACTATTTGGCATGACGTTGTTTGAGAAAGTAGTCTGAATGATGTTTTCTGGCTTCTACAGACCTCGGGAGAAAGTACTTCTGTGCCTCTTATGAATGTGAAGTACCTTGTAGAATCAATAGTGTTGCACGATTTTCCAAATACTCCATGAGTTGTTTGGGCTTAATGACCCAGGGTGGTAGAGGGAAATGATTTCATCCTTCTTAGTGGAAAGACTAAAATACCTGGAGGAAATGGCTGTTCTCCATTTGCCAGTTTTTCTGTAGCTGGCTTTACCCTGTCTCTGGGAAGAAGAGAAGAAACTAAATGGCACACTCCATAACTCAGTGGGTACTATCTACTGACACATGGCTGGGTCTCTGTTTATACAGCACAATATATATGATTCCTCTCTTTCTCTCTCAAGTCTTCCATGCCCTCCAGAAAATCCCACAATATTCCAGAGCATATTTATGGTATGTGTGTTTGGAGAGATTGGGTGGAAGGAGAGAATGCAGTTCTCTAGCACTGTTAGTTTTACTGGCAGACAAACACAGCTGGATACAACCCAGTTCTATCAAACTTACATATTGCTGAGATACATAATCTAAGAAAAATAATTCTGTACAAATAAGAAACCTCTTCTTTTTCAATGGCTTGTGTCCTGCATTGTGCTCTTTATTCAATAACGTTTCATTTATGATTCCACCATAGCACATTTCCTGTTTGTTTGTTTTTAGAATTCAGAAAGTGTCGTGCATATGCCCTATTCCATTGGTTCTCAAAAAGTGGGATGGGAGTTGTGGAACCCCCAGGGGGAATGCAAGAGTTGCTCCTCTTCCCTCCTCTTCCTTTTCCTCCTCCTTTTTAAACAATGTTATTTCCTTATAAAATATCAAAATATGAATATACATGAATGTGCAAATGAGAATATGCACACTAATTTTTTTAAAAAAAATCATATACTTCATTGAGGAACAGTGTGACGTCCACCTATAGATGTACAGGGAGGACAAGGGTAAAATGTTCGAGTACTACTGCCCTACTCTTTTTAAAAAGGTGGAACAATCTAGCTAATTTCAGATTCATCCCTCCCTTAGCTTTTGTGAAATTTTCTTCCACAAGCCTACTGAACTACAGATAAAATGTTGATGTACTGATTGGGGATGTACAATCCATTTTAGGTAAACAGTTAAGGTTGAAGCAGGTACCTTCACTAACCTTGTGCCTTCCATATGCTTTGCAATTCATTTTCCTTGAACCCTTAGTAATGGTCAGGTTACCTTCAACTGATAGGAACCGTGGTAGGCTGCAATCTTTGCATCCCAATTTAGTGTTATAGCTGCTGTTAGGCTCCTGATTGTGCAAGAACAACAAGTTCATACATCCAAGTACAAAATAACCTGAATGTGCAAGAATAATGGGGTTCTATTTCCAGGTATAGAATACCCTTCAGTGAGCAGAAAGTGCTGGCACTTTTTGCATGTTATATTATATGTCAGTGTGGGTGAAGGAGGTGGGAGGGGAGGCAGGATCTTATATACCATTTCTGCTTCCAACCTCATTTTTTCATATTAACATGTATCTAGCTTCTATGTAAATAAAACTGTATAAAAGAATCCACTATCACTTTTGAGAAAAACTGGGAAGAAGAAATATCTACTTCCATTTTCATGGAACAGTACTCTCCATCAGATGCATAGAATAGAGACAACGTGGGCAGAAATATATACAGTATGCCATTCCCATACATGGGGGATCCGTTCCAGAAACCCACCCACCCACCCCCATATATGCTCAAGTCCCATAGAAATAACAGGGCATGCGCTTGCGGCACAGGATATGCGGCGTGGGAACATGCCTCATTATTTCTGCTGGGGCTTGCCTTCTTCATAAGCTCAGAAGGCCAGCCTGCCTATAGGGAGGGCCGACTGTACAAACCATATATGTGTATAAGTTTGTATATACAGTATGTCTGTCCACCGAGGCTTCACGCCATGCATCTGATGAAGTGGACTATGTCTGTGAAAGGTTATGCTAGAACTCTCTTATTGTTGTTCTTCTTGTTGTTGTTAACCACCATTGAGTTGATCCCAAATCATGGTGACCCTCTGAACGAGACATATCCAAGACTCCTCATCTTCCACTACTCTTCTTAGTTCTTGCAGATTCATACCTGTGATCTCCTTTATAGAGTCTATCTAGTGTGAGATCTTCCTTTCTTTCTACTTCCTTTCACGTTTCCTAGCAGGACTGTCTTTTCAAATGAATTGTGCCTTCTCATGGTGTGGCCAAAGTACAACAGTCTCAGTTTAATTATCTTGGTTTCCAGGGAGATTTCTGACTTGATCTGTTCTAGGACCTATTTATTTGTTTCTTTTTTCATTTCTTTTTTCGCTATCCACAGTATCCTCTGGACTCTTCTCTTGCACCACATCTCAAATGAAATTATTTTCTTTTTGTCCATTTTCTTAATTGTCCAGATCTCACATCTATAGATAGTAATGGAGAATATAGTTGCTCGTGCAATTCTAACTTTTGTGTTTATTTGTATATCTTTGCTCTTTAAGATCTTTTCTAGTTCTTTCATAGTTGCCCTTCCTAAGTCATCTTCTGATTTCTTGATTGCAGTCCCCGTTCGTTGTTGTTGTTGTTGTTGTTGTTGTTGTTGTTGTTACTGTATATGCCTTCCAGCCATTTCCAGTTTATGATGACCCTAAGGTGAATCCATCATGGGGTTTTCTTGTGGGATATATTCGGTGGAAGTTGCCATTGCCTTCTTCTGTGGCCAAGAGAGAGTGATTTTCTGAAGGTCTCCAGTGGCTTTCTTCGGCTGAGTAGGGATTTGAGCCTTGGTCTCTCAGAGTCCTAATCCAACACTCACTATGCTAGCTGTATCAAATAATTTTAGACTCAGATTATTATGTAGTCTGCCTTCCTCTCCCTTCTGCCCCCACGTTCTATCCTCCATTTTGTTATGAAAATTTATAGTTCTTTGGGGAGTAGGAAAGATGAGGTTTAATAAAACAAAACAAATAATTTGGAGATATGACCCATTGCAAACTAATTCTTTCCCAGTTACCATTTGGGGGAAAAGCAGGTTGTGAAGTAGCCACTTAACATGCTAAGGAGTCTTAATGATGTTTTGTTTTCTGATTACATCTATTAGAATATTCCTGGCAAAAGGGAACTTTCAGCCAGGGAAATGTTTTGCTGGAGTAACATGGCCATATTTCAGATACTGTACTCAGTTAGAAAAGATCAACATTTGTGCTGCTAGAAATGGCTTGAAATGTTCTAAGTACTTTCTTCTGCCTACCACTGAAAAAAGAATCCTGCCATTTCTTTTCTTTCTGGCCCACCCTGGATGGTTTAACTGTACCTTCTCATCAGCCCTTGTAAAGACAGCTAGTGGTATGGGAGCTGCAGTCCAGTGACATCTGGAGCCCCACAAGTTGCCCAGCTCTTATTTAAATGGCTACAGAGTGGCATGCTTTCTGAATATTCATAGAACCCATGATGGAACCAAGGAAGCAAACTGTTCTTTTTGTCATTTTTTAAAGGTATTATAGGCATCATTTCTACATTCATATCAGGAAGTGACTAAGACTGGCATTAACAATGTTGTCATCACCACAACCACCACCATCATCATGATGTTTATTTATATTTATATCCTGCCTTTTGTCCAGCTCTGGAACTCAAGGCAGTCTATAAAAGTTAAAACAGATACAGCTAAATGTACATATGATAGAAATGATAATACAGTCGGCCCTCCTTATCCATGGATTTTTTATCCATGGATTCAAGCATACTGTACACGGCTTGAAGATATTCAAAAACAGTATACATTCCAAATAGCAAACCTTGATTTTCTATTTTTTATATGTATATACATTGCTCTGCCGTTATGTTTAATGGGACTTGAGCATACATGGATTTTGTTATCCATGGGGGATCCTGGAACCAAATCCCAGTGGATAACAAGGTCCCACTGTATAATTAAACTATCAATGGAATTAAAACAGAAAAAGAAACGGATACAGCTAAATGTACAGATACAGCTAAAACAGATACAGCTAAATGTACATGTGATAGAAAAGAAAATATAATTAAACTATCAATGGAATTAAAACAGAAAAAGAAGATAAAAGAACATGATTAACCTGTCACCTACCCCCCCCCCCATGAGCAATCTCAAAGGCCTGCTGAAACAAAAAAAGTCTTTAGCTTTCAACAAGTAGATGAGCCCTCTCTCCATGCTACAACATCTGATCCCCTTCCCCACCACCATTCCCTTCTCCTTTTGTATTGTGTCTTCTTAGATTGTAAGCCTGAAGTCAGGGAACCGTCTAATTAAAATAATATTTGTAAGCTGCTCTGGTAGCTTATAGGGCTGAAGAGCGGGGTATAAATAAATAAATATTATTATTGTTAAAAGCAAGGATAATGCCAGTCTAACCTGATTAGGAAGGAAGGTCCAGTGACTGTGAACAGCCACTGAGAAGGCCTTCTCCCATGCACCTGTGAGACTGGGGGGGGGGGGGGAGAGATGGGCTTCCACGGGATCTTAAAACATTGACAGGTGATAAGTGGAGATATAATCTGTCAGATACCCTGGGCCTAAGATATATAGGGCTTTATTGGTCATAACCAGCACTTTGAATTGTTCCAAAAAGTGGACTGGCAGCTACTGAAGCAGTTGCAAAGAAAGGGTTTCATACTCCCTGTAGACAGCCCTATTCAATAATCTGGTTGCTTCTCTTTGGACCAACTCAGATTTCGGATCACTTTTCAAAAGCATCACAACATAGAGCAGTAATCCAAATTGGATGTAATTTAGGCATGTGTCACTGTGGTCAGATAGGATGTTTGCACCTTAACTGTGCAAACCCATTTCTGGCCTTGACAGAAATTGGAGCTTCCAGTTTCAGGACTGGATTGAGGAGTACACCCAATTTGTGAACCTGTGTCTTCATAGGGGAGAGTAATCCCATCCATCAGAGGTTCTCTGGTCTCTCATTCGATTGACCAGAAGCACCTCTGTCTTATCTGGATTAATTTACTATTTATTTTCCATTTCCCAGCTCATCACGTATGACTAACACTGGGTTAGAACCAAAATAGTTTCCTTACACTGAGGTGGAAAAGATTAAGAATGTTGGATGTCATCAACATACTGATTTCACTGGAACCTAAAACTCCATACCGTCTCTCCCAGCAGTGAATGTGTTTTGTGAATGTGTTAAATAGCATGGGGACCAAAACTGTGTCTTGAGGGGGCTCACGGGCCAATGGCCAATTGGTCAAATAGGAGGCCTCCAGGAACCACTTTGGAGTTTACTGTTCCTGGAATGACATAAGCAGTGGTTTACAGTATGTGAAAAACTTCTGCATTCCATCCCAGCAAGGTAACTCAAAAGGATACTATGGTTGAGGATACCAAAAGCCCATGAAAGGTCTAGTAGAACCAGCAGGGATGCACAGACCCCTCCAGTTCCAAGCATACATAATATGTCAAAACAACCAGAACTGGCACTGTGCTATAGCCAGGAGTGAAACCAGATTTAAATGGATCTGGCTCATCTATCTCATCCAGAAACCTCTGGATGATAGAGGCCATGAAACACTCAATGGAATGTTAGAAATACAGTGGGATCCAGGAAAGGCTTTTTCCACAATGGTCTTATAAATGCCTCCTATAAACATGATAGGACACTGTCATGTTTTAAGAAAATATTAACTGCCAGCTCCCATCCACTCAGTGAGTCCACCATCCCTGTTTATTTTCTAATAATCTAGGAAGGGGAAAGACCTAACATGCTTGTGGGAGTTTGCACCTCTCTGAGAATCTTCTCCACATCCTTGAGCTATACATACTAAAAGACATCCATTATTACTGTTCACACAGGAGTCAACATTATATCCCCTTGATATGTATTTATTACAGCATCCAAGTCAGGGCATCCATCTTTAGTGAATGGCATATTGACATGCTGCTTTGAGTATGTACGTGCTTTGCATGTTCATTGTTGCTGGAGCACATACCGAGTTAAGTGTCAAAATATAAACCCACAGTATGTGCTACTTAGAGTGAAGAACACTGCTCTGTACAATTGTACATGTGGATTTTGCTTTTCTTTCCTAAGCTTGTAGAAACCCTGACTGTGAAATAACCCCGAGTTTCTGGAACTATGCTATAGTAACTCATTTACCTTTTACAAGGTTCCGCTCTTTTTTCTCTCTAAAAATCTTTGTTACACAGGGCCGAAATGTGTTGTACTCAAAATACAAAATCAATATGTGGTGTTATATTCACTTTAAAAGAAAAAAATTATATTGATTCTGAGGTAATGGCAGCAGTTCATTTTGGAGAAATACATGCCACCTCCTGTCATGAGGATTATTTTCACATTTATTACATCTCAGATAGTGGCCTTAGATATAAAAATGTCTTGTTAGTTTATAACTTTTTCTGGGCACCAAAACTGTGAATATATACTGAAAATATAGAACTAAAGCTTGTGTTTACTACTTGAATATACTTTCCGAATAGCAAAGGGTTTTCCCCCTCCACATCCCTGCTTTTCCTTCCTTCATGTCACGTCTAATCTGTTGTTCTTTAGGAACAAGTAACTGTATCAAGTAGCATGTTTGCATATTAACTCGGGCTCTAGAGTGTTTCTGCATCTTACGTTAACACTGTTGTCTCTCCATCCTGTTCAGAATCTTCTAGCTGAACAAATAGCAAGGCTTTTTTTGTTGAGTAACCATTCCAAGCCCCTAGGCGGTGGTAGGTTTGTGTCTCTGAATACAGACATGCTCTTTTGTATGTTCCTTCTCACACAGAATCCTAGCCCCTACAAAGCCAGCATGTTAGAAGAGTAAGCTAAATTCCTTTTCCTAGACATGCTAGCTTCAAACATGTGCATGCTCACCTCAGGGCTTGAAATGCTACAATCCAGATATATCTTTGCCACGTAATTCTACTAAGTATATAAATAAACCTTCATCTTGCCTGGAGCTTCTCTAAAATAATTTCAGTGGAAATACTTTAACACAGCAGAAATACTTTAAAATATGGCACAGTGTTGTAAGAGATGACTTGCATTAGAAGAATCAACCGAATAAGCTACCATGTTCTTCATATGGACATGTTTGTTTCTTTTGTGAGAACAGTCTGTTTGCCAAAGCAATAGTTGAAATAAGATATGTAAGCTATCATGGAATTAATTTTATTCTCTATACCGGATTTTTAGGAAAATTTTTCTATTGAACCAGTCAGAGTTTCATCTTAGGTTTAATTGAAATTTCATATTCAGGAGAAGTTTTACCATCCTTCCTCTATATTGTTCTAGGTGATCTGCTGCTTTAAATGTAAGGAGTGTGGAGACGTCTAGATACTTCTATTGCAAGAGCAAGAATTACAGATTCTGAAAACTGTAAGGTGAGTTAAAACACAGAATATAGCATTTCTTTTTATTTATAAGCAAGAGTGACTTTATAGGGCTTGACAGATGGGGAGAAAGGGGCGACAAGACGCTGCCCTTTCCTGCACCCAACAGAGGCTTTAGCAACTAACAATGCGGGCTCCGGGAGCCCTAAAAATAACCCGCTCCTGGTGGGTTCTTTTTAGGACACGCGCAGGGCACCATTGTGGCCCCTTTGTGTGCACCAATGTCATATGTGCGGCATGGCGCCGTGTGGATGGGGATGAGCCATGATGGCGCCCGAACAGCACAGTAGGGCTCGGGAGCGTGCGGACGCTGTGCTCTCCCAAGCCCTAAAATCAGCCCCAGGCCAGCACTTTGCGCCAGTCTATACTGGGCCTGAGTCATTCTCTCAATTTTTGACTAGTTCTGATCTAATGTAGTTTACTCGTTTTCTTCTACAGAGGAATGTGGGTGCCTTGCAGGGATTTGAAAGAATGGAAGAATATGTTCTTTAACATGTACAAGTGCACCAGTGTTAATCTGCTTCTTTACCTGCTCTTCTAAATAGTTTGTGACTCAGTGGCAATGGCTGTCTTACTTTTTAAATGAATTAGTTTAAAACCATGTATAGATAGTGGTCTCTCATGTATATATAATTTTACTTTTTTGGTAGTCATTTTGGAATTGCTCTAAAATAACTATGCTTATTATTGCTGTGAGTGAATTTAGATACTGGTTTAGATAGATAAATATAAGTAAAGTATAAAAATATGAAATCAGTCATTTGTGCAACATTTAATCCTCTGTCATTCTGATTGTTGTCTCTTTAATGTTACCTTCACCAGCCTTCATGGTTTCCCAGTGTTGATATCATAAGAACTCTGGTCTGAGACAAGGGGCTTGAGGTTATACTTATAAACCTCAAATTTCCCCTCAGCTGTCTATGGAGTTTATCATATGGGATGGATCCCATGCAGGAACTGAAATTAAATTTAAAAAATAAAATAAAATAAACTGCAAACGAGGGTATTTTTTTGAATGACGTAGGAGGCTAACTGAAACAGAAAGTGGAAAAAACCTGCAAAAGTGGGTTAATGAACATTAACGTGACATTAACCCAAATGGAAAGTAGACAAAACCTGCTCCTTTTTACTTTCAGAAAATCCCAAAAGTAAAAAGGAGTGGGCTTTGTCGACTTTCCATTTGGGTTAATGTCATATTATTGCTTATTTAATCTGATGTGCCTGAAAAACAAACCCACTTTTGTGGGTTTTTTTCTGAATTTTTAAACCCCATTTCTGCACAGGATTCATCCATGTGATGAACTTCTATGTGTTGTCTACGTTATGCAAGTTTCAAACCCTGAATTGGGTTTGGGCTGTTTCCACAACACCTAGAATCAATTTGGGGTTTCCACTCCTTGCACCATGTTAAAAACACCTTTTTAAAAAAATTGGAGCAAAACACAGCAATGACTGGTGGCAGCCTTCCCACATGGTCCCTGCAAATCCCTTCTGAGTTGCTCTGCAGGTGCAAGTCAGTTTGAGGTCAGAATGAGATTGGGCACCTCGTTCTAAGCTCAGAGCAGCTCACACTTGCAGCTATGGCACCAACCATCTCACAGAGACCAAGTGAGGAGGCAGCCACCCATCATTCACTAAAAACCCGCAGCAGGTAAGAAGAAATTCAGGGTCAGAATTTTGGCAAATGGAGACAAACTGACATTTTCAGAGTCCCACAGTAACATTGTAAGAGAAATATAATTTGTGGAAACAATTCCAGGTTGCTGTCCTGTCATTCATGACCATTTCTCTTGCTCTATGGCTGGATTTAAATTTTTTTTTTAAAAAAAAATCATATTGTATTACATATTTATATATTTATATTTATATGAACCACTAATTGAATTTCTTATATTAAGCAGTTTATATGTGCCATAAATAAATAACACCTTCATTTGTAGCACCTAAACTTGCACACTGTATTACAGTGCTTACCAGTAATTGATTCAGAGTTTGCTTGCGTGAGAGAGAAGGGGAGCAACTCCATTCTTGCCCATGTGATATAATTACTGGTGGTATCTTATCAAATGTATCAGCCCTGATTATCTATGTTAATCCTTTGCTGTAAATTAACATGGATCTTGCCTTCAAATGACAGAATGTTCTACTTTTAGGTCTTTCTCTTCTTGATAGCTGTTCTGTTTTTTAGGGAAAAAATGGGAGATGAGAGATTTTCATTTTTATTTAAAAAGTAGATATTCCTGTTTATGGTTCCTTGAATCCTCTTTATGGCACCCAGTTTACTAGGAAAAAGAACAGTTGCTCCAATAATATATAATAAAAAGTATAGCTACGTAACTTGTCTCTCTCCTTTTTGAAGGTGGCGTTAAGCTCTTGCTGTGATGCTGTTGTTTTAATAGTTCTAGTTAGTATCTTGGAGACGTTATGTGGGACAATGGGTAAATTGTTTGTCAGGTAGCGTTAGAAGCATGCGTACTGTACCATTACATTGCAAAGGTTATTAAAAGCGTATTGCAGGAGAGTCACAAGAAGAAGTCCCTTTCATGGGTCATTGTAGCCCAGTCATCAAATACAGTCAAAAAGAAAAGCCATAGCAAAAAGGCCTCTGACATTTGTTTTTGAAATGTAGAATGCTGCCTTATGTGGAGTCTGACTGTTTGGCTACTTAGCTCACTGTTTTTGACTCTTTGGGATTTCAAACAGGCATTTCTCCCACCCTACCTAGAGACTTTGGGCATTAAACCTGGGATCTTATTTTGCATGAACAATGTGTGTTTGGTCACTAATGCTCTTCTTGAAAGTGTTTGCTTTTTTCAGTTGCTCAGAAAGGGCTCTTGTTTGACCGGAGTTCATGTTATCTCAGTTCTGCTTTGCTGCTTAAAATAACTCAACAACTAAAAAGCTCGCAAACCCATGTAACAAAATTAGATGCTTTTATCTCACTTACTTTTAAAATATCAGAATTGCTACTTTAAAATCAAAGTTGAGATACGATTGTTGTGATGCTTTGATCTTGTCCACTTCTGCTTTGGGCCTATAGATCTTGAGTACATAGCAGACCCTTGGAGACATGCCATTGTTTACAAAGGTAGATTTTCTTTTAACAAAACCATAAAGAATAATGATGAATGGAGCACAAGCTTTCCAGAACTTGGATTTACTGTTATTTTAAAATATTTTTAAAATCTTTTAAAATGGTACTTTCTCCTTCTGCACATAACAGGTTTTTCACTAATGAAAATCTTACAAATCCTCTTCATTTTGATGAAAATAACCATTTGAAGCTCTTTAACATTTTGCCTGTCCAGTTGCATTTGCTTTATTTTTCAAAAGTATCATTTCTTTACTCACCTGTGGTGCAAGTCTAATAAGCTCATTTGACAGCTGCTTTCACAGGTATTTTACAGAATTCTTTCCATGTTTTATCCTGCTGCCCTTAAAAATGTTATTTCTAAAAATAGAGTTACTTTAACTATAGGTGCAGTCTGGGCAAAAAAGATAGATGTATTGAATCTCTGGTGAAGTCAAAATGATTTAAAGAACTTAACTTTATGTTTAAATCTCACTGATCTCAAGAAGACTTTGAGCACACCCCTGAAGAATACTAGAAGAGCAGGAAGGACAAGTGTAGGATGTTCACACTTAAACCCTCAAGATGCAGAAACATATGAACTGAGGAGTTCATCACATGGAGTTTATCCTGTGCAGAAATGGGATTTAAATTGGGGAAATCCCACAAAAGTGGGATCATTGCAGATGATGTTGGGGGCACTGAACATTAATACAACGTTAACCCGCACAGAAAGTGGACAAACTTGGCCGCTTTTTCCTTTTGGGATTTTGCACTTTGTTTTGTCCACTTTGTGTGGGTTAATGTTAATGCCCCCAATGTGTTTGAAAACGATCCCGCTATTGCGGGATTTTTCAGTGATTTAAATCCCGTTTCTTCACGGTATTTGGGCACTTAGCCTCCCATGTATTAAACTCCTGAGTCTATATTGGAACACTTAATCTACTAATTACCTTTTAACAGGTAACATTTCCAGTCTTTTTTACATGGTTCAACACCTGTCCTTGGTGATATTAGTATTGTGTGAATTGTCCCACAGCTGCTTTTCTTTGCCAGAATCCTATTGGTGGCATCAGCTGGTGTAGTGGGTGGTTCCACGAGTATAAAGAATTCTTCAGTCTTGCACAAAGAGGTATTTAGTAACTCCTTGCACAGTGGATTTCTCCAAACCCTATAATGGTTAATGAGAAGTGACTTGTATACAGCTCTACTCCTAATTGTATAAGCCACTGTTTTTTGGGGGACAGGGTTCACTGAGAGAGGTCGACTGCACCATTGCCCAGCTTGAATGTTATGCTATGCTTCACATGTTACATAAGATATTGGCCATTTCCTCCCTTCAGTTAAGATATTAAGCTATTGTACACACTTAGCATTTTAAAACTACTTTTTTTAAAAAAAACCCAGATCATACTTGCACAGAAACACTTTTCATTACCTCATTTAACATATTGAGCCATTTTGGCATCTTTAAAATTCCAGCAATGAATTATTTCAATTAAACTAATACATATTAAGAAATCATTATTGATCAGTGTGTGTGTGTTTACTGGAATGTAATTTCCCCCCTCCTCCAGCAGTCAGAACTCAAGAGATTATCTCATGTCACCAGAAGATAAATTATAATGTGGAAGGGGGTATTGTTTTAAAGGTCAGGGTGTCTGTACGGTTGCTTTTTAAGAATGCTTTTTCTCCAAGCTCCCAGAATAACTATTTTTGCAAACAAAACAAATGTGAGATTTTGATGTTAATAATAAAATATAAATTACTTTGAGGTAGTAGTGAGATCTATGCCTTCAGCTAGAGGGGATCAGAAAAGAGATTTACTGTGTTCATATTACTAAACAACCTATTATTCCTGTGAGCTGTTTCAGAAACTTTTTGTCTTGCTTTAAGATTAGAACCACCTTATACATACTCAGTGCTATGTAAAAAACACTGCTTTCTTTGAGTTGTTGCTGGAATTTATGTGGGGAGGAGGCTACACAGCTTGTAGTGATCTCTTCTCATGTTTGTAAATTCTCTGATGTATTTTAAGAGAAAGGAGACAAATAAAATTTTCTTTATGCAAAGATTTTTTTGGGGGGGTAACAATAAAAAACCACATTATTGTCAGTCCCAGGGACATACTCCACCAAAAGAGTGAGTAGTGCAGCCTGATGGCTAAATGTTGGTCCCAGGGCTGTTTTCGTGTTCCTCGTTTTTAATTTTAATTTTTTAATTTAAAAGGCCTTCCCAGACTGACCCCCCCCCAGATAATCTTGTCTGCCCCAAACTGACTTACTCTTATCCGCTTGTTCTTTTTAAATGGTTTTTAATTTTTTAACTATGTTAATTGCTATTCAATTGTTATTATTATGTAGATGGTGGAGGGTTGCGGATTGTGTAATGTTGTTGTTGGTTGTACTATGTATCCGTATGTATTACTGTAACCTGCCTCACTCCTTAGAGAGAGACAGGATATAAATAAATAAATAGATAAATAAATATTATTATTAAAAAAATCTTGAGGGTGTGGGGGGCATTTTGAAACAATTTTACTCTAAGAGAAAGTGAGCTGAAAGTTTGCAAAACACAGCGGTTCTGTCCTTGGTTAAAAGCCTTGCTTGTTTCCCACAGATTTCCCTAGTGGGCCTGTGATCTGGATTGGGATTATAGTGTGTGATGGAGATATCCCTCCTTTTTGATCTATGTTGCAGTTGGATTGCAGAAGGGGTCTTGCATTTGCTATTTGTACGTTGTTGTGTGCCTTCAACTCATTTCCAACTCATGGCGACCCTTTCATGGTGTTTGCTTGGCCAATTTCTTCTGAGGGGGGTTGCCATTGCCATCTTCTGAGGTTGTGAGAGTTGCCCAAGGTCACTGAGTGGGTTTCTATGGCCAAGCAGGATTCAAACCCTACTATTTGTTTTGTTAAAACAAAAATCCAAATTGTTTCTGTGGAACCTTCTTCATCAAGTTTTTACTGACGGTTGCCAAATATTTTAAGTCCATCTACTTTGTCCGGATGACATTCCATGGATTTGAGTTCTCTGGTCCAACAAAAGTTATGTAGTAGTAAATGTGCTCATTTTTAAGTCAGAACTTAAAACAGAACTCTGCTGTTTTTTGCTGCATCAGACTAACACAGCTGCCCTTCTGGAAAGGGTATTTGAAGAGTGGCAGTTAAAATGTACACTAACTGTTTTTCAGTGAAGGACAGTTTATTTCATTCTAACCAAACTGTCAAAAATCTCTCTTTGAAAGGTTAATGGCCTAATCCAAGGACCAAAGATAGGAACTTCACACAATTTAATAAAAAGCCTGAATCTCATCAGATGTAATAAAAGCCAAGGTCTCCGTGTTAACTGTTTGTGCCCTTGAATATACCAATCCATTTGGCTTTAGATTTTCAGACACACCATGTCCACTCTATGTGTTACCTGGTAGCTTGTTTGTGCTACCAATTTTTTGCCCCATCACTAGGTTGTCCATTCTTTAAGAAAAAAAAATCAACCCCCCCCCCCCCCCAATATAAATTCATAATCTGCTTGGGTGCTACTTCACTGCCATAAACATGAGCAAATTGCTCCTTCATTTCTGCTTTGCCGAAGCACAGGCAGAACCTTTCGTCTGGCCTTTTCAAATGCAAGGACAGATTGGTTTTTAGTGTTACTTTCAGAAAGGTCTGTGTTACGGAAAGATTTCATCACAAACTGAAGCGGCAGTCTGACAGCTTTGAAGGTTGTGCGATCCATCTTTTTCAGTATAAAATTTATCCAAATAAATGGACTGGCACTGTACAATATCAAAATCAGAATCTTTTTCTTATACAGGTGCAATTCTGCAAAAGAAATCTGCAATTTGTCAGCAGGAGATCCCCAGTAATATACCCATTCAGTCATAAGTTTTTAGATTAGGAACAGTTTTGATGCATGATGTGGCATCTCAAAAGCTTCCTTTCAAACACAGCTGCTCCAGTGTTTTCTATAACCCTTTTGTGACCAGCTCTTCTTGCGAGGAGTGTTTAAAATGCTGCTTGAATCATCTGAATCAGACTTGCACTATGAATGAACTTTGTTGCATACTAGACGTGACTGTGAAGACATGAATTATTAAAACACAAATTGTTTTCTGTCATTGTTTCTGTGGTCATGTTTTTTTGTGAAAAGGGAAGCGTTGAAGTGAGGCTAGATAGACTGTGTTCACAGTGAATTGTAAGCTTGTTACCAATGTGTGTGCTGGATTTTAAAAAATTGTCACAGCTGATCTTTAGTGAAATTTTCACTTACCTCTGGAAAAAAAGGCTTCTGTGTTTAAACTTATTTTAGCAGTTATTTAAAGAAACTCTGTTAGAGAAAGTAAGATAGCTATAAGATCAGCAGTGAGCTTCTGTTTACTGCTGAATTGTGAATGCTGCTAAGTGTTCTACACAGTTCCTTAAATCATCCATACAGAACTATTTTAGTCTCTTTCTTAAGCCCTTTAGGACCTTCCTCTGCATCTTCCCACACATGCAATATAAATGAAAGAGGTAAATTTCCCTCCCCTTTTTGGCAGCATTATTGTATATGTAGGAGGATCTTAGGAAGATTAAAATCTTTCACTGCCTAGTCCTAAGCCTAATCAGAATTGCTTTTTACATCCCTGTGAGGTGAAAATCTTCAAGAGATTTGAATACTGGAATCACTACAAATATCCAACACAAATAGATGTTTGCCAGTATCTTTACTTTATCAGCATGGAATTGGCAATATACATGTAGTCCATGATAGGATGTTGATAGTAGTCTAGTTCTGTTACAGAATTCAGTGTTAAAACGGTTTTGATTATTATGATTTTCATTCATTTTGGGTGTCGGTATGCCAGACTTTCAGTTACCAACCTTAGATGCACACTCTCTGTTCTGGCTGCAGCAGTATTATTCAACATAGAACTACAGAGAATATTGTGGGCTTTGTTGTCTTTTCTCAGTCATATAATGCAAGAATTAATTACAAATATGATACTGTGTGCAGACTTTCTACTCTCTCTTGTTGGGGCAGTGTAACTAATAATGCATTGTAAATGAGCTCAGTGTAGTTCCACTATTTGATATAAAGATAAACACTGATGTGTATATTTTTATATGTTTGTTTTCCAATAAAGTCCTTCTAAAAGTGTATTTTCATCCAAGTATTTTGAAAGAGTTGTTAAACTCATATTCCTTTTTTTTGTTTTTTTAAAAAAACACTGTATGAAAGAATGTTTCATATAACTGGAACAAGTAATCTGGTTCCCATCTAGTAATTTGTTTCCAAATCAGTATATCTGGTATTCTGTACTGGGAAAATACTCTCTGTTATTGTAATCCTCCAGATGTTTTTGGTTTACACCTTGCATCAGTTCTAGCTAGCATAACTAAGATAAAACAAGACAGATAAGGAATTATGGGAGCCACATTCTGCAAACATATAGTTTCCCATCCTATTTTACATACCTAAGAGTTTTAATACTCTGCTATATTCATGATTGTGAATGATACATTGGGGCTGAGCAGATGAACAGGAAAAAACAGGCAATTATCGGTTTTCCCAAAATCAGTGGGAAACCCTGCTGTCCACACAGCCTCCTCCCAAACACCCACAGGCAGTCTGCAGCATGCAGCAGCAAGCTGATTTTGGGTTTTGGTGGGCCTGCCTCCCCACCATGCATGTGCACCATCACATAAACACACCACCAGAGACTGGAATTACCTCCTCCTTCCCACCCAGTTGCCATCGTATTGGATGTCCTGTGCCGCATAGTTGCATGAGTGATAAACCACCCATACAGTGCATTGGTGCAGCCAGTGACACATTGGCAAACCGCAATCATGAAGGCCTCCCATACAGTCCTCCTTCATCCCTTGTCCCCCTGTTGGGACTATCTGGTTTGTATGAGACAAGTTGATGGTTCAATCAGTTGAAAGTGCAGCTGGCCACTCATGTGCCCAAACAATGCTCAATACAGAAAAGGCATATGGTGAGCAATAGAGCTGGAATCTGCATCTCACTGGTCCTAGGGCGCATTCTTCTGTACTTACATGCACTGCCTAGGCTTTCCCACATTCCCACACTCAGACTGTGCTATTCAAATGCCAATGCAGTGATGTGCACTTCCTGCATTAAAGTGAAGTATCAGAGCTTCTTTTTGCTCTTGCTCTGTTTTTCATGTCAATTTCCACCTTGTGTTTCATTGTACATTGTCTATCATCATCATCATCATCATCATCAACATCTTTTATATACCTCTTTCTGCCAATAATGGGACTCAAGGTAGCTAAATGCATTTTTAAATAAATACAGATTTTTTAAAAAAATGCAAAAGCTTTGATAAATGTATAAATATAAATGTTAATTAAAAAACAGTTTAAACGATTAAAAAAACCTGCATTTCTCTACAAAACAGTTTCCTAAAACACTTCAAGATGTGTAAATGACATGCAAAAACTAATAAAAATGGTCACCACTGTTCCAGTGCTGGGAAACCCATTTTCTGGCTAGGGAATGAGTAGCAGATTCTTCCCATCCCAGCTCAGGAGGTGATTTCATAATGTATGTGATGCATCACCTGGAATAGACACCACCAATCTGAGTCCTACTTTCAGGCCCTAAAATTCTGTTCAACAGGGGTGAGCACCTCTGTCCTCCTTTCAACCCAAGTGTTGTATCCTACACAGGTTCTCAGGTTTCTCATGGAAGGCTTTTGGGGCTATATCCAAAGTTCCTGGTACATATCCCGAATCTGTATTTAAGTAACTTGGCGGTGTAGCATTCATTCCAGTTTCTCATCAGTACCCTGGAAATAATTTTGTGTCTGGTCTCTTAGGAAATCTTATCTTCCCTGAGTCTTGTGTAGCAGGCTATAAATGGAGAGCAGTCCAAGGGAGAATGATGGTGTATCATGTTGTTCAATAATACTGAAAAGTGACTCATGTTGTTGAGAGCCATCTAACATAAGGCACGTTTCCCAGCTGAGAGCTAGTATAAATAACTTGTGTCAAAAAAAAGTCTAAAAGCTTCCTTCCAAAATCCTCCTTTGCAGCCCAAACATTGTGTGGAAAGCTGTATGCACCATCTGCTTCAAGGAAGTTTCCCCTCCCTATCCCCTGCAGTAAATCATTCAAATAAAAGTTATGAGTATCCAGGCTTTTAAACTTATTTTTAATTAAGAAAAGTATTGGCTTGATGACTTGGTTGGCTCACTGCAAGTTAGACTGCATCCGCACTGTAGAAATAATGTAGTTTGACACCATTTTAACTGCCATAGTTCAATGCTGTGGAATTCTGGGAGTTGCACTTTTGTGAGACATTTAGCGTTAGCCAAAGCTAATGGAGACTGTAGTTAATCCTCTGAATTTAGCCCTTTACCCAGCAACACCTTGGAGGCGAGAGAATGGCGGGATAAAGTGTAGAACTGCCTTCCAGCCCAGGATTTTGTAGAAGGACACAAAGTTGAAACTTTAAGAGAATATCTAATGAATGAATTTATTTACGGCACAAAGCCAGCTCATAAAAACAACAGAAATATCTAATTCATTAGACTCCATCCACCCCTGGTTTGTTTAGTTTTGAGACTTAATGTGCATATTTATTCAAATTGTTCATGTTGTGCTCTTTCATGCTTTCCCCATATTAACACAAAAAATCTCAGCAAATATTTTTGACTTGCATTATTTTATTCCCTTTTCAGATTGTCAAAACAGTGTATTTTGGAGAGGAAAAAATAGCAAACGTCTATTCTAGACACTTGAACAATGTATAATTATTTAGGTAGAATCAGTAGCTTTCCAAGAAATGACAACCCTATGCAAGGCCCACTGATTACGTAGGATTTGTCCTTGCAATTTTTTAAAATTAATAATACCTTCTTTTTTGAAAAACATCTCAATTTATATTAGACCCCCATTTTGTTTATTAAGAAGTCTGACAACGGGGACAGCAGTGTAAATCAAGAAACCATCATATGGAGGCATGTATGTTCAATTACATGTGAATAACTTTACCTGGATACAGACCAGTGGTTTGGGTAGAGAGTAATCACGTTATATGTTACATTTGAAAAATTCTTCCTGTGTTCAAGAACTTGTAGTGTTGTTCTCTTTTGTATTCTGACATTTGTACCATGTTCAAAAAAGTTTTTAAAATAGTCTTATATGTATTGTTTTGTGCTTTGACCAATGATGAAGACTTTATTCAGTTGACTCAGATTCAAGTTATACTTAAAGTCATTTCTGTGACTCAACTTGGCAATAAATGACACGGTGGCTTGACTCGACTTGAGACTTGTATATTTTTAATCACCAACATGCTGGCCTTACTTCATCCAGAAACAGCAAATGCGTTAAGCAATAGGTTTATGGTGGGAGTTGAGGTCTACCCAGCAGCTTGTCCCCACTGCACATTAGAGGAGTCTTTTAAAGCTTTTGAAAAGCTTTAGAAGGATCTTTCAACATCAAGCCCATTGTCTATTACATTTGCTGTTCCCTTCCAAGATTTATTTTTAACCTAACTTTGTGCACATCTTCTTGATTTTCTAGTTATTGAAACTCCACCACCACCCCATGCAGATATACCCTCTACCACCACCTTGTGTGTGTGTGTGTCTTAAAATTGTCCCTCAGACTTGAGATGTGACTTGAAAGTATCTTGCAAGGACTTGGGACTCAACTTGAAACTTGAAGGTAGAGCCTTGAAACTTGACTTGAGACTTGAACTGATATATCCCTCCCTATAACTAAGTGGTCTTCTCTATGGTACACACCAAATCTAGAGCTTGAAACAATTTGCACAATTTGTAGACTGCAACCCAAAATATCCTCTTCAGATATTTTAGATTAAATCTCCCACCATTTCTTACTATTGGCCATAGGGTTGGGACTGATGGGAGTTGGAGTCTACAACATTGCAAGCACATGAGGTTGAGGAAGACTGGTTTAAAAGTGTATGAGGAAAAAAACTTATTCAAGAAGACTTACCATCATGAGCAGCTACTGGGAAGCAGGATGAAAGCAGTGTTTTCAGTAGCATGTGCTACTTTTAAAAAAAGCTGCTGGTGTTTACTGAAAACTTGCTAACTTGCTAACATTGTAAGGTATACATTTTCAATGAAAATTTATTATTCTCAGTGGAAAGTGGTGGGTATTGCAATAATGATTTAATACTGGGTATTGGAAATATCAGATGGTCTCATGGATCTACATACTTTTTAAATAACAATATGTTAAACAATATGAGTTGCCCAAATTATTTTTCAGTCACCAGGGTGCCAGGCATTAATCCAGGTATGAATAATTTGCATAAAGAAGCATAGCAACAATCGTTCTTGGCATTTTGACATCTGTCTTGGCTTTGAGCTCTATGGTTTTTAGGGTAATGAATTCTTGGTACCATATGTTAATACTAATTAAGTCTTTCTTTTCTGCTTTGGGTGCATTTGTTTCATTAATAACATTCTGGTACTGTTAATATATGTTATTTCAATATGCAAATGATCTTTATTTTTGTGAGGGAAACGTATACAGTATAAGCCTTACTGGCAACCAGAATCTCCTAATCTTTTTACCTATGCTCAGTGCTAGCCAGTAATCCTAACAGCAGACCAAACACTGTAAGCTATAAAACAGGAAGCACAGTTAATACTAATCTTTCCAGCAGCCTGAAACTTGTCACACTAGAAACTGCAGTAGATCCGCCTGTCTGAAACCCTTCCCATTCTGCATTTATGAAGATAGCAAGTGTATATATTAAGACTTCTTTTGATTTCTTACAGACACACAGCACCCTATCCGCAACTTATTGGTATTCCAAGCAAGCAGTTGGTTGGTTTGTTTGGGCTCAGTTTAGTATATTAAAAGTTCATTCTTTGGGCTGTTCTTTTATAGGAAGATTTGTTGACTTTGCTGAGAATTGCTCTGGTGAAGTGCTTTGACAGTGAGGCTGTGAGAAATCTAATGCAGTTCCCAGCATACCAGAGGTTAGGGTTAGAGAGGAGGCAAGCCCAGTTTCATTGTTTAAAAAGCATCCAGATGCTCCTATCACCATACCAGTATATGTATGGGTAGAGAGTGCCTATCAAGGATAGCCAACTTCACTTCCTTGCGGGTGCTCCAGCTTCCAAAAGACTACATGAGGACAGAGTTGTATTTTTTTTTTCAACAGAAACTGATCTCATGGGGTAAAGTTCCATACTAAAACATGGTGTCACTTAAGATGTAGAAGGTTTGTTGTTGTGGAGTATATGTGTTTCATTACATAACTGCATGTATACAAAGGTCAGATTGAAATTGGATTTTGGATTGGATATGACATATAAACTGGTTATTGTATATAATAAATATGTTAAAATACATCAGGGATATGGCATACTACCTGGTTGTTGATTTCAGTTAACGAAACTGTAGTTTTGTATCCACAGAGTGTGACTGAGTAAGAAAAAGAAACCTTTCACCTCAAAGTGTTGCACATTTGCATAACATGGAATTTTACCCTTACAAAATAACTGCGCAAATAATTTTAATGATTTTGTAAGAGCTTTAAAAAGTGTTTCTTATATCTGATGGAGGAACTGGTAATTTTTGTTTTTCAGTGAGTGAAGAACTGATACCATATTTATCCTCATTGGCAACAATTTCCTAGGATCTTCTGTGGATGACCCACCAGTGGCTCGAGGTCTTGCCCTGGTTCATAGATTGCAACTTTGAGTAGTTCTACTTTAGATTCCCAGATTACATACTTAGATGAAATACATGTCTCATATTAGGCAGCATTTCAAAATTTCTTTTTCTGCATCCCAACTGGACCTTCCCTTTTTCTTTTTAGAAAGCATTGAGAATTTATTCTACTGAGGTGGTAAACTGAATAAGTGAAGCAACAAGAGGTCTTAAGAACTTGATCTTAATATTATTTTCCAGAATAAATTGTTTAATATTCAAGCTTTGGAAATGATTTGTATTTCTAAGGAGTAATGTCCCTCTCATTACTAAAACTATATGTACCTAAACATGGAGAATGAAAAAGGAATTGCTTAAGAGATTGATGATAGACTTTCCAGAAATCTAATACACAAGCATTAGTGCAAACTGCTCCCAGTCATTGTGGATATGATACATCTTGGATAGGGGTAGTATAAATACCATTCTGGTAGTGCTGGGAGACACTTGATCCTGATAACTGAAGTCTTTACTGATCTGCTGTCAACAGCAATTCAAATCAAGGCAAAGGAGAGTGACAGCTGGGACCCCAATAGAGCAAGTGTAGAGAAGAAATGTGCTTGCTGAATACTTAAGACAGGGGTATTCTATGTCTTGATAACCTGGGGCAAGAATGTATTTGGGTAGTGTCTGGAAAAGTTGTATAGATACCATTTCTTTATTTATTTTAAAAAATATTTATGCCCCACCCTCTATCAGAAAATCCCAGGGCAGCTTAGAAATCAGATTAAACACAGTAAGAAAGTAGAAATAAAATAAAAACATATTAATATAATAAGTGAAAAACAGATTTTAGAATTTTTAGAAGTTTTTAAATCTATAGAAGTCTTGGATTCAATTAATAAGGCCCAAAGGCTTTGACCAACAGCCAGGTTTTAACTTGATGCCTAAATGACAAGAGTGCTGGCACCATTTGGGCCTCGAGTGGGTGGGCATTCCACAGTTTGGGTGCCACAGTTGAGAAGTCCTTCTCCCACATTCCAACATAGTGTGTTGACCTCACTGACAGAACACAAAGGAGCCCTCTCCCAGCAGATCTTAATCCTTAGGCAGGAACATACTGGAGAGGTGTTCCCTCAAATATCAAATCTCAGGCCATTTAGGGATTTAAATGGCATCACAAGCATCTTGAATTCAGTACAGAAATGTATTTTGGAGCCAGTGTAGTTCTTTTAAGACAGCTGGTACATGCTTTCTACAAGAGTACTCTCACTTCTTCAGGGGAAATACAACCCCATCCAGGACAGGCCACCAATTCCTGGACCTAAGAACCACCAATCCATTCCATTTCCATCTTCTTGGGATTCAGCCTCAGTTTATTGGCCCTCATCCAGCCCATTACACCATCCAGGCACTGGTCCAGCACCTGCATAGCTCCAGCTAACTGCAATTACATGGATAAATAGATCTGAGCGTCTTCAGCATATTGATGCCACTTCACTCCAAACCTCCTTATGATTCTCCCCAGCAGATTCATGTAAACATTAACATCATGAGGATAAGACGGAACCCTGTGGAATATCTAAATGTTACTTTGTGAAACTGCCCTTTAGGTAGGAGCAGAACCACTGCTGAACAGTTCCTCCGACTCCTATCCTACAGAGCCAATCCAGTAGGTTAGATAGCATGATCAATGGTATCAAAAGCCACTGAGAGATCCAGGAAGATCAACAGAGTTGGTACTCCTGCTCCCCCTGGAATAAGTCATCAGTCAAAGCATGCAAGGCTGTACCTATGCCATACCTTGGCTTGGAACCAAATTGAAATGGGTATAGATAATTTTTTCCCTCCAAGAATGCCTGAAGTCGCCCACACACCACATGCTCAAGAATCTTGGCCAAAAAGGAGATATTTGCAATAGAGCAGTAGTTCCCATATGCCTCTGGTTCCAGGGAGGCCCTCTTTTGCAGAGAGTATACTACTGCATACTTCAAGGCAGTAGGTACTTTTCCATGAAAGGGTGAGGCATTTACCACCCCCTGGACCTACCCTGTCAATCCTGCTAGATTTTATCAGCCAAGAAGGATAAGGGTCAAGCTTGCATGTGGTAAGCTGAATTGCTTCAAGCATCTTGTCAACATCACTAGGCTGATCCCATCAAAACTGACCAGATCCCATCAAACTGATCCCATCAAAACTGACCAGACAGTGCATTGTCGATTTCTGAGTGAATTTAAACAACATTTTTTTCCAAGTACCCAGCAAATTTTTTCACAACAGGTAGCTGTGTGCCTGAGTTCTCTGTGCCCATACCACATACCTCACCGCTTGGGAAAGTCCTACTGGCATTGGGAGAGGTTGAGGATAAAATCCTAGAAATATAATATGATTTTTATTTTATTTTTTGGCCTGACTCACTGCTGCATAGCAGGCACAACCAAGAATCTTTGCTGATTTCTGTTCACATTCACTGTGACATTTACACCACTTGCATGTTATCCACCATCCAGCCTGCTTCATTGCCTACAGATATCCTGTAAACCAAAGTGAATTATTGACTCCACAGCACTGGATTGGACACTTAGGAGTAATTGTATCAATAGCCCTTTCCAGCTCTGCATTCTATAGTGAAATAGTCCACACCTTGTTAATGTTTGAACTATGAAGGTATATGATCCTCTGACAACTGTAAAAAGAAGAGAAGATCAGGAAAAATGATATTATAAGTGTTCCTCTTTACAAAAACTTCACTTAACATGTCTACAGTAGTATTCATATTTATGTCTATGCCTGTGTGATTCTCCTTTATTTTTTGGTTTTAGTGGCAACATGCTTTTAGAAATTAATATTTGCTCCTTTGTTTTTAATTGAGATAAATGGCAAATGTAGCTGTTTGAGCAAAAGGCCATTTGTGCACTGAAGTTCACTGAAAAGCCCCTCTAACATTGGGAGACATGGCATGGAATATGTCACCTGTGGGAAGGGAAATGTCTGGAGTGGGAGAGGAAAGTAGTGCCAAATCAGGCAATGCGATCTTGCAAGAGAAACTTTTTGAGACATCTTTTAGTGGGAAGAGAAGAATGGAAAAGATGCTTCCATGATTGGACTTCTATTTTTGGATCCAGCCGATTGTGTAGGAACCTTATGATGTTTTGCCTTGCCACTCCTGTCAGCTCCATCCAGCATCACCAAAGGCCAAATCTTCTAAAGAGTCAAGAATTCCCCATTTGCACCATAGTGTTTAAATATTTGGAAGGCCGACTGGTTAAAAATGCTTCCTACAGATTGGGAAGAAATTATGTTTCCAGAGCCATATAAAGTAAAGCCTCTACTGGACTCATCCTCAGATGCTGGACAATTTTAAATTGAAAGCCTTGTGCCTTATCTTAAGGGAAATAGGGCATTGCATGTTACGATATGAGTAGGTATTATGTGTTGGGCTCATTCCCTGGTATTCGTTGCAATTAACATGGAATTAATTGGGGGTGAAGGAAAGATTCTTTCTTAGCCCTTTGGGCTATTTTATGGGAGTTATTTTTAATTTGTTTCACAAACCTTTCTTCAAGGCTTTCATGATTTAAAGAAGCAGTGCTTTTGCTACAGATACAGTGCTAATAAGCAAAGGAACATACACAATTAGTAATAACTTGAATTGAAACAAATATTAAAAGAGTAAAGTTGGATAGCTTCAGACGTTTAATTATCACAATATGTGTGTGTGTTTCTAAAAGCAGATCTGTTTTATTACATACTGACAAGCCAGAAGCACTTTTTTCCCCCAAGCATGCATTTAACAGTTCTTGGTGCTTGAAGGACCATTTTTCTGTTGTTTTAATTGAGGTGCAAATGGTCCACATCTTGTTTTTGTTTGAGGTTATGAAGATAAAATAGTTGTCTAACAATTGTAAAAAGAGGAAAACGGGAAATATGGTGTTGTAAGTGTTCCTCTTTATATATATTTCTCTTAAGATGGTCCATATTTCTTCATTAGTATCCATACAGTTTTAATTAGATGGGTGTGGTGCATTTTTGTTTGTTTGTTTGTTTACTCATGTGTTTTAAAATCAATGTGCTTTTACTCATTTTATGTAATTTTTATTATTGCATTATAACCCACCATTAGCTCCTATTCACAGGAGGAAAGCAAGATATAAAACAAACAAACAAACAAATAAATAAGCAGTGTCTTGCTACACATTTCTATTCTGCATTCCTGCCTTCCCTCACCACCTCCTTTTTCTGAGATTGAGAGGTCTGGACTCCAGCAATTGGCAGATCAGACTTCATAGCTGGATGCCTGCGGAGGAGAAGCATGGCACACCTGTTACGGTGTCTGTGCAGCTCCAGCAGGGAGTCCTGCTATTCTGAATCCAAGCACCTTCAGCTTGGGGAGAGGCAGAGGATGAAATGAGATCTGATCTAGAGGAACTCCAGAGACGTTACTAATCCTGATTCTAATTTTACATCTTGGGAAGAAGCTTGTTTATATGCTGCTTTCAACAGACCAGAGGTGGGGGAGCAAAGATGAATGGAGATTAAATGATAGGCGTACATACTTCATATTGGAGCAGTAGCCTTTCGGGTCTTGACGCTGGAGCTGGGGGCTTCGCAAGTGGCTACTTCATATGTTAATAACAGATTAAACTCATTGGGGATTGCTCCTCCGTTGTTGTTTTTTCTCATGACTCAGACATGTGGGACTTATTAGCACTTACTACAGCTACCTTAGGAGGAAGACATGAGATCTGCCAAGCTGCTTCCAGATTATTTATATCATGATCTGCAAAGCAGATGGTTTGAGATTTCCCTTACTAAATTTTAAAGGAGACATAAGGCTAAAAGATGCAGAGAGCTGGTTCAGATGTAACACTAATCCATAGCTTAATGTTGCAAGGAGCTAGGTGAGCCTTCAATTCTGCATTGGCCTCTCCCACCCCACTGCATGCCAGTTGGCTGCAAGGTTTGAAATGATGTCTCATTATCACAGCTTGTCATGTGTCTGACCTGACAAACTGTAATTAATCTCAACTGTGTTTTTTTGAAACAAGAAGGCTTCAAACCATATGGTTTAACAAGGGAGATTGTTTCAAGAAAACATAGTTAAAATTAACCACAGTTTACTGTTTGAGTGCAACACTAAATTGTGGTTAATCTAAAACTAGGAGAAGCTCTGCTCGCCTTGTGGCAAGCTTGGAGGAGGAAATGGGAGAGTGGATGCATATGAGGCCTAAACTCACTGAAGGTACATTCTTGCAATAATAAACCATGGATTACCATTATGTAGATTTTATCCTAGAGCATTAACTCTGGCTTGCTCCTTAGGATAACAATGAAGCCAAACCCACTATAGAAATGCAAACAAATGTATGGCAGAACTGGGAATCATAAAGAAATGCTTCACATTAGTAAATATCAGATATCTCCAGTCATTTGTTCCTTAGAAGGACATGCATAGAAAGCATACACACAAATCTTCCATTCACTTTTTGTAAAGTCTGAAGAGAAAAAATATATTTATGAAGCATTTTTCTGCTTCCATCCCATGTGTAACAAAATGGAGAGATCTCTTCCATTTTGAAATGCTGAGAACTGGATGATGTAAAAGGAATTGGCTCTTTCATTTCCTTCTTCTTTTAGCCAAACTTTGAGCTCTGTCTCTGTAACTTGCATTTTGAGAGAGGAAACCATTACAAGTAATGCCAGCTCCATCTGGCAAGAAATTAATTTTTACAATATGTGTTCTTTAAAACGGTAGCACCCCAGTTGCTCAGATCAGGAAGACAAAAGAATAGACTGAGCATCAGTTCCAAAAACTTGGTAGCCTGTCATGCGTATCCAAGTTTGCTTTTATTCTGTTCTTTTTGTTTTGGTATTAGTGATCCATCCGGCTGACAAATTTTATTCAGGTAATCAGATCCTGGCTGATCTTGGAAGCTAAGCAGGATCACCCTGGTTAGCACTTGGATGAGAGACTGCCAGCAAATACATGGTGCTGTAGGCTATATTTCAGAAGAGGAAACTGGCAAAACCACCTCTGAGTATTCCTTGCCTAAGAAAACGCTATGAAATCATGACATTACTCAACAGGCTGCCAGGATTGCTGTTGTTGTTATTTGCTTACTCACACTTAATAAATGAAATATTTTTATTCATATACTACGTGGCGGTGCGATGTCCACATTAAGATGTAAAGGGGGGGGGGGTCCCAAGGCTAAAAGGGTTGAGTACCACTGGCTTAGACTATACTTACATGCCCACTATGAACCTGAAGACGATATATTTATTAATCACAGGACCTCCCAGTTCTAACTAGTTGCCACACGTTGTAGTGAGAGTAATAAGGGAATGAGCTTCCAAGTCAGAGACAATCTCTCAGTCTTGTCACAGGGTTGATTCACACATAAACAAACCCTGCATACTCCTTTGTGGACACCATCTCATGACTAGTCTTAGGCTGCAGAAGTAATCCAGTTTGACACCACTTTAACTGTCATGGCTCTATGCAATGGGAATTGTAGTTTTGTAAAGACATTTAGCCTTCTCTGTCAGAGAACTCTGGTGCCACAACTGCCAGCCCTAGAATTCCATAGCATTGAGCCGTGGCAGTTAAAGTGGTGCAGGAACGGGATTTTTTCTGCAGTGCGGATGCATTTTAAAAGTACATCCCCAGCTGCTGTTTTTAGGACCTTTGTTTTCAGCTGTTACTGGAATGTGAAGGAAAGAAAGGCAAACTGTTTGATGCCTCTGTTTAGAAAAGGATGGATGTTTTTGACTTTGTAATGGCAGCTTTCGTTAAAAAAAAAAAGTTTATTTTTAACCCACTTCCTTCCTATTGAGTGTTAACATCTTCAAGGAGAGACAGGACACAGTGACCACAAGATTGTTGGCAAGCTGCCATTGTAATTATCTGTAGACAATATCTGTCTGACGGTGTAAAAATTCTAATAATTCAGTTAGTCTGAACAATAAACAAGGGGAAAACATAGGGACTCTGAAGGCAGAATAACTGACATATTTGCACCGATGGAAGCTGAACAGTCACATAGTAAGCCAATTCTCATTTGTGTTTTTCCCATCTGTCCAAGTCTGAATATCAGTGATATGAGCAGAATCTCTCCCTGGGCTTTTTTGTTTTGTTTTTAATCTTTCTAAAGGAACAATTGCTTTTCTGTTTCTGGCATTTGTAGTTATTGTAACTTCCCCATCTGTCATTCTTACACAAATACAGGTAATACAGCATTGAAGTTGCCTGTTAGAAATTTGAAGTTTAATCCTTTCCTCTGTATAATCCTTATATTTCATTTGATACAAATACAGTCCACTTTTATTCAAAGTGTCTCTTTTGTACCCTTTTATTGTTGTTCTGAGGTTACGTTCTGAAACTATGTTCCAATAAAGATCAGCTTGTAAAAAGTGTGAATGGGACACATAATAAAATCTATCATTGAAATTATGGACATACTATAATATGTATGTATGTGCCTGCAAGTCACCTCTCAATTTAGGAATTTCATAGGGTTTTCTTGGGCAAGGAATACTTAGAGGTAGTTTTGCAAGTTCCTTTCTCTAAAATGTAGCCTACAGCACTTGGTATTCATTGATGGGTCTCCCATCCAAGTACTAACACAGCCTTGAAGTGTGGAAACGTCTCCTTTAGAGGTTTTTAAACAGTGATCAGATGGCCATCTCTCAGAGATGCATATACATATACATATGTATATATGCATATACATAATGGGATATCTTGGAGATGGGACCACAGTCTAAATATGAAATTCATTTATATTTCATATACACCTTATACACATAGACTGAAAATAATTCAGTATAGAATATTTTAAATAATTTTGTACCTGAAACAAAGTTTGTGTACATTGAACTATCAGAAAATGAAGACCTCACTATTACAGCCACCCATATGGACAATTTTGGATTCTTGAGTACTTTGCATTTCAGAAATCAAACTTGTAAGTGTCCAAAACTTTCCTAAGCAAGAGCTGGTACTTACTGTACAAAATAATGTTTTGTAAAGTAAATGACTGTGTTAGTAGTTTAGGCAGAAATGAGGGATGAACACAGCTAGATGGCACGAAATAGTAGTATAACACCACCCATGTGAGATCTCTAGGAGAACCTCATTTGAGGGCAGCTTATTCCCATTTCACCTTCACCTCCTGGACTAATTTTTCTATAAAAATAATGTCTAACTATTTGATTTAGGCCCCATCTCTATTTATTTTAAAGAAGAAAATAGATATGGGAAATCAGTTGACTGCCTAGAATAGGAGTACCTGTAGCAAATGCTCAATCAAGGTGGGATAAGCTACAGATTTACTTTTAAATGTTGTGTCAGTATTTATTAATGAAATATGATCTGTTATTCTGTAATAGTGGGAGAAATAGGCAATCTTGGTTTTTGTCACTATTATAATTTGCACTTTCTCTAGACCCCTGCACAGCAGTATGTAGAACTAAAAAGTAGATTAAAAAGCCAGTTTGGTTTTAAAACAAGAAAGTGAACCCAAATCTATAAGCAGATTATGTAGTACTACAGTATTTATATATGATGCAAAGAAAACATCTGATAAACCTTTCAAATTACTTTAAACCTTCAAATTTAGTGTGATTTTATGTTACTATTTATAAACTATATATATAATATATATTTATATATAAACTATTTAAAATCAGAATAGATGCTCTTTGATAAAAAGAATAGGGATAGATAAATTATAAAGTTTAAATTACTTGATTAAATATTAAATTATATTTAATTTGGAAGACAATGGAGGATTTGATCATATATAATTAATGTAAGTGAATTGATATTGGATAGCTCTCATGTCAGTGGGATGGTAGCTTTACTCTGGGTCTTAGGTGGAACTTTAAAGGAGATAAAGGGGATAAAGATAGGTTCAGCAACTTGGATAGCCTCTTTGAAATCTGGTCTAAAAGCCAAAGCAGATTTACCATCCTACTAACGTGGGAGCCCCCACCTATCACTCTTACGGGAAATGTAAAATGATTGGAGGACTTGGTTTAAAATAAAGATCTCATGGTTAGAAACAATCTTTGTAATGAAACGAATGCATTTCCAAAAATGTGGTTTTTCCCGTAAAATGTAACATTGCAAGTTTCATAACCAATAACTGCTTGGCAGAAGGTTTTGTTAAAATGTTGATAGAATGGGAAGAAACCACGTGTTTCTTTAAAAGTGTTACATGAATCCACAAGAGCAGAGGCTGTCACATTCCCAAATATAATGCAATACTACAGTGCAGTCAAGTTGACACATTTAACTTACTGGCTTAGCTAGGATAAAACATTAATATTTGAACAACGTAATGTTTGTATGCAATTGAAAAGCATTCGGTGGAACTATAATAAATTTAATCAGGAGCTTTTGACAATAAATCTCAGTATTTGGAACATAATGTATGGGGGACAATATTTTTAAAAAGTTAAATTCAAGCCTTTCTCCACATAGCAGTATATTTTAAAATAAATATCTAAATTCTAGAACATAAAATATTACTGGGCAGTATGCAGATGAGGGGCAAACTTAGGGTTAGTGGATTTAAGATCTTGGTAAAAGTTAAATTTTATTCACATGTGCTTGAGCTAATGAAGCCTCTTCTGCTTCCCTTTCTCTTATTTATGCGCATATGTCATGTCCTTACCAACCAATCAAAAAATTATGGTGGATATTAAATAAGAATACAAAATAATTTTAAGTAAAACATAATTTAATTGAAAGTGTGGGCTCATTAAAATCTGTATCAGCAAAAGTGGGAATTGAAATGGAGAGAAAGACTAAAATCCTTCATTAGAGACTATGGTGCATATCTATATGATGACGGAGTTATATCACTGACATTATATGCAACCGTGCTAGTGAATTCTGACCATGCATGATGGGGCACCATGGAACATGTCCTGTTGCACAGTTTCTCCATAGTGATAGTGCAGTGAAACCCACTGCACAGCATAACACATTGCAATTGGAAAATGTGCACATCAGAAAACATTGCACATTGGGACATATTGGACAACAACCACACTGTTACTTCTGCTTGCACAGTGTCCTGGTGGCATTGCCATGTCTCTGCTCTTCCCCAGTGAATATGATTGCTGCACTTGTCAACCTTGAATTATCATAAGTCACTTTATGATTATGCAGCTTCCCACTAGGAAAGCAGACAAGATTTTGTCTGGAGTTTTTGAACCTGTATATAGGGAAAGGAACCACAGCAACATTGTGCTCATAATTCTGCAACATAGACTCCAACCATACATGGAGAGAGAAATCCCAGCGGATCAAGCAGGGTTCAGTAAAGGCAGAGGCATTAGAGACCACATTGTGACCAAACGATGGCTAATGGAGTGCATGGGGGAATTCCAAAAGAAAATCAGCATATGCTTTATAGACTATAGCAAAGCCTTTGACTGCATAGATCATGAAAGGCTATGGAACACCCTTAAACACATGGGAGTGCCAACACATCTGATAGTCCTGATGAGGAATCTGTACTCAGGACAATAGGCTACTGTCAGAACAGAACATGGAGAAACAGAATGGTTCCCAGTTTGCAAAGTGGCCAGACAAGGCTGCATCTTATCACCCTACCTATTCAACGTATATGCAAAACATATTGTAAGAAAAGCAGGGTTGGACATAGAAGGAAGAGGAGTGAAAATAGGAGGAAGGAATATCAACAATCTAAGATACACAGATGACACCATACTACTAGTAGAAAGCCTCTGAGACCTGGATCAACTACTAAGAAAGATCAAGTAAGAAAGTGCAAAAGCAGACTTACTGTTGGAGAATATACACAGATTCAACCTAGACAATGAAGAAATAGAAACAGTGAAAGAATTTCCATGTCTGGGATCAAACATCAATAGGAATGGGGTCTGCAGCCAGGAAATCAGAAGAAGATTAAGAATGGGGAGGGTGGCTATGAAAGAATTAGAAAATATTCTAAAATACAAAGATATACAACTAAGCACAAAAGTTAGAATCGTACAAGCCATTGTATATCCTATTACCATGTATGTATGCGAGAGCTGGAGAGTTAAGAAACAAGATAGGGAAGAAAGAAAAAAAAACAATTCATTTAAGATGTTGTGCTGGAGAAGAGTGCTGAGGATGCCATGGACAGCCAAAAACAAACAAATGGGTACTAGAGCGGATCAAGCCAGAAATCTTCCCGGCAGCCAAGATGACTCAATGGAGGCTGTCATACACATCATAAATGGGAGGATTCGCTGGAAAAAAAACAATAATAGAATAAGAGGAATACCGCATGATTAGATAGATGGAGTCTATCAAGGAAGCCATTGGTATGAATGTACAGGACCTAAGCAAAGTAATGGAGGATAGGGGGTCTTGGAGATGTCTCATCCACAGGGTCACCATGGGTCAAGATCGACTTGAGGGCAGTTAACAATTGCAACAAGTCACAGTAAATACTATGGGTTTTAAGGAAAAAATAGACAAATGTTTATTTCATTGGCTTTTCACTCAGATAGAATGAGTAGGATTCATGTGGGAGGAAAAGATAAGATAAGTAGATATTTATCGTTGGGGTTTTTGTTTGTTTGTTTTTTGGACTTGTCCCAAAATTAGATTATGTTGAGTGGCTCTTGTGAAAGAAATTGGAAATAGGACAGGATATATTCTGTCTTGATCCTCCTGTGATATTGTTAGATTCCATCAAAATGTATTCTAAAAGAAGACTTTGAAATGATCTGCCATGTTTGAACAGCTACACAAATGACAGTGAGTTAGAAGTTTTGGTTTTTTTTAATCAATCTACCATTTTTGGATGATTGGATTTGGATGGGTCCAGTGTGGGACATGGTACTTGTAGTGGATTTGACCAGTATCTTCAAAGTTAAAGAAGATGCCACAGTACAAAATAATTTGACAGAGAAAATATATTACTTGATCTGAATGTACTGAAATGATTATTTGTTCTTTTCATTGTGCTATGAATTTCATGAAAGACAGAGAGAACACTTTATGAAACTTTTTGTCAGTGCAGATAGTGTTTTATACACTAACATTTCCCCCCATTCATTAATTTGTTCAGTTTGGAGGATTTCACTTTCTTCACAGAAGGTCCTCTTCCTCCTCCCCTTCCTCCTTTTCCTCTTCTCTGTCAAATGTATGGTTAACCCCTATCAATTAGAAGCAGAATTTCAGAGTACTGTATTTTTAATAAGAAAGTCAAGAGCTATGTGTAATTTTGTCCCTTATTTATTTTCCATTTCATTTAAGGTTTGGGGATATATAACCACAGATTTTGAACCACAGTTCAAAAAATATTCACCAAAAAGTTTCCCCCAAACAAACGTTGTTGTTGTTGTTTTTGTCCTGCTTTCCTCCCATATTGGGACACATATGGCTTACAAATTAGAAGAGCAGTACAAATAAAAACATACAAAAGTGAACATTAAATTAGACTTTTTTCTTGTTCTTGTGCACCTTCAAGTTGTTTCTAACTTTTGGCAACCCTAAGGCAACCCTATCATAGGTTCAACTGGTAGTTTGAACCCTGGTCTCGAGAGTTGTAGTCCAAAGTTCAAACCACTATACCATGACGGCTCTCTAAAAGATAATTTAACTAGTACAATTTCAAAACATCACTCTTTAAAAGAAAAAAAAAAACGCAATCAAAAAGATAAATGCATGTAAAAACAGTACATAATAAAACAGTTAAGAATACTAAAAAGCATTGAAGCAGTAAAAATAAAACTGTATACGGACCCTTAAAAACCTTCAAGTCCAGCACCACACAGCCTTGTAGCCCAACCTCAACCATCTATAAAAGCCCAGCAGAACAAAAATGTTTTAACTTGCCACTAGAAGGACAGCAAGGACTGGGCCATCCTGGCCTCTAGGGAGGGAGTTTCAAAGCCTGGGACTATCCACCAAGAAGGCCTTCTCCGTTGTTCCTACCAAAGGAGCCTGAGAAGCTGCTGGGACAGAGAGGATGATCTATCCAGATGTTCTTAAAATATTAGTGCGGTCATACAGGGAGATGTTGTCCTTCAAACACCCTGGACTTGAGCACCCATTGATTTTGATACCCACAGGTGGTCCTGGAGCCAAACCCTAGTGGATACTGAGGACCCACTGTATTTTGAAATATTTTTTAAAAAAACATTTCCATTCACTATGTTTGACATAAATCGTTCTCCCCCACTTCCAATAGTGAGTTAGTAGAACATATGTACTGTTGATTCATCTTATAGGCTGTTGTGTTTCCTTTGCAGCCTTTTTAGTGCTTTGTGTAGTCTACTGTCTTGCAATGGTATTGCCTTACTGTTCCAGTTCATGAATGTTCTTCCATTCTTTTTTGTTTTGCACATAAGCCTTTGAATCTGATATTTGAATTTGTTGGTAAGACTTTGGAAAGCAAAGGCAGACTGTTTCTGTGAGTGTGTAATCACCTAGAGAGTTGGAGTTCCAGTCTTTATGTAGAGTCTGTAGATGTTATTATGCTACACATAATGCTGTCTTATAAAAGACATTCTCTTAGGAGCAAACCTTTATATGAACTCTCATGAATCAGATTTGTGCTGTTAATCCTTCATAGACAAAGGCTGCATCTGCACTGTAGAAATAATCTGGTTTGACACCACTTTAACTGCCATGGATCAGTGCTATGGAATTCTGGGAACTGGAGTTTGTTATGGCACCAGAGCAGGATTCCATAGCATTGCGCCATGGCAGTTAAAGTGGTGTCAAACCAGATTATTTCTGCAATGCAGATGCAGTCTGAGAGTGTTTATTGAACAGCATAAACTTTATCTGCACTACAGAAATGATCAAGTTTGACACCACTTCAACCACCATGGCTCAGTGCTATAGAATTCTGGGAAGTGTGGTTTTGAGAGATGTTTAGCCTTCTCTGATAGCGAGCTCTGGTGCCACAACTACATTTCCCAGAATTCTATATCATAGAGTCATGACATTAAAGTCGTTTCAAACTGGATTATTTCTGCAATGCGGGTTATTTTTGAAATACTAAAACAATAAACTTAAACAAAAACAAAACAAAACAGTTTCATTTATATACCGCTTCATACTGCCTAAGCAGTGTCTAAGTGGTTTACAACTGTAAGCTACTTGCCCCCAACAATCTGGGTACTCATTTTAGCAACCTCGGAAGGATGCAAGCCTGAGTCAAGCTTGAGCCCTTTTGCTGGTATTGAACTCGCAACCTTATGGTTTTGAGTGAGTGGCTACAGTACAGGCATTTAACCACTGCGCCACCAGGGCTCCTTAAAGGTTGGATCACGGCTTGATCATGTCTGCTGGACTAAATGCCAGTTTTCAATATTGAGTTTGGGTATGAAATCTGTGAGCAAGAACCTCTCTCTGTACCATACAAAGCCGAAGAAGCCGGCCCTCCAGATATCGTTGGACTCCCATTGCCACCAGTTCCAGCCAGCCTGGACAGTGGTGAAGCATGACAGTTCAGTAATGGCTGCAGACGCAAAAGTTCCCCACTCCACCATAGATCCTGAGACTAAACTAAGTGAAATGAGAATCACTGCCTCTTTTTATTTTATAGTAGCTTCTTAATACCAGTCATCCAAATTAATATGGACCGCAAAATCTTCTGGCACAGATTTTAATAAGGCTAAGCATTCATGGATTGGAGCCTATTCAAAAGGGTCGTAGTTCTCTGTGTCTTCATAAAATGGGAAATTTTTCATGTAGTGTATATGACTGTTTTTTAAATAAAAGTTGTAACACAACTATTTATTGATTCCTTGCTTATTCAAATATTGCATTAGCTGATGTCACTGAATAGACTAGAGGAAATACTCTGGTGCAAATGAAGGTATGGTAAATGCACTCAAATATTATAAGTGCTGTGCCAACACTTACATTAAAGAAACCTGTTTGCAAATCCCTTCTTTATTTTCCACTCATGGTTCGATGTGCATCCTGGCACTGCACTAGACTATTAAAAGTAAGAGGAGGTTTCTGTATCTCTCTGTCTTGCCTACTCCCTCCACTTACTGAAGGGGTTGTTGTTATTGTTGTTGTGGTTGTTGTGTGCATTCAAGTTGTTTCCAATTTATGGCGGCCTTATTGTAGGGTTTTCTTGGCAAGATTTATTCAGAGGTGTTTTGTCATTCCTGCTGTCTGAGGCTGAGAGAATGTGACTTCCCAGGGTCATCCAATGGGTTTCTGTGCTCAAGCAGGGATTCAAACTTTGATCTCCATAGTTGTAGTCTGACACTTAAACAACAGGACCATGCTAGCTCTCCATTGAAGGGCATAGTCTATTCAAGGGCATAGTCTATTCCTTCGATCAAGCAGAGGTTAGGAGTGTCAAAACTATGGTTGGATTTATGCTCATGTAGTCAAGGAGAAAACGTGTGTGTGTGTGTGTGTGTATTATCATCACAGCAAGATGGTAAATTCTGTTTTTATTGGTTTCAATGAAGTTTGCATTTTTTCACAAGTAGTTTTTATACATTTTTAGAAATACACAGTATGGAAAAGCACAATTACTGTGGCTTGTAGTAAAACATGTAGCATTGGAAGGATTGTTTGTGTCATTGTGATCAGTCAGCATGCCCTATCCTGCTTGCTGTGTGTGTGTGTGTGTGTGTGTATTTGCTTAGCCTCACAAAACGAAATGACACTTGTTTTTCACAGAAGAGGTTTCCACAAAGTATGTTGAAAATCCTTGATGTGCAGTCTTGTCACGACAATACAGCTAATCATGATTTAAAATTACTGCCGAGAACAAGTTTTCTTCATATCTCTAATAGAGAAGGCTATTGTGATGGGAATATCAGACGTGAGCTGAGGCTTCTCACTTTCTATAACAGAAAGGTGAAGTATTTCACCAGGGTATATTGTGTCCTTTGGCGATATTTCTGATTGCTGAATCTGTGTCAGTCTCTGGCAAACTTGCCCTGAGTTCAGAGAAAAGAGAAACCTTTGTACCTAGGGTTTGGAGATTCTTTTGTTTATGTTGCATTTTTACTTAGCTATAGCAGTGAACAAGGTAGGTATGTGTAGGAGTCATTGACTTTCAAATTAGTATCTGGAGGAGCAAGAGTTAACTAGAATAATACGATTTTAATGTTTTCAAAAAAAAGTAAATGAGAAGCTATGATGCCTCTATTCTTCTCACATAAAACATCAGAAAAATATCCCTCTCCTCTTTCCTGCCATTTAAGCTTGGCAGCTTATTATCACACAGACACATGTGCGAGTGTGTAAATAAATAAAAGTTTAAATTGCAGGCTAATACATATGCAGTACATCTTTGTGTCTGGTTAAGAAAGACACTGCAGTTGTGTGTGGTGAATTGTTCTGACAGTCAGCTGTCAGAAGACTTATAGCCAAGATCTAGCTGTATACCTGTTATGGTGGAAACGAATAATCTTACAGGAGAAGTTCCATTTCCAAGAACTATTTGTACATTCTGCCTCTACTCCGCATAATAGGATTACATATTTCTTATCACAGCCGCAAACTGGATGCATGCCAACTATATGTAGGAATGTGACTTGAGGCAATTTCATTCTGTCTCTCTCCTTGCCTCTTCCACTATTTCTACCTATTCTTAGTAAAGAGGGCAAAAAAATAGCCAGCACATGTGACTGTGTATTTAGAACTTATCACTTAAAATGTCAATATGGATTGGTATACACAAGGAAAACCACTCAGCCTGCTGGAAACTCACATTTTAGATAAAGACAGTGTACTAGGTAAGGCAGAGAGCCCTAACAGTGGAGAGCTATGAATATTTAAATTCAGAATTTAAGGACAGGGTTGTAATTTTAGGCTAATGTTGTGATGTGGGGGCAAATAAGCATTATTGCTGAAGGCACTTTAAACATGCATAGTAAGTAAAGTGCTGCATTCTGCAGAAAATATGGAAAATACTGCATTGTCTGCTGCTCCACAGTTATTGCCATTTCCCCCCATTCCTCCCACCCTCATCATTGTTATTTGTTTTCAGTCATGATTTCCATGTGATGCTCAGTTCTCTTCTGCCAGGTCTCAGACAGACTGTGTGATAGCCCAAATTCAGTAAAGAGTATCTAAAATTTAATGACTGTATGTGTATATTTAATTGGCATTTTGTTTTGTTTCAAAGTGAATGTTATCAGAACCAGATGGTATGATGGTTTGAGCATTGGACTAGGATACTGGGAGGCCAGGGTTTGAATCCCAGCTCGACCATGGAAACCTTTGGGTGACCTAGGACAGACCTCATTCTTTCAGTCTTAGAGGATGGCAGTGGCAAAACCCCTCTGAAAAAAATTGCCAACACCCCTGTGACAGGTTTGCCTTAGGGTTGTGGTAAATTGGAAATGACTTGAAGCCAAACAGCGGCAACAACAAATACTGTGCTATGTTGGAAAGCAGCTTGAAGATAGTTTGAGGTTTCTCCCTCCTGTCTCAAGTACAAATTCATTACTTAAACAACAACAACAACAATCTTATATGCTACTAAATATTAGGTCCAACATCAATAATTAGCAAATTCATTATACTTAAACAACAGCAACAAACATGATCCCATAAGCTTCTAGATATTAGGTCCAACACCAAGGATTAGCAGTTTGCCAGGTAGTTCACAGATAACCATGCATATCTTTAATGTCTTTCTTAACCACATAGAAAAGAGTGTATGTGCCTTCAGTTCACCTGTCAACTCATGGCAACCCCATTGATTTCATAGGATTTTCTTAAGCAAGCAAAACTTGCTTAAAGTGAAAATACCTTTGTGCTCTCTGAAAAACTGTAGTGCCTTAGTTTCACTACTACCTTTTTTTTCTTTTAGAAAAGAAAAATAATAATAAACATTTATTAAACAGTGCATTGAATATTCTCAGCTGTAGATATAAAACAAAAGTTATTATCCAGAGAAAGGATTAGCTCATATTTACATGACGAAGTAACATTCCTAATCAGGTACATTAAGAAGGTAAAAATCTGGGTGTTCCAAGTTTCTCCTGCCACTTTTAGAGAAGGTTTAAAAATTAGACATTAAGAACTTAGTACTTTAACAATCAGGAAATGAACTACTAATGGACTTCTCTCATAGGACACAGGTTTCTGTTACTGATTTATTGCAGGTGCACTGTCTAAATGTATACCTTCACTTGAATAGGGATTATGAGTGGGCTGATTCTGATTAATTCAGTGTCTGGAACACTGAGGAACAAGCCTGAATTCTCAGTCAATTAATCAAAAAGGGACAAAGTATTTTTATTGGGCCCAGTGTGTATGTAGGGGAAGGGACAACTATAGGTGGTACAGCAAGTCCTTGGTAACTGTCAGGGTTTGGTTCCAGGAACATACACCCCCAGCCCCACACAGAGAGAACAAAATCTGTGGATGTTCAAGTCCCATTAAATATACTGAATAGCAAAATGGTGTCCCTTATATAAAATGGCAAAATCAAGGTTTGCTATTTGGAATTTACATATTTTTAAAATATTTTCAAGCTGCGGATAATTGAATCCGTGGATGCTGCGGGGTGACTGTATAATGGGCAAAAGCTGTGGTGGTGACAGTGGCAGGGGCATGGGATTGGCATTGACAGTTGCGGGAAACTGATTAGGACATCTGTGTGCTATTCCTAGATCATTGTTCAGTCTGCATAGGACTGACACCCTTGTTATAATCCCCTCAAGTCTCAGGGTGCTGCTGTTGGAAGTTGCATTGATTTGGGGGAAGCTGGAGGTTATTTGCAAACTGATTTTAAAAGAGTTAACCAACTAATGGTTATCATAGAAACATGGCTTATTTGGTTGTCCTTTTATGTTTTAGTACCTTTTAAAAGCAAATTACCCCTTGAACCCCCCTCCCCCCCCGTCAATGCATCTCCCAGTTGCTCATAGGGGAAAAAATAGCACAAATCAAGGAAACAGGTGATTGATTTGGCATCTTTTCATGCAGCAAGTCAGACTTCAATAATTAAAACTGATTGCATATAACTGAATTACAGAGTGCTTTGGACACTCATGTGGGGACGGTATCCAAAAAGACATGGAATATGAGCAACAGTGAGTATAGAGTGCCTTCCAGACTTGTCACAGCAGGCCTTCCATGGTTCTGCTAGATCCCCATTAGGCCCAAATTTTAATAACCCACATACCACCTTTTAAAAAGGCTGTGCTGGATTGCTACTCAAGGGGAAAAGTGGAAATGGAGAAATAATGCTTTACCCTACCCAGTTGTGGATTCTTAGTTGTGTTCACTGGTCGTCCAGATGAAACACACTTTTGCTCCATGTTTTCATCTTTTAATCCAAAGAAGTGGTAGAAAGCCTGAATAAATCTGGTAATATTTTGAGGTGGATGAGGGCAAAAACATTTGAAGTTTAATGCATGTACGTAAAATAAGTGCTCTCCTTGAGAAAGTAGCTGATCTGGTTGGAGGTCTCCAACTGACTCAGAAAGAGTCAAGTATACAGGGCATATACCTGGAAATGGTGCTTAGAGAGCCATATGTGACATTGTGGCCAGGAGTAAATTTTCTACCAGCTTCAGTTCTGAAATTAAAATTGGTGTAGAATTCAGTGGATAGGAATGCTTATGTGATCTATGCATTTGGATCTATTTTATGCCAGTTATATTGGCTCCCTGTTTTGTTCTGGTCCCACTTTAAGATGTTAATGGTCCAAAAGACACTGCAGAAATAATCAAGTCTGAGACTGCCGTAGCTGGCCTGGCAGTTAGGAAATTCTGGGAACTGTAGTTTTTTTAGACATTTAGCCTTCTCTGTCAGAAAGCTGTAATGCCACAGTAAACTACAATTCCCAGGATTCACTAGCACTGAGCCCGGGCAGTTAAAGCAGTCTCAAACAGGATTATTTTTGCAGTGTGTTTTGGACCAATGCTAACTTTTAAAGACCTGTGGTTTAGCACTGGGTTATGTAAAGGCAGTTTTCATTCATCTAGTTTTAATGTGTTTCGGTTCAAATAAGGTTCATGCTGTCTTCCTAGTTTTATTTGCATACAATTGTTCAACTATTTTTATGTTAAAATGTATGTAATCTGCTTTTCAATGGTTTTGCTTTTAAAAAGGAGGATATCCATCAGTTAAATAAACAAAAATATACTTAAACCTCAGCTGCAAAAAAATAAAGAAAATGCTCCCTGAATCACTTTTTATGGCACAAAGGAGTTGATATCACTTAAGCCAAGACAAGAGCCTACCACACAGAAGCACACAACACAAATGGAGATTTGTAATTTTTCCCTGTCGCAGCTCATAACTTTTAAAGGTTATAAAATTCCACTCCAGTATTTGCTTTGAATTCTCTTTTCAGATGAAGTGGAAAAGAGGTATCCCAAGGAACAGAACACATAATCCCTTCTAACAGCAGAGAAAGAACCCAAGAAGAGATATGCCAAAAGTATTGACCCAAAGCATTGTAACTCCCCTTGAAGTTCTTCTATAGAAGCACGAAAGTAATTTTTACTTTGCTCCTGAGACACAATTAGAGATATTTTTCCACTCTGTGCTGGAAAAAAAGAATCCCTGTTTACTCTTAATTTCCCATCTGAAAGACATCAACAAGTTAGTTTAGAAATCATCTGACTCATTGTCAGTCTAAGGAGTGACGGTTACTTTATCCAGAAAATATGAAATGGCCAAGATCCAGCATGGCTAACGCCCAAGGTGAAAACAGCCACACGGGGATGGATCTGTAAGTTGCCAGTTAGGGAGAACTACTGGAGTGGAGATACTTGTGCTGAAGAACTAGAGAGTTCTGTTTGATTGAGCTGAGGGCTCTACAGTAATGACTGTATATTTCTATAGAAATGGTGGATCACTGAAGAACATACACTATTCAAAATGGGAGAAAATAATTAATGGGAGAAGATAATTAAAATGAAAATAAGAGGCATGCAGAGTTCATGTACAGCATTACTGCTAATATATTCTCCTGGAAACAAGAAAACGATGCTGCACCTCCCTTGCTTAGAGTTACCTACTATCTGGTATTTTGGCTCCAAGTAGAGATTGCCCCAATGTAGCTGGTATGAGCTATACCCTGTTTCCCTGAAAATAAGACATCCCCCAAAAATAAGACCTAGTAGAGGTTTTGCTGAGCCTCCCCCAAAAGTAAGACTTAGCAAAGTTTTTGTGTGTGTGTATATATATAGAGAGAGAGAGTATATAATAAATGTTCATTTTTTGTGTTCAACAATAAATGTGAATTCTTCTTCATGGAAAAAATAAGACATTCCCTGAAAATAAGACCTACCACATCTTTTGGAGTAAAAATTAATATAAAACACTGTCTTATTTTGGGGGAAACATGGTAGTTGTTGTTGTTGTGTGCCATCGAGTCATTTCAAATTATGTCGACTCTAAGGTGAAACTATCATGAGGTTTTCTTGGCAAAGTTTGTTTAGAGGAGGTTGCCATTGCTATCCACTGAGGCTGAGAACATGTGACTTGCCCAAAGTCAACTAATGGACTTCCATGGCTGAGCTAGGAATCAAACACTGATCTCCAGAGATGTAGACAAATGCGCAAGCCACTATGCCTTGCTGGGTCTTTCTATATAGCTATTATTATGGGTCTTTATATAGATGTTATGGTAAACATAGGTAAGTTGCAATTTATGACATTTCAAATTTATGTTTCTCAAGAAATAGAGAAATCAATGAAAGTCTCACCCAAAATGCAGGTATCCCAGCACACCTGCACAGCTGATGGAGATGGGAGAGCAAGGAGGGCAAGGTGAAAGATATGACTGGGAGGGATCATCTCTGATTGCTTAGGGATGGTGTGAGCGATTGGAATCTTATCAGCTGGTAAGAAGGGATTTCTCTAGCCTGGAAAAGGTAAGCTCTGATGTTTAATGATTTGGGCTTCTTTAGAATTAGCAACAGTTTGAGTAGGATCTCCGTCTTCATGGCTACTTCAACTCTGTTGGACTGCATCCCACTGGTCTCTAAAGAGTCCCTTTGAAAGTGGCACCCCCATTTACGTCAATCTCAATTTATATCACGAGTCTAGGAGCACAAGTCTGATGTAAATTGAGATGTTCCCATATGTAAAATAGTTCATTTGGATCAGACTTCCCAATCTTGTTAGTCTGATGTAGGATTTAAGTAATCAGTATACTAATCATTCTTTTAAATAGCCTTGTCAGCTTTAGGATTTTTCTTTTTAAAAATGTAATTTCCCTAATGTCTTGCTCTTGTCGTACATCCTCTATGAACAAGCCTCAGTACAATATTTTTGTCTGAATTGTTGTGGCAATTTGAATCTATAAATATCATTTTAAGTGAAATTGAGAAATGAGACTAGTTCAGATGTTAAACTCAGAACTATCATTTATTTAATTCATCTATATCCTATCTTTGTCCTGGCATGAGGCCCAAGCTGGTTCACCTCAAGTTAAAAACAGAATACACTAAAACCTATTTGATACAAAATACTTTTTTAAAAATTAAATAAACAGTTATGTTAAAAGCACAGCATTGCAACAGTTGAAAACACATTAAAATTTACTCCCCAAAAAGCCTAACACACCCCATTAAAAAGATCCTTCTGCCACAGTAACTTAAAAACCAAAGACTTGCCTAAATAAAATGATCTTTGCCTACTAGATGAAAAACTGTAGATAGGGGACCAACTGAGCTTCCTGTGGCAGAATTCCATGGGTTGGGAGCAGCTGCTGACAAGTCTGTCTTCATTTTCCTCTCCAAACACACACCTGTGATAGTGGCACAGAGAGAACGTCTTCTCTGAAGATCTTAAAAGTCAGACAGGCTCATGCAACAATATAATTGTCTTTCAAATAATCTGGATCCAAGCCATAAAGGACTGTAAAGGTCATGAGCAGCACTCTGAATTGTGAAAAGAAGCAGACTGGTTGCCAGTGAAGTTGTAGCAATATAGGAGTTATGTATTCCCTGTAACCAGCCCCCATCTGCAGTCTGGCTGCAGCGTTTTGGGCCCACTGAAATATCTGAACAGTTTCCAAAAGCAATCCGTTGAAGAATAATAATAATAATAATAATAATAATAATAATAATAATTTTTACTTATATTTTCCACCTCTCCCAAGGATGGAAGCATGATTACATCATTAAAAATGCAATACTAATACAGAATCAGATGGGTAAGCACGCCGGAAGAGATCTGTCTTAAGTGCCTTCTTAAAGTTGTAATAAAGTGGATCTCTTCTGGTAGACTGTTCCACAATCACAAGGGCTGTGGCTGTGTTCTTGTTAACCTAGTATTATAGTGTTCCAATAAATTTTTCCCAGGTGTTCTGTGTATGTGGGGCAGATTATGTAGGGAGAGGTGCTCCCGCAAGTAACTCGAGCCTGAGCCATGTAGGGCTTTAACGGTAATAACCAACACTTTGTACTGTGCCCAGAAGCTGATTGGCAGCCAGTGAAGAGATTTCAGCATTGGTGTTTTATGGTTGGACATAGGTGTATTGGTGACCAATCTGGCTGCAGCATTTTGAACCAATTGAAGCTTCCAAACTTGGTACAAGAGTAGCCCCAAGTAAAGTGCATTACAGAAATCTAAACAAGAGATTACCAGTGCGTGTACCACTGCTTCAAGGTCCTTTTGGTCTAGGTAGGGACACAGTTGGCATATCAACTGAAGTTGGTCCCAAGCACTCCTGGCCTTGTGTAATAATCCAAACAGGATGTAATCAAGACTTGTGTCACCTTACCTCAGAAATGAGTGCAGCATACACAATAGTTTTAGCTGCACACCTTTAGAAACAGTTGAAACCTGAGCATCCTGGTTTATATCTGAGTCCAGGGACATGCTACAAATCTGAGATGTTGGGGAGGGGGGGTAACCCCATTCAGCACCAGCTGAATCCCTACTCCCTGATCTGCCATTCCATTGACCAGGACCAGCTGTTTTGTCTGGATTAAGTTTCAATTTGCCCTCATCCAGTCCAGTCCTCACAAACAGATATTGGTTTAGCACCAACAGCTTCCTTGGAGTTAGATAGAAAGGAAAGATAGACTTGGGTGCCATCAGCGTATTGGTAATACTGAACCCCAAAACTCTAGGTAACTCTCCCAGCAGTATCATGTACTGTATATGCTAAAGAGCATGGGGACAAAACTGAACCCTGAAGGGCCCCATGACTAGGGGACTGAACAGAAATCCCCCAGCACCATCTTCTGAAATTAAACTATAGGAAGCTAAACTTTTAAAGTTTTCTCTTCATCTGTATCTCCTCTTGAATAACATTGATTAACCAGTTAGGCTTGCCAATTCAAATAACTACTTTAAAAAGATGCCCTGACGGAGCGATTGAACAGTAGTTATTTTAATTGGATCAAAGCCTTAGTCATACTTGACAAGCATCAGTAGGCTCCACACCTTCTTTTTCCACCCAACTTAGTTACAGCTAGGAATTTTTTAAAAAATGTGTTCCATGACACCATGCTCTAGGTTCTCCTGCCATTACAAGTAGGGTGGGGAAATTGGAAGCATATCCAAATAACATCATAGATATGCTCCTGGGAGCGTACATAAATCTACTAGTTTCAATGAGAGGCAGACATCATCTACGCTTAACATCTATTTTAACTTCTTGTGCTTAAGTGTACTTCTCTGTTTGGGAATTAAAATCCATTAAAATAAAATCATGTTTGAAAGATGGTTCACATAAAGTTTCTAGAGGTCTCTAGGAGAAGAGTTTATTAATTGCCACAGACACACAAACACGTGCCTACACTATGTTACAAATGCTATGTTAAAATAAGCATTTCCTCCTTTTCCTCACACAGAAGGAGAGGTTTTCTAAAATGCCTGTATGCTTTATCTGAAAGCAGTGGCCAACTGAAGCATGGAATCCATGAGGTTTGTTGATTTATCACTCAGCAGTTGATTCAGTGGGTCTTACCTAGCTGGTACAAGCACCTGGATTTAATCCAAAATGTCCTCCTTACTGAAGAGCAACTGTTTTTCACATATCATATAATTTATGTCCAAACTCATCTGATTAATTGAATTTGAATTTCCTTGAATTCGACAGCAGTTCTCCTCTCAACATAAATAATAGAGGAGAGGTGTGTAGAAAAATATGGAAGATAGGAGTGAGTTCTTTGACTTGGGTCTGATAACGGACCATTTGCCTTATCTATCCTGAAAGGTGATATAAATTATCAAAAGCCCACCCATGAATGAGAAGAAGGGAGGAGACATCAGCATTCATCTGTTTTCCATGGTTTTATATTTGTTCTGTTAATCAGGGAACATGGTGACTGAAACCAATCCAGCATGAGTCAAACAGATTTTGATGTGAACTGTATCAGTTGCAGTCAAGTGATATGGATTTCAGCTTATTAACGTACTGCTAGAGCTTGTTTTAGAACTTTCATCCACGAACTACCAGCGCAAGCAGTAAAGTGACCTTTACTGAATACTTGAGAAGAGCCAAGCTTTGAAAACACGTCTGCAGCTAAAACATCAGAATCAACCCACAATACATCGTTCAGTTTCTATCCCAAAAGTGAACATTACCATTGTTCCAAAGAGATGCATTAAAAATGATGGAAGACACTCTGAATAAAAAATAGACCATCTTATTTTATGTATCTATGAAAGTCTCAGCCTCCATTTGGTGTCATTATAGATGCCTTACTATTAGAAATCTTCTCACATGCCACGCAAAGGAAAGGAATTTTTCATTGTCCGAAATGACAAGCGGCTGTAATGCACAGAAGCAATAAACACAGGTTCTGCTAGCAATCAGATAACATTCACTGTAATAAAATTGCTTATACCATTGTTTACATTTTTTTTAAAAGGTTAGCGCTATTTTCTTTAAAGGATTTGCTTATTCTTTTTTCCCTTCTTTTTTGATGTTGACAGAAATATCAGCTGCTGGCTTAGCTACGGGTGTTTAAGTGAAATAATTTCTGAAGATGTCAATTTGAAATTGTTTTAAAACACCAGAATTCTAAAAGATGGGTGTGAAGTATGTTTTTTTGTGTGTGGTAATCTTGCTCTGATCTCTTCAGCTTTCAAAATCCTCCACAATGCATACCTTCCCGACCTTCTGTACCTCACTTATTAAATTCTAGTTTTCATGCAGTCATAGTAGGTTTCTTGAATCCAACAAGAAAGAATATCCAGTAAAGCCTGAAAAGCAGCAATTAGCTCATGCCTTGTTAGCAAGTGGTAGGAACCTGGAGACCTCACAAAGAAGTAGTGAACGCCCATCTAAATGAGCTAAATTTATTTATTTCTATTTTTTTAATTCTATTTTTAGAAAAATATAACACTATCCCAAATTCATTATCAAATCAATCACCTATTCATATTATATCTATTTATGTATACATCTTCCTGGGTATTCTTTGACAGAAAATTCGGTGCCAGAGACAGAAATAACATGGAAAAAAACAGGGACACAATCCTACAACACATATACAAAAAGAGAGTAGTTCAACATGTTTTAGCAAACATTTTGTTCAGCACTACAAACACACACATGTGAAATCAAACCACAAGGTCAAGGAAGCCTTGCAAAATAATAAAGAACAACCTTCTAGAGATCACATGCAAACTTTTCCAAAACAGATCCTCCACTTTTCTTATAATTTCTATTTGGGGGCCAAAATTACAGAACTACAGTGTTTTAATTTGCTGGGTGAAGCTGGTAGGCAGACTAATTTGCTCTTCTGTGTTTTGCTGTTCCTGCATGCTGAGTAAGGAATTCTGGACACAACTGCGGTTCACCTTACTTGTTGTAGGCAAGCACACACAGCTGCAGTGGGATCACCTAGAGGAGAATCCTTTTGTTTCCCAACTCAAGCTTCATTGCATTGCTTACTGTACATATGCAGCTGCAACCTGACATCGAAAGTCTGTGTTTCTCCAGTCCACCACCTTCACCATCCTCCCAAATGCTGATGCTAACAACTTCCAGCTAGAGAGAGGACAAGGAGGAAAAGGGGGCTGGATGAGACTTTCTAAAAAGGAGCTTTTTTGTCAAAAGCTTTGTTAACAGCAGTCTACCTGTACATTCATCCACCAATATTCAATATTTATTATTGGTTACTCTATTTCTGTAAAACATTGATCTCTTCTGGGACATAAATCCAATCTTCACCATAAGTACATTAAAATGTTAGTGGAAACAACCCTTTACCCACTTTTATAAACCCCTTTGCTGGTTGTGTGTGTAATCATCACTATGGTATTAGAGTTCTGCAGCTATGTCTTAAATGCTTCATTCTGTTCAGGATTCAAGAGAGCTTCAGCAATTGGCATGTGTGCTTTTGCATGTATGTTAAATATCTGAGGCCAGTAAGCTCATCTCCATTAAAACTACAAAATCATTCTAGCTTACACGTGTTTTGAGTGTCAGAGATCCATGACAGATACGACAGTTCCCACTGCATGAGGCCCTTCCTATGCATTCAAACCATGTTTTAGAAGCCTTGAAACACCAAAGCTTGATGCACCAGAGCACTCTGACAGACCAGGCTGAATACCTCTCCAAGCTACAAATCCCATGATTCTGTAGAACAGAGTCATGGCATTTAAAGTGGTGTCAAACTGCTTAAATTCTGCAGTGTGAATGCAATCATAGCCATACAATTAAAGCCATTTGACACCACTTTAACTGCCATGACTCCTGAACAGAATGACTCTGTCCTATGGAATCCTGGGATTTTTAGTTTGGTGAGGTATTCAGCCTGGTCTGTTAGAAAGCTCTGGTGCCTCACCAAACTACACATCCCAGAATTCTGTAGGCAGAGTCATGGCAGTTTAAATGGTGTCAAACTGCTTTAATTCTGCAGTGTGGATGCACACCTAGTATAGCTGTAGAAAACCTGGTCTAGCTTGTAACAATTAAATGTATCTGCATATTAAAGATTTATATTCATGTAGATCTGTACTTTTTTTTTACTGTGAAACAACCCCTACTAATAAAAACAATTTAGAGAAGTTAAAAAAATAATGAAAGAATTCATCTGATCCATTGAATGCACTAGGTGGAAAACACTGAAGTTACAACTTGGTACAATTATAATTCAGTCTTCCTTGGCAGATGAATGTCTTTGTGTTGCGCTACTTGCAGTGAAATTTATTTCTTATAATATGTGTAGTATGACAGAGTTATTATTACTTTGGGAAGTATAATTTTCAATTCCAGCACTTCTTTATTTTATTTTATTTTTTGTACACTCAGTTCCCTTTAGCTTAAAAATATGAGAATAAATACAAAAAAATTATCATACCAATATACTGCAGTAAGCATCAATGAATCTTATTGAGTTTTATGGTGGGACTTTTGGTAACTTGTACATTTATCTGAATCTCAGGTGTGTTTTTAGAATCATGAATCAGATACACATCTGCAGTGATGTTTGTGGTGCAGGTACTGTATATGCATTAACTATGGCTATAATGGAGGACAGCATATTATTCAACCAGCCCCCCCCCCCCAAAAAAAAAACAGCACTTGATCTTGTGGCTTCCACCAAGATTTCCAGTCCCTCTTGCAAACCCCCAGGTACCTTTAACACTTGTTCTAGAGGGCTGGGAAAATCTGTAGCAGTTATTTTGTGTGTGTCACGGGAGGCTATTTCAAGTTCTAATTCTAGTGACATTGGATACAGAAGTGAACCATTGGATACATACGGTAAGTACATCATTGTATCTTGGCCTTAAACTGAATATAAGTGCTCGAATATGGTTCAGTGTTTTGAAAAGCTGGATAAGACAACTACCTCAAGTAAAAATCCTACATTTACAGGACAAGCTTGCCATGAACTATAAGCTGGTCTGTTATGTTCTCAGCTGTAGATTTATTTTTGTCTCTTTGACTGTCTCTAAGAAGCATTGTCATTTCCATTTTCTTATGGCCTTGTACACATAAAACAATCATTGAACTTCTAAGCCTCCGCAAATAGCTTATGGGAGGATCCCACCAAAGTTGTTTATTTAATTTATATCCCATCTTTAATTTCTATCCCATCTCCTTATTCAGGATCCAAAAAAGTTACAGTAGAAAAATTATTCAAGGAACAGACACAGCTGTCAAATTAGTTTTAGCAATGCAAATACGCTCTTGGCTACTGCTGAAACCTGGGTATCCAGGAGTATGCCCAAGCTACAAATCTGAAACAGGGGGAGAGCATAACCCCATCCAATACAGGCTGAATCCCTTTTCTCTGATCTGCCTTCCAATAAGGCCAGGAATACCTCTTGTCTTTTCCTGCTTAAGTTTCAAATTGTTTGCTCTCATCCAGTCCACTAATGACACTGGTTAGCACCTAAACAGCTTCGTTGTGAGTTAGATGGAAAAGAGACACGGAGTTGGGTGGCAGCCCACCAAAACTCTGAATGATGTCTCCCAGTGTTTTGATTTAGATGCTAAACATTGTGAGTAACAAAATTGAATCCTGCAGTACTCCACAGACCAATGGCCAGGAAATCAAACAATAATCTCTGAGCATTATCTTTCGCTTTCACCCCTTCAAGAAGGACTCAGAAATCCTTGGAACTAGGAGGCCACCAGATACTCTAGAACGTTGCCCAAAAAGGGGGTATTGGAGACTGACCAATAATTACCTAGTGCAGTTGGATTTTGGAAGGGGTTTTTTTCCCCCCTGTAAATGACTCACCATAGCCTCTTTTAGACAGGAAGAAACTCTACCTTGCTGCAGCGAGGCATTCATCACTCCCATTCAGCCATTCTCTTTCTGTCTGCTTTTATAAGCCTGGAATGGCACAGGTCCAAAGTGACCAGACACCCTCCTTTTCCAGGACATATCCTATGTTTCAGGCTTCTGTCCAAAAGGAATTCTAAAAATATCCTCCACTTTGAGCATGATTAAGAAGCACCTACAAGGTATTTATATATTAGCCTTTATTGGGTAATGGCCTCCATTTTTCTTGAATGTCCTACATTTTTGGGGGGCTTGTCCTCTTTGTGGTTAGGAAATCTGTTCACCTTGCCCAGCTAGTGTGCATGTAGCACACTCATACATCTCCAAGAATTCTCTCCACATTTTTAATTTGCACAAATTGAAACATATTCAATAACATGGGACAAGCAGGAATTTAGATTGCATCCATTGGACTTGCATCAACCACAGCATCCAGGTCAGAGTGGATCCAGGTTATTTTATCTGCAAAATATCATGCAGATTCTTCACAGCTGACTGCCAGTCTCACCTCCCATACTTCCCCAAAGATCCCATCTTTGTTTGCCATCAGGCAGGATATTTTAAATGACTTTAAAAATAATAAATTTGAAACACTCTTCTACTTTCCAAACAGGGAGACTAGCCCACTCTCTACTCCCTGGTGACCCCTTCAGGTGTTTCCACATCAGGTAGCCTGCTATTATCCTCTTGCTGGAAGGGGACCAGTGAAACTGGCTGGTCCTGTAGGGAGCAAATGTCAGCCAACAACCCACAGGAAGAGTGACGTGGAAACCAGCAGCCCAACAGCAGACAGTCTGACAAGAGCAAGGTCTCTTTTTTGAGTGGTAGTGGTGGCAGCGGTGATGTTGATTCTTCCTCTACTCTGATGTGATGGTTTTTCTTGCATTTTCTAGGGCATTCATATCTATATTTTGCTAATCTTTATTATGATTGTAATTTTTTTGGTAGGTCTGAGGTTCAAATGCTAGCTGAATGCAGATTTTTTTTCCCTCTCTTGAGCATAGTTGAACAGAATTGGACTAGCACATGGGAGATTTTCACACGGGAGAGAAAAGCATCCTTCTCCCATGTTTAAATCATGTTAATAGCATGGTCAGGGGGAAGATTATCACACACCTCCACGCTTATCCCATTCTCCTGCCTTCTGTAAACAGTAATGGACTCATCATTGGGTATTAACGGGAATGCCTGTTAATACCCAATGATGGGTCCATTACTGTTTACAGAAGATAGAAGAATGGGATAAGCGTGGAGGTGTGTGATAATCTTCCCCCCGATCATGTGATTAACACTATTTAAGAAAGGGAGAAGGACACTTTCCTCCCATGTGATAATCTCTTAGGTATTTCAAACAGGTGCCTAGCATGGGAGAGACATAGGATCCACATACTTAGCAACCAGTGTGTACAAGCAAGACCTGCAGCAAAATATTAAAGTTCTTGTGTTTGGGATTCCAACTAGCCATAGTCTTTTCCAGGGTACTCCATCCTGTATCCCCATTTCTTTCCAGGGGCAGAATGGTGTTGGTGTGCTGCACTAGTAATTACACTTTTTCTACAGTCACACAGCAGTGAGATGAAATGGAAAACAAAACTTGCCTATTTCAAGCCAGCCTGTTTCTCCATCTTCTTACTTCATGGCTTTTTACATCTTGCTGCTGCCATATGCACCAACACAGCTACTCCTGAAAAGTACATCAGCAAGATTGTGGCCTCAGTGCTCTGTGGCTAGTGAGCATGATCACTCATCATTTGACTGTTTTTGCACCACCTTTCCTTGTGTGTACTCTTGTAAATACTGGGGTTCCAATAAGCCTACTGGTATCCTTTCTCTACTGGATGGTGCCATTTTGAACCCAAGTAAGAATCCATATTTGGAGAATGATTTCTTATTGGTATGTATGATTGTTGTGCATTTTCATTTATTTAATGCCAGTATGACTGAGAAATAATGCCATTAGTTGACTGGGAGCTGCAAAAATATTCTGGGTCAGTGGCTCACTGGGTAGCTAAGGATGTATCTTAAACCCTCACAAGGAGCAAAGTTCAATCGGCTTTCACTCCTAAGAGTATTAGATGTGCATAATACTTTTACTTCATAAGTAGACTTTTGATCTGTCACAGTAGCATACACTATAGTTGTTGTAAATAGCAACAGGTGAAACATCCACAAGCATCTTAACACAGGAATACTATCGAGGGAAGCCCATCTTCAGTGCGGACTGCTAAACAAAGGTTTATTTTGAGCTCTAAATGGTTTCAGGAGCAGCAAACTGCTCAGTGGGAGTAAAGGAATGTCTGTTATAAGTTGGAGTTAAAGGCCTAGGCTCACATCTTTCTCAACCACAGACCCCTTTATGTGAGGGCAAGGTGCCGTGGGAATGTTCTTGATCTCTGAATTTGGCATAACAGTGACCTTTCTTTCAAAGTTGCGGTGGGATCAAACAAAATGAATTGTAAATCCCTCCATGCATTTTAGTCATACATTTTGTGCATGATAATAAAGAGTCGCTGGAATGTTTTAATACCAGCTTTCCTGACCAGTTGGCTTTCCAGGATTGCCTTTAGACTGCAATGACATGACAAGAGATGTCTAATGACCATTCCTAATTTTAAGTCTTAACTGGCTGGTCATATTTCAAACCTCCCTTATCTGAAAAAGTTTGTTTATGTAGACATTTTGTGGTGGAGGTGTAAGTGTCGAAATGGGGTGTATGAATTTTCATGCAGCCTATTTGTTCAAAACAAGCAACAGGAAAGTATTACTGTATTTGATATTACATATTTTTTAAAAAAAGAAAATGCATGTGATTCTCTCTAGGCTATTGTAACACTAGTGCTACCAAGAGAAGAAGAATGCTTTTACCCTTTTCATCTATGATTTTCTATAACATTGCCTTTCATTTTGTGCTGGCCCCCTTAGCCTCCTTTCCGAATTTTCCAGCAAGTTTAAGTCTCTCTCAGATTTCATATATAGGCTTTTCTCCCTGCTGCTATAGTGCACTAATATCACTCAAGTGAAACTGGCTAAGATCCTGATCTCTGGAGCACTGACACAGAGTGCTTTAGAGATTAAGATTTAAGTGTATCATCCTCACCTGCTCCTGGAGCACAGCAGTGTGACAAGAAAACACAATGGCCACAGCCAAAGGTTCTGGCCTGGAACCTTACTTTAGAGTCCCCAGAGCTTTTCATTGAACATATTTTCATTTTTGGTTGCCACCTTTTAAAGATGGGGAGTGGGGAAATTTCCAAACAGGGAGGGGAGCTTTTTATGTTTTTGCTTTTGGGCATCTGGTCAAACAACAACAGTAGTATGCACTGCTTGTTCCTTTTGACTTTCTCAGTCCATATGCACTGTAGAAATATTATTAGACTTTTTAAAGAGAAAAACTGCAAATAATACATTCATGGACAATGTACATGAGAGGTAATCCAAATGTCTTTGTCTGGCAGCCATTACTTATATGAACTCTGGTCCCAGCACAAAGTGGATGTGTGCCCTTCATCCACCCACATCCTCATAGAATGTTTCTTCTGTTCTTCGCTTTTTATCTGCTATATTTGTGTTTTTCGTCTGATTTGATTAAATTGCGGAATTCAAGAATTATCTCTCTTGGTAGTTACTGAGGGGAAAAAGAAGTTTGCAGAAATTGATGTCCCACTACCTTTGGACTCCTGCTTCCTTTAGTTATGGAACCTGTTAATTCTCTTGAATTTGATCTATTCCACTTGGCTGGTTCCAAAGTGGCTCTTCCATTAACAGAAGGGAGCCAGCCAGCAGCAGCTGATGGCTACCGTGTCAAAGGGGCAATGAACCTGCCTTGCTTGCAGTCTGAACTTTAAAGCGGCTGTTGGAAGTGATGAACTTATTTTGGAGATACAGGTTCCAGCACCTGCTTTAAAGTTCAATCCAAAACGGAAAGTGGATTTACCACCCCGCTGACATTGGAGCCACCAGCTGCTACTGGGTCCAGCCCACTGTACAGAGATACATTGCTAGTGGGATGTAGATAAACAGGTGCAATCTAACATCAAATAAAGGTATCCAAGTCCAATTTTGCTTAAAATCTGTTTCGAAGTCCCTTTGTTTGAGCCTCAGCAACCCACCACACTCTAGTCTGCAGTACAGACTAACATTGATATAAGCAGAGTTTAGAAAACATAAAATTTTCTGACATTTTAGCCAATATATAAATATATGCATCATTACCATCATCATCCCCTTAATATTATTATTCCTACTTCAGTAGTAAATCTTTGACTATTGTCTGGATTTAATTAAATTCAACAGTTTGCTTTGCATTAATATTAGTAGTAGCAATATTAGTAATATTAGTGTTAACAATAATCAACCAGAGGCACAAAGAGAAATCTTAAGAGCCACGGGGGGGGGGGGGGGGAGGATATGACGTAGGGAGGAAGAAAGAGCCATGTTGTTGTAGATACGTTATAGAAGTCAAGGGTTGTGAAAATACAGTCCTGAATTGTGATGCTCGCTGCATATCCTTCACTGCCTGGGGCTAGCATACAAGCTTTCTGTACCAAACAATGCAGAAGAATTATCTTTCCTTTTCACGCTCAAAATAAATGTGATGTTGCCTTCAGCAGAGAACATTTTTCACTAACAATCATTTATCATCCAACATGCTAACCTATATATACAAATGATCATTACAAATATAATAGTTAATGATCTTTTAAAACTGTCATGTAAAAATCATTCCAATGTTTATAAAGCAGGTAGAATTACAAAACTGGCAGAACAGGATGGTGGATGGAAAGGTTTGAGGATCAATCCCAAAATTTGAAAGGAAAAAGGAAGATGAATGAGCCTTTTCAGTCTTTTTCATTATTAGAAAGCATCACTATTGAGTGGAAAATTAGAAATGTATATAGTCAGTAGAAAACTTCAAGAAATATATAAGAATGTATAAATTCAAACAATGCTTGAGTAGCAAATCTTTGCAGTATTTGAGTTAAATTAAACAGAACAATATGCTTTCTGTCAGAATTAAGAGGAGAATGAACAATAGTGAACTGTTTGGAATCAATGTAAAGGTCACTAATCAGTTTCTAGATTTCTTTGCTCTGTCATAAATATTTACTATGTCTACCTATATTCTATTTAGTAAGTATCAGTTTTGTAGAGGTTGACTTTTATATTGAAAATATAAGTACTGACAAATTAATTCAAGATTTGTGGAAAATATTCCCAAGGTGAAACCTTTGTCAGTTTAATCCGATGTACCTGTTTGAATATTAAAATACAAAGTACCAATGGTGTATGATATAAATGACTTTTAATAAAGGGCTTTTGTGAATATTATTATATTTGTGAGTAGTCTGTGTTAATAACCTTTTCTGCGTGGTTCTGATGTTTTACTCTTCATATGCTGAGGTTTTTAGGGTTCTAGATATAACTGTGTAACAAAATGATTGGCCGTTTGCTGAATTTACAAATAACAGTAATATCTGTGATACTAGCTATGTGGAATATCACTTAGGACTGGAGCATGGTTTTGGCGCAGCTGCTGGCCTCTTCGGAAACATGCATCATTTAAACAGCATACCTCCAAAGTGACACAAAGCAGCTTTATTTTGGCCTGTCTGTTTGGGCCCTAGGTCGGCAGTTAAGGTTTGTAGATATTCCATTTAGCTAGTATCATGGATACATTATGTTACAGAATGATGTTTTTTGTGCTTCTGGTTGAAACAGAAGGAACGACTCAAGTCCAAAACAAACTTCAAATTAAATTGGAACTATTACTGTCGTATATAATTCTATTGCATATAATTATCTCAGTGGACAGGGCATGTACTTGGATGGCAGATTAGGTCTGTATAGCTATTACCAAAAATCCTTTAAGATTGCAGCAGCTCACATTGAGTTTGCAGTGTCAATTTGGATAAGGTTATCACTAATCAATAATATATCTTGGTATTTTAAAAAAAGCCAAGGGATGGCCCTAAGCTCCAAAAAAGAGAGGAGGAATAGAACAGAGCTTTTGTACTGTGTCTTACCTTTGCTTCTTGGATGTGTGGTTATGTTTGTCATCTCCCTGTTTTATGAATACAGTAGAGTCCCGATTATCCAACATTTGGTAATCTGACATTCCAGATTATCCGATGTCAGCTGAATTAGGACATGCCCTCAGACACAACCCAAAATGGTGGCCACGATGAGCAAGGAGCCTGAACAGCCCCAAGAACAAGCTGTTGATCAGTGAGTTGAAGGCTTTTCAAAATGATTGCAAGGCTTTTCATAGTGATTTCAAGGCTTTTATTGGACCCTCTGGATTATCCGACATTTTGGTTATCTGACTATCAGCCAGTTCCATTTATGTCGTATAATTGGGACTCTACTGTAGCTTCCAACAGGGAGTGGAATCTGCCATTTCATAATATCGGAAAATCCATGACTCCTTTAGTTAAACTAGAGCAGTTTGTTTCTATTTATTACATTTTGGGGGGGGGGAAGAGTTAGCAGGAGTAAACTGTGGTTTGGTGTGCTACAAGGTACTGTCTGTAATGGGATATAATGATGCATGGTAATTTTTATTTTTATTTATTTTTTGCCAGATTTCCTTTGTAAGTATTTGTCTGCAACATCTTGAGCAAGTAATACACAGAATGCAATATGGGAGTGAGGGTCCTTGGAGTTTCCATTGAATAGCTTGACCAAGGCTCAGTCTGTCTTTTTGGGTTGCATGTCCAGTTGCTCAAATTTCCTAAATTTTCCATTTGTCTAGGGAGTGCTACAAAACAAACTTTAACTGTTTTGTGATTTCCTTCCTAATTTATCAAGGAAATGGTCCTTGCTGTCTGGGGAACACTTGAGAATGTTACCTTTGAAGAAGTACATTTGGGGTTAAAACATTCACATCATGAGCCCTTGAAGGGCTCATTCTCTAGAGTATAACTTAAGAGAGCTGACTTATCAGCTACTGGTAGAAAGTCATTGTGTGGAACTGACTGACTGTCCTATGAAGTTAGAGTTGTCATTTGTTAAGGGTGTTAGCCTAATTCAGAAATCATTGGGCCAAACCATGGTGTTTTCTGACCGTAGGTTATAACCTAGATAATGATTTGAGTGTCTGAATTTAAAGCTAACAAGTTACACTTCAGAGGCTTTTGCTTGCTTTCATTTTCCATCTTAATAGCTTCAGTACTTTACTTTTCTTTTCACAATGCAGCAGCAGCCTCTATAGGCAGAGTGATGGCCATAGGTATGGCTACCCATGGTAAACACTACACCAGAGCTTCCTTTAATCATGGATTTGCTGGATGTCTGAACTGACTTTGTGTCCATTTCACATGGTGTAGAGCCTGAATTTGCCACAAAGCAGAATTTGGGAACTACTGGAAGGCAAGCAACAACAACAACAACAAATATACCTCACAGGGATGTACAGCCAACCCTGGCTTGGCATATTTGTACATGTAAGCCTTCTTTATTGCAATCATTACTTCTCATATTCATCCACTACATTTTTAGATGTGCACCTCGAAACAATTCACAAAGTGACAGTTATGTTGACAAATCTACTTCTCTGTTTATGTCACTGAGCTGAGTCCTCTCTCTTTCTCTCAAGAACTTTATCTAAAGTAGCTTGAAATATTTATTTGCAAACATTTTTAGTGCAAAACTGGAGCTCTCCTTAGTTTTCCCTCCCAAATGCTTTTAAAACTTGTTTTGGCTTTTCATTGACACTGTTTTGTAGCCATCGTTTGTCCCTGCCCTTCTGTTACTTTGGTGATATTATTATAGCAATCTTACTTTCTCATTATGTGATCCCAATCATTTAGGGTAGTACATATAGCAAAAGTATAGTAAAAGCATCAAAGACATCATACATTTGGCTGTGGGAAAGTGACACTAAGGAAAAATTATGCCAACTCAAAGAGAGGATAATGCCTTCAGAGTACGCCAATTCAGAAAGATTATAGTGTGTTGTCCTCATTCTAAACAGGTTTTCAGACAGACCATGAATAATTTTTAAAAATTTATTTCATGTATGTGCCACCTTTCTCCCAAAACAGAATTCAAAGCAGCTCCCAAAGAAATTCAGTCTAACAAAATTTAACACTTTTTTTAAAAAAAATAAAATTAAATTAAACACATATTAAACAATAAAGTCATTTTATTATCACACACATTTAAAAAAAAATATCACAAATCCCAGTCAGAAGATCCTCTGCTTACCCATTAAAAGCCTGCTTAAAAAGCAGGGAGAAGGCCACCTAGTCTCCCATGAAAGGGAATTCCAAAGGGTGGGAGCAGTCACTGAAAAGGCTCTCTCTCGTATCCTCCCAAAGCAAACCTGTGATGGTGGTAGGGCCAAGAGAAAATCTTCCCCTGAATATCTTAGGACCCTTGCAGGTTGGGATGGGGAGATGGAGGCCTATAGATAATCCGGACACGTAGTGCTGCATAGATCATGGCGACCAGCTGTGATGATCTCTGGATCTTCGCAGCCAACCAGCACCCTGCTTTTGGCTTCTCAGACCCCAGCAGAGATCCCTTTCTACTTTCCCCTAGAGTCTCCTGGGTCCCTGCTCCCCACTCCCTTCTGAGTGGGAGATCCCTTTAAATCGTCTAGACACTGCCACCAACCAGTGAATCTACAAAGAATTCTCTCTTAGCACACACTGGGACTTGCCAATGGATTTCTAGTTTCTGAGCAAGCATAACCGCACTCAAGGCGCGTGTGAAGGGAGTAGAAGGTCAGCAGACACTTGTTAAAGAAAGTATTTATTCTACTAAATGGAACAGAGCAATATAGTATCAAACATCATGCAAGGTCTCCTTGCCTTTGCAGGTACAGAAAACATAGTTACACAGATGTTCATTTCAGGCAAGCCAAAGATAAAAGTAATAAAAAGGCCTATGCGCACTCGTTATCACATTCCTAACTACTCACACAGAGATGGGATCTGAAGTCCTTAATGAGGATTTGGAATAGGCAAGGGCTGGCTCCATTGTCCAGCCCCCACTGCATCTGTTTAGGTCTGCCCTCTTGGAATAAACCCAACAAGCTGGACTTCCAAACAAGAAGACAACAAAAACCACATGGCCTCCAAGTCCTTATATTCTCGCATGGAATTTTCTCAAAACTCCCGGTCCTATTCACTGATTGGCTAATAGAGCCTTAGGTCACCTGTGATGTAGTTACTCATTATGTGATGCAAGCGCTCATTAACAAGTACCTCCCTCCAGCTTAACCCATTGCTGTCTGAGAGAGGTCCTCAAATGACTGAGGTCCTCAGTTATTCCACCAGCACTGTATTATGCCCAAAATGATAGTTATATGCTCCCTTAAACTTAGTCACCTCAGTTGTCTTACCATTACCTTAATCAGAAAAGAGAGGGAGGCAAATTCCAGTTTTCTGAAGGCAGATTTATTTGTGAACATTCCAATAACTATTTTTGGGGAGGGGGGGGGAGATGGCTGGCATGTTCCAAGCAATTGCTATACAGATAGTTAAAATGCTTGGGTAGTTGTATCTGGTTTTCTCCATCAACAGAAAAGGTGCCATAGGTGGAACAGATTTGCTTTCCTTCTTATGTGCCCCCAAATCCGTCCTGCATTACTGGGAATGGCTCCTAAGTGAGGATACAGATTGGGGAAAGAGGAAGAAGGGTATTCTGTTCATACAATATTGGATGGAACCATGTTTTGAATCTGGCAGACATGTTCATTTTTTCAGCCAAGCCTTCATTAATCTTCTAAAATGTCCTGGAAGGACTGTTTGTTGTTTTTGTTAGTGACGTCAGGTCAACTGGGACTCACGTCACCCCTATCATGGGGTTTTCTTGTCAAGATTTATTCAGAGGAGGTTTGCTATTGGCTTTTCTAGTGTCTGGCCTTGTTCACATGGGTGATTACTCTGCATTCCCCCCAGGCTGGATGCATTCTGTTTACACGACACAGGGCCAAAACCATGAATCAGGTCTAGACTGTATTCATTATGCCCACACCTGATTTAGTGCTTTCTTCCCCTAACCCATATTTAAATAACACTGCAGGGTTTCAGCTCTCTTTGTAGCAATGACCGTGGCTGCCTTTTCAGTTGCACGGAAAGCAACCGCCTCTCATTTGCGGTGAGAGCTGAAAACCCATAGCAAAAGAGATCAGGTAAGGAACAAATGTGGGGGAAATTCAGAGCCAGAATACTCTAGGAGCAGCCCAGAGTATTTGGGAAATGTAGACTCACCCTGAGAGAGTATGACTTGCCCAACTTCCCCCGATATGCTTCCATGGCTGTGTGAGTATTTGAACCCGGTCTCCCAAAATTCTAGTCCAACATTCAAACCACTGTTCCATGCTGGATTTCATCTGTTTTGTGTGTGTTTTCATGTGTGTAAATACCATTTTACAATACTGTCTAGCTATCCATCAGGCCCCGTGGGGCAGATGAAGTTCAATCTGGCAGTCTGCTGATCCACCAAATTTCTCCCAGTGTGTGAGATCAGCCTTATGTGGATCAGATGAGCTGCAAATTACAATCAATTGTGTATAATGTAAAATATAAACTATTAGAACCAGAATTTGTTGCTTTTTGTGGAAAGATTAAGCACGTTTTCCTGCAATGTGAGCTACTGTGCATAGTTTGCATATATTCTCATATGTATGATAATTATGAGAAGTTAGCTGCTATCCAACAGTCTCCAACAGTCAATACAAGCTAGATTTTTCTGCTGCCTTCAGTTTAAACTTTCAGACAAACACTTGTGTTGGCTTTGTTTAAATCAAGCAACCAGAGACCATTGGTACTTTTATGTAAAGGCAGAGGAAAATAATATTAGCAGTTGTTTAGTGACAGGGATGCTTTTGGTCTAAATTGCTGGGTTTTGACTTCCTACATTTTAAAAGAAACATTCAGCTATTGTTGAAAATAAGGGTGGTAATTATATGGCAAAATTGCTTGTTCTCTTGAAAAACAAAGAAAAATCTACTAGAACAGATGGGATTCAGAAGATCTGTAATATTCAAGAACAATTACTGTCCCCATAATGTCAGGTACTATTCTGCTACAATTTCGGTGTGGATTTCCTTATGTACTCTCTAGAGCGCTAGTGTCACTTTATAAACTACTCTACTTTATTTTATTGGGGGGAAGTGCATATTTTCTTTTTATATACATGTGCACATATGTATATCATTGTGTTTTTTCCTCTTGTGTATTTCACAGCAGGAGAAGAAGGAAAATGTGTGGTGAATGAAGAATTTTAATGTTTATGTATGCCACACATGAAGTTAGGATATCCTTTGGGACTTGCTGGTACTCTTGTATGTGTGCAGATGAACATCTGTGGAATGACAGCTTAACAACTTGCTACTGACATTAGGAAGGTGCCATAATAGCATTTAAAGAATTTTTTAAAAAGTTATTTAGTTCATGCATTTCCTGCTGTTTCTGTAGATAAAAAGTGGCAATAGCCAAGGAGTTGGTTGGACCTTGAAATTAAAACCATAACTCAGATTGCTAAGCCTTGATCCACGGGGACTAGGAATCTTGAGCTAAGGTCCGTGTTTATGTGTGTGAGAGAGAGTATAAAATATATACACGTACACTTTTGCTCCAGTTGATTTATTGAGCTGTTTTTAATATTCCTGTCTCACTCCCTTCTAATCTATTCCTTTGTTTTATTTCTTTCTCTTCAGTAATGAGATAAAGAATATTGTATTTTGTGTAATTGACTGCTGCATCTCTGCAGCCTGAAGAAACAATGAATATACCTTTGTGTGTTCCTGATATAGATAATGCTTTTGAGGGTGTTTTCATGCTCTCTTTGTTTCCTTTTTCTTTTGCCATGCACTGAAACATCCCCTGAATAGGGAAATACTTCTAAAAATTTCACTATCTAGTGTATGACTAATAGTTATAAAGACAAGCACTTTGCTCTAAGGGTAACACAGTACCTTCCACTATTTGAACCTGATATTCATTATCTCAGTAATCCATACAACAGCTCATAAATCTTGTTATCTCAATCATTGCTCGGTTTTTTGGATGGGGGAATAGATGGCAAATCAAAGCCTTACAGTTGTTTACCTGGGACCATTTTGTGTGTTCATGGCTGATACTAACTTTGAACAGCTGATACTAAAATTCAGCTAGTGACTTCTAATTCACTCTGCTATACCAACTCCTGGCAGTCACATTAACTGACATACTTCAGGGTTTATATTTTATTCTGCTCCTTCTGGATAAATTCTGCATTATTCCAGATAATGATATATGGTAATCAATTATTTGATTCTAACAAATGTCTGGCTCCAACAATGGCTGTGGTCTTTGGGACTTTTTTACATGGAGGTTCATTATTGCAGCCTCTTCCTTGGTGGTTCCCAGGCTGTTCTCAGTATTTCCTAGCTCTTCATTCCACATAGATACAGTGGATCTCATGGGTACATTTTATTAACTTTGAACTTGTGGTTGAAGTTCTAGATAAAATGTCCTAGCCAGTCTTCTAAGTTGCCATCTTACTATCAGCATAAAGAATATTCTGATGCAGCCCTCAAAATATTTTTTCTGCATTCAAGCAAACTTGCTGTAATTATACTTAAAACTGATGCCTTAATCTTATTTTCATATTTTGGAGAATAATAATAATAATATATAATAATAAAATATTTATTTGTATCCCTCATCTCCCTATTGAAGGATTGAGGTGGCTTGTTGTTGTTGTTGTTTTTATTATCCCACTTCCCCCCAAAAAGACTGAGACACAAAGCAGTTTACAAAATAAAAGAACAGTACAATTAAAAACATTCAAAAGTTAAAATAGTATTAAAATATTAAAACATCACTCATTAAGAGAATAAAATGCAATCAAAAAGATAAAAGCACTTAAAACAGTACATATTAAAACAGTTAAAATACTAAAATTTGTTAAAAATAAAAATAGAACAATATACATACACTTAAAAGCAGCGCCACACACCATTAAGAGCCCAACCTTTGTTAGTGAAGGCCTGGCTGCACAGAAATGTTTTAACTTGCTGCTAGAAGTACAGATAGGTTCATGGCTTCTCTGAGGAGGGAGTTCTTCTACAGATGATCTTAAAACCCTAGTGGGCTCATACAGGGAGATATGGTCCTTCAAATAACCTGGTTCCAAGCCATATAGGAATTGATGTGCTGAATGCTCTGCATGTGTAAGTAATTCCTAGTAATTTTCTAGCATCAATCCCTATGCAACTAGAGGAGAAATGGAATTTCCCACCAATGGTGTATTATTATCAGCTGTCCCTGTTGTAGTACAAAGTATTTTTAGTGGGTTGGTTTTGAATCTGTTAGATTTACATAACACTTGCTGATGTTGGAGATAAAAACTGCCATTTAAAAGGAATAAAAGAGTAGATCAACACAATCACTGAAATTTGGATGTTTTCTTGAGGGTCCTGCTTCAGAATTTACCACAACATCATGTTTGTGCAGAGAATACCTTCATTACAATGACAAATTCCAGACAGGCCTGTGTCACGCACAATTTTTGCATGTTTGAATTGCATCTGAGTGTTCAGTGATTATGAGTGTAGGCTTATTGTGTTTTGTAAAAGAGAAAGCAGCAGCTTCTTAAGTATTATAACCTTTCAGAGCTCAGTTTTACTATTGATTAAATGTAACCTTCCAAGACAATAGGGTCCATCAGATAATACACTCCTTATGAAAGCTTTGGAAATGCATGCTGTCTACTCCAAGATGACATCATATGCAAAAATGATATAAGATAAAATAGAAATTAACTTTTTTTTCCATGGTCTCTGTGACTCACACAAAGGGTCACCTTGCACCTGTGCCGCTACATCTTCAGAAATGGAAAACAGTGCATTTAGTTCAGATTTAATTTTGGGTAAACATGTTTAAGATTATACTGTGAATCACAGTGATTGGATTAGAGTAGTTTGCATCCAGTTGTACTGACCTGTCAGAGAAATTGATGCCATGGGGGGAATCTACTCTCCCTTCTGCCTGCAGCTCCAGCTATAATCTCTTTGAATGCTATCAAGGGGGTATCCACAATGCAGAATAAAGCAGTTTCACACCACTAGATTTGTACAAATCTTGGGATTTGTAGTTTGGCAAGGCACCAGAGCTCTCTGATAGACCAACCTGACAAGAACATGAAACTACAAATCCCAGGATTGCATAGGATGAAGTCATGGCAGTTAAAATTATGTTAGACTGCTTTATTTCTGCAGTGTGGGCACACTCCAAATCATTCAGAGCTGATCTGAGGAGGAGTAAGAAGCAGGCAGAAGAAGATCAAGGAGAAGTCCCGTTTCTTATGATGTCTGCTTGTATGTCATTGCATATATCTCAGGCTGTTTAGAAAGACGTCCTTCTGGAGAGCTGGAAATACAGGTCTCTGCCAGCATAATCAAAATGTGCCAGTCGCTGTCTATCTCTTAAGCCAAGGAAAATAAGCTCACATTGGTCCAAAGCAATAACAGCAGTAGGGAGTGATCACAGAAGTCAGCCATTGGGTGTTTAGAACATGATCATCAACTCTGTTGCCCCTCATAGTTCAGCAGAGCAGTACATTCCAGGGCCAAATAACCACATGGCCAGAGACTAGGTTGACAGTGGTGCATGAAGAGGAAAGGGGATGTTCGTGTGGATATTTATGAGTTGTACCCTTTGTTGACATTGTAAGTAAACTTTCTGTAGGTCTGTTGTTGTTGTATGCTTTCATGGGATTTTCTTGGAACGGTTTCTTCAGAGGAGGTTTGCCATTGCCTTCCCCTGAGGCTGAGAGAGTGTGACTTGTCCAAGTCACCCAGTGGTTTTCATGACAGAGTGGGGAATTGAACCCTGATCTCCCGAGTCCAGCACTCAAACTACTACCTCACATCGGCTCTCTATCAATTAAGCAGAATACTTCTTGCTATATTAGACATAGTTAATACCTTAGTTCACTATGCAGCTCATATTTGATAGTAGAGGAAGGACTATGGTGCCATGTTTGAAGTTATAAAACTTGTGCCAGGCTGCCTTAGCCTAACCTACCTTACAGGGTTCTTATGGGGTAAAGACAGAGAGGCATGTCAATTTCCCCCTGTGTTCAGTGTAAGAAAGATGTGATATAAATGTAACTAATTAATAATAATAATAATGAAAATACCTGAGTGCAAAACACACCGCAATTGCCATCTGGTGGGGCTTCAGCTTAATAATGTTTGATTTTAGTTTGTAATGTACTGTAGAGAATATGTTGTTTAAAAATATTGCCTGTCTTCTTTTAACAAAAAGTAATGCCTGACTTGAAAGAAACTGTTGTAACTTCATTTCAATAGATTATGAGGAAATACATTCAAACAAAGAACTATATTTTATTACTGGGCCTCTTGTTTGGTTTTAGCCCATAATAAATACAGTGACAGTGATGCTATAGACCATGGTTTTAGGTCAGATCTCCTGTTGTATATGGAAGATGTTATAAATATGTTAATTATTTGAAGTCTTTTGTTGCAATGTCTTTTTGTGCATTATTCATATTGTAAGAGATTTTCTTTTCTTATGTGGGTGAGGGAGAGGAAGTCTTTGATAATTATACTCTACATTGGTGAATGCACTCTTCTTTCTGGCAATTGGAGTCTAAATTGCTACTTAAATACACCCAGATATGAATTTTCTACCATGTTTTTTCATTGAATTCACTTGATCATAAGAGTGTAGTTATGTATAAATGAGTATGTTTCCCTCATTATATACTTAGTTTATGCTCAGATCCTATATATAACTCATAGAAATAAATCTGGATGATTGCCCGCATATCTGAGATCCAAGTGCACAAAGTAAGCTTTGTGAGATTCTTCCACTTTTTGAGGTTATCAAGATGGGATCCACCCCCTACCCACCCCACTTTTAAATCAACCTACCCATCTTAAACAAAAATATAGCAAGGTTTGCAAATGCCTCGCCATCCATCCACAATGTAGATTTTTGCCATTCAGTCCCACTGTAGCCCAATATCTTATTTTACATGCCAAGCACTAAAACCTGCATTCTAAAAGTGGTAGCCGTATTTAATAACTAATTACTCTAATGATCCTACAGAAGTGCTTGAGACCTGTTTTAGCAGTGGTGTCAATTGCAGCCATCTGCACAATGAATAAAAGGAACCATGGCCCAGCTGTAGAGTTGAAACATGTTGGCATTTTCCTAGGGGCAGCCATATGGTACTTAACGAAAGCGAATTGTTCACACTGCAAACTGTTCTCTGCTCCTAAATGGATGTTAAGAATTTTTTTCTTCTGGAAAATATTTCCCCCTAAATGGTTTGTGATTTTTTTTAAGATGCTGAAAGCATCTATCAAGTGACAAGACATAAATGGGATATCCCTTCATGGAAGTGGAAAAGATGTGTGTGTGCGTGCGCGCACGTGCATGTATCCTCACACATTCAGGATGGGAACCGTAGGCAGAGACGTTCTCTGGGAGGTTTTTGCCATCTCCGTTGTATTTTTAACAGTGCCGTTGCCCTTCGCTGCATATATTTCCAGCACCAAAATGATTAATAAATGCATTTGGGGACAGGAAAGTGATAATTACAAATGTAGCTCTGATTTCACTGCCCAGGTTTTAAAATAATCTGCGTTCGTAACAGCTTACTTTCATACACATTTCCATGTATACACAAGCAAGACAGCTGCCATCTTGATCGTCACATCAGGGAGTTGAACCTGTGATACTAAATACATGAGACTTTTATCACTCAAGCTGCAGGCTGTCCTCAAACAGCAGTTAGCTCTTTTCCAGCTGAGGTATTTTGCAATATTCTGGGTGTTTTATATGACTGAATATCTAATTCCACTATTTACCAAATGGCAAATCCCATTCTTCTGTCTGATGAATTCCAGAAACAGCAGCTCAGACGGCAGGGGTGCATACTATGGAAGCAACATTTGATTCCTCTTCAGTTGTTGGCACTTTGTTCTCTGAAGCATGGCAAATGGGAACAAGGACAACCTATATAATTTCAATGCTCACTATATCACCAAACTAATTAGTCCTGACTGGCTACCAGTGCCTGAGGAAACGGTACAACTGGCACTATAGGAGGAGAGTAGCATAAATGATGCTTTGCATAGTTGTTACCATATATAATTATTGTGATAAATCAACAGCCATTTCCAGAAGGCGGTTAATGTGGTTAATGTGGGCCTTGGAGTCTTTCCACACATGCCAAACAAATGCTGTTTAAGATGTTTCTAGGAACAGTAGAATTTCTTAAGTGGAACTTTTCTGGTAAAGTAATTAACATGAAGGATAGAATTTTAATCGATTATTGTATTTTATGCCTTTGTCTTGAGAAATCTGGATGCCGCTCCAGTACACACTGCAAGCAAACACACACATGGGCACATACAGAGAGAGAGAGAGAGAAAGAGTATTGTGAGTAGGGTATCAGTGAGCTGATCAACTGCATGTTGCCAGTCAGTCTATTGATTTTTATATATTAGTTTATTACAAAACCTATGGGGGGGGGGAGAACATACAGGCTGAGTCTCCTTTATCTGGAATTTCAAAATCCCAAATGCTCTAAAAACCAAAACTTTTTTCATAGCTGGCTAAGATAGAATAATGACACCTTTTCTTTCTGATGGTTCAGCATCCACCCACAAACTTAGTTTCATGGAGAAGATTATTAAAAACAGTGTATAAAATTACCTTCAAGCTATATGTATAACTGTATATGAAACATAAATGAATGTTGTGTTTAGACTTGCGATGTCATCTCCCACATATCTCATTATGTATAGTGGGTCCTTATTATCTGCTGGGGTTTGGTTCCGCGACCTTCCATGGATAACAAAATCTGTGATGCTCAATTCCCATTAAATGCAATACTATAGCAAAATGGTGTCCCTTATATAAAATGGAAAATCAAGGTTTGCTATTTGGAATTTATACTTAATTATTTTCAAGCTGTGGATGCTTGAATCTGTGGATAAAAAAATCCATGGATAAGGAGGGCTGACTGTACTTATATGCAAATACAGGTATTCCAAAAACCAAAAGAATCCAAAATCCCAACCTCTGGTCCCAAGGATTTCCCTAACACACACAAAGAGAGAGAGAGAAATGTTGGAGTAAGCTGACCAATTGTATCTTGCAAGTGTAGCTATTGATTTTTATATATTATTTTACTACCAAACATATAAAAAAGAATATAAAACATTTTGCAGATAGCTATTAAACTATTAAAATGATGTGCGTATGTATGTCCTCTGTTTATATACTGTATTAAATATTGTACCACTCTTTTTTTGCATCAGTCTCTCATTTTCAGTGTTTTATATACAAATTATATATCAAAATAGTTCATCGAAACAGTTCAGTTCAGGTTAGCTGGTTTAATGTTTCTGCAGCAATACTGGGGAGTGAAAGGGGGGTGCCAATCATTGTGGAGTTGTTGTTTTTTCTGATTCCCAGGTAAGCATGTATGGTATTGCCTGTTAATACCACATCATTATCAGATCTGATGAGATTTTCAGGGAATTTCCTTTTATTTGTAATTCAAATCCCTGTGTTGCCGGACCAGATATGTTATTGTTGAGGAAGAGGATCTTTTTAGAAGCTTCTATCAATCCTCTGAAGGCATCAGCTGTGTGATGAGTGATAAGGAGGAGGTACAACTGTGGTATTTGCTCATTCGTTTATAGTACATAAGGAGAACTTTGTCATTCTCAAGGTGGTGCCTCATGGTCAGTTGTAACCATTTCTTGCAAAATTGCTGTACCACTCATAGCGAGGGGATAGATTTGGGCCAATTCCATATGCAAATTTCATTCAGTCTTGCCAAGGAGGAGAAGGGTCATCAGTGGTTCTGTTTTTACAAAGCCAGAATATAAAAGTTACTTGGATGGATGTGCACCTTTGTCCATGTGTCAATACTCCAAATGTCTGCCTGTTCTTTCAACATTTTGATGCATTTCATTATTTTGCTGTCCCTGCCATTTTCTGGTTTCCTAGTGATAGCTGATGAGGAGAGGCTAAGATTTCCAAAAGCAAGAGTTTGATTTGGACCTGATCTACACTTGATAATCTCTGTGTTTTTTCTTTTTTCTTTTTCTCATTCACTGAAATGGGACGTGAACCAAGTCTTCTGCTCAGTGCACAGTCCTCAGTGAAAAGACTTGCATGGGGACATTGCACGCCTCAGATTACTTTTATTACAAAGTGGCAAGATGGATCTTGCCATTAGATTGTTCATGTTCTGCCACTTCTTTTCATTAGTTTCTGGCTAGGGTAATTTTTCAAGCAATGAGATCAAATTCTTGCTGTTCCTGAAATAACAAGGGGGATGTCTCACCTAATCTAAGTTATTCTTGTATAACATGCAGTTGAGTGGCATAGTAATGACACTTTAAAGTGGGAAATGTTAATCTGCCAGTTTTTTTCTGTTTGTATCTGTGTTAACATTTACACTTTTTGTACAATATAATAAATATTACAGATAAGTTTATCTTGTTCATTTAATTTCTGATTTGATATGTCCATAGTTTTACAAAATGAAAATACATTTTAGGATGAATTAATCCTATTAACTTTTCTGTGGGTTTTCTGGGCTATGTGACTGCATTCTGGAGATGCAGGTGAAATGTGAGGAATAAAATCTACCAGAATGCGGCCGCGTAGCCCAGAAAACCCACAGAAAACTATGGACACCGGCCTTCAACTTCACATTATTACTTTAAACTTTATTTATATCCCATTTCTCCCCAGAACTACAACTTAAAGCAAGTTACAAATTAAAACACATTCAAAACAGTTACAACATACAAATGGTCAACATTAAATATGAGTTAGACTCTCAGTAATATTTTAAAAAATTAAAATGTACACTCATTCTTACCAAGAGAAATTCTCCAAAACCAAGGAATTATTTGATTCTTTTGTATTAATTTTAAAAGTGCATCCTTAATTAGGGAAAGTCAATTACTTTCCAAAGCAGCTAATTAATATTGCTTTACGAGTGCATCTGAACATGGCTTGTACAGTGGTCCCTTGTTATCTGCTGGGGTTTCGTTCCACAATCCCCATCCCCCACCCCGGATATGAAAATCCATGTCCCATTATATACAATGGGGTAGTAAAATGATATCCCTTATATAAAATGGCAAAATCAAGCTTTGCTTTTTGGAATTTCTATTGGGAGGGGGGCCAAGATATTTTCAAGCTGTGGTTGATTGAATCCATGGATATTGAGAGCCAACTGTAAAACAGTATTTTTCAGGTTTACCAACCACCTGATAAAACATGTACATTGGCATCTAAGCAGCTTTGGTTCAGGACAGAGTAGTTATGTGTCCTCCCCCCTCCCCAAAGAAAGGATTGTTCTCAGTTTAAATTGCTGTGAGAGGATAGTCTTCTTTAACGTGTCCTGTGTTTGAAAGGCAGTTGTGATGTACAGGTAAAGGGCTAGAAGGAGGTGGAATAGTGACTGACAGCAGTGGCATCACTAGGGGGTTGCCGGGGGTGTGGACTGGACCAGGTGACATCCTGAAAGGTGGGGGACACCACTTCTCCTTAAAACACCTACCTTTTGGCAGAAATGGGCTGTGGCATTCATATACTTCCTTTTAAATTGCTTTAAGAGACCGTGCGACGGGGTGACGCTCAGTGTGAGGAGAAAGGAGAGCCCCCCCAAAAAATTTTAAAATTAAAATTTCAAATTTCAAAATTTTAAATTGGTAAAGAAATGTAATTTTTTGAAATGTTTTAAAAAATTTTAATCTTTTAAAATTTTCTTTAAAACCATCACATTTTAACCAAATATTTACTATACACATATAAATAAGTTTAAGTTGTGCTTATGATATTGTAATTTGAAGGTATAATTTTAATTTTGTTAGTTGTTCATTTCACAACTTTTACATTCATTGGTATATGGGAATTATGATTTATGAGTAACATTAGTGCAAAAAAGCATTACTAAAGATACTGTATGGTGGGAAATGGGAGGAAGTCATGGGGGGGGGGGAGTGACACCATGAGTTACTGCACCAGGTGACACCAAACCTAGGGATGCCACTGACCCACAGTAAGCACTAGAACAGCAGACTCAGAAGATACACAGTTCTCTTGGTCACTGTCTTCCCCACTCAGCTTTGATGTACTATAATTCTCTTTAAATTATAAAAGTAATCCCTGATCTTGCATCTGTACATATGAATAGCACATGCAGTTTTATGCAAATATTCGTGTTCCCTCTTGTCTTCTTTGTTTGATGATTGAAGTTCTCTTTTCTTGGTGATCTCCAAGTGACTGTGAGAGTTCAGAATTTTGGTGTTATAACTTTTAGTTGGTTATATGTCTTTTATTTTTGAAAATGCAGAACTGGAAACAAAAATGTAGAATGCTGAGAGTTTCCAATTGGGAAAAGTCACATTTTCTATTTTGGAATATGGCCTCCCTATGCTTTGTTCAGAGTTATTAAATACTGTTTTGCAAGTATGTTTCTCAAGCCCAAATAATATTTCCCTTCCCTAACCCGCTGTGGGCTATCATGTTACAAAGTGGTAAAGATGGCTTTAAAGGTGCCCTTGATACAGTAGACCCCTATGAGACAAGTGAATTTAAGACTAAAGCAGACTTTGTACTTCTGAGTGGCTTAGAGGCTTAATCCTTATTCTGCTGCATTATTGTGTGACATTTTTATAACAGTTGCATTATGCAGTAATAAATGTTGATCTATTGATTATGTTTTGTTGAATATTCTTCAGCAGAAAATGACAATTTATTTGAAAATAAAATCTATTTTTGTTGCATAGGTTTTTAAATGAAAAGTGGGGGCAAGCAAACCATCTTTACAGCAGTAGATTTTTTGATGGAAGTGAACAGTAAAGGGAGATCACTTTCTTCTGTTTGCTCTGTGGGGAGGATCATTTCCTTCATTCAAAGATCAGTTCTGTTTCAAAGTGTTTATGCCACTAGAGGTCTTGCTTATATTCTTCATCCTTCTGCCCATTTGTGCCATTTCCTCCCACCTTCAGAATTAAAAGAGCAAAAGCTTTATGAAAGGGGCTCTGCAGAACAACCATTAAAATTACTAACTCTGGCCCATACATGTTAGCATTTCATCTAAAGCATTTGGGACAAAAATCTATTGGTTTTAACTACCATCAAAATGGATGAGACATTGGTGAATTTGGAAATGGAGGGGGTATAGATCTGCCCAATGAAAGACCTGTGGTCTTTTCCTCTTGAGATTGCTTATTATTTCAGCCAGTGATGAGGCAGACACATTGAACACTTATGAAGACAATGAAGTCACTTGACTGTACACATTCTGCCTGGAGGGACAGGTTTACACTCGACAGAATATTACTGGCTGGCCCCAAAGTTGTCCTGAATTCCCCCATTACTGGAGTGACGCCGGGTAGCTGTCTATAGCGAATGACCCACTGTGCCACTCGTAAAAGTTGCTACTTCTGAGGACAGAAGTGAGGCACCCAATACTTATTACATGGCTGGGTGCCTTGTTGTGACCTCAGTGGGAATAATCCACACCAGGGACAATGGGCAGCACAGCCGCCTAACATCACTGTGGAGTACACTGGATTTTCTTTGAAGATCTGGAGCAAATGGTGAGTTTTTAATTCAGTTTAATGTAGGGATAGCCCAATTCAGTGTAGGACTGTCCTTCCCACGTGTAGACAGACCACAGTTGAATCGGGCCTTTGGCCCAGCCCTATGTGAACAAGGCCACATGAGGGTGGTGGGGAAAGGATGCAAATGGCCCATGTAGACATGCCCTGGGATGGATACACAGCAATAGCAATAGGAATAACAGCTTCATTTATAAACCATTTTGTCTCTAAGCAGTTTACAACTGTAAGCTAATTGCCCCCAATAATCTGGGTACTCATTTTAGCTACCTAGGAAGGATGCCAGGCTGAGTTAACTCTGAGCCCCTGGCTGGGATTGAACTCACAGCCTTGTGGTTTGTGATGAGTGGCTGCAGTACATACATTTAACCACTGCACCACAAGGGCTTCTGGTGCCACCAGGTCTCCTAAGCTACGTCTTAGTTGTGTCTTCTAGATTAATGCTTGTCAGGCTATCTGATGTGAAACACCAACATTTTTTTAACATGCTAGGGACTGGCACAATATTTGTGTCCATTGGCTACAATTCTTTCTTTCCTAGAAACTCTCCAGGGACTGGCAGCTGGTGGCTTGGTGACTGGCACAGGTCCAGGGACCACCACATAGTAGCACTACTTTAGATCCTATCTGTACCCAAACTTATGTGTATAACGAATGAAAGCTAGGAATACTTTTTATTTTATTTTGGAAGGGAGGAAGTTATGCATTCCTTTATGGATAGGAATAAAAGAAGGCAGCAGGAATTAATGAGCAATGGATGGCAACATTAAACTTCACATGTGAAGGATAACATGTAAAATGGAGGAATATATTTGTTGTATTCCTTGTTGTTGTTTCGCTGCATGACCAACATGACTACCCCAAATATGTTTCCATGTAAAATGGAGGAATACTCAGTTTGCATTGTTCTACATAATTTCTCTTCTGGCTGCTTCACCTCACAGCAGCAATATTTGCTGGTGTCGAGACAACTGCAATGAAAGTGTCATCTCTGAACTTCAGGACCATTCCTAACCTCCACCCTGCAAAATTTAGTAGATGCAAGAAGATACAGGGCATACTGGCTTCCTGCTGGCCAAGTTTCACTGGGAAGTAAGCTAGAGGCTGGCACACCCACGTACAAGCTTACAACTCCCCAGGAATTGTCTGATTGCTGTTGAATTATCTGGTTTTTCTGTTGTTTCTATAAGCCACATTTAGCATGGCTTTTACTGTGGAAAAGCATCACACAAATAAATCTTGATGCTATGGATGATCATGCTTAGCATAGTAATAGTTGGTATGTTTGGACACCTCAGAGCAGGATCCTCAAATCTTGTGAGAAAATTATGCCTGTTGAATGTTTGCATGTTGTGCAGCCCTTAGAGCAGAGTTGGCTACTTTTGAGAGTTGTAGGCCACATTGTACCTACACAGGACCCTGAAAAGCAACAAATTTCATTTTTGCTTCCATGTGTTCCCATGAAAATTTGGGGGGGGGGGAGTTAACCCCCAAATGGCTGTTAGTACCTGCACAGCCTCTAAGAGGTGTTGCTGGACAGTTTCTTGCAGTTGGGAGCACTGTTGCCAGGAAGGGGCCACCAGTAGTGGCCTGCTTTCCCTATTCACTGTTAGGCCCACATGGAATTTAGAAAAGGTGAGATCTAACCGCCCCCCCCCCCATGCCTCCCAATTGCAGACATTATTGAAAGCACTCCCTGCAGGCTTTTGATGGACACTGTCGACCTTTTAGAGTTGATTTTTAGCCATCTCAGATTTGAGTATGTGTGTGCAGGAACTCTTGAGTGTCCACCAAGACATCCTCTTGGCTGCTTGCTGAATGCTGCCTCAATGGTCCAGGAGCTCTGCGGGGAAGAAACATGCTCAAAAAACGGGTAGGATAGGTCATGGGAGAAAGGTCCAGAACACTTTGGGATCCAGGTTGTGAACCTCTGCATTACATGAAAAAATATAAAGAAACCTAACCTTCTGTTCTCTGTCTATAAAGCAGCCTTTAAAGGTCATCCTCTGAGTGTTTGTGCATTCTGGCCAACCTTTCACAATGTACCCCATGATTTGCATAATGACCATATAAGTGAATAATTTGGAAATGTGGCTAGAATAGGGGAATAAAAAACAATAATGCTTGGGAACAGAATGGGTCTCAATCAGAAAAGGGGTCAGGCAGGGCTGCATGCTACCACCCTATTTATTGAACCTATATGCAGAAAATATCATACGCATAACAGGCTTAGACTCAGAGGCAGGAGGAGTGAAGAGGGGAGAAAGTAACATTGACAACCTTAGATACACAGATGACAAATACTACCAGCAGAAACCAACAAGGATCTGGAGCAGTTATATAAGAGGGTCAAGGAAGAAAGTGCCAAGGTAGGCTTGATACTGAACATTAAAAAAAACAAAATAATTTCCATGGAAAAGATGTAAGAATTCATCCTAGATAATGGGAAAAATGAAATATTCTCCATACCTTGGAACAAACATTAATCAGTACAGGGACTGCAGTCAAGAAATTAGAAAAAGGCTAGGATTGGGGAAGAGCAGCTATTAAAGAACTGGACAAGATCCTAAAGAGCACAGATATAAAACTGAAGAGTAAAGTGAGGATTGTCCAAGCCATGGTATTCCCCATGACAGAAAGGGGGAAAACTCATTTGAGATGTGGTGCTGGAGAAGAGTGTAGAGGATCTCATGGATAGCCAAGAAGACAAACAAATGGGTTCTTGAACAGAGCAACCTTGAACCCACATCTAGAAACCACGATAACTAAACTCAGGCTGTTGTATTTTGGCCACATCCTGAGAAAGCATGAATCACTGCAAGAGCCAATGATGTTAGGAAAGGCGGAAAGCAGTAGAAAGAAAAGAAGACCACAAGCCAGATGGATACACTCAAATCAAAGAGGCCACAGGCCTGAAGGTATAGGACCTGAGCAGAGCAGTGGATGACAGGGGTCTTGGAGAAATTTCATCCACTGTTGCCACAAGTCAAGCTTGACTCAAGGGCAGTTAATAACAACAACAAAATGGAAGGCACTAGGAAAAGAGGAAGACCACATTCCAGATGTCTCAGTTTAGGAAGCCACACCCCTGAATCTGCAAGACCTAAGTAGAGCCATTGTGAGAGGTCTCTCGCTCATAGGGTCAGCATAAGTTAAAGCTGACTTGAGGGCATTTTAAACACACACACACACACACACACACACACACTTTTTCCAGCCATGGCCTTTAACCTGATGATAGATGACTTAGAGGTCTCTCATTCATAGGGTCATCATAAATACAATGATTTGAGGGCAGTTAACAATAACAAAAGGGAACCATGAGAGTGAGAGAGATTGACTGGGTGCTGGGTGCTGATAAGGATGGGGATTGGATGGAAAGACCGAATGAGCAACAGTGTGGAGAGAATCAAAGGCCACCATGGTGAAGGAAGGAAGAATGGTGGAAGAGCAGCACTGGAGTCGGGGCTACAAAGTGAATCCTGTACAGGCTGAATGAGTGCCAGGGTAGAGACTCAGAGAGGAAGCCCAACATGGTAGAAAGAAGAGGTAAGGAGTCAGAGAGAGGAATGTGCGCACATTGGGGTTAAAACATGGGTTTTAAATGAGGACAAAACCGGGTATTTTTTTCCTAGTAAAAAATAATTGTAAAAACCCAAGAATTCTCTGCTCACATTGTTCACCATCCAGGCTGCTTTGATTCTCAAGAGCTGACTGCTCCTCCCAGTAACAGCAACCCCAAGAGCACCTGTGCTTTTTCCCTTACACTGCAAGCGACCAAGAAGGGATTTAATATTTTTGTGCACAAGATTGCATCTCTTGTGTTGGTGTTTTCATATTTCATAAAGTTTGTCAGTTCCAGAAAATAATAACGATGCAAGAAAAAGAGAGAGAATGGATTCACGACTAAACACTAAGCTTGCTTTTCAGCAGTGGAGTTGGTGAACAACATTTTGAAGGTAAAAGCAGATTGCTCAGATTGTCATGGTGTGGCTTACTTTCTTGGAGTGAATTTTCAACTCGAATTGTATCGTGTAACCTTTTAAATATGTAGATCTTCATGTATAAAAACTATGTTATTCATCTCCTTTTAAAATAATCTTGCATGAAGCAGATGCAAGCCTACGAATATGGATTAAATAGAGGGATGGGAAAGGTATTTATATTTAAAGAAAAGGAATTCTGTCTATTGCTGAGCTTTCCCATCTCATCAACTAGCTTTTCCTAGACAGTGCCATTTCAGACTACACAAGCACAGTAAGGCAGTACAGACTTAAGTATTTTAAGGGGTGGGTGGCATTAGACTCTATGCTGTCAATTGATATGTCAGAAAGAACTGACAAGACAGAAGTGGGGTCCCAAGCCAGGATTTAAGTAAGAGGAAACTCCAGGAATAAACAGGGTGGGGTGTAATACAGAATCTCTGGTACAAAGGCAATCTGCATAGTCTGTTACTAGACACTTAAGGTAAGGAAACGTCAGTGGAGTACAGTGACTGATTTTATGCAGAGCTGTATGTAGTGTGATGTAGCTTTGATAGGTTTGCAGGAAACCCTTCCTAGACTACCAGTCCTAAACAAACAAAACAAACAGCTTCATTTATATACCGCTTCATACCCTTAATGAGTGTCTAAGCGGTTTACAATTGTAAGCTATTTGCCCCCCATCAATCTGGGTACTCATTTTAGCGACCTCGGAAGGATGCAAGCCTGAGTCATGCTTCAGCCCTTTGCTGGTCTTGAACTCGCCACCTTATGGTTTTGAGTGAGTGGCTGCAGTACAGGCATTTAACCACTGCGCCACCAGGGCATGTGATCCATACTCCTTTTGTTTCACAGACTTATAACTACCTAGATATTTACTCCTGTAAAGATCCAACTATGCATGTTTGTGTGTAGTATGCCTTCAAGTCATTTCTGACCTATAGTGACCCTAAGGCGATCCTATCATGGGGTTCTCTTGTTCAGAGGAGGTTTGCCACTGTCTTGCTGTGAGGCTGAGAGCATGTGTCTTGACCTAGGTCACCCAGATAAGCAGCAGGGAACCAACCCCTGGTCATATTAACCCTTTTTACAGTCCTCGGTTACAATGTGCAGCAGCTACAGACACTTGGAGACCTGTGGGCTGCTTGCTTGCCTTTCACCAACACTCCTTTTACTGGCCCTATCTTAAAATATTTGCAAGCAGAAAGAAATGAATGTCAAGTTGTAACGAGCAGTTTCTCTCAGGTTCTCCGCACACATATACTGCCTGACCATGTGTGGGTCAGTGCTGCATCAAAATACAGTACTGGCTCCATGAGACTAGTCCTTTGACTTGTATTGAAGGTTTTGGGGCTATGTTGTGAGACTGAGTTATGTGTCAAACCACACAAACACTAGTTTGAACACACACGTGCAAGCACACACACAGTGATGGTAAAACAAAAAGTTTGGAAATTATGGATACAGTTTGTAAAGCCTCTCAACTAAAACATAAAGTGTACTAAATTACACAGCAGTGAGGAAGAGATGCATCTCAAATACAACACAAAGGAGGAGGTTTTTCATCTCCATGCATTAAACAGTTATTTGGTTGTTGTGCACCCGGGCTGAATGGGGTGGATTTGTAGTATAAACTAAAAATACATTTATACTGACAGAATTCTAAAGCTGTTTTTCCTATTGGTACCTCCCCCTTCTCCCCAAAAATATTTTCTCTGAAGCTGTATAACTACTTTCTATCTTTCTATTTCTTACAAAATGTCTCTGTCAAACAGGATTTTACAGCTAATCTTTTTTACCTGTACTCTTCAAAAGGGTCAGTATGTGTGTCTGTATGTGGCATGCAGCTGGCCTTTCTCTCAGGACTTGGACTCCAGTCTAGTTATAATAGATTAAAACAGATACAAGTAAAAAGGGATAAAAGCAAGTAAGAAACAATCAGAAACCTAGACTACAAAAACACTCTTAAAGACTTGTCACATAAAACAAACTGTTATGTTTTTTAAAAAATAACTCTGTAGAAATACATTGAGAATATAAAAGGAACAGCACCCAGCCTTAACAGACCTTTCTCCACAGCCGGTGAATTGTCAAAAGCCTGCCTGAGTAAAAATCTTTGGGATGAAAGTGTTTGGTGTGCACCTTGGTGTAACTTTGTCTTTCCTAGTCAGCAGAAAGACAACATGGGGGCTTTTTACATTGGCAAGAAAGTGTGACATGAAGTTGCACTTTCCTTAATGCTTAGCAGCTAGACAGCAAGCCCCAGGTGTGCATTTAAAAAGTACAGGGCAGCTAGACTGAGGTTTTTTCTGTGTCTCAGCAACTACATGGGAAGCTGTCAAAACGCTACAAACACAGGTGGAGCAGCTACATGGGCGGCAAGGAACGCGGCTTTTAGCCGCGCTTTAAACATTTTTTTCCCTTGCTGGCTGCGAATTGCGCAATTGCGCAGGTACACCATACAGTCGGAGCTTATCACATGGGGGAGTACAGGACCATTCCGAAAGAGGGAGAAAGTGAGGTCAGTTCGGAAATGCACATGATTACGCACAAGCTCATCACACACAAAACAAGAGAGCATCTACACAAAAAGAAAATGCAGAGTCAATACGAAAGAATTCATCACATGTGAACATACTGGTCGGCTTTCTGTTGCAAATTAAGGCATCTTGGGAAATGGTAGCAAAGGCTCATGGGAGTTGTAGTCTGTGTTCTGTCAGAGCATTATATTGAGTTGTCTTGAGGTTTCAGCCCTCTGTCCAGGAGGGATTCCCATATGTCCTCCATTCTTGAGCAGAGGCCCCCCTTTTCCAAGTTGACCAGGCACGTCCTCCTTTGCCAGGACATGTCCTACTTTTCCAGCCTTCTTTTTGAAGAGGAAGCAGGAGGGCCAGGCGTGCTCTGGCCAGGCTCTGGGGGTCTCTTCCTGGCTCCTTCCCTCCCTCCCTCCCCGCTGCCTTCCTCCTCCCTTTGGCTGAGAGAGTGTGACTTGCAGGGAGGAAGGGCAGCGGTGGTGCTCCAGGTCCTCCTGATGCTGGGCCAGGGCAAGCTGGAAACAGGAGGAGGAGGAGGAGGAGAGGGACATGGGGCCCCTCTGCTGCCCTGCCTCCCTGCAAGTCACACTCTCTCAGCCAAAGGGAGGAGGAAGGCAGCCAGGAGAGAGCCATGGAGCCTGGCCAGAGTGTGCCTGGGCCTGCCTTCTCCTCCCCCCTTTGGCTGAGAGAGTGTGACTTGCAGGGAAGCAGGGCAGCGGAGGTGCTCCAGGTCCCTCCCCTTCTCCTCCTCCTCTTGCCAGCTTGCCCTGGTCTGGCTGAGCGCCTCCAGTGCCCTGCTGTCTCCCTAGAAGTCACACTCTCTCAACCAAAGGGAGGAGGTGAAGGAAGGTGCAGGCGCACTCTGGCCGGGCTCTGAAGGTCTCTTCTTGTCTTGGCACCTTCCCTCCCTCCGCACTTGTATCGCTGCCTTTAAATGGGCGCTTTAAAGATACAGAGCCCCATTTAACCGTTCAACTACACCTTAGCCTTTAGATGCAATAGGGGTGCTTTTTACATTGGCTAAAAGGGGCGGTCCAAACTCGCCCCTTCTAGCGGCGAGATGAGGCCTAGGCTGCCACACGGGCAGCCCCAGAGGCCTCATCCCGCCGCAACGACCCGCCGCAAAAAAGAGCTCCGGGATCGAGCTCTTTTTTTGCGGCGCGGGAAGGGCGCGATTGGCGCCCTCCCGCGCCGCCAGAGTGTCAAAACGTGCGCAGCGCGTCAAAATGCTGCACACGTGATGACGCTTGTACGGCGCCACCGTGTAGATGCCGCCATCTTTAAATGGCGGCGTCCATGCGTTTTAGGCTTAGAGAGGGTGTAAAGGCTACGCCCTCCCTAACCCTAAATGCGGGCTTTTTAGCCCTAAAAGCGCCTTTTTTTGCCCGTGTAAAACGGGCCAGCAATGCTGCACCCTTTTTAAAAAAGTAGTGGGGAAATCAAACTACTTTTTAAAGGCACTTCTTCTCCCTTAAAACTCCAAAATAGTGTTTTCATGGCACACTTTCCATTTTTCTCATCTAAAGGCTGGGCTTTCATGCAGCCTTCAACACACCTCTTTTTGCCAATGTAAAATGGGCCAGCTCCTTTTTAAAGCACTTCTTCTCCCTTAAAACTCCAAAATAGTGTTTTCATGGCACACTTTCCCTTTTTCTCATCTAAAGGCTGGGTTTTCAAGCAGCCTTCAACACACCTCTTTTTGCCAATGTAAAACGGACCAGATTTAGGGTAGCCAGCTTAGCATATGTCAGTGTCAGTTACCTTTGATCATGTTTCATTAACAATAATAACAACAATAATAACAGATAACGCAGGCATTCATTTCACTAAATTAATATTTCTGCAAAAAAGCAATAGATTTCCCATGCTAAATCTCATTCCCTTCTTAATCACATTGAAGTACAGTTTGTCTCCTTTGTCTAAAATGCTTGGGACCAAAGGTGTTTTGGATTTTTTAAATTTTTATTTTGTTTTGGAATATATACATAATGAGATATCTTGGAGATAGGTCCCAAATCTGAACATGAAATTCATTTATGTTTCATATACACCTTATACACATAGCTGGAAGGCAATTTTATACAGAATATTTTTAATACTTTTGTGCATGAAACAAAGTTTATGTATACTGAACTGTCAGAAAGCCAAGGTATCACTAACCTACATGGGCAAGTTTGGATCCTGGAGTATTCTGGATAAGGGAAATTCAGTCTGAGCACCAATTCTCTGGTCAAATTTCTCTAAACTACATAATTTTGTTCTGAATATATAATCTGTGGCAAGACAATTTTGGTAGCAGAAAAGACAGAGTTGTGTGTGTGTCTCTCTCTCTTTGTGTGTGGGCATGTGTACATACCTATACACACCATTCTGTACTGTCTGTACAAATGGCATCTTTCATGATTCATCACAAGAAAATGAACAATTGTTAGTGTTTTTCATTGGGACATGAGCGTTTGGTATCCACCTTGACATTGATTTGTGTTTATATTGAAAAGCGGTTATCAATGCTACATGTTCTTGCATTACTCCCAGTAATTCCAGTTAAAAGATAATTTTCCACACACACTGGTGATCCAATGTGTCACTCACAACAGTTTTTGTTTTGACATGCATTGATCTGCCTTGCTGTATGTCTTGGATTTGTTCAAACTGCCAGATCTTTAGAAATGGTTAGCTTCACTGTGAAGTCATATCCTACACAAGGGATGGAGATCTTTTACTCTCCAGAGGTTTGGTTTTTTAAAAATTATTACTATTGCAAATCCCTGTATTCCTCAGCACTGGCTTTTCTGGAGTACTAATCCAAAAGTGTGGACCGTAGCATTCCCACCACTGTTTTACACAGGGAATGCTGAAAAGATTGATGAATACGGCTGTCATCTGCTATGTAAGGTATTTTCTTCCCCCCTCTTTCTCTCCCTGTGGACCACAAATGGAAACATTTGTTGCCAGTGTATTTTACACATTTTAAAGTGCTTGCTTTAAACCTTATGAAACAGAAACAAGGATTTGACCTGAAAGTTTACAGCGAGATCATTCAGAGTTCAAAGCTGTTCGTTCATCCATAATTCAGTTGGTGTGATCACAGGGTTGATAACTTCGGTGGTATTTAAATTAACCTGATCCTCTTGAGTCTTGGGGCAGACTTGTAACTGACTTTGAGGATGCTAGTGGGATGGAGTTGTAGATACTGCTGGTGCTTTGATTCTAATTTATTGCAGGCTTAATTTTTAATAGTAACACAAGTACGTTTCCTTGTATACATTATATATAAATATATGTTATGCTGTATAAAATATTTACTGGTTGGAGCTTATGCAGATGCATGATGTATTGATTGCTGTTTTGAATATAATTTTCCAAGACAGGCTGTTTTTTACAGCTCTACTGTTCTGGAATACCTATGGGAAATGGCCTTTTGACAATAGAAGCACAAGGACTGCAGAAACTTCAAAGCACTTACACCATTATACTTTCTACTTTAGAAAGATTGGGTCTGAGGCTGTCAGTCCCTCCTGCTGAGTCTCCTCCTCTCCCTCCCGTAACTCATCCTTTTTTCTTGCATTTTAAGACTACCATAATTTGAGCTGTCGATCCAAACTTCACAGTTCAGTTGCATTACATTGTCAGAAAACTTGGAGTGGATTGCTGCTTTTTGTGTCTCTTGGCAAGCATACCTTGTATCTTTTGTTTGGTCTTGAAGGTATAAAGTGGAATTTAATGTGTTAGCTTGGAAAGCTGAATAATCCGAGGTCATATACCCTAGAAAAGGGGCTAAAAGGGAAAATTGAACAGGAAACTCTCCCTTATTTGTACCCTTCCAGATAACTTTTGCTTATAGTCATTGCCTAATAACTTTCCAGTTATTGTCTCTGTTGTTCAGTCAATATAGCACATAGTTCAGGAGACTCTTGAAGAGCCATTGAAGTTCCCAGGAATAATAATGATTGTCTAAAAAGGAAAGCAACAGTATAAATCTAGCATTTCTTTGAAAGGGAAGGGTTTTTTTCCCCCTCTTTCCTCTTGTTAGTACCCTGTGCATTATAATACAAAATAACAGGGAAAGGGTTACCAACTAATGAGTCTTAATAGTACCAAACATCAATTTATCAGTTCTTCAAATCTTTACAAGACACTCATTAGCTAATCTCCATCATTATGTAGGTGGCTTGTAATCAATGCCATGATCCTGCATTGCTGTTACAATAATACTGTGCAGCAGATTATACTGCAGCCCTATTAAATAATACAAGAAAGAGTTTGAAGCATGGCATGAATGACCCGAAGCAACATTAGCAGTCTCAGGTAGCAAATCTGCCAATAGATTATTTTTTCCCCTTCAATTAGAGTTGAACAGAAGTAAAAACCGTACACCTGAACACTGGCAATGTAGGTTACCACTTGAAATGCAAACTCATACACAAATTTCTTCTCCAATATTCTCCTTTCTTATGCAAAACCTCAGTGCAAAAGCCCCCAAAGTGTGAGTAGTTTGATAAGCAGTAAGGTTTGAAGGTTCCCACATTTTCTGATGCTTGCTTTTTCTTCTGCCTGCTTTCTTATCATATTTCCACTTGGGTAAAGGAAGCCTTGATATTGGACCAAAGAGTGAATAATGAACTCAGTTTGGTGTGCTGGGCTTTTTTGTTTGTTTGTTTTCCACAACATTCTTCAATTTGTTCTGAGCTTCACTAGTATAAACTGGTTTTGCTGCTTAATATTTATATGACAGGAGCTTCAGCTTGGCCAAAGGTGTTACAGTGTTACATATATAGCAGAGCTCTAGGGCAGGTATGACTGCCCATTCAATATAGCAGTGTACGAGGCTGTCTTTATTTTGAGTTAGATAATCTTACTGCAGAGGCTCTGCAGGGTTTCAGAAATAATCTATCCAGACCCGCCAGGCGATATTGTCAACCCCAACTCATGGAGACCCTGTGGATGTGACATTTCCAATCCCCCCTGTCCTCTACTGCTCTGTTCAGGTTCTGCAAATTCATGTCTGCAACCTCTTTGACTGAATCCATCCATCTGGCATGCGACCGTCTCTTCCTCCTGACCTCAGCCTTTCCTTGCATTATTGTCTTTTCTAATCATACTTTGTCATGATGTGTCCAAAGTATGACAGCCTCAATTTAGTCATCTTGGCTTCTAGGGAGAGTTCTGGCTTAATCTATTTAAGGACCTTTTGATTTGTCTTTTTGGCTACCCACAGTATCCTCGGCAAAATTCTTCTCCAGCACCACATCTCAAATGAGTGAGTTTTCTGACTTATCTGTTTTCTTCATTGTCCAGCTATCACATCTGTACATGGTGATGGGGAATGTAATGATTTGAATGATTCTAACTTTAGTGCTTTGTTGTATATTATTATTATTGTTATTAGGATCTTGTCTAATTCTTTCATAGCTGCCTTCCCAGTTTTAGACAGTTCCTAGTCTTCTTCTTATTTCTTGGCTGCAGTCTCCCTTCTGATCAATGTTTGATCCAAGTTATCGGAATTCTTTCTACTAGTTTGATTTACTCATTGTCTAAATTAAATGTTTTTACTGCCGTGAAGCTGCTCTGAGTCCCAGTCCTGGGAAAAGACCGGGATACAAATAAAGTATTATTTATTTATTTATTTATTTAGATCATCTGTGGTCATTATTTTTGTTTTCTTCATGTTTTCCTTTCAAGCCCTCCGTCCACCGCCCCCCCCCCCCCAAACAAAACCCTTGCTGATGAAAGGGCCCACTGTATTAGGCATTTGCTGTGAAAATGCATGAAAATTGAACCAAGACAATTTCAAAGAATGGGTATTCTGGGGTTGAAAAAGTGGGATTCAAGGACCTCATGTAAGCCATGGACCATATGTTCCTCACCCTTTGTCCTAAATTGAAAATAGAAAATATCTCAAGAATGGTCCTGAGGCCTGTGAAGTTTAGCATTTTGTTTCCACCATGACCAACCATGTGCCTTGGGATAAGAATGGAACCACATCTTCTGGTCATGTTCCACTGTGTTGCTACTTTATCTGTCCTGCACCCTCTGTTGTCTTTACTTGAGAGCTCTAGGTTTTCTGCTTCTGCTCAGCACATAATTTTACACTTCTATTGCCCCCCTTGTTTACTCACTTTTTTCCACACTAAAAAGCACCGCATGCATTGTCATCTTTCCTCATAGGAGAGGTTGTTACAGTCCCTTAATCATGCGATTTTCCCTTTCCTGCCTCTTTCCAACTTCTGCAGTATTACTTTTCAATATTTTATGTGAACTGTATGCAGTATTCTAAATATGATTCATACAAAAGTATTATAATCCTAGCAGTTTTGTGTCCAGCTTCTTCTCTAATGATTCCCAGTGCAAAACTAGCATTATTTTAAACAGTAGGTTTGTACCATTCTGCTGTTTTCTCAGAACTATCCGTCACAGTTCCCAGATCCTTTTCCTGGTCACTCATTCCAAGTGTGTATTTGTATTTTGTGTGTAGTTTGAGAGATTGAACATAACTCAGTGCTGGGATAGACCGATGATGATGATGATGATGATGATGATGATGATGATTTTTTATTTATAACCCGCTCTGTCTGTGCTCCTGCTCTTACTTTTTTCTTTGGCTGCATCTGCACTGCAGTTTTACAACACTTTAACTACCATGGCTCATTACTATGGAATTCTGTGGTTTGTAGTTTATTGTGACACCAGAGCTCTCTAACAGATCCATAGCACTGAGCTGTGATAGTTAAAAGTGGTGTCAAACTGCATTATTTCTGCAATGCATATGCAACCTTTGTGTGTGGGGAGGGGTGAGTTGGGGTTGGGTCACAACTTTCCTAAAGAGCTGCCATTAGATCTCATTGGCATTTTTGGTTTTGTGGACAATCACTTTACTTCAGCTAACCAGGAAACCGTTTGCCCACGGGCAAGTGGGCTAATAGGTTCCGTATATGAGATTTGAATCAGGATCAAAATGCTGCCTAGTATTCACAAATGGACCCTATTATGTGTATAAGAGTAGAGAACAATACTCTTTTTATTGGGTGGAAGCCGGGACAAGTCAAATAGGAAAATGCTTAATAGCCTCTCTGTGGGGAGAGGCATGTCTAGTAGGTAGTAATGATGCAAATCCTCTGAACAATTTGTATAAAGGATGCGACACCTGCATTCTCAGAGGAAATACAAACACTGATGAACAGAAATACATGGCTTAGCTAAAAATAAACAAAAAAGGAAACAGAAATCTATGCCTAATTTTCTACACACAAGCTGTTCAAACAGCTAGGCGTAATGCTAGGATGCAGAGTGTGTCAACAGAAATGGCCTTATTTTTGTATAGTTAAAACTTGGCAATGAATTTATTAATTTGGGTGTTAAATAATAAGACTGAAAGCCTTCTAATCACATATCCTTAAGCAGCAAGGCAATGTGGGAAATTACTCCCCTGCCCCATATATGGACAAGTATCTCTTGACCTGAGAGTCCTACACACCGTGTTTCCCCGAAAATAAGACATTTTTGTTCCCAAAGATGTGCTAGGTCTTATTTTAGGGGATGTCTTTTTTTGCCATGAAGAAGAATTCACATTTATTGTTGAACATAAAAAATGAACATTTATTATATACTGTATATATATTTATATACAAAAACTTTGCTAGGTCTTACTTTCAGGGGAGGCCTTATATTTAGCAATTCAGCAAAACCTCTACTAGATATTATTTTATGGGGATATCTTATTTTCAGGGAAACAGGGTAGCTGATCCTCTAAATTGTGATAAGGTTTCAGTTAAAGAATGAAGAGACCACAGAACAGTGTATTTCTTAACTGTACAGTGGTCCCCCGGTTTACGAAATTAATTCATTCCAGCACCCCTTTCTTAAACCGAAAAGTTCGTAAACCGGGGCCCCTTAAACCAGCCCCCGCACCATTTGAATTTCCCGCTGCTTTCTTTTCTTAAACCAGGTTTTTTTCCTCCGGTCCCGGCTCTTTTTTAGACCGGGGTTTTCGTAGGCCGGGGGATTCATAAACCGGGGGACCACTGTATGTCTTTTAGTCCATTCAAAATATAACTGGCAGCTTCCACTTAAGTTCCATGATATTTGCTTTGAAGCATAAATAGTTTTCCAACTAGATCCCTTGAAACAGTATCTTCCCACTCTATCACCAACCCCCTTTTAAATTTATTGTTTAAGTTGATGATGTACATGATAGAAACCTTCTTTTAGAAGAGAAAATGATCTAAAAGTTATCCATGACATAATTCTTCTGAATCCTGTGTACCAGGCTTAAAATGCTAGAATAGAACACTAGCAATAAATATTTAATGTCAGCCAAGATTAAACTACCCTGATACACTCTGGTAAATTGAAGTGGCTGTTGTTGATGTTTAAGGTTGATTTTAAAACATGATTTTGGCAACACTGATTCATCTACTAGATAAATTTTGCAACTGGCAAGACGAATGCTGGGTGTTTAATGGTGGAAGAAAGTAGCTTCTCTTTCCCTCTGAAGAAATTTATGTTCTTACAGCTTCCAGCCATAAGGAATGTTGTATACTGTGGCATCTTCTTTATTCCTATTGGAGCACTAGCCAGAATTATCCACTGAATTAAAAAAAAATTGAATTAAAAGATAATAAATTGCAAGAGAGTTTGGGTAACAAACAGATAAAGCAGTCTTTCTTCTCTTGAGACTTCAATTTTTGAGAACAGCCTAGGGCAGTGAGTGAAATTGGTTTATTAGTTTCACTTTGGTCACTGGCTAACATCATTCCACATCCCAAAAATGCCACATTTAATTCTGCCTGATTTGGAATAATTGACCGATCAGGAGGAAGACCCATGAAGTGAGCTTTAAATTACATTGTACCCCTTAGGGAGCTGACCGGTTGAGATGAGTGCTAGTGTAGGTGGAGTTGTATAACACCTATCTCTGCTTTACATTTGGCCTGTCAAAATTGCCATGGCATTTTAATGCAGAACTTTGTACATCAAAATTAGTCGCAAATGAGTGTGGCTTGCTGTAACTCAAGATAAATTTGGAATAAAATAAGCAATGTACACTGTACCTGTAATTAAAGTGTATTTGTTCAGATTGTTTGCTATAACTGTGTTCGTATTCATTTCTCATAATTGTACACCTTTCTTTATCGCCAGTTGCATCTAACAATAATATGGTTTTCTAGGCATAAGACTTTTAACAGAACAGTAACTATTTGCTATAATTTTGTGTATTCATTACTGGAATTTTTACTAATATTACTATCTAAAATGGCAAGGCAAAAATATCCTTTATTAGCTGTAAAGACAGAAATGAAGCCAAACCATGGTTTTGAGCCATAGAATCAAACCAGAACAAGAGCTTCTAAATGGGTAACAGTCAAACAGTAGATTACAGTTTCTTCTATTTTGTTTTGTATTGCATCAGCATTGTAAACCAACTTTTATTTCTGGTACAGCAACCCTTGCAGGTGGGTTGAGGGCATGGCTAGTTTTATTAGTTTTGACATAATTTCAAATTGTAGTTAAGCTTTCGGTTATGGAACTCTGAGGAGGAAATTGGCTGAGGTGACATTTGGAGTCACAATGGCTTGGATGACATAGATATAATTGCTTCCTTGAGATGTTGAAAATATTGATTCTATATAGTCAGTTTGATTGCATTATTGGCATATGACTGGAAGTGATAAGAGCCTAGCATCCATCTGAGAGCTGATTCTATGGTGCCAGTGGTGCTGAAGAATCATAGAATCGAGGGCTGACTTTCAATAGATCGCAGCGAGGGAGCTGCTCTGCTACATACAAAACCCCAACCCAGAATCAGGTCGTCTACGAATGATTTAGCGCCGGGTTCCCTGCGAACGTGCGCTGCACTACGGGCGAGAGGCGGCCCCCTTCCGGTCGCGCTCCGCTCCCGAGACGGACGGCTCTCCGCACCGGGCCGGCGGGTCCCGGCCCGGCTATCCGAGGCCAACCGAGGCTCCTCGGCACTGCAGTATCGTTATCTTTAGGGGGGATTCTGACTCAGAGGCGTTCAGTCATAATCCCACAGATGGTAGCTTCACCCCATTGGCTCCTCAGCCAAGCACATACACCAAATGTCTGAACCTGCGGTTCCTCTCGTACTGAGCAGGATTACTATTGCAACGACGCCTCATCAGTAGGGTAAAACTAACCTGTCACACGACGGTCTCCACCATATTTGCATCTGCACAGAGTCTTTTAGAAGACCTCTTTCTTGTGTTCAGAGATCTATTACATTCCATAAGAGAGTGTAATCTCTCAATAATCCATTGTGATGAGACCTCATAACATTTTGTAGAAAAACCCTGTCAGATCTTATCTAGCTGTGATGCCATAGTTATATGGGACCAATGACTGACAGTGTAGAGATTTCACGTTGTGTACCCTGAGGACATGAACAAAAACCTTTGGATGGTGATACGTAATATCTTTGCTTGAACATTGGCCTTCCTGATTTATAAAAGTAGCTGTGGTGGATGAGGAATAATGGATGAAATGATGACTTACAAGAAAGTATTGTCCATTAAAAAGAAATAGGGAGGTAGAGATGGGGGGGGGGGGTAGCACTTTTTTTGAAAAGCACCCTTGATTTTTACCTGTACAGGAAAAATTATCAGCAGTAGCCCAAACTTCTACCCAAAGTGATCTGTCCATGATAGTTGAGTCTGAGAAAATTTTATCACACATGCACTTCAGGTTGCTTCTCATGACATTTGGGACAAAGACCAAACTGGGCATCCGACTTTCTTTCTCTGTTGGGCTGATAGCAATATGAAACTACTTCTTAGTGGTCATGGAGGACTGTGATGGCCTGAGATGGCCCCCCAGGCAGTGTTTGAAATCACCCCGGAGACTGGCTCTGCCAACCAAGGTTGGGAGGCCTCTGGGCCACAGCACCAGTCATATCTCAACATTATCTCCACCCAGTCTTGTCTGTATTGTTAGTACCAGATGCTACAGATGCTTAGTCCAGCCACAGACCAAGATGTTTCTTGAAGTTTTGTGCATGGTGGCAACTCCTCCCCATCAAGTACCCATGTTGTTATGGTGGGGTAGAGCTGGGATTTGGCAGGAAGGAAGAGGAAGGAAGGAAGGAAGGAAGGAAGGAGGTGAAAGTGAGGAAAAGAGAGAAGGGAATAGTGGAGAAAGAGTGGTGATGACAAAAACAGAGGTTATGACTCCACTTCTAGCACTGGCTCTATCTGCTGCTGATTCTAGAGCTTCCCACCCCTGGTCTTCACCACTCAAGAGATATCCATTGTGAGAGAATGCAGTTCACAGCATTCAAAAACATTCTTCCCCTGTCATTTAGCAGATGCAGATATCAATCTCTTTGGGTTTCACATGTAGGAACACAAGCCTTATCGAATGTGTCAGTGATCTTGCACAGTCCCAAACTAGGGAGCATACTGAAACCCTGTGCTCTTTTCTGTAGCCTCTTGCTGCCTTACTCTATCAAATGCAATGCACAGTTGACTTAAAACTTGTTCAGGATAAATATAGTATTTCCAAACCTGGTATTTCGAGGGTATAACACTTCAGCTTCTGAATAAAAGTCCACTGATCCATGAAAGTACTGAGCACCCTTCAAAGCAAATGGCAAACAGAGTGAAACAGATAGTTGGCCTTTATATCTGGTTTCAGAAATGCTATAGTACAAAAATCTACAATAACAAGGATTTCAGAAGTTTAATAAATGTTATTTTTAAATAATGAATATGCTAGTAAATATTTAAAAAAACGAATCTTGCAGCTTTGGCATAAAGGAAATAGTGTCATGGTTGTATATGATTGTTTCAGCAAAAAACAATGTGTAAAAGTGCTTTTGAGTCACATGAGAAATGCTTAATTTGGCAGTTGAGGCTGTGATGTTACTTTGTTAAGGCAGTTTGCATTGACCCTCTTGTTCTTCAGGCTTTGTCTTTCAAGTTAAAGCAAAAATAACTGGGAGATAAAATCAGTACTGTTTATCCCCTCCATATTTGACTAAAAATAAGGGGGTGGCCAGATCAATAAAAAGGTAATGATCTGTGATGGGGTATGTAGAGATAACAGCCAACTGCACACTGACACAAACTAGGAACAAAGCTGTTGACTATACATATTAAAATGACAAGCATTGGTCCAAAAAGCAAGAACCAATTTTGCTACTTCATTCAGTTGTTATGCATAATAACTGACACACACACATGTAAATGCATGCACAGATGCACAGATAAATATTGTGCATATATGTATATGCACACATTAAAAAATGGAGCTTGCTTTTGTGGGAGTCCAAGAAGAAATCGATCACACACTAAAAAAGGACTTATTGCTTATCTTAGGCAACTGGAATGAAAATTAGGAAATAGAGCAGAATAAAGGGTCATAGGAAAAGTTTGTCTGGGTTCAAGAAATGAAGTAGAAAACAAACTGATTGAATTCTGTAAGGCCAACAATGTCTTCATTGCAAACACATTCTTCAAGCAGCCCAAGAAATGGCTGTATACATTGATATCACCTGATGCCCAATATAGAAAACAAAAATATGATGTAATTGGGAGAAGAAAATAGAGAAGCCCCATTCTCTCCTCAAAAACAAGGCCAGGAGTAGATTGTTGCACAGACCATGAATTAGAGTATTTGGAGTAAATCAGAGTAAAGCTAAAGAGGAACACTAAACCCATTATTGTGCCAAAATACAACCTGATGAACATCCCCATAGAACTGTAAAATATAATGTAAAACATAGATTTGCACTAGTAAGCCTAAAATTGACCAAGAGCCAGAACAACTCTGGACTGAAACCAGGGAAATTGTTTGGGAAGAAAGCAAAAATACACTTTCTGCAGCCAAAAACAAAGAGAAGCCTCAATGGAAGATAAATGAAGCTCTTCAAGCAGTTAGGGACAGACAAGAAGCAAAATTAAAAGATGATAGGAATAGAGCCAGGATCCTGAAAGCCACTATTCAGTGACTTGCATGAAAGGACAAGGAGAACTACTGTAATAATCCATACAGTGAAACACAAGACAGCAACAACAACAAAAAAGAACAAAAAGAAACCCGTTTAAACAAGATTGGAGAAAGCAAGTTCAAATTTAAACCAAAAGTGTGGGGGGAAATGTTCTGCATCCAACAGGAGAACATATTACATGACCAAGAAGAAATAAAAAGATGATGGAAACATTAAATGAACAAACAGTGTAAAAGAGATGACAGGACAACAGAGTAATTGAAAGAAGAACCATTTGAGGATGAGCCTTCAGTTTTAAAAAGTGATGTGAGAGTTGTACTCAGTCGAGCACCTGAGAGAAATAAGTCACCAGGAACAGACAAAATACCAATAGAGCTGCTCCCAGCTACATAGGCAGAATCAAATCTAGTTTTAACTAAAATCAACAAATTTGGAAGACAAAACTATGGCCAACAGACTCGAAATGCTCAGTATACATTTCTATCCCCAATAAAGGGAACACCAGTAGCCACTCAAACATTGCACTAATTTCCCATGAAAGCAAAATAGCATTCAAAATTCTACAACAATGACTTTTACCATATATGGAGCAAGAAATGGCAGAAGTCCAAGCTCAGTTTAGGAAAGGAAGAAGCACTAGAAATAATGTAGCTGTGCTTTATAAACTATAGCAAAGCATTTGATTTTAAAGATCATGAGAAACTACGCATCACTCTTAAATAAATGGGTATGCTGCAACCTTTGGTAGTCCTGATGTAAAACCTGTACTCAGGACAGGAGGCTACTGCTAGGACAGAATCTGGAGAAAAGGAATGTTTTCCCACTGGCAAGAGGGTCAGGCAAAGCTGTATGCTATCACCCTATCTGTTTAACTTTTATGCCAAAAACATCATACATAAAGCAGGATTAAATTTGGAAAAAGAAGGCATGAAAATTGGAAGAAAGACCATTAACAGTCTAAGATAAACAGATGATATCAGACTAACAAGAGAAAATAGCAAAGACTTGGAATGATTATTGAAGAAGGTCAAGAGAGAACTTGCAAAGGCAGGTTTACAGCTGAACATTAAGAAAACAAAAATAATGACCACCAACATCTGCAGTTATAAAATAAGAAGACTTGGAAGTAAAATCCTATGGATTTAATTGAGCTTTCTCAGGTAAAGAATACGTTGGTTTTGCTAGTTCCTTCCTCTGAAATATTGCCTATAGAACCTGGTATTCATTAGTGACCTCTCATCCAAGTACTAATATGGGCTGACCATGCTTTGCTTCAGAGATGGATCTGGTGCCCTTAGGGTATCTAGGCCACAAGTGTAGATTTAAATAAGAGTTAAGTAAGTACACAGTTTTAAAAGCACTGATTCCACCCCCATGCCATCTATAATCCTACCTGTAAAAGTATCCGTGTAAACATGATTGTTTTGGTAACCATCTGTTTAGATCATAGAAACAGATCATCATGAACATGTCTGATCTCTTCTGATTTCAGATGCCAAGCAAGTTGGCTCAGTTATTTCTTGCATGGAAGACCACCAGGGCATACTAAAGATCCTCTGGTAGTGCTAGGAAAGAATTCTTCTTGAAAATCTAGATGCCTCTACCAGTCAGAGTTGCCAGTACTGGGCTATATGGGCCAGTAGACCTATGCAGTATAAGATAGCATCCTATGTTCTCCATAGGTAGATTATTGCATTAGTACATGTAGATCTGCCTTTGAAAACAGTTTAGAAACAGCAGCTAGTCAAAAACAGGACTGGCTAGTGTAATCTCTTGATGCCAGTACTTTTCCTGAGGTCAAAGCTAAAGCATCTTCTCCTATACTAGCTAACCTGGATCCTGAAGTGCAGGTTCATTGTATGGTGCTTCCACTGATTCCCCCACCAGATGAGGCAAGGTGAATCCCTAGAAGAGAGAACAGACCTTTCTGGTGATAATGCCTCATCTGTGAAATGTTTGCTCCAGTGCATCATGCTAGTAGTATGAACACCAGGTAAATACCCTAAAGGCACCAGATGCCATCTTATCTCGGATGCTGAGCAGGGTCAGCCATGGTTAGCAGTTAGTTGGAAGACTGCCAACGAATACCAGGTGCTGTAGGTTGTATTTCAGAGGAAGGGACGGGCAAAACCACCTCTGAGTATCCCTTACCTAAGAAAATCCTGTGAAATTCACAGGTTACCACAAGTCCACAGGCGACTTGAAAGCACAAACACACAAAAGATTTCTTTATTTTCCCAGGCAGCTTAATAGTACTTTTTAGATCTTCACAGTGTTTATTTCTGCTGTCAGTTTTACTTCTTGTTTTTGTTTTTATTATGTCCTGCTGCTGCTATTACCTTGCTTTTATCTGACTTGTTTTATTGCTGACCTCTCTTGTGTCTTTAATTTGTACACTGCCTAGAGAGCTTTGGTTATTGGGCAGTTTTAAAATGTAATAAAATAAATACAGAATGGATATAGAGGTTTCCTCTGAATGTCTCTTCTGAAAAATATACATCGTAAACTTTTGGTGTGAAATCAAATCTCTCTTCAAAATATTTTTTTAACTCCAAGACTTGGAATCTTAGAATCATAGTGTTGGAAGGGATCCCAGGGGCCATCCAGTCCAACCCCCTGTCATGCAGGAAGACATTCAAAGCATCCCTGACAGATGGCCATCAAGCCTCTGTTTAAAGATCTCCAAAGAAAGAGAATCCCGCTACTCTCTTAGGGAGTGTGTTCCACAGTTGAACAGCTCTTACTGTCAGGAAGTTCTTCCTAATATTTAAGGTGGAAAGTCTTCTCCTGTAATATACAGTAACAGTAAAACAGTCAAATGTTGTCTTTTTGTATATCTGAAAGGTAGTTATTAAAACCACATTCTAATCTGGGAGAAATTTCCTTGTGAAACTTTCCTATGAATATACAGAAAAAGGTGTGTTTTGGATATTGTTGGGTTTTCTTCAAGGTTTTTGTCAATAGATAAAAGAGAAGAATGGCTTTCATACCATACTAGATATCAACACCCAGTGAAATTGATTAAATTTCAGACAGATAAAATATAACATAAGAGAATTCTCTGCCACAAGAGGTCATGATCACTTTAAAAGATGGTTAAATAGGTGCATGAAATCTTTTTCAAAGGATGTTAGCTTCATCTGCCCAGATGAACTTCCATGTTCAAGGGCAGCATATCTCTGAAAATCACATGCTTCAGAGCAAACAAAGGGAAGTCTGCTATTTTCCTCTAGTGCAGTTGTTCTCAGACTCTGTTCCTCCAGATGTTTTCAAGCTCAGCTCCCAGAATCCCAGAGGGGCTGAGGCTTCTTGGAGTTGAAGTCCAAAACATCTGAAGGACCAGAGTTTGGAAACTACTGCACTAGGGCATGTGGGCTTTTTAGAAACATCTGGATGACCGTTGTTGGAAATATAATGTTAGATGGGCCTTTTGACTATGTCCAACAAACTTTTACATTGCAATGTTAGATGCTTCTGCTTTTGGTGGTGGTAGTGTGTGCATTTTGATGGATACACAGGAAATGAGAAAAAAATAGACATAGGAAGTAATAAAGTTGCAATACAGTGACAAGCTCAGAAATAATGCGAGGGAAGGAGGGAGGAGAAGGAAAGTTTGGGTGGATGGGTGGACTAAATTGTTTGCTGTGTCTGTCCACAGTGGACATGAGTAAGCGGACATACTGCCAGGGGCATGGATGACTTAATAAATCAACCAGTAGAGCAAGAATGTTTCAGTTCAAGGTACGTTAGTATATGGATAGATTTCTGAGAGGACTTTTCCTGGTTACATTTTTGGGATGAAGATTATGACATGTGGACTGATTTGTTTGAACAGGACACTGTCAAGGTAGATTTACTGGTCCTGTGAGCAGCTCCTTTCATCCTGAGTACTGTATAGCATGAATATGACACATAGAAATCCCTAGCTTCTGTGTGTAACTCATTCTCTTTAGAGGCCTCTGTAGACTATATCTTGGAATGTTGCCAGCAGCAACACAGAGACCAAAAAGTAATTCCAGATGCTAAATAATTAGTAAATAAATAAATGAAGGGAGGGGTAACCTCACCAGACCATCAATTTTTTAGAAAATTTGTCCGGATCTAAGTCATGCCTTTATCAACTGGGCTTTACTTTCTCTATTCTCCAAATAGTCTTATAATTGTAAAATTACAGTGGAAGCACAAAGTCACTTTGGAAACCCCAGTTAAGAAGTTCATCTTGCTAATAAGGTAGGTCAGTGAAAAGCAATACCTTTGAAGCAAGGAATGATTGGTAGAATCTGTTTGTTGTCTATCTGTCAATGCTCCACAGTGCTCCACTGACCTTCCACAGCCTTTCACAGTATTTATAGTTCAGAAGCATTCTGCAGTTTGGATTCCCAGTTGGTTTCAAAGTCAGATAAATACATGTGGGAAGGAATTCTGCTTGATAAAAACAATTGGCATGTTTAAGTGTAGTCAGACACTATAGGATACAAGGAAGTCAAGAAAGGTTCAGATATTCCTGCCATATTAATAGATTGGGCCTAACCGACTTGGTGCTTCATGGTTTTGGTCACCACATGGCCCTCCCGATGGCCTTGGACAATGACCTCCATAAATCCTAACTATTGGCTATGTGGGATGAGACTGATGGGAGATGAAGTTCAACTGCACTTGGAGAACCACAGATTTCTGAACCCTAGTTTATATTTAGGGTTTGATATGAACATGTGAGGGAATTGTATGCAAAACTCATATATGTGAACGAAGGATGAATGAAGGGCAAAGTTAAGATATTGATATATAGATTAGGTAGACAGACAGGCATATACATCATACATGTGTGACAGGATGAGAGGGCCTGTTGGAGAAAGAGAAGGATAGGAATATTTCTTTTGCAGAGCTCCCAAAGTTCTATAAGAACAGAAGATTCAGGGGCTTTCTAGATTGGCAAAAAGAAGTGTGTTCATGGCTGCATGAAACTCTAGCCTTTAGATGAGAAAAAGGGAAAGTGTGCCATGAAAGCGCTTTTTTTTGCATTTTAGGGGAGAAGAAGCGCCTTTAAAAAGGTGCTGGTTTTCCCAGCTTCTTTTTTAAAAACTGCGGAACAGCGCAGCTCCATCTAAAGGCTGTGGTGCAGCTGCTAAGCATTAAGGAAAAGGCAACTTCATGTCACAATTTCCTGCCAATCTAGAAAGCCCCAAAGTCTGTGTGGTTTAGAGCAGTGCTACTCAAAGTGGTGGTTTATGGACAAGAGCCAGTCCACAAGCCATCAGCTGCTGAGTTCAGGATAGTTTCCAGGAAAGAAAGCAACAGTTGTATTGGATAAGCACAAATATGATTCTGGTTCCTGACATATTGAAGAAAAGCGCTATATAAATAAATTATTTATATATATTAATAAAAGAACAACTGCTTGTTTCCCACATCAGACAGCATAATACGAACTTGTAAGAACCAAGACAGCATTGTACTGTAGAAATTCAGGTTCAAATCCCTACCCATCTGTAACTGCCCTTGAGACAGTTAAAATTTCCCAGGCCAATTTATGTTATAGGATTGTTTTGAGGATCAAACAGAAGGGAGATTGAGCCCTATGTATGCTTCTATGAGCTCCTTGGAGGCAAGGCAGGACTTAATGTAGTTAATAAAAGCAACTGGTAAGAACATAAGAAAAGCCCTAGTTAGATTCAGGAAAGGTCCATTTTGTACAGTATTCGCTCTTCTGCAGTGGATTAAGAGCAATTGATAGACCAATCCTTCACAATTGTTTCTAATCCTCCTTTAACGCCATCTAATCCTGTGGCCACCACCACCATTTGTGGAAGCAAATTTATCAATTAATTACATGTAGTTTGAAGAAATCCTTCCTTTTATCTGTGATGAATTGCTCAATGTTCAGCTTTAGTTTGGTTCAAATATTATGAGAAGGAGAGAAAACTATTTATATACCCACTTTCTACATAGCATACATGGTTTTATAAATCTGCATTATGCCCTTCTAAACAAAAAATCCCAGTTATTGTTTGGGTGGTGGGGGGTGTTTTTGGTAAAGAAGATGCACAAGCTCCAACATCATTTTTGCTGCTCATTTTTTCAGCTTTTCTAGCTCTATAACATCTTTTCTGAGTTGTTGTGTTAATCTGAGTTTGACTCTAGAACATATATTATTACAGACCTGAACATGTTAGAAAAAATATCGTTTACCCATCAACATGGATCATTTATGCAAGTTCTGTGTAATGGTTTAATTTTATGTATTAAGTCATTATGTTAGATTTAATTAATAAGTAGTAACCTCAGGCGTGTGTATTTGTTGATCAATGTATACTTAGGGTGACCAAACAGCCTTCTTTTCCAGGATATGTCCCACATTTCAACCTTCTGTCCAGGAGGAATTTCAAAATGTCCTCCATTTTGAGCTTGACTAAGAAGGCTGGATTTACATTTATATGAGTGTCTTTAGCTTTTCTTTGGTAATGCCCACCTTTTGTTCTTGAATGTCCTACACTTGGTAGTGCCTTGTCCTCCTTTGTGGTTAGGACATCTGGTCACCCTGTATATACTAATTCATTAGGGATTCAGGAAGAATTCTGATTAAGATTTGAGTGATAAAACCAATGATTCTGTATGAGCTAGTAATCAGTTATGTTTTCATTGTTTGCTATTTTATGTTTTAAATAATCACTGGTTTCCTAGATCGACCACATAGTTATATCTGTGTAACTCACATCTCCTGACCCCAGCCTCTCAGCCCACCATAAGAACCAGCCCCTGGATGAAGGTATAAGGAAGATGTCTTTTCCACATTCCTCACATCAGTGACTGAGGCTGGCATAGGGACTTTTGACAGGAGTCCTTCTAATTGTTGCATCCTTGCTCACTGGCAAAGGGGGTGGAAACATCAACCACCTTGTGCCCCATTTGAAAGATGAGCAGATTTCCTTCTCCAGCTGGCTCTAAAGGTAGACAGCGATTGCTTTTTTTTAGCTTAACAGTAAGACTACATAATTTTACTCGATACAGATCAGTTATGGATTTGTAACTGTTTATACTTTTAGACTAAAGTGGAATTTATTTTTTTGCCTCCAAAGAGCTTTCATCCTGTAGACGAGGAAGCTGCTTTCTTATACAGTATCCTATCCAGTACAGCCTTTATGTTTGATTAAGAACTCTTCTTTCTGTGGCCAACTCACTTGTGCGCAGTAAGGTACATAGGTGACTGGGATGTAGTCTTGATGTAGTCATTGGATTCTTAGCAGTGTAGAAGATAAGATAAATTGTAACATGCTTGTGCTTGGATTTTTTTTCCTTTTTGCATAAAATGTAAGGCTTGGAGGATCAGTCCAATTTTTTAATTAGTAAACAACTTTTTTCCCTTTTTGCAACATGTTTTCTTTTGTATTCTTCATGTCTTTTTAGGACGTCACTAACAGTAAAATCCTATTTATATTTACTCAGAAAGAAAAGTACTATGTTTAGGGGGAGTTTATTCCCCCTAGTAGTGGGTATCAGGCTATGTATTCTAACATCTCATTCGCATACTGGTCTTAAGCTTATTATTGTAATTATACAGTAAAATGGGTTGAGCTATTTGGGAATACTATAATTGTACTAGTGCTATCTGTTTCATTTGACCAATCCTCGAAATGCTTCACTGGTGCAAGCTCCATTAACATTAATAGAGCTTAGAATTGTGCAGCAGCCAAAGACTGCAGCTATTAGTTCATTTAAAAAATGTTCCAGTAAAAACCTCAGAAAAAAGGTGAAGTAATAAAATATAAGTAGTGTTTGGATTAGCCCTGGAAAATGGTTTTCTGTTTTTAAAAGAACTTTCCAAATAGTAATAATGAGAAATGCACACAAAAATATATTTCTTTGCTCATAGGGATCACAAAATTACTTGTATAGATTACCAAGCAAATACTAACAGATACCGGTAGAGAAGCACAACAGCAGCATAACTGATTTTGATCTGGCTTAGCCCAAAGTCCTGTGTATGGCAGTATGTAGCTTAAAAGGTCTCTTGTTAAAACTGAATATTTTCTTAGTTTAAATAAAATCCATAACTCAACACATATAGAGGTATTTGACACTTCACAATATGTCCTTTTTACAATATTAAGAAGAAGAAAAAGCAGACTTATTTGGCTTTAATGTGCCACTGCAATCCTAAAATAAAAGTATTCCCATGTTTCTGTAAATATTAGTACATTTGCTGCAAATGTAATATCATAGTTTTTAGCATTACCTATTTTAGGTTGAAGTGGGATTCTCCGATAAAATTACATCCACTCGTCTTCTTAACATCTCTCTGAAATGATGCCGGACTATGTATCAAGATGTTTTTCACAGTTATCAGATGTGGTTCTTGGCATTAGATCTGATTATGGGCTGCACTTTCCTCCCCTTTTTGTGGAAATCTTATTCTGACTGCTAAACAAACAAAGTAGGGCTTGTCAGAACAGCTGGTTTGATAACTTTCAGAGTAATGTAAGTGCTCATCTTAAACGTACAGACTTTTATCATTGCACTGCTTTTTCTCCTGCTCTTTTTAACGAAGAAACTATTTCTGTAAAAACAGTTTTGTAGTAATATGCTTGTTGTATGTCTGTTTCATTTGTAAACAGTAGTCTTAAATGTATTTTGTAAGAGAAAATATTGAAGAGGTGACACTTGATGGAAGGAACTGAACCTCTGTTAGCCTGCGAAACACAATTGTTCAGCAATAGGTTATCTAAGAGGGGGCCTAAATTCATGAAAAGATCCAAATCCCATCTGATCTTGGAAGTTAACCAGAGTCAACCCTGGTTAATACATGGATGGTAGATTCTCAATGAATATCAGGTGCTATAGGCTAGCTGTATGTCAGAGGAAAGAACTGGCAAAACTGACTATTCCTTGCCTAAGAAAACACTATGAAATTCATGGGGTTGCCATAAGTCAACAGGCAATTTGAAGGCAGAGAGAGAGGGAGAGAGAGATTATTTAAAAGCTTATTTTTCCCCTTGTGCTTGCAACCTCAAAGAAAGAAGCCCAAAAACAAAGTATGTGAAGCAACATATCTAAATGAAAATGATGAAGTAATAGTACCCCTACAACTGAGTGAACTGTGGGATGGTTTGGTTGGGAGAAGATGACTGTGATAAATGTTCTGAACAACATATTAAATGCTAATGCTGCTCCCTTATTCATTTTCCATGCAGTGTAATTCCAAAACCCTGTGATGTTGCTGTCGTATTTCGCTGTGTGCGTGCTAACTGTAGTACCAGCTATTATGCTGTCATAAAGCAGAACAAGTTTGTTAAAGGTGAGCATAGGAAGAGAACAGCAGCACTTGTCTGGAATTTATGTGCAGATCACACCCATGATAATGGCATGCAAGATGATCAGTTCTGAAAAACAGATTCAATTTTTTTTCCTTTGTGCACTGGTTCCAATGGTAGTTGAGAGATTCTATATCAGTGATATAGAATACCACTGACTGGCTTCAGTCCTGCATGCACTGTCCAAATTGCTGCTCCTTGGAGGAGGAGTAAGGAGAGGGATTCAAGGAGTTCTTGAGAGGAATAACACATATTTATGAAAGAAAAAAGAAGTGGTGGCTGATTTGTTGTTGGAGAGAACAGCTTTGTGATTTTTTTTCTTCTGAAAAGTTAAAAGGATTTATTGTTTACATGAAATAAGAGCACCTCCATACTAGAGTAAAAAGAAAAATTACTGTTTTATAAATTGCCAGGCTTGGAGGATGGATAATGTATTATTTTGTTTGCCAGCAGTGGTGTCATCGATTATCTAGAGGTGAGTTCAGTAGAGCCCTTCTGGGAGTTGTAGTCTAAAAAAAAGTCTCTTTTCTGCTATATAATGTACCTGGAGCAGAGCATCTCAAGCAGTATTTAATTCTTTATTCTGGGGACATTGTCACTTCTTCTGTAGAATTATTTGGTGTTTTGGCAGAAAAGAAGAATCCAGATTAGGTTTAATCACCAGCTACACTGATATGGCAAAGCGGGAAGGAGGAGGTTGTAATCCTATGCTGGTGCACCTTTTGAAAAATAGGTTACCATGTTGTCAAAACTGGAAATGTCTTGTTTCAGCCCTTTAGTATCCATAGGCCTAAATCCTATTGGTTAGACTCAACTGTGTCTAGTTGATCCATTGAATCAATTATTGAAATGAGGCAGCATGGTATCGTGATTTTGGTGTCGGATTAAATAGTTTATTGCATGGGCCCCCGGAATGGGTCTAGCATGTTACAAAAGGGGGTGGGATGGGAATGGAAGGCAGCATAGGATGCAGTTTACTGCACAGGAGAACACCCGCACAGCTGCTGGAAGTTCCCATTCTGTTCTGAACGTGTTCCCCAGGAAGCGTTTTTCAGGAACGCTTCTAAACAGTTCCTGAAAACCGTCTCCTGGGGAACGCGTCCAGAACAGAGTGGGAACTTCTAGCGGCGTCAGCATTCTCCTGTGTGGTAAACTGTGTCCTATTCCGCCTTTCATTCCCATCCCACCCCCTTTTGTAAGGCACCAGGCCCCTTTCCAGGGGCCTGTGTGATAAATTCATAAGAGCCCAAGAGACCAGGGTTCAAATTTCCATTCATCCAAGGAAACCACTTGGGCATGTCACATTCCCTCAGTTTCACAGGACAACCCTTATTATTAATGCTTATTTATATAGCACCATATTTTTTCCTGGCACTTTACATGAGAAACCTCCTCTGAATAAATCCTAGCAACAACAAAAATAAAATCCTGGGATAAAGTCATCATAAGTCAGAGTGGAGTTGGAGAAACAGAACAACAACAACCAAGAACAACAACATTTATTTATAACACCCTTTCCACTAAAAAGCAGTGCATCAGAACATATGCAACAAAAAGTGAATGATAGAACACGTTATAAAATACTAAAATACAGTCAGTCCTTGTTATCCTGTGGGGTTTGGTTCCAGGGCCCCACATAGATAGCAAAATCCATGGATGCTAAAGTTCCATTAAATACAATGGTATAGTAAAATGCTGTCTCTTATATAAAATAGAAAATCAAAGTTTACTATTTGAAATGTATACTTTTTTTGAATATTTTTCAAGCTGTGGGTGCTTGAATCTATGGATAAAAAATCCGTGGAAAAGGAGGGTTGACTGTACTAAAATAATACATTAATATGCTAAAACACACACAGAGAGAGAAAAAACAGAACAATGATGAAATAATTTACACTGAATCAATTAGACTTAGGTTGGGTGGGATTTACAATAGACTTTAGTTTATAAAATCCATGGCTTGGCTACCACCATAAGTGTATGGAAGGACGTCCTCAAAAAGAAAGCTATTTTCCCCATCTGCCTTCTAGCCATCGGCCACACTCCCCCAAACCTCTCCTTTAAAAATGGGGAACAATATGGAATTAAGTTCAGGGAGCCTTCTGATGGGTGGGGGAATTGTTTCAGATAAGGCAGATCTCTCTATAATATGTCGAATATGCCATCATTCCCTTTACTCTGTCCTCCTTATACTTTGAGGTGTTCCATTGGGAATTATTGTAACATTTTCTTTCCTTTATTTAAAAAAAAAATAAGGCTTCAAAGAGTATAATACAAATGTCTTTGCTTTTGTTTCGATTGAGTTTGAATGTTCTGTTTAACCTGTGCATATGACCTCAGAATTAAAATGAATTGCATATAAAAAGAAATCAAAAGCTCACATTAGATAACTACAACACAGCATTATTTTATTTTGAATAGAACAAAGTCAGAATGAGTGGGGGTGGGAGAAAGGTAGGGTGAGAAGGCTGGCAGACAATTGATTTTTCCAGAAAGGAAGCGGAACTTTAGGAATTTTGAAAGGAAAATCATTACATCACTTTCCTTTCAGATATAAAAACAAGCCCCATATTTTTTGGCATCTTTCTTTTTCTGATATCAATAGGAAAACCAAACTATATATCAGTAATTTCTAAGTCATTTTACTGTTGCCAAAAATGAAATTGCAAGAAGGTCCACAAAATATGTCTAAGATTTAGACTATTTTTAATGATTAAATCAAGAATATTTCTCTGCCATTATTAATCTGTGCTTTTCATATTGTTTATGAATAAAAGGCACAAACAATCATTGAGTATTTAGCCCTTTGCACTATTCCTATAGTTTGCTACTTCTCCCAAATACCATGTGAACCCCCCCCCTTTTTTTTTTTTGCAAGATCCTAACAGAGTATTTTTAGGAAACTGTTAGAAATATAATCCTGCTGTCACAGGCTAATCCCTCATTGAGAGTTCAAGTGGCAGATTACTTCAGGCGTGGTGTTTCATTGTCTGTAAACTGTCATTTTATATCTCACTGGACAGTTTGGGGAGCCTCCTTAGAGGGCCGCAGGCCATTCTCTCCACCATGAATCCATTTTGCTTTTGTTTACTCTCCTTCTCTCTCTCCCCTTCTCGCTGATCTCTCATTAGCTCTTTTTGAAAAAGCAACTTGAAGCCAGCTGCAGAATGGAATTACACTCGTCCCTCCACGTTCGTTGGGGTTAGGGTCACAGGACCTCTGTAAATGTAGAATAATCGTAAATTCAAAAAACACTATGTTTTTACTTGAAAGAAGACCTATCTAGGTATCTCGCCAGTGCAACTCTGTGGTCAACATATGCCAGATAAATGCCTAGTGGAGTGTTTTCTCTAGGAATCTCTAAGTCCTTCAGTGCGATTTTTGGTTAAAGTTGACCATAGAGTTGTGCTGGAGGACCTAGATATTCCTAAAGAGAACATTTTAATAAGATCCACGAATAATCAAATCTGCAAAAGTCACAGCCGCAAATGTGGAGGGACGAGTGTATTCTTTTACTGTGTCAGACCAAGGAGTTAAAGCAAAGAAAATGAACCTTGATGGTTCAGCAGAAGAACTTGTTCCTTTCTCAAGGCTTAATTTAATAAAACTTTTCTGTTTCTTGCTTTGGTTTCTGATAGGACTTCTTTGAAAATCCCTGTGAGAAGAGGTGGAAACTGCCTGTGGCCGAGATGTCACGGCACCACAGCCGGTTTGAAAGAGATTATCGCACGGGTTGGGACCGCCGAGAATGGAGCACGAATGGGAATCACGTGAGCAACAATAACTGCAACAGCACAGTGAACAGCAATAGCAACAACAGACCAGGGCTTCTGCCTGTGCCAATTGTGCCCTCACGATTACATGCCCCAGCCACTGTTGCATGCACCACAGTGAACAGCGATGTGATAACTACCCTTGTGGCCAACACCTCCGCATCTTCAACAACCAAAGTAAGCAACAATTTGCATGTTTTGTGTTGGTTAAGGGTAACCATACTTAAAAAGTAACCAACTGTTGGCTTTCAGATCATGTTATTTCTCCTGATGATATCTGTCCATCGACCCTTTATCCCTATCTCATGTATCATAGATGTCACCAAGAGATCCTTAGGTTTTACTGGTGTTATGTACATGCACATCAATTTTAAAATCAACTTAAGTAACTCTTGCTCATTTCTAAGCTTATATGACATCATTGTAAAAGTTGGTCATTTTAGTATAAAATTTTACTGACTAAAAATACAAAATATTTATCTTCAGCAAAACCCTTTTATCTGTGCATCAGTTTGTTTTTGTTTTTGAGTTGCTTGTGAATGTCTTAACAAAGCAGTGGGGGTTATGATCTACCTGGTTCAACTGAGGTGTAGCAAAGGGTAAATATTTCATGACTACAGTTTATTAAAGCATCTTTTAAAAGTCTGGCAAAACCACTTGTGAACACATTTCTTCCCAGCAGAATACAGCATCTCATCATAGCATCCCTAACTTGGTAGGCTCACTGTTGCTATCAGAAATGCTGTCATTTCCCAGTCTCTAAAACAGGCAACTTTGGTGTTGCGTTCAGCTCCAACATTTTCTTTTCTACCCAGTTTCTTCCTGTGTCCTGTTCCTTTATCCTCTTGAATAGTTCCTTTTGTAAAGCTATGCTTTCTGCTTGGCTGTGTTCAGACTATGTGCCATTTAAACTGTTTCAAATACTGTAATTCCTTATCGGCCTTCTCTGGAGTCTCTCCCTTCACTCAGTTGAGAATGCCAATGCTGCTAAATAACAGTTTTCTCTCAATATTATCATATATTTTACAGTGCTATATACTGAAACGTGTATAGCGCAGCCAGTGAGCATTTGATCCCACATGAAATAATTTGTCCCTTAAAGGCTCTTGTTTATAAGATCTCTAAATTGAAAACAAATTTCATCCATACTTCTAGTTATTGTTTCCAGAATTCACACTGTCACACATATTTGTTGTCAACATAAAATGTGGTCATTGTGGTGTAAAATACTTCAGACTATGTGAGTTCACTATGCAATCAGACAATTTTCATAGCCTTTTCATTTCCATGCATATATTCATCTTCTATGCAGATATCTGCTAAACCTTTCTTTCCTTGAGCAGGATTATTTGTCCCCTGCATATACTCCAGAGTTAGTACAAGGATAGTCCCATATCATAACCTGCATTGGGATTTTTAAAATGAAACATTGTGTAGAAATTTCTAAGATAAATGGTTTTCTCCTTTGCAGTTGTTACAGGGACAGCATTGGTTATGATTGTATCTGTGTTAATTCTTTTATTTTTATACTGAGTTAGATTTCTGTACTGAAGTTTCATCCTTGTCTTAATCATGTTGAAAGAAGAGCTTGGTTTATGGATATTTTCCCTCAACCTGAGCTATCTAGTGGTATAGAAAAGGTTGATTTGTATTAGTGAACCTGTTTCACACATTTTACCTAGGCTTGGTAGTTTGAGGCTGGAAAAAGATATGAAAGTAGAGAACAGACTCTCAGAGTGAATTTTCTCTGTTGTTAACCTGTCAGGACTCATAGCTATGGTGGTGGGGAGGGTCACACTTGCATACTTGAATTTTATTTTGCTTCTGCTTATTATAATCCTTGGGAATTCATTTTTCATTTGCTTGTGGGGTGGTACACACCAGCCCAGGAGCCTGTATACCCAGCTATGGGAATTAAAATAGTTTACTGGCTGAGGATAACCTAAGTAGAATCCATTGTTTAAGGACCCAGTTCTACCATTGGCTGTGAGGGGATGCTGGAACTCATCAGCAAAACGGCTAAATTGATTCCTTGCTGCGGACCATCTGCTGCATCATTTACCACCAATAAAGCTTGTCTTATAGCAGTAATGTGTGTTAATATTAAGCACCAAATGAACTCATAGGCCTGAAGCTAAACCCAGTTCCAGAAAAGAACATGCTCCGGGTATTAATTTGTTTAAAGTGGATTGACAAGAAAAGTGAATGCCTATGACAGATATGGTCACGTTTGGGAGGGAAACATAGTGTAGGGTCTCCCTCAGTGCCAAAGATTAATGTATTAGGGCAGAAGAAATTGTTAATCCAGCTGTCCTCCTGGAAGTAGCCTTGGAACCTATAACTTACTGTAGGTTTGGTAGGTCATGGTTTGAAAACTTCTTTTCAGCACCTGAGGCAAATTTGGTTGTTCAGTCAGCCTCAGAGATAATTGGCTCCAGCGTCTTGAACTCAAATGTGCATTTTACTAATCTGTCAAATACCTAGAAATGGTTCAAAAGAGCAGGTTTTAGGAGAGACACGTGAGCATCAATGCTAGCATCAAGTCCTTGCCCACAGATGGCCTGATTTTAACCTTGTCCTCCAAAACCCCCTAGAAGCTTATTTCAGTGGCAGCTGTTGTAAAAATCCCAAGATCTTTATCACAAGATCATTTTCAGTCCAGATATTGTGCTGAAGTTTCTTGAATAATAGTCCTGACTGCTGTGAACAGCATCTTTGGTCTTCTATGCTGTTTCAAATCATGTGTCTACATATAGACCCTGTGTTGAAGAGAAACCTTGAATGTGTGACTGTTCCCTCAGTTGCATGTACTGCGTAGTACTCTGCTCCTGTACTGCATGTACTCTGCTCCTGGATATATTGTCGTGTATGACAGTAGAACGAATGCATGGAATGAATCCACAAGTCATAACCTCATTAACTGCAACTGTATGCTTGAAATTGTGAATGCCTCTTAGGCTGGAAATTATCCCATTGTTGGGAGCACATTTCTGCCACATGTGCCTGTGTTGTTTTTGGAGATGACTGTGAATACTACAAGGTAAATTGGTATACAGCAGAGATGGAGAAAGCGCAGGCTGTCTTGGGATACCTTTTTGTGGCTCCTGGAAACCATCAAGGTATGTCCCAAACCCCTGCACACCAATTCATTTTTGTTTTTCAAAAGCAATCCCTGGGTAACTTTGTCACCCCAAATTGCTTGTTCAAAACTACCAGAAAATGTGTAAGTTTTGCTCCACCCTTGCAGAAAAAGTTTTTTAAAAATTGAAGTGACATCACTGCATAGAAAGCTGTGAGAATTTCAGCCACACTCTGCTCACTCCATGGATACCCATAGTTAAGGAGAAATCTCAATTCTTTACCAGAGTCCCTGAAAAGCAGGTAGTAGTTCTATAAAGAAATATGTTTAATTAATACAGGATGGCTTATTTGCTCCTTTTGACCTTGGAAGAATGCCTAGGACAGTAAAGGCATGTTGGAGAGTAAAGGGGGAGGACCAGCACATTTTTAGAAGTTTTTATGATTCTCTAATGAGAAATGAAATGTACTTCTTTGTTTTTCCTTTCTGATAGGCAACACATTTTCTTAGCTCTTTTAATAATAGTAAGTGCCAAATAAAACTCTTGCAGCAAGGAGAAGAAAGACAATAAAGTTATTTAAAGAAAGCCAAGCATGCATATATATATATATATATATATATCTATCTCACTCCAACTCATTTCTTTAGCATGGGTGGTGGAACTAATTATATATATGTGTGTGTGTGTGTGTATATATATATATATATATATATATTCCATCCCACATTGGTTCCACCACCCACACTAAAGAAATAAGTTAGTACTACAGGAAAAGACCAAAAAGGGAGTAAAACACATTTTGGCTGGGATTTGTAATATGAGCATGTTTTTAAAAAATGACCACAGTGTATTGAAATTATTTCCACTGGTTAACAGCCAAACTGAAGCACTATTTCACTAAGCTGCGACATTATGTAGTTGCTGTTTGGATGTGTTTAGTCTGGAGAAGATTAGAAGTCAAGTTCTGAAGCCAGCACAGTGGTTTCATTCATCTTGACCTCTGCTCCTGGATATATTGCGTAGAGTCCATCTGTTGGCTGTTGTTGATCTGTCTTTGCTCCAGATGTTTGAGTATGTTTGAGGCTGAGCTGTGATAATAAACTCTGCCCTTGTTTTCAAAAATAAAAAAAAAAGCTGGTGATCTCACAGTGATTCCTCTGACAAATATTTCAGTAAGTGATATATGGTAATCTTGGAGAAAGCTTTTCACATAAAATTGTCATCACAGTGTTATGTTATTATTAGGATGCTGGGCTGAAACTAAAATGAAAATATTTTGAAAGAGGCAGATTGTTGTTTCTTAATATCTTTACATGGCTGCTTTCTGTATTTACTGATCAAGTTTCAGGAGAGAAACATTAAGGAGGAAGAACATTAAGGAGGAAGAACTCTGAGCATGAATTTTTGGTTTTCTTTTCTTTTAAAATAACAGCTTTGGGCAATGTTCCTGTGAATGACATAGGCCAGAGGCCAACATTGTGCTAATGCCAGTGATGTGGATTTCCAAGGGAAAGTAGAACTGGAAAATTTCACTGTGCTCTAAATAATGATATCTGATTTAGCACATTTGTTTTAAAAGTTATATTCAGACACATTCAAGGTTTATATGAAAATCATTTTATTGACATACTTGTAATAACGTGAAGAGAATGGCATATTTAAAAAAAAATCACTGCACCTGGATTTTTTAGGACAAACAACTAAACTGAGCTATACCTGATATAACAGCAAGTAATCGTCCTTGCTGGGGCATTAGTACCTTCAGCTTCACTCACTGACTCTCTGCACTACTTTACCAGTTTGATTTAGTTGAAAAAATCTGATTCAGTAGAATTAGTTCAATAGTCTTTTTCACTAAAAGACAGATGTGATTCTGTGGGCATAGTGGCTCACCAGATTTAATAATATTTATTTATTTATTTATTTATTTATTTATTTATATCCCGCTCTTCAGCCAAGGCTATCAGAGCGGCTTACAATTTGTTAATTAGACATTTCCCTGCCCTCAGGCTTACAATCTAAAAAGACACGACACAAAAGGAGAAGGGAGAGCTGGTGGGGAAGGGGGAAAGTCCAGCAGATCTTCTCCCCCTCGGAGGCCTGGACCAAGGCAGATGGACTGGAGGGAGGGCTCTTCTTCTTTTTAGGCAAGGCCTGTTGGAGCTGGCTTGCCTTTCTCTCCCTCACGATGGTGGATGGAGGGAGGGCTCTTCTTGTGTCTGATTAAAACGAGATTTTCTTAGCAGTATGTTCCTTTGCTAGTCTGTTTCTCTGAAGGCTGGCTGTGTTTGTCTTCTTGGAAGAATAAAAGCACATATCCTTATTTGACCCATCTAAGTAAGACGATTTCAGTACAGTACTTCAGACAATTATAGGTAAGCGTGGGTGGTGTAGTGGAAATTTTTCCATAAGAAAAAATAGGTTTTAGAAAAAATTTCAGCACACATATTAGGCAAATGCAAATGGTAAAGCTTTCTTCCCCTCTCCATATAGTTCTTGTAACACTGAGAAACTGGTCCTGGAAAAAGGATTCCCAGTCCTTTAATGCAGGTTTCTAGACTGAAATGGGGTGACGTCTTCTGTGGACAGGGAAGAATCACCTCCTGATTCCACTGACAGAGGCAGTTCCATCAGCAGATGTCCTCCACTGGGTTCAGGCCACAGACTTCTATAATGCCATTGATTTTGAGAGAACTGTAGATCTTATATCTACAGTTCTTATATTGTGTGTGTGTGTGCGCGCCCGCGCCTTCAATTTGCCTGCTGACCTATGACAACCCCATGAATTTCAGAGTGTTTTCTTAGAGATGGTTTTACAACCTCTAAAATACAGTGAACGCTTTGGATACATGAGGGTTTTATTCCATGGGCCCCGTGGATAGGAAAAAACACAGGTGCTTCATATCACTGCCATGAGGTATGATGATTCACAGTCACTCAAAATCATGTGTCTGGAGTTGGTGGTTCTGGAGGGCCCACTGTATAAATTCTGGCTTTTCTTTGCTAACGAAGATTCAGGAAGGACTTATCCCACGCTTACTACAAGCACGTTGATGACTAAAAAGGCCGATCCGAGATAAGCAAGTCCAGTTACAGAAAGCACAGCAGAAAGTCTCCTTGGGTGATTTTTCCAAGTTGTGGTTCTTTCTGCGTTGTCGTTTCTCTTTGAGACTCGTTCAGCGTGAGTTCTCAAAAGAGGCTGCAGCATTGTGGATAGTGCGTTTCTATGCCTCCTGATGTGAGGCCAGGGCAGACCATTGTTGGTGATCAATTTGGCCAAGCTTGAGATGTTGTTTCAGGGAGTCCTTGTATCTCTTCTTTGGGGCGCCCCTCTTTCGCTGACCCGTGGCAAGTTCACCGTAGAGTACTATTTTGGGGAGGCGGTGGTAAATTACAACACGTGGTATTCATTGGCAGGCTCACATCAACATACTAACCAGGGTTGACCCTGCTTAGCTTCCATGATCAGAGGGGATCTGGTGCCCTTAGGGTATTTATTCCCCAATAGTGCTCCATAAAAAGGATGTGGTAGGTGGGTATTATTCTCATGCTCATTTGTGAAGAGAGACATAAACTGATTCAGAATGCAGAACATATAAACAGCTGGATCTGGTGCTGCTTCTTGACATTCTCTTCACATTGCCCTTCTTGACATTCATTAATTTCCTTTATGGTAGGATCTTCTCACAGCTGAATACTGTAATGCCTTCTTTGATTTAACTCCTACTATTGTTAAACTCAGAATATTTTCTGGGAAAATGGATGTGTCCCAAACAACTCATAGTTATACTTTGAACAATATTTGTTAAAATGTTAAAAACAAGTCTTCATCTTTTAGAACGTAGCGGTTCTGTTTGGATTATCTACCCTATAGATACCACATCCTATCTGATTTTGGAGGCTAGGCAAGCTCAACATTTTTTTTAGTACTTGGAAGAGAGCCCACCTCTGGTTTGATTTTCTGTTTGGCCATGAAACCCACTGTGTGACCTTGGGCAAGTCACATACTCTCAGCCTCAGGGGAAGGCAAACCACCTCTGAGCAAATCTTGCCAGGAAAAACCCATGACACATTTGCCTTAGGGTCACTGTAAGTCTGAATCAGTTTAAAGACAAACAACAACAACATTCTTTGCTCAGTTGATGCTTAGAGAAGTATAGGAGTTTTGAATGTGCTTTTTTGGTTAGATATTACAGGAGAGTTGTGTAAGAAGTTGGTTTATAATTAAAAGGCTGCCTGACCACTTGGAACAATAAACAAGTGTGGAACATAACTGCTGAAGAGATTAGCATTTCTGCTTTGTGATGCTAATGTTTCTTGTGAATTGGATGATGCTGTTATATGGTCATTTCCTGTTCCTAAGACTACTGGTTTTCATATGCTTATTCATCTGCCTGTATATAGTTTTTTTCAAAGAATATATTTAATTCCTCTAGTCCAAATCTAAACACATCTAAGAGGGTTTTTTTTTTAAATAAAATTTCTACAACATCAATGCCCAGGGATACGAAAACCCCCTGCAAATTAAAATTGGTTTTGCGATATCATATTTTAAAAAACCTGAACAGTTCCATATATGTTTTTGCTGAGGAGACTTGGATTTAGTTTCAGTGGTGGTTTATTAATTGTTTGTACTTTGAAAAGGCTACATTATGCACTTTAAAACATACTAAAGTTTGTCCTTGTACTTAATAAATTAAATTCCCCACCCTACCCAACTCCTGAAGGTTATTTTGGTTGGGTTATTCGCTCAAAGAAATGATGTCTCAATTAATCTGTACAGTGTCAGGCAATACAAATACTTGTTTTGTCGACTTGCAATGTGTTTATCATGAGTTGAAAGAACTGAGAGGTCTGGCCAGACCTAGCTTCATTTGAAGATGAGAACCCCTGGTTTCAAGCACTAATTTACATCATGAAGCACTTAGAAGATCACACATGCAACATGTTTTGGTATACAACGATGGTGTTTCCAGTCTTTGGCACTTGGATCAAAAAGATATTTTGACTTCAGAAAAGGAAAAGATTCTGTAATATCCAGCAAGTCAGTCAACGTGAGTGTTAGCCAGGAGCTATTTACTTTTGAGTCTTTTACCATCTTTTTCATTTTCTTCCCTGCATGTATCTTCATTTTTTCTTTTAAGTTTACTTTAATCTATCTGTTGGTTCAAATGAAACAAGAAATCTACATATAAAAGATACTGCTGTCATTTGTCTGAGTTTGTAGGAATCTTTTTTTCTCTTTCTCCTGTATACAAAAAGGAAAATTGCATTTTAAAATATTTTTAAATCACCCCACCCGCCAATTCAGATGGTTTTTGTTTTGCTTTGTTTTGTAGGCCAACAGGGACTATCTGTATACTAACAGCATTTTCTAAAGCAGAAGTGGGAAACATTTGAACATCCAGAGCATGAGTTTAATACTTCTTAAGCAGCTGGATGCATTGGCTATTTCTTAGTCCTGAACTAAACAGCTGGGACTAGAAAACAACAGCAACCCCCCCCCCCCCGAAGTTACACCTGTCAGCAACGGACTATTCCCTTCCGTTCAGTAAACCAGTCTTCTGTATTTTAACAGCAAACCTTCATTTCAGTAACCAAAGAAGTTGACACAATGGATTCTTCAGCCACAACCATCATTATCTCCAGTTGCAAGGATATGGTAAGCAGTGCACCCACCTTTAGGTTCATAGGCTATTTTCTCATTCACTCACAAACTAAACAAAAAAATTGCATTCACTTTTGCTACCTCTCACCACTCTCACACTTTTTCCTTTCTGGATTCCTAAGAGACTGGCCTTGGTGAATATCGGTACCAACTTCCTCCTCCACACATTACCCAGCCAGGCAATTATTCCTGTTTTTATAAACAATACATATGCCATTAGCTTCATCACCAAGCCCCTCTTTCTTATAACATCAGGTTTATAATATTGCCAACATATTTATAAGATGTAAGCACAGCATGGGGCCTGTTTTGCCATATTTTGTTTACTCCCTGAGCAATTTTTTCACCTAGGAGAGGGCTTTTTTCAACAAGAAGTAATCTGGAAGTTGATTTCCAGGCTACTTCATGCTTTAAAAAGGCTTCTCTGGAACCTGCAGTCACCCAGGCTTGCCTAACCACCCCCAACCCCCACCCCCCACCCCCCGAGCAGTGATATTCAAAGTGGTGGTCAATAGTGCCAGTCTGCAAGCCATCAATTGCCAGTCTGCAGCATGTTTCCAGTAATGAAAGAAACAGCTGTAGCCAATGGGCACCAATAGAGTACCAGTCCCTACTATGTTAGAAAAAATGCATATCCCTCTAGTTAGGAAGCTTGAGAATGTATTTAAATGTATTGTTCTTTTAATGTTGTGAGTCCCAGTTCTGCGGAAAGAATGGGATACAAATAAATGAAGAATCAGAATAAGAAGAAGAGGAGGAGGAGGAGGAGGAGGAGGAGGCGGCGGCAGCAGCAGCAGCAGCAGCAGCAGCAGTGGTAGTGATTGTAGACAAGTTCATTTATCTCAGATCTGTGACTTCTGTGTGTGTGTGTGTGTGTGTGTGCATGTGTGTGCCTTCAAATCATTTGTTGTCTTATAGTGACCCCATGAATTTCATAGAGCTTTCTCAGGTAAAGGAATATTCAGAGGTAACTGCCAGTTCCTTCAGCGCCTGGTGTTCATTGGTGATCTCTCATCCAAGTATTAACCAAGGTTGACCCTACTTACCTTCCAAAATTAGACAGGATCCATTTTCTTTAGCATATTTAGACCTTATTTTTATATAGAAGTAAATCTCACGCAAGGGGGGAGGGAATGAGCCTTTTTTACTCTCAGTATCAGTAAGTATCTAAAACTTTAAGAGATTTCAATTGCATGAGAAAATATTTTTTTTTTTTCCATGAGAGGAAAACTAGATGTGCATGATGCTTGGTTGTTAGATTCATAAATGGTCACAATTTCAAAATTTAAAGTAGTTAGGTCTTCTAGTAAGATCCCTGGTTCCCAACTTCATCTTCCAGAATCTAGGCTTGATCTTCCAGAATCTGTGCCCATTGGTTAAATGACTGGAACTTCTGGGAGATGAAGCTCAAAACATCTGGGAGACCAAACGCTGAGAACCACTGAAGCAAGGGGGCATAAAATAGATGCACAGGATCATCTGATTTGGTTCTGTGGATATTCCTGACATGTTGCAGCATGACATCCTTTGCACTGTAATACGTGAAAACTATCCACTGGTGGGTTTAGTGGAAAGCTTGGAATGGGAGGAGGGATTTTACGAGATTATTGTGCCATTGTGTAATGTTTTGACATAACAAATCAGATATCTTCCCCTATGCTGTTCTCTCATACATACAACAAAATCATGACAGATGACTCACTCTTAAAGACAGTAAGAGTAGATATTTTTTGTACTAAATCCCTGTGATAGCTGCTTTATGACTCGCAATTTGCACTAATTGACATTCTTTTTCAACAGCTCCTTAGCTGTCTCCCCTTGTCTCACTTTTGTTTGATAAGGTCAGTCAATGTTGACTCCTCATGCTTAGGCTGATTTACTGAAAGCAGTTTTTAAATAACCAGTTGAAAAGTAAAATTTAAAATGATAAATAATGATTTAAATTGTTCTGACAGAAGTTCTCATATAGGCCACTTTGGGTGAATCATTGACTGCTATAACACATCCCTCTAAAATAGAGTAGAGTAGACTCTAAAATAGAGTCTAAAAACAAATCACAATGTGCTGTGAGGAACTGGGTCTGAAAGGTGATTTATGAATCACTATTCTTCCTTTCCTCCCCACCCCCTTGCTATGTATCTTTTTATCAAGTTCTCCATCAGTGCTGATCTTGATGCTATCTTTAGTCTGGAATTTTGCTTTACGGTATAGTATGCCAGCATACTGAAACTGATGCAATCATGAAAGTCAGGAACAAAAAAATAGGTATTTCAGAATCTCCTGGTAGGTTTTTCAGTGATTGGCAGTAGGCCTTGAAGCATTTCTGACTCCTAATACCATTAGCAGTAGCAATTAAAACTGCAAGTTAGAGCAATTGCCTGCAATAGCTGTTCATGGAAGACTGCTCTTTACTCAGTATAAGCCTTCCTTACTTGTAAAATGGGAGTACTAATTGACTACCTTTCACCTGGCCTAATAGCCCACGTTTTAGAGTTGTATATAAAACATCCTGATAGTAAATCAAATGTAGATATGTACTTGTCTGTGCAAGTCATCACATTATGATTCATGGTGTCCAATGGATGACAGCTTCTATTGCAGGACAAGCATTACCATTAGAGAGAATGAGGCAATTGTGTTGAACAGTGTGAAAGATTATGTATCTCACACGCACAATAATTAGTATTCGCAAGCAGAAGGTGAGCAGAAACCAGTCCCATACCACTGCTACTCACAAATACAGGCTGTTGCGGAGAAATGAAGCAGGCTTTGTTTTCTTTGATAAAACCATATAAAGTATGTTGACTTACGAATATTAAAGGTTTCATAACAGCTCATAATGAGAGATCTGTAGTATGCTGTTCAAAGAAAAGAGGGAAAGAACTGCAGACTACAAACTGGAAGACTCAAAATAATTGCAGACTAACTGATTCAGGCACACATAGAATGTGGCTAAGATAAAGAAGAAGTGACACAAATATGTGCTATTCCTAAACTCTTAGAGATGCATATAAACTGAATACAGTGGTCCCTCGGGTTACGAAGGTAATCTGTTCCGGGATTACCTTCGTAACCCGGAAGCTTTCATTTCCCGGGGGACCGCTATATTCAATGGACCGCGCGGCCGATTTAAAGGGGCCGCACGGGGGTTTTTTTCGTATCCCGGGGGATCTTTCGGATCCCGGGGGATACAATCGTGGTCCCGCCGGTTTCGGATCCCGGGGTTTTCGCAACCCGGGGGATTCGTAACCTGGGGGACCACTGTAGTGAGTAGTCTGTAGCATGCTGTTCATAGTAAAGAGGGAAAGAACTGCAGACTACAAAGTAAGGACTCAAAATAACTGCAGACTAACTGATTCAGGGAGACATAGGATGTGGCTAAGATAAAGAGGAAGTGACACAAATATGTGCTATTCCTAAACTCTTAGAGATGCTTATAAACTGAATATATGCATGCTAAAGATCCTGTCCCTATCTGCTTGAGGGATTTTCCATATCCCGTGCCAAAATAATTTATCAGGTTTTGGGTACTATGCATATTAACTTGAGTGTGTAGGAGTTCCATTTACTATATTGTCTCAGACAGCAAAAGATCTTGAACCAGTTCTAAGCCACTATGACTCCTGCAGATAGATGTTGTACGGTAGTTCTAGTTTTTAAGAAGATCCCACCCCACAGCCCAGAAACAAGGGATAGTCTGAGTTCAGTATACACAATTTTTGCACTTTTGATTGAACCAGCATGACCGGTTTGGCACTGTGAGTACTATTGCAATTAAAAGGACTCATGAGGCAATTTCTTCCTTCAATATAACCTTATAAGCTACACAGCACAATGCATTTGAGAATTACCATCTGTTGCAATATCTCATCAGAAACCTTTGTGGAACTACACTTCCTACCTAGTTTCACCTTTCTCAACATAGAGTTAAAACAGTGTGTGGGTCATTATAAATTTTCGGATCCAGGAAATGAAATCTATGGCACTGGAAATGGAGGAGTAAGTTGGCTTTCAAATGAATGGTGACACAACCCTAACATGAAAGAGCATGTTATCTGTTAAGTGTTGAAGCAGAATTGTCTCTCACTACCTGCACAATTGATTTTTCACTTAGCAGATTGTCTATTCTCTGTCTGTTCTGCTATAGCTTTGAATTTATAAAAAGGAACTCCATTTTTAATTCCATTGCTGGGCCCCTTTAAATCTTACAATAGATCCCTTTTTTTCTTCTAAAGTGCCCTTTTCATGCAAACCATTATCAATCCCAGCTTTTTCACATAGAATCATAGAGTTGGAAGGGGCCCTATGAGCCAATAGGTCCAACCCCCATATACATGCTTCTTGGGCTATCTGATGCTGGGTACAAGCAATTACTTTTTTCTAATGTGCCAGGGACTGAGACCATATTAGTCCCCCTTGGCTATAGTTGTTTCTTTCTTTCCTGCAGACTAACCAGAAATTGGCAGCCAATGGCTCCAGGACCAACACTATTCTATATACCACCCGTTTGAGTAACACTGATCTGGAATGTATCATTTCCCTTGCATAATCTTCAGATGTCATCAGAAAAATAACAGACATAGTTATAGCACCAAGTTCTGAGGCTTTAGAGTTGACTGAATGGCAGTCTTCTGTAAGCTGGTTAGAGATGAGAGTTTGTTGCTAACTGCCCTCGAGTCGACCCCAACTCATGGCAACCCTCTGGATGAGACACCTCCAAGATCCCCTGTGCTGCTCAGGCCCTGCAAATTCAGACCTGTGACCTCCCCAAGTGAGTCTATCTAGCATGCAGTTTTCCTATTTTTCTACTGCGCTCTACCTTTCATAGAATTGTTATCTTTTTTCAGTCAGTCATGCTTTTTCATGATGTGCCCAAAATACAACAGCTTCAGTTTTGTCATCCTGGCTTCCAGGGAGAGGTCGGGTTTGATATGTTCAAGGACACATTTTTTTGTGTTTGTTTGTTTTTGGCTGTCCACAGTATCCTCAGCACCACCTCTCAAAGGAATTTATTTTCTTTTTGTCACTTTTTTCAGTGTCCGGCTTTCACATCTGTACATAGTGATAGGAAATATGATGGCTTGTACAATTCTGACTTTTGTGCTCAGTTGTACCTCTTTACTCTTTAGGATCTTGTCTAGTTCCTTCATAGCTGCCATTCCTATTCCTAGTCTTCTGATTTCTTGACTGCAGTCTGTGCTCTGAACAATGTTTGATCCAAGGTACGGGAACTCTTTGACTATTTTGATTTCCTCATTGTCTAGCTTGAATTTATGTAGATCCTCTGTGGTGGCCCAGCAGTTAAATGTCTGTACTGCAAGCCACAAGGTTGTGAGTTCAATCCCAGAGGCTACAAGCCTTTAAGAGCCATCCATAGCTTCTTGTGATCTGTGCTGTCAAATGGTTTGCTGTAGCATATAAAGCACATTTTTGTTTGTCAGAAAAACATAGTATACAAATTACCTGTTGAATTTGCCCACTTTTGTTGTAGAGCATAGGTGGATTGAGGTTTCACACAACTGGTTGTTATAGAACTAGCCAGGTATTCTGCCACAACCAATAGATGATGCTTTACCAATTGCCACATGATAATCTACATTATTCTATCTAGCCTCTGGAGAGGGAGATTTCTCATAATTACGCATCTTTTTGTCAGCATTTTTTGTTGGTAGAAGTTTGCTTAATACTGAAAAGAAAAGCAAGAAGGAATAAGGAAGTGAAGAGGGGAATACTTGGATTGGGAGTAAAGCAGGTCCCAGAGGAATTTTCTAGTTTCATCTCCTTATTAAACATTTCTGCTGGTTTGAAGCTGGGAATAAGGCTGTTGCAGCAGGAATAGATAGAGGAAACTTCTGAAAACAAAGCATGATTTTACTTCTGCTAGAAGAAGGCATAACTTTTTTTCCTAAAGGCCAGAATCAACAGGAAGGCCATCAGTTGTCAACCACTACAGGGAAATTTATGAAATATATTCTAGTATCGGACAACCATAAATTGTTGCTGGACTTGAACATTCGTGTTGTTTTTCCTTCCACCTCTTCCCAAGTAATCTAACATACTTGGGGCAGAGGGAGAGGGAAGTTCAGTCCTGGCTCTTTCTGTCTATATGTACTGTATATGTCTGTGTGTATGCAAGAGAGAATAAAAGTCTGTGTGTGTGTTTCACTACTTTCAACCATCCCCAGCATTTAATGCAAAATAATTGAATAGCCATATCCTTTCCCTGCGTCACCATGAACGTTATGTCCTTATGACAAATACAGTAAACTGATTTGTGGGATAGATGTTCGCTACTGAATTGCTGCCAAATGTAATACAAAAATATTTTCCATTTTCTACCCACCGTCGCCCATAATTTAACAGATCCCTATGCAACAAGAGATCTTGGTCTTAAAATAAGACTTGTTATCTCTAGCCAAGGTGTACTTGCTGGCTCCTCTCCTTTTAATTTATCGAATGAAGGCTCTTGTGAGCCTGAGCTAACTGAACTAACTGAACAGTTCTGTCACTGCTCAGTCTCTTCTGAATCCCTCAACCCTAATTCTGTCCCACAATGTTTTTTGTTTATTGGGTTATGTAATAGGGCCAATGACGCACGTATGATACCAGTAAAATCAAGCATGCCACTTCTGTTTTCCTATAACAGGCTTGATCCACTTGTTCCTGCCTGGCATCTGGTCCTTCTCTTTCAAATAAGGTTATCAGCTTTAACAGAATCCAGGAGACAGAGCTGCTTGTGGGGACCAGGGACCTCCACCCACATATGTCAAGTGATTAGTATACTGCCTTGAAACCCTTCAGCTCCCTTAGTTCTACTTTCCTTATTCTATCTATCTATCTATCTATCTATAATCTATCTATTTATTTGTGGTGTATGGTTTTGCTTGAGAGTTAGCAAACCTATCAAGATTCCTGTGGCAATTCCTTTTTCTACACTGCAAACACTGATGGTGTCTAGAAAGTTTAGTAACCATTGACTTCCTCAAATGGTTAATGTGTGGTTCTGCCTTTGTAGGTGTTTCAAAGTTGGGTCCATTCTCCTTCCACAAACATAATTTTAAAAAAGTATAACCTGAATAGTTTTTATTTAAAGTTTGTGTTTGGTGAGCATTCAACAAGCATACTGAGTAGCCCTGATAATTAGGTAATTTGAATTCAGGCACAGGTGTTGGATAAAGCATCCTGGGATAGTAGCTGGTTGGCTGAAAGGTGACACATTCAGTCTTTAGTTGCAAGTCTAATAGCCTTTATATCATTGTTGCTTGCCTGACTCTTAACTGCTTTCAGTGCAAAAGCATGTGTGTGTGCTCTATTCGGCTTCGCTTTCTCAAGAGAAGCATCAGATGTTGACAGTGAATATAGCAAAGAGGGAATGGGTAAAATAATGAACAAGAGTGGTACCTTAATGGAATTATTAATGGAATTTGTGTTCACATAATGAACAAGAACTAGTTCTAATAATGTGGGTATTACACATGCAAACTTGTGCCAAAGGTTTATAAAATGCTCATCCTTCTCCAGTGAGGCATTTGTTCAAGCAGAAGCCTTGTAATTCCACCAGTTTGTTTATTTGTGATCTTTGTGCGTCACTGAGTAACAAAGTTCCCAGCCAAAAGATGAACCATACCATTAAGGAGTTGAGGTTCTTTTTGATATATAGATTAATACAAAGTCATGTAAGAGTTAACTGAACAACAAAGCAAAACCTTGGATAGGCAAATATGGGAAGTGCGGCTGATATTTCTCTGAAATTTCCTGCAAGGACGAAAAGGATGGCTATTTTAGGATATGTAGCCATGCAACAAAGTGAAAGGACTTGCTCCAAAAGGAGAGGTTGGAGGACTTTTTGGCCCTCCAGTTGTTCATAAATTACTCCTTCTATCATACCATACCTTGAAGTATGGGCACTGGAGGAAGGCACTCTTTGGTCTTAAGCAGGCTGTGGGCATACAGTTGGCCCTCCTTCTCCATGGATTTTTTTATCCACAGATTCAAGTATCTCTGGTTTAAAAATATTTTTTAAAAAGTATAAATTCCAAATAGCAAACCTTGATTTTTCCATTTTATATAAGGGACATCATTTTGCTATGCCATTGTGTTTAATGGGACTTGAATATCCACAGATTTTGTTATCCACGGGGGGGGGGGGGGGGGGAGTCTGTCTTCAGGGTTGGGGGAAAAGCAGTTTAAAAACAACCCAAACTGCTCTTGTTGTTGTTGTTGTTTAAACCTTTTTTGTTTTGTTTAAACCAGTTTTTGTTTGTTTTGTTTTTGCATTATACGAGTATAGGAAATACAGTAGCAAAATACGGTCTGGATGTATGGTCACTAAATAAAATAATAATTGTTCTTTTTCTTCTTCTTTTTTAAAGTGTTCTTTTAAAGCAAGTTGTTTTAGTTGAATGTATGTCAACTGAAGGATTTCTTTCTGAGTGGCATTTCCTGTACTATAAAATAAAGTGATTAAGAAGAAGTAACTATATTAGATTGTGGTTTAACAATGAACACAGCCAATAAACTGTTTTTAGACTCAAACAGTCATTGTTGTTCCAGTAAGATCTTTAGAAAATACGGCAGTTATAATAGGCAAACTTTTTTTTTTTTTACAAAAAATATGAATAATCAATTTGGAAAAAAAAACCAGGAGGGTTTTTTAAAGTCATAAGAGTGGAGACCAGCATATGTGAGGGTACATTTACACTGTAGAAATAATGCAGTTTGACTCCACTTTGAGTGTTGTAGCTCCAGCATATGATCTCCTGGGATGTGTAGTTTTACAAGGTCTTTACCCACCTCTGCAAAAGTGTGCTAGTGCATCACAAAACTACAGACCCCAGGATTATGTGGGTGTTTTTTTTAGGAGAGTGAATGTTCCTTGAAGAGATTACAAACTGCATTATAGCTCATCAGGAAAAAGAGCACATAGTTTCTTATGGTTAGAATACAGAGAATGCACTGCACTACTCTATATAGAAATGACATAGCGGTATAGCCAAAATAAATATTTTTAAATGAACATTTGGCATATCTACTTTCAAACTTGTGTTTAGAATGGTAACTGGTGTTTATATATCTCTTGTTAATCTTCTAGAAAACTTTATTTTCACAAGAAATATACAAGAAGACATGTTTCGTCTTGGTATCTACTCAGTATGAGTTACTTTTCCCACAATATCACCCAGATGACAATATAGACCAGACACCACCACAGTGTAGCAAGTCTTGATTGTGCCTAAATTTTTAACTTGGCAATTTAGATCTATGTATAATTCCACTAGGATGAATGAAATAATCTGCTTGTTAAAAGTAGAAATTTAATTTGCTCTATTGAATAGGAACAGGGGATCATGTTAAATCCCACTGTGCAGCAAGGCTGATAAATAGTGATACTTAAGGGTATCTCCCTTAGCTGTAACTTATTGTCTCTTCCTCTGAAAAATCTGACAGGCAGAAGGTCAAGGTCAAATGTACAATATTGTCCATGAAGTCTGGTTTATAATGGATGCTGCTGCTTTTTATTTCAGAAATGGGGGCTGACTGCGATATTTTATTGTAGATTCATGCTTAGCCTGGAGGATGAATCATATTGAGTAAAATACACTGTACCTATAATTTGTATTAATGGAAATTCAATAATGGCAATCTGTCATATATTGAGATTAGGACACAGTGCAAACACTGTGCATTAAAAGCATTAAAAAGGCATTATGATTTAGATTCTACCACACACCACATTGTGTTCCTTATAAATAATTTATAGTAAAACTGGGCTTTGAAGTCCTTTGGAGTGTCCCTTTGTAGAAGCCCAGCAGTTACCTTCTGGAGCTGACTGTGCACCATTGATCTGATTTATGGATTTCAAAAAAGTCATGGCCTTCTAATTTAATAAACGTATTCAGCCTGTGTTTTAAAACAGTGTAGTACTCTGAGAAAGCACTTCCTTCATGCTAAAATGAAATACTGCAGCTTTTAATCATTGCTGTGCAATATTTTCCTTCATTTTCTTGGGAAAATGTATTGTGCTTTCAGAATGATTATATGTTGCTTTGTAAAGAGTACCAGTATTTCATTTACGAATAATTTGATTTTATAGCCATCAGATGACGCCTTATGCAATCTTTGGCTCTATTTATTTATTTATTTATTTATATAGCGCCATAAATTTACACAGTGCTGTACATACAATCTTATAATTAGATGGATCCCTGCCCTCAGGTTTACAATCTAAAAGAGACAACACAAAAGGAGAAGGGAAATGTGGTGGGAAGGGGATGAGGTCCAGTGGTTCTTCTCTCCCTCTGGGGCCTGAATCAAGGCAAATGGACTGGAGGGAGGGCTTGGCTTCTTAATACATAATTAAAACAAGGCATCCTGGGGCAGACAGCACAATCCTGGGAACACTTCCCTAAACAATATAGTCTTTAACTTAATTTTGAATCTGGTTGGAGAAGTGATGAGGCACGTATGTGGGGGAAGAAGGTTCCAGGAGTCAGGGGCAGCAAGTGAGAAGGGGCAGTGGAGACAGGAGACCTTGACAACCAGAACAGAGGGAACGAGAAGGAGAGCGAGGAGAAAGAATTTCAGACAAGTATGGAGGGGTCAGTCCGTGGATGGCTTTGAAAGTCAACAAGAAAAGCTTGTACTGGATGCCGAACTGGAAGGGGAGCCAGTGAAGGGAGGATAAAAGAGGAGAAACATGGTCACAGCAGCAAGCGGATGTGATGATACGTGCAGCTGAGTTCTGGACAGAGATTAAAGAACAGAGGTGAGAGAGAGGAAGTCCTGTCAGAAGAAGGTTACAATAATCTAGTTGTGAAATCACAACTAGAGTCTTGGCAGTGGAGGCTGAGAGGAATGGACGGATTTTAGCAAAGTTGTAAAGAGAGAATGTACAGGTCTTGGCGGTGGCCTGAATCTGGAGAATAAATGACAGAGAGGAATGAAAAATGAAACCAAGACTGCAGGCTTGCTGAATAGGTTGAATAGAAGTGCCATCAACATAAACAGAAAAGGAGTATTGAAGGGTGTGCTTAGATGGAAAAACGAGAACCTTTGTCTTGGACATGTTGATAGAGCTTCACATCTTCCCACCTAAGCCCACCCTTCAATAGTCCTATTTATTTATTTATATTCATATTTTTGCCCAAGTTGCCACTTTATTCTGTCTCTGAAGCCTGCAATTGCCAGCAAATAAAACCACAAACCACCATAATATTAAACAACTACAAAGGAAAAATAGTTTGGGTTAGATCCAAAGGTTATTTTGGATTCATGGTTGCATCAATAGGAGTATAGTGTCTAGATCAAGAGAAGTGATAATGCATCAATAGGAGTATAGTGTCTAGATCAAGAGAAGTTTTCTCAGGCCTCACCTGAGTTCTGGGCACCACAATTCAAAAAGGACGTTGAGAAGCTGCAGCATGTGCAAAGGAGGGAGACCAAAATGACTTATGAGGAGAGACTTAGGGAGCTGGATATGTTTAGCTTGGAGAAGAGAAGGTTAAGATAGTATGATAGATCTGTTTAAATATTTAAAGGGGTGTCACATCGAGGATGGAGAAAGCTTGTTTTCTGCTGGACCCGGAGCAATGAATTCATAGAATCATAGAATCATTGAAATTTAGAGTTGGAAGAGACCACAAGGGCTATCCAGTCCAACCCCCTGCAGTGCAACAACTCCCAATCAAAGAATACCCAACAGATTGCCATCCAGCCTCTGCTTAAAAACCTCCAAGGAAGGAGACTCCACCACCCTCCGAGGGAGAGTGTTCCACTGTCAAACAGCCCTTACTGTCAGGAAGTTCTTCCTAATGTTGAGGTGGAATCTTTTTTTCTGCAGTTTGCATCCATTGTTCCGAGTCCTGTTCTCTGGAGCAGCAGAAAACAAGCTTGCTCCCTCCTCAATGTGACATCCCTTCAAGTATTTAAACAGGGCGATCATATCACCTCTTAACCTTCTCTTCTCCAGACTAAACATCCCCAACTCTCTAAGGCGTTCTTCATAGGGCAAGGTTTCCAGACCCTTCACCATTTTAGTCGCCCTCCTTTGGACACGCTCCAGTTTCTCAACATCCTCTTTGAATTGTGGTGCTCAGAACTGGACACAGTATTCCAGGTGGGGCCTGACCAAAGCAGAATCGAGTGGCACTATTACTTCCCTTGATCTAGACACTATACTTCTATTGATGCAACCTAAAACTGCATTGGCCTTTTTAGCTGCTGCATCACACTGTTGACTCATGCTCAACTTGTGGTCTACTTGGACTCCTAGATCCCTTTCACATGTGGTCTCATTCAGCCAGGTGTCCCCCATCCGATATCTGTGCGTTTCATTTTTCCGCCCTACGTGTAGGACCTTACATTTCTCTGTGTTAAATTTCATTTTGTTAGCTTTGGCCCAGCTTTCTAGTCTATTCAGGTCATTTTGAATTTTGATCCTGTCCTCTGGGGTATTAGCTACTCCTCCCAGTTTAGTGTCATCTGCAAATTTGATAAGTATGCCCCCAATTCTGTCATCCAAGTCATTAATAAAGATGTTGAATAGCACTGGACCCAGGACAGAACCCTGTGGCACCCCACTTGTCACTTCTTTCCAGGATGAAAAGGAACCATTGTTGAGCACCCTTTGGGTTCGGTCAGTCAACCAGTTACAAATCCATGTAACGGTTACCTTGTCTAGTCCACATTTCAAAGAAGAGGAACAAAGATTACATCTAAATATTAGGAGGAACTTACTGATAGTAAGAGCTGTTTGACAGTGGAACACACCCCCTCAGAGTGTGGTGGAGTCTCCTTACTTAGAGGTTTTCAAACAGAGGCTAGATGGCTATCTGTCACAGGGGGTGCTTTGATTGTGTATTCCTGCATGGCAGGGGGGTTGGACTCAATGGCCCTTGTGTTTTCCTCCAACTCTATAATTCTATGCCTTTGTTCCCACGTACGGAGAATTCGGTGCCTGATCCGAATTGATGCATTGGCACAAAAATGGTTCCTGGTTCCCACCATGTTTGTGCCGAATCTACCAATTTGGATCAGGCACCTCGTCTCTCCTAGCCCTGACTGTCCCCAGCCCAGCCTCTTTACTGGCTTCTTCTGGCCTCCTTCAGCCCCTAACTGGCTTCTCCAGCTTCTCTGTGGCCTCCTTCTGTTCCCTGTGGCCTCCTTCCATTCCCCACGGCTGGAGAAGCTTGCAGAAAAGGCCAGTGACACGGAGATGGCCGGAGCCATTGCAGATGCCCCCCCCCCCCCGTCACTGGCGGCAGAATTGAATCTGCCTCATCTAGTTCCCACTTAGGCCAGGGAGGATTTGAATCCACCTGTGCTTCCCACTGGGATGAATCAATTTATTTGAGAATAAATCAATTCATCCCAAAAAATACCCCATTTTACCAACATCTTTTTGACATGGGTTAAATGGATAAAAATGGGTAAAAAGCATGGCCCCCTTTTCGAATCGCTTTAGTGATTTGAATTAAGTGGGAACCATGGTGGTTTAAACTGGATCATTTCAAATCACAATCCAGTTTACCTTAGTGGGAACAACCCCAATGCTACTTTTGTCCTGTATAAAGCAGCTTCTGACTGTTTCTTGCTTAAGACTGGCATGTTGCACAGGAAGAAAGAAACTAAAGCCAAATATGTAATTCTGCTTATGTGAGGGGCCATCTCCTTGGTAAAGGAGAAGCATGAGCACCTCTAGAATATATTAGAACACTGCTTTCTCTCTTATATTACTATGTATGGAATATTTAGTATTGTGCTTTAGTTATACCTGTGAGACTGGGACATGCCCACACTACACAATTACAGTGCTATTATTCCACTTTAACTATGATTCTGACTCATGGAATCCTGGGATTTGGAGGTTTAAGGAATGGCATGCAGAATTTTCAGCCATAGAGCTCCTTTGAAGTCCCTTTGACCAAACTGCAACTTCCAGGATTCCATAGTTTGTTCCTATGACAGTTGAAATGAAATCATAGCACTATAATTGTGCAATATGAATGGGCCTCAGGGCTGGGGATATCAGATGTCCTACTGAGACCTGATATTCATGGTAGCATACATGTCAAATCAGGCATATCAAAAATGCTTTTAACCAGAAGGGTTTTGAATTTCGGATTATTTTGGATTTTGGAATACCTATATTTGCATAGATGTACATAAAATGAGATCCAAATCCATCTTGAAGATGGGATCCAAGTCAAAACACAACATTTATTTCTTTTTCATGTACGCCTTATACACATAGTCTGATGTTAATTTTACACAAAGTATTTTTAAAATAATTTTGTGCATGAAACAAAGTTTGTGTACATTCAGCCATCAGAAGGCAACACCACACATCTCCACCAGCCATAAAAAAAGTGTTGGTTTTTGGAATATTTTGGATGTTGGAATTCTGGATGCGGTAGACTTAACCTGCATTCATTTGTGTGAAGATAAATTTAGTAAAAGAAGTAGAAGAATATGTATTTTTCCTTGAGCTCCTCAGGTTGGCTTGAGTACCGTATGTTGGGGGCAGGAAGGCAAAATGTAGATCAAATAAATAAAGGTGGTGTATAGATTTAGTAAAATAAAAAGTATTTTCTGTTTACTTTGAAACTAGGCCCATTGTATTTACCTCACCCTGACTAATGTGAGATAGTAAAGATCATCAATTTAGTCTCTTGCAAAATAGAGCCTGATCTATTAAACAGTAGAAATTCTGTGGTATTGAATCAGTGAAGAATACAACATTATATGATCCTTCTGCTTTAAACATGCCACATGGATGGAGATGCATTTGTTTGATCTTTAGGACGGAAGGCTGTGTAAGCCTGTTTAGCGCTTTTAAAAATCAGAACCATTTTTTGACACTGGGTTTTGAGACCACAATGTAATATACTGTTCACAATTCAGTCTTGTAAATAGGCTGCTCCATTCTGCATCCACTGAATGTCACAACATTTATCAAAAGCAACTCAGCGTATAAAGTAGTACAATAGTCCAGCCTTGAGGTTGCACATATATTAATGTCATATACCTCACATAAATCTACCAAAAATGATTATCATCTCTGAACAATTAGTAATTTTCATCAAAGGTACTTTTGGCTACAAGGTGGAAAGACTAGGCTTTCAGTGATGGATTGAAAAGAATGCTATGCAATTAAGGTCCATAACGCTTTGCAGAAATAATCAAATTTGAGATCACTTTAACTGCCCTGGCTCAGTGCTAGGGAGTCCTGGGAATTGTAGTTTATTGTGTCACCAGAGTTCTCTGACTTAGAAGGCTAAATGTCTCTCAATCTACAGTTCTCAGGATTCCCTAGCATTGAGCCAAGGCAGTTAAAGCGGTCTGAAAGTGGATTATTTCTGCAGTGTGTTTTGTTCCTAAGTTACCAGCAGAGACGGAACACTATAGTGGATAGTCTTGTCCCCTGTTGTGGAACTCCCTTTTTCTGGAGACCTGACTGTCATTTCAGAGGGCACCAAGTTAAAACTAATTGATTTTATCCAGGACACACGTGTCTTATGATTGCATTATTTACAATTATTTTAACCAGTTTTAAATAATATAATTTTAATTGAAAAAACAATGTAATTTTTAAAAATATTTTTATACCATTGTTACTATTTATTGTTTTAAAATTATTTTATTGTAAGCTTCCCTGAGATCTTTTGATATAGGGCAGGATATACACATTTAACTAACTAACTAACTAACTAAATATTGTTCTTAGATCGAGCCTTTCTCCCATAATAGAATCCAAGGTAGAAATATTATTATATTCTTCACAAGCCTCATTGGCCTTCCTTATTTCAATCTTGTCCTGTTATAAACTCACTGTAATAAGACTTTTTAATTCAGGACTGTACCAGTCCAATAATACATATCTTTTTAAATTACAGTGTTTGCCACTTGTCGAGTACAGTATGGGCAGTATTCACCTGTAGAGTAATTCCAATTTGGCTCTAATTTTATTTTAATTTTATCTAGTGGTTAATAGGAAGCAGATACATTTCCATGTAGCTGCAACAGGGAATAGTCCCTCTGATTAATACTGTGCTTGTCAGGTTATCCAGTGGCAAAGGTATGACACAAAATCTGTACTGTAGACTGATGTGATATGGATTTTCTTCTCCTCCTTTCCTCCAGGCATTGATGTGTTGTGAGTTATCATTGAAAAAGTAACTGCATGATCCTAGGTCAAGTGCCAGCTTTAATTCAATTGTTATCAAGACAGAGAAATGAATGTGACATTGGTCATAATAATTATGTTCGGTTGAAAGAAATCGGGTGGGGGACTTAGTCTCTTCAGCTGAAACCACAGATAAGGGAAAGCTATATATATCATTCTTCTGGTTTGTGCTTTTATTGCACTTGACAGCCTGGAAAGGTGCTAAGGTGCATCACAGTTGATTCTTTTGCATTGCATTTGGCTAGGAACCTGAATTAGAGGAATACGTTCACAATATTACTGTGAGTAGAAATATCACAAAATACTGTCTTTAATTCTGTTTGTAGTCCAATCTAGAGTAGACCCACTGAAGCAATTGTTGAATAGTGAATCAACACTTATGTAAATAATCTGGATTCAGTGGGTCATCAGTTGGGATTCACAGCACTAATCAGGTGTCTCTTTATTTGTCTCTATCAAACATCCTCAAATCCAGAATTGTGGGAAGGATTTTAAGATGGAGAAAAAAGGAAAAGAACCAGGTGATAAAATAAAGCATAACAGTTATTGGGTACATATACATTCAGGTCATATCAAAGACACGTTTGTTAGATTCAGTAAAAGGACTGACTTGGAGCAGTTGACACAGAACTTGCTACAGGAGAAGCAATCTTTAATGGTGCCCTGGATCTGGTATAAGTGTTGTTGGGCAAAATGCAGCTGCATGGTTAACTGTACAAGACACATTTCCTTAAATAGGTATACTGTCAGCCTCTGTGTCCCTAGGACTTTGCTTCCTGAAAGATTTCTTCTCCCTCTAATATTCTTGTGTGCCTTCAAGTTGTTTCTGATTTTGGCAACCTAAGGCGACTCTGTCACAGGGTTTTCTTGGTAAGTTCTGTTCAGAAGTTTGCTGTTGCCTTTCGCTGAGGCTGAAAGCATATGACTTGCCCAAGATCACCCAGTGGGTTTCCATGGCCAGGTGGGGATTCAAACCCTGGCCTCTCCGAGTCCTAGTCCAATACTCAAGCCACAACACCAGTGCCAGCTCTCATACCTATATTATTCTGTTTCCTAACTGAAATACCCTGGAGAAGGCCTTTTGTTTTACCATCAGGCAATAATGTCTGGGCTTCTAGAACACATAATAAAGTCTTTTTAGCCTGGGCACCTCAGGTGTAAAATAGTTTTTTTTTCTTGAAAGTTAGACTGTGCTCACCATTAGTCAACTTGCATTTTCAGCTGAAACTAGTTCCTTTCTTATAGACCTTTGTTTATATGGTTGGCCCTGAGGTATAAAGTAAGGGTGGGGAACATGTGGTCCTTCACATGTGATCAGACTACATCTTGTATCAGCATAGCAGAAGGTAAGCAAGGATAGGTGGTGCAATCCAACAGCAACTAGATGGCCACATATTTTCCATCCCTACCGTAGAATGGGAAGGCTGAGAGTTGATGGAATTCTTGATTCTGAGCAGTAGTGGTGTATTTTTTGTTATTTTCATAATATATTGTGTATTGTGACCCACATTCTGCAACAACAGTTGGGATATAATTTTCATAAATAAATAAGACCAACTAAGAAAATACATTTGACAAAGTGGGCTGGAGTCCACGAAAGCTTATGTCAAATAAAACCTCTTAATCTTTAAGGTACTGCAAACTGCATTGGGAACAGTGGCCTTCTGAGCTTTCAAAACACAATTTCAGTTAAAGTGGAATGTTGCCCAGAAAAATCCTACACAGTTACACTTAATTCCAGAAGAGGAAACTTCCCCAAAATGAAAAGATTAGTTAAAAGGAGACTGAAAATGATGGTGGGCCCAATACTCTCTCCCTCGTCCATGAAAGAAAAGGGAGATACTGTTTTACAGTGGTGGGTGGGTTAAAATTTTGAGAGTTGGGAGTGTTAATGGCCAATTATTGTCTCTCCTCTCTCTCCTTCCTCCCCCATTTCCCCTCTTTTCTCTTTCTTTCTTTCTTTCTTTCTTTCGTTTGTTCGTTCTCTTTCTTTTTCTACTTTAAAATAAAACTTTCTGTTGATTTCGGGAATAATTTTGCTTCCTGTTGCTGCTTGGCAGCATTCTTGGGTAGAACAGGATGCACCATGGGAATGAATTGAGGTCAAGCACCAGAATCTAATTGCATGGAGCACAACACTCTAGAGCTTCTGTCTTGGAAGCAGACAGTCATATGTATGATGCTCAGAGCAAAACTTTAGGTAGCCCCCATATCCCTGCTCTGTGTGTTTATGTATTTTTTTTTCCCTTTTAGGATCATTGCAAGTTTTGTCTGGGGACTCATTTATAATTCATAAATAAGATAGTCCTTTATGTATCTTTCATCAGTTCTTGGATAGATTTATGTTTGCAAGTCTGGTGTTTCTCCAAAGAGAGAGGTTCCTTGGTGTCTGAAAAATTATTGCATTTATATCCTCTCTTTCCACTCAAAAGCATCCTCAGGGCACAGGGATCCAGGTGGTACTTGTAAAATCCAGTTGAGGATAAACCTGATTGGGGGTTTTCAACTGGCTACATTTCCTAAAGCTAAAGGTTCTTTTCTTCTTCCAAAGGTCAGTTCAGAGGTTGTCCAAACGACTGAAAATATGAGCTTCTGCTGCTGCTACCGCAGCAGCTTATTTACAGTTTGCACTTTAGTGCTGATAATAATTTGCCACGATGTCCACATCAGGAAATTGTGACTAGCACTCATCTTTCAAACCTGAATTGAAAGGCACCATTGATGCTTTCCAATTTTGGTTTGAAAGATGAGTGCTAACCATCGTTTCCTGATTCATCTGTCATGGCAAAGCATTATTATCGCTAAACTACAAATTGAAAATAAGCTAAGCTGCATGCAAAAGGGCAAGAGCTGCACAAGAGTCTGTGGTTCATTTGTTATGGAAGAAGCAGTGCAAATAGGTGTCTCCTTCAACTCGCTGATTTATTTATTTTTTTAAATTTAAAATGTTCCTGGAAGACGGAGCAAGATCTCATTTAAAGAAACACAAAACCTAACTGAACTAGATCTTGAGGAAGTGAAGTGGGCCCCAGCTGCTCATCATTGTTTTTGCCTCAAAGGGAGAGCATCCTCTTCAGTTCCTCCCATGCAGCCTGCTTAGCAGTCAGGCCTTCTGTGCCTGTCTCTCAAACAAGAAGAGCACAACAACTTCCAATTAGGATAATCTGAAATGAATCTAGAACTCATCCAAGTATTGTGATAGCCCCTTCACTTCTTGTGTCAAAAAAAGTGGATTAAGAATTATCTCCACACTGTTCAACAGGTTTTTCCATCCTATCCAGTTCCCCCTTGAAACCTTATCTTTTTCATTCTGTCTTTTCCTCTTATAGTTAGACTGTCAACATGTTCTCTTCTGTACAATGCATAATTGTTGGTGCTGCATAATAGTGGTTGTACTAATATTGCCATTGCAGGCTGAACCAACCTGATTTACATGCAGATAATTCCTACATAGGTAAAAAATTAAAATATTTAAATCAAAAGGATAACCTTTGACAATTCTGGAACACCTTCCACCCTACCCCCACTCCCATATACAATAATGTTTAAAAGGTTATTTCTGTCCTATTTGATTGACAACAAGAGAAAGTTTTTATACAGATAACGGGATGGATGGACTAAGGTTAACTTTGGAAATGGGTCTAGGAAATACGAAACTTTAATGGGTGGGAACACATGGGCATGAAATATTCATAGGTACTTTTCCTAAGCTACTAGTTATGAAAGCTGTTCCTCATGACTAATTGGACTGATGGGAGTTTAGAATTTGCTAGATGATGTTAAGAAATGGAAAAACCTCAGGGGAACATTAAAACTTCTAGCGATAATCTAATAGTGATAATGTCTGCTTAGATGCTCAAAGGGTGTGATGGAAGTTTCATTGCTTTGGATTGTAAGAAATTATGAAATGGTTGTTATCCATTATTTAATATGATAGAACTGAAGTAGGCTATTAAGAAGTTTTTATGTAATCATTTTATTTAAAAGGTTCTAGGAGTTCTGAATATATTAGTCACAGATTAAAGCAGGATGATAGTTGGCAGGAGCACTTACAAAAATAAAATCAAAGCAACTCCTAGGACAAGTGACATGCCCATTCTATAAAACTGTAGTGATAGGATATTAGCAAGGTGAGCCTTGTCATTAGGCAGAATTAGTCCGTTGTCTCAGGCATTCACAAGGTGTCGAAAGAGAGAGTTTGTGTCCTCCAAGTTAGGCTTTCAGGTGTGGTGGTGGACACTATCCCATCATTACTGTTGGGGGAAATTTAGTTGCCATCCTAGACAGCTTTTGTACATAGAAGAAAATCTGCTTGAATTAGGTCTGCTTATCTAGCTAACAGTATCTTTCTATTCTTACCTGTATTGCCCATGTTCACACCAATTCACTTATTGTTGCTAGAAGTGTTTGAGACATGACAGCTAATGAGGTTTTGAGTATTAAAATACCATGTAGATTAGAATAATATGGAAATATAATACATTTTGAGAATAAAACATCACTCTGTTAAGACTAGTCTTTCTTTTTCATTGTTTCATGTCTTTGAAGACGCATGTTCAAATCACATCTTCAAATCTGATGCATCTCTGAGGCTCATTCATGGTTTTCCATGAAGTGCTAAACCATAGTTTAGTGCTACATATGAAATGAGACAGTATATCTTTACACTGATAACCACCTTAAGCAAAATAGTGCCCATCTCAAGCAAAATATTCTAATGAAGACTTGCAGTATGTGCCCTTAACACCATTGGTTGTAATGTATGTATGTATGTACGTATGTTTTAAAGAGTAAAGAATTTTGCTTTCTTTCCTTAATAAGATATACCTTTAGGTTCTCAGCTTCCCTTCAGTCAAGTTTTATTCTGCAGATTTAATTCCTGTGCTGTAAACATCTCCACAAAAGTGTCTGCTTTATTTCTTAAGAGCCAATTAATGAATTTCTTACCTGGAGAAACTTGTCAGTCTGAAGGAATAAAGAAGAATGAATGTTACTGGAAATCTTCACTTGATATAGTTTTAATGGAGTAAAATGTTATGCATATTTTTAGTTCCCTGCTCTTTAGCTTCTTTAGCTACAGGTGTATCTTCAGGTGACTAGTTCCAGGACCTCTCGTGGCTACCCAAAAATGCAGATGCTCAAATGCTGTATAAATGGAGTTCTAAAATGAGAAGAGAGCTTGAAAACCACTTGATCTCTTCCACCCCACCCTCATGTGCATCCTGAAGGCAAATGTCACATGCACCCATGTTCTCCAGTCTTCCTATGCCATCCTGACAACTAGTTCCTTCTTTTCCTCTTTCTTGCTCTCTCCTGCATCAGCAACTTTTTTGGTCTCAGCAAGGAGCACCACAGAAGAGCTTCAGCCAGAGTCCTCTGGTGAGGCTACCAGGCAAGACAAGGGAAAGATGAGACATCCTGCACTTCACACACACACACTTTTTCTGGTACTATAATCTAGGAAGCTTATCTCTTGGTTTATTAATTTGACTTACCTCTACTGGTTTATTTGCATCCTGATCTCATCAGAAGTTTTTTGCTGCCAAATTTGCCACCCGAATATAGCCCAGGTGCATCCTCGCTTACAGGAGTGCTCTGGCGGCCAATTTCCTAAGCTGGAAAACTCCAGGATCCGAAAAGGGTCACGAGGAACACTCCTGGAAGTGGGGATGGATCCAGGCTGTATTCAGGCAGCAAATTCAGCAGCAAAAATCTTCTGATAACATCAGGATGCTACCTGAATTAAGCTTTAATCCAGATATAGGTAAATCAATTTAGTAAGCCAAGCAATGAGCTAGAGCCTCTGGATACGGAGGGCCAACTGTATATCTGATCTGCAATCAGGGTGAGACTATTTGTTTACTTACAACATTTTATACCTCCCTCAAATCAACAAATGCAAGGTGGCATGTGCAAGGAACCAAGATGGTCTCCCCTTCAGCCATAGACAGACCCAAATCTGCTTAGCTTCAGCATGATGGCTGTACTGTGCGCCTTCAAACTTAATGGTTAGTTGATGTAAGGTGAAGGGTGAAGGCAAAGATTTTTGAGTAATTTTCCTATTTATTTATGGTATTTATAACCCGTTATTCAGTCCTAAAGGCTATCAGAGCAGCTTACAATTATTATTTATAATTTATAATTAGACGGTTCCCTGCCCTGATTCAATCTAAAAAGACATGACACAAAAGGAAAAGGGAATGGTGGTGGGAAAGAAAATGAGGTCCAGTGGTTCTTCTCCCTCTGAGGCCTGGACCAAGGCAAATGGACTGGAGGGAGGGCTATCTTCTTTCTTCTTCTTTCATAGGGATGCAGTGGCTTAGTGGTTAAGACGCCAGTTCTGATAATCAGAAGATTGAAAAGTTGACAGTTTGAGGCCTGAATGCTGCATGATGTGGTGAGCTCCTGTCACTAGTCCCAGCTTCTGCCAACCTAGCAGTTCAAAAGCATGCAAATGCAAGTAGATAAATAGGTACCACTTCAGTGGAAAGGCAAGAGCATTCAATGCAGTCATGTTGGCCACATGGCCACCAGAGCTGTCCTTGGACAACACTAGTTATTTGGCTTAGAAACGGAGATGAGCATTGCCCTCTACAGTCGGTTACAACCAGGCACTCATGTCAATGGACTACCTTTACATTTATTTACCTTCCTTTTGCCTGTTTAGTGATTTTGTGCCTTTGCTGGTTCTGATTTTGGTGTGTGAAAAGATCATCTAGAACAGACAACATTACTTGGCTGTCACTTCACTAGAGTGTATTGTTAAGCTGTGTCCAGCACTATTCCCATGTTTCATAAATATTTTAAACTGTTTGATGCCAGAACATTTACAGTGGTTCAAATTTCCTGTACTACATCCACACATGAACATTATATGATGATTGATAGAGGGACATCTCCATGTACACAAGAAATATTTCTGCATCAGCATACATCTAGTTGATCAACACCAACTTGACAGGCGATGCAGAGGCAGGAACCTCAAATTTAAGAGCCTGTCATTTGTTAAAATTAATTGTGCAGTAAAGGTCCATATTTGGGTCTTTCTGCTATTGTAATGTTTCCTTTTCAGCTGTTTAACAGGGAAGCAACCTGCTTTTTTGTTTTAATGCCTGTGTATCCTACATATGGGTTCCAAGTTTGCGTAGAACTCCATTTAAGAACCTTCTGCAGCTTAGATTTTGGCCAAGAACCACATCATTCCTTGACAGTCCCCAAGTCAAGGCTTTCAGATACACTTTGCCATAGAGGTTGCACATGTTGGAAGTTCACATTGTGAGCTAAAGTTTTTTTCCCCTCCCCTTTTCTTTCTACTTTCTCTCTCTTTCTTTTGCTTCAAGTCTTCTCTTTCATAGCTTTATATCTTCCAGTTCTGTTGCAAATTTCACAATGCTGTTCCTTAGGGGCCTATAGCCCCGAAGGCCTCCTGCAGCAGGTGTGTTTCATGTGGTGAGATGGCAGGAGGGGGGCAGATTCTGCTCACAGACAGACAGGAACAGCATCTCTTTGGTTTAGGAGAGCAACATCAGGTTGATTTCTCCTGGCACTGCCTTTGTTTCACATGGCAGGCTTGCCATAATACGGTTGAATTGAAGTCCCTTCTGTGGAGGAAATAACAACACCCTCCACTCTGTCAGTGAGTCTCCTAAGATGTCTGCTTCAACCATCTGTAAGGCTCAAGCTGTTTTTTTCAGTTCTACTGGTGTTGCCAGAGAAACTGACAGCTGGTATCTTTCCTTTATCAAGGCCTTAGGAATAACTCTCTAGAGTAGTTTGCTCAAGAGGGAGGATGAGGCCCACTTATGTCCCCAGTGTGGCTTACACTTTCCTTCAGTCTTTGACAACTGCCACAAGGGGAAAGATAGCTTACTAAAAGAAAGCAGTTGATTCAAACTGATCAGTTAGTTTCAGGATGACCCAGTCATGGGTCCTGAGAATGATTGCTATATGTATGTATTTAACATATAACAAAAACCATTGAACAGATGCAATTAAAGGGGGTGAATTTTCCAGGGATGTAATGCAGAATCAATTGCCCACAGATGCCTGGTCAGCAATAGAAAAGGAGAGAGGTCTGATTTGGGTTTTTTGCCCAAGAAGGTTTACAAAGCTTCACAGAAGCATGGCTGCTGTCTGAACATCCAGGAGCAAGGGTCAACCCAGGTGCATTGCCAAAATCTTTGAAACAGAGTACAGTTCCATCCAGAACAGAATATTCCCCACTCTGATAAACAACTTTTTTACTGTTTTAATGATTAGGAATTTAAAAAATGAGGATGGTAATTGTTCCAGATCAATTAATGCAAAGTATGTTGCTTTGGGGGTGATGAGAGTACAGTACAGTCAATCTACCTAAGAAGAGCAACAAAGAGTACTTCTGTGTGTAGTTTTCAGATGCTCCTAGAACAACAACAGCATCATCTTGCATTAATCTGCTGTACGGCTTTTCTGAAAACTGGGATATAAAGTAAAGTTATGTAATATATTTGACATTGTCCCTTTAGGACACCTGTTGTTTGTTAACTAGATAGGATTTGGCATGCAAAACTTGGTTATATAACTTTTCTGGAGTCTTCTGTCCTGCTATTATTCTTGCATTATTGTATCTTTTCTTTGTATGCTCAGGTTACCGGGTGGGTTCTCGTCTAGTTTTGTTTTTCTCTGTATGGCTGCAAATATTATCCCTATGATGCTCATTTCATTATTATTTATGGCCTGCCTGAGTAATGTTATTACTGTTGATTACTCACAATAGGTTATTTCATCAAACTGTTTTCAGAACACTTGTGGGGGGGGGGGGTGAGGGAGAGATGAAATTCCATAATTAATGCAGCCGGCATGATTTGTAGTGTTGTGTAGTTGATGTTTCCCCTCCCTCCCCCACCAATGCAGCAACACATAAACACTTGAATGCCTCTTGGTTGGTTTCTAATGGCCTTGCTGTCTAAAGAGTAAACCTTTCTTTGAGCCTTTTTTTTTTTTTTGACTCTTTAGTAAAGGCTAATTTCACTGAATTTAAGAAGCCTATTATGGCATATGTGTTATACCTCTTTGTGCATACAGCAGAGGGTGATGTTGCAACACAGCTCCTTACCTAAAAGATTTCTACAAATGCATATAAATCTATGAGATGTAAACATCGGAATGCAGTGTGTCATGGAAGTGACTCTTAAGGATGTGTTCACAAATGCTCATAGATTAGTTTGCGGCTGATGATTCACAAGTGAATGTGTGAGGTGTGTCCTTGAGATGGTGTTCACTTTGGGATGGTTGATTCACACACATCACCATCTGTGGTTTATATTCATATGTGAGCCTAGCAGGAAAAATGCTTTGTGCCATTCTAGTTTTTACACACAACTAGGGCAGCTAGTCAATAATTAAAATCAAGAATAAATACCAAACTGTGTCAAAATCATAGCCGAAGCAATAATATCATTTAAAAAAACAGATATAGCAGATCATAGCATGGCAAAATTTTGTTTTTGGACTATACTTCTCTGAATCCCCAGCCAGCATGGCCACAGGATAAAACATCTGGTTGGAAATTATCCAACAATTGCTGTGGATAAAACATTGCATAAAATGGATGAACCCAAATGCTAACCTCAGCAATGAAGTCTATGCCATGCAGTTCAAGAAAGTGCCAACCTAGCCTGTTAGAGCAAAGAAAAACACAATTTAAGCACAATCACTGAGAAGATCTTTCTCCTAATTGTCTCAGTTGAGTTTCCATCACAGGTGGGGTATAGAGATGAACCTCTCCATGAGAGTTTAGGGTATGAACAGGGGGATAAAGGAGGAAGTGGTCATTGGAGGGTACCATAGGCATAAAATTGGTACCCAGACCTGTTGCAATTGTGCTTCCCTCATGTCTATTTGATTTTTTAAAGCTTTATTATTTTGCCTTCCCCCTCTCCCTCTGTCTAGTTTCTTTCTTTCTTTCTTTCTTTCTTTCTTTCTTTCTTTTTAGAATCACCAAGTTACATAATTGAGGTTTACCCACTTTTATCATATAAGAACCTATCTCTAGTATGAGAAGTTGCCTTGAATGTCAGTGCGATTCCCTGAGTGAATAAAAGTTCAGAAGTAAATATCCACCAAAAAAGTTTTTTTAAAAAACCCGAAGCTTAGTACTATTTAAGTTTTCATCTCATGCAGTATGTGAGAGAGTTGGATGGATGGTTCAGTGTTGACAGTTAACTTGCATTTAGAACTGCCCTATGCAACAGAGCTGTCAGCCAGAAATGTAAGAGAGCTGGGCAAAACCTTTAACATTTTACCCAGCTGAAGGGAGGCAGGTCAGCTAGAGAAGACCTTGGCTTAAGAGTCTGTGGGATAAACAAAGCCTGTCAAGCATATCCTCCAAAGCCATTGTCGAGTGTACTAATTGAGCCAGTGGAACCTAATGCTGTTCCTGAGAGCCTTGTTAACAATAAACAAACAAAAAAAGACTTACAGTATCTTCTTTGCTGTTTTAAAGAAGTAATTTTGTGTGGTATAATACTGATGAACTTCTTCATGTTCATTCTGACACTGAGGAAGAACATAAAAGACACTTTTATGATCATGCAAGGCCTGTATGCCACTATATGCTATATGAAACACCCATTACTGCTTTTCTCAAATTTCACCAAAGCAGCCTTTGGCCCTCTACATATGTTGTTTGACTACAGTCCCCATTAATTTGGACTATTGGCTGTGCTGGCTGGGATTGGTGGGAATTGACATCCAACAATACTTGGAAGGTTGCAGGGCTTCCAACTCTGTCCTAGAATGTGGTGCTAACTCCAGATTTAACTTTGCTAATAAGTCTCCTACACATGCCTGCTTAACAAGGAATGTGCATTTGATTGTAGGTAAAAAGCTAAGGAGAAGCAGAAAATACACTCTTCTGGTTTTTGCATGTTTAGTTCAAATAATGGACTAGAAGACTTGGAAGAGTACAAGGCAAAAAGAAGGCCAGTCTGCACTGGCTACGATACTCCAGGGGCAGTCCTGGAGTATCCTGGCCAAGTACCTGCCCTACCTTGCCCCCATTACTTCAACCTCTGTTCCGATGGTATAGCCACTGTCTGAACTGGCATCCCACTGAGCTGCCTGATGCCTCCACCACCACTGGTGACTTCAGAATGAGCCACCCGCAGTGGTGGTGGATGTGTCAAGTGGCCCAGCAGGACACCTGCGCAGATAGCTGTGGCAGTGTGGGAATGGAGGACTCTGGAGCAACAGATATGTTGTTTTACTCCATTTTAAGGCTAGTATAGCATGGTTCTGGTGTGGAACCTGCAGGACATCATCCAGTCTGCCTGCACTAGAACCAGGGTTTGGGATGTTCATCGTCTAAACAGAATGACATTAGAATAGGGGGCCCATGCAGACCAGGCTAGTATGTTCCCCCCACTTTCTGTTTTAATGCAGCCAAGTTCAGTAAGAAATATATATGGAATCAATATATAGTTCCTTCTTTGAGCAACATTAGATTGTACCTCAATAATCTTGAAAATGCTGTCAGGAGGGGAAAAGGAGAATTTTCATCACATCAGAATACATATGACTTTGTCAGTATTGCAACAACTAAATGCATACAATCTAAACATACCAGGATGCATTTAGAAACAAAGCTGCTTTTTGATGTAGTAAACCTTGAGAACAGGCTTACCCACTAGTTAGCAGGCTTGCCTGTAAGGAGCATATGCCACTCCTTACACAGTATCAGTGTAAGTCAAAGCTGAACGCCTAAATGTGAAGTAATATTGTAAAATATGAAGTAAATATTGTACATGGCACACTGTTGGTTATCTCAGGCATAACAGCCATCCTCTCTCACTAGGTTAATTACTCTTGTGTTTCTTTCCTCTCTCTTCCCTAGCATGGACGCCAGTCCCTGTATCATTTCCAGTCTAGTGGCAAACCCTGGTTTGCTGTTACCTCTGAAGTAGCTGAAAGGTGGTTTGCACAAACCAGCTATTTTATCAGTCTACTATCATTTTCTATTTCCAGTGCAACACCTTTGAGCTGTGAACAGAATAACTTAGTTCCCTTGTGTCTTAACTGAATAAATCTGCAAATTCAGACATGACTCAGTTAAGTCTTGTTGATGTCTATGCTCCTTTAAGTTAGCATTGATCCAGCTTGATTGTTTTCCATTTAAATGAGTAATGAAAGAAGAAACCAGAGTTAGGAGGTAGAGGTATGTGTGTATGATCTGCAATGTTTTTCACAAACTATCATTTGACATTCCATTTGAACTGATCCATTGTGTGTAACTTTATTTTAGTTTGACTTCCAACATTGGTAGAAGCATCAAAGCCTTTCTTTTCCTATAAGCCTGCCAGAATGATGATGATGCCCTTTCCCATGAGTAGTATGAAAAACACAAATGCTATAAATATAAATATTAAATGAAAAGCTAAAAATCTCTTAAGTATGAGAACTGATCCAAAAATATGGCTAAGTGATTCCAGGTGTTACGGAATCAAGATTAAGAACACTTTTTTCCCATGGTGAAGTAAATAGAGTTTGACATGAATTAGGTTAAATATTTATTAAAATCCCATATGTGACCATGTTGATTTTCATGCAGTGTGTGTTTCTCTTTTTACTTAGAGAGAAAGTGAGAGAAATGATAGTTCTGGAACAGCTAAGAATACTTGCTGGTGCTTGGAGCAATTGAATGCTCTGTTTACTTTTTAGGAGATAACCAGAAGTGGAACAGTAGGTGTGATCTAACCTTGGAAGGACAAAGGTTATTTTTTCAAATCATTCTTGAAGCAGTGGTGGGACTTCTACTGTACACGCATTGAATATGGCCCAAGGGTGTTGGTGTCACCCATCAACACTCTCCCATAGCAGCGTTTCTCAAAATCATCAAGAACCAGGGATGTGACAATCCAGTAGCCTCAAGGAAGTTTGATTGTCTTCCTTGTTTGGAACCAAAGCATGCGTCTATTCAAAAGGTCTAAAACGATTAAGAAGAATACCCCCATCAAAATCACACCCACAGGCTGTAGAGAACCTCAAAATGGCCCTCAAATGCTCTGCTGGGCTTAGTTACTCTTTAATCCCACATGCAGCCATTTTGGACACATACAAGAATTCACACCCATTTTAGAATGAGCCATCTGGAAAAACAGAACCAGACAGGCCTTGATCTCTCCAGGAATAAGGTACAGGCTGGTGCAGTCTTCACTTAGTATCAATTCCAATTTTCTAGAATATCTTGAAGCTTGACAACTCCTCTTCTGTTCCCCTTCAATGACTTTGTTCTCATGATTTAAACACTACTTTTATTAAGCAGATTTTTTTCCCCTGTGTATTTTCTCAGCTATATGAATTAAGCTTCTTGAACTGATATCCATAGCTTCTGTTCCTTAATCCCCAAAGCAGCTTTGTTCTTTTCTTTATCTTATTTTAGGGTACAGTTTTCATGCAGAGCCATCTTCTGCAGGATGGAATCCAAAGCTAAAACTTTGTAAGACTAGACGCATAATGTTGGTACACCATAGCATTAGAATAAATGGATGATCTAGCTGCTGTCCTAACAGTGAAAGGGAAAATTCTCCTCATATGAATTTGAAATCAATGAGATGTATTGTCATGCTAAGAAAAAGAAGAAACTCTCTCAGAACAGAATAAGACTGACAGAATAGCATCTATATCATGCCATTTGGATTTTCTGTTTTTATCCTTCATTCAGGCTCTGTCTGCATGGCTCAAATAAAAACTCCTCCTCACCCCCCCCCCCCAAGTTATCTTAATGAGGAGTCTGGATGATGCACAGCCCAATCCCCAGTTCTGGGGCAAATGGTCCGGATGACATTTGGTCAGTTTGACACCAAACTTGCCATATACCCCTTCTTTTTAAAACTTACATTTTGCTCTGGAACTTTTTATAAGACCCAGAGGCCTCTATTGTGACACCAGATGGCTGTTTACAGTGCATCCTGCTGTGATGCCTGGCCCAGCCACCACCACAGTGAATCACACACTCTAAAGTCAGAACAAGGCACCCAGCCATCTGGGTGCCTTATTCTGGCCTCAGAGTGAGCTACTTGCTACAGCTGCACCAGGTGGCATCAATGAGTTACTTTGGTGACTAGTTCCTTTTTACAGTAGGGGGACAGTCTTACCTCTTTGTGTCGTGGGCTTTGTAACAACCAAAGCTGTAATTCTCGACTTTGTGGTGAAATGTAATGGTGTTTCTGCCTGTTCTTAATGGGGTATGGTGTAGCTAATAAGAATGAATGAGGTAAAGATGCGGGAGAGGGACATTATGAAACAATGGGATCCACTGGTGAGAGTCAGCGTGACCTCAGGGGTGGTGGTGATGGTGGGGTAGTTGGCTGCTCAGAAGAGCAGCACAGGATGGGCAATTGGATTGGCTGAGTTGGTGTGAGCCATGAGAGAAAGCTTAAAGCTGTTCTTTTACATACTCAAGAATGGCACAGGGATGAAAATTACATCATTTCTTTGGGAGAGAGGGATATATGAAACAAAGAGGAACTGAGTAGCTGCTTCTGGGAATCTGCATGACAGCTCCATGCCTGTGAGGATGGGTGAAGTGAGCCCATACAACATGGTCCATTCAGAATTATGCTGATCAGAAATGAATAGAATGACCGCACATTTGCCAGTATTTTTCAGTGACAAAACAATTACTAATAGTAATATGTTAATAAGTAGCAGAATGAGGAATGAGTTCACTGATAGTAATAATGCCTTGTTGGGTGATCAAAATAATAAGCAGCACAACTAGTTCTTTTTAAACAGTAACATCCCAAACTCTATTCCTAAAACACATTCTTCTGGACCTTCTATTTTACACCTGACTCATTCTAATATTTTGGGTCTGCTTTGATATCTAATGCCTTCTAACATTTTCTGTTGTCTGGTTACAGATTTAGGCCTCAATCCTCCACAAACCATATATAATTCTGTTGTGCTAGTGCTCCTGGAAGGCAAGTTTCAAGCCCTCAAAATCAGTGCTGTAGCTGAGTGCGGAAAAGAGGGAAGTTGGGCAAGGAGCCTCCAGTTATTGAAGCTTAAGCAAGAGTTTTTTGCTAGAGATCTAAGAGGGCAACCTCAGCTCTCTCTTCCCAACTACAGAACAGTCTGGTCCCCTCTCTACCTCCCAGTAAATGGCCATGGCCTCCAATACTTGAAAGCTGCCTAGCACAGGTGTTTGGACATTACACAAGGAACTAGTGAATACCTCCTTGTATATAATCTCAAATAGGATACAAGCACACTTAACTCAAGTTGCACATTCACATACATCACTAGCCTGATTCCAGCTATGGTAATAGTTCAGGTAGATCCTTTGACTAAACTTAGTCACTTAGATTCCATGGATGTACTCTTAAATGTGACCTAAGTGTACTTGGAATCAAACTCATAATTGTAAAATGTATGCTGCTTCTGAAAATTGAGGAACATTGTTAAAGCAAACTTGGTTAATTTCTAAGCAAGACAAACAACTCAGGCCAAACTTTGCTTCTTTTTTGCTGATATTTTAAAAATGTTTAGAGTTTGGGTTCAGAGGGGTATCTTCATCACACCACAGGCCACAAAAAGGGGTTCAGGGGCCACATGCAGCCCACACACCACAATCTTCCATGTCCCCCTGCCATGAGGTTGTTTTAAGTGTAAAATAACTGAAAATTTAAGAACATTCCCTTAAATGTATTGAAAAAGAGATGCAGGGGAAACAGTGAAGAGAAAACAGAACTGAAGAAAGCATGGAAGTTATACTTACTAGATAAAGAAGCTGTCACATTTGACATAAGAAGTGCAATTTAATGAAGAAAGTGAATGAACGGATGGAGGCAGCTTCTGTTGCTATATTTGGAAGGGATCATGTTTTATTCCAGTCTCTGTTGCTTGCTCATTTCCTCAGTTTTACAGAGTTTTTCTCTTTGAAATAATGTCATAATTCAAAACCAATAGTGACAAATTGTGGGCAGACCAGTTCTACTGATGTATTGGTCAAAGTGTTTTGAAGCCAATGTTACTAAATGTTAGACTTGAAATTCCCATGGGGGAAAGATCCATAGATTTAATGGACATTATTGCTGAATAACATAGCTTGGATTGGGCAATTGATCTGACCTTGGAGATAAGTGTGGGAGTGATCATAGGCATAGAGCTCCTTTTTCAACCAGAAAAATATCTTGGCACTTTGAAATGCACAAACATGGTGAATAATTGGCTAATTTAACATTAGACATAACTCCTCCTGATTTCGGATTAATTTTGTACATTTCTTGATCTCTCTCTTTAATTCCATCTGGATTTTATCAGGCATTTTTATGATGACTGTCAGTGGCCAATTTTTTCCCCTTGATCTTCTCTAATACCCTGGGATAATTTCCATCTGGTTCTAGAGATTTATTACTTTTAAGTCTCTCTAGATTATTTCCTTCCTTATTCAATGGCCCTTGAAATCAATTGGAAAAGTGGTTAAAGCACTGGTATGTTTTTGAATTAGAGGAATTTGGACTGTGTTGAAGTTTGGATTTACTGGTGCTTTTCTTCACTCGCTTTCTCCATCAGTAATCCAGTTTTTGTGATATTGATTGTCCAATTAGGAATTGGTTAGAATATCAAGTAACAAAACTGAGAAACTGACATCTCCATTTGATTGGGATTTCTTCTCTTCTTTTGGTAGCCTCATGTAGCTGGTATTTTCTCTGTCTGTACCACACATGGTTGCAATATGTATTGATATCATTTGTTCACATTTGCACACTTGATGTATTTTAGTATCAGTTTCCAGCTAAGAGTCATAAGGCAAGTTTATTATCAAAACATGGTTTAATATAAAATATATTCTGTTTTTCTATAATTTTCTATAGCTTTTCTTGTAGCTTTTGGTATATTATGTATTATTTAACATTGATTTTATTGTAACGTGCCCTGGGATCTTTGGATATAGGGCAGGATATACATATTTTAATTTTAAAAGCTTCAAACTTTTTAAGGGTTTTTTTTTAAAATGCAAACAGGGACGATATCTACACTGAGGAAACAGAAGCCAGAATATTGTAAAAAATAGTTGCCCAAGCAACTCAGAGGTGATATGGGGTGGTCCATTGTGCATCCAGTTATTCTGCAAGCACATGCACATCTTTCTCTGTGTGTCACTTGGAGAGTGGAGAGCTAGTCAGATATTGCACCGCAGGTGAGCTGAAGGCATTGGTACCCATTGTGCAGTTGGTTGTGCAGCTCTAGGATCCAATGTAAAGATGTTGGCATGTGTTGGTTTGTGTTATGTGCCTTAAAGTTATATCCAACTTATGGCAACCCTAAAGCAACCCTATCATGGGGTTTTCTTGACAAGGTTTGTTCACAGGAGGTTTGCGATTGCCTTCCCCTGAGGCTGGGAGCATGTGACTTGCCCATGGTCACCCAACAGTTGTCATGGCAAAGCAAGGAATAAAATCCTGGTTTCCATTGGAAAGATAGTCCAATGCTCAAACTACTGTGCCACACTGGTTTTGACATATGTTTACATATACTAAAAGTGCATAAGCTCCTTGCCTAAAATTCTTAAATGAGTCTGGAAGTTACTACAACTGGCCCTCCATATCCATGGATTCTGCATTCACAGATACAACCATACATGGCTTGCAAATACTTTTTTTAAAATAAATAATTTCCAAAAAGCAAAATTTGATTTTGCCAGCTTACTATGCCATTGTATATAATGGGACTTGAGCATCCATGGATTCTGGTATCCATGAGGGGTGGTGGTGGAGCCATTCCCCAGCAGATACTAAGGACCCTGAGCGGGTGGGGCTTCTGTGAGTCACTGGGGACGGGATAGCAGCCTAGCTTCTGTGAGTCACTGGACTCCTGCCAGAGGCTTGCAGGCTCAGTCCTTGCCAGGGAGAAGAAAGAGAGAGGTTTCTTGGCAGCCATTTTGACTGGGTGAGTTTTTTTCCCCCCAAACGGTTATGAGTTTGTTTTCCTGAGGGAGGGGGCTTCTGTGAGTCACTGGGATGGGGACTAGCAGCCTAGCCTTTATAACTGATACGGCCTGCAAAATCACTCACTAAGAGGCATAGAGCAGAGGGTACTTTGGTTTCAGGGCTTCATCTTTTTTATTTCTTTAAGGGGCTTGTGAAGGGCTTTTGCTCAGAGCAGGTGAGTCAGAGACTTGGCTTGTGAAGGAGCTAGCAGCCAAGACCTCTCTAAATAGCAATAGACCCAGTCTCTTGAGTTCAGTGGCAGAGTTTGAGGAAGAAGCCGGGCCAACAGTGGTCTTTTTCCCAGGTGTTTAATAGTCAGTTTTTGAGGCAGAAATTCATAGTCCTGTTTCAGTGCTTCCTTAAGAGCTTTGAGGATGGACAGTGAGGGAGCTGTTGCAGTCACCTGCAACACTTGTGGGATGTCTGTCTTCTTGTCTATGGATGTGGGGAACTTCACCTGCACCAAGTGCAATTTGGTGGCCCTGTTGGAAGAGAAAGTCCAGCAGCTGGAGGCCCAGATATCTACGCTTCTGCATATTAAGGAGCAAGATGTTTTCCTGGACAGAACAGAACAAACTGTCCTGGTTGGGGAACATGTGGAGGAAATTTCTAGGGAGGAGATCAATTCACATATACAGCAAATACAACCTCAGAGCCATTGGCAATAATCTTTGAGAACTCCTAGCGAACAGGAGAAGTCCCAGCAGACTGGAGAAGGGCAAACATTGTTCCCATCTTCAAAAAAGGGGGAAAGAGGATCCCAGCTATTATCGTCTGGTTAGTCTGACATCAATACCAGGAGAGATTCTAGAGCAGATAATTAAACATATCCATGGGATAGCCATCTTTGGCTTCACACAGCCCTGTTATTTTCAGTGGTGGTGTATGCACATGGCTGTGCTGACATGGTTGCATGCACATCAGTACCCATTGACTATATAATGGGACTTGAGCATGAGTAATTTTTTTCTCATCCGCAAGTGGTGGAACCAAACCACTGCGAATGAGAAGGGCGTGTTATACTTCAGAATGTTGTCTTGTTTCCCCCCTTTGTTTCTTCATAGCTGCCAAGTCCTAGTCTGCTTGTGATTTCTTGATGTGAGTCTCCATTCTAACTGGCTACTTGCATTCATTTCTCCAATAACAGCTATGAGTATATTGCATTATGATTGTAACCTCCCTCTTTGTGCATTATAACTGTCAAATTTTACATATCTTAATAGTTGGGGTGGCCTCACAGTAACTAGTGAAGAAGAAATTGTCAGTGCTAGTTCAAGTTGCTGTGTTGTGTTCTTGAATGAAAAACATGGTTCAAAAAGGTAGCTTTAAGTAACAGAAAAGAGTTACCTTTCAATATGTGGAACTATAACAGTAATGAACTGTTAGACGCTCAGAAGTACAATTGTGAATAAATGCTTATAGAAGTAGTTTCTCAGCTTCTGTAATAGTTGCAGAATCTTCCAGAACAGTCTTACTTTCATGTAATCCAAAGTAGCGTATGAATGTATTTTAACACTATGAAACAGTTCATTCAGACCACCCAATGGGAGCACTACAAGCTGCTGTCCTGTTGTTGCTTTTCTCCAGTTTGACGAATGTGAGCTGTGAATAGCCCCTGATACGTTGCTAATAAAATGGAAATCATTTTGACCTCCCAGTGATGGCTAATGTTTCGAGGTAGGTAAGCAGTTGCATGAAGAGGGGAAGGGGGCAGTTTAGTGCAGAACCTGGGAGGAATGCCTCTCTCTCTCTCTCTCTCCCTCTCTTTCTCTCTTTCTCAATATGTAGCTTTAATGGAAGGGCTGATCCAGGTGGGACCTTGAGTAACTCATCATTCAACTTCTTTTCTCCTAGGCCACAACTATACCTTGCTTCTAGCTTTCTGTAAAGGTAATACACCAGTGTAGAAAAGATTGATCACTTCCCACTTCTTTAAAGTTTCCATGGTGGCATAAGGACTGTTACTTGAAGCCCACTGTCAGAATTCTCAGTTTGAGATCACCAGCATCATATGCAGACATGGCTTAAGAACCATATAGCATTTTAATTTTAAAAAGATGTGTGTCGCCATGTTATTGGTAGAACACAATTTTAATAGTGGTTTCTGACATTAAGAGCTAATTCATACATTCCATTAGTCTAATTTGATTTCTGGTTTTGCTATGGCTGCATCTCAAAGTATTTATTGTTATGGTCCAACCTAATATTATAAGACAAAGTGTTTGCTTTGGAGAACTCCCATTATGTGCGAGTAATACTGTATATAATAACTCTAGAAATTTAGGTCAAAAAATTGACCCAAAAAACCTTAGTTGACTTATCCATGGGTCAATATAAGTATTGTTATCTTAACTTTTATTTAAAAGATGGAACCATCCCCTGGTGAAAAGCTAGAGTATAATCTATCTTAGAAGCATTTACTCTTTGTATTCTCTCATCCATCCAGACTTAACACTAAGCACATAGAGTTATGTCTACTGGAATTTTGTAAGTTCTTTGACATTGTTTTACTTTGCTTCATCCTTTAGATCCTTTGCTATATGCCCTTAAGTTTTACCCCCGAGTTATCCACAGGTCATAGCAAAATCCAGGATTTTGGCCCCTAAAACTTGCCCTCGACTTATACATGAGGTCGACTTATAGTTGAGTATATATGATAAGTTGCTTTTAATGCATTTTTAATAGACAATAACTGTTTCAGTTCATCATTCAATAAATCTAAGGTGGGGAAAATAAAGCCCAGGGATGGCACGCACCACAACTCCCCCCCTTTTTGCAGCACCCCATTTCCCCTGACTCACCTATCCTCCAAAGATGGAAAATCTTGCTGCTAAAATTTGGCATTGCAGTGTGTGCCATAGTCGACAGGCCCTGAGCTGAAGAGGAACTGATCTGCCCTCTGAACTTCATGTTCCCCTAGAATTACACAGAGAAAGAGAAAGAGAGAATCTACAAAGTTTATTGCATCGATATTTAAATCAGCTTACCTCAATCCAGTTTAACCCTTATTTCAGGTGGCATCCTGATATTATCGCAAGGTTTTTGGCTCCAATTTTGCCACCTGAATATATCCTGGGTCCATCCCCGCTTCCAGAGCTCCCCACAGCTCTTTTCGGATCAAGGAGTTTTCTGGCTTGAAAAAAATGGCCACTGGAACCCTCCTGGATGTGGGGATGGACCCGGGATATATTTGAGTGGCAAAATTGGAGCCAAAAACCTTGCAGTAATATCAGGATGTTGCTCGAATTAAGGGTTAAACCGGATTGAGGTAAGCTGATTTAAATATCCATGCTATAAGCTCCTACATGTGTGTTTCTATGCCTTCAAGTCACCTGTCGATTTATGGTGACACTGTGAGTTCTATAGGGTTTTCTTAGGCAAGGGATCCTCAAAGGTTAATTTGCCAGTTCCTTCCCGTGAAATATAGCCTACAGTACCTGATACTCATAGGCAGTCTCACTTCCAGTTCATGTCCTAACTGGGGCTAACCCTGCTTAGCTTCTGATATCAGATGGGATCCGGTGTCTGCAGATGGGTGGGTATGGCTTATCCAGGGAAATATGGGTTAAAATGGCAGATCTTTTAATAGTTCATCTTCAGCTCATGACTTAGGTGCTAAACCCTACATAACCACCCAAAACTAAAGCTTCTTTGGAGCATGTCTGCTCTCAGCAGCAACCTGGAAGAGGCATCCAAGTATTAGAAAAGCATTACACTTAAGAACCATTTTAAAAGGAAAGATGCCGCCGCACCGCCAAAGTCCTCTTCAAGAGCCTCACCATGAATCAAACACCAAAACAAAACTACATGGAGTCTCAGGACTGTTTTTAAAAAGCAACCCTGCCCCAAGTCTGAGGGAAGAGCTGTACAGCACTGAAGAATTTTTTTTTTAGAAAAAAAAAAAAGATCTTCTCTCAAGATTTCCTCCCATACCAGTCCTCCTGGATGAATTGACCCCCACACACACATATACATAAACCCAGAACAACCTGAAGAGCAAGGTTTTCTCACAGATGATTTATAAAATGGTCTTTCCCCTCAGCAAGATTTCCACTCCAAGCTCTCCTTTCTAATTAATTAAGAGAATTAAGTTTTAAGTATCCATATTATTCCTTTCATTTTTGTTTTAAATTTTTTTTAAAATAAGTTTATTGAATAAAATTGATGTAATGAAATAAAAATAAAATTGTTGAGTTTTCAAAAGGACACAAGGAAATTACAAAAAAAAAGTACATCTCTCAAACAATCTGGTCCCCAACCTCACTATAGTTGCCCAACAATGCACTGACTAAACAGTCATGGTTTACCAATCCTTCCCTCCATTTTCTTCTTTCTCAGTTAGTGTAAATAGTTGTTCCATGTTGCTATGCCATGTTTTAAAAGCTCCAAAATTAACATTCCAAATTTTATTTTTATACGTACTCTGCACAATTTAAATTTTGAAATGCCATTTTGTACACCTAGCACTCACAGAAGACATTTCAATCAGCTGTATGCATACATTTGTGTGGGAAAAAAGTCATTGTATTTGCAGTTAACTCGGAAAGCCTAAGGGATTCGGAAACATTAATCTCCTTTTGAGAAGATAGCTTCTTGTTGCCTATTGCTGAGGTGTAGCAACACCCTGCGGGAATATGTTTTTAAAGCAACAAGACTGAACACATTTAGAAAACTTGTGCTTAATATACTCATATTCTGAAGATACTCAGCTTAAGAGCATTCTTCTTCTTTTAAAGTCCTATCAACTCTATTCCTTTAGAACGCAATTCTTTAAAATGATACTGGCTTCAGATAGAACTATGAATTTTGTATCCTCAGAACAGACTAGTACTAATATAAATGAGTGGCTGATAGATTTTTGTGAAGCCAACAACCTATTCATTGCAAACATATTTTTCATACAGCTATATGAAAGAAGGCTATACACATGAACAACACCAGATGGCCAACACAACAACAACAACAACAACAATAATGTTTATTTCTTACCCACCCCTCTGTAAGAGCAATTGAGGTGGGGTACAGCAAAGTACAGCAAATAGATTATATAATTGGAAGCAAAAGATGGTGAAGCAACATACTGGTGGCCAAGACTAGACCAGTTGTTAACTGTGGCACAGATCACAAATTACTCGTATCAAAAATAAGAGTAAAACTCAAGAAGAAAACAAAACTAATCATCATTCCAATATATGATCTAAATAGTATCTCAACAGAATTTATTGACAACATAAGAAACAGATTTGCGCTACTAAGCATAATTGACCAGGAACCAGACAAACTATGGTCTGGGGCCAGGAATATAATAAAAAAAGAATGCAGACAGACACTTTCAAGAGATAAAAAAGAAAGAAAAAAACGTGGATGACAGGAAATACACTACAAGCAATAAAGAAAAGAAGAGAAGAAAAACAAAAAGGAAATAGAAACAAATTAAGAACAATGAATGCAACAGTGCAACAGCTAATGCAGAAAGATAAAGAAAATTACTAAAATGACCAATGCAGATAAGTAGAACACAACAACTAAAAGGGAAGAACAAGAGATCTATTTCACAAGATCTGGGAAATCAAAGGAAAATTCAAACCAAGGATCAGGACGCTCTGTGACAGTAAAAATAACATAATTCAAGACCATGAAAAAGATGTTGGATGCAATGCACAGAAGAGTTATACAAAAGAGATGACAACATGAAGGACACATGGAACAAAGAGCCATATGAAGATGAACCCTAAATTCTAAAAAGTCAGGTGGAATCTGCAATAAGAGAAACAGCGAAAAACAAATCACCAGGAACAGATGATATTCCAGTTGAACTGCTGCAATCCACATTGACAGAGTCAACTCCAGTGCTAACCAATATATGTCAACAGATAAGGAAAACAAAATAATGGACAACAGATTGGAAACAATCAATATACATCCCCATTCACAAAAAAGGTGATACAAAAGACTGCAGCTACTATAGGACCATAGCACTGATCTCCCAATGCAAGCAAAATTATGCTCAAAATTCTACAACTAGGGGCTGGTACAGATGGGCATGTTGCAAGCCCTACTATCATTGCCTGTGCACCATCTTGGCATGCCCCTGTGCATGGGCATGAGAGCGCCCAAACAGCATTGGCTAGTCGCAGTGGTTATGATGCTGCTAAAAAGAATCTCCCTATAGTGGCTTCTTTTAGCAAGTGGGCTGGTGCTGCAGCTGCTGCTCCAACCCGAGGCAAAGATGGGTGGCCTTTAGCTGCCTGTCTGTCGAGCCCTATAGACTCCAACCATACATGGAGAGAGAAATACCAAGCAGAGTTCAGGAAAGAAAGAGGCACAAGGGACCACATTGCAAACATCCGATGGCTAATGGAGCACACCAGGAAATTTCAAAAGAAAATCATCATGTGCTTTATAGACTACAACAAAGCCTTTGACTGCATAGATCATGAAAGGCTATGGAATGATCTTAAAGGCATGGGAGTGCCAACACATCTGATAGTCTTGATGAGGAATCTGTACTCAGGACAAGAGGCTACTGTCAGGAGAGAACACAGAGAAACAGAATGGTTCCCAATTGGCAAAGGGGTCAGACAAGGCTGCATGTTATCACCCTACTTGTTCAACATATATGCAGAATATGTTGTAAAAAAAAGCAGGCTTAGACCCAGGAGTAGGAGGAGTGAAAATAAAAGGAAGTAATATCAACAATATAACATATGCAGACAACAACATAGTACTAGCAGAAAGCCTCAAAGAACTGGAACACCTACTGAGGAGGATCAAAGAAGAAAGTGCAAAGGTAGGCCTACTGTTGAACATAAAGTAAACAAAAATAATGGCCACAGAGAATTTATTTATTTATTTAATTTCTATCCCACCTTTCTCCCCAAAGGGACTCAAGGTGGCTCACAATAACAATTTTAAAAACATGTTCAAATAAAAAATAAATAAAACATCAGCTAAAAATATTATAAAATTACAAATATTAAAACCTCAATAAAAGCACAAAACCCATCCCATATAAAACCCATCCCACAACTAAGCATTAAAATCCTGCCTGAAAAGAGCCATTTTTTCCTGCTGACAAAAGATTAGCAAGACTAGCATTGCTTCTTGTGGAGGGGCATTCCAGAGAGCAAGAGCAGCCACCAAGAAGACTCTCTCTCGTGTCCTTACTAGGCAAGCCTGTAAGGTTGTGTAGAGTCTACACAAATTTAACCTAGACAATGAGGAAATAGAAACAGTAAAAGAATTATCATACCTGGGATCAAACATTGATAGGAACAGGGAATGCAGCCAGGAAATTAGAAGAAGATTTAAGAATGAGGAGAGTGGTTATGAAAGAACTAGAAAAGATTCTAAAATCCAAAGATACACAACTGAGCACAAAAGTTAGAATTATACAAGCCATCGTATTCCCTATTACCATGTATGGATGTGAGAGCTGGACAGTTAAGAAACAAGATAGGAAAAAAATCAATGCATTTGAGATGTGGTGCTGGAAAAGAGTGTTGAGGACAGCAAAAAGGACAAATAAGTGGATCCTAGAGCAGATCAAGCCAAAAATCTCCCTGGAAGCCAAGATGACAAAACTGAGGCTATTGTACTTCAGACACATCATGAGAAAGGAAGACTCATTGGAAAAAAACACAGGAATGCTAGGAAAGGTGGAGGGAGTTAGAAAGAGAGAACAGCTGCATGCTAGATGGATGGACTCTATTAAAGACATGGGTATGGGCTTGCAGGAATTAAGCACAGCAGTAGAGAATAGGGAGTCTTGGAGATGTCTCATCTATAGGGTCACCATGGGTCGAGATCACCTCAAGGGCAGTTAACAACAATAGAGGCCAGGTACAAACAGTGGGTGATATCTGGGAATTCATTTTGTTGATGGACTGCTTTCCATCAGCAAAAGAGGGAGAAGGTAATTTTCTCTCTCCCTCACTTTCACACTCCCCAAAATCTGCTTCGGAGGGTTGGAGATCCTTGTGTATGGCACTTTTTTTAAGATTGGAGGGCAGAAGCTATAAGTCTTATAATGTAAGCAGGACTTATCCTCGCAACAATGGATATCACCCATTGCTGGTTCTTCCCCTTCCCTCTGAAGCAATGTCTTCCTTCTCTTCCCACTGTTAATCATAGTCTAGCATGACATATGCACTGACACATATGATGTGTGTCATATGTGTCATTCATACACTAGGGATTATAATGATTTTACTGTAGTGAATTCACTTGAAGTGAATTTTGTTGTTGTTGTTAATTGCTGTCAAATTGACTTCAACTTATGGCTGCTCTATAAATGAGAGACCTTCAAATCACTCTATCATCAAGAGTCCTGTTCAGGTTTTGCAAATTTAGGATTGTGGCTTCCTTGACAGTCTATCTATCTGTGGTGTGATCCTGTTTTCCTTCTGCCTTCTACCTTCTCAAGCATTATTGTCTTTTCTAGTGATTCATGTCTTCTTCTGATATGTCCAAAGTATGAGAGTCTCAAGTTTGGTCATCTTGGCTTTTAGGAAGAGTTCCAGCTTGATTTGTTCTTAGGCCCATTCATTCATTGTTTAGCAGTCCTTGGTATCCACAGAACTCTTCTCCAGCACCACAAACGATTTCAGCAATATCTTACTATGAATCTGACCTCAGAAACAATGCGGGGTGTTTTCATCTCCTCCTTCTACAGTACATTCTAGTTATCTGACTTAACAGTTAAGCTCTTCTCAGTATTCAATTACTCATTCTTCTCCTATCTCCAAGATCTCTTTCTTTAAAGAAGAGAAATCTCTGAGTTGATTCCTTTCCTATCAGCTTTCTTCACTGTCCAGTTTTCACAATAATGCACAACAATGGTACATAGAAATTGGAAAAACAATAAGCATGGAAAGTCCTGACCTTGGTATTCAATGATATATCTATATACACTTGAGAATCTCATCTAGTTCCTTCATAGCTGCCCTTCCAAATTCTAGTCTTCTTTTTTTAAAAAATGTCATCTTATATTTTGAGACAATCTGGCTTGCCCCGGCCATGGTTTGTCTGGAGAAGAAAGGAAAATACAATCTGAGATTGTCTTCTGAGAGCAAAGCTTGGAAATAACATTTTGGAAATGATTCATTACTTACAAATCATTCCTTTTTCTATTTACAGTGATGGGAATAGTTGTAATGTAACACTACTTTTTTGGAGTAATGGTAAAGAGTTTTGCTGTGTTACCAATTACAGATATATGGCTTCTTTAAATGAGGAAGGAGAAATTTCACAGAGTTCAAGCACTGGCATATATTATAATTCTTCCCGTAACTGTGCCTTTTCCTCTGTTGGCGATACTGAGGTGCACAAACAATTTCAGCAGTATCTTATTATGAATCTGACCTCAGTAAGAATACAGGGTTAACACTCATGTTGTCTGACTTGATTATTAAGCCCTTGTCAGTATTCAACTATTCATTCTTCTCCTACCTCCAAGGTCTCTTTCTTTAAATAAGCGAAACCTCCTGGCAATTTTCATCTTTAGGAGTATATGACTTTTACAATGTGACTACACTGCTTTAAAACTTAATTGATCCACAAGGTGTTGTTGTAAATTGCTTCAGGATGTGTACATATGGGAAGTGGTACACAAATATTGCTCATTAATAATAACAGATAATACTCCTATGATTCCTGTTTTTCAAGACTATATGGTATGAAGGTACTGTGTTTCAATAACCCAGTTACATGGAGCAGGGGCTGAAAGTGTGAATCTCTTGCATCGAATCAGCAAATCTCCCTTAGCAGGGTGCCATTTCTGAAGTCAGAATCCCCATGATCAGCCCCTGTAGTTGAATTATTTAAAAACTGTCCTAATCATGCCAGAACAGCCTACATAAAAGCAACCCTCATGCCACTGAGGTATTTGAAGCCCTAGGATAGCAGCTATTGTTCTATTGAACCTAAGTCTTAGTTCAGCTATCTATCCATTGGAGTGTAATGAATTTAGATTTTATATATTTCTAGTGAAAGTATTTCACTTTAAAAGCAACTTGTGCGCTGTAGATTTATTTATCTGTGGGGGTTTTTTACTGTGTAGTTTTCTGTTGGGAGAAAGGAGACACATAAATTTGAACCCAGGCTTTGGAACTGCTATCTGGGAGAAACCCATCTCGCTTCCTCATTAATGCTTGTACAGAACCCACTAAAGACCTTCCTTTGTATAAAGGCATTTGGTGTAAGAGCCAACATAGTTCAGTGGTTTGAGTGTTGAACTAGAACTCCAGGATATCAGGAGTTCAAATCCCCACTTGGTCATGGAAATCCACTGGGTGACCGTGTAACATACACACAGATGTATGTATACAATAATTTCTTCAGTTTTATTTTTTATGCTACCATAGATCATGCATAAGTGAGAGGTAGGCAGCAATGTGGAGAATTAAGGATCACTAAGTAGATTTTAGATATTTCATAAATGAAATTAATGTTCCTTTTCCTATTTTTTTCTCTTTTCCTAGTTATTACTTTCTTCCCACCTCCAAAATACTTAATTCCAGGCAGTGTTTTAGTCATTTTCCAGTTGGCATGTATCTCTGTAAAACAGTGATGAAAAGGATTAGTTTTTCTTTCCCATTACTCTGTAAAGGAGAGAAGAGATTATGATAATGATGTCCATTCCTGTCATTAGAATTCTTCTGTTTCTGGGCATCTGTACTTGTACTTGGTTTGTATGAACCCTGAAGTCAAACCATCTTACCTTCCTGTGTGGATTCCACTGAAGGAATGAATAGCGCTTGCATACCAGATGAGCATAGAATAGTGCAGAAATTTATCTCCAGCATACGATCTCAGGTCCTGCAGTCTTCAGAATCTGATGATACAAGAAATAATTGAAATAAGTACTGCAAGACTGTTGGAATAAATTTTGACATGAAAATGTAGGTTGGCTCAGAAAAGGCTGCAGTGACAATAGGTTATAGTGACAGCTCTTGAACAACTGTGTGAGCCTCCACCAGATGGAAGGGAATTTGGCTTAATGAATTATAGGCAGCCTGGGTAACACAATCTTCTTTATAAAAGCAGATCAGAAGGAAGAATAAAGTTACCCATGCTGGCGTGTGTTAAATAGCATCATTGTTACAAATATGAAGTGGCGGGGGAAAAACAGAGAGAGAAAATCTTAAGGGCCATTAAATTCTGTGCTAATAATGTTGGAAGACTTTGGGGCCCTCAGCAAGACACTGCTTGCCCATTTTTCCTTTTATTATCTGATAATGTCTGTTGTTGTCAACAGACTTTGGAAGCTGAATGCCTTCCTGTGTCAAGGCAACAGTGTCACAGTCAGACTATTCCTTGGAGACCACCCCACCTCCAACTAGATTGTGCTTCGGAAGAAAAGCAAGGATGCCCACATTCTTTTTCTTCTCTGCAGAGGAGAAGAAAAATGAATAGCTATTATGTTTTGTTTTCCATAATTTGGGGGATAGATAGTGCTGTGATGAAAACAGGATAAGGGCATTATGAGGTAGTTAGCTTGGGTTTTCATTTATTCCTAATTTAGTCATTACTGAAGCTAATTACACAAATTGTGGTCTGGCAAAGATTCAGCAACGGAAGCCATCTTGAGCCAAATCCTACCCCCTGAGCCTCTTCTTTGCCCGAAGAGAACTTGCTAGCTTATACAGTAATAAGCAATGAGGTGTTGGCCTCATTTGTTTTTCGATAGAATTATAAGTAGTTGCTAATTTCTGCTTCAGGTAAAGGATGGTGGAATCCAACTCAGAAAGCAAATTCTAGAGCCAGATTCTTTTTATCAATTATTACTTTCCTTTTTAAAATCCAATGTTATGGTTCCGAGGCATACATTCCAAGGGCCTTTGGATCTTTTGACCCTGCAACAGCCCTGCTTTAAGCTCTGTTAGGAATGCAAGCCATACAGGGTGACGCCATCAGAAGGGGTGACAACAGATAGCAGTGTGGCATTCCAAGGCCCGAGAAAGAGAGACTCTTCTTGGTGTGCTGCTCTTTTTGCCAAGTGAGGATGGGAGTGAAACCACCAACTTTTCTTTCTACTTTCCCCTCTCTTGATCTGCTTATTTCCACCATTGTCCTGCGGGGGGGGGGGGACTGTTTGCTGTGACTTCCTCTTTCCTTGAGGGTAGAGATCTTTTGTAATTTTAAAAAAATCTTGTTCAGGGGGTGCATCCTGTTTTTACTGTCTCAGCCGGGGGGCGGGGGGCTGGGCGGGTGGCAACAGCAGGATATTGGATTCCCTGGAGTGAGGCCTTTCTCTGCATCTGCACGTTCATCTTAGTAGATCCGTGAGGGTGGCACTATGAGATACACACTGTATCTCTAGTGATGTCACTGGCCTAGACACTTTATCCAGCAAATTAGCCACTTCTGCCACCACCACCGTGGTCTTTCTTGGCTCAGTACTAGGTCCATGATTGCTTTCCCTCCCAGCATGGAATTAACACATCCAAGGTGTCTGTGGCCACAGGAGCAGGAGGAGCACTTCTAGTTTGTGTGATGGTTGACACAGAAAGTTTAAAAGAAGAGCCCCCTGGGGAGACGGGAAAGGCCATGAGACATTTTGCATTTCATCGTTAGGGTTCCCTATTTTTGCCTGGCAGCGGGTTGAATTTGTTTCCCAATCAACAGCTAGAATCAAATGTTGAATGTAGTGAGGAACTGGTAGCACTTAACCAATCCCCATAAGGTTTACAGTCAGTCATGGCAGATGCTCAATAAACAGTGCCAATAGAATGACTGGAATCAAGAAGCCTCCTTTAAATCTTTAATGCCTTATTAAGCAGTGTTTTAAAACTCTGAATGCCTTTGTAAACTTCCCTCAGTTTGTTCCAGCAACTGTGGTGTACCCAAATACTTAAAAGAGTCCTGATCAGGTGAAGAAAAAAAAGAGGAGCGAGATTAACCTTATCTCTTGAATGTGCTCACTGGCTCCAGCCGGGAAATTTAGTCTTTCCCATACAATAAACAGTACAGTTGAATCTTATGGGAGTTCTGAGTGAAACCTTTGGAGGCTTGGTTCCATTCTAGGCGATTTTTCTGATATCTCTTTAAAAAACAGTCATGCATGTGTCCAGCTGATCTTTGCCCTATCTGACCTAGAATACTGGGTTGGCTGTGTACAATTAATTGCTTCTGAAAACAGTCCTGATGAGCTGAGTCAGCCAAAGGTGACCTAGTCTTAATTGTTTTGGCTATAGTTGACCCTGAAACAACCTGGGCTAGCAGGAGCCCTTTAAACTTCAATTATTTAATAGGGGTGGTGGAATGATTTCTTTCTCAGCAACCCCACTGCCTTGTGTCAAGCTTTGACTTGGGTATTTGGACTGAAGGTCATGCTCCTATCTGTGGCAACTTTTAATTTCAGGTGTCTTGAGTGGTACAGATGGTGGCAGGTCCAGAAGGAATTAAATGAAGTGTGGAGGCTAGCCCTTCCTTACCACATTTCATGAAGTTTGAAATCCCATGCTCTATGTGAATGGGAAACTGTTCAGTTAGGACAGAGCTTGGAAAAGTTACTTTTGTGGATTAAAGCTCTCAGAATCGTCCACTTGGCACAGTTCCTGATCACATTGGCTGTGGAACTGGTAATGGTAATAATAATAATAATAAATTTTATTTATAGCCCGCTCCTCTGTCTAAGCAATCGGAGCGGGTTACAGCATGTTAAAAAAGTCACAAACTAAAACAATACCAATAGCTAACCTCCCACCCCTTAAAATTAAATTAAACTAACAACAAATTAAAACCAAACAGACAATTAAAACATAAACATCATCATAGAAAAGAAAACTAACTATTCCATGGACAGCATAAACTATGGCGTCATGGGTCAGGGTGTTGGGAACTGGCAGGGAAACTTAACCCAATTCCAGAGCCGGGAAATTAGGAAGTTTCTGGGAAGGCCTGCCAGAAGAGATGCGTCTTTATAGCTTTTTTAAAGCAGTCAAGAGATGTAATAAGACGGATCTCGTCCGGCAGGCCATTCCATAGTCTGGGAGAGGTAACAGAAAAAGTCCTCTGGGAGGTCTGCAACAGCCTAGTTTTCACAGGCTGTAGCAGGTTCCTCCCAGAGGACAGGAGTGTGCGGGGGGGATCATACCGGGAGAGGCGATCCCTGAGATAAGATGGACACGTACTGCGCCCAGAAATTGATCGGCGCCCAGTGGGGAGACTTGAGCACAGGTGTTATGTGCTCTCTCCTGGATGTTCTGGTAACGAGCATGGCTGCCATGTTTTGAACCAATTGAAGTTTCGGAGTTAAACACAAGGGTAGCTCCATGCAGAACGTGTTACAGAAATCCAAGCATGAGGTTACCAAAGCATGTACCACAGATTCCAGGTCCTTTATATCCAGGAAAGGGCGCAGCTGGCATATCGGCCAAAGCTTATAACAGGCACTCCTGACCGTCGCATTCACCTGACTAGTCATGTGAAGCAACGGATCTAGAAGTACCCCCAGACTGCGAACAAGGTCCTTCGAAGAGAGTGTGACTCCATCTAGGACTGGAAGTTGTATTCTCAAACCTGTTTTCGGGCCTGTGACTGTTAGTACCTCCGTTTTGTCTGGATTTAGCCTCAATCTGTTTTTCCTCATCCAATCCATTACCGCAGTCATTAAGATGGGAGACACCATCTGAAGTCTGAACTGACAATCTGGTCATGGAGATATATCTGAGTGTCGTCAGCGTACTGAAGACACTGAGCTCCATGACTCCAAATGATATCACCCAGCGGCTTCATGTAGATATTGAATAGCTTCGGGGACAGGATGGTGCCCTGGGGGACGCCACAATCTTAGAAGAGCAACTGTCTCCAAGCTTCACCCTTTGGGATCTGCCAGAGAGAAAGGACTGGAACCATCGGAGCGCAGTGCCTCCAATCCCTAACTCCCTGAGCCGATCCCAAAGGATGGAGTGGTCTACAGTATCAAATGCCGCTGAGAGATCCAAGACCACCAGCAGGGTCACAGTACCCTTGTCGATACTCAAGCCAGGTCATCGGTCAGAACGACTATGGCAGTCTCAACTCCATGTCCTGTCCTGAAGCTGGTTTGAAATGGATCGGGATAATCAGTTTCATCCAAGACAATCTGGAGTTGGGAGAAGACTGCTCTCTCGATCACCTTGCTCAAAAATGGTAGCAAGGACACTGGTCTATAGTTGTTCATGTCCAGGGTCAAGGGAAGGTTTCTTCAGGAGGAGCTTAACAGCTGCTTCCTTCAGACAAGATGGTAAAGTACCTTCCCTAAGGGACGCATTGATTGTATCCCGAAGGAATACCTTCAATGCATGCCCCCCCCCCCCCGGATGACCTGCAAAGATGGACAAGGATCGAGAGAGCAAGTCGTCTTCCTCATACTTCCAAGGAGCTTGTCCATATCCTTGGTACTCACAGATTGAAACTCATCCAGTAAGGTGACAATAGCGGAGTTGTTGGGCGCCTCACCTGCGGATTCTGATAAAACATTGGCATCCAAGTCAGTCCTTATCCGAGAGATTTTATCTGCAAAGTAGATGTTAAACGCATCACAGCAGGCCGCTGTTGGGTCAAGTAGGGGATTTGGCGCAGGAGGGATTTCATCTGCTCCCCTACCACCCTAAACAGCTCTGCTGGATGGAACTCTGCAGACGCAATGCGTGCAGAGCAGAAAGATCTCCACACTGCATGCAAAGCCTCCCAATAGGCGCCAAGATGCTGCCTATGGTGACTTTGCCTATGGACAAGAGCCAAGTTTTCTGCCACTTGCATTCTAGTCATCGTCCGGCCTCTTCATCTCCCTGAGTTCCTCTGTGAACCAGGGTTTCCGGTTAGAAGCGGGCTGAAAAGGACACTCAGGGATACCAAGGAACTACACTGGGACCTCCTTGTTTGCTGGGGTTAGGAGCACAGGACTCCTGTGAAAGTGGAAAAACCACAAATAAAAACCCAATTTTTTTTTACCTGAGAGAACATCTCTCTGGGAATCTCTAGGTCCTCTAGTACAACTCTATAGTCAACGTCAGATAGAGGTTGACCATAGAATTTTGCTAGAAGACCTACAGATGCCTAGAGGAGTGTTTTCTCTAGGAATCTCTATGTCCTCCAGCATGACTCTAACCTAGAGATTACTAGAGAGAACATATCAATCTGTGAATAATGAAATCCGCAAAAGTCAAAGCCACAAATTTGGAGGGCTGACTGTAGTTCCCTGATCTGGTGTTTTCCAAATGTTTTTCACTGTAATTCCCATCACTTCCAGATAGCATCAGCACTGTAGTTCAATGTATCAGGAGGGCACCAGGTTGGGGAAAACTGCTGTGAAGAAACTGTTAAAGAGGTAATATATTTATTTAGCATTAAGAATGAGCAGCTTCTCCTGAGCTGTGTAAACAGTTTTGTGTGTATGTACCTTCAATTTCCCTGTTGACTTATGGTGACCCCATGAATTTCATGGTGCTTTTTTAGGCAAGGGATACTCAGAGGTGTTTTTGCCAGTTCCTTACTCTGAAATACAGCCAGCAGCACTTGGTATTAATTGGCTGTCTTCCATCCAAGTACTCACCAGGACTGACCCTGCTTAGTTTCCAAGATCAGATGGGATATGGTTCCACAGCTGACATAACTATTACTGCCCTCTATTGTGAATTCCTCATAGCTTGCATCATGAATGCATGAGCTCATTTTTAGTTAAGTTCATAGCATCCAATAATGGTTAGCTATTACTATTAATTATTTACTTGATCCATTTTTGTTCCACACAATCATAAGAGGAAATAAAAAAAGAAAATGAAAACATGGCTTTCTCCGATTTTGAGAAGAACATGAAGCATGTGGATGATTTTTGAGAACATGCTGTGATAGCTAATGGTAGTTTTCAAATTTATATCTATTAATATAGGACACCTGGAATTATTTTTTTAGAAAAGTTTGTGTACAATTACTTGCTCTTCATCACCTCGTTGGTGTGAATAAATGGGAGGCTAAATCATGGCAAAGGATTAATGCATTAAAGAGGGTTGCATGGGGATTCTAATCCATGCTAATGATTTGTGATGATAAAGCCTGGGGTTGGCAAATTTTGGGTAAAGAAGTGTGATTTAGTGAAGATTCATGTGTGCTTTCTAGACCTGTTTAAGGGAAGTATTGGCTTATTTCTTATTCTAATTCATTTCCTTCTCGAGCTAAAAACAAGTCTCTTTCGGTCTCACAAGTTAAGGCAATACAGACATACTTTCCCCCACCCCCTATTAATAGATGTTTGCTACAATTCAGGTGTTGCTGCTTAAATGCATTACTTCTGGACAGCTCACCCAAATTCCCAATTCATGTATTCAAACAATTTCATTGTGCTTTATAAATAATGGATTTGAATTTTAAGTACATACTGTTGTGCACAGAAATACCTTGTAAAAATGTGTGTCTGCTGGCTCCAAGACAGGGCTTTTGTTCTGTTTTACATTTTCCAATGATCCAGGTATTGGTTTATAAGCCTTGAATACACAACTTTTTCTTTAATTTTATTTTCAGAGCTAAACTTTTGCTGTTGTCATTGGCTCCTTTAGAGCATCTCAGAATAAAATAAAAACATTTTTAAAAAGAAATCGATGTTTATGTTTGTAATATCAAAGAAAGATTTCACAGTGGATCTCTTTTCCCCTTGCTATTGTGTTTAATAGCATGACAGATTTTGCAGAAACTGTTTTTACAAGGGCTGGGTTGACCTCTGAACAGAAGCACCCCCTTGTGTGTTTGAGTCCAAAGGCGAGCCGAGAGATGATGCCATTTTTCATTTGCTCACCACCCAACAAAAAGGGGGGCTGGTAGAAACTGTGGCTGGCTCCATGGTGTCGTTGTCAGGCTTTTCCTTGCTGCTAGGCATTTATGTCTCTACAAAGGGGTATTGTACACCACTGAATGACAAGCAGCTCTATATTAAGTACTGTACAGAAAGGCAGCTCACTTGAGAAGCCATGGGGGCTGACTTTTAACGCACGTTAAATGGCAATGTGCTGACAAAAGATGACTGTTCTTAGTACATAATCTGATTAGTAAATATTTATTTCAAGCACAGGCTCTTTTTAAAGAAAAATATTTGGGCTCCAAATGCAATTGATCGAATTAAGCAACCCTACTATACCCATATCAGAATTTTAAATTGTATGCAGTGTAGAAGCTATCTATAGCATCAAGTAGATAGCTGAAATGACAGATTATGAGCATAGAAAATTAAGAGTAATTGCTGCATAGATCTGGGAAGAGATGGCACACACTAGAAAAGTTGCCAGATACAAAGAGTCTTGCTACTGTGAATGATTAACTGATATGGAGATGGGATGAAGGGGCAAAATAGGTCTGGGTTGGACGTTGTTGTTGTTGTTGTTGTTAACTGCCAGCAAGTTGAAATAAATCCTCCCTGAACCGGTTTTTAGATACCTGGTGGTGTTTTTCTGAAGGTTCTTGGAAATTAGCAATATGGTTGTGTTCAGGTAGCACAAAAATGCATTCTCTGTAGGGGTGGAAAGTCATCTAAGAATTATGACCATGTGCTGTATCTTAAAAATTAATTTGAAAATTGCCTGCATAAAATAAGGCTGCTTCTTTATCAAGTTTTTAATTAACTGATTTGAAGTCAGCATTCTAATTTCTGCTCAGCCTAGAGGCAAACAAGCAGTTGATGAGTGTTGTCTTCTGAACTGAGATAATGAATGACAGGAGCCATGATCTGCTTTTCTGTCAATGGGCTGGTATAGTAGGTCTTACACACTACCAATCGCATCGTTGTAGCAGCTGCACTACAAAAGCATGTTGGTTGGCAGCTGCATAGTCTTCATTGACTCTGGTTTTACATGCAAAGAACTGATGGAAATCTCCCACCCACTCCCCTTTTTTTCTCCACTAGGAATGATTCAGAAAAATGAATGGCCACTTACGTACGGGAGTACAGTGTGTTTCTCTTCTGTGGCTATACCATTAATTTCAGAAAATGCTTTCTTGACCCTTAGAAGCTCTAATTATGCTGTAATCTACTTCAGCTCAACACACACTCCCTCCGTAGGATATAGCACTGTTTGTGATTCAGTAGTTTCTTTCCAGAAAAAGGAGGCTTATGGCTTAGATGCTACAGGGATCCTGAAAGATGTGTAAAGATTTAAATTCTAAAGGGGCAAAAGGACTGCATTCAGTCTTATAAAGTAATATTGGAGAAACTTTTCAATATCCTGAAAAAACATTCTTGCCCACCTACTTTTCATTTTCTACACTCATCATTCTCTGTCTAGCTACGTATATCCCACCCCACCCCAATTGCTTTTCACTTATTTTTCCAAGGCAACATTTAAAATTCATGTAATTATCAGTATGTCTGGTTATCTTAATTATTTGAGGTTAAAGAGATTAAGTGTTAGAAAATCATTGACAACAAAGGAAGTGATGGATAATGAAAGAGAATAATTTTGTTTCTAGAAGCTTTCCACCTAGCTTATTTTGGGGTTGGAATGTATTTTGTTCTAGATGTGGTCACAGCCAAATAGCATTTTCAGCCCAAATACAAGTTGCAGTTCAGGTTCAAAGCAGCATTGAATAACCCTTTCACATGACACAAATATAGCACTATTCCATTTTTAGCTGTTGTGGTTCTACCCTGTAGAATCCTGGGGTTCATAATTCGGTCAGAGGCGCCAAAGGAGCTCTCTGGCTGAGGAGCCTAAATGCCAGTCCCAGGATTCCATAGGATGTTGCCATAGGAAGCTAAAGTGGAATCATAGAGTTTTATTTACATAGGTCCGTTTTACATTGGCAAAAAGAGGTGTCATGAAGGCTGCTTGAAAACCCAGCTTTTACATTAGAAAATGGGAAAGTGTGCCATGAAAACGCCATTTTGGCGTTTTAAGGGAAAAAACGCGCCTTTAAAAAGTAGTTCGGTTGCCCCACTACTTTTTTAAAAAGTGCGTTATAGCGCTAGTACATCAAAACGCTAAGATGCCATTGCGCAGTTAAATGGGGCTCTGTTTCCTTAAGGCGCCCATTTAAAGGCTGCGCTGCAGGTGCGAATCAGAATGGATCGTGGGTTGGGAGCATGCGTGGTGTGGACTTCACTCCTAATTAAAACGTTCTATGCCCTCCAGGTGTAAAAGCTGGGGTTTAACCGCACAGTTTTTTAAAGCTCCCAAACCCCCTTTAAATCATTTAAAACTGCGCAATTCGCAGCCGCAAACAGCGCAATAGCGCAGTTCAAGCCTCGACCCTCGCAATAGCGCAGTTCAAGCCTCAACCATCGCAATAGCGCTGTTCAAGCCTCGACCATCGCAATAGCGCTGTTCAAGCCTCGACCCTCGCAATAGCGCAGTTCAAGCCTCGACCATCGCAATAGCGCTGTTCGCGGCGGCACAAACAGCGCAACAGCGCAATTCGCAGCCGGCAAGGAAAAAAAATTTAAAATCGCAGTTTAAAGCTGCGTTTATTGCTGCCCATGTAGCAGCTCCGCCTGTATTTGTAGTGTTCTGACAGCTTCCCATGTAACTGCTGAGCCACAAAAAAGACCTCAGATAAGTTGTTCCCACACCCCTCAGTGTAGCAGCTCTGGACTTTTTTAATGCACACCTGGGGCTTGCTATGTAGCTGCTAAGCATTAAGATAAAGGCGACTTCAGGTCACACTTTCTTGCCAATGTAAAAAGCCCCATAGTGTGAAAGGGCCCCAAGGGCAGTTCTCCCTGGAAGTTTACAGAGCCAGGCTGAAAAGTTGCTTTGGGAGCAGACATGCCTAGATCTGAACCTTCAGTAGGGCTGCTGTTCAACTGCTTTATCACACTAAAGGGTAAACAGGATTTAAATGAGAGTTAAACGAGACTTAAACAGGAAATACCCTATGTTTATCACAGGGCATTTCCTGTTTAACTCTTGTTTAACTCTTGTTTAAGTCCTGTTTGCCCCCTAGTGTGATAAAGCATTTAATCTTAATAGTTAGCTCTGTCTTTTCTGCGAGAAGCCACTTGTGGCTGAAGAAGCCTTTGAACATTTTAGCAACTTTATTGACATTGTGGGGGAGAGTGTGGCTCTGCTGTGGCTTAAGGTTTAGAGACAGCAGGACATCCTCTGTAGTCTGGGACGGAGTTGACAAGGCAGTTTCTCTGTGCACTGGGGCTTGGAGGGAAATAATGTGATCTGTGTCAGAGCCCAGGACCTTGGCCCCCTGAAATGGGGATGGGAATCTTTACTTCTTTTCATTCTTGTATGGAAGAAGGAAAGTTTCAGATGCTTTCTCCCCATAGAATGACATTAAAATGATATTTTTGTACATTTTGCTTCCTTTTTTTCCCTTTTGAGCTAGCATTTAACAAACATTTACCATCCACACCATTTTTGGTCAAACCCTTCCTCCTCCTCCTCTTTGGATAAAGCTGTGTCTTGTGGAGTGGGGAATCCCAAAGTTCCCAAATGTGAAAAATATCATGATGGTTTATTATTTTCTTGATGGGATGACTCAGCATGTCAGAGCACTGTTTCTTCTTAAGAATAAGAGTATTTGCATCTACAATCCACAACTGTAAAAAAGGTAAAGGTTTCCCCTTTGACAAGGTTCAAGGTTCATGTCTGACTGTAATGGGCAGTTCTCATCTCTGTTACTAAGCTGAAGAGCCAACATTGTTATAGTCGACACCATGGTCATGTGGCAGCATGACTGCACAGAATGATACCTTCTCACCAAGGTGGTGCCTATTTAGCTATTTGCACTTTTACATGCTTTTGAACTGCTAGGTTGGCAGAAGATGGGACTAGTAATGGGAGCTCACTCCGTCACCTGGCACTTGGGTCTCAACCCACTGATCTTGCAAGGATCAGAGTCAGTGTCTTAATCGCTGAGCCACTGCATTCCTCCTTGTCACCAGTCCATGACTGTAGCAAGATACAACAATTTCCCATTTCTGTTGTGAGCATCTACAGCAGTGGCTCCCAAACTTTGCTCTTTCAGGTGTATTGGGCTTTAGCTCCCAGAAGTCCTGGACAGCATGGCCAACAGTTAGGATTTCTGGGAGCTGAAGTCCAAAACACCTGGAGGGCCAAAGATTAGGAACCATTGCTCTACCACCTCTTCTTCCTGCTTTCTACCCCTACATGAACTGTTATGTGGCATTTGGTGGATAGATGTGGAACATCTGGCCATCAGAAATTTGTAGAACAGCAATTCTCATGAGTATTCAGAGAAGGCTGTGAGGCACAACTAGTGGGGACTGCACTTTAGCCATATTACTCCCTTCCCTTGACTTACATTAATAAAGCTAACAGTGGTTATTTTCAAATCAGGATGTGAAAACTTCAAAACCAGCATTTGAAACTGGTTTCTAGTAATGCTGCCTCATAGTTACCATGATGTTACAGTTTGAGATGGTTAACTTTGAAAAAGAATTGCTGCATTGTTTGAATTTCCATGATGGAAGAAGAGAGAGCATTCAAGCCAGATGGCTGCCACTGAGTATTGTTGCATTCCGGTGTACTTAACAATCTTACCAGAGGATGTCATATGTCAGATATGTGGGAGCTGATCATTCAGCAGGCATGCAGCACCAGCATGGTGATAAGCTTTCTTCACAGCCCCCAAACTACCACCTCACGACATTCTGTAATAGGAGCAACAGACCTACATCACCCCCTTCCCCTTAATGTGCTTCTCAAGAATCACAACTGCAATCTTTGTGCCTCCCACAAGCAATCACTGCTATGCTTTACACTTGAATACATCATATCTACCAATTCTTTTACTACTTCAGGAATGATGATAATTGCAATCTTCTGCTCCTGTGTTGAGCTGCATTCTCCTTTTAGCAGGTCAAGTGTTTCAATTATCTCCAACCTTCTCCATTAATTATTTGCTTTACTTCCCAGGTTCATATCACTGACAGAATTAGAAGGACAGCATTAGTTACAGGAACAGTAAAAATAATGATGATGGCTCCAAGTACCAATATTGATTTTCAACACCTTTTCCTGTTACATTTCCATTAATAACTCTTCTTTGTCTTTTGCTTTCTGTCTTTTATTGCTACACAACAGTTTTCCTTCATAGTTAATGTATTTATGCTGCTGTTATTAAAGCAGTCCACTATTTATAACCCTCCTTTCTGCCAAGAACTGGAACTCAAAGAGATTTACACACTAAAATAGATATAGTGCCAATAAAAACATACTAGAGGTTATCATTAAAATGTAATTAAATTATCAATAGTAATAAATAAAATAATATAAAACATTTATTTATGCCTTTATTTATTTAACTTATACCCCATATTTTTACCAATTTGGAACCTAGGGTAGCCACAATAGCAGTTAAAACAAAGTACAATTAAAACTATGGATATTACAAAAGTTAAAGAACAATTAAACAAGTAATCATATTAAAACATCAATTTAAAATAGCTTTAAAAGGCTGTTAAAATATAACACAATGCTACACTTCCCAACTGAAAGAGCTTTTGCAACTGATAGTTGACATTCAAAGGCTTAAGTAAACAGAAAGCTCTTTCCCACTGGTGGAAAGACAACAGAGAAGGTGCCAATTTAGTTTCCTGTGAAAGAGCATTCCACATTTTGGGAGTAGCCACTGAGAAAGCTATCTGTTATGTCCTTACCATCCAAACCTGTGAAGATGGTGGGACTAGGGTGCATCTACACTGTAGAAATAATGGAGTTTGACATCACTTTGAGTGCTGTAGCTCCATCTTATGGAATCCTGGGATTTGTTGTTTTATAAGGTCTTTTAGTGTTCTCTGTCAAAGGGTGCTGTTGCCACATAAAACTAAAAGAAAGCCCTCCCCTGAGGATCTTAAAACTTGGGCAGGCACATATTGGGAGATATAGCCATTCAAATAGTCTGGAACCAAACCTTATAGAGGTTTAAAAGTCATAACCAGCACTCAGGATTCTGTCCAGAAACATTCCAGTAGCCAATGAAGGGATCAAGCAGAATGGCAGCTTGAAGCAGCTTCTGGTCACTCCAGCCCTGATCGGGCCCTGAGCAGCTCAGGACCACAGTGACCAGGTTTTTTCCCCACTCCTTTTGTGGCTGGGTTTGGGCCACATTAGCCGTCCTTGGCATGGCTTCCAGCCAGCCTGGGGGCATGCATCATCTGCATGCCGTGCTCCTGGATCGGCCTTTTTGCCTGTCTGTTTCAGGCTGAAGCTGTTTCAGTGGAGGAGTTATACTGCATGTTACCTGTAACAAGCCATCACAATCTGGTCTCAGAATTACTTTCCAAATAGTTTCCAAAGATAACCTCATGTAGAATGTGTCACAGTAAACCAAACAGGATATAATTGAGGTACAGTATATGTGGTTGTGGCCAAATCTGACATTTCAAGAAACAGACCTTTTGTATGCATCAAAAATACGATGATAATAATAATAAAAATAATATTTTATTTGTATTTCCCGCCTCTCCCTGCGGATCGAGGCGGGATTACAGCATCAATCCACATAGGGTTATGCAGTTAGAAGTGGCAGTTTTAATACTTCCTGTAGGCAGACATAGTAGACATTAGAGCTGTTCTAACAAGTGAGTTGTGTACTCCGTGTAAACAGCTTCAGCTAAGAGTATGGCTACCACTCTTTGAGACAGGAGAAGTTTCCAGACACTCTTCAGAGACAGCCAGACATACAGCATGTTACTCCAAATAGGATGTTACTTACCCTTCCAGATCTGCCATCTCCAGGTATAGGCACAATTGGCTCATGAGCTTCAACTGTGGAAATGGAGTCCTGGCTCTTTAAAAGCTGGTATTGCAGTCTCAGGACTGAATCAAGAGGATATGTTATCAAAATGTTACAACCATTTAAAATTCCAAGCATAAAATTTGATTATTCTCTTCTTGCCAGTGGTATCAGGCTGAAGAGCTAAGAGGTGTTGGACAACACATCCCAGAATCCCAGATCCAGTATAGCCCTTAGAGAGCTGTGGAGGGGAATTCAGGGAGTTGTAGCAACCAAAAATATTTTTTCCAAATTCTGACCGCTGCGTGGATTGTGATCTGTCTCGGTTTGCTCTTGTTTCCACCAGCCTTGTTTCCTTGTACCCCAGCGTGATCAAACCGTAAGTGAGAAGGGACTGTGGCATAGAAGCAATTTGAGAGAGGTAATTTTAAAAAAAGTTCTTATATCTCATCAGACTCATTCTATCAAGAATGAACGTGTTTCAGAATCAGTATGGCTGCATCCACACTGCAGAAATAATCCCGTTTGAAACTGCTTTAACTGCCAGGTCTCAGTGTTATGAAATTCGGGGAACTGCAGTTTGTTGTGGCATCAGAGCTCTCTGACCCAAACAAACAAACAAACAAACAAAACCCACCCTAAATGCCTCACAGAACCACAGTTCCCAGAATTCCATAGCATTGAGCCTTGACAGTTAAAGTGGGGTCAAAATGGATTATTTCTGCAGTGTGGATGGAGCCTGTGAGAAGAACTTGAGAGGACTAGAAACAGCCTCATCTGTGGAGTGCCAAAGTAATGCCGCTGAAAATTGTAGGATACATGTCAGCAGGGTGAAGAACTTAAGCTTTCATTGTAACAGGTAGGACTGCAACAGGATAGATATGGTTCAGTTTTAGGGGTGGAGCAGTATATGTTAGGGCAACATTGGCTGTGAGACGTCTTTATTTTTTGCTTACATGCTTTGGCAAATTAGATAATGAATGAAAATATGAAAAGGGTGATCATTATACTAAATGAAAATTGATAGGTTTCTTTAAATAGCAAGCTGTCCTTCACTTCAGTTATCTCAAGAAGACATACTCATTGTGCTTTCAGCAGCAGGCCAGTTTATTTAAATTTAAATTGATTTTAATCAATTAAACAACTAACATTTACTTTTAATTGGCTGACAGCCAAGGGACACGGCCCACATACGCAGCTGATGAGAGTGAAGCGTATCCTCTTGGAAACTTTCCAGCCTTGGCACTGTACAACCACTTTTGTTCATAAGAACATAAGAAGAGCCCTGCTGGATCAGGCCAATGGTCTATCTATTTCCCACTGCAGCCAATAAGATCCTCACGGGACAGCTAGATAGAGAACCAAAGGGTGAGAGTTTTCTCTTTCCCATTAGTTTTCATTCATAACTCGTATTTAGAAATGCATTGCTTCTCATTCTAAAGGCAACATATTGCTACTATAACTAGTAGCTGCAGCTTTAGCCTATATGAATTTGTCTTAATGCCCTTCTAAACTTATATAGGTTGGTGGTGGAATATACAGTAGCAATGTATTTCCACAGCCCAACTCTGTACAGTTGGCCCTTGGTGTCCGCTGGGATCCTCGGTGGATATCAAAATCATGGATGCTCAAGTCCCATTCAATACAATGGATAGTAAAAGGGTATCCCTTATATATTAAATAGCAAAGTCAGAGTTTGCTTTTTGTAATTTATATTTTTTAAGAATTCTTTCGAGCCCCGGATGCTTGAATCCATGGATAAAGAATCTGTGGATATAGTTTATATAAACTGTACTTCCTCTTCTATCGGAATCTCATTATTCAGCTTCACTAGATGACCCTGGATTTAAGTGTTATGAAAGAGAAACATTTCTATCTTCTTTATACATATCAGTTGTGATCCTCTAACCCGCCTTGCCTTTTTTCCCTGGAACACAGTAACTTTTCATTAAGGGCATGTTTTCCATCCCTCACAATCACACAGCAGCCTGGCAAAGCCTGCACCTACACTGTAGAATTAATGTACAGTTGGTCCTCCTTATCCATGGATTTTTTATCCACAGATTTGCGCATACATAGCTTGAAAATATTCCCAAAAAGTATAAATTCCAAATAGCAAACCTTGATTTTCCATTTTATATATGGGGCACCATTTTTGTTGTGCTATTATATTTAATGGGACTTGAGCATACACAGATTTTGTTACCCATGGAGGGTCCTAGAACCAAACCCCAGCGGATAATAAGGGCCCACTGTACTTCAATATCACTTTAACTGTCATGGCTCAATGCTATGGACATCTGGAATTGGTAGTTTTTGTGACATGTTTAGTCTTTTCCATCAGAGAGCTCTGGTGCCACAACCAACTACAAATCCCAGGATTCCATGGGATGGAGCCATGATGGTTAAAGCAGTGTCAAACTTCAGTGTGGCATCAGCCTAAGAAGGATGATGATGATCATGATCATGATGATCATGATGATAATATAATATTTCTAGTCCACCCCTCTGAACAAAGCAACTGGGGTGGATTGCAACAAAAGTTAAAACATAACAGTTAAAATATTCCAATCCATCCCCACCTCTCCCCTTAAAAAAGAATTAAATCAGCTATAGATTAAAAACATATGCAATAAAAACAGGTACAGTAAATCAGGACAAAAGATACCTGGACAAAAATTCCTAACTCTAGGTAGAAGGAGTGTAAGGGAGGAGGCAGGGGAGGTCTTATAACCCTGGTTTGCAGCCAGGAGTATCCTGTTTCTGGGAAGGCCAGCCAGAAGAGATGCATTTTTAAGGCTTTTTTAAAGCCATCAATGGAAGCTATAAGACACATCTCATCCGGCAGGTCATTCCACAATTTGGGGGCGACAGCTGAAAAGGCCCTCTGGGAGGTCTGCACCAGAGGACCGGAGTGTCCGGGGGGGGGGGTTCATATGGGCAGAGGCAGTCCCTGAGATAGGATGGAGCTAAGCCATGTAGGGCCTTAAAGGTTAAAAACAACACCTTGTACTGTGCCCAGAAACTGATTGGCAGCCAGTGGAGAGATTTCAGCACAAGTGTTATGTGCTCTCTCCTTGATGTTCCAGAGACTAGCCTGGCTGCCATGTTTTGAACCAGTTGTAGTTTCCAGGTTAAGCACAAGGGTAGCCCCATGTAGAGTGTGTTGCAGTAGTCCAATCATGAGGTTACCAGCGCATGTACCACATTTTCCAGGTCCCTCATCTCCAGGAAAGGGCGCAGCTGGCGTATCAGCTGAAGCTGGTAACAGGCACTCCTGACCGTCGCATTCACCTGACTAGTCATGTGAAGCGACGAGTCAAGGAGTACCCCCAGACTGCGAACAGAGTCCTTCGAGGAGAGTGTGACTCCATCGAGGACTGGAAGTTGTATTCCCAAGCCTGATTTTGGGCCTGTGACTGTGAGTACCTCTGTTTCGTCTGGATTTAATTTCACTCTGTTTTCCCTCATCCAGTCCATTACCGCAGCAAGACAGTCATTGAGAGGAGAGACGCCATCTGAGGTCTGAGCAGACGATCTTGTCATGGAGAGGCATATCTGAGTGTCATCAGTGTACTGAAGACACTGAGCTCCATGCATCTGAATAGAGCACTGTGCCCCTTATCTGCCAACCCATCAAAATTGGGACACCTTGATTATGAACATGGATGTCCTTACTTCTGAGGAGGTTCAAGCAGAGCACTCGGGTGTTCTCTCTGTGGCTTACTCCATGAAACTCATTGACACTAGGAGCATGTGAGCACACAGCCTCTCAATCACAAAATGGAGCAGGGAATGGCTCTTGAGAGCCAGCATGGCATGGTCATTTGAACATAGGACTATGACTCTGGAAAGCAGGGTTCAAATTCCTGCTCAGTCATGAAAACCCACTGAGTGATCTTGGGGAACTCACATTCTCTCAGCCTCAGAGGATGGCAATGGCAATGGCAAACTCTTTCTGAAGAAACTTGCCAAGAAAACACTATGATAGGGTCGGTCGCCTTAGGGTCACCATAAGTCAGAAACAACTTGAAGGTGCACAACACACACACAAAATGGGTACTGAGCATACTAGGCACTAGTTCCCCCCTTGACTAGTCTTACAACACTCTCTCTTGTATTCTTGGATCTGGACAAGAATATCCCTCTTAAAAGAGCACTCGTGGATCACAGAGCTCTTTTCTTTTTTTAAAAAAAAGTTTATTTCAGTAGCAACTTTACATTAAGGTGGGAGCAGCTTTTTAACTTTCTTTAGTGAAGGATTTTGGCAGTGCAAACTTGGTTACTTACAGTAGTTGCATGTGGTCATGTGAAAGTGTATTTATTTGATTGCTTATTTGTTATTGAATGGCTGTTTGGGGCTGTCCCAAAGTTAGGATGCAAAATGGCAGCAGTTACATAAATGAAAAGCTGCTTTATATGTACATCTGCACTTCTGACATTCTGCCATATCTGTTTAAAAACATACTGATAAATATGTGTGTTTTGAAAGGAATCCTTGTAGTTTGGGGAGATAGAGGAGATTATGGTGTAAAAATATTAACTTGCAGCCGAGCTGCTGAACACAGAAGGATAGCTTCCTCCTTTTTTGGCAGAAAATCAATGTATAGCATCAAGACCATATATTGACAACTTGATTATAAAGGACACTGAATCTGCTTAACCCTGGAATAACACTACTGTGGAACAGAACAAGACATTTATTCAGCATCACCAACTCTAGAATCTATTAAATCTCTAACACCTTCCCACTGCAGCTAATGGTGGTATTTTGTTGTTTTCATCCGACCATTTTCATCTCACCAGGCTCAGTGTAACTGTCCCTGCTGCATTTTGGAAATTACGGTTACGGTATGCTATACTTGAAAATAAGTCCCCTTGATCACAGTGGAGATTACTTTAGAGGAGGTGTGCATCATGTTGCTCTATGACAGTATGTTCGCTTTCCAGTGAAAAGGAAGATGAAATAACCTCTTGTTTAGCGGCCGATGAGTGTGATCCAGAGCCATAAAAAACTACAGCCACATTGCTGGGTCAGTTGACTCCTTTGTCTCCATTCAAGTTCTCTGTTTACAGTAATTGTCATGATAGTTCACAGTTTTTATATCTTCTTTAACTGCAGCACTCTTTACAGGGGGCCAGTGTAGGCTCTGTGAAGCCATGCATATTCAGGCTTTGCACTCCAAGCAAGAGCTCTTTTAATGTTAAAAGAGGTCACCTTGGTTACTGTTTAAGCTAAGGTGCCTCTTTTCCACACACCCACACACACACTGTGGCCCCATGGATTGGTAAATGGCACAGTGTTCCTGGTCTCTGAGTATGCTCAAACCATATTTAAGTAATATTTAAGTAAGATCAAGATTGTATGTACAGCGCTGTGTAAATTTACAGCACTATATAAATAAAGCATCATCATCACCTATTCTTCCTGGTTCTAAATCCACCCTTCTACTTAGACCAAGATCCAGTTACAGTCATCCCTTTGGATCCATGGGGGTTTTGTTTTCTTGCTTCCATGTTTCAGTATAGAAAGAATGTGAAATTGATGTGAACAGGCTAAATGAAGTTTGATCCATTTCAGAAAGAATTAACTTCATTGTCCTGCCATAACATACTTGGAATGTTGACTGAGGAGTTGTGCTGTGTGAAAACAGTCTTGCAGAGACATGGTGATTTCAGTCACAGATGGTAAGATAACTCTGGAGGGGAGGAAGGCATGAATCAAGCCTGCTGAGTGTTCTTGTGAGAAGTGCCTGGCTACAACAACAAAGAAGGGAGAACAAGAGGGGGAAATGTGTTTATTAATTGTAACAAATAAGGTTGGAGCCTACCATAAATTTGAAAATGTGTATAGTTTAATTAGGCCATTTTAATGTTTCCCGTTTAGTTCTGGCAACAAATGCCTCTGGTATGGAACTATAGGGCTGAATAAAGGTTTGCTGAGCTACCTTATAACTACTGAAGCCTGAGTTTCTCAGCTTAACTGCCAGACTTGACACAACCAGAAGTTCATTTTTTCCAGTTAGTTCTACAGAAGTGCTACAAGATTCCCATGTATGTTTTTACTCAGTTAACTTAGTTGGATCTGACTATTGCTTACAGTGAAGTTTAAAAGCTGTGCCATTTTTCTTTACCTTACATCTATTGCAGCTCTGTCTGCTTTTCTCCCTGTTCTGTCACAGATCCCAACAATTTCTTTCTCAGGACCCCTGCCAATTGAACTGCTGTAATTTCTTTCTTTGCTGTTTCAGGGATGAGATTCACACAGCCCTTAAGAAGTTGCCAACAGCTAGGGGTAGACGCCCCCAACCAATATAGGCAGGGCTAAGGGAAACTGGGAGTTATAGTTCAGAAGCAGCACAAATTTCCACCACTGCTATGAATGATTAAGTGACAAAATCCTAAGTATAGATATGCAGTGAGCAATAAACTCATTGTTGCTCTTTTGCGTCCCTGGAGAAAATATTTGAACAGTAGAGGTGTTCTAATAGCAACTGGGATTCTGAAAGGGAAATGTAATAGGCTAATTCAGCTGTTAGTCTCTCCCTCCTCCCACCTCCAACATTGCTCATAACAGAAAAACTGTATTTGGTAATGTCTTATCCTGTTTTCCTCCCAAGATACACATCCCTGAGAAGCTGTATTTGCATTTCTTTTTGTTTGTTTACATTCATGTTTAGAGCATCAGCCACCATGGCTGGAATAATCCATGGTATGCAAGGTATGGCCAGCTATGATTCGGAATTCCATGCCCTGGCTGTTTCATGATCAATAAATTGAACTGCAGACTTTTATAAAAAGAGGGGCCAGACTTGAAAATATTTCAAAAAGAATGTATTCTGAGCTTCTTCAGTAGAGATCTGAGTGACCAAAATGCCAGGATCAGATTTCACACAACTTTGCAAGCTGTTGTGGCTTCTGAAATAGAATCACAGTAGTACTTTGCAGAGTGGAGATTACAGAAGACATGACTGACAATCTGGTAATGCAGTGTCCAGCCCTTGTGAGCAAGATGTTACTGGTAATATATTTGCTTGTAATGAATTACCTTGGAGAGGAAGTAATGATGGCACAACAAAGCTGCATTTCAAAAATAACAAGTGGAAAAAAGTTTCTTGGTGTAATGTGTAATACCTATTAATCACTTGTTAGAGTAACTTTGCTGTTCTATACCATGTAAGAATGTGAGAGCTGGACAGTTAAGAAACAGACAGGAGGGGAATCAATACATTCGAGATGTGGAGCTAGAGAAGAGTGCTAAAGATCCTGTGGACATCCGAAAAAGACAAAGAAATGGATCCTGGATCAGATCAAGTCAGAAATCTTACTGGAAGCCAAGATGACAAAACTGCTCTGACTACCTCCTTTTGCATTTTGGGGTTTGTAGTACAGTGATCTCAAAGGTGCTACAAGATCCCTTTGCATACTGATTTTCCAGACTAACACACTACAATGTGTATATAAACACATTGGATAATGATAGCATCTCACCCATGCTCACCATGTTTCACCTCTTGTTCAGGGGACCTTCAGATTCTTAGAGGAGTGGCATGACTGCTATGGACAAAATTAAGTGTGCAAGTCAATGATCATTTTAGCAAAATACAGAATTGTACTGGTACATGTTATATCTATATCTAGGTTTTAAAAATGAGGAATTCCTTATGTCCTTTATCTTTTATCATTGTCCTTGTCTGTTGATTGATTGATTTTAAAGGATTGTAATTCTATTGCTTATTCAATTGTACTTTAGCAAGAGACTTGATAGTGTTGTATTTGGACATATCATATCATCTGCTGCTCCTAAATTATGGAACAGCCTGTCGGAGGAGATCCAACTTACTACTGGCCTTAACAGCTTTAAAAAAGTGGACAAGACAGATCTCTTCTGACAGGCCTTTCCATATCGATTGCTGATTATGTCTTGCTTCCGTTATGAAGGTTTTTATGTTAATGTTCTTAATTTTATCTATAGTTTTACTGTATTATAATTGCGTGGATTGTTTTATGAAAGTGAGTAATGGTATATATTTTACTATTTTGTATGTTTTTTCTGTTGTATGCCACCTCGATCCTTCAAAGAGGTGGGATAAAAATAAATTCATTATCATCATCATCAACATCATGAGAAGGCATGACTCACAGAATAGGCAATAATGCTTCATAAGTTAGAAGGCAGTAGAAAAAGAGGAAAACTGCAGTACAGGTGGAGGGACTCAATCAAAGAAGCCTCAGCCTTGAATTTGCAAGATCTGAGCAGAACTGTTGATAACAAGGTGGCTTGGAGGGGTCTCATTTATAGAGTTACCATAAGTCAAAGTCTACTCGATGGCAATTAACAACAATTTTCATACGTTTTAACTTATGAATTTATAAGTGGGACCTTGTTATTCGCTGGGGTTTTGTTCCAGGATCCTCGGTGGATAACAAAATGCATGGATGCTCAAGTCCCACTAATTATAATAGCAGAGCAAAATGGTGTCCCTTGGATAAAAAGGAAAATTGAAGTTTGTTATTTGGAATTTATACTTATTTTGAATATTTTCAATCCCTGGATGCTTGAATCTGTGTGTAAAAAAATCCGTGGGTAAGGAGGACCAACTATATATGCTTTCAACTGTATTTAAGACACTTTGGGTCACAGTACAGGGGGAAGGAAATGTGACTTGAAGGCAAATATATATATATACACACACACAGGGGGGAAGCGAGGATATAAATTACTAGTGTTGTATTGGCAGCAATACCACTAAGTATTTCTGTAGAGCCATATATACATTGTTGAGGGTAAACATTCTTAAATTAAACTTCCTTTATCACTTACATTGCCATAAATTTGAAAGCTAATTTCAAATATTTTTCCACAGCTTTTTCTATAGTTATTTGTTACATGCTTCTTTTATTTTTATTGTTTTGTTCCTTTAATATGTATGCCACAATTATTGTTTGACCTCTGGTGAGCAGAAAGCAGTGAACTGTTGTTCCTGTTATCATTGACAGAAACACACTCAGTGTCATTTTTGTTTTGGTATAAAACTTTAAGCATTTTTTTTTTTTTAGGCTTATTCAGTCCATGAATTTTTCAGCGTCACTATTGGCCTTAGTTCCTTCCCGTGCTCCTACGAACGTTTCTTTCAAAACATAGAATACGGCTGAATTAATACATGCATGCCCTGATGCGCATCAACAGTGCAAAGGTCTATTATATAGCCTTAGCTTTGAAAAAGATGGATTAATTTGGTTATTGCTTGTGTTTTGAAGCTTCATATATTGATATAAAGAGCACCTGATAGCAACATAGAGAAGGACTTAGCAGAAGCAACTATATACTTTGTCAGAAGAATAGCCAAGAGTTTTAAAGGAAATTAAAATGAGCTGTAACAATTGGAATTCACACAGCGGCATAAAGGATCTTTCTGAGATAAATAAAATGAGGCTTAGAAAGCACTGAACAGAAAAGACTGTGATAATGGAAACTATATCTCAAGGAAAACAATTGGAAAAATAAAAATAAGACTTCAGACATCAGGCCAGAGCTTTGTGTCAGCATGTTTACCAAAACTACTACTTCAGACAGAATCTCCTCTCTCACCCCCTGCATTCTTATCTTCATGCAATAAAAGAGCCTATATTTTCATGAAATGTTTATCTGCAAAAACATGTAGGAGGCCTATGAACATACTCTCAGGTTGTGCAGCTGTGAGCTTCCTAATGAACAACCTTCAGCAATCTGAACAGTGCAGATGTCTATAAACCACACCCTTTCCAGCTACCTCTTGCCTCTTGTTGGTTTAAAAACTTTTAACCCTGGGGTAGACTAATTTGTCATTATCTAAGCATGAATGAAAATAAACAGATTTTATTTGCCATTTGCCTTTGCGGTAGTTTTAATATTATGACCTAAATATTGCAACTTCCCATTGCACAAAACATTGTGATTGAAGATTTTTTTTTGAAAAATCAATGAGAACTCAGTTTAGGGTAAAACAAAAAATGAAACAAAAACAGCTGACAAATGTGAAATTTATTCTGTTTAACTAATTAATAACTTTAATAATTCTGGAATTAATGCTACAATTCTGTTTAAGTCAATCAATTAAGTTACAAATGAATGTAGTGAAGTTGCTTTACATTAGGAAATTTCTAACGTGATTGATAACTTAATTCAATGTAATTACTTAGATCTTTTGGGCAGGCTTATGTGCCTTCCACTCATTCACAAAGGTCTCTTGCATTTTGGTCATATTCAAGAGCAAGATTTTATTAAGTGTTCAAATCACTCTTTACTAGTGAAAATACTGGTGCCTAATGGATTTCCCCTAAAACTCTGATGGTGTTCCCCACCTCCTGCCCCAAGCTGGTACCATTGGTTTTGTAAACTAGTTTTTGTTTTATTAATATTTCAGAATGAACCTGTTTGGTGTTTTTTGTTTTTTAACTCACTTTGGCTGCATCCACTTTGCAGAAATAATCCATTTTGACACCACTAACTGCCATGGCTCAATGCTATGGAATTATGGGAATTCTAGTTTTGTGAGACATTTAGTCTTCTCTGTCAGAGAGCTCTGGTGTCACAACAAACTACAATTGCCAAAAATGTATACAATGCAGCCATGACATTTAAAAGGGTGTAGAACTACAGTGGATGCAGCTGTACTGGCAAAAGACACTGCCCATTCTCCTTTATCCAGTTTCCAAATTAAATGTACCTGAGAGAAAAATGTATTGCCACATCCTCATCTCTTATTCAAAACTTTGGTTGGCTTATCTTTTTTCCTGCTCCTTCAGGCAGTTTTTGTGGCTTAACAAACAAACAAAGCCCGAACTGTACAAACCTCTCTTTGATGTATCACAGATCCTGGATTAAAATCAATGGAAGCACAGTCACACAAGAAAACAATTATCGATATTGTGCACAGTCTCTACATTTTGTAAAACAATGTTTCTTTCAAGCCTTTCATGCTAAAAGGCTAGGAGAGGACCTTGGCCTGATTCTGCTGGGATATTGCTTATAAACATTTTTTTCTTTAATTCTTTCTTGTCAGCTTTTTATGTCAAGCCCATCTTAGACCCAAACTTCTAAATATGTCAAGCCCATCTTAGAGTCAAACTTTTAAATGTGTCATGCTCATCTTAGACTCAAACTTTTTTTAAAAAAAGGAAAAAAAGAAAAAAAACAGAGGTGAAAATAGCGTGTGGCCAAAGGTAGCTCTAATAGTAACAGCTAGTACATTTCTATACTGCTTACTGATGTATTAAGCAGTGTGTAAGCTAATTGTCCCCAACAAGCTAGGTACTCATTTTAGTGACCGACGGAAGGATGCCAGACAGAGTCGGCCCGGTGCCTCTGGCTTGTATTGAACTCACAACCTTGTGATTTGTGAGTGAGGGGCTGCGCTACCAGGGCTCCTTATGGTCTGGATATGGTTACCACCACCACCACCATTTTCTTTCAGCCCTCACCCCACCAAGACTCCCTAAACCATCTTGCCTTCTTTTGGCCAAGAAAAAGAAAAAAATGCCACTCGTGAAAGCATCCAGGTATGATGGTAGGGTCTCCTACTATGCATATATATACATACACTGATCACCATCATCATCATTATCATCGTCATCATCGTCATTGTCATCATTTTTATTTACATCCCATCTTTCTCCCAAAATTTAGACTCATAGCAGCTTACAGGTTAGAAAAATACAATTAAAAAAACACAAAATGGTAACTTCAGGTATTGTGATTTAATCTATTTACAATACTGAAATAACTTGATGATGATGATGATGATGATGATGATGATGATATTTTTTATATCCCACTCCATCTGCAATCGGGGCGGCTTACATTAAAATTATACATGCCATATCCCCCAACCCTCCCTTAAAAAGAGGGGGGAAGAAATTACAAAAAAAAATTCAAAAAAGTCTCATTTCTCCAAAAGACAGGGGGGGATTTCTGTTTTGTTTTTGTTTTCTTTTTTGATGATCAGTGATGTTTCAAGATGGTCCAAGGGGGAGAAGATTATGCCTGGACCTGCCTCAGTTGACCTCCCCAACATAAAAAGAGACAAGGCCTAGATGCAAAGAGAGGATTGTAGGATAAAATGGTTTCTCAGCAACAGTATTTCAGAGTGGGGTGGGGTCATGTATTATACTCTACTCCATCCCTTAGAAGGGAAAACTAGTCAAGGACAGGAGGTCTTGCCTGTCCACTCCCTGAAGTACTAGGAGTGGAGATTGCAGGTTTTCAAAAAGCATCTAAATACACCCAACCCATAATTCTAAATTCATAATTCTAAAATAATATAGAACAAAAATAGTTTTACCGTATGGTCTGCTGTTAATGTAGACCATGTACAAGATCCCTAAGGACAAGCAAATTATAGCAGGAGTGAAGAATGTCAATTGGCCATTGGTAAAGAAGTCCTGTGAAAGTTTTAAGGGGAAAAAATCCACAAGTCAGTATGAATCCATTTTGTCTTATTTCTAGTTTTTGAGGTTTTGTATTGCTGCAAGTGTAAAATTCCTTAGGGTTCTTTTATTGTTTATTGTTTTCCAGAGATCTGATGCTCAGAAGTTGAAAGTTCCTCAATCTTTCAGACAGGGATGGCTCATCACCAAAGTATTGATTGACCAAACATTTCTTAGCTGTTTCCAGCTTGTTTGACTTATGTGATCTGTGCCAGCCTGTTCATCTTTTTCTCTTTTATGCAGTCAGTGTCTCTCACATTTTCTCATCTCTGTGCACAGTTTGTCTGGATAACCTTCATCTTTTACCAGGCAGCCCGGAAACATCAGTAGAATCAATCTGAATCGCTTTTTCTCTTTTCCCCTCACCCTTACACCTTTAACAGAAGTCCAGTTCAGCCTTGGGAGACATAAAATCATAGATTTTGCTACTCTGGAGCTGCAAATTACACATTGCATTGAGAAATGGATGCATCATACGACCACATCAATGTTTGATATATACACAGTTTTATCATAACAAAATACATTTTTTCATTGACTTGGCCTTAATTACTTCTGATAGCTCAAGAATTACTTCTGATAGCTCAAGACAGAATGCATCTGGTGATGGTGAGGAGGGAAGGATAATCTGCCACTTGAACTGCCATGATTCCTTCCTGTGAAATGTTGTAATGTGTTGTTTCAGGATACTTTTTGAGTTCTCTACAGAGAATTTTACTGCTGATGTTCAGGGATATTCTGCCACAAAGGGCAGACCTACATTGGCCAGAATACTACAGGCTGTCATTGAGTGTCAGACTGACCTGTAGTTTATAAAGTAGCACCTTGGCTTTTGTGGGTCAGCGCGACATGAGATAACATTCAAAGGTGTAATTTAGAAATTACAACCGCTGTTACTCGCACTCATAATGGTAAGCATTTTCAGTCCCATCCCCTTGCTCACATGCTGTTCAGAATTGAAAACTAGCAAGGATGTCTTCACTACTAGCATCCTCTCCCATCCAGAAGCACTATTCCACTTGGCCATGTGATGACATGCTGGGATAAAGTCTGGAAGAGGCCAAAGGGCCTTAGTTTTCTGGTTCATGTCAAATTACTGTATATACATGACTATAAGCTGAGCTCATGTATAAGTTGAGGGTGGGTTGGGCCCCAAAAGTATGGATTTTGATATGACCCGTGGATAAGACAAGGGTAGAAATTAGCGCCATTAGGATGTAAAGGCGAAGCAAAGGAAAAGAACGCCAAAGAACTTAGAAAATTCCATCACAAATTCTTTTTTGTGTTCATACTAAAGGCTGGATGGATGAGAGAGTAGAAGGGGGTCAGTGCTTCCAGGGCAGATTAAACTCTTGCTTTTCACCATGTGTGTGTGTGAGAGAGAGAGTTAAAATACAATACTTACATTGACCCATGGATAAGTCAACCCTGGATTTTTGGGTTAATTTTTAAATCTAAATTTCTAGACTTATACATGAGTATATACAGTATTTCAGCTTCTGCACCCTTCTGTGTATAAACAAAGAGAATTAAGGGGCTTTTCTCCTAGCACAACTAATAGTGTTAATAGGCCTTAGGATGGTGTCCCCAGACATGCTTAGGTGAGGGAGTAATTGAAATCAATGGGCCTGAGTGTTACTAAATGATTTAGGACAGAAGTCCATTTATCCCATTCCCTCTTGGTCTTTCCAGCTAGCTAATTTGCTTAAAGACACCAGAATAAATAAAAGCTAAGCACTGTGCACTCAAATAAAATCTTGGCTTTACCCACAGTTGGCTTCTGCTGCCTGTTTTGCACTTAATAAAGCTTGTTAATAAAGCCCCAGTATCCCAATAAAATCAGTTCATAAACCAACATTTAACCAGTAAGCAATGGCTTACTACTCTGGTTTAATGTTTAGTAGCATTCAGGACAAAGGCTAGCTTCAACATTTTAGCCTCTTTCCTCCAGTATTTCTTTTTAAAGTAACCATGGGACTTATCTCAATTGTTTTCTTCCCCAGCTGTAATCACAAGTGACATTTTTTATTTAAACAGTATTTTAAATGGTGTTGTTGCCGCTGCATTTGTTTAGTAGCTGTTGATTTTATTTTAGTTACTTACATTCTCTTTGTAATTTATGAGCATGTTATTATTTCCATGGTATATTAGCCACACTAATGATTTTATAGAAAGACAGGATACAAATTCTAGAAATAAATAAAATTTTCGATGACATGGTTCTCTCTCTCTCTCTCTCTCTCTCTCTCTCTCTCTCTCTCTCTGGTCTTGTTTGCATGGGACAAAAGGCACATTTCTTCCCCGTTCTGCTGTCCTCCTGTTTGAATGATACATTCCAAAATACCTGTTCTGGTGTGACCAGCCCAAACAACATCTGGCACATTTTGCACCAAATCCAGGATATAACACCCTTTAAAAACATTTTAAAAATATACCTGTTACTCTGGATCTTCCTGGAAAATTCAGGGCCCTCCATTCCTGCACCTCAGTAACTTCTGCACTGAGCTACCTGGCATATCCAATGCCACTGTGGGTCACTCATTTTGAGGGGGTACTGGTTTTCTCTGTACAGTAGGCTGTGTTACTTACCTTTTGCAGATGTCAACACAGCCTGATTGCTTCCCAGTCCTAGCGCCGTATGTTGTACTTGTCTTACTTATGAAGATTAAGAGACAGCAGGTTCTGCAGAGAAGATGAATGTTTTTCTTTGCAAGGTATCTCATGGGTGCTTTTGTTTGTGTTTTTACTAGGTTTTTCATTTTTACCCCCCCCTGTCCTGCCAAATAAAGCAGTTGTTACTGCTTTCTTTCCCCCTTATCATTGTGTGTGTGTGTACATATGTACACACATACTTTCTCATAGGCTCAGATAAAGTTTTGGCTTCACCAGTGAAGGAATATATTGGCCAAGTATATCTTCAGTTTTACTTAAAGTTGGCTTGTACAAGGTGTAGATTTCTGTGGCTTGGCTTTATCTTCTCAACACACACGAGCACAGTTTTAGCTTATAATTTATAGTCTGCATTTAGTCAAGGTCAGGACCCTCTAAATGAGAACAGTCTATTCATTATTTGTATACATTATATACTGAGGCCAGCAAAGAATTTATAACTGTCTGGGCTCTTAGATATACTTTCAAGTGCTTCTTTGAAGAATATTTGATGGGGGAGAGTATAGAACTTTTCTTTCTTCAAATATTTTAGTATACTGAGAGTTCTTCAGAATGAGTTCAAATATGTATGTTGTATTCTGTGTCTTCTGGCTAATCTGATTAAAAGATTTTAGGGAAAACATATGGTGCACACTTGGCATTCCAGAAAAGCAAAAAAGCAAAGAGAAAATCGACTGATTTTTTTTCCTGTAACATTTGAGGAAATAGTGCAGATGCAAGACTAGCTATTCCTTAAGAAAAATAGAGTTCAAGATTACACAGTCCCTACTTCAGCTCATAACCATCTGTGAGCATTCCTTGTTTAAGAAAACCTTATGAAATTCATAGGGTGGCCATAAATTGGCAGGGGACATGAAGGTACATTCACACACTCCACCGTATTCCCTTTATTAACAGCATCCCCTTGCTCTCAAGTACAAGGTATTAAAATCAACATACAAAGTCCTAAATGACTCAAGAGTCAGATGCTTCACAGGAACATCTGATCAACTATAGTTTTAAAATCAACCAGGGAAGATATCCTGATGTCCAGAGTAGTGTGATAAGGCTTTCTTGGTAGTGGTTTCTCCATTGTGGAATTCCCTTCTGTCAGAAATCTGGTTGACCACCATATTTCTGTCTTTCCAATGCCATTTTAAAACATTTTGGGGAATGGACAAATACAAACTCTCAGTGTAATCAAGTGATTACTTTGTCTTTGACCTCACTCTTTGTGTTTCCTTTATTGGGGTAGCTGATCTGAATTTTAGAGAAATCAAGATTTTGTTCTCTTATTTTTTTCTGTTATTTGCTTACTCTCTGATCAGGTTAAAATGACTCTTCAAGCCTACCATGTACTCTAATTAACATCGTAGAGTCAATTAAGTGTATTTGTTGAATCACCACTATATTTAGTGCAATGTTTCTACCTGGTATTTTGCTGATGACTCTCATTATATAACATTGTAAACACAGAAAACTAGAGCCAGACTTTATTTCTAAGAATGAAAAAAACTGAAATTATGGATGGATTTGATATTGTAGATGGATTCCACTGGTGGAAAGGGAAAAGCAGTAACATTTCTAATCCCCCTGAATCCTATAGCAATTTCTACCTTCCACCAACTGCTCCAGAGAGTGTTTTTGCTTCCCTTCTGGCACCTGGAGCAAAGTTTTGCAAGCAACTTCAGAGAGTCAGGAAAGAAGCAGTAAGATCACCATCCTTTCCATCTGTTGGTGGAAACATTCTCTGAGTGAAAGTCAATTTATGGGATGTCCCCAGCAGTGGGAGCAATGGATTCAAGCCAAGATCAGAGTTCTGCTCAATTTTTTTAAAAAAATTGATCTAAAGCATAATACATGTTGTCTCTCCCTTATCCAGAATTCCAAAATCATCCAAAATCCAAAATTGTCCACATGGTTGATTGAGATAGTGACACCTTCTGGTGGCTCAATGTACACAAACTTTGTTTCATGCACAAAATTATTTTTAAATACAGTATTGGGTATAAAATCGCCTTTAAGCTATGTGTATAAGGTGCATACAAAACATAAATGAATTTCATGTTTAGACTTGGGTCCCATCTCCAAGATATTTCATTATGTATATGCAAATATTCCAAATTCTGAAAAATTCAAAAATCCCAAAAATTTCTAGGGCATTTCAGATAAGGAAGACAACTTGTTTTCAGTTATCAGCATTTGTGCAAAATTATTAAGAAAACTATTAGGAAAATGTAATTAATGTTATTTTATGAACAGTTAACTTCAAGACTGCCACTTCACATTTACTAGTGTTAGGTTTATTACAGCAATTACCCACACTACTCCCCCCCCCTCGTTCCAGAAATATATATTACATTATAATGTATATAATAGTTTGTTGATATGTTATCACAGGTCTTAGTTACATATTTTTTCTTCAGAGCATGTCACTTTGTCCGCATTGGATTTTATTATTTTAACTCATTACAAATGAGTCTGTAATTGACTACATTTTCCAAGTGCATTAAAAAAAATAAATATTTGTCCATAATAATAATAAAAAAACATAGAGAGTATTATGATGGGACAGGGAATTTATTCCAGTTTAACCAAGGAATAGCTTTCTGATTTCTTTAATAGCCTCCATCAGCTTCCATTTCAGAGAATTTAATTCTCCCAAAATTGCCATATTGGAGTCTTAATTCCTTTCTATTACTGTGCTCTGAGACCTTTTATGATGATGAGCAAAATTAGTCTTTTTAGCAAGTAATTACTTAAATTACCTTAATTATCTAATAATGTAATATCAGCAACAAAAATTTATATATACTCCAGCAGAATCATTATAATGCTGATTAAAGTAATTGTCAGATCCTAAATACTCACGTGTCTTTTCCCAAAGCCAAAAATTTTTACAATTTCACTGAGCCTTGCTCTGTGCAATTTGGCTTGAGGTGTTTATCATACCAGTCAGTGATGGCCAGAAAGGTATTTGGGATAATTAGTTAAGTGATTCATAATTGCTGAAACATCTGTCTGAATTAATCCCAGCTACGTAACAGTTTTATGGAACTAAAAATATTCTCATAATACATTTGGCCAAATTGCTCTCTCAGAATAATTGGAAGGGCACCTGAGAAAAATTCAGCCTATTGTCTCATTTCTTTGTATGCTGTATGTGTTTTTTTTAAATTTATTAATACATTCTAAAACAGAACAACAGACAACAAGCGGTATACCAAAACAACAATGAATAAAAGACATTAACCCAACTAATGTCCTGAAGATTATAAACAAGAGGTGTATTCAGGGATCTTGAAAGACATCTTCCCATAAAAATTTATCTAATATTGGAGGGTGTCTAGAGAGTAAATCCTGTTGGATATATTCAATAAGTGGATGCCAAATCTTATGAGAAAAAAATTTGTATACTGTATGTATGTGCCATCGGCTCTTATGCCCTTAGTCTTTGGAATGAGGCCTCTTCCTTTTGATTAGGTCATGTCTTTGGAATCCTTGTAGTAAAAACTAATTTATTTCCCTCTGCTGCTTAGTTCATCAGAACTGCCTAGACAGTTTATACTGGGCATGGTGTTTTTCTCATTCAGTACCCTAAAGGCACCAGATCCCATCTGACCTGTAATGTAATGTTATTCCCATTCAGTACCTTAAATTAAGCACAAGATCCCATCTGATCTTGGAAGTCAACATATATACTCAACTATAAGTCAACCTCATGTATAAGTCGAGGTTAGGTTTTGGGGCCAAAATTATGGATTTTTTCCATGATCTGTGGATAGGTCAAGAGTAAAACTTGGAGGCTTCAGCATATATATGTGTGCGTATGGTAAGAGAGATGCTCATTTTTTTTCTTCATCATTTCAGCTTTCATTTCAGCCAGACACAGGGCCAGGAGATGGACTCTTAAACAAACAGCAATATCAATGAATCACCCAGGACTCTTTCTGCTTGGCTCTTTCTCCCTAAACTCCTCTCCATACCTACCACTTGGGGAAATCTGAAGAGCTGCTATCACATTAACATAGTGACCCATAAATATGTCAACCTGGGATTTGGGGGTCAATTTTTTGGCATAAATTTTTAGACTTATAAACGAGTATATATGCTACGCAGAGTCAGCCCTGGTTAGTACTTGGATGGGATACTGCCACACAATAAGAAGTGCTGTAGGCTATATTTCAGAGAAAGGAACTGGCAAAATTATTCCTTGCCTAAGAAAACCTTGTGAAATTAATGGGGTCACTGTAAGTTGATAGACAACTTGGAAGGAGCATACATGCATGTATCTCATTGTGTGGTCCTCCCTTATAATGGCTTTAATAACATTTAGAAGAATTTAATATCAATTTGATAGAAGTTTCTTTGCCTTGTTCATAACCTTTGAAACCTAAATCTGAGTTTCTGGAAGCAGTAACTGCACCTATATTTTCACAAACAAAGCTTCTTTTTACAAATAAAACTATATTCATGACCATAATTGGCAAAATAGAGGGTATAGAAAAGTCCCTTTTTTGAATTATGGCTCCCAGAATTCCACCACAGTCCATCTTGTAATGAGCTGTAATCCAAACTTTCCCAAGCTTTCATGAAAAAATGGTATATCCTCAGTATTAATTCAGTTTTATGTTTTATGATAAAGAGAAAATTATTGTTGGTGAAATTCTACTGTTAAGCTAAATAGAGTTTGATTTGAAAGAAAGAAAGGATTTAGAATAAGGAGCAATGCCAAAATGGACTTATTAAACCACATTCAGCATTGTCTATGCTTTGTTACCCGATCATGTAGCTCCTTAATTGTTTACCATTACCATTACCCTTTTCTGATATCCAAATGCTTCCTAAGCTATTGGAGGAAATGAGGCTTTGCTTCTTCTGTAATGGTTGACTGTTTTTGAGATTAAAAAGACAATGCATTTCCACTCTACTTGGCCTATTTAAATTGGGACTGTAGTTTAAAGAGACTAACTCCAACCTTTGATGTCACTGGCATCAAGGAGAAAATGGTCTCAATGTTGTAGCGAGATGTTTCAGTGCTGATAACTGCAGACTGGCACATGTTTTCTTTTGACTCTTTATGCTACCCAGAACTTGGAAATGTTACTTTTTGGGTCCTACAGCTGCAAGAATCTCCCAGCCAGCATGGCTGTTCTCCATGTTGTAATCCAAGCTCTGATGCCAATATAAACTTTCCAGTAGAGATTTGTGATGCCACAGCAGTCTTGGCTACCATATAGAACAATTTTAAGCAGCCAGTGGGTGGTGGTCACAATACAGTACGTACATTGACCTAAGGAATAGCCTAGAAGGAAAAAAAGAAAGCAAACATCATTTCAAACAACTGAACGCATTGTGACTTGAAGTACTATTCTCCGTTTGATAGAATCCTGCTTTGAGGCTGTGTTCAGCGATGTGACTGGAAGCAGTATTGACATGGATGGCTTTAATGCACCAGAATCTAGGTTTAGTACTTCTGGAATTGTTACATCAAAGGCGCACTGATCATTCTTTTTATGTCTGTGTTTAAAGAAAGGAATAAAAGAAAGTAGTTTTTCTTCCACGTACTCTTCCATTAGTTTAAAAATAGTAACTGATCCTCATAGACATCTTCAGACATGTGGATAAGAAGGTCAGAGTGCTTTCAGGTTGGCTATCAGTTTCTGTAACACTTTCAAGATTTGCTGCATGGTTATATTTTGGATTTGGATGGGGGAAATTATTTTTGATAGAAATAGTGCGGATGATCTTAAGAGGAACAGCAGAGGATATCTCTGAATGTATGTCCTGTCTCTTTTTGTATGTCACATACATCATTGCAGAGGGACACATCCATTCTCCTGAGCCATCCTCAGAGGAATAAGTGTGTGAAAAGATCTTAAAAGTAAGGGTCCCTTTTTAAAATGTCTAAGAATATTTAAGCTTTGTATTACTTTTGTGTTGATAACTATTTCAAAGTCACTTTGAAATTTCATCATTTTATAATATATGAAAATCTCATAGGAAATTAGAGTTAAGAAGTTTCTTTTAAATGGATTGTGCTATTGCTAACAATCATTTTTCCCTTTTTATAACTGATGCTTTTCCTAAAAGATAACTTTTATGTGCTTCCTGGTATTACCTAGCATAATCCTCAAATACTTTTGCTGTGGCCAGGATTTAATCTGAGATGCTTCATTTTGTGTGAGCAAACAAATATTGCTAAATTTAAATTTCTTCTAAAATAGTTAAAACGTTATGAAGTGTGTACAAGCCCTTTCCCCATGCAAAGTGATATCTACATTTGAAGTAAGTTCATCAAATGCTATATTCCCCATTTGTAAGCACTCCAAGGTTTTTTAGTAGCTGATAAATGATTTGTTTTGAATTCTAACTCTTCCTATTTACCATATTGCATTTCCAAAGAGATTAGCAGAATAGCAAATATAGTGGAATCAGCAGAAAAATATGTTGAAACTAGCAAGCTTAGGTCTAAGAAACATGATTAAATAGATTCAGAGTTGTTATTTGCATAGTGCTGACCAGAGGAAGCTTAAGAGTACAGTGGGCCCTTGGTATCCACTGGAGTTTGGTTCCAGGACCCCCTGATGATACCAAAATCCATGGATGCTAAGGTCCCATTATATATGATGGCATAGTAAAATGGTGCCCCTTACATAAAAGGACAAAAACAGGGTTTGCCTATGGAAATCTGTATATTTTTAAAGTATTTTCAAGCTGTGCATGCTTGAATCTGTGGATAAATCTGTGGATAAAAAAAAATCCGTGGATAAGAAGGACTTACTGTAATACATGCCTTTACAGCTGTATCATTTTGTATATTCAGTTTGCTGTGCTGTGATGTGGGCCAAAACTTGATGTTGATTACCAGTATTGTGTTCAGCTCTCTTCAATTCTGCCTCGTTCTAGGCCATACTCTGTTTATGTGTGTTTCATCCTGTTTACTTGTTTCTCTATTCTCTTCTCTTACTTGAACAGTTGGCACTTCTCCTTTGATGAGGTTAACAGGGTTCCATCCAAGGGTTCCTGGGGCTTTCATTTACAACCCTGTGAGGGGTTAGGCTGAAGCAATGACTGACTACAGGGGCCAGTTGATACTGACTGATTATAGCACATAGTTCCACTTTAATTCTGCGGCTATGTCTTATAGGACCCTGGGGTATGTAGTTTGGGGATGCACTAGCGCTCAGACTAAGAATTCTAAACCTGCCTCTCCCTAAACTACAGATTCCAGAATTCCATAGCATATTGCCATGGCAGTTAAGGTGGCATGTAATTGTATAGTGTGAATTACCAGGTCACCCACGTGATCAAGTGGAATTTTAAAACCAAGCCTTCGCACACACTGTCTATTCTTGGTTTACTTATTGAGTCATAATTACAAAAATTTAAGGTTAAAAAAAAAAGAAGTAGGATATCTTAAAGGAGACAAGTTGTGTTTTCTTTGCTAAGGATCCTTTCACACTACACAGTTATGGCACTATGTCTTCACTTCAACTGCCATGGTTACAATCTATGGATCCTGAGATCTGAAGTTTTGTTATCTTGTTATGTGCCTTCACATAATCACTGACTTATGATGACCCTATAATAGGCATTTTTGGCAAGACTTTTTCAGAGGAGGTTTCTCATTGCTTTCCTGTAAGGCTGGCAGAATGTCATTTGCCCAAATCACCCAGTGGGTTTCCACAGCTGAACCTTGGTGTCCTAGACCTTTCCATTTGCAGTTTAGAATCCTAATCTAGGATTCTAAATTCAGCCATGGCAATTACTGTAAAGTGGAGTCATAGTGCTATAATCGTGTAGTGTAAAAGAGACTTAAGAAACAAAGGCTTGTTGTTGTTGTTGTTGTTGTTGTTGTTGTTAACTGTCCTCCAGTCATCCCCAACTCATAGTGAGCCTGTGGATGAGACATCTCCAAGACCCCCTGTCCTCTGCTGCTCTGCTTAGATTCATGCCCATGACTTTCCTGATTGAGTCTATCCTTCTGGCATGTGGTCTTTCTACTGCCCCTCCAACTTTTCTAGCATTATTATCTTTTCTTATGAGTCATGCTTTCTCATGATGAGGCTGAAGTACAAGTACCTCAATATGGTTATCTTGGCTTCTAGGGGTGTTTCAGGCTTGATCTGTTCTAGGACCCATTTGTATGTCTTTTTGGCACTCTTCTCCAGCACCACATCTCAAAGGCACTGAAATATATATCATGTATGGATTTCCTAGGCACATGCAGCACATTGTCTTACTCTGTGTTGATGCTTCCTCTTCACATGTATGTTCAAGGCTTCTTTTAACCTGCTTTAGCTATCTGTTTGTAGCCTTTTAACACTGGCCAATCACCCTTGAAATATCCATTCTTTAACGTTGTCCCTAGAATCTTGGGGAGCCAGCCAGACTTGATGTAACAGTTTTGTAACTTCAGTGGGTGTGCAGGCAATAGGGATTAATTTATCTTCAACTGCTCCATTAGTTGTTTGTTTGCTTGCAGGACCAAAATTATTTAGGGCCTAGGGCTTCAAAACTGCAAATTCTGCAAAAAATTGAACTAATGAGCTTGGTATTTTGATCGGCTGAAAGCTGTGAATACCCAAGCTAAATGGGACATTAATCATACTTTTAAACTGTTAAATTTGCATTACTCACCTCCTTATGTGCACACAGTGATAGCTCTATAGAAGTAGGGATTTGGTTATCAGAGATAAGGTTCCTAGCTTAAAGAGTTTGGATATGTCACCATAGGTGTATCAACATTAAGCAGACTAGTGCTTCTCAGAAACAAATGGGGTTGAGAGGTGCAGAGGAATTCTGACAAGCTGGCTAGTCTATCTCTTTTTAACTGGAAAATACATTACTGGATGCATTCTTTCAAAAGGATATTATTGGGACAGGTTAACAATAGAATGCCATTTCACTTGGGCATTTTAATTTTGAATGGGCAAATGTCTAATTTCAGGGTTCTTGAAGCAGTAGAGTGTAATAGTGACTCAGCCATCATTACTAGATGCAGGAATATGATCAATAGATTCCTGATTGGCATTTGCCATGAAGGTGGCAGCTGGGTGGGAAGGAGGAAATTTAGCAAAAAGAAGGAAGAAGAACAGTGACAGTTAAACCAGTAAAAATACGAGGAGAACAAAAGCAGTCTGTTTAATTTACTATTGTTTTTGTATTGTGTATGGGAGCAGACTGAGCTCCAGTAGCATTGATTTAAAGTTGAAAATGTAGCTTTTGTTTGGGGCATACCTTTCAATTGATCAAACATTCTATTAAACTTTCCCTGTCTTTTAAAGTGAATTCTCAGAACATGCTAGTCTTTTCAAAATAGAACAATCATTTAAGAAACTCTGCTTTGGACATTTCTGATTCTCTCTTGATGACACAGGTTTTTTCATAAAGTGCTGCTGCCAGCATCAGAACTGAATTGTGATAGTTTTTGCTTGAATCTTGGCTGTCTCATATCTTGTGAGGTAGATCCCACAGATGTTATCACTTCTTTGGAAAGTGGAGAATTGAGATTGCAGAAACCTGAGGTCTGTCTCTGTGACTCTCTTTCTCTCTCTCTATCCCCAGATTCAATTTCAGGGTGCCAGCAAGGATGTACAGACCTGGATCCTGCCACCTCAGGCAGAAGATTTGGGTTGTCTTTAAAGGGTTTGTTATTGTTGTGTGCTTTCACGTCACTTCCAACTTATGGCAAACCTATAATGGGATTTTCTTGGCAAGTTTCTTCATAGTTATTAAAACTGATACTATTTGCTCGTTCAGAGGGGCAGGCTAGAAATAAAACATTATTATTATTATTGGGAGAGGTGCTTTGGGGAGGGGGGTTTCACTTCAAATGCCAAAATAACTAAGCCCAATCTGAGTCCTTTGCATATTGACTTGGGTGAGTAGGGAGGCCTATGTTTACTCTGCCTCAGGCAGCAAAATATTTTGGGCCATCTGTGTTTCTATGCATGGGAAGCACAGATAATGAAGATACCCATGGGTGATACTCTTACCTAGGTTCCACTTTGACCAAGATAATCCTTTCACTAGAGAATGGATACCCCTTTTGTTGTTTATGTTTAATATATTTTTCTTGACTTTTGAGGGGTATCAGAAACAACTTGTAGCCGTCTGAGAGATCTTTGTAGCCTTTCACTCATCTGATGCACCAGCCATGCCTCTTTCTTATTCTGACATCTTTATAGGCTGAGCTGTCCCTGCTAAAGTAGTATTTAGAATCTTCATCATTCAGCAGACTTACTAACCATTCCCCGTATCAGTGTTTATATTTAGGAAAACACGTGGAGTCTGAAAATGCACTTATATCTAATATGACAAGAGTCAGTACAATTGAAGTTTTAAATAATAACACCTTCCTTAGGATGGGGGAGTTATTCCAGAAGCAATAAATTACCAGTAAAATGACAGAGAAAGGTAAGCACAGATCATTTAAATCATGCTGAAACTTCTGGCATTCGAGCTGGAAGCTTCTCAATTTAACACATCGTTGCTTAGTATTATTAGACATTTGGCTGGCTTGTGAGGCGTACCGTTTTTATGCTCTAAAATGGAAGTCCGTCAGCTCGAGAAAACTATTGCAATGGACCGGGTTCTTGTGCAGCCACTCATTAGCTTGCGCAGAGGTTGCTTGGCAAGCAGCTTCCAATGCCCTGCTCCACACAGTGGAGAGAAGAAATTTTTTTAGACAGTACTCACTTGCCTGTTTTAAAGCTGGATATAAATCATGACATGGGAAGTCAGTGACTGGTAAATGTCATCTGCTACTTCTCAAGTGGTGTAAATTTACAGTCTGAGTTGCATTTCATCACATTAATTCCCCCCCCCCCTTTAAAAACCCAGAGGATCAGAGTCTAGAGTGATTTGAGTCATTATGATGCATGCTTAGTTTAGCAACACAAATTAAAGGAGAGAAGTTGTTCTAATTAGTATTTAGAATACTGGAGATGCTCTGACCTCTGTGTTTTATCCATTTTCTTGTCTGAAAACAGTTTAACCATTGGCTTCCTACCCACCCCACCCCACATGAACTGCCAAAGAGAGATGAAAAGAGAGTCTGCTGGAGAAATGAAGGCATGTTGAAAGTAATTTCCAAATTTCCATTGTTTTATATTTGATAGCCCTTGTCTGTTTCCAGCAATAAACTTGACTTCTTTCTGGAAGGGCTAAAACTATATCGTATGCTTGGATAACAAGTGGATTTGACAGAATATGTGGCTGTCCAAGGAATCATAACCAGATTCTGGGTATATGACACCTTTCATTGGGCAGCCTTGTAACAACAAAGCTTTTAGTTCTGTTTTTAAAATAGAGGAATGCTGGGTGGGCTGTTGTCATACTCTGTCTGTGGCAGTGTTGGTTTGTGGTTTCCATGTCAGTTGGACTGTGAATCCAGTCCTGGTGTATCTATATATATTCTAAAGAAGCTACATAAAGTGTGGAAGCTACCCTCAAAAGAGGTTCAGAAGCTTGTATAGCTCTTTTACAGTTTGGACTAAAACCCAGCGTGGAAGCTCTTCTGGACTGGCTTGCAAGCCACTGGTCACCACTGATCTGTGTGCTGCTGTGAAGTTGTGGGATCTGTGAAATAGGAGAATTCCACCAGAAGCTTAATAAGAAGACCATGTAGGGCAGGGCAAGGAAAGACCGTTCAGGAGGATAAATACCTCTAGGTTTCACTGGGTTCTTAGAGTAGCCCCCAATTACTAGCAGGAGCCATATTTTGCTAAAAATAATAGTGAAAGGGAAGATACAGGTCTTTTTACTTTACACTTCCTGGCAGTTCCGTTACACATTGTTTCCTGTCTTTGTCCAAAAGCTGATACCAAGGGGCCAAGAAATAGAAACACAATAAAAGAATAATTTAGCGTAACCCCTGTAAGGAGACTCTCATAGGCTGGCTTTTCCATTGCTGAACGCTGTGTGTGATTCAAATTAGTTTTGTTGCATTTTGCTAAAGTTTATATATTTCTTCTGCAAAAACAAGAAATCTTGATGGGATACAGGAAGCTCAGATTATTTCAGGTTTAGCTGTCATATGCAAGATTGGAAGAAAACAAGTGCAACATAGAGTCCTGTGGTTCCAGCTTAACATGCTGCTTCTTATTCCTTCCTTACCTGTTGTTCAACATGGACTGAGTCTTTCAACCAGACTTTCAATGGCTGTCTTTCATCCAGGCAGGAGGCATTATTTCTTTGAGTAGTTCCAGTGTTTTCCAACACTCAGGATGTATCTACAGATTCAGCAATTGTTATTTGTCCATAAAGCAGCCTCCTGCTAGGAGAAGAGGAAGAAGAAACCATCTTCCCGGGAAGACTGAAATGTGACTGAAACTTTACTTTACCTTCCTGTCACCTACTTATTACCTGTGGCTATTCTAGAAAGACACCTGGGGCCTGATGTTGCTGTTTCCTAGCAGAATCAAGTCCCCAGTGGACACTTTCCTCCTGAAAGTTCCAGCAACCTTGCCACAGCATGCCTTCTGGGAGAGTTACTTCAGGAGAAAGGGCTTGTTAGAAACAGGGGAGGAAGCATCTTTATTGTACTTATGCCTGTCTGAATTTCAATCTTTATCAGTTTTTAAAACTGGGAGTACTGTATGCTCGATTGGAGAGAAGTGCTTTAGGAGTGGGAGGAGGATGGGGGAAACAGGGAGCAGGCCCTGAAACTGTTAATGCCAAGGGGAGATATGCTTGGTGAAGGCAGTTACAGTGTGTCCTTCATATCCACAACCACCTACAGCTTGAAAATATTTTTATATATATATATATATATATATATATATAAATTCCAGAAAGCAAATCTTGATTTTTCCATTTTATATAAGGGACACAATTTCAGTATGCCAATGTATTTAATAGGACTTGAGCATCCACAGACTTTGGTATCCACAGGGGGTCCTGGATCCAAACCCCTGCAGATACAAAGAGCCCACTGTACTTTATTTCAAGTGAAAGGGACACAGCAGGGTGTTGATTGCATCCAAACTCCTTCCAAAAAAAGCCTGAGGGTCTCTTGAAAATATTGTGGCTGGAAGTCTGCTGGAAGTCTTATCTCCCTGGCCTAGTTTATCCTACAGTAGTACAGTTTTGAGTACATCTGAATGGTGAGTACTGGGCTTGAACTCTGGAAGAGCAGGATTCAAATCAGCACTCAGCCATAGAAACCCCTTGGGTGACCTTGGGCAAGTCACACTCTCTCAGTCTTAAGAGGAAGCCAAGGCAAACATGCTTTGAAGAAATCCTGCCAAGGAAATACTATGATTGGGTTTCTGTAAGTTCGAGGTGACTTGAAAGGTCATAACAACAGCAGTCTGAAAGTCACCCAAAACAGAATGTGAATTCTGTTGGTTTATGGCATGTGTTATCAACTTCTGCAGATATGGACGAACCAATTTCTGCTTACAGGATCCTCTTAGGAATGGTACTGTCAAAAATGCCAAATAGAAAAACAACTGAATGAGGTTCAGAATCCTTTTATCTGCCCTGCTCAACAGTGACTCTTTTTGAACAAACCAAGCTGGTATCAGGAATGGCAGTGGAGTTTCCTCAGCCTTTTATATTAGGGGGCATCATGCTGATGCCTCCCTTTCAGGATGACATGGAAACTCAGGACTTCTGTGACAGACATAGATCTGTCCGAATGAGTATTTGATACAATAAAGGAACTCTGAATTTGGTTCTCTATGCTGGATATGATAATAAACAAACCGCTTCATTTATATACTGATTCATATCACCTAAGGAGTGTCTAAGCGGTTTACAACTGGAATTTACTTGCCCCCAACAATCTGGGTACTCATTTTAGCAACCTCAGAAGGATGCAAGCCTGAGTTGAGCTTGAACCCTTTTGCTGGTATTGAACTTGCCACCTTATGGTTTTGAGTGAGTGGCTGCAGTACAGGCATTTAACCACTGCGCCACCATAGTGTTATGAACATAGGGGAACATTATAGTTGTGTTCATAGTGACAAATTACTAACTGGGGTAAGATTTGCTATATCTTGGAGTTTCTGGGAGCAGTAATGTGTTAAGGTGATTTGCCCCAGCAGGTGGATGGGTGAAGGTGGTTTCCTGATAGTTTTCCTTTCACCTGAGCATGTATTTCTGTCAATGCCACCCTTATTACTGTGCCAGCATTGCATCTGATCAGAGTTGCCCTGCCTAGGTGTTTTGAGTGGCTAAGCTCCTATTGCATTCTGGCCCATGATTGGAGAATGTAGACTACTCAACAGCTCTCAGTGGAAGATTTGCATGGCACTTAGCGGAGAAAATTGATGGGATCTATTCTGACTCGGATGCCATATTTGATGCAGTTCTGATGTTTGCCATTTTGATGATTTGCCCAGTAATACTGGATTCTTTACAATTTGTACATCCTGGGAGAGCCACCACATGTGCTGGAACATTGCCTTTCCTAGCCTAAAATAGCAGCCAGTCTGGTGCATGGAGCTGGAAGACTGGGGACTTAGGCAAAAGAAATGAATGCTTCTTTGTAAGAAGGAGTAGTTATGTGTAAAAGAGGCAGCTGTAAGACCATGCTTTTAAAAAAGAAAAAAGCCCTCCATGGACGCTGCTGTGTTGGATAATTACCAACCAAACTCTGGTATTCCATTTGGGAGCCAGGATGTTCAGTGTGGTGACTTTCCAGCTCTGGGTGCTTCCAATTGAGACTCATTAATCTGATCATTTAAATCTGTCTTCAAGTCTGATTGTGGGATGGAAACAGCTTTGGTCACTTTGGTAGGCAACCTATCCTAGGAATTGTAATGAGGTATATGTGTGTATCCCTTTTAGGTTTTGCTGGACCTTTCAGCACCCTGTGCCATCTCTCAGGTTTCTAGTGTGCCAACGGTGCCCATTCTTTAGCATGCCTGACGCTTTACTTACATTGTATTTGGATTACGGTAATGCTCTGTTTTGTGGGCTACCTTTGATGGTCCACAATGCTGTGGACAAACTTATTGTCTAGAGTTCATTACAGGGAATATACCTTTCCTGTTGCAGCTGTTTCTCTGGCTGCTGATTCTGTTTCAAAGTGCTGGTTGTGAGCCTTATAGAGCCTTATATGATATGGGTCCACACTTTTTGAAATATTGTATTCCTTAATGTGTCTGCCTGAAAGATTATATTCTCTAATATGACTGCCAGGGCTTTGAGATCTGCCGTACAGATCCTTCACTTAGTCTCCACAAACCTTCGGGTATGTTTGATGCAGACACCGGAGCAGACCTTCTCAGTGTCCACGTCTACATCATGGAGCTCCCTTCCACAGGACATTTGCCTAGCCTCCTCTCTGTTTCCCTTCCACTGAGAGGCAGAAACTTTTCTGCTCAAACAAGGCTTGTTAAAGTCCAAAGTTATGAAAAGATCATAGAGGAGGATCTTTTGTTTAATTACTGCTTATGTGTTATTAGGATGATGTTTTAAACTGTTAAAAATAGGTCAACAAATACTTCTTTAACATATCTTAGCACCGTTGGACTTTTTTAACGAGAGAAATCTGTTAAGTGAAAAACTATTTCGTTGCCTGTACCTGTAGTTATAGCCTGATATTGGAAAGGTTATAAAGTCACCACAATTTTAGGCTGGTTAAATAAACTTTGGGGGAAGCTCTCAAGAAAAAAATTGATAGTGCACATGAAGAGAATCTAGATAGATAATTCTTTTTATCTAAGCCAATACCTTTTTATTAACTACTGCTGTAATAATAACAGTGATTATCGTCTGCCAACTACACATTGCAGTTTCTGGAAAGATCTTTTATTTGATCAATCCTCATAACCATATGAGTTCTCTGTATTAGAATACCTTGGTTTTTGCATTTAATTTTTTTTTCAAATTTGATCATGATTTAATTCCCTTATGTTTCAGGCTTGATTTTTTTTTTGTTTGTTTGTTTCCTTTATTTTTGTGATTTTAAATAAAAGTTTTAAAAAATTACTTTCTATTTCAGTAGTGTATTTTTAGTTTAACAGATATCATTTATTGTGTTTTTATTGGAACCATTTCAATTAATCTGTAATCTGCCTTGTGAGAAAAAGGGGTTATCTTTTTTTTAAAAAAAAATTAAATGAATAAATAATAAGTAAATCTGAATGTGCAGATGCTCAATTCTTCAAGGTAGTCCCTTTTCTTGATCTTTTACTGTTGAATTAAGAGACCTTTTTGAGCAATCAATCAACAAGTTTTGTAACTCCCTGCCTTATGGTCCCTGTCTTTTTCACAAGCTGGCAAATATCTCCCATCAGCCATGAGAAGATGTTGGTAGTTAAGTGGAAGGATCTTTTAACTGGGTGGGTGGCAGCATTTGCTCTATTGATATATTTTTGGTCAAACACATTTTTGATTGAAAGAAATTGGTTGAATTTCAATCTGTTTTAGTAATATTTGTGTTTGAGATGAGTCTTCACCATGGCTTCTCCTAGATTCCGGGACTCCCTTCCTAGGGAAGTTAAGCATTACTCCCTCTTTGGTGTTCTTTCATCATAAGGTGAAGACATTTCTACTCTAGCAGATGTTTGTGAAGCAATCGTTTTTGTTGTTTAGTGCTGTACAGTTTTTAACCTGCACCTTGAAATCAATATTTTCTATGGTTTAAATTGTATAGACAGTTTATTGCTATTTTAATCTTAACAATATATATTTTTAGCTATATGTGGTTTTACTTGTATTTCTTTTTATTCATAAGCCATCTTGAGACTCCCTATTGGGAAGAAATCTAACGTATACCTGTGTTAGACTGTAGAATCAATATGTAGGGAGATCTTTTAACACCTTTGAGACAACTGAAAGAAAGAAGTTCACAGCATGAGCTTTTGTAGAATAAAGTCTGCTTCCTCCGATGCATCTACAAAATCTCATGCTGCCAACTTCTTTCTCAAAGATGCTACAAGATCTCTCTACATATTGGGAAGAAGGCAGGATATAAATAAAGTTGGTTGGTTGATTATTTGTTAAATTTAATTACTGCCTTCCAGTGGTTTGGTGAAGGGGGATGGAAGTTGGTATAAAGTTGGGATATAAATGTCATTATTCTGAGACATCTGACTTGTTAGAAAAGACGATAATGGAAAAGTGGAAAGCAGCAGAAAAAGAGGAAGACCACATTACAGGTGGATAGACTCAGTCAAGAAGCCATCGCCCTGAGTTTGCAAGACCTGAGATGAACAGTTGACAGCCAGGAATCTTGGAAGTCTCTTGCTCACAGGACCACCATAAGCTGAAGTCAGCTTGAGAGCAGTTAATAATACATGTTGCAAGCAAATAAATCCTTGTGATGAACTTCTCCAAAGCACAGCAGCATGGGCAAATATTTATTTATTTATAGTATTTATTCCCCACTCCTTTCTACAAAGGTGGCGCTGCTACACAGCACTAACAAATTAGCAAGGCATAAGCTAGAGGAGAGCAGGTGGTGGAAACAGTCCTGTTACTATCGCTGTGGGGAAAGTATGCAAAGGGGAATAATCAGGAGAAGAGGGTTTAAACTTTTTTTTTTTCCTGCTTGCTACCTGTATGTTTCTCTTCTGACAGTGCAGTAGTGGCCAGGCTTCCCAGGCATGTGATGGTAACCAAACAGCTACTTTGAGTTCTGACAGTTCTTTTTGGGTATCACAATTTAACATGCTTCTACCAGTTATGATTTTAAAAAAGTGTTTGGTTAACTACAGGTGCCAATAATACTGCTGTTTGTTAACTTAGATTAAAATCAGACTTCCCAGGATGGAGCAATTAAACCCTATTGCACAGCTACCTCAGATGGCACCAATTTTAACAGGGGTAAAACTACCTTCCAAACTGCTTGCATGCCAAAATTACTTTTAAATCTTTTAATTAGTGCTGATCGAACACTTTTAGTTGAATAATGTATTTGATGAATATAATAATGCTGTTGCCCATCAAATAAATTATTCAGTAAGATTATTTTTGTAGATGTTTGAAAGATATCCATTGAATAATATATTAGAATTATTCATAGCTAGGGTTTTGTGAGTTGTCTGCTCTTCTGCCATGCAGTGAGTTTGACATCTGAAGGATCTAATATTTTCACCCATAATCAAACAAGTTTCTAGTACTCATGGTTGCAGCAATTTCTGGAAATATGTGGAAATCTGGACAATTGTGAGAAACCAGTGGCAGGTTCAGTAGAATGTCATTGATCTTTGTGGTTCCCTTTTATCAATTAACTCTTTCTGCCCGATATTGTTTTACTTGCTGATTTGCATGAATCTTTTTGATTAGCTTTCTGCCTTTGCCACCTGCTGAGCCTCACAAAGAAACTCTAAATTCTTATAAAAACATGCTTTTGGAAGCAGAATAAATTTTTACAGAGAGAGCAGATATATGCAGATTGGCTTAATTTGCATAGATCTGGGCATAGAATTTTTGTTTCCTGAATAAAGAGTACACAAAGTACTGTTCAGGGTCCTCCTGCCATGTGTTACTGAATAAATAATTTTATTTTGTTCCTAGCTATATTTGTTCTTATTTTGATAGATGTGGCAGCTTTTCCCCTGAAGGACACAGTGTTGGGTAGGTTAGAGGATGCAGAGGTTGGGAGAAAGTACAGTCAACCCTCCGTATACACAGATTCTGCATCAACAGCTTGAACATAGATATTTTATTTTATTTTTAATCCAAAAAGCAAGCCTTGATTTTGTCATTTTATATAAGGAACATCATTTTCCATTTTACTCTTGTGTTGTTTGGTCTTCAAATTGTTTTTGACTTACAGCAACTTATATGGGTTGTTTGGTTTTTTTGGCAAGTTTCTTCAGAGGTGGCTTACTATTGCCATCCTCTGAGCCTGAGAGACTGTGATTTGCCCTAAGACACCCAGTGGGTATCCATGGACAAGCAGGGATTCAATCCCTGCTCTCCAGAATCATACTCCAACACTCAAACCACTATACTATGCTACCTCTTTTTCTGCTACCCCATTTTACTATTCCCCTGTATATAATGTAACAAGTATCCATGGATTTTGGTATCCACAGTGGGTTCTGGAACCAAACCCCAGTGGATACCAAGCATCCACTGGTTTTGAAATACACTCTGTGTCTGCCCCTTGCCCAGTACATACCCCCAGCACCTCATTTGCTGTTGTATTGGGTCATCTAACCCAATAAGTGCTGTAGAACTGCCCATAGATCAAGATGAAGTTACATTAATCTGACCCCATAGTTAAAATGTAGACCTTTATATAAGCAATGCTAATATATTGTCACCGAATTGTGCTAGTTCTTATGAAGGGGTGAAGAAATACATTTCATTTCATGAAAAAGTTGCAGGTGACTTAGGGCTCTGTGACATTGTTGACCATTGTATAGTGGTGTAGGTGCCAACGTCCAAAGAAAAGTGGTTGTTAACAGAGTGCCCTTTCACAAGGCACAGTGATAGTGCTCTGCTTTCACTTTCAACTATCTTGGCAACATCCTAAGAAATCCTGGGATTTTCAGTTTAAGGAGGGGTGTTTATTTTTCTCAGTCAGAAATCTCTAGTGCCTCACCAGTCAACAAATCCCAGGATTCCATAGGATACAGCCATGGCAGTTCAAGTGGAATAATTATTTTAAGGATGTAGTGTGAATGGGTCCAAGGTCCCTCAATATGTCTGTTGTGGGAGCCTTGGTAATAATACTTCATGTAAGTTGCCTTGTAAAATCATATGGATCAAATTCATCCAACTCAACTCTGTTGATCTTCATTTTTAAAAAAAGACACGAAACATATCCTTGTAACTGTTTTCTTTAAAAAGGGAAATGAGACTTCTTGCCATTACAAATTTATTTCCCTGTATTACACTGCCAGTTAGTAGAATTAAAGCATAATTTAAAGGTTTAGAGGTTCTCTGTGAAGTATGAAATAAGCCAGCAGCACAGTAGGCAGCTTGAGGACTTGAATGATTGCCAATACTGCTGAGGCTAGAAGCCCATTAAGGTCATCAGTCTCGCCAAAATTAAGAGGGTGTTGATGTCAAATATTTGTCCAAGGACATATTCTCTGTAGGGGGAAAGTTGGGATTCCTTCTAATCTGTATAATACTCTGTTCTATTTCTTGCCTTAGGGGATTTGCTTATGGTGGCTGACTTCCTTATTTTGGCTTTTTCTTTGTAGATTGGCAAGCCAACGAACTCAGCTGTACCTTCTTTTTATTAGTGTGGAAGATTCTTCAATAGTTGATTTAATTTAAGAGAAACTAAATCACGTCTAGACGAATATATCTGTTATGGAAGCACATGTAATGAATTCCTTGGGCACTGGATAACAGCTTTGATGTAGCCTATACTAATACAGAAAGCATTATTTGTATAACTCTCTGAGCAATACTGGTAATAAAATTAAAAATTAAGCCAAGGATGGAGATTCGCGTGTAAATTCTAGCAGATATTACTAATCTTATTGCAGATGTGACTTTGTGAGCAAAAACAGTAAACTAAAGCTGAGGGCTGGGAGGTTAATCTCTGAAAACAAGGTTCAGTTTTTCACACTGAGTGGGGTGCATCATGAAGGTGCAATTTCAACCCAAAAAGCAATGTAGTCTTACTGTTAACTTTTTCAATTTGTGTTACTTAATATACAGTTTCTGTTTTGATTAGATATTTGAAGAGGTCTTCCTTTCTTCATGAATTCACTTTAGAATTTTGTCTGAGAGTGAATTTAAAAATAGATAGTTATTAAGAGGAAATAGTAAAAGCTTTTGATGAACACAGGTTACAATCGTACACCCAGTGTACTTTGCTCTAAGTTTTAAAGTGGGTTTACTTGGAAGTTTATGTTACAGATTTAAATTAATATGCAAAGGGATCTTGTAACACCTTTGAGACTAACTGTGCAAAAGAAGTTGTAGCATAAGCTTTCGTAGAAGTGGTTTTTGCATATTGATATTCCAGGCTAAAATGGCCATGTCTCTGAATTCTTCCCAGATTTAATTAAGTTAAATGTGTTTGTGAAGTTTGATAAGTGTGTTTAGTATGACAGATAGCTTGCATTCACTTATGGAAGCTTTCAGTATTGACTGGACCTAAATGTATTTATTAGTAGTCCAAGAAGATCAGTGGAATTAATTATGAATAGACATACTCTGTAGACATAGGAATTCTTCTAATAGATACAGATATTATTTACGTAAATCCTGCGATTTCTTGTGGAAACTGTGGCTTAAATTTCCCATGTGAAAACAAATACCAGCAAACTACTTTACATCCTTCCTCTTTGATCTGTGATGTTTTTCTCTGTGCCTAGAGGTTTTGTCCAGGGTGAGCATTTGAACATACTTCCTTCCCCCAATATTCTGAGAATATAGAGGCCCACAAAATAGACATTGCGTGGTGTTATGGTATGTAAGACATAATATTTTGAGAAATAATCTCAATCAAAAGAAAATATTTTGAAGGTTTTTTTTATCAGATACATCAGGATGAGTTATTTTATGCCATTGTTGTGATTTGCCTCTGAGATGGAAGGCTGATGACTGAGGTGGGTGTGCACATGCATGCCTTCCTAGATTCAACACTGTTTTCCTGGATAGGGTCTTCTTCCATTTCCTTGTCAAAGGAGATTATCACACAGGGTAAAGAATGGAATGGCCCCATCCTTACCCCATCCTTACGGTGCGATTGTGTGAAGATTATCACATGACGTCTGTCATTATCCCATCCTTCTGCTATTCTTATCACACAATCGCAATAAGATTTTCAGACAACATTGCACTTGTCCCACCCTTCTCCTGTCACCGAAGTGGCATGGACCCATCACTTTGTAGACGGGTGCCACTGATGGGAGAAGGACGAGAGAAGCACAAATGCAATAAGGATGGGGTAAAGGCAGGAACAATTCCTCCTTACCCCATGTGATAATCTCCTATATCTTGACCTCTAACTGAAGGTTTCTTTTCCTCCTCCACTGCTAATCTTTAAGAACAAGTGTTGAAGGATGATTATCTCATGTTCAGCTTTAAGACATCAAGCTTATATAAAAGGGGAAACACTTTTCTGCTCCCCACAGAACCTTCGTTGTAACAAACATATGCTGCTATTATCTGTTTCTACTTGCATTCCTTGAGCAGTCCTGGGCCAATATTACTAAGAGTACAAGAGGAATACAGTGGAGCGCTCCAAGTAATGGGGGAAAGTCAGGGAAGTTACAGACCCAAGATGCTTCAGACTGCTCCCAGAAAGAAAGAAAAAGACCCCTAGGAGGCCCTGGGGTCACACTTTGTCCACCCCTGCTCTAGTCCAACAATATTTTCTAAGCTGTAGTTCAAGAGGCAGATCTACCAGCTACAAATCCACCTGACAGAAGCATCATCTGGCCAACAGTGTACCAGCCTTTCTCACGGAATATTACTTGAGCCTTAATCAGAATCTTTTCTGAAATCAAGACACCCACAGCATTTTTCTGGTCTTCCCAACTTGTAACTTCATCTAGAAAAGAGGTAATACAGTTGGCCCTCCTTATCCATGGATTTGAGCATACACAGTTTGAGAATACACGGATTTGAGCATACAGGGCTTCAAAATATTCCCAAAAATATAAATTCCAAAGAGCAAGTCTTGATTTTCCATTTTATATATTGGACATCATTTTGTTGTGCCATTATATTTAATGGGACTTGAGCATACACGGATTTTGTTATCCACAGAGGTCCTGGAACCAAACCCCAGCGGATAACAAGGGCCCACTGTATTAGACACAGGATATGAGATTACATCTCCAGGTTCCTTTAGTACTCTTAGATACAGTACATCATCTGACCCTGGAGACTTAAATTTAAAGAAGCTAGGTATTAACGTGATTATCATGGGCAACCATCCCCACATTGCTGCATTTATTCTATTTTTCTTACAGGGGCAAAGTAGTTGCTGAGCAGTTCTACTTCTCTCTTTTACCCATTTGCATTTTTCCATCTTCTCCATCCAGTGAACTTCCTTATTCTTCCTCTTGTTCTTGTTCCTTGTTCTTCCTCTTGGTTTGGACATGACTCTTTATGTATGCTTTTAATATATTTAACCTTTTTTGCAATCCTGGATCTTTCTCAACTTCATCTCTCTTGACCTTCTTCCTACCAATACTGGCTACTCATTTGTACTTACAGATTTCCTCTTTCTTTTTCTTATATATGTCCCTCTCAGCTCAGCTGTAAAGTTATTTATGCAGTTACCTGGTTTCTTTAGATGTTTCCCACTTTTCTTTCTTGATGGAAATGCTTTCTACTGTGTATTCATATTTCACCTTTAAGAAATTCCCATCCATCATGAAATCTTTTCTCTTTGAATAATTGTATATATGTGATCCCATCTCGTATTTCCTCAAACTCATTCAAATTGGCTTTCTTAAAGTCACAGAATCATAGAGTCGGAAGATACCCCAAGGGCAATCCAGTCCAACCTCCTGCCATGCAGGAACACAAAACCAAAGTACCCCCAACAGATTGCCATCCAGCTTCTGTTTAAAAACCTCCAAAGAAGAGACTGTGTTTGACTACATTTAGCTTTAACAAATCCAGAGAGGGCAGGTCATGTTGTTGTTGTTAATTTATATAGCACCCACCATCCATATTCTTGCTGCTTCACAAACATTTACAGAATCAAACATATGTGTCCTATTCAATTAAACTGAATAAAATTGTTGCTGTTGTTGTGTGTCTTCTGTTAGTGTCTGACTTACAGTAACCCTAAGACAACCATATCATGGAGTTTTTTGTTCACGGTTTGTTCAGAGAAGGTATACCATTGCCTTCCCTTGAGACAGAGAGTGTGTGACTTGCCCAAGGTCACCCAGTGGATTTCATGGCCGAGTGAATTGAACCCTGGGCTCCAGAGTCATAGTCCAACACTCAAACCATTATTCCATGCTGGCTCCCCTTAGTTTTCCCCTTAGTTTATCATAATGTGATCTGAAAGTGTTCTTTAATATCTTTTCCATAAAATTGCTCTTTCAGTACATAGGTGTTTCTGAAATGCTTCATTCAGTTATGTTCTTCTGAATTACTGGAGTTCTTACCTTTTATCATTCATTTTTATAATTCAGCTATCGCTAATCCAGACACTGTGAATAAAATAAGATTTGTATTCTGATATGTAATTATTTCTATTGCATCCAAAAAGATAGTAAAATCTATACGAATATAAACTATTCACTCAGTTTTGACACAAATTGTAGTGTTCCTTGCATTCTTACTATTATTATGAGAAATTCACTCTCTCAAGTTTTAACTAATTAAGTTCCCACTTAGATTTAAGAAAATATCAGAACAGACAGAAGAGTATAGAAAATAATGAAAATGGGGGGGGGGGGGACAGAAAAAATGGACAAAAAGTAATATACAGTACTTCAGGTATATAGGTTGTTTAAAAAAAAAACATTTACCAAGTTTACAGTTCCAGTTAGCAAATTGTCATTGTATGGGGAAATGCTTGGCGTTTACACTTAAATGTAATTGTAAAGCATAATATTTGAAATCTAAAAATTAGCATAAACTGAATGAATAGAAATATTTGCAGAAGCCACAAGCACTCGTGAGTGATTGATCCTTTACCCTTACTAAGTAGTTATCAAATTCACAAGCAGTACTACAAAACCTCCTGATGTTCACTAACATGTTGGATTGAAGGCTCCACATCTGGAAATGGCTATTCAGTAGATGAAACAGTAGAATCATGAAGACTGAAAGCCATTACTGGGACCTTTGTACTCAGTGAGCTGAGGTCTTAACAATAATAGGGTAACCATATGAAATGATTCATTCTTCAGTAATTCTGCTGCTGTTAGTCTGTCAAGTAAAGACCTGGCTAGACATCTGAAATGAAAGCAGTTCTGAGCATGCTATTTAGTTTTGATTCTAATGGAGATGGTTGCTCTCTTATACCTTCATTGTTGCAGAGAGGAGACTATTTTGTGTCTTTGCCTTGTCAAATATCACAGGCAATTTCTGTTGCCAATTTTCATGGATGTTACAAAAGCTGAACCTTGGCAAAATATTGGGTTTATTTTTCTAGGAATGCTGGACACGAGTTATCAGACACCTGCATCTGCAGAGTCAATTTGCTTTCTTGCACCTTCTGGTCTGGTTCACTAGTGTTGCTGAAAAAAGTACATCTGCACCATATCCCCCTTCTCAAAATAATGGCCAGGTCACAGAGTTTCTCTCCCATCAGCAGAAAGACTCTTCCACTCATGGAAGGACGAGTTGTGGTTTCACAGAACATTGCATGACCCAAAATGCTTCATTTGCACAAGCTCTTTTATAGGACTTCCCACCAGTCTGTTCTCAGTATCTTTTCTCATCCCTCTAGGCCAATGATTCCCTACAGATGTTTTGGGCTTCAGCTTCCTTAATTCCTGACTGCTGGCCAAGTTGGCTGGGTCTTCTGTGATCTGAAGTCCAAAACAAATGGAGGATCAGTGGTTGGGAACCACTCCTCTAGATAGACAAAGCGAAAAGTCTAGGTGGGCAAAAACATACTCCAGATGTTTTTGCACCGCAGCATCCAGCATTCATCACCATTGTCTTGGGCTGATGAGAATTGTGGTTCAACACTTTGACCACTTGAACATTAGCATTTATATGTTCAGCCTGCATCACAGGGTTTTAGTGGTCCTGTAAGCATTGATCCACTGTGGCTCTGAACCATGAGAAATCTTTCAGTAGGGCTTTTTTTAGGCTTGAAAGAACTCTGCAGTATTTTCTTCTTCCACTCATAGTTCTCTGGATCCAGAGGACTGATACGGACTGCATTTTATTATTTTAATTTCCAGTAACAGGAACATTGGTGCCTCTTTCTAAGTAATGAGTGACAGGCACATGTGAGGGCCTGGTACATGAGCACTTGGCTATGCTTTCCAAAGAATGTTTGTGTGAATTACAAGGGCAACTTTCACAGGTTTGGCAGTGCTTTCTTCAGAAAAATCATCATCTATTTCAAGTTAGAAACTGTAAACTGCAAACCGTGTTAGCTGTGTGTTAGCTACACAGACTGATATACTACAGTTTCAGTGAATTATCGGAAGGATAGTGATGATAGAAAATCAAACAATGCTGTTATAAGAAAAGAAAGGATCTAGGTTTGGGTGCTCGCTCCTATTTCCAGCAGATTTGAGGCAATAAATTTTTTTGTATAAATGTATTGAATGTAAATAGAAATATTTCAGTGTTACTTTATTGCCTAACTACAGTTTTCCAAGGTAGCTAATATTAAAATATCACACGTTAAACACACAAAGCAAAATGCAGTAGTAATGAAAACAATAAAGCCCAAAAATAGTTATAACAAATACACGAATAATAATCCTAGGCATGTCAGTCCTGCCAACAGAAATATGGTGCAAATATATTTTGCCCTTTTCCCAGAGTCTCTTCTGAAAGAATAGCCTTAGCTTGCCTTTGGAACGTAAAATGTTATGATTTGGGAGTATATGTAAATATATGGAAGATTTTAGTTCTAACAAGGTTGTTTTCACACTGCTTCTCAATCATAAATCAGGGTTACTTTCAGACAGTGTGCCTCAGATTTTGTCTGCCTTTTCTCTCAGTGATTGGGTATATGTTCACTCAACAGAGATTAATCTCCCACCAGAGCCTGATTTCCAGCCAGTGGATTTCGCCTCATTCTTCACTTAGGCTAGCCAGGGGTCTTACTTTCCATAGGGCACTTCTCTGCGGGTGTCCCATTTTGAATGGCTGTTCAGTCAAAGCCCTGTTTAAAACTACCTTAAGTGAGGACAGGAGATTAAAGATGAATATATATAGTTCGGATGGGAAAACAGAGGGCTTGAACAGTCAGCATCTAGGCGGCAGTGTGATCAGGCTGCCACCTGGTCATAGTCTTCTCTACTGTGGCCGTCTGTGCACTGTTAAGTTATCACAATGACTTCTAAACTTATATGTACATCTGTGAGTTAGCGTCTTCTCTTTTTTTTTGGTGGTGAATTTCCTGTTTTTTGTGGATGTTCAAGTGCTCACAGTACTATCACTGCATTTTATGAGTCAAGTGGGAATTCTCATGCACTAATTGGTACATTTGGAACCAAGCTGTAGCAATGATTATGTTGTTGAGGTTGTGTGTCTTCAAGTCATTTCTGACTCATGGCGACCTTAAGACAAATCTATCACGGGCTTTTCTTGGCAAGTTTCTTCAGAGGGGGTTTGCCATTGCTATTGCCATCCTCTTGAGGATGAGAAAGTATGACTTCCCCAAGGTCACCCAGTGGGTTTCCTACCAGAGCTAGGAGTCAAACTCTTGTCTCCAAAGTCATAGTCCAATGCTCAAACCACTACACTACATTGAACCTTGATAATGATATTATATCATTATCATCGTCGTCATCATCTCAATTGATATACCGCCTTTCTTCCAAACATGGCACCCATGCCAGCTTACAGTAATTTAAAATAGTTTATCTAAAATGTTATATTACAAAAGTACCATAACCTTTTATTTCAAAAGTAATATAACAGCTAGGCAATGACAGCTGTGGGCATCAGATAAGAGAGAAGCAACAGTGCCATCACAATATGATGTCTACAGGGCTTGAATCCCCCTCCCTGTTTACCATCCTGCTCTTCAGCATCTGTTTCTCACTCATATGATGGCCCTATAAAATTTTGAGAGTTATCTGCAGTATTACACTATTGAAACTTCAAGTTGTCTTGTCATCTTGTCAACCACTAATGACAATGTAGACTAAATTTCCAGATAACATCTCTTTAAGTGCACTAGAATTTTAACTGGAGGAAAGAATAGAGGGGTGTCAGCTTCTCACATACAGCATTCTGTTATTTCAGGACAAGTATCATTTTCATCAGGTTTGTTATTTTCATCAAGTTAGGTCCAAAACACACTGCAGGAATAATCCAGTTTGAGACTACTTTAACTGCCCTGGCTCAATTCTATGGAATTCTGGAAACTGTAGTTTTGTGAGACATTTAGTCTTCTCTGTCAGAGAGCTCTGATGCCACAATAAGCTACAATTCCCAAAATTCCCTAGGACTGAGCCAGGGCAGTTAAAGCGGTCTTAAACTGAATTATTTCTGCAGTGTGTTTTGGACCTTAGTTACATTTGTTTTGGGGATGCTTTCATGACAAGTTTGAAAATGCCTCACATCTTTTTGTTAAAAAATATCAGGCATAAAGGGGATTTAAAACTTTGTATGCCAGAATTTTAAATTTAAGTGTGAAACATGCCATGCTGGATTTAGTATCTATTTTTATTTGTTGGATTAACTGTTTGGTTTTAATTTTGTCTTTTTTAAAAGACTTCTTTTTCTCTTCCTTGTGTTAAGTTGTGGTGACCTAAGGGTCTAAGCAATAGAAGCAAACTGAACTGAATTAAATTGCTAAATGAATTACAGAACTAAATATGAAAAACATAACTTAGAAACCTGCCTCAGGTATGTGCATCTTGTACAGCTTGACCCTGCAAAATGAAGAACTCCTTTGCTAAATTTTCTGTGCACTGTTGCACACTATGCAATCTGAAACACATTTATTCCATCAGACTTCAGGTGGGGGTGGGCAGTTGTTCTGTGTGGAGAAACCTTTCCATTCACTCCCAAATCACTCAAACAAGCTAGTTAGCACTTCTTCCAAATTTGGTAGTTTTTCTTGCCATTGTTTCTTAATGGGAGACTGACAAAGAGGAAACAAAACCATTCTTTATCAACCGTCATTGTCGTCGTCATCATCATTATCAAGCATGTCTTCCCAAAGATTATTCTCACAAATCCTGCATCTTTTAATGGTTCAGTAGCTTTAAACACACACATCAAGCATGTTAGGATCAAACTGGACTCCAAAGCTAGGGCTTACTCAACCAGAAAGAAGCTACAAATTAAATCAGAGTAAAACACAATGCTCAGTAATGGTAGGGCACAATACAGGCAATACAACCTGGAGGAGGATTAATGTGTTTCATAATGATATTTTTCAGCTTAAATTTAAAAAAAAACAGCTATGGCTGGCTGCTGTGGAATTCTGAGCTTTTGTAGTTTAGGGAGACCTAAGAGCTCTTTGTGTGAGAATTTTAAATGCCCCTCTCTGAACTGCAAATCCCAGGTTTCCAAAGGTGGCTACCATAGCAGTTAAAGTGGAATAATAGTACTGTTGACTCTTTCAGACGTGGGAAATTGGAAGTATAATCCAAGGGCAATCCAAACACAATCATAGGGTTTCATGTTATTGCGAATTAGAGCTTCTCACGCAATTTCGGGCAAAAGGGAAGTCACTCCGAATGCAATCATAGGTTTCACGTTATTGCGAATTAAAGCTTCTCATGCAATTTCGGACAAGGAGGGGTCATTTTTGGGTAATGGGAAGTCATTCCGAACGCCTTCCGAATGCAATGGGGAGAAATTCCTCCCATGTGAAAGAGTCCTGTAACAGTCTGTGTAGTGTAATATTGTCCAATATGATATAATTTCACCTGGTGGAACTTCACACCACATTTACCTGATCTAAGATCGCAGCTACAGTATTGCAAAAGTTTCAGGGGTTTTTTTAACTAGTGACCTGTATATCCTCCTTTTTCTCCAGTGACCTTAAAATGTGTACATGACTCTTCTGTTCACCACTTCATTTTCACAACAGCCCTGTGACGTATGCCAGGTCGAGATAGTATAACTAGCTTAAGGTCACCTGAGTCACAGTCAAACTCTTCAACCGCTACAACCCACTGTCTCATATCCTGCACAATCCCATCTTTAGATTGCATCCTTTCTGGTTTATCTCTGTGTGCTTGATGTCATCATCGATGCAGAAGAGAAGAGTTTATAAAAGTTTCTTCTGGGAAATTGGGAAATGTTTGCAGGCGAATGTTGCCTATCCACCATGTATCATTTATAAATGATGGAGACAGAACTATTTGCAGAAATTCGGTAAGTGCTTTTTTGCTGCAAAAGGAAGATTGTTAACAAAGATCCAATGTGAAAACAGCAGGGGCTTTCTCAGGAAATGGTGAAGTAAACTATTCTCTGTAACTTGCAGAGGACAATTTTACATGTCATGTTAAGTCTATTACTTTAAATGTTAATATCAAGAAATCAGAAACCATGGCTCTAAGCGTTACTTATAATTTCTTAAGATGCTTGCTTCATCTGAGTTAGCATGCTCAGCAAAGACTTGTAATATTTGGGCATGAAATATACACAGCAGTTGTTCTTCCTTATTTCATAACATCACCATATTTTAGAATTTCAGGTGAGAGCCTGGAAAAATTAGTTTTGAATTACGACTCCCAGAATTCCCTATTACTCTGACCAACAAGATGAAATAAGTTCTGGGTCCCATACAGTTTCAACACATTGAACAAATTCTGTCACTCATCATTGGTCAAATTATCTGGTCACCCATTATAGGTTAAGCTCCTCCATAAGAAGTTGGAATCTGCTATTGTATTGTTTGAGAATTGTGGAGTGGAGAGCTGACTTAAAGAACATTGGTTGTGTAAAACTATACACTGGGTCCTTGGTATCCACTGGGGCTTGGTTCTGGGACCCTTGTGGATACCAAAATCCATGGATGCTCAAGTCCCATTATATACAATGATGTAGTAAAATTGTATCCCTTATATAAAATGACAAAATCCGCATCTAGTCCAGCAGGCCATTCCAAAGCACTGATGGGACTTAGGTTTACTTACACTTTATTAAAGATAGTAAAGATTAAAAACTATATAAAGATATCAATTAAAAAGTGTATTTTTTAAAAAAAAAATCAAATTCAAATTCTTTGGATTGCTCCTCTTACACTCAAAATACCCAGGGAGCAGACCTGCCTGCAGATGTTTCTGCTTACATTTCATCAAACAATGGTGGCTGACAGCTTGGTATCAGTGTGGTGATGAATTCACACACACACACAGATTTTAGTCCAACCTTTACATGAGCTGATCATCATACTGGTTCCTTGAATAGCTCCTTTAAAATTCAGCCTCAAATCCAAAGAGAATTCAGTGCAGCCAGCCTCCACTGCCAGAGAGATTTGAAGATGTACTTCTACGTAGCAATGTTCATTTTTAAACTGTAGTTGCTTTTTTATAACTCAGAATAAATAAATCCCTACCCTTAAAAAAAAGACACATAGTACAAATACTTTTTCCCCCCAAGAACCAGTGAATTTGTCAGAAATATAGACACCAGAAATATAGAATGAATCCCACCTGGTCTTAAACATGGGAGGAGGTAAATCCTTAGTCATATATTTATAGTTGCAGAAATCCTCATTCTTCAAATTGCTTCAGCTGTACTACGTTGCTCCCCTGTTGCATTGCTCCTTTCTCTCTCTCTCTCTCTCTTTTTTTTTTACACAAACACACACGCACCATTCTCAGCACTCTCATATTTTGTCTGCTGAACAAAATGCCACTTTGCTTCCAAATACTCCCCATATGTAAAGAGGAAAGTACTGAAATATTATATGCTGCCAGGTGATGGAGCCGGAGAAGCCCCAGGATGATGTTCCCTTAATGTTCTTTCTTGACAAGGATTAGTATGTATTCTGAAGCTGAGGTAATTGGGTTTTATCCCCTGTCTCTTCCCTCAGTAGTTCCTTCAGACCTGACACACATATTTTGCTCAGTCCAGGATAAAAATAAGTCAGCGGAGCATATTGTAGTTCTAAAGCACCTGCCAGATGTCTTCTTCCTCCAGGCTGTGACTCTCCTCATTCCATCTTCCTGTTTCTTTTGCACACTGAGTGTCTCTCTAGAGGCAAGCCATTATCTCTCTCTTTTGTAGCATCCTTCTTTTCGCTTTTCTTTTCCCTCCTGGGGAACTTCAGTTTGAGTCACCAGGTCTATCATTTTTGTAATATATTGGTTGCTTTTCTGGAGCATTCTCCTTAGTTTTTAGAGTGCAACTCTGAGTATCTGAACCTAATGTTAGAACCACAGAACCATGTGGGTTAACCTGGAGTAAAAAATCAAAGTAATGGAGATGTTGCAGATGAGAAATCTACATCCAAACGGAATATTTGAATAGCAAATAGCATTATATAGTTTTTGTGGGTTTTTCGGGCTATGTGGCCATTGTTCTAGAAGAGTTTATTCCTGGTGTTTCTCCAGCATCTGTGGCTGGCATCTTCAGAGAAATTCTCTGAATTCTCTGAGTTTCTCTGAAGATGCCAGCTACAGATGCTGGCAAAACATCAGGAATAAACTCTTCTAGAACACGGCCATATAGCCCGAAAAACCCACAAAAAACTATGTATGCCGGCCATGAAAACCTTCGACTTCAAACAGCATTACACTTAGATGTGGATCATACTTTGCTATGGTTCCTCCTATATAGTACTAGTACACTGTTATACACAGTTAACATGTTTATACTTACAGCATTTGAAGCATTTTAATTGCTCTTCATGCTTGCTTTCTAGCTGGCTATTTCATTCCAAATGTTAAGCTCAAGTAAATTAAAAATGTTCTCTAGGGTCTAGGGAAAAATTAGACTTGTAGGAAAGGGGTATTTTTAATTTTACCGCTTGAAATCTGTGCAGTCCCCCCACCCACCACCATTGAAAGTAAATACCATGCCTGAAAAACAAAATTTCACATTTCAACTGGGCATAAGTAAGCAGATGGGGTCATAAATTTTCAGATATACATGTGATTGAGAGGAGGACATGGTTTATTGTTGGGAGGGAAAAAATAAGACTGTGTGACATACATTGACTTTGTTGTTATTGCTGCACCTGATATTGTTATATGCCTTCAGATTTCCCCCCACTTATGGCAAACATAAAGTGAACAGTTCACAGCGTTTTCTTGGCAAGATTTATTTATAGGGGGTTTACCTTTACTGTCCTCCGATGCTGAGAGGGTATGACTTTAGAGTCATCCAGTGGGTCCAGAGTCATTCAGTGGGTTTCCATGGCTGAGTGGGGATTCAACCCTGGTGTCCAGAGCTGTATTTGATGCTCAAACCACTATACTGTCCTGGGTCCAGAAAAAGGAAACCACAGGAAGCATGCTTTCTCTCCCCGACTCGCACAGTCCTTCTCCTTCCATTCCAGGGAATACTGTATTCCTGTGTATTATAACTTTCAGCTTGGTTCATACTCCAGCACTAAGAAGGATGTATGATGACCTGCTTGACATAGTTACTGCATATTCAGCATGCCCAAAGCATCCTCCATTTCAGGCTCAACAGCTAGTTTGTCCTACTTGCTATCATTGTATCTGTATCCTGGGTAACAACTTGACCAATGCTAGAGATTGTAGCTTGTTACAACTAAGGATCCAGATCTGGCTTCCTAATTCAAGCATTCTTTATGTTGCATCAATTTATAATACTTTTTCCTTGCTAGCTGTCTACAAAGCCTCTGAGGACTTTCAAGGTATTATTTGGTCCATGTTACAAGGAATGGACAGGCATACTTTTCCCAATCTTGAACAATTTTGATTTAAAGGTGGGTGGGTTAGAAACCAGCTAACAAGGACCTCCCAAATCTCCTTAACGCTCATTGTTCCTGCAACACAATGAAGACATACCTAGACTTGCAAGCACATGTGTTCAGCACTTGTAGTTATTTGGAGTTCTTTTTATTGACCTAAACAAATGCTTTTAGCGCCTGTGTCACCAAGAGTGGTTTATTCCTTTACAGTAAATGGAATAAAGACCCTGCATTTTAGCCACAGTTCTTTCTGTATTCTAGATTAAAGTTTTACCCAATTCCCTCATCATAAAACTATTTTTCATATTGCACTGCCTCCAATGTTAACTCCTCTGTGCCTCCCTGAGCTATATACTTGATAAATAACCTGGATATTTTCTGTCTTGTGTAAGAAACTGGCACTCCAAATGCCTAGCCAGGTAGACAGAAAATTGGAATGTCCATTTATAGGCAACAGGTAATGACTATTTTTTAAAATCTTTTTAACAAGAAATTAGATTACTGAATGTACAAATTTCCAGGAGCTGGTTAAAAATCATTATTTATACTGGATCCACACTGCAGAAATAATCCAATCTGACACCACTTGAACTGTCATGGCTCAATGCTATGAGATTCTGGAAGTTGTAGTTTGTTGTGGCACAAGAGTTCTTTTGACATGGAAGGTTAAATGCATCACAAAACTACAATTCCCAGAGTTCCATAGCATTGAACCATGGCAGTTAAAATGGTGTCAAACTGGATTATTTCTGCAGTGTGGATGCAGCCTTAGTTTTAGGTAGTCCACAGCTGGTAATTTAACTTGGAACATTCAGTTTAAAACAAAACAAATAAACAGCTTCATTTATATATCGCTTCATACTGCCTAAGGAGTGTCTAAGCGGTTTACAACTGTAAGCTACTTGTCCCCAACAATCTGGGTACTCTACAGACAAAATAGCTTGTTCTCAACCCCAGTTGTTTTTCAGATCTTTGTGCTTATTTCTGCAAAAATGATGGATTTTTTTAAACCATATTTAGGAGAAGGGCTCTGTAAAGTGAGTTATTTCATGCAGTGCATATCCCTAAATTTTGTAGCAGGAGTGCTGTTTGTGACATCTGCAGGCATCATGTTTGTGTTCTTGCAGCCAGAAGCATGAAGACAGCATCCTCCAGGACTTCTCTGTCCCTGGAGGTCTTTCCATGCATTCATCTGCAGAAATAGAACAGGGCTGAGAGAGTGTGACTCATCCAAGGTCACCCAGTGGGTGTCTATTAATGAGCAAGGAATTGAATCCTAGTCTCCAGGGTCATGGTCTAACGCTCTAATCAATACTCCATACTGGCTCTCAAATTACATAATATTGTTAGGAGGGAAAAAGAGGAACATGAGAAATGTATAGACATACACATGGTGTTGGATTACTTCCAAATTTACAACACAAGAGGAAATAAGCTATGTATTTTCAGTAAGGTAAAGCTAACTTACATTGATTGGTTAATGCCGTAATCTGTTGGTGATTCTCTAGCAGAGGTCATCATGATAAGGTAGGAAAAAGCATTCTTCCTCCTTTCATCCAATCCCGCTCCCAAAAAAGTCTGCTTTATCACACTAGTGGGAAAACAGGATTCTCTGTGATCTGAAAGCGGGATGCAGCAGGCGCCATGGGTGCTTTACCGAGGGGAGAAAGGGGCCACCACCACGGCCCCTTTCCCTTCGGGGTCCTTGGCATGGCTGTCTAAAGGCCGCGCCAAGGACCAGCGCCAAAAAAGGAGCTCGGTTTCCAAGCTCCTTTTGGCATTGCGGAAAGGGCGCCCACAGCACCCTCCCACGGCACCAAGACATCAGGTGCGCGCAACGTTGTTTAAACACTGCGCCATGACACCATCATGGTGCGTCCGTATGGACGCCACCATTTTAAAATGGCAACGTCCATACGCGTTAGGATTAGGGAGGGTGTAGATGCTGCACCCTCTCTAACCCTAATCGCGCCTTACAGATGGCCATGTTGGGCCGTCTGTATCAGGCCTTTGTTTTCTTTTAGAATAAGAATGGGACTTATGCTGGTCTCTAGGTGTTGTTGGCTCCTAGCATTCCTTATTGTTGACTTTGCTGGCTATGGGCTGCTTGAATTTGAAGGGTTGCATGATTCCCAACTGTGCTTTCCAAGATGCTTTCCACCTGTGTTTACTCATCTGCATGATGCTCCCATTGACCATCTTGGTTTATATAATGCTAGGTTAATTTTTTCCTGTTTGCCCCTGTGTTTTCCCTTGGCAGAGCAATAGCAGAGTAGTCTACCCCTCAGAGTAGTCTACTTCAAGCAAGTAAACATTTAGCTTACCTCTTTCTCCTCTTTCTCTCTGTCAGTCTCTTGTGTGTATGTGTGTGTGCATGTGCCTTCAAATCACCTGTTCACTTATGGTGACCCCATGAATTTCATAGGGTTTTCTTATGCAAGGAATACTCAGAGGTGGTTTTGCCAGTTCCTTCCTCTGAAATACAGCCTACAGCACCTGGTATTCATTGGTGGCCTACCATCCAAGGACTAACCCTCTGTTACTGCCTTTGAAAAGCACACCTGAAAGTGTGTTTCAAGAAATTTGTCTCTTTCATGTGTTCTTTTCTGTAATTCAAACAAGCATCTAACATGAAAGCTAAAGAGAAAAAGAACAGCATAATGCAATTAGTTCCTGTGATGTCTGCATAATATTCTTATGAAGCCCATCTCTTTATAGTGGCCAGTGAACATCACAGATAATGAAATCTAAAAAGGATGTTCTTGTTTCCCTGGTCCTACACACATGGCACACACATACACAATTTTCTTTGTTTATGTAATACTAAATCTTTAAGCTTCTGAATATGAAAGGCAGTAATTTATATAGTCAGGACCAAAAACGGATAACAATTTGAAATTAGTAATTTGTTTAAGAGCAAAGTTAATGTAGCTTTGATTTTTGTTTTGCTTTTTAAATTAAACTGAAAAATATCATTATGAAACACATTATTCCTTCTCCAGGTTGAATTGCCTGTATTGTGCTCTACCATTGCTGAGCATTGTGTTTTACTCTGATTTAATCTGTAGCTTCTTTATGGTTGAATAAACACTAGCTTTGGAGTCCAGTTTGATCCTAACATGCTTGGTGTGTGTGTTTAAACCTACTGAACCATTAAGACACAGGATTTGTGAGAATAATCTTTGGGAAGGCATGCTTGAAATGATGATGATGGATGATGATGATGGGGATGCGAACATTTAGTTGATGAAGAATGGTCTTGCTTCTTATTTGTCAGTCTGGCAGATATGACCTCTTTTCAGAAGAGACCCTCCAACTGGATCAGGAAACACTTGTTTAAAATAGTTGTAAAAGGTCTGGATTGCTATATTCAGCACGTATGTCCATGGATTGCAAGGGTCATGCATAGCAAATGTGGTTCTGGAAGCGCTGAAAGCAATAATTACCTATTTGGACAGGAAAAATGAATGCAGGTGTCTCACTCACCTACACTTGAAATAAGTGTAGGGCAACACTTCCTTGTATGGCAATCTCTGGGTATGAAAACAATTTGTTCTCTCTGTGTGTTTTCCCACCAGTATTTTATAAGCCCATGAACATTGAGGTAGTTTGATCTCACTGTGTGAGGTGGGTCCCCTATTGGCATCATTCGGGGGGAGGGGGTAACAGAAAATAAAGCAAAGTATGTTATTGTTAAAATATCTATACCCTGCCCTATATCAAAATATCTCATAATAGTTTAAAAAGATCAATAAAACAAGTTAAACAGTTCAAAACAATGAAATAATTTAAATAATCTAAAAAATGTATTAAACACCATAATGACTTTAAAACTGATTTGAAAGTTTTTAAAAGCATATGCAACAACATTTGGGGTGAATTCATGAGGCCCAAAGGGCTTGATGACAGCACCTAAATGACAAGAGTGTTAGTGCCAGTCAGGCCTCCAGGTGAGGGTGCCACAACTGAGAAGGCCCTTTCCCATGTCCGAACATTATATTGCCTTCACTGGTGGGACACAGAGAAGCCCCAGCAAACCATAATCCTCAGGTAGGCAGCTATAGAGAGAAGTGCTCCACCAAGTATCAAGGTCCCAAGCCATAAATACAAAGTCAATATTCCTGTTTTGGTAAAGAGGAAGTTCTTTTGGGGGCACTTGGATGGCTCTTACAGTATATTATTCTTGCCTAGAAGGAACAGAAATATTTGTAGAAAGTGTACCCAAACAGAGGACTGACAATTATTTAAAGTGCTCTCAAAAGACTATCCTCTGTTTGAAGTGTTGTCATGCTCAAATCTAGTCTAAAGATAAAGACTCAGCAGAGTGGACAGCAGAATAGCAAGGAAAAGTCCTGAAGTTGCCCCATCACTGGTTATAGCAGATGGATCAGACTGCAGGTCAGATGGTCATAGTCTTCCCCACTGTGGAGATATTTGCTATTCCACTTACAGTACTTAATTCTCAGTTTACATCCGTAACAGGCATATTGAAATAACATGCAAGTCTGTGTCTTCTCTTGTCTTTTTTGGGGTGAAGCAGTTCCTTTTGAGGGGAAGGTCTATAAATATCTGCCTTATCCCAGCCCAAGTAGTCTGATAGTAATTCTAAAGGAGTTGACTTTTGGTTAATTCTGAAAGTCTCTTCTCCCCATCAAAGTCATAGAGAAACTGGAAAGCTCAAGGGTTATCTTATTCAGCATTTAGTTTTGTATGATTGTTCATATAGAACTGTCTTTCTGATTGTTCTTCTTGATCTTTTCAATACTGTAGTTATTTTAATGGCTCTGAAACATTGCCAGCATAGTCTCTTTTGCAGCCAACGCTTACAAGTTGGTGCTATTTGTTGGTTCAGTTTTATAAATTGTTGAACAGTAAATATCAATACCTTCTTTTAGTCTAATTTGCCCAAATACATTTTTAAAGGAAATGGGCTTGGCATGTTTGGTTTCTTTGCTTGTTTCATTTTTGGAAATACAGTCAAGAAGGAATTATCCCAGTATGAAAGTATAATCATGCCCCAAAATGTAATTAATAGGAAGCAGTTTTTGGAAATAAAGTATGATGGCTGTATTATGTTGTGCCAGCAAATGGATACAATCTGAAGTGCACTAATTTAATGTGCCAGACCAATAGCACAGACATTCTGCTAACTTTGTAAAGATTCTATAGCCACATTGTACACTAATATAGTCTAGAAAATGTTTAGGTTGGAACTATATGAAAACCCCTTTTGTAATATATATATATATAGATAGATAGATAGATAGATAGATAGATAGTGCATGCTTGCTGGGTTAACTGTAATAATGATCAATTTTCATACAAAACAGAAATCATAATTAGCTTGCCTTGGTAATGTAAGTCTGGATACATGCAATCGGAATTTTCTAACAGCTATTACACAAACCTATAAAATGCCAGCAGGATTGTGTGTATATTAGTCTCAATGAAATATGTTTTTGTTTCATTCTCTGGCAGACGCCTTGCATATCCAAGACTGAGAATCAGCCACAAGGATTAGCAACTAGTGTAAGGTGGGGACAGACACCCATCAATCAGTCTACACCCTGGGACACAGATGAGCCACCATCTAAACAGATGAGGGAGACGGAAAACCCAGGTATGCTTCCAGCCTTATTTGTAATTCTGCTGGGGGAAATTGTTCAAAGCAACTTCATTATGCTGTCTCCAATTACCCTTCTAAATAAGACTTTATCATGAGTCCTTTTTTTAATACTACAGCCAGCTTTTCTTTCTAGTTGTAAAGACCCCCTCAGGTTACTCCTGTGTCAGGGCTAATACAAATGTATTCAGATGCCTGCAAGTTCATTAAAGCATTTTTCTTTTCCCCTCTCTGTCTTTGCCAGGGTTAAAAAAAGTGCTATTGCATAATATTTCAAGACCTCTTTTTATGTCCAGAGCTACCTGAAATGATTTCCAGCTTCCAGACACATATCATACATTGTGCAGCTATGCCAGACGCCTAATTACAATCTCTTTGTAGTGGCTGGAACACGGTTATTATACGCACAGAGTGTTTGTCAGGGAGCCATGAAAACACGTTGGGGAAAGAGGTTAATTTTCTTGGAAGCATATACTTAAACAGCACAAAGCTGAAAATGTGTAAGATTGTAAACATTCTGCATCATTGGTTGATCAGTATTTTTAACATTTGTGCTTTCCTGCCATGTTGTAGCACCTGTAGCCACTTACCGACGTGGAATGGTTCCAGATTATCCACCTTTTTTTAAGATTTAAAGGGGAGGGATGGCAGCGATAACAGAATATTGGCAGCATTGAGAGAGGAAGAGGGTTGGGAACTGAGAGAAAGAGGAGACTATTTGGGGCATCCTTATTTATTTATTTATTTATTTCTCCGGAATTGTTCTTATTGCTAGCTTTCCTTCTTCCAGGTACAGCTCCATGGGTTACAACAGTTGCAGCAGGTAGCCAGCCAACTCTTATAACTCATTCTTATGGGATGACTCAGCCTCCGACCTTCAGCCCAGCAGTGAACGTCCAAGCCCCTGTCATTGGAGTTACACCCTCACTCCCTCCACATGTTACCCCCCAGCTTCCTTTAATGCCAGCTCATTACCAGCTCCAGCAGCAGCCTTCACAGCCTCTGAGTAACATGGTTGTGAACCTGCAAAGTCAGCCTTTGTACACTAACAGCCAGCCCATTACTATGTCTTCTATGACTGGGGTTGGCCAGGTGACTCACCCAGGCCACAGTACAGTAGGGAACGGCCACATGACTTGTCCTATCCTGCCTCCACCTCCGCCAGCTTTGCCTTCAGCTGCTCTACCCAATAGTGTTCCAGCTACCAATGGGCAGGCTGCCCCTCAGCTTCCTCCTAACCAGACGGGCAGCCAAGACAACACAAATGGGGTACAGATGCTACGGACTGTTGGTGTGGGGAAGTACGAGTTCACAGACCCTTGGCATCCAAAAGGTAGGTCAGCCCAGAACTCTTCCTGCTCACGGTGCCTGGTGTTCGGAATTATACATACATGGAAATGTTTGTGTATGTGTGTGTAGTGGATTGTGTAGCATTCAAGTCCTGCCAACCAACTGATGAAGAGGCACCCTTGCCAATTAAAGCACCTGTAGTGTCGACATTCCTGTGCTGGCACTCCAGCATCCCTGTCTTGTGTTTTGTGGTAGTTTTTCATGAATTAAAGATGACAAACTGGTTCTTCTGAGAAGACAGCAGAACCTGTGCAGTTGTTTGGATACTGAGTGACACTTTGCTAGGGTACTTCGGAAAAAATAAAAGCAGCGATACACATCTCAAAGCACATGAGGCAGCTGTCACTCTTCCCCCCTGTTTTTTCCCCCTCTGAGGAACACTTACTTATAAGATAGACCAGTCTTTTTTATTTAAGTTATGCTTTCTGAGTTTCAGTATTTGATATCACACTTGAAGATATCATTTTATTTGGTTTTTAGGGAAGAACTGGCTGATGTTCCAGTCAGTTCTGACAATGGATTGGACAGTACTTTGTGTATCCTTCAAAGATGGGGATACACAAAATGCAGCCTTTCAGATGCTGTGGGATTGCAACACTCAGCAGCTCCAAGCCTGTGTAGCCAATGATGAGCGGCACTCGTAGTTGCAGTCCAGCAACATCTGGAGGGTAAACCTTTACTACCCCTTGCTCTAAAGGTTCTTCCATACACAGATTGTGCAACAGAGCATGTTCAATATTTCACCTGTGACCTGGTGTTCAAGGGAGTCCTGGCACAACAACTGATAGAATAATGTGGTCTAGAGAATTATGACTGCATCTGATCCTTGTTCAGATCCATTCTGGGAAGTTAGCAGAGCAATGAAGTGCCGGGTAGGTAGATGCTAGACATGCAAAGGAAGTGTCCCTAACCTGTTCTAATTTCTTTATGTGCCTAGACTTCCTTTTGCCCCATATGGACTGCACAGTCCATTCAAGGTCAGGTTCTCAAATCTGCTCCTGGGAGATATGCTACTGGTGGGGAAGACCATATAGTGGGAAGATGCTGCTTTCTTTCAAAAACAGAATAGTTCTCTATTACTGCATGTAAAGCTGCAACTCATAGCAGATTGAAATTTCTCCCTGGAACATAACAAACAAATAATACTTTGAGTCACCTTATTTCTGTGACACTATGACAGATTTTTAATTGTGTTACAACTCTTCAATACAATGGAGTGTTATACTTGGTGTTCAGCTTTATACTAGCCATTTCAATTTAATCTCTAGGTTCTGCTTTATTTCTCAAATTAGTGTGCCCCTTATGGGGGAAAAAAAGAATGTTCACCATTTCAAAATTGAAATAGTTTGGAGCTTAGGAAAAATGAACATAAAAGGCTACAAAGGTGCCAATAAATGTGTAAAGCTATTTATACATACCTGTACATACAAACAAGGTCCAGATTTAAATATACTAAAACCTCTTGTGTACCTTGATTTGAGATTTCTTCCTTAACAGTAATAATCTTTTGTTTTGATATGAAGAGATCCATACCAAATGTCCTGTTTTTATGAACAATTGCTTCACATATTGATTTCAGAACCAAAGTACTTTTTATAGTTTTCAAGCTTTTACTTTGAATAAACATGAAATGTCACATGAATTGCTTAGACAAACCACATCACTTAAACAAACTTGAGTCTGCCCTAATGACCTGTGTAGTCAACACTGTACTCAATATAAGCTAGGGTTGCCATAATTCTCTTCCACAAAACCGGGACAAAGTGTGGGGAAGACATTTAGGGCAAATGTAGGACATTTGAGAAAAACAGAGGATGTGACAAACTAAAAAAAACCCAAAAAACATTAATATAAATTCATGCACAATAGAGGAGGAGGATCAGGCACCATGGCCACCTCTGGCCAGGAAGGGCTAGTGAGGAGGGAGGATGGAGGAGGAGGTTCGAGCAGGGTCTGGCAAGCAGGGTGCCCACTCACCGTCTGCTGCAAAGCCTTTTTCCCCCTCCTCACTGACACTACACACATACACATGCCATTAGCCATTTCTGTTTCAGCTTCCCGCCAAGTACCCTCCAGTTTCCTCCTCCTCCTCTTCTTCTTCCACTCTTCTCAGGGCCCAGTTGGAGCCAGAGGGAGGCCTTGCTGCACCAGATCTCCTCAGCTGAGGCCCCACATGGCTGCGCCTCACCCCCAGGAGGAGACATCCTAGTGGGAAAGGCTGCAGCCCAAGTGGGCCACTCAGGGTCGCCTCCAGCTGCTGGCAGCACTTCCCACCTGGCACCGGAGCAGCTACCATCTTGAAAGAGGAGGAGGAGATGTGACTCATGTCACATGAGGGAAGGAGCCAAGCTCAGCTGACTATCCCTGCTTGGTTCCGGGCACATTCTGTCAATTTCCAGTCTGTGGCTTGGAGCAAAGCAGGAATCCGAGATTTGTGGGTTAAACATGCCCAGCCAGGCCAGAACACTTTTTAGACCCTCTAATCCAGGATTGTCCCGGTTTTCTGAGACGTATGGTAACCCCAATGTAAGCCAAACTATGATTGCTTAGGATCTTAATTTTATTTATATGAAGATTTTCATACCTGGTATAAACGTGGCTCAAACATCGCTGAAATGTCCTGAAAAGGTGGCGGGAGCGCATTTGTCTGAACGCCAGGCACGATTCCTGAATCGTCATGGAAACATGGCTCCCTCTAGCGTCGCTGAATCGGTGCAAGGGGAGCAGATTTCCTATGAACCCAAACTTTGCATTCATAGGAAATCCGGTCCCCAGGAACAATTTGGGGACGCTAAGAGGGGGCGACAATTGAATGACGATTCAGAAAGTGCGCCAGGCGTTCAGACATGTGCGCTTCCACCACCTTTTCAGATGATTGAGCCACGGTAGAGCAATGTTTATGCCAGGTATGAAAATCTCCTATGTCAGTTTTCTTTTTTTTTTTAAAGGCAGTTTTTTTCTTCTTCTATGAACATAGGATACTCATAAAAACAGGACAATTTCACTATTCTTATAGCACAGTCCAAATTTTGTGTGTATGCACATCTTCAAGTTGCTTGTCAGCTTACTGCTACTCCTTTCATTTCAGGGGATTTTCTTGGACAAGAAATTTTTGGAGGTGGTTTTGCCAGTTCCTTCCTCTGAAATATTGCCTAGAGCACCTGGTATTTTTAATGGTCTTCCATCCAAGTACTAACCAGGACTGACCCTGCTTAGTTTCTTAGTTTCCAAGAATTCTCAAATTTTCCAGTCCAGACTTTGAATTAAAGGGGAACTTCATTCTTAGAATGCATGCATCTCATGTAGAGAAGTAAAGCAGATATTAGCTTTGACTGATGACATCTGTCAATGTAATAACTTTACAATTTTTCATAAATTGTAGGGCATGCTGCTCTTATTCTAGTAAATTAGATTTTACTAGCTTCCCTATTTACAGTCATCAGCATCTGATTTATTCCTTCTCATTTAAGAGAGACAGTGAAGCATCCAGATAAAGATGACTGAAAAGCAAAGCTAGGTGTGTGCTGGTTTCTGGAATTTTCTCCTCCTTTCCTTTTTGATCTTTCCCTTAAAGGTCTTTTCAGACCTAATGGAAAAACAGCAGATACAACATCACCTTACATAGAAGAAATCTTCAATTGACCAACTGAGCCATATAGTTTTGCTATATTTAGAAACATTTCAGTTCTCCTAGATGTTTTATGGAGAGCCAGAATGATGTAGTGGTTTGAGGGCTGGACTATGACTCTGGAGACCAGGGTTCAAGTCCATGCTCACCCCATGGGTGAATTTGGGCAAGATACATCCTCTCAGCCCCAAAGCAAGGCAAAGACAAACCCTCTTTTAACAAATCTTGCCAAGAAAACCCTGTGATGGATTCACCTTAGGCTTACTATAAGTCAGAAACAACTTGGAGGTACTCAAGAACAACAACAACAACAACAATGTGTTTTAAACTTCTAGATTCCTCCTGATTTCAAACTGAATTCAAACCAAAGGAAGTTTGGAAATGCAGTGTACCAATGTAAAATGATACAAAAATACAGTCAGAATTAATTTTTGTGGAGCTTTCAGACTGTGTGGCCATGTTCTAGAAGAGTTCCTTTCTGACATTTCGCCAGCATCTATGGCTGGCATCTAGAAGATGCCAGCCACAGATGCTGGCAAAACGTCAGAAAGGAACTCTTCTAGAACATGACCACATAGCCCGAAAGCTCCACAAAAAACTATGGATGCCGGCCATGAAAGCCTTTGACACCACAGTCAGAATTATTCTAGTAACAGTTTTCTAAAGATTTTCTGAGTCATTTTGGCTGAGCTTTGGCCCGCTGTATGAGAAAATGCTGGTGCAGATTGACTTGGAGAGCTTTTTCATTGCAATTCCATGATTATTTGTCTCCCTTCCCCTCCTCAGCTTTGCCCAAAACACACTATCCCCATTTTTATTGTTTTTGCTTGATGATCTAGCCTAGTGTGGAGTATTTATTTGACAATTCCCCAAATGAAAAGAACATGTCTTGCCAGTCAAAATAAGTGATACTGATGTTTTTATACATCATTAGTGAACTGATTTAAAATTTCACATTTTGCTTTCCCTAATTATGCTTCATTTGGCTGAGCTTTATTCCTGCAGGGTCTGCATTTGAGTATGTTCACTAAGATGTTTCTTCTTAATCGCCTTTTTCGATTTTATTAGTAAACAAATACATGTAAAAAAATAATAGTAATCTCAACTCAAAATAGGTTATAGGAAAACTGTTCAACAGTTTTTTGACATATGAATGAAATTAAGTCCTTTATATAGTCCAATTAATGTTTAAAGAGAAGTAACATTTACATTTTATGTTATTGTGTTTTAATTTATTTTAAGAAAGCAATCTTTTAAGTTTTATTTCTTAATACCATAAAACTATGTTCCAAGTGGAGACAATTGGCCTCTTCTCTTCTAGCTGGTAGCACAGAGGGGAGATACATAGATATTTCTTTAAGGTAGTATTTTCAAGTACTGTGTGTTTCCTTAATCAGGTTCATTTCATGTATACAAGAAACTACCACTACAATATGTAACTATTGAAATCATACGAATATTTATATATTAAATACTACTTTGTTTTACTAATTGCACAGTAGTTATTTCCTAGTATGTTCAAGACTGCTTTTGAAATACGACGATCTTCACCATCAGAAAATGAAAGGTAAGGGTGGATTTAATTGGCCATTTGATGCTCGTAACCATGAGTAGAACTGATGGTCTGTCTGCCACTTCCCAAACATGAAGTTAGGTTCAGCGCTACCCATTTGGTGCATCTACTTGAAATCTAGGGAGGCTGAAAGTGGATAGCACTGGCTTTAAGAATGTGATTAAAGACTGTAGATTACTATGTCTTGCACTTCAGGTGCTATAAGTGGCTACCTTGCATTTCCATTTTAAGTGTCATTGATGTCTGCATTAGAGTGCAATTCAGATAAAATTAGCTTCCCCCTAAAATTATGGTAGACAGCTGACAGAGTTTTTCAATCAACAGAACAACTTTAACTATATTTATATACTTCAGAAAGCATTTTTGTAAAAATCCTGAGGAAATGGTACAGTTTAAAGTGTGAGGTACTTACAATTTAATATCAGGAGCTACAATGCATTATAGACAAGTGGCCATCATTAGGATTCTATTTTTGCCAAGGTGTGGAAGAGCAGAACATTCCCTAACACAGTAACGTGCTAGATGAAAGAGTTTAAAAAATAGATTGGTTCAGCCTCCATAGTACTGTGGAATATCCAAATATAAAAGAACTGGGACTAGGTAACTGGGTTGCTTTGTACAGTAATGGTGTTAGTCACTTGTTGGCTGCATCCACACTGCAGGAATATTGCAGTGTGGTACTGCTTTCACTGCCGTGGCTGAGTACTATGAAATTCTGGGATTTGTATGAGATACTAATTCTTTGTCAGAAAGCTTTGGTGCCACAACAAACTACAAACCCCAGGATTCCATAGGATACGGCCATAGCAGTTAAAGAAGTGTCAAACTGGATTATTCCTGCAGTGCGGATTCAGCCATTGATAGAATTAAAAATATTTTCTGATGGATGAGTTGCTTCTCCTGAAGCTTACGTTTCTGCTGTGGGGAGAACTGATTTTTCCAGCTGAAGACCAATAGGTTAGCATCCAGTAGGTGATGCCTGAGGTACTGTCTGTGCCCACAGGCTTTTGAACCTCTGTCTTTTGATGTAGTCCACTGCTGTGTGGCTTTTGACAGTCACCCTCTGGAAAGAAGTCCTTGAAGGTTATTGCTCCCTTTTTGATTACCATTCCATGAAGCATGAAATGATGCCACTAAAAGAGAAAAACAGCATGTATACACAGTAGGGTGTGTAGGGGCATGAGTGTGTAGAAGTCTTTTTTCATAGGAACATAGATTTTGTCAAGCCTCATCCTGTTGCAAGGAAACGCAGTGGCTCTTGTATATGACGCAACTCTCTATTTTCAGCCTGTCCTGTTCTCTGGATGTAAAAGTTTCAAATAATATAATACTATTTAAAGGACTTAAAAGACTACCTACAGTATGTCTGTGCATTTTGTCCCCTTTACCACAGGAGCATTGTGTAGATTTGTGAAAAAAAGAAAATAGCAAGCATAATCAAGCTCTCTTCAGCACTTTTGTTGATTAACTAGTTAACCTGAAGCTTGTGCTAGAATTCATTATATTGAAATTCGCAGTAAGATTAGTAAGTTCCGCTTATCTTCCCCCAGTGGAATTTATGCACACTTAAGATTTCTCTAGCCTAGACCATACCTTAGGACCTGTTCCAGAGCCTTGTGATACAGATATTTATTCTATTTCTGATGGGGCCTTGAAGGGCTCTATTTGCACACTGGAGATATTGGATAACATTGATTATGTTTGGGGAACAACATGTTTTCAGTTTGAAATAAGTATAAATGTTAGCAAACCAAAGTCATGCCTCCAGATATTTTAGCACATGTTAGTCCATTATAACAGCTATAATATCTTGTACAGCTGGGTTGCTTTATTGAAAATTTCACTCCAGCAGCCCTTATCAGCATTTCTGACCACATCAGAGACAAGATTTTAAATGTGGAACAATTTAAAATGCCGTTTTGACTGGAGAGTTAAGATGCTTCCAAAATAAACTTTTACCACAATATCTTTATTTGGAGAACGTGGGTGGCTACTTCTCCATATTCCACCCACAAACAATTTTTGAGCCTTTCCTTAGACATTCTTCAACCCAAACACCATTGGATTTGCTGTTTAATTTTTTATTTCCTATTATTTAAAATTTGTCTTTTAAAAAAATGTTTATGTCCCCAAAAGAATTTACTGGTACAAGGGCAACAGCACTAGATTTGTTTTGTTCTAATTTCAGGCAAGGTAGGGCATAAAGAATATGATTTGTAAGGAGCAAGGTGGAGCAGATCAGAGCCTACACCCCACAAGGCTTAGGAGCTGTTTTCAGTCCTTAAAAATCACTCTTGGAGACATGGCCAGAGCCATAATTAGAGTCTAGGACTAAAAACAGTTTACTCTATTTCTTTGATGAAATTTTCTTGTACATTGAACATACTTTTATGTAGACTACAAAACAACCTGAAAGCATATGCAGGTTCTCATTTTACATTCAAAACTTTAAGAAGAATGTCCCAAGACACTATTGAACAACTTCTCAGTCCTGAAGAGTGCACACACACTCCCTCAAGATGCAGGAGAGCCATACTTCCCTCTCCATAGAAACTTGTGAAGAATCTTTTGTATAATACTGAAACTCTCCAGGCATTCAGGGAGCCATGGGAGGAGATTGTTGGCCTGTTTGGCTAGGATAAAGACCTGTTTTAGACTCAAGAACAGCCTTCTGCCCCAACAAAAAGTGATCAAAATTCATTTCCGTTTTTTGAAAATGTCCCATTTGTCTACAATAGGCTAGCCCTCACAATAAGCCAGCATTCACACCTGGCTCCTGGAAGGCATGGACTTTTTTAGCAATTACAAACTAGAGGTGTGAGGAGAGCAAGGGAGTGGGAGATCAGAGTACCCCCCCCCCCCCGAGAAAGGCACATGGCTGAATTATATGTTCCAGTGTGCTGGGGAATAATGTTCAGTTCATAAATTAGATGGGGGAAATCATGTTCCTAACAAGCTACGTACATCCAACCCTTCATATCCACAAGGATCTGTTCCAGACAAGCACACGTGGATAAGAAAAAATGCAGGATCGCAAGTCCCATTGTCCCCTATCGTGGTGCAGTGTGCTCACAAGCCATGTGCCTGGGCCACCATTGAGAACAACAGGGCTTGCTGTCTGCAGATGCTATGATCCACAGATGGCAAAGCTTGCAGATGGTGAGAGCCCACTATACTGACCTCAGCTGCATTACTAGTTCACAGGATTTGGCTCTATGTACCATAGAGATTCAATGGGGCATGGGAGCTTACATGCTATTGAATGGCTTACATATTTGTCAAGAAGAAATTGTGTGTGACCTGTGGAGGAGTTGGCCCACAACATAACATTGGGTGTATCCACATGGAACTGCTCAAGTCAGGCCTTAGATCTGCATTTCTTTAATCGTTGTGTGGTGGGATGTGAATAGGTGTTGTTTATACACATGCTTGCTATGCTTTGCATCATGCAAGGTAAGCATTCTTGAGTGTGTAGCCACCTGTATTTTAAAGGTAATTAATGTGTGAACTGGGTATTTAATTCTGCTGTGATTTACTCTTGAAGGAAACATTTTTCCTACTGTATTTGTCATACATTGACCATTCTTCCCTCCTCCTAAACTCTCATTTGTCCTATTTCCATGATAAGGAATCATTCCCTATAGAAACAGGATTCTCTTTCAAGTCATGCCTTAGAACAGCTCTCCATATAAAAGAAGTGAGTTACAGAAATTTGCTAAAACTTGGGGCATGGAAAATTAGTTGAAAGTCCGTTAAATGCAACATAGAGAAATTAGAAAAAGAAATTGGTTGTTTACTGCAGCCTTCCTTTGGTGATTTATAATTAGTTTGGGGAATGTACAGGTTTTTACTATAAAACTCTGCTCTTCTCCAGTAATTATTTGGATGTATTTTCCCTGTGGGGAAGTAAGAAGTACGATTCCAACTGCTTCTGCTTTTCTAAAATAGTACTGTTATAATAATCTTAATATACACAGCAACACTAACCATAGAGCTAATTTCTTGATGTCTTGCTTAACTGGCATTGTTATGCTGTCTTTGAGCTACAGAAGTTCTTTTTGTGGGACTCCCTTGACCTGATGGTGGCAGGACATCTTGTCAAGATCCAGCAAAAGCAGCAACTGCACAATCCTTATTAATAGCTATGTTAGTCTGGAATATCAGTATTATTATTATTATTATTATTATTTGTATTTGTATTTCCCGCCTCTCCATCTGATTGAGGCGGGATTCCAACAATAATAAAATACAGTTAAAAATACGATTAAAAACATCTAAAATTTAACAAATCTTGTAAACACAGTATACAAAGGGATCTTGCAGCACCTTTGAGACTAACTGTGAAAGGAGTTGCAGCATGAGCTTTCATACACTTGGTCTGCTACCTCAGTAGACCAAGTCTACAAAAGCTCTGCTACAACTTCTTTCGCACAGTTAGTCTCAAAGGTGCTGCAAGTTTCTTTTCTAATAAAATTTATGTTTTTTCTAGGCCATGTAGCTGTGTTTTATTCGTTCTCATTAGCATTCCAGTAGTCATCCAGTAGCATTCTCAGAACTCTTCCGGCAAAGTCTGGACAAGATTAAGTTTAGTGTTTCTAGTCAATTATTCATTTCTTGGATCATGCTAGCTCTGTTGATCAAAGTTCTAAATTTTGCATGTGAGGGAAGCAGAAGGTATTTCTCCCAATCTGTGAAGGTTGATGGAGTTGAACAAAGGAACAACACCTTGTAGGAAGCTAGAAGGTACTGTCTTCACCTGTCTTGCTGTGCTTTGCAGAGAGATGGATGCCTGAGCAAAGCTCTTTTAAAGATCGCATTTTTGAGGCTCCACTGTGGCATCATCTAGTTTCTCAGAAGAAATGTTGTGGTAAACTGAATGAATGGGTTCCAGTGTCCATCCCAAGATATGATGACTAAGATTTCTGTTTTTGTTTTGCCTCCTCCAGCTTCATTAAGTGTTGTTATAAATAATAATATTAATTTTTGTTACATTTTTCATGTCTACTTAGAACAAAACTAAATTGGAGGTTTTTTTAAAGATTGCAGAGAATCCCTTAGAGAGTTTTCTTAGCTGGTCCAGATTTAGTCATAGATTGATATAAAGCTGTCCACTTGGGGAAGAATTATACAGCGAGCCGGTAGCCATTCCACTCTGAATCTAACAGGCCCCATCATTCTTTCTGTCTAAGAGATTTTAAATCAGTTCACCTCCATCCCATTTGGTTAGCAATTACTTTTTTTCTCTACTTTCTCTCTATGCCATTATTTTTTCAATCAGTGCAGAAAGAGATCTCTTCTCTCTCTTCACCTCCCCTATGTTTAAATAACCTAGCAGTGGTTGCCAAATCTCTCTCTCACTCCCATTTTTAATTCAGATTAGAACATGTTTGTGTGTGTGCATGGCTGTGTTTATTTCCTTTTTATCTCTGCTTTCCCCTATTTTTAAACAGTTTGAGGCAGGATTTTCTCATACCCCCTTTTATACTTTTTTAAAGACAAGAAAACATGCATCTCCTTAAGTTGAGGTATTCGTCGACATGCACACTACCTCTTTAGCACTTAACCCAGAGATAATAAATCTGCCCAATTTGGCATCATGTGGGAAGTGAGAGATATTGTGCCTACTCATGAACAAGAGCAGGGCATGGTCCCTTGCCAATGGCACTAAAGGACTTGGAAAAAATTACCTTTTTATATTGTACAACATTCAGAGCCACAGTGCCAGTATAGCCACTGGCATGTATATATCAGTAGCGCTCACAGCAGGATACGGATCAATAAAATCACTTAACAGTTCAAACACATGAGAACAATTTAAAGAAATGTAAACACATTAAAACATAGTTCTGTTAAAACAAACTCTATCAATTATGCCATAGTTCATTGCCAGAGATTCAGAACAGTGCTCTCCAGTGATTTGCTATAAATATTTAAGAACCTCTAAAACTTTATTTATCCATTTGTCCATTCTCACTAAGGCAAGGGAGGATCCATGCTGCCCTTAAGATGTTGCTGGACGGTGGCTTCCAGCATTCCTCATCATTGGCTATGTTAATTAGGGCTTAAGAGGGTTGGAGCAACATCTGGGGGAACCACATGATTCCCACCCCTGCCTTAAGAAAAGTCCAAGTTTCTGATGCTAATTTACCATATATTATTCCTCTATATGTTTAAAAATATATGCCCAAAAATTGACCCCAAAATCCCAGGTTGACATATTTATAAGTCAGTATGGTAATGTGATAGTAGCTCTTTCAGATTTCCCCAGGTGGTCAGGAGAGAGTTTCCTTTACTCTTGAGCCAAGCACAAAAAGTGCTGGGTGATTGGTGTTAAACAAACAGAGTCCCTCTCTTGCCCGCACTGGCTGCAGCTGTCTGGGGAGTCAAGGGTGAAACCAAAGTTGAAACACTGAAGCAAAAGGCCTCAGTTAGAGTTACTCTTGCTGTGTGCACACATACAAACACTGAAGGAGCATCTAAGTTTTACCCTCAACTTATCCACAGGTCATGGCAAAATCCATAACTTTGGCCCCAAAACCTATCCTTGACTTATACATGAGGTCAATTTATAGTCAAGTATATATGGTAACCTTAGAACAATTCTGTCTGTTTCAGAGTACAACTGCCTGTGTGTTGTTTAATGATAATATAAACTGTAAAGTGCACTCTGCCTTCCATTTCTATGGATTCTGCATCCATGGATTTGGCCATCCATGGCTTGAAAATATTTTTTTAAATTGGCAAAAGCAAGTCATAATTTTGCCATTTTATATTAGGGGCATTATTTTACTATGCTATTCTATATAACGTGAGTTGTCATCCACAAATGTATTGGTATCCACAAGGGATCCTTGAATCAAACCCCAATAGATGCCAAGGGCTCATGGTAAAAATAATTTGGGGGAAAGTTTCAGGCACTTTAATTCTATTTCTATTAACAACAAAATAAATGATATACATTTTTGCTAATTCTGAGTTTTGGAAACACTGTTTTTAAAATCTACTTTCCTCTGTTCATTAACTACTCATGTGTCAAAAGAGGCAACTCAAACAGGAAGAGAATTTGCAAAAGGTCAGGAACTCTGGATCATAATATATGGCTTATGCATTGGAAAAGGCCTGTCTACACTATCACTCTTTTAGGAATTAACAAAGCATTTTGATTTTCTGATATACAGGAATCAGTCCAGACCTTCAGTGTTTTAATGAATTCCAAAAGTGAGGAGTTGAGACCTACTTCATCCCTATTGCAATTTCATGACTGGCTTACTAAATTTTCCCTAGTCTCACAGCACTAAATAGCATCAACATAAGCCATTGGATTCTCAGTATAAATATCAGAGAAATACAGTAGCAAAATTAAAATACATGAAAAGGGAGCATACAAAATCCTTTAAGCATATGAAAGTTTTTCTCCTGCCTCTTTTCATCCTGTCACTTCTAAACTGCTGTTACTACTTCCAGACTGTAATTAGAGTGGGGTCCAAATCTAGACCAAATTTCAATGGGATGTGGTTCACCTGTCCAGTAGTATTATGTCAAATACTTGAAAGGTGATCTTACAAAATATTAGAAAGAAGAACAAGAGTGAGGTTTTAGCAAACAAACAAACAAACAAACAGCTTCATTTATATACCACTTCATACCCTTAAGGAGTGTCTAAGCAGTTTACAATTGTAAGCTATTTGCCCCCCAACAATCTGGGTACTCATTTTAGCGACCTTGGAAGGATGCAAGCCTGAGTTGAGCTTCAGCCCTTTGCTGGTCTTGAACTCGCCACCTTATGGTTTTGAGTGAGTGGCTGCAGTACAGGCATTTAACCACTGCAACACCAGTGTCTAGCTTGTGCCCAGCACACCCCTAGTGTAGCAGAAAGGTGATTCCACTTGTATAAGGAAGGAGTACTTTGTTTCTTCCCTACCACTACCAGTCCAGCTCACTGTGTTATATCAGTGTAATTTTACATGCCCTCCAATCTTTAGATATGAGGGAAGCAAGTAGAAGAACTGTGTTCAGCAAGAGGAACTCTATGGACAGTCCTTGGGATCCAAGCCAGTGTCCTCTCTTAATAGAATATTAATGTAGAACATTGGGTTTTCCTGATTTAACATAACAACACAGTAACCTAAAGGATCTTGTATAACCTTTGAGACTCACTGAAAACTCAAAACCTAGACGTAGAATTGTGATATAACACATACCAGAACAATTCTGTATTGTGCTAAATTGAACATTGATTTGCACAATTAGTTTTGTCCATAGCAGCCATGTCACTCCTTTTAAGAGTCTGATGATCCTCCAAATCAGAGGTGATAGGCAAGGGTGAGATGCTGTATTACCAAATATGTTTATGTACACTCTCTAAATGTTCTATGCAAAGGGATCTTGTGGCACCTTTGAGACTAACCGAAAGAGAGAAGTTGGTAGCATGAGCTTTCATAGCCTTCAGTCTACTTCCTCAGATGCATGCATGTAGGGGGTTGTGAATGTGAAGTCTCACACTCCGTTACAAATTTGTAATACTTAATGGGATTTCAACCAGTATTCTTGATGACTGCAGCAAGGTTATACAGGTACTTTTTTATCAGTAATTACAAATAATAATAAGTGAAGTCAAAGGCTTTCACAGCCGGCATTCATAGTTTTTTATGGTTTTTTCAGGCTATGAGACCATGTTCTAGAAGAGTGCATTCCTGATGTTTCTCAAGCAGCTTTGGCTGGAATCTTCAGAGAATGGTGGCACGGAAGAGAGTGGGGTATATATGCTGTTGGTTGAGAGGAAGTGATGTACATGTTGATCTCTGTATTGTTCTGTTGTTGAAAGGCAAAGTCTCAGAGTGTCTGTCTCATTATCTACTGGGAACCCAGTTGTCTACTGGGAACCCCCCCTCACGCTGGGTGGAACCCCACTCTCTTCAATAATAATACTAAGCATTCTGTAGGACTTCAACACAGTTTTGTCTGGAATCATTATTTTTATTTACTCTTTGTGTTTTCTTAAACCATACCAAGTACAACAAGAGGAAGCAAGCTCACTTTTACTGCATCAGTGCTGTTTAGAGTCTACAGCAAATGACCAAGATTTATGTAAATTGACAGAACTTATGTACAAGAGAAACTGAATACTAAATGTTTTGGTTTTATTTTTCCTGCTCTTATAGTGGATTGAGTGTTGGACTAGAACCCTGGAGACCAGGGTTCGGTTCCCCATTTGGCCATGAAACCCACTGGGTGACCCTGAGCAAACACACTCTCTCAGCCTCAGAGCAGGGCAGTGGTAGACCTCTTCTGAACAAATCTTGCCAAGAAAGATTCATCTTAGGGTCATCTTAGGATCACCATAAGTTGGAAACGACTTGAAAACACACACCAGCAACAATCATAAAAGATTTTTGTGGGTTTTCAGGCTATGTGGCCATGTTCTGGAAGAGTTTATTCCTAACCAGCATCTGTGGCTAGCATCTTCAGAGAACTCACAAAAAACTATGGATGCCAGCTATGAAAGCCTTCAACTTCACAAATCATAAAATAATTTTAGAATTACTTAAATTTTGAACTGTACTTGATCCATGGCTTGGCAATCAGTGTTCCTTTTTAAAAATAGATTGATTTATCATCCATAGGATGATTAATACTATCCAGGTGGTTTTATCTTATTTGAAGGATGTATGATATTCCTTAGTATAATCCTCATGTGTTTGTTCCCTTTGATTCAAAGGTGAGAGACACTAATGAATAATTAGTGATCTCTCTGCAAATACTTAGACCTTGTTTAAATACTCCATTGGTCTTGATACTTCTCATTTAAGTCGTTTACTTTAGTGGTTGCAGGATTCCCAAGAGTGCTGCTTGCACAAGGGTCAGATTTTAATAGAAAGGTATGCTCTATTGAATGACTCACCTGGAGTAGAAAGTTATCATTCATTTGAGCTGGTAGCTCAAAGGTGAAAATAAGCCTGGTTGTAGTGAGCATAGCTGTTTTGTAATTGTGTGTTTTGTACAGTAGAAAACACTGAACTTAGAAGCACGTAGATTCTGTGCCACTGCCAGGGTAATTCTTGCCTGTGTGGCACACTGACTTAGTAAGCTGTTTACATCATAGAACTGAATGATCTGTTTAACAGTCAATTTTGTTCTCATTTGAGTTGTACAGGTTTCTGGACCAGCTCCCAAGGGTAGTGAGAAGCCATTAATGGAAAAGAATTAGCAAGGAGTCTGTTCTTCCCACTCACTGAAGGAACAAAATTGAGGGGAGCCAGGGAACCAAACTAACATGAATGTAATTCCCAATTTCAATCTTCTTTGTATTATGGGTCATTACCTGTTAATTGACTAAATGGCAGTTCTCTCTGAATGAAAAGTTTTGTTTAGCTTTTATAATGAAGACAGATGATATAATTAGTATCATTTCTGTTTTGGAAATAATGAAAGCATTGCATCTGTGAGATGCAGCTTCCAGCCTGCATAATATGAAGAAATAACTCTGTCTTAGCACGCACATGTGCACACACACACACACACAAACAGAGCTACTTACATATGTTCGGTTACATGGATAGAGCCTAGAAGCAGTAATGACAGATTCTTTGTTCTTCTCTCCTTTCTCTAGAGCAGTCATTTTCTGACTTTCTGCCTTCTGGTAATGGTTTCCCCCCACTGATGTTCCTCTGAGAAATCTCTGAGCTAGTACCATGGAAATCATGTGCTTTTGAAAAGATGTTGTAGGCCTCAAGGTCACCTATCCATTTTGGACAGATAGGGTATCCTTTTCTTTGCATCTGCAGTTGCAAGTGAGAGAGAATTTTTGTGAGGAAGCTGTTAGTTTCAAAGCTACTGCTCTAAATTTCATACTTGTGTAATATTACAGTGAAATGAAAGCACACTACAGAGCAAAGCAAAGGGTCTGGCTGTTTACGTCCCTAGCTTAGACTGCTGAAAGCCATCTCAGTAGTGTTTTTAAGGAACAGTTTTTGTTTGTTTTTAAGATGCTTTCTTTATTTGCTTTCACATACAGAAAGGGTCTCCTAAGCAGCTTACAGTAAAAGCAATTAAAATGTGTTAAATCTAGTTAAAATAAAATAAAACCAAGAGTAGAATAAAAGGCCGTAGTTTAATCTGCAAGGGAGAGAGATATCTGAGACTGAACTAAAGGCTAAGCAAAAGGAAAAAGGTCGAGACAGAGAGAGCAATTTAATCTCTTTAAGGATGGAGTTTGGATGCGTCAAGAGAACAGGTTCTGGGCTTAATTTTTTATTCACCTGTTATGTTCTTTTATTTGATCAGGCCACTAGTTTAGTAGATCGTGGGAATGCTATGGATGTCATGTATCAGGATAGCATTGGATAAGGCCCCCCCCATAATATTTTGATTAGCAAAACAATAAAGAATAGATAGTGACACCATCAGATGGATCCATAATTGGTTGAAAAATCATATTCAAAGAGTTGTCATAAGTGGTTGCTCTTCAGACTGGAAAGAGGTATCATGTGGAGTTATTCAGGGTTCAGTCCTAGGGGCATTACTGTTCAACATTTTTATCAAAGGCCTAGATGATAAGGTGGAGGGAATCCATATCAAGTTTGCAGATGATACAAAATTGGAAGAGGTGGCTAACACATTGGAAGAAAGTAACAAAATCCAAATAAACCTTGATAAACTAAAAATTACATTAAAAACTAACATTCAATGGAGAAAAATCACAAAATTCTACATTTAGGCTTCAAGAACCAAATGCACAAGTACAGGATGGAGGATACATGGCTCAGCAGTAGTACATGCAAAAGGGTCCTTGGGATTATTGTTTATCATAAGTTGAACTTCAGCCAACAGTGTGATGCTGCAACAAAGAAGGTGAAGGCTATTTTAGCATGAATTAATAGAAGCATAGTTTCCAAGTCAAGGGAAATAATAGTCCAACCATATTCTGAGCTGGTCAGGACCCATCTGGAGTAGTGTATTTAGTTCTGGATACCTCATTTTAAGAAGGATGAGGACAAGTTTGAGCGGGTTCAGAGAAGGGCAACAAGGATGATCAGAGATATGGAAACCAAACATGAGGAAAGATTGAAGGAGTTGGGCATGTTCAGCTTGATGAAAAGAAGACTGAGAAGTGATATGATTGTACTCTTTAAATACTTCAAGGGCTCCCATAGAGGTTTGGGGGCAGGCCTGTTCTCTGCTTCTCCAGAGGATAGGACAGGTCTAACTGAAGTTACATGATAGTATATTTCGATAGAACATTAAAAGGAACTTCTTGACAATAATAATAGTTCAGCAGTGCAACCAGTTGGCTAAAGAAATTGTGGGATCTCCTTCTTTGGATGTCTTCAAAAACTGGCTGGGCAACAACCTACTGGTGATGCTTTAGCTAGAGAGCCTGCATTGAGACCAGGGTTGGAATCGATGTTCCATGAAGCCTCTTCTAACTCTATGATTCTGTGGTATAACATGATTTATTTTTTATGTTTTTACTTTGCCCCAAAAGACATTGGGAGAAAAGTAAGCACTTTTAATTGGCTGTTGCTAAGTTCTCACCAAAATTTTAGAACTGATGATGTCAGATATTCCAATTACCAAGAGCAAAACAAAAACAAAAAGTGGATTGGAAAAGTAGCTTTTATAACGGAATAAAGCTCTTTTTCTTTATTTTTCATAATCACTACAATAACTGGGGATTCATTAAAATGTTAACAAATATAATAAAGCTAATGAAGCTGTTCTTACTAGGAAATGAAGATAATCAGAGAAATAAATTATATATCATAAAGAAATGATGATGTTTATCCTTTTTTTTATTAATACCAATTTTGCATGCTTTTGCAAACATACATTTAAGTGTAGAAAAATCATGAATATCTCATGACACCAGAGTCACTTCTAAGTTTGTCAAATCCAGGGGGAAATTATTTCACAGCTTACCTGTGCCACAGCTTTCAGCTCCTAGCAACTTAGGAAAAGATTAATGTCGGAGGCTGAAACTTTATGGAACACCTAAATTAGATCCACAGTCTTAATGACTGCCGTCTTGTAGAGTAAAGCTACATGTAATGTCCGTGGGGGTTTATGTACACCAAAGGGCACATAGAATTTTTGACATTGCTTTCAGATCTCTCTCTCTCTCTGTGGGTGTTTGATGTTTTGGTTGTTGTTTTGGCCAACAATTCCTACCATAGCCTATGGTGAGGGAATATGGGAGCTGCAGTCCTGAAAAATTTGGAATGCTATAGTTCTCTCCCCTCATTTTAAAAGCATTGTGTGCATAAAAAGACATATGTTAATGTATCATTAATACCTTTCAAGAGATATGCTTTTCTCCTTCATGGCAGCTTTCACACATAAGCAATAAGAACAAGCAGATGATCCCAGTTTAAAAAATGTTAAAATAGTTTTATTCAAAACTTTTAACACATAAACATAGGCAAACAGCATAAATATAGACCTAGACAAAGCAGGATAAGACTGAAGTCTATAGAGTTAATTCAACCCATCATATGAATGCCATGATTGGAATAAAAATGTGATTTGTGTTTGTCTACATTTTTAATTCATATTTTTATTCCAATCATGGCATTCACAAGATGGGGTGAATCTGCTGTGTAGACTACTTTTTTATCCTATTTTCATGTCTGCAAACGGGTTACATCTAAGCATCTGTACTCACAAAGAGAAGTACAAATAGGCTACTTGTTTCCCTGTGATATAGAATGGCTTACCTGTTTCCCTATGGTGCAGCGCTACTCTGCTGGGAGGGTGCATGGGAAAAAAAACCTTAGCCATGTTACAGTAGCAGCTGTTGGCTTCCACTCTGAATAAACTCTTGGTTTTGGCATCAACTTTAAGGAACTGTGTGAAATAGTCCACCTGCTCTAGGGACGGAGTTCAGCAATTTGGATATCTCCGTTAATGGGTTGGGGGAGATAACCTGCTCCACTGACATGTAAGCCACTAGCTGCTAGTACAAAGTTAGTAAATCTGAGAGAGCCCCTGTCTCCTCTCATTGAATACTGGGAGGCTTTCCCAGTCAGACTCTACCTGGGTACTATGTGTGAGAGAAAATCGTGGGGCAAATGACCAGGGAGTTCAGCTGCTGAGCAATTTGGCCAGACTGTGTCTTGCTCCCAGGTTAGAGGAGGTAGCATCCCTTACTCCATTAACTCTGGTTGTAGAATTCAAAGACTTAGCTGTGTTAGTCTGAATCAGTATGCAAAAGGACAGTCAGGATGAAGTGATATATGTATATGTTCCCTCCTGTAATTTCATACAGAAGAGAGGGTTGAGACTAGTAATTATCTCAGTTTAAAAGAAAGCCTGCCATGGCTAAAATGGGAGGACTTAAACTTTCCTCGGGTATGAGCTTTGGAAATCTTTCCCATACTCATCCAATCACTTTATTTTCCCTCATCATATGATCAAAAGGGCCTTTAGTTGACAGTTATTGCACATTTTGGAGTCCACTCATTTCAGCTTTTCTTCAGTACGAAATGACACACTATACCACTGCTACTCCAAAATTGTCACTAATGGATGTAATAAGGGCCCTGAAGTGCACACTAATGAAACCATTATCCTGTCCGATAATTCATGGATTGAAACTGTCCTTGGCAGATGCAGAACAGCATAGGGTTTCAGTGACATCTTTATCATTTATTCTCACATTACCTCTTAAAAGTATCAAAGGAAATCTAAGCCACAAACCTGTGTTAAATATAACAGTGAAAGGCGCACTTTAGACAGTAACAGCTGAGAAATGCAGCTTTGCATTCTACTTAAAAACGGGGTTGTGAAAAGGTCTGGAAAATGATATGGCCATCATCAGTGCTTCAGACTCCAAGCCAGAAATAAAGAAGAAAAAATTGGCTACCTTTACAAAGGGGTTTGGGAGCTTAGAAAGCTTAAATTATTGCCATGCCTTCACAGCTATGTTTCATTTTTTGGGTGAGCCACACATGCTTTCAGGAGTGCAAATTAGAGCAGAATGTTGACTCAATTTAGAAGAGTACCCATCTGACCATTTTTATTTGAAGGCCTGCTTTGATGCATCATTTCAGGTAATGGCTCAGATCAGAGGGCTTGGGACTGAAGCAGCAAATGGCATGCCCAGAGGGGCAGAACCTCTCCTGGAAAATGTCAGTGTTTGATCTCATTTCACTGAAATCCTTCTGTTACTGTAGCAGCCTCCTGTTAAGAATTCCTCTTCTTCCTATCACTTCAGTGTGTGCCTGGACCAGCTGAAGTTATTCAGGAACACGTTTCTTTCTGGCACAACAAAATCTCATCAGCTCTTTGACTGTGTAAAGCAGCTCAAGTCTGGAACAGATTAGGAAGGTTGTAGCCTCACCATAAGCATTCATGTAAACAAGGTTGGAGGGACCATTTCAGAAAATACATATCTCCACAGGAAATAATCTTCCCTGACTCGGTGATGGACAATCCCCAGAATCTGTTTCTCTAACTCTTAAGTGGCTCTTTGGCTTTTCATTTCTGAAATCCAAACTTCCATTTTGCATAATCAAGTTTCTCTAGTTTCTGTAACTGTATTAGTAGCTGTATTCATATTGGTAACTTTCCATATCTTTGTTGTAAGTATAAACCTTCTTCTTTTGTTTGTTTGTTTGTGTGATTGATTTGATCATGGGGTGTTTTTTTGGGGGGGTGGGACTCTTAAATGATATCAAATGACATTCTGTATTAGGGGACCAGGGGCATCCAGAGGTGTGAATGTGGAATGACACTTGTCTGTAGACAAACACAAACATAGAAATACTGGGGGAAAGCATGGCAAATAAATTTCTGTCTCACTGAGCATTTTGCTGCTTTCATGTGTTGCACTGAGTAATGCCCTGCTGAAAAAGTCTCCCGTGTGGGTGTGTTTCAGCCTCCTTTCCAGCCTGCAATGACATCTGGCTGTTATGCTCTCGTCTCACCCCACCAATTCCCTTTCACGCAGGGCCAAGGCTGTTCATGCTGTCATTGCCTGTCATGCTACTTATGCTGATGATACCATGCAGTTTTAATTAATTCTAAGGCTGTCTGAGCTTAGAATCAATTAGTCAGAAATGAAAACTAGGAAGGCAAGAAATAGAACAGAAGGAGGGAAGGAAGGAGAAAGCTCAGACGAGCCCAAGAGTATTATGTTTGTTTTTTTCCTTCCTGAGACATTTATTTTTAAAACGTATCCTGTTTTCCTGAACACAGAGAAATCTCCCCAACTCCAATCTTGCCTGAGTCAAAAGACAAGATGGCACCCATTTCCCATTTTCTATGGAACAGACTGGGAGCTGGAATAGTGGGACAGTGCCAGGCGCTGGTACCTTCTAGCTGGTAGCCAGTGCACTGGGTAACTGTGGAGCACACGTAAGTTTGTAGGTAGACATTTGTAACCTTTCGCTACATATCCCTCCTGCCCCACTCTCACCAGTATCTGCTGCTAGGCAGAGATGGCAGCCTAAATCTGCCCAATGGCAGGACCAGATTCGGTAATGTAAAGAGTTAATTCCCACCACACAGTTGACCTTTTCTATGAGGCAGGCTTCATGTCCTGAGACTCAAAGAGGGCACATGTCCTGAGGTTCAAAAGGGAAGAGAGAAGGAGAAACTTTCCTCAGGCTTTACTAAGTCTCTTAATGCTGAGATCCATGGCTGAATGTGCATGAATACAGCAGTTTGGCATGGTTTTAACTGTCATGAATGTTTTGGCACTGTTTAAATTATCATGCTATGGACTCCTGGGATTTGTGATTTGCTGTGGCACCAGAACTTTCTGATAGACAAGGTTAAATATCTCACAAAACTACAAATCACAGAATTGAGCCATGGCAGTTAAAGCAGTGTCAAACTGCATTATTTCTGCAGTGCAGATGCAGCCTCTGTTAGTTTGCTACTTACTAACAGCCTGAACAAATTGGCATAAAGTTGCTGGCATATTAGATACACTTTTTTCAGATCTTACTGAATTCTGTTTGGCAAGCTTTCCCGCACGGGAAGTTGGCACTTTGTTGTATGTGCCTTTCAGTTCACTGTCAAATATGTACATATTAATGTTAGCTGATTTTTCTAATGGGTTTTAAAGGAAGCTGTCATATTCAGAGAGTGGAATGATTTTTCATTTGTTTACCAGAATGTACTCAAAAAGCATCATATTCTCAATACTAGATGTTTGGTAATATGATTCATTGTATATTAATTTGAAAAATACACGATGGCAAATTATTCAAGGACTGGATTCTATATGCCTCTTCTGTAAGATATTCTGCTTCAAATTTCTTTTCATAAGAGAGAGAAGTTTCAGTGCACCTTGTGCACTATTCTTGAAAGTTTGTCTAATTGAAGTATAAGGTTAGCTAAGCCATGGTGTTCCTCAGAATATAGTGAAAGTGCATTGCAGAAAGAATGCTTACAGGAAATGTGACAACATACAGGTCAATCTAAAGCTCTTGTTAGTGTTTCTCTGTTTCGGTCTCAGTCCAAAAAAAGTATGTTTTTATACATATTCTTGTCACTGCAGGAGATTTCATATATTTATTTTTGGATGTAATATGCATGTTTGTCAAGATCTCTGTCAGGGTCTGACAGTATATTTCAAGGTTTCTTATATTTACAAGATCTGAATTAATATGTACTCCCAAATACAATCCTTATGACATTTTTCCAACAGACGTCTTTAGTGGAAGAATATAAGAGGTGTGTCAGACTAGTCCAAAGTTCTTTATCCAAGGGGAGTCCGCTATCAGTTCATATCATCTATCTAATGCTCCCCACCAACTGATATACAGAGGCACACTGTCTCCAGATTTTCATGAATCTATCCAAATCCCTTCCATCTGGTGATAGTCACCTCCATAGTTTTTCAATGCAGTAAGTGAAGTAAATTATCTGCCCTGAATCCTTGAGCTTCAGTGAATGACCCCAGATTCTAGTATTATGAGAGGAGGAAGTGCTTCTCCTGTTCTGCTTTCGCCATTCCTTGCACAATTTTATGCAGCTTTATCATATCCCCCCATGTGGGCTTTTTTCTGAGCTAAACAGCCCTAAACACAGGTAGAATTCAGAGACATAGCTGTGTTAGTCTGGAGTATCAACATGCAAAGGGATCTTGTAGTGCCTTTAAGTCTAACTGAGTGAAGTAGTACTACTGAGAAAGTCGACCATGGCTGCATCCACACTGCAGAAATAATCCAATTTTACATCACTTTAACTGGCATGGGTCAATGCTATGTAATTCTGGGAACTTTAGTTTTGTGAGATTATATATATATATATATATATATATATATTGAGCTCTGGTGCCACAACAAACCTGAATTCCCAGAATTCCATAACATTGGCCCATGGCAGTTAAAGTTATGTCATACAATATTATATATGCAATATAAATGCAGCCCATGGCTGCAAAAGCTTGTGCAACAATGACTTTTGCTCACTTAGTCTCCAAGGTGCTACAAGATCTCTTTGCAGCCCTGGACATTGTTCGTTTAACGGCTTGGTTCATAATTCAGCCTTTCTCCCAAAGTTGAAACTCATAATAAGATTTAAAAAGAGATACAGTTAACAACACAGAAAGTTACATTAGAAAAACAATTAAATGAAAAGCCATTTTAAAAGGTACCAATTAGAAAATGCAGCAGTGATCTGTTTGCATCAGTGACCTGTCCATTATCATCCTGGCCAGTGATGAGACATGATAAGAATGAGGCTGAAAATTCCTTATCCCTGCACTATCAACTGTAATATCAGAGTAAAATGGGTCAATCAGAGTCAGTGGCGATGTTCTGTCAAAATTGTGTTACAATCTTTTTATCCTGTCCTAACTCCAAGGAACTGAAGGGAGGCAAATGTGGTTACTATCTACCAACCACTGTGTCCTCCTAACTACACCCAAAGGTACCTCTGGCAGAAGAATAGTAAGTGTTCTAAGACCACAAGTCAACTTCTTGGGTGAAGTGGGAGATAGGTTCAGATTGCTGAGGCCTAAGTCTAGCCCTCTGTAAACTACACCACATTTACATTAAAGTCACTATGAATTCATCTGAGCATGAGCTTTGAACAACCATAGCCAGATAATGGAAAGGGCTGACATTTTTTTTCTATGAAAAGAAATGCATGCTAAAATAAATGTATTTTTATTTTATTTTATGCATATCCTGCCTTTCACCCAGCAGAGGATTCAACCCTTTAAAACAAAGTAAACTAAACAAAATTAATACAAATTTTAACAAATTCAGTCACAAGTTTAAAAACACAAGAACAGTTATAAAAATTGTACATAATATTGTACAGACACATTACATCTCATTAAAATCTACTACATCAAGTTAAAAACCAAAGGCTTGCCCAAATAAAAAATGTCTTCACCTGCCAGTGGAAAGACAATAGAGGGCCCAGCCAAAATTGTCATGGAAGGGAGTTCCACAACTTGAGAGCAGCCACCATGAATCTCTCCTGGGTCCTCACAAAACATGCTTGTGATGATGGTGAGATCAAAAGAAAGCAACCCCATGAAGGTATTAAAATTTGGACAGGCTTATAAGGGAGATAACAGCCTTTCAGACAGCTTGGAGCCAAGCTGTGTGGAGCTCTAAAGGTCATAAACAGCACTTTGAATTCTGCCTGGAAAGGTATTGGTAAGCAGCGAAGCTGTTTCAACAAGGGAATTATATGCTTCCTGTAACTGACCCCAGTCAACATTCTGGCCACAGCATATTGGACCTGCTGAAGTTTCTGAACAGTTTCCAAAGGCAGCCCCACAGAGGGTGTGTTACAGTAGTCCAAATGGGATGTAATCAAGGCATGTGTCACCATAGCTAGATCTTACATCTCAAGAAATGGGCACAGGTGATACATTAGTTTCAGCTGTACAAATGCATTCCAGGCCAAGTCTGAAACCTGGGCCTCCAAGCTCAGAGCTGAATCCAGGAGAACATCCAAGCTCCAAGGCTAAGAGGAAGTGTAGCCCCATCCAGCCTAAGCAGAGTCCCTATTCCCTGATCTGCCTTTTAAATGACCAGGAACACCTCTGTCTTATCTGGATTAAGCTTCAGCTTGCTTGTCCTTATCTCCTCCATTACCACAATCTTGCTGAAAAAAAGAGGCAGCTTTCTTGGAAGTGGAATTTAGAAAGAATTTTCATCAGACAATTTGTAGAGGGGGTTCTCCAGTAGGATCTCATGCAGACTTTCCTATATTGTGGTCACCTAATTTACTATATTTCCTATAATCCAAAACAGCATTTACAAAGCCCCTGATCCCATGACCCTCACTCCTTGATCCTCAGACCCTTGGGCACAGCATCATTCTTGACATTTCTAATCACCTGCATGGATTTAATCCTCACTCCCCATGTATGATCTTCATTGCATTCTCAAAATAGGAACTGTGCACACTGTTCCCATCCAACAACAGGAACCTTGCTGGAAACCTTGGGTGCTCAATGTGAAAATGTGTTTATACAGTCTTTAGTCCAGAAAATTATGTGCACGATGTTCATTGCTGCTGGAATATATGATGTTCATTGCTGCTGGAATATATTTAACCAATAACCAAATTGTCATGATTTCTACTGCCTCACATTTCATCTTAGTAGAATGCAAGCCCCCTCTGGGCACTTGAGACAAATTTAATTTAGGGGAATATTTTGGGGAATTACTTCTGGCTGATCAAGAAGCAGACACTTAAGAATTCCTCATAAATCGCTTTTCCTTTCACAGCAGGCCTTGGCTTTATCCTCGGTTCAAAGTCATCCACAGTGCTAGTGCTAGTAACAGATAAAATATCTGAAGACCTAGGTTGGGATTTGCCATTACCAATTTATTAATGTCAGACGAATAGCACACAGGATTTGAAAGTCTGCCCAGTTAATTAAAACTTGGAGCAATTGTTTTAATAAGTGAGGCAGGGTTTATCTGAACTCTGAGGTTCACATCATGGCATGATCCACCATGTGTTTACAAACAAAAAGCTTTATTTTGTCCTAGAAATTTTCTAGCTTCTAAAAGCTATAATCTACCCTCTCCTAGAACAGTTCTTTCTTTAACTACATCACCCATTTGAAATTTGAAATCTCACATATTTTTGCAACTTTCTTTGACTCTTTTTCACCTTTTGTGGACAACAGAATTAGCACTTTATCCAAGAACTTGTTAATACTGCCTTTCCTATACTCCTCAAAAATAAAGCCTGTTCCAGATTTAGATCTGCAGCTCTCATCTGCTTTATACAATACTAGGTATTATACACAAAAGAAGAATTTAATGTTTGCCTGGGTACTCATTTATCCTTAATGATTCAAAGTAGTCTAAGTGAAAGCAGATGAACTTCTAATGGGAAATGTAGTTGTCCCCTTGTCCCTGCTGCTTTCTCTCTCCCATTCCCTGATCTCAATTTCAAAACATCTCCCTTTAGAACTCTTTATTAAACTTCATAAAAGTAGCTGTAAAAATATAAACTCCTGGTAGATAGACTTCCTTGATACATACAGGACAATAAAAGGTCGCTAAATAACAAGCAGTTTTATTTCTTATTGATTTTCTCATATGTAGAAGAGAAAAATGTAGGCAGGAACCTACCCTTAATTGCACTGTCTGTGCCACAAAACCATGTTCCCTGAACCAGTGATCTTCCTGTGTAATAGGCTTTCAGTGGAGCAATCATGTTTGTAAAATATAACAAACAGCTTCAGTGAGGAATAAATTAAATTGCTCTCTCTTTTCCTTATAAGACTAATTTTAAGGTTAGATAGATTTTTTTATGATAGCTAGATATCATAAATATGATATGAATTCAGACAGGCTTGCATCCTGTTAGTGAATTACAATGGTATGCAGTAAGTCCAACTTACACCATCATAACCCACCCGCTCTTTTGATTGTTGCCGAGGCTGGGATTCTGTTCTGACCATGCAACAATCCCAATCCCCTCCATCCACCTTTTCAGTGTGACCCATGTGTCTCCTCAAGATGGTCATTTCTGTGTTGGTGAAAAGCAGGGGGAGCAATAGAGAAGCTTCCAACTTTTTTGGTATAGCTGGACGCATAGTAGTGTCATCACCCTCAAGGACTTCATGAGAGTGATCCCAGACAATTCCTGTTTCAGTGTGTCCAGCTAAAAGAAAAAGAACTACATGCATCTCTGTTGTCCCCCTGATGTCCACAAACATAGAAATGGCCATCTTGAGAGCCATCTGGCCACATTGAAAAGGTGGGTTCAGAGGAAGCTGCACCAGGAGATGAATGATGGCTGCAAGCCAGAATATGTTTCGCAAGCCAGGATCTCAGCCATTACAAACAAAACAAGCACACATATTTATATGAAGTGTGTGTGAGAGAGAGTGCAAGGGAAGAGAGTGAGTGTGGTAATGTAGATTTATGGAACTGTTAAGATTTGGAGAAGGAAGCAAATTAGTAATTATCTTTGTGAAGTATTTGGAAAGATAAAGCTACTTTACCATAACAGCTTTTAAAAAACAGTAAATTATTTGGATGTCCAGTGTCCTATTATCCAAAGGGCTGTGGGCAGAGGCTGGAATTGAAACTAGCGGTGCCATTTATTAGATTCACATAAATAGGTCAGTCACACTGGGCTGGAGAATAAAAAAGTTCATGATGGAATGCAGCCATATTAATCCTTATAATGAGTCCCATATTGCACTGGATTAAACAGTTGAAGGTTGAATGACCCTGCTGCCTCTTCTGTCAGTCTTTTCACAGATTCTGCATTAAAAGAAAAGTGATATCTAGGTACTTAGTATTCAGTGAACTGGCTAATTTGCATAACTGTGCCTTAGGGTTGCCAGGTGAAATAAGCGAGAGGGCTCCTGTACCTTTAATGGATGTGTAGAAGAGGGTCTAAATACTCTAAAGTCACCAGATCTCATCTCATCTTGATCAGTCCCGGGTGAGAGGCAGCCATAGAGTACTAAATGCTATATGGTATATTTTAGAGCAGTGGTCCCCAAACTGTGCCCTTTAAGAGTTTTTGGACTTCAGCTTCCAGAAGCCTCAGCCATGTTGGCCAATAGTCTGGGATTCTGGGAACTGAAGTCCAAAATCCCTTAAAAAGCACAGTTTGGGGACCACTGTTTTAGAGGAAGAAATGGGCAAAACCACTAGAGTCTTCCTTGCCTTGCTGCATAGCTATACAGTAGAAATAATGCAGTTTGACACCACTTTAACTGCCATAGCTCTATCCTACAGAATTGAGGATTTCTAGTTTTGTGAGATGCCAGCATGCTTTATCAGAGAAAGCTAAAGACTTGTAAAACTACAGAGCCTAGAATTCCATAGGATGAGCTACATCACTACGGATCGAGGCGGGATTACAGCAATAAAAGCACAGTACAATACACTTAAAATAATATTTAAAATACAATCTCTCATTAAACAACTACAATTAACAACAACAATAGTATTGCTGCCCACGTTTAGATAGTCAAGTCCTCGTCTAATCCATGTTATCACTTCCGAAGTGGGGATAATCCTTGTAATTGGCTACACAAAATCAGATGGATAGGCCCGCCGGAAGAGATCCGTCTTTATTGCCTTCTTAAAGGCATCTAAGGTGGTAATAAGACAGATCTCTTTCAGTAGGTTGTTCCAAAGTCTGGGGGCCATGGCAGTAAATGTTTGATGAAAGGTTGTTTTTAGCCTAGTTTTTGGATGCTCCAATCAGTTCTTTCCTGGTGTTCTGAGAGTGAGGAGTGGATTATGTAGGGAGAGGCATTCCGTTAAGTAGCTCGGGTCCAAGCCATATAGGGCTTTATAGGTAATGACCAACACTTTGTTTTGTGTCCGGAAGCTGATCGGCAGCCAGTGTAAAGATTTTAATATTGGTGTAATATGATCTGATCTAGATGTTCTGGTGATCAGTCTGGCTGCAGCATTTTGGATCCATTGAAGCTTCCAGACTTGGTACAAAGGTAGCCCCATGTAGAGTGCATTACAGAAATCTAAACAAGAGGTTACCAGAGCATGTACCACTGTTTCATGGTCCTTCTAGGCCAGGTAGGGATGCATTTGGCCTATCAGCCGAAGTTGATACCAAGCATTCCTGGCCATCGCCTCCACCTGAGGTGGCAGTTGTAGAGACGAGTCCAGGAGTACTCCCAAACTGCAAACTTCGTCCTTTAGGGGAAGTGTGACCCCATCCAGGACTGGTTGGCAAATCTCCATCCCTAGACCAGGGGTTCCTATCATGAGTACCTCCGATTTCTTTGGATTCAGCTTGAGTTTGTTTTCCTCATCCAGCCCATTACCGACTCTAGGCAGGCATTCAGAGGTGAGATGCCATCCTTGGTCACTGCATCAGTCGGAGACATAGAGAAATAAATTTGGGTGTCATCAGCGTACTGATAACACCGCACCCCATGTCTCCGGATGATCTCTCCCAGTGGCTTTGTACACATATATACACAGAGAAGAGGGTATTTCAGCACATATCCTGCACTGGGCACCCTAGTAGTAGCCCTACTTCGTATGGAGAGAGTGACATGAACTTGTGTATTTCCCATTTTTGAAGAGAGGTTTTTTGTCAAAGCACTGGCACATACATGATGCAGTGTTTCTACCACTATCTGGTGGGATTGCCCTTTTGTTGTTGTTTTTAGCTGCCCTTGGATTGACTTCAGTTCATGGCAACCCTGTGAATGAGATGTCTCTAAGACCCCCTATCCTCTACCTCTCTGCTCAGGTCCTGTAGGCTCAGACCAGTGGTTTCTCTGATTGAGTCTAGCCATCTGGCTTGCAGTCTTCCTCTCTTTCTGCTGCCTTCCACTTTACCTAGCACCATTGACTGTTCTAATGAGTCTTTCCTTCCCAGAGTATGTCCAAAGTATGACAACCTCAATTACGTCATCCTGGCTTCCAGGCAGAGTTCGGACTTTATCTGTTCTATGACCCATTTGTTTGTCTTTTTGGCCATCCATGGTATCCTCAGCACTCTTCTCCAGCAACACATTTCAGAAGAGTTGATTTCCTTCTATCTGCTTTCTTTATTGCCCAGCTTTCACATCTATACATGGTAAAGGGGAACACGATGGCTTGGGCGGTCCTTACTTTTGTATTCAATGTTATATCTTTGCAATTTAGTTTCTTGTCCAGTTCCTTCATTGCCCTTCCTATTCCTAGTATTCTTCTGATTTCTTGACTGCAGTCTCAATGTTTGACCCAAGGTATGGGAATACTTTGACTATTTCTATTCTTCCATTATCTAAGATGAATTCATATTGTTTTTCCGTGGTATTATTTTTGTTTTCTTAATATTCAGCATTAAGCCTACCTTAGCACTTGCTTCTTTGACTTTCTTTAGTAGTTGTTCCAGGTCTTTGTTGTTTTCTGCTAGTAATATGATGCCATCTGCTTATCTTAGGTTGTTGATGTTTCTTTCTCTGATCTTCACTTCTCTTTCCTTTGAGTCTAAGCCTGCTCTTTGTATGATATTTTCTGCATATGTGTTGAACAAATGCAGTAATAGAATGCATCCTTGACAGACTCCTTTACTGATTGGGAACCATTTTTTTGGTATTCAGTTCTGACTGCAGCCTCTTGTCTTGAGTACAGGTTTTGCATCAGGACAATTAAGTGCTATTTCTCTAAGAGCAAGCCATAGCTTTTCATGATCTATCAAGTTGAATGCTTTGCTGTAGTCAAGAAAGCACATGTTGATTTTCTTCTGGAATTCCCTAGTGCACTCCAGAATCCAATGTATGTTTGCTATGCGGTCCCTAGTGTCTTTTCCTTTCCTGAAACCTGCTTCCACCTCTGAGATCTCTTGCTCCATATATGATAGCAGCCTGTTCTTCAGAATTTTGAGCATTATTTTACTTACATGAAAAATTAGTGCAATCATCCTGTAATTACTCCTATATTCTATGTCTCCTTTTTTGTGAACAGGGATACATATTGATCTCTTCCAATCTGTCGACCACTGTTTTGTCTTCCATATTTGTTGGCATTTTTTAGTTAGAACTGAACTTGATTCTGTTGTTATGGATTGTAGCAGTTCTATAGATATGTCATCTGTTCCTGGTGAATTTATTCTTCCTGTGCCCAGCAGGGAGAGAAGATGTGAATTGCAAAGATCTCTCCCCTGCCTCCCTCCCCTCTTGTTTCTTGCAGAGCTGTTGAGAGTAACACCAAAGACCGCCCCCCTCAGTTTCTTCTCCCTGTTCACAGGGCAAGAGTAAGAAGAAAGTCTCATGTATGCAAAAGATTTCCCCTCCCTTTCCTTTCTTCTAATGCTGAGTCTGTGGGGCAGATCTTGGTAAATTACTTTTAAGTCAAATAAACATTTTAAGATGGACAAATATAATGACCTGCTAAAGCCACATATAAATGAGTCAAAGGAGATTGATGCATTGGTTCCAAGAGCATCATCCATCAACTAATCAGCTTATGGATGGCTTTAGCAGGTTGTCCTATTCATTCATTGTAAAAAGTACTCTCCCAAGCTGTACATGGATGTTGTAACAAATCCAGATGGTGGCAGAAGTGGCAACAGCACAGAAACAGTGAGGCTCAATCTCTCTTTCTGTTCTGTGTTCTGAGTAGCACACAGACAATTGGTCTTGCTGCCTTCACTTCTCCTCTTCTAATCCTTTGCTCTGTCCTAAGATGTGAGCTGTCTGTCCTGGGAGCAGGTGCTGAGCATGAATCCCCATGGGTCCTAAAGAGCTGTTAGCTTTCTCCTCCTCTTTCGCCCTCCCTTTTTCCAAGCAGTCAGGATGCAGCTTTTCCCCCTGTGGTCTTCTTCTAAGATCAAACGTTTCTGAAAGTTGTGTTCTGCAGATTCTACACAGTGAGTGGCCATCAGGCAGAAACTTGTGCAAACTCTGCAAAGAGGCTTAGACATGCCTCCTGCGGTGCAGGAACTAAAGTCCAAGCATTCATTAAGAACTCACTGCTGTGGTTGACTCACAATCACAATGAAATCCTATTTAGGATTTAATCCCACTGAGTTTAATGGGGCTTACTCTTAGACAAGTGAGCACAGGATTGCAGTCTCAGGGTCATAAGTAGCTCTTTTGTGAGAAAGGGGACTGAGGTTTCATGGGATAGTTTCATGCAACATAAATAGCAAAAGTTTAAGTAACAGTCACTTTAACACTTTCAAAGATTTTTATTTATTTTTTAAGAAAAATAAGGAAATAAAAAATCACAACTTTGTAATTAAGCAAAATATTAGTTAAATATAAACAATTCTGCATCATTGCTATCCAGTGAGTATACATTCATTGGACAGGGCATTGGAGGAGGAGCAGGTTTTATTCTCTGCTGAGTAACAGGGCAGAATACAGACCGATGCAAAAAAGTTAGGAATGTCTTGAAAACAGATAATTCTTACACCTTCCCATGTTTACAACCTTGGGGTAGAAGAGTAGAACCTCTTTAATGCCACCTGATGCACACTACCTTGGTACTAAGCCCCACTGTCATAAATGAAAGTATTACTTTTGCATAAACATACAGGATTATACTCATTCTTCCTAGACATTACAGCCTACAGTAATTGGAATTGCCTCCTGCAGGGTGCCCTCTCCTTTGCCACCTACAATGTTTTCCATCATTGTTATTGTTAATTTATTTCTTTATATTCTGCTTTTTATCAAGCATTGAAACTCCAGAGGGTATACATATAATTAAAACCAGTTCGTTGTTGTTGTGTTCCTTCAAGTCATTTCTGACTTACTGTGACCCTAAGGCGAACCTATAATGGGGTTTTCCTGGTAAAAGTTTTTCAGACAAGGTTTTCCATTGACATCCCCTGAGGCTGAGACCATATGGCTTGCCCAAGGCCATCCAGTGGGCTTCATGGCCAAGCTGGGATTTGAACCCTGGTCTCCAGAGTCATAATCCAACACTCAAACCACTATGTGTACTACAACCAGTACAAACTTGCAAAACATTTTTTGATTAAAACCAATGAAACTGTATAAAAGTATTATAAAACCATTTAAAATTTATGAAAAGACAGAATGTAAATAACAAAACAATGTACCTCTCACAGTTACAGTGGTCCCCCGGGTTACGAAAGTAATCCGTTCCAGATTACTTTTCGTAACCCGGAAATTTTCGTAACCCGGGGGACCGCTTTATTTGCCAGACCGCACGGCAAATTTAAAGGGGCCGCGCAGTTTTTTGTTTCGGATCCCGGGGGTTTTTTTTTCGTAAGCCGGGGCCGTTTTTGCGGCCCCAGCTCTTTCGTACCCCGGCTCTTTCGTACCCCGGGGTTTTCGTAACCCGGGGGACCACTGTAATTCACAAAAGCCTGGTGAAACATGTTTAGTCTTCAGTTGTGTTTACACTGGACAAAACCCCTGGGCTCACCCTGTATCCACTACAATCTTTTCACACAATGTATGGCCTGATTCACAGTGAATCCACCCCTTCTGGCCCTTAAACTGCTTTTTAAAACCTCACAGGTTATTCTGGACTTGCCAGGGAAATCCGAAATTTCCAGGCAGATCTGGAGTTTCCTGAGCGCAGCAGGGATAGGGCTGGATTTGGGTGGGTGGCAATGCTGAAAGGGCCAGTGCTGCCTGCCACCCACTCCCTAGCTGAGCCCAGCCACTGGTAAGGAAGGGGAAAAGTGTTCCTTTCTGCTGCTTCAGGTCTGCTACCACCATTGCCACCTTCCCATATAAGCACTCACATACAGAGACCCCTGCTGTGACCAAGTTGGTGTCACTTGTCTGGTATCAGAACAGTGTGCCCAGTCACGTGATCAGTGAGGAAGGGGTTGCTTTGTCCGCTTCTTGTTGATCATATGGCTGGGTGCCTTGTTCTAACCTCATGAGATGTGATATCACCAGCAATGCTCTTCTGCCAGGGAGCTGTTTTTGTGGCTTGTGAGGCCCTGGTGAGAACAGGGCACTGGTGACAATGCAAGGTTGGCCTGACTGACTGTCTGGACAGCAAGGCAGCTTCACTGTTGTGCCAGTGTGTGTGACATTCACATAGTGGATCTGGGGCAACTCCAGAGCAGAATAACAAGCACCACCTTTAGATTTTCTTTCAGCTGGTCTAGATGCATCCTTCATGTGTTGACAGAAGAAGAGCATTGGCATCTCCCAAAATCTACTAAAACCAAACTGATATTACAGTATCAGGAGCAAAAATCAATCTGTGCTACAACTTTTGTTTGTGCCCATTTACATATTCTTATGCTCCAGAAGGTCTTTCACAATGTATCACTGCCATGGGTCCATCCTAGGATTCTGAGATTGGCAGGTGTGAGTGTGTGTCACATGTCGACTTACTGTGACCCCATGGATTACATAGGGTTTTCTTAGGCAAGGAATATGTAGAGGTAATTTTGCCAGTTTCTTTCTCTGAAATATAGTCTACATCACCTGATCTCTGTTTGTGGTCTCATATCCAAATGCTAACTAGGGCTGACCCTGCTTAGCTTCAAAGATCAGACAAGTTCAGGTCCCTTTGGTGTATTTAGGCCCAATTGGCAATTCCAGAAGTGGCATTTAACCTCACATTTGGACTACTGCAATGCACTCTACATGGGGCTGCCCTTGTGCCTAACCCGGAAACTTCAATTAGTACAAAACATGGCAGCCAGATTAGTTACTGGAACATCTAGGAGAGAGTACATAACACCTGTGCTCAAGTCTCTCCACTGGCTGCTGATTAGTTTCCGGGCACAGCATAAGGTGTTGGTTTTAACCTTTAAAGCCCTACATGGCTTGGGTCCATCTTATCTCAGGGATCACCTCTTCCCGCATGATTCCCCCACACACACACTTCGGTTCTCTGGGAGGAACCTGCTACAGCCCATGAAAACTAGGATGTTGCAGACCTCCCAGAGGGCCTTTTCGGCGTCCACTCCCAGACTATGGAATGACCTGCCAGATGAGATCTGTCTTATTTCCACCCTTGACAGCTTCAAAAAAGCTGTAAAGACGTATCTCTCCCAACAGGCCTTTCGGGAATAACTTTTCCTGGCTCAATAGAGGTGATTTCTATCTCCCCTCCCTTGCTGCTGGTATCTGCGTCCGTTTGCTGGTTTTATTGCACTTCTGTTGTTTTAGTAGTTGTTTTAAATTCTTCATCTGTTTAGTTTTAAGGGGTGGGAGCATTTGTGGTTGGGCTGTTGAAGTGCTTTTATATTGTCATTTGTTTTCATTCTCACTGTACGCCGCCCCAATTGCCAAGCAGAGGGGTGGCTTAGAAATAAAAATATTATTATTATTATTATTATTATTATTTGGAAGTGTTTCCCAGAGGGTTCCTCTACTGATCCCCAGGATTTCATTGTCATGGTAAATAAAGTGGAATCGTGACACTATGATGGCATAGTGTAAAACTATGAGATATTTACAATTTCCATTCAAATGTAACTAGGTTGGGACTACATTGCAAGCCCTGTCTTTGGGCAAAATGAGCCTTCAGTACAAGTCTACTGATTTAGGGTGTCATTGAAAACCAGTGCATTGTTATTTATTTATTTATCTATTTTTTATTCTCCAAAGAAGTATTGATTTACAATCTATTTACATTGAAGTGTATAGTCCATATTGTTTTGTTACTGTCATGGAGTTTGGATGGAACAAAATATTCCCCAAAGATTGGATTGCTGCCACTCATCCACAACATTCATGGAGAAGGAGTTGGTTAATTTATTTGAAATGTTTGAAGAAGTGTAATAGGACTTAAGTCTTTGGGTTAAATTTTTTTGTGGAGTAGGCAGGAAAAAATATGATTCTTTCCCCCTGAATCTTTGAAGATGTTGCATGCTGTGAATGTTAGGGGGAAAATCAAGTTCTGTTGTTTGCTGTATGATAAGCATAGCTTGCTCTGAAAAATGCTGTCTGCTGTGTTCTATCTGAAATAGGTTTTTGTATAAAGGTGCAAAAAATTGTGAAAGTTTGTCCTTGCGATTTTGAGGTCTAAAATAACATTGCAAGGGGGAAGAAAAAGAAACTGTTAAAAGAGCTGAATGTTGTAAAATAGACTTGAAATATTTTGGGTAGAATGTTGGATTTTATGATTAAATTGGTTAAGAAAGAATAGCACTGAGGTTCTTTATTCTACTGGAAGAGTCTAATTTTCAAAGAGGTTGCCATGTTAGTCTGTTGCAGTATAAAAAGGGGGGGAAAGGAATGTACTTGTTGTGGTGGTGGTCGTGGTATGCCTTCAAGTCATTCCCAGTTTATGGCAACCCTACCATGGGATGATCCTGGCAAGATTTGTTCAGAAGAGGTTTTGTGATTGCCTTCACCTGAGGCTGAGAGCATGTGACTTGCCCAAGTTCACCCACTTGGTTTCATGGCTAAGCTAGGAATCAAACCCTGGCCTTCAAAGTCATAGTCTGCATCCACACTGCAGAAATAATCCTGCTTGACACCCCTTTAGCTGCCATGGCTCAATGCTATAGAATTCTGGGAATTGTCATTTTTGTGAGACATTTAGGCTTCTCTGTCTGAGAGCTCTGGTGCCACAGTAAACTACAGTTCCCAGAATTCCGTAGCATGGCAGTAAACATGGTGTCAACCTGGATTATTTCTGCAGTGTGTTGACGCAACCATAGCCCGACACTCAGACCACTATGCCTCACTGGTGTAGGAATGTAGGAATGTAGCAGCACCTATAAGGCAGTTAAAGATTCTTCCTTTGTAACTCATAATTTGTATTTGTAGTTGGAATTATTAATTTTAAATTTCAAAGGAAGAGTAGAAACAGATGAATTATATCCACAAATTCCATTCCGTTAGCAGAGATATGAATAAAAATAATTGGTTTCATGGCACACAAGTCTTCATGACTGCAGAGAGAGAGAGAGAGAGAGGTTGAGACTCCAGAGGGATGGTTTTGACCTGAGGATGAAAACTGACCTTTGTCAAGCAGATTTGCTACTTTCACACATCACTACAAACTGACCACTCTGAAAGACAGAATGTAAAGTATGGTCTCACACACCCTTGTAGGTTGCTGTTTCCATTTTTCTGGATCCTGTTACATTCTGTCATTGCCTCTGAAGAAATTAGTTGATATCCACAAAAGCTTGTGTTAGAATATAAATCAGCTAGCCTTAAAGATGCTGCTAGATTCCTTTCACCTCCTCCCTTTCCCCCTTTTGCAGGAAGGGTCTAAGTAAATGATGGGGTAGTTGGGTTCCATCTGTATTTGATCTTCAGCCTTCTAAATTAAATAGCCACGATTTACAGCTTCCAGCTGGATTGATTTACATCTGCTCAAAGTAGGATGATGATACTTTTTGATTTATACATCACAGAACCACCAGCAGGCTAGGTACCAAAACAGTGAAGTTATGCATATTTATTTATATCTATTGAATGCAGCCGGAAAGATTCAGAGTAAGCATGTATACGATTGGTCTAGCACAGTTTCTTTTACAATCCAACTCAATTCATACTTAACGTAATATGCACATCATATATATATATATATATATATATATATAGTGCACTCCATTAAGACTAATATTTTTACAGTTTCATCTGGTTTAAATGTAAACATAAAACGTGAAAGAAACCATTATAGTTCAATAAATAAATAAATAAAAGTTTGTTAAGTGGGCAACAAATATTACACATACGTACTTCTCCACTCTGTTCTTTGTTGCATTGATTCTGTTTTTCTTGAACCGCTATTTTTATTAGTTCTGAAGTGGGAAACTAACAAGGATTGGTGTTTTAAGGTTCTGGTTAATAAACAGACATTAAACCATATTTCTGCATTTTGGATATGAAGTGCTTTAGTACTCATCAGAACAGATGGGACATTGTAGTACTGCAAAGTCACATTTTGTTACATAATTCACACTGAACTAGACCTGCAAATTAGTTATTTTATGACATGAAAAGCTTTAAATATCCCCAAATTTCATCCACCCTCCATGTACTTTTTGTTTAAATTGATGAAAACAGCTGGGACAAAATTTGTTCCAATAAAACTATTGCATTCTGCCATCGAGTTGGGTTGTTTTTTTAAAAATCCCATACAAACCCATTGAGACAGCAAATGTCTTCTGCCATTTTGTGGTTGAAACATGATGCGGAGAAGCTACTTTAAGTGCTGAGATGAAAACCAGCATCTCCTCCCACTGTCCAAAGGTGGGAGGGAGCAAAGGCATACTCACTTGATCCTATCTAGGATGGCCAAAGCAGAGATACAGTGATATCATAAGAGACACGGTTGATGGAACTGATACAGACATCCACACAGAGTTCACCTTGGAATAGCCGGAAACAGCCTTTGGAAACACCCACAGCCAACAAACAGTGCTACAAAACTACTCCTCAGAAAGCGCATTTTTACTGCATAATCTGTGAAACAAACAGAGAGGCATAGCATATGCAAGAGAAAGGAATCTTGTCAAAGTCAAGTGGAAACTCCTTGACACGATTGATCTGAAGGGTGCCAACAAAAAGGCCTGTAGCTCCTGGCAGAGGTATGAGATGGACAGCCTGAAACCTTGGAAGAACTGTGGCATCTAGTCTCAAGTTGCTGCCACTTCAGATCAACAATGAGTCTGAAGAGATTTTATGTACTCAGAATGTACTTGCATTCAACAGCAACAGAAAAACAAGAATGGTATGTAGACTCACCAGTAAACTGTCTGCCTTTCAGGATATGAGCACTGTGTTTATTGAGCAGCTTCAGCTGTGGTTCACACAAGGAATGGATCTAACCATCAGTGAACAGTTTAGAGGTAGATGCCCATTCTGACAGTATATGCCAAATAAACCAGAAGGGAAGGGACTTAAAATGTAGTGGTGTTTCAATAAAAAGACTTCGGGAGGAAGACATTTACCTGGCCAAGTATCCTGGTACACTCTGGGAAGACCAGTGTGGTGACAACAATAGTTGAAGCACATTTAAATGCATTTTACCAGCTTAGAACTGACCGAAAATCTGGTAATCAAAGACTTAACATACCTTGACTCCATTCAACTGAACAAGCCTTAAAACACCCATACCTTCCAATGTTACTTCTGCAGTAGGGGCAGTGGAAAAGAAAACCAGTAGATGGCACATCATTTTTAGGGGACAATTGTGTTGATTTCAATTTTCAATTTTTTGCAGAAAAGGAAGTGTATCAACCACTCAAAACAAAATTTCTCTCTCACATAAACATATGTTTTCTGACTCTGGGTATTAGAGTATTGCACGATAACTTCCATTCTACACCCACAAACACTTCAGTGGACATGGGGCATTTTTATTCCCTGAAATATCGTGAAAATCCCAGAATATTCCCCACATTTTATGCTATAAAAGTCAATTAATCCATCTGGCTGAAAGTTAAACAGGATTGTGATGCTGAAGGCTGCTAATAAAGGGAAAAGATGGAATGAGGGAGGTAAAAAGTGTGTGAACCAAGCACATGTATCCAGCCACCTAAACCATGTAATTTTTTTAAATATCAAAAAGACTCCTACCATTTTCAGGAGCTCCACAAAAGAACAAGTGTATATGGCATAATAGATATAGTTAATATTCCTGGAAGTTAATCTTAAACATATTAAATGTCACAAGTGCATGTGTGTATATAGCTTTTCATAATTGTGGGATTAAGTTTTCAAATGTATCCTTTATATCTATACAGTTGGTTTATTTACCAATTTGCCATTGAGGAATTATAATCTAGTTCACAAATTAGCCTTTATAGGAGACACCTGGTATATGTGTGCCACTAACAAATATTAGTTTTACAAGTTGAGTCACCCTTATCTGGAAACACAAAGACCACAACTTTTTCATAGCTTGTTAAGATAATGCTTTCTGATGGTTGCAATGTACACAAACTTTGTTTCATGCACAAAATTATTAAAAATACTATATAAAATTGCCTTCAGATTATGTGTATGAGGTGTATATGAAGCTTAAATTATTTTTCTGTTTAGACTTGGGTTCCATCTCCATTATGTATCCGTATCTCATTATGTATATATATGCAAATACAGCTATTCCAAAATTTAAAAAAAATCTGAAATGCAAAAAAAAAAAAAAAAAATCTGAAATCCAAAGCACTTCTGGTCCCAAGAATTTTGGATAAGGGAGACTCAATTTTGGTATATTGAACAAGTAGGAGCGAGGTCCTCCAGCATGAGCGCCTGTAGAAATGGCAGAGTCTACCTCATCTAGAGCAGTATTTCTCAGCCTTTTTTCCCACATCATATGCCGGGGATAGGCACCATATTTTTTTTTTTTCCATCAGCTACAATTGTTTTTTTTCTTTCTTGGAAACACACCAGGTAGCCAAAGGCTCAGAGATGAACACCTCTCCAGGAACCATTGCTTTGGATAGTACTGTTGGATAGTACTGCTCTAGAGTCTATCATGTGTTTGACAATTTTTTTTTTACCTTAACCCTTTTTTGTTATTTGCTGTTAAGTCATCCATATCTGATGGCAGCCTTATGAATGAACCCCAGTGATCAAGTGGGGCCTTGCAAACTCAGTGCCATGGCTTTCTTGGTTGAATCAATCCACCTGTGATGTTTTCTTTCTGTTTTCCGACTGCCTTCCACTTCACCAAGGATTTTAATATTTTAATTTGCCAGCAAATCGCAATATATCATCACATGTCCTTAGCACAATAGCTTCAGTTTAGTCATTTTGGCCTCTAGAGTTATATAAGTCAATTATATACATTGATTTCTCCCCTGCTTGATCTCAAAATGTAATTATTATGATTAAGATTACTGCACTTTAAAAACAACTTGGGTTTCTTAGTCTCCCCATGAATTGTGGTGCACAATTTAAGATGTTAGAGTGTCTGTATGTTATGGTGGTATGCCATTCCTTAAGTTTTGACAGCCTCCTTCTTCATTTCATCTGGAATAGTTTCTCTACTTACAGGGCTGAAGTGTATTGTCTCTGTTTGCTCACAAGTCTAGCTTTCTACCCTGTATCCCTTGAGATGCAGACAGATACAGGCTCGTACAGTTTCCAGTCTCATGTTAGTGTATGACCTGTACAAGCTGCAATATTTACTCAGAAATTAAAAACAAAGCATCCAGGCTTTCCTAGCTGAAGAGCAGCCGTAACAACCGTAATACAAAGTAGCCATGCCGATTACCTACCTGTGTCCCTTGGGGCTTTCTTTTTCATTATCACAGCTGTCTCTTTTTGTTTAATGTGGAAGCTGAATTATGAACTGCTCAGAAATTCTGGATCCAGCACAGAAGTCTGCTGTGTAGAGAATTTTCCCCATTAGTTATTCAGCTTGAGTCTGTCTTCTAAACCCCCAGAACAGAATGTTTAAAAAGGGAGGTGTCATTTAGTACAGCATATGGCATAGAAATTTGGCCCCAACACTGAGATTAGTTTCTTTCCATAACTTGGCTTTCATAACTCCTTTAAAGAAAAAAGCCATTTACTCTGAGAAGAATTAAACTGTATATTTTGTTAGGCTTTTATTTTGTTTATTCAGCTACAGCAGTAGTGTTCATCTATTATATTTCTTCCAGGGAGAATAGAAATAAGTGAAATGACAACAGGGATGGGGGCAGCTATTTGATGTAACAGCCATTACTATATGATAGCCATAAATTCCTTATGTTAAATATGGCTCAGTTTTGGAGACTGGAATTAAGGAATGAAAATAAGCAGTGTTGTCTCTCTTCCCCTCTTCTGCAATTTACAGGCAACAACAGTTTGCTCTAAATCAGAGCTTGGAATAACACGTTTAAAACTGGTGTCATCTTTGTCTCTCTCAACAAGAGCCAGTGATCTTACCTTTAACCACTTTAGTTTTAAAGAGAGATAAACATTTGGGTGTTTTTCCCCCTGGTAATATCATTATTGCAAAAAAAACTTACTGGTGAATTTTTTGTTTTTATTTTTTAGGGTTTTGGACCATTTGGGCCACAAAAAGGCTGCTTTTAATGGGGAACCCCGGCAAAATTTATTTATTATTTATTTATTAGGATATCAATATCTTAGCCTCTCTATCTGGAGATCTCAGGGCATTGTACATTAAAACAATAGGTTTCCTTTCTGTCTTCTAAACAAATTGCTAATCAGTTTCATGATGCTGGTTTGCACAGTGTTAAATGGTAGCTCAGGGTCAATATCCCTATGGAATGAATGTTATATTCCAAGTTGTGTGCATGGCTTCCTCCCTGATTGATTGTAACCAGGTTTAAAATATTTGGTTGTTCCATGTTAATTTTATTTTATTTTTATCATGTCTGTCTGGAGAACTGCAGCAGTGGTGAGAGCCAGATTTCATACCTATAGATCGTCAAAATTGGCCGAAAATTGGTCATAATTAACCAAGTAGTGGATCAGTAATTACTGGGGTTTTCCAAGATATGTGGGTAGGCTGGAGGGTAGCTGCAGCTGACTCTTATCTCTGGGGCCAAAACAAAATATCATGAGGAAATCCTGAAATGGCCTCCAGCAGTGACAGTTGACTTTTTGTGGTGATTTTTTTTTTTCACTTGGAGGAAAAAAATGGGAAGGGTCATGGGTGGCAGTTTGGGGGTATACAAAATAGGAGTAGGGATTCATGTTCTCTGCAGTCTTTACTCTCACACATACATATACACACACATACACAAGGAATTGGATGGGAAAGGATTTTCCAGGTGGCTATCTAGATTCACAAAGGCCTCCCATTCAGATGATAGTTGGCTTTTGGTCTTCTTCCCACACATCCATGCCCAATAGCCCTGTCATTTGGCTGGCTAGCAGGAAGTCTCCTTATTCCAAATCTTACTATTGATCTATTGAATACAGCTATGGAATTGACCATGGTTCTCCAGAATTTCAGACAGAAGCCTTTTCCAGACTTACCTTGACATGCCAGAGACTGGGATCTTCAGAACTGTTCAGAGTGCAGATGGGTCAGATGTGTCAGGAGTTTGCAGTAGTGGTTGCTGTAGATATTGGACATTTTTTAAAAAATATCCAAATGACATTTCATTTGCTCTGGACCATCTTCACGCAGTTCCCAGCACTAACGGCAACATTTTATTCCCACTCTTGTATGCATTTCTTTTTAATTCTGAGAAATATCAGAACACTATGTTCTCCTCTCCATCTTTCTTTCTCTTGAATTTTTTTAAAAAAGAGTTGCATTACAACAACAACAACATTGCTGTAGTGCATCAATGAAATGGCACTTTTGCAGAATAACCTCTAAAAATGTGCAGAATAACCTCTAAAAATGTTGTTTTAAAAAAATCAAAGAGGAGAAAAATTGTCCTTCAAACCACAGGACCAACTAAATGTTATTTTTAGTTCTACTATTAGTAAAAATTCCACATTTCCGCCGCTTTACTTCTTCATGTTATTCCCCCCCTGCCCCCATAGCATTAATGTTCCTGCTAAGATGATTTTTCACATTGGTACCCATCCTAGAATCCGTTGACTTGTATTAAGCTAATTTCATACATGGCTCAGTGCATTGTGTCTTCTTTCTGAATATTTACAGCTGGTTTATTAGATAGGCTTTGTCTTAGGCTATTGCCGCTCAGGGGGTTAGCTGCTCGTTTTATATTAGGCATGCGTCTTCATGTGGAAATATCCAGCCATACCCTTCAGCACAGATGTCTGTATTTTAAATTGGGGGAGGGATAATTTATTACCAATTCAAGGTTAATACTTGCAGGATATAATCCAATGTAACTCTGTGATATTATGTCTACCTAAGAGTCCTGCATTCCTGATTAAATAGTGCCAGAGGGGAGAATGTGCAATGCAGCCACTTATCTATCCAGAGTTTGCAATTTCACCTGCTACAGTATTCCATTTGAACTTCTATTTAGAATTTTCCAGGGGAAGTGAAATATTTGCTTTTATATATAGGAGGCCAGGTGCCTGAGCAATTATATTTTCCCCACCCTTTTTGCCTCTATCTCTTTTTTGTGTCTTCTACCAAAATATATATGCCTTCATTAATATGCCATTGGCAAAATACTGATTAGCTGTAATGAAGACTTGTCTGTAAGATGACTAGTTTATAGCTTGTTGTTGTTGTCATCATTTTTCGCCATAAGGCCACTTGCTCACTGTCTTTCCACTATTTTATTTATTTATTTTCATATTTAGATTAGAACAAAATCAGTGCACAGCTAGTTGCTTTCTGGTGCATTCTTATAGCACGAAATGTATTAGCACAAAATACCTTTAATAATATGAAATGTTAGAACACTCAAGGAATGAAACAAATCTGGGTGGCTGTCTTGATACGCATCTGGCTTTACCAACCGGCACCACCACCACTGACATGAGTTGCTTCCTCCTGGGTTGAAAACAAAGTACCCAGCTTCATGAATGGGTGCCTTGTTGTGGCCTCAGAGGGAGCAATTCATGGCAGTAGTATCAAGTGGCACAGTGGAACACTAGGTTCACAGCTGGCCAGTGTTGCTTCAGAGTGCTCCCAATTTTCCTAGAAGATCCTGAGCAAATAGTGAGTTTTTAAATACCAGATTAAGGCAGTCCACATGGCCTTTGGCCCTGCCACATGTGGAGAGGACAATGCAAGGGCGGAGGGAAACCAATGTAAATTGCCTGTGTAGACATGCTCAGGATTGTGGAGAGAAGTGTGTACAGTAGTTGCTGTTGCAGTACAAGCCTCTAGTAGTTTATATCTGTACTGGTAGAAAGCCAGTTTTTTGGGCTGTTAATGTACCTCAAAGATATGACAGGACTTCCCACATCTTTCCAGGTAACATATACCAAATGGCTAAAAGATGCATAGCCAGGCATAATTATTCTTTGTGGGGTGATAAGCGTTATGCTTGTGAGTGTTGTGTAAAACTGGAATGGAAGGAGTACTTCAAGATGCAAATTCACTGGCCTCATGTGAGCTACCATTTTTCCAGCCATGACGACAACAACAATCCTCACGACGATAGTGAGGATGATCAATTATATTTATTCCCCACCTTTCCCTCAAAATCAGGATTCTATTATTATTATTATTATTATTATTATTATTATTAGCCCGCTCCTCTGTCAACCAATCAGAGCAGGTTACAACAATTGTTTACAACAAGGTAAAATTACAATGACCCATACCCACCCACCCACTCCATGCAGCTAGAAAGGCCAATGCAATTCTGTCAGCTAAAAAGCCAATGTGATTCTAGGATGCATTGGTAGGGATATCGTTTTTAGATCAAGGGAAGTAATAGTACCACTCTATTCTGTTTTGTTCAGGCCTCACCTGGAATATTGTGTGCTGTTCTGAGCACCACAATTTAAAAAAAAGATGTTGACAAGCTGGAGCATGTCCAGAACAAGGCAACCAAAATAGTGAAAGGTCCAGAAATTGCCTTATGAGGAGTAATTTAGAGAGTTGGGTATGTTTAGCTTGAAGAAGAGAAGGTTAAGAAGTGATTTGATAGCCCTGCTCAAGTATTTGAAAGGATGCCATACTGAAGATGGAGCAAGTTTTGTTTTCTGAAGCTCCAGAGAATAGGACCTGGAGTAGTGGATTCAAGCTACAGGAAAAGAGATTCCACCTGAATATTAGGAGGAACTTCCTGACAATAAGAGCCGTTCAACAGTGGAACACTCCCTCAGAGGGTAGAGGAATCTCCCTCTTTGGAGGCTTTTAATCAGAGGCTGTTGAGAGTACTTTGACTGTGTATTCCTGCATGACTAGGAGTTGGACTGGATGATCATTAGGGTCTCTTCCAACTCTATGATCCTAAGCAACTCACAAGTTAAAGCGAGTAGAATATAGTTAAAACATAACAAAAGATTGACATTAAAATGGAATTAAACTATTAGCAACACTAAAAACATTTTACAACATACAGTTAAAATGCTGAAAAACAGTTTATAAACAGCATAATTAAAACAGTGCAGTAAGGTACTAAAAACCCTTTGTTTAAAAGACTTCAATTCTCAAAGGGCGATCACAAGATTATTTTTAAGAAGTCTTTACCTGTGATGAAGTGCAAACAGCCTCTCAGGGTAGGAAGTTCCAGAGCTTAGGAGCAGCCACTAAAAATTCTCTCTAATCAGGCCTGTTAAGATGGTGACATTGAAAGAAGGACTTTGCATGCATCTTAGACTCTCCCTGCAACTCACTTCCCACAACCTGGTTACATCAGACTTTGAGGGAAATGACCATACGAAATCTCCATCATCCACCATCTTCTTTCCTTCTTTTTTATCTCTTTTCATCCTGTATCTCATAATATGATCAAGCGCTAAAGTGGTATTATTTATTTATTTAGAGTACTTATAGCCCACTCTTCAGCCAGAAAGGCTCTCAGAGTGGCTTACAGATTGTTAGTTTGACAGTTCCCTGCCCTGAGGCTTACAATCTAAAAAGATATGACATAAAAAAAAAACAAAGGGAATGGAAGTGGGGAAGGGAATTAAAGTGGTACTATAGTTGATATGCATGCATGTGATCTCATTTGGCCTGTAAACCTCAAAAATTACCTGTAAAGCCTAGACCATCTAATTTGGTCCTCTGTATGCATTTGGGCTTGGTTACCAGTCACTGGGATCTCTACAAGTGTAATTGCCTTTAAAATATCAGTGACAGCCTGGAAATTGGATAGGATAACTGCACTTTCATACCTAGTTTAACCCATTATCTATTTAATGTCATACAAATATTCAACATTCTATCCAGTCAAAGGTAAGCCCTTCTACAGTGCAATGCTATCCACATCAACCCCTCAGTAAGCTCCATTGATTTTGGTGGGACTTCTTCCCAGGTAAATCTGTATAGCAGGTAACTTACGTACAGGGTTTTAAATATATAGTTTCATTGATTCAAATTACAAACACAGCCACACATTTAGCCCTTGAAATAAATGGGTTTAGGAATAGGTACACTTTAGCTGGTGCTTCTGGATGGTTTTTCTATCTGGAGGAATGGGGAGATTGTCAAGGGAAGGTTAAAGAGTCCATAATTTTTCCCATTTAAAAAAGGTGAGAGAATAGAGGAATCAAGTTTGCCTTGGTTGAGAAAGTGACAGGAGTGCTTGGGGCACACCTCAGAGCAGAGCATGTGCTGTTCTCATAGTTGCTTGAAAATGATAGCAGCGGGATAATTTTATCTTGGTAGAACTGATAATAGGGAAGTCATTAAAATACTTTAATGGGGCAGGAATTAAAACTGGGCCAGTTGTCTTTGACTGCTTCAAGCTGCCTCTGGCATGTTGTTCACTGGCAGCTAGCTTTCTCTGCCTTTTTTCCAATGTGAATTCAACATATAGAATATGACTTTTTAGTAGCAAATATCTGTTCCAACCAAAATGATAAGTGTGGTCTTAGATCTCACAACATTTTTTTTAAAATATTAAAAACCTTGAACATCAGAAGGAATATTCTTGTAAGGCTGAACAACACTAAATAGTAGTAGTAGTAGTAGTAGTAGTAGTAGTAAATTTGTTTCCTATCTCTCCTCAAGGCTTGCAGCAGGGTACAGCATGTTAAGATACAGAACACAATTTAAAACATGCAAAACAACAGTTCCAGCACTATAAACCCTTTGAAATACACTCATAAGAGTACATTCTTTAGAATATACAAATAGAAAAGTTTAAATGGTTTAAAATTGACACTTAATTTGACATTTTAGTAGTTTTCAAAGAAGCTGCCGTGTTAGTCTCTTGCAGTATAAAAAGGAGAAAGAGGGGGAAGGAATGTTACAGCTTTAAGACTAACAGGTTTTTATTTTAGCATGAGCTTTCATGAATATAAACCCACTTCTTCAGATGCAGTACAGTGTCTGCTGCATACACACACATATACATATATGCTGTGTACCGAACCTGAAGAAGTGTATATATGTTGATGAAAACTCATGGTAAAATAAAAACCAGTTCGTTTTATAAGGGCTACTACATTCCTTTCTCTCCTTTTCCGTCCTTTTCCTCCCCTTTAACATTCTAAATCTAACTTTTTAGATTCCTACAAATGTAATTCTGACTTGACAAATTTTTAAGCAAGTGATGGAATGTCAATCAGTTGCTTACATATTTGTTCAACCAAAATGCACCCAGTTTTTCTCCACTCCCCCAGTATTGTGATTATTTGTCTGTTAGGAGGGAGAAAGGAAGATTCTTGTAATTGCTCTGCTTGTATGCCCCTGGCACAAATGTGGGCATTTCAGATGGCTAGCCGGTAATGTCAACATTAAAAAGACATTGTGCAAGTATACCATCTCCTCTTTATTGATTACTATTTTGTGGAAAGAAAAGAGCCAGAAGAGGTATTTGGATTGATGAGAGTTACCAGTACAAGACATCAGCAATCAGATTCCTTTGTAAAGTTCCATGAATGAGGTAGGAGTGAGATGGTGATAAAAGTCTCATTTACTAGCAACCTGTGAATATGCCATATGTTCCTTTTTTGTTTTCATGTACCTGTAATGTGATTAAAAACAGCTTGTGAAACTGATACTATAGAACTACTGTTGTGTTCTTATATATAAGTGTCCCACAACAATTAGTTTTTGTCTTGTTTTGATAAAACTGTGATGCATGCATGAATGCATAGTCACTACTTTGAGTTGCCTTTTGTCTAAATATGTATTTGATTTTCCTCAGTTGTCTGTGATATTATTATATTGCTGTTAACTATTGACTGAATGATTGCTGTTGTATCTCAAATGTGCTGATGCCAGAATTTTGTGATATATAAATAAATTTCCACCAGTAGCATCATTATAATAGCACAAGCAGCAGAAATTTATGGAAAGAACAGATTAAATGCTTAGACTTAAATTCTTCAGTGTGCAACTCAGCTTAAATTGCTGCGTCTGAATTTTGGGTTGCTGAATCAGGTGGAAAAAATCAGACTGACACATCGCTTGTCTATGCATTTTTACCATGATATATTACTAAAAGAAAAAGCTCAAAGGCTGTCATTGATAATTCTGGTTAAAAACTTGGAACATAAATTATTAAGATTTGTAGTTTCTTCTCACAATGGCCTGGGAGTTGGTACATATAACAGAGTAAGGAAATACAACATCAGAATATAGTAAGCATTGTAACAGAGGGCATCTTTATATATGTAATAAAGAGCTTACTATACAAGTTCTAGAAAGCCACAGCTAGAAAGATCAAAAATTTAAGGGTGTATAACATTTAACTTAACATGACATTTAAATTAAATAACATCCAGAACCACTTAAAATGATTTATTATTCAAAAGGAGAAATCAGAATAAATAATAATAGTCAAAGGGTATATTATTTGTTTATAATTTGTGAAAAAGCATTCCTTGGTGGCCTGGCTTGTAAATTTAAATGGCCCAAATCTGAATGCACAGAAGCACATACATGCTATCACTTTATCAAGATATGCAACATGCCCAAGCACAAGAGCAGTAAAAGGCCACAGGGACCTCCACACATGTATTGGTTGGTTGTATCCAGCAATGCGCTTACGTCAGTGAAGTAAACACCACTGTTGGGTTTATTTCCCCCCTGCTTGCAGTTACAGGGAGGAAAGGGAAGGAAATGGAAAGGAAAGGAAATTCTGTACATCCATGAAAGAAAAGGGAAGTCATATATCCAGCACATAACAATATAGATATTTCATAATTCAATTACAGGCATTCACGGATGAAATACACTATCTAGACCCATTTCATTCTGGCTTTAGATGTAGACATTGTACAGACATCCTTGATGATTCTGGTTGATGTCCCTTTTCTGGAAAGATGTTGGGAAGGTACTACATTCTTGATCCTCCTTTAGGTGACTTTTCATGTTAATAATTATCAATTAATTTTATTTCCCATTTTCCCCCAACATGGGGCCCAATATAAGACTAAAAAAAGATAATGCTTTAAAAATTAATGTAAAGATTAAAAAGGTTGTTGCTGTTGTTGTTAACTGCCCTTAGGTCATCCTCAACTCATGGTGACCCTGTGGATGAGACATCTCCAAGACACCCTGTCGTCAGCTTCTCTGCTCAGATCCTGCAGGCTCAGGCCCTTGGCCTTCCTCATCAAGTCTAACCATGTGGCATGTGGTTTTCCTCTCTTTCTAATGTTTGCTATTTTCATGGCATCATTGTCTTTTCTAATGATTCATTTCTTTTCTTCTCATGATGTGGCCAAAGTACGACAGCCTCAATTTAGCCATCTTGGCTTCCAAAGAGAGTTCAGGCCTGATCTGTTCTCTATCAGCTTTCTTCACTGTCCAGCTTTCACATCCATACATGGTGATGGGGCTTGAACGATCCTCACTTTAATTCTCAGAGTTACATCTTTACACTTTATGTTATTTTCTTGTTGTTTCATAGCTGCCCTTTCCAATCCTAGTCTTCTGATTTCTTGACTACAGTCTTCATTCTGATCAGTATTTAATCCAATGTATAGGGAAAACTGGATTATTTCAATTTTCTCATTGTTGAGGATGTAAATATTCAGTGGTCATTAATTTTGTTTTCTTAACATCCAGCATTAAGCCTTGACACTTTCCTCCTTGAGCTTCTTCAGTAATTGCTCCAGGTCTGTATTTCTGCTTTTTATATTGAGTCTTCAGCCTATCTTAGGTTTAAAAAACGTTAAAAAACAATTAAAGTGGTGGTGCATTAATCCATCTTTCGAAGGGGCAGCTTCAAACCACCCCTTCCACCCATCTGTTTCACCCCCAATGCTATTAAAGCCTATGCTGCTTGTCTTTTGTTCAATGAGTCTCAAAGGTGCTACAAGATCCCTTTGCATACTTGATATTCTGGACTAACATGGATATATCTCTGAATTAAACAAGCTATCATATTAAAATGTGATTTTTAAAAATTAAAATTTTAAAAATTTAAATTATATAATATAATATATAATAATAGAGTTAAATACAGTACACATATCCAGTTTTTAAAAAGACCAATTAATCATCAAATGTGTATTTAAATAAAAAGGTCTTTATTTCCTGGTAAAAGTAAAGCAGATAAGGGGCCACTCTAGCTTTCTGTGGAAGGGAATTCCACAGCCTGTTCACTCTAATGATTGTGGAATCCTCCTAGAGTGGCACAATTGGTTGGGTGTGAGAGGCACTGTATTGCAGTTGTTCCATTCCCATTCCAGGGTCATTATTAGACGGTAGCATTCGGAGACTTCTGCTTAGCTCCATGAATATGGTATGCAGAACCCATTGGTCATAACAGACAAAGCAAAGTAGATCTAATTTTCTATTTGTACCCATCCACCAGTGTTGTCTTGAGAACTAATCAACTCTCTCTGGATACGAAATACTTTCTATGAGATTTTAAAGCTTCCACTAGAATGCTGCTAGTAAAGATCAACTCCCATCAATTGAAAACTTGGGGTCAAAAGGGGAAAAAGTCTGTGTGCATTTGTCTCCTATTTTTAAAGTACATATTTTTCTTCACCTGCACTCCATTTCAAATGAAAACACAAATGAAATACAGTATAAGACATCTCTTGAATTATCCTGTTGTTTGCCAACTTACTGGGTGAAAGTCTGTTAACACAATTTGGAAAACCTATTGGCCTTGTTTGAAAATACAGAGAACAGATCAAGGAGAGGATGAAAACTTGTAAATATAACTTGGAAAGAGCCATTATAAAATTAGTTTTCATCTTGCAACCTAGCACAAATCAACCAGCTCCAGTTTTAAATACATTGATTTCTATTCACTGAACCATTGTTTAAATAATTAGTTGAAAATGTGGAGGGGGTTTTAATGCTTGGTTCAGTCTAAGGTGGACACCCAAGATCTTGATGTAGACACAATACTGAAATATCTAGTCGATATTCCAGGGGGTGGGGAGTAAGAAACCAGTTCTGTAGATACGGCAGACTGCTAAAAAGACAAATAATTTGGTCTTTCTCGAGGTGACATGCTCCACTTCTATCTGTTTAGTGGGCAGAAGGTGCTTCCTTTCTGTGGCATCTGCCCATCTGTTGCAGCTTCCACCAGGATGCATCCATCCTGTGGTGCTCTCCCTATGATCATGTTCTCAAGTGATTGTGATCAGCATGTCCAAGGACACTTGTGTGGGCATAATGTCAGTTGGCTACTGAATATTTAAGACAGGAGGTGTTGATTGTTATATCAGAAACCTTATTTTCTGATGTATTATCAATTTCTTCATATTTCATATATTGGATATCTTCAGCCCCAGACAGAATTTTAGGGATAGCTGCCATTAATGTGATCTTGCCATGGTCCACAAAAGCACTGGTCCTAACATTGATGTGTGGCTTCTTCTGCTGGTATATCTTTTTTGCTTCAACTACAAAACTTCATGTTAAAAAAAAAACTGCTACCAACAGAAGGCCGTGCTGTGCAGGGCAGGGACGACACAGCAAGAACACTTCACAGAGGAAGAGACCTGCAGGGGAAAAGACTCTATTTGTGCTATCAACACCATGTAGCATGCCATCTTGCCTCCTTTTTGGATAGATGAACAATCTCCTTTTGTGTGCTGCATCCATTCTTTAAAGGTGAAGTGAAGATCTCCAACACCACCGCTCAAATGTGTTGATCTTCTTCCTATCAGCTTTCTTCACTATCCAGCTCTCACATTCATACATTCTGATGGAAAATACAATGACATGGATAGTCCTAACTTGAGTATTCATTGAAATATCTTTGCAATGCAGGATCTTGTCTAGGTCTTTCATTGCTGTCCTTTAAACTCCTAGTCTTCCTCTGATTTCTTGACTGTAATCTCCATTCTGATTAATGACTGATCCAAGGTATGGAAAGTCTTTTAACTATTTCAGTTGGTTCATCTACATTAAAGTTATGTAAATCATCTCTGGTCATTAATGTTCAGCACTAAACCTGCCTTAACACTTTCATCAGTGACTTTCTTTAATAATGGTTCCAGGTTTTTGCTATTTTCTGTTAGGAGTATGGTGCCATCTGCATACTGTATCTTAAATTTTGGATGTTCCTTTCTCCAATTTTCACACCTCCTTCCTCTGAACCAAGTCTTGCTTTGTGTATTACATTTTCAGCATAGAAATTGAAGAGATTTGGTGATATATTACAGCCTTTCCTTGACCCCCTTTCTGAGTGGAAACTATTCTGTTTCTCTGTATTCTGTTCTACCAGTAGCCTCTTGCCCTGAGTACAGATTGTGCATCAGGACAATCTGTAGTACAAGAAAAATAAATAGTCTCTTTTATTCAACAACACAGAAGCATATCTGGGATTATTTTCCCAGTTTATCTGGGATTATTTTCTCATAATATCTGGGATTATTTTATCTGAGACTCTTTTGCTGTTTGAGGAAATAGATTCTGAGAGTCTGTGTTGTGCTACTATACAGCACATGAAAAAGAGAGAAGCTAATGCCTGCGGGTGGGTACTTAAGAAAAGTTATGCTCTAGCAATTTAAACAATCAGATCAATTTGCCTTTCCCATCAGTAAATGGAATGAGTAGAATTCATAATGTACCATAAAAGAGAGAATTTTAGTGATGAGAGAGAGAAATTATTGCATTGCTTAAGAGAAAACTCTAGATGATGTCTTTTGGTTCCTGACCATACACTTTAAATAATTTGCAAGTATACGAACTGGTTCATGCATCAAGAAAGCCTGTAAATGAACTTGCCAGGCATAAATAATTGTGATGTGTGTCTGGCTGTGGGTTATGAAAGCAGATGAACCACTAAAGGCAAATGAACACATTGTAGGAGATTGAGCAGGATGTGTGCTCCAGCAAACAGTTGTTACTATCTAAAGCTAAACTTGCAATCCAGAACTACAGCAGCTATCAATGCAGACAGATAGATGAATGGTAACTTCACTTTGTAAGAAGATATGATAACCATACCATCCATAATATATCACCAGGTCAGGGCAAAAAAGTTTACCACTTCTTATGTTTTCTCGTCTGCATATGAGGTAAAATTAATTTAACAATTGGCAGGATATTACAGAGGACTGATTTATTGGTTGTCTGTGGATAAAGGGATAAAAGCGACTTTATGGGGCTTTACAGACAACCCAAAAAGGTCAGTCTGTAGCCTTCTCTTTTTACTGTGCACCATCACTGCAGCAACTACATGGAGCGGCGAAGGTGCGCAGTAAAGAAAAGGAGTGCCGAAACCCAGCTCCTTTTTGCATCGCAGTTGCAATGCAAAAAGCACTGTCAGTGCTTTCGGAACGTCGCAGCTGTGGCGTTGTTGCTGCATATGCCATGTAAACGGCGCTGCACAGTGACGACATCCCATCACGTACTAAGGTTGTGGGGCATGTATACGCTCTGCCCCGAGGCAACCCTAGCACGTGACCAGGGCGCCCAATAGCTCCCGTCTGTTTCAGGCCTGTGTGCTTAACAGAGCCTGCCAAGTCTATATACAGTAGGCATGTCTTGGTTAACAATCCAGTTATGTTCTGGGACATAACATCTTTAATAGTACCAGGTGCATAAGAAAGATGAGTAGGTTGACATATTTCAGTAAGGATTTTATTCAAAACCAATAGTATGCGCATACAGGGGCAAACCATAACAGGTAAGCTTTGCATGAGTAAAGAAAAACATTGTGAATCTTCTAGAATGCACTGGAAGTTTCTTCCAGAATGCATTTAGCATTGAATTTTCTTTCATCAGCCTCCACTTTTCTTGTGATTTTTATTCTGGTGGCAGATTTACAGATTGGGTTTTTAACATGCTGGGAAGGGGAAGGGGCTGGTGAGACAGACTGATCTGCTCTCCTCTTTTCTTTCCATTTTGTTGTTGAGGCATACTAAGTGAAGGCGGATGGTGTTTTTCTTGCCTGTTGTAAACAGGCATGCACAACTGCAGCAGAGTCAGCTAGGGCAGAATCCCACTCTTTCTCAGCTCCAGTTTTGTTTATTACTTTGTTTACTGTAGAACCACTGTGGCAGCCCCTGAAACCCTTGTTCTCCTGCTTTTCTTCACTATCCTCATTATGCCAATGCTGCTGCAAATTTCCACCTAGAAAGAGGACAGAGTGGGGAAAGGGGTATAAAAGACTGTAAAAAGAAGCATTACTTGTAGACGACTATCTCTGTGTTTTGTAAACCCATTCAAAAACCCATGAAACAGTGGCCCTGTACACACTGCCAGGATGTGACGTCCTGGCGGCAATTTCAGGGCAAAAAAGGGCTGGGCACCCAAACGCATGATGTCACAGCTGTGTCACAACTGCGACAGACCGCTCACACAGTGTGACACAGCTCTTATAACATCTCAAAAAGGAGCTGCTCTAGGTAGCTCCTTTTTTGGTACACAGCGGTGCAGCTCCGTCTGGTTGCTGCTGTGCCACTGTGCACCAAAGAGGGACGTCTGCAGATCGCCCTTTTCAGGCATTCTGTACAGCCCCAATATACTTGTTACAAGACTTTGAAGCTTCACTGGCTTCTTCATCAAACAAGGTGTTACAAACCAACCTGGAGGGGGGGGGGAGAGAATTGAAGATGTTAGTCACAGGCCTGTATTTTGCTGTTTCTTAGTTAAGAAGGTATGGAGGGGTATTTTTTGAAGGGTGGCCCCTCCTACTTCTGGCCATGTGGCAACTGGGGGATTTTCAAAGTCAAGTCAATTTAACATCCATTTGCATCTCAACAAAGTCATGATGTCACAAACCACAAGGTTGTGAGTTCAATACCAGCCAAGGGCTCAGGCTTGACTCAGTCTGGCATCCTTCCTAGGTCACTAAAATGAGTGCCCAACTTGCTGGGGGCAATAGGCTTAGACATTGTAACCTGCTTAGGGAGTGCTTAAGTGCACTGATAAGCAGTATAGAAATGTACTTTCTATTGCTAATGCTGTCACTAACATCATCAGTCTTTTTCTCCTATTTGGTTTGTAATACCTTGCCTGATGAAGAAGCCAGTGAAGTTTATTTCTTGTTTTGCACTAAGTATAGAACAAGTACTTGGGAGTAGAGATGCTACTTTGAAAGTACAGGACTAACAGAAAAGACATTCTGTGACTTAACTTGGAAAAGGTGGCACAACTTTGTTACAGAAGAGAAGCAGCCAGATTCATATTTTAGGCTTCTCTCCATCTGCTCCCCTCGGGTGTCTCCCACATCCTCCCTCCCACCCTGTTTTCTAATCTATGTGCCACTTTAATTATGATAATCAGAGGACCATGACAGGTGATCTCTTTGTTATGACAGGTGTGTTGGGCCCTTGGATTTGGAATGCATACTTAATGTCTGTACTCCTCCTGCTGCTACTCTCAGCCAAGGAACACTGTTGAAAGAGACAGAGGAAGGTTGCAATCTCTGGAGGTCTTTTTTTCCTCACCTGGATGACACTCAAAATCAGAAGGACGAGCATGTTTTTCCCCTTACCTTCCAAACTCTGTCACTTGAGGTACTCTGAAGTGGAACTTTCAAACTCTGTTCTCATGTTAGCCTGAGATGTTGGATGCTTTCATGTTGCTCAAAGGCCCCTGCAGTTGTTGAGATGTGGTGACAGCTTAGCTGCCTTCAGGATCAGAGTGCCATCCACCTCTTGGGTCCCTTGTACCTGCAGGGTCACTTGGCAAGGAAAACATCAGATTGGAACTGTTGTTTTTTTTCCATCCTCTGTTTCAAATCAGGTCCTTGGTGCATGAAATATGTAAGTAGACTATGACTTTAGAATCAGCCAGGAAAATATTTCCTCAAAGCCAACAAAAAGTCAATAAATGAGGAAACTGGCTCCAGGTTTTAGATGGTGTCATCACTGGTGTTTCAGGTGGCTTTTTTGTTTGGGTCAAGGTGGGCAACAACTTCTGATTTTGTTAGATGTCATCTCCTATGATACCAAGCTAGTGATGAATGATGATGGAAGCTACACTTCCGTCTAAATCTGTCTAATTTAAGATTGTATGTACAGCACTGTGTAAATTTACAGTGCTATATAAATAAAGGATAATAATAATAATAATAATAATAATAATAATAATAATACAGTTCACCAAATGGAAAGCTACTAATCTGATTTAGGCCTAATGGTGTTAAGCCTCCTCCTTTAATGGTTAGAATGTGAGCTCAAGTTGCCATTCAGGTACATCTGTACTATAGAAGTAATGTAGTTTGACACCACTTTAACTGTCATGGATCTGTCCTACAGAATCTTGGGATATTTAGTTTGTTGAGGCACCAGCACTCTTTCTAAGAGATGGCTAAAGACCTTTACGGTGCAAATTCCAGAATTCCATATGGAGCTACAGCACTTAAAGTGGTATCAAAGAGCATTATTTCAGTGTAGATGCACCCTCAGAGTGATTATGCAGGGGAGTTGAAAATTATTCTTAAAAAGTAAATGTCACCAGCAACACTATCATATAATTATGTTTCATGCAGCCACAGTACCATTCACCTTTGCTAAAAACAGAAATAATTCTTTGCCAAACACAGAAAGCAAAAATAAATAAATAAATAAATAAATAAAAATTTAAAAATGCCAGTTTTAATATAATTCATAGACTGATCAATGGACCCTTTGCCTTGAATTGCTGACCAGTTTAAATGAAAGGAAAGGCAACAGCTATTTCTTGTCTTTTAGAAAGAACATGTTTTAGAGAGAAGGAAGACTACACCTGAAGATTGAGTTGATCTAAGCAGTTGATTAGCTGCATTGACAAGTAATTATAGTAAATTGGGGTTATATTGCACTGTGAAATAGAAGGCTTCATATTCATGCATTGTGAAGGAGGAGCAGGCTAGGCAAGTTGTGACATTGCACAATCTCTCAGGGCTTTTACTGATTTTATATCTCAATGCTAAGTGCTTTCTCTTGACAAGGAGGTCAAAATACTGAGGGGATATTCTACTTACTTAACAGGTTGGTTGTGTTAAAGGATGACCTGTTGCTCTTTAAATGAAGGTCAGTAAAAGACCTATTAGCTTCCCTTTAAATGGAACTGCTTGCTTCAAGCATTGAGGGCTGAAAGGAATAGAGGAGCTTTGATGATAACTTTCAGTTCTTTGTTAGACTACCACTAAAGACTGGGAACTTCAAATAAATAAATAAATAAAGTTATCTGATAGAATCGAATGACAGCTGCATCTGGAAAGATGTACATGAGACTGCAAGATATCAAATGAATGAAAGAGGACTATTTAAGACAGTGGGAGAAACTTGGGGACGCATTAGCCATTTTTCAAAACAAGTATGCTTACCATGTTAAAACTGAATTTCCATGATCCTTCATATTGTATAAAATGTGTAGTTGTTCCATCCCTGATCAATCTGGGACCAAAGAGTCTGGAACCTGAAGCAGGCCACCTCTGCAGTCCCAAACAGGCCACCAACAGGAGTTGATTTTTCCCGCTCCTTTTTGTGCCAGCTCTTGTCACCTCAGCCTGGCTTCAGAGCAGCTTCCGGCCCCTTTGGGCGCTTGCGTCATCTGAACACCATGCCCCCAAAGTGGCCAGAAGCCACTTTATTTGAGCCATCTATTTTGGGTCTGTAATCAACATTACAGATATATTGGACCCACCCTGAGACTTCTCAGAGTTTTGAATCCTCTTGGAAAGTAGAATAGAAGGCACACCTTTTCTGAACTTACTTTTTTTGAAGTGTTTGACAGGAAACTCCATATTGTTAAACTTTTACATGGAAACAGATTTCAGTGAGAGAAGGATATCAGATCTCTGATTCTGAAGAAGTATATTCCACTACATTGGTCCATACCCATCTCACTTTGTATTGGGCAGCAGATTACACAGCTAATGAAGGGAACAGAGGGCCTCATCAAAACAAAACAAAACAGTGGAATTGTAGTGTGGCTAATAAAGTGGATAGTTCCTTATCAAAGAATAACAAAATCAACCAGAAGGTATCCATGTCCTTCTTCCCTCAACAATAGTTCAGTATGCAAACTTACATAGGCTGGTAAATGTTTGTACAGTAATGTGTGAAATGTTCTTGCTTCTATTAATGTGTTGTCTTGAAGTTAAGCATCTGCTGGATCTAAAATAGAACTATCTTGCAGCTGACCCATAAGCCAGATTTCCTAAGGGGATTGAATAATATGCAAGAAATCGGTTGCACAATATATTCACTCTGGTGATTGTGTCTCATTGTATTTGATTTTTTTTAATAAGTGTATTATATAATTCCATTATTGAGAAAAGAATTACTGAAATATATAATGGTCACTGGTATTTAATATAATGCTCATAAGTACACATTAGTGTATAATATAATGGGCATTAGTATATGGTGAAATGGAATGGTTTCCAATTGGTAAGGGGGGGCGGGTCAGGGAAGGCTGCCGTTTATCATGCTGTCTATTTAACCTGTAGGCTGAACATATACATAAAGCAGGATTTGACTTGGAGGAAGGAGGCATGAAAAGCAGAGGAAGGAACATCACCACTTTAATGTATATACAGATGGCATCATATCACTCACAGAAAATAGCAAAGACTTGGAATGATTCCTGTAAAAAGTCAAGGAAGAAAGTACAAAGACAGGTTTAGTGTTGAACATGAAAAAAAATAATGACCATAGATGACTTACATAACTTTGAAGCAGATGATGAGACATTGAAATAGGTCAAGATTTTCAGTGTCTTGGCTCAGTCATCAGAATGGAGACTGCAGTCAAGAAATCAGAAGAAGATTTGGACTTGGAAGGGCAGCTATGAAAGAACTAGTTAAGATCCTGAAGTGTAAAAATGGCCCGATACAAATTGGCTGTTTGGGGTATCCTGGCGATGTGCTAGGATTGCCCAGGGGAGGAGTGACTATGTGCCCTGCAACCCTACCACATGGCCAGGGCGTCATTGCTGCACAGCGCCATATAGACTGCGTGTGTAGTGATGATGTCACAGGTGCACTGTGACCAAACAGCACAGCGCACCTGCGATGTCACCGCGGTGCCCTACGGGGCTTGTGGCATCACAGCTGTGATGCTAAAAGGATCTGCTTTGCCGCACTCCTTTTTTTCCTGTGCTCCGTTTGGCTGCTGCGGCAACGATGCAGGGGAAAAAGAGGTGGTTCTGGACTGCCCTTTTGGGGTGGTCTGTCGAGCCCCAATATATCATTGAATACTAAAGTTAGGCTTATTCATGCCATTCTATTTCCCACTTCTATGTATGCTTGTGAAAGCTGGGCAGTGGAGAAAGCTGATATGATGAAAATCAACTCATTTGAAACGGGGTGCTGGATAAGAGTGTTACAGATACTGTAACGAAGATGACTAAAGTGAGAATGTCACACTTTTTGCACCCTAACATTTTGTACATTGGCTAAAGGAATCCATTTTGTGGAACACTTAGAACTTAGACTGCTGGCCATTGTAAACAATGCTAATTTGAGTTGCAGTGCTGAAGTTCAAATGGAATGGCTCTTGTTTTCATATTTGCAATTCTGAATATAAAAGAGAACGTAAGACTGTTCACTGATTTGGAAGCCAGAAATACTGAATATGTGGCAATGCATTGTAGCCTCCCTCTGATTTGGCATGCCCTGCATTTTTTGAGGTAGACAAGTTTAAAGAATTCAATGTATTCCCAAATGTTGTATTTTTAGAGGATGGAAACGTATTCTGATACCCACTTCTAAGGAACTAGTTAGGAAATTTGCTTGTGCTAAATGTCTACCTTTATTCAGGCAGCACAGGCCACTAGTCCATGAATAAATTATTTCACTGTCACTATTTTTGTCAGGGCTCTTAAACACAGGATGTATTCAGACTGGTCATTTCAAGTGTTCCTCTTATCGGTATTGTGCTTTCAGCTTGGCATTCATTATCCTCTTATCTCACTGCTGTTTCGCTCTGTAGAGGGCTAAATGGATTGATTGCTTTTACTGCTGTATTGGTCAGGGTATTCAGTAAAGTCTCTCCAGCTATAGAGCTCATTCGTCATCTCTCCCCACCACAACACACACCTTAAACATTTTGTTCCCCTTGTATATGCTGGGAATGATTAGCAGAGTGCTAAATCCAAGCAAAGTGGCACACTAATCAAACATTATTTATTTCTTTGGCTTTACATCTTTACCAAAAAAGCTGTAGAACTTTCTTTTTAATTAACGCTATAATATAAAACAAGAGCTCCAGTGAACTGGAGGGTTTTTTAAAATTTATTTCTGTAGTGTGTTCTTTTTCAAAGGAACTTATATTTTAAAGTAGGACCTATAACAGATGGAAGGGGCAAAAGTTACAAGCCAAGTCTTCATCATACCTTCAGTCCAGTGAAATATAAGTAAAGAGGCATCAGGTGGGAGGTGGACATGTAAGCCGTCTCCCAGTATTCCAAAGCTGGCATCAACCTTACAGAGAAGAGCCATTGGCAGCTGTCATAGCTGTGAGTGGTACAGCAAGAGTGAGAGGAAGCCGAATCTTGTTGTGCTCTTTGTTGTGCTCCTTGGGTCAGGGAAGTCATTACACAAGAAGCAAAATATTTCTACATTTTCATTCAGGCATTGGCTCCATTATGAGACACATATACTCTATGTATTATATCTAATTTGTGTTTCACATGGAGAACATTATCTACAGTGTAACCTGTTTTTCCAACTACCAGTTTGAAATAGCTGACTAAATTTTTGCCTAGGAAACATAAGTGAAAGGTGATGGGGGGGGTGTTTGTTTGCTTTTGTTTTTGCAGTTCAGATGTTAGTGTATGGGCAGCAGTCTGATCTTTTGATAAATCTTAACAGTATACTAAAGTAAACACCCTAGAGTGGCAAGAAAATGATACTGATTCCAAAGTATTTCTTTTTAAGGAGGAAAATATAATGCAGTCTTTCTTGCACAATGCTTTTGCATTTGGTACAAAATCTCTCTTCCCCACCCCTCTCTCTCCCTCCCCTTGTGGTACAACCAAAACCTGAAGGTTAGTCATGACTAAAGTGCTTAGTTCAAAGGTGAGGTTGAGAAACATGAGAACACATGTATTTTAAAAGAAGGCATCTTTTCCAGCAGCAGACCTAGGTTCCAGATGGGTTGATTTCCCATAGCATATGGTAGCCTGGAAGGACAGAAGCTGTCTCAGAAAACAACACCACCACAAACATTGGCTGGTGTTAGATTGCAAACCATCTGGAAAAACTGAGGTGGATTGGGGAATAAAACATCCTTCTAGTATCAAGCAAACATTGGCTGTACTAATAATATATTTACCAATATATTTACCAAGGTATGTGTGGAATAATTGAAGCGGGAAAGGTTGTGATGCTCAAGTGGATTAGACTGTAATCTTGTATTTATGAACTTAAGTCTCATGCATATCAGTGAAACTCAGTCATCCATTTTTCTATGGCTTGTGGGGACATGGCCACAGACAAAAAGTAACCTTCTTCCTGTGCCCATTGCACTGTCTTAAGACTGGAGATGTTAAGCAAACCTGGCTGAACTGGATGTATTTCCAGTGAGTATTTGAGAGGCCAAGAATAAATATTTGTACATCCAGGTGCAAAACAAAGACAAGCATGTATTTGGTCATGGAATTCAGATTACTTTGCTGCCATAACTGTGTTCTGTCTGTCCTTGCCAAGGATTCTTCCCTGTATAAGCCACCAAGGAGCAAGAAAAGACACTGCTGTGTAAATTAGTGCACAGAATATGTAGTTTGTAGCAATGTAAGTGTGCCAAGGATATGTCACCAGGAGCTCAGTGATAAACCTCATGATTGCGTGCAGAAGGCCTAGTTCAATCACTGGCATCTCCATGTGAAAACCTGTCCAGAATCCTAGAAAGCCACTGCCAGTTAGTATTGACAGTACTGAACAAAATGAAACATTGGCCTGACAAAGCCAGGCAGCTTCATAGTTGTATCTGTTGTGGAAATGAACTCTGCAGGGAATAAAGGTTGAGTCTCCCTTATTTGGAAATCTGAAACCTGAAATATTCCAAAATCCAAAAATGTACATATGGGTGATATAGTGACTTCTTTGCTTTCTGATGGTTCATTCTACATAAACTTTGTTTAATGCACAAAATTCTTTTAAAAATATGTATAATATTATAGTTGTTGTTGTTGTTGTTGTTGTTGTTGTCGTCCTGTGCCTTTCAGTCATTCCAAGTTATGGTGACCCTAAAGTGCACCTATCATGAGGTTTTCTTGGCAAAGTTTGTTCGGAGGGTGGTTGTCATTGCCTTTCCCCAAGGCTAAGCACATGTGACTTGTCCAAGGTGACCCAGTGGGTTTCATGGCCAAGCTGGGAATTGAACCCTGGCATCCAGAGTTGTAGGACATGTTCATAAGCTGTATATGAAACATAAATGAATGTCCCATTTAAACTTGTTCCCATCTATAAAATATTTCATTATGTATATGCAAATATTCCAAAATCCAAAACACTTCTGGCCCGGATCATTTTGAATAAGGGAGACTCAACCTGTACTCCTACTGCTACACAAAAACAGATGCATCACAGGTTCTGCAATGGTTGTGTGCATGAAAGACTGATTCTGACATCAGGAAAGGGGTAGTATTATATTACTTTATTTTAAGAGTAACCTATTTCCAATTTCATGTAATACTTTGTTTAGTATTGCTATCATAGCCACAGAATAGGTTCAGTTATGGCCTCTCACTTGTGTTTCATTTTGTTCACTGTGTGTTTTCCACCATTTATACTTTTGTCATCAACCCATTCATTTCATGGTCTTCACTTCCTCAGAAATCTGTGAATTGACTTGGATGAGGAATTTGGGCATAATTGGTTCAATGGCTCCATTGCCCATTCCAGGCAGTGGCTATGTCACAAATCCAACTGTTAGCCTCAACTAGAGACTACATACTGGAGCAATAGAAATAAGTTCTATTGATTCAATGAGTTGAACGTAGTTGTGACTAACAGAAAAGTTGTCAGCTGATAATGCAAGAAATTCTTTTAGATCGATCAGAATATTGGTCATTTGAGGAAGAGAACCATAGAAATTTGTCCTCTGTTATTGTAGAAGATATAGACCGCCTCTAACTTTATCAGGTAATAGTCATCATTGCCTCTCCCATCCACATATCATTTCTGCCTAGATTACCTATTTATTTATCTCAAAACCATGGTTGTCAGGCCATGAAATCCCAAGCTGTCCCAGACAAGGTGAATGCTAAACTCATCATAAACCCTGGCCTCCTCAGTTAAAGCTATTTAGGCTGAGAAAAAAACCTGACCCATTTTGCTGAAGAGTGACTTTCAGTCAGAGAAAACAACACGGGAGTAGATGGGACAATGACTTGTATCTTAGTGCATTATATTAAAGCAGCTTAATAAGAACTATATGTACTGTCTATCTAGCTAAACCTGTCTGTCTAAGCCTGTCTTGATTATTGGTTCAGCTGACCAGATGTCCCTTGGAAGTTTATACAAAAGATTGTTATTTGATATTCAGTGAGATACTAACATTTACACATGAAGATTATATATAGCAGTTGTAACTAACAGCCATTAGCAAGACTGTTGTTTCTGGCAAGTATCTTTCTATCTTTTTTGACTAGAGGCTGGAGGTGCTGAAGAGGTCTGCTCTTAAGCCTTCATCCGTTTATGCTTCATATTTCCTCTTTGCTCCTCTGTAATATTTCTGGCATTTTGGAAGTCTTTGTGTTTCTGCTTCTCCTCCCTGGTTCCTTCTCTCAGGAGTAAATGCTGAATCGGAAAATAAGACTATGGCTTTCTTTAGAAATGTAATTTGTTCTGTGTGATAGTCCTTGATTTCCAGGTGACTTTGGCTCACATCCTGCAGTTAAAAAATACAAGGCAGTGCTCTGTTTCAGTGATCCCATTATGTAGTACAACCAAACTGAAATTTTCTCAGTTGCATGGAAATAAGGAGAGTTGCTGAAAAGATTCAGATAATGCATTTCACCCTGCAAAAGAATGTTGAACACATCTGTTTTTTAAAAATGTGAAAATCCCCAGGACAAATTATGGGCATCTAAATTTGACAGAGAACAAACGGACAGAAAGCTCCACCTCAAGTATCTGCTTATCATCAAGATAAGGGTTTGGAATTTCTAAAATTTTCGCTGCTAGCTTGCAAAGTAGTCTCCTGCTTCTTTTTTAAAAAAAGATATTGGCTTTTGAGATTAGATTATTTTTTCTAAATCTAATTGCCATTACAGTCATGCTGTAAATGTATTTAACACACGTGGCCTTTGCAGTTCACCACTTGGGAGCAAAAAACTCAAACAGAAGGGGTTAGCCCTGATTAAGTCTCTTGTAGCAAAAACAAGGAAGACCCACAAATTTTATTTGGCCTCAGCTTTCTTAGACTGCAAAATGCATGGAGTGAACCCTCAGTTAACAGACATGTATATACATAAGCTGGGGTAGGGAAGGAGAATTCCCAAGACTTTTGTACTGTATTTTCATATTCCTTCATTCCTATCCCCTAGCAATTGTAGAAATATTTGCCAACTGAAGCTTCTCTCCATATATGGGCACTAGTCCAAAAATGACCAATAAAGTATGTTAAGTCTTGAAGGTATCACATTGCCTCTTGCTGTTTCCTCTCTGTAGCAGGGACCCTTGTAAATTGTTTCTCAGTTGACTTCATCTAATGGTGACCCGATGAATGGGAAACCTCCAAGTCACTCTGTTATCAACAATCCTGTTCTGGTCTGGCAGATTCAGGACCATGGCTTCCATGATTTGGTCAATCCACCTTTAACACAATCTTCCTCTTTTCCTACTGCCTTCCACCTTGCCTAGTGTTTATGTCCTTTCCAGTGAATCCTTCTTCTCACGCTTTCATGAGACCGTGGAAATTAGTGGCTGCTTCTGTCTAAAAAGTGTACATAAAAAAGTCTATAGAAATATTGAAACAATTAAACTTGCAACAGCATCAATGATAAATGCAGCATATGAATACTTCAACAGTTTGTGACATTTCTCTGGAGACCATCCATTACTAAAAACCATAAACCAGTAGACAGCAGCATTCTGTTATAAAACAAATTCTTTCCTGTTTTCTATATGAAAAACTGTCCTCTTTGCCTTCAAATCAGACCTGGGTTTCCTCTGAAACACTGACTTGAGAGAAAAGCAGCAGTGCTGTTTTTGTTTGTTTGTTTGTTTTCTCAACAGCTGTCCAGGAGAAATACTTTATACTGCAGATTTCATCACAACAAAGACACATAGTGGCTTTAAATCTCATACTGTTAATGTACGTCTTGGAGCGTTTTTTGTTTTATGTGAGGAAAATGTTCTCAGACTATGACAGAATGTCAAACTTTTGCTTCATAATCATTTATTTATCTTTTTATTACACTATCAGTAAGATGGGAAAGACCTACTTTAAGAACGGTACTTGGGTGCTGCTCTAATTTAAATGACAGATCCATGCAGCCTTTTGCTGCAGCTCCTGTCAACTGTTTGAATGTTGCCAGGGCTTACAAGTAACAAAAAATTAATGTGGTGTTGTTTATGTGTATGCACCCATACACACACACACACACTTTGTTTCTGTTGGCCATGTAAAGCTGCATAAGGCTTGTCATGATTGTGGTCTAATTGAAAATCTCTTCCTTTTTGTGCAGGCTGCTTATGCAGCAAGAGGAAGAGGAGACAAAATGAATGCCTACTGATATAGCAGCCATAAAACACATTTCACTGTTGCCTACTAGGTCCATGCTCCATGGCTTCTCTGGTTAAGAATGTGTTTGTATCTGTGTGTGTGTATACACACACACACCTTCAAGTTGACTGTTGACTTATGGCAATGCCATGAATTTCATAGGGTTTTCTTAGGCAAGGAAAATTCAGAGCTAGTTTCCCCACCTCCTTCACCTGAAACATAGCCTACAGTACTTAGTATTCATTGGCAGTCTCCCATCCAGGTACTAATCAGGGCTGACCCTACTTGGCATCCAAGATTAGACAGGATCCGTTGCCTCTAAGGTGTTTAAGAGTGCTTATCCCTAAAATCACTGAAACAAGATGTAAGATAAATTTCATACACTTCAACTGATGTATTTTGAAACCAATATGAATTTGTCCTTTCTTAGATTTCCTTGTTTCACTTTGGGTTTTGAGGTTACTACAGCTAGAGAGAAGACCTGGATGAGCTTCTTTTAGAGTAGTATTCAAGAATATGTGCCCCCTCCAAATAATGTTGCATTACATTTCCCATAAGCCGTAGCCAGCAATATTAGTGCCAGTGGGAGCCCATTGGCACTCAGCATTCCCTGTCCGTGTATGGAGCACCTTTTTCAAAAATTAGACCAAGACCCATAGGCCAACCAACAACATGGGATCCACATGTGTTCATGTGTGTTTATGTTTTGCTCCTTTTCTTAATTTCCTTTACTTCCTCCTCCTCACTTGAAAAAATACATGCATTTGTTTTATTATTTAAATATTGCTAAAATAATAAATAATAGTATCACCCATAAACAGGACCAAAAATCAGGACAGGGTAGCAGGCACACCTATGTTAAAATCACTGGGGAAATAGAAGAGATTTGATCTAGCACTGAACCAATTGTAATGTTGGCATCAGTTATACCTCTGTGCAAAGTAAATTCCACATCCAGGGCACTGCAACAAAAAAGTCTCTTTCCCTTGTGATTGTGTAACTTCCCTGAACAGATATTCATGGAAGAGTCTTCTCTAAGACCCAGCAGGTCAGTTCAAATCATACCTTCCACTATGATGGTGGCAACTGTCAGAGAATGCCTTGTCTAGACCATAACAGTTGTGTGAACGAACAATGAAAACTATGAATGTGTTTGAAAGGCACAACCATTCTCTGTACTGGAGAAGAAAAATGGAATAGATTTTGGGGAGTGGGTGCTAAAGCCTTCACCGGTTACAGTTAGTTGTTATGGAGAGGCAGAGCTCAACATAAGCTGCAAATCTCCACTACAGTGGCCCCTTGGTATCTGCTGAGTTTTGATTCCAGGACCCTTGTGTATACCAAAGCCCATGGATGCTCCAGTCCCATTATATACAATAGGGAAGTAAAATGATGTCCCTTGTACAAAATAGAAAAATCAAGCTTTGCTTTCTGGAATTTTTTAAAAAAATATTTTCAAGTCATGGATGGTTGAATCCACGGATTCCAAATCCATGGGTAAGGAGGGCTGATTCCTGAGGATATTTATAGAAACATATTTTCCGTGTCCATATGTATTTATTGTCCAGACAGATATTATGAAATTTGCTGGAGCTAATCAAAAGCCATGTTAGACACTCTCCAGCAACATCCTGAACTGCTGCACCTCTTAGTTCAGACCTCAGCTTCTTCTGTAGCCTTGGGAGAGTATGCCTATGGAGTTAAACTAGGAGGGTGTGGGAGACTTGAGAGACAGAGAGATTTGTTCCCCTCTTTGACCATGTCTGACATATCACGATTAGTACCAAAATCTGGGGATCAAGTGAAGAGGGATTCTGGAAAGTGGTTCTTGAGCCTCACTTGTCAGAAACCATTGCTCTATTGACTAGCATTTGGGTAATAAGCTAAAGAAGTTTTGTTTATGTTCTCCAGATCTTTGGCAGGCTACAGTTTCTTTGGATGTAGAATTTTGTTGTGAAGCTCACTGGGTACCTTGGGCTGGTCACACTGTCTCAGCTTCATAATATGACCTCACAGTGTATGGTTTTTTAAGGAGGAAGGTTAAAATAAAGGACAATGAACCAGGTATGCTGCTATGAGAAAAAGCAGGCTATAAATATAATAAACAGAAAGATTAAATACATATAGTATTGAAATGTTAGTGTAAAGTGTACCTGCATAACACTATAAAAGAATCATACATAGGTTGCCATTAGCTTGGAGAGGAGAGAAAGCAAAATAATACACTGAGCTGGGCTTGCAGTCTGATGTTTTATAAATATCACCAGCTTACCTTGAGGGGGGGGGAAAGTCATCAATACTAACCAAAGGTAATACAATAGCTCTCTAAATTAACACCTCTGGATGTCAGACGTCTTGTAAATATATAGAAAGACTCTTTTCTCTCATCACAATTATTATTACTCAGTGGACAGACATAAGCTGATGAAACTAAACCCGCCTGTGTAGACCTTATTAAAAATATTTTAGGGCAGCTTCTTCAGAACCTTTCTAAAATGTACAAAGTACATTTTAGAATGTGTGAACAAAAATATTTATTTATTTATTTGCTTTTCAAACATTCATTACAATCTCTGCAAATTGCATTACTACAGAAATTATTAAATATAGATACAGTATTTTTAAAATATTTGTTAGCAGCCAGTGTATCACCTTAGAACCTATATTGTTGTTGCATGAGATATTTGCCACTTAAGAACTCAAAGCCATTAGCAACTCTGCATGTGCAACTCCACTATCTCCTTCCTAATCCTTCCGTTACAACACTTCCTGAGTGGTTGGCCTATGCAAAGGACTAGTATTTCAGTTTTCCATTCCATCTTGTTCCTTGCATCCTGTTGCCTGCCTGCTGTTGACAAAGGTGGTACACAATGCTCTGATTTTTGAGGATGCTTAGGGTTGATGTCACCCGGTGTGGTAAATCATTGGAGACTATCACACAGGAGATGAAAGCATCCTTCTCCCATGCTTAAATCACATTAATCGCAAGATCGGGGGAAGATTATAATAGCCCCATACTCTTATCCCTTATCTCTCTTATCTTTTAAAATTATTTTTTTAAAAAAAAATATTGAAATTTGAAATTTAAATTTTTTTACTAAGAAAAATTAGGCCCTTCCCTTCTTCTCCAACTAAGCCGACAGAGAATACTGTTCATGTGGAAAGATGCAGAGTGCAATCTCTAGTGAACTGGGCTGCAGTCCATAGAAGCTGATGCCAAATAAGACTTCTTCAAGATGTTACAGGACTCTTTCTTGTTTGTGCTGGATGAGCCGGTGGTTCTCAGGCTTTCTGATGTGAGTGACTGGCAATTATTATTTTTTTCCAGTGTGTCAGGGACTTGCATTAAATTTGGATTTTCAATACAATTCTTTCTTTCTTGGAAACTTGCCAGGAACTGATAGCTAATAATTTAGGGGCCAGCACCAGTTCAAGGACCAGAACTTTGAGCAGCTTCTTGGAAGAAGCTGACATGACTATGCCTCTTGAAGTCTCTATATTCCTCTCTGTTGAAATTAGAACTGCATTTTATAACAATTACAAATAAAATAAATAAAATAAAATAAGCTGTCTTTATTTTTTTAAGTGTGTGTGTTGTTTGCCTTCAAGTCATAGGGTGATCCTAAGGTGACCCTTTTATGGGGTTTTCTTGACAAGTTTCTTCAGAGGGGGTTTCGTATTGCTGAGGCTGAGATAATGTGACTTGCCCAAGGTGATCCAGTGGATTTTCATGTCTCATCAGTGATTTAAACCCTGCTGTCCAGAATCATAGTCCAACACTGAAACCACTGTATCACGTTGGCTCTTAAAACTAACTTACTTGGCCCCAAATTTAAAGTCATTTATCTTATCTGATTCCTGTAAAAGTGTTTCTCTTCATCCTATAACCAGCTCTAGGATGTTATTTGTATTTAATCATTATAATGCTTGTGAATTGACTGGTGAATGTGCATGGTCAACAGTGACTTTGTGCATTCACATGAACGTATGAGTAGAGAATGTGCTCAAATGGACAGCATTGCCAGAAGTTTCATAAACTGTCCAATATGGATCATCCCCGGATCATATTGGACAATGTGATTTTTTTTCAATTGACCCCTCAAAAATGAAAGCACACTTTCAGTTCAAAATGATCCATCTTTCAATTTACCCACAGGCAATAGCATTGGATGAAACAAAACCTTCACTTTTATTGTCACCAGAAATCTATGCTGTGGTTTTCTGACATGCACAATACTTCATCTTGGAAGACCTAAGAGACACAAACTTTTCTGCTGAGCACATGAAAGCTAGTCAAACTGTTTAGATGTGAACCACCTCTTCATCTAAGAGGGGGGAAGGGAGGGGCTACGCCTGTCATTGTTTCATGAACCCGGTGCTTTGATTGATCTGTTCAAATATTAACGGGCCTAGTGGGGTAGCCTAAAATGTCCACCAGGCCTCTCAATATATAAATATTCATAGGCTAACATCTGCCACAACTGGATATTTGCAATTCTCTCTTTTTCTTTTTCTTTTTTTAATGGGAAGAAGTCATCTCTTTGAGGAAGTTCCAAAGGAGCTAAAGGTGTTTTTACTCCATATACCTTTCATTTAAGACATCCTGTCAATGTGCAGTTTGAACACATTTTTTCTTGCATGACAAACAGATTAACCATTACATCTCCCATCTGTAACAAGTAGTGGCCTCTTAACTTTTCTACTGTTTTAACACAGTATTTATTATACTATTTCAAAGTATGGATTGGATAATAGACCAACCCCCTTTGCATAAGCTTGATCCTAACTAAAGATCGTCACCATACAACTATCTCTCTCAAGATAATCATACTCCCTAATCTTTCCCTCTCTTTTGCTCTCTTAATTTTCTTAATACCTTAATATCTGAATAAGTGAGTCTATTCTTTCTCTCATGTACATACCATTCTTTAATATGGAAAAGGAGTATGTATATGTGTATCTGTATGTACAAGCATGAGAGTGATCCTAATTTAAGATCATTACCATATTTCTCTCTTTCTCGCAGTCTCCCTCTCCCTCCTTTTCCTTCCTTCTGGATCAGGGTTTCTCAACCAGGCTTCCCTGCAACCCAAGGGTCCACAAAAGCTCACCAGGGGTTCTGCAAGAGTTTGTGATGTGATGATGATGATGATGCATATTTTTGAGCTGTAAATATAATAACTTTTATTCAGGGGTTCCCTGAGACCTCAAAATTATTTCAAGGGTTACTTCAAGGTGCTGTAAAAAGTTTGAGAAAGGCCGCTCTAGATCAGACTCCCTAATTTCTCCCTTATCTCTTTTTAGGAGGTAAGGAAACCGTGTGAGGTATTGATGTTGTGTGAAGGGCTCTAGGTCTCCATACCTCCAGCATACAGCAGAGAAAACAGCCCTCAAAGGGTAAAGGGAAAGTTTCCCACTTTGGACATGCAGAGTAAGAACTAGAGCTACTTAGCAAGTTGTCTGCCACTAAAACAGAAAGTCCTTGGCTTAGAAATAATTGAACGATGGTTTTGAAAGCCTCTTATCATTTTCTTTTCGTAGAATAGTGCTTCAGGATGTTGTTTTTCTTTAATAATTCCTAGTAAGTAGAAAACAGAAAACACCAGAAAGAATAGACGCCTGTTTTTTTTTAATTTATTTTCTGCATTGGTGTCCTTCAGTTTCTTCTACCATGGACCTCAAAGCTGTTCATGTGGAGTTCCATGGTTGTCTACCATCCACACACTGATCTGATCTGATCATACTGGAGTTTTGATTCCTACTTACCCTTTGTGTAATGGTAATCCACTTTCCTCTGCTGATCACTGGTAGTCCCTTTAGTTGTGTCCTGTCCAGCTCAGATGACATGTGTCATTATGTGTGTCTAATATGTGGATGTTCTTTTACACCAGTGATTCTCAAATCTTTGTCCTCCAGATGTTTTAGACTTCAGCTCACAGAATTGCTCACCATGACAACATGCCAGTGTTACTTAGGATTTTTTTTATCACACTGGGTCTAATTTCAGCATTAAAGAAAGATTAGAGTGCATTTAAAGCATCCCACATATAAAGCACAAATGGTGAATAATTGTACGAATGATTATCACACGCAATTGTGCAAATAAAGTGATATCAGAAATGCATTGTTGCTGAAATCCCAAAGTAAAAAGGTGTGTGTTAATGCTTCGTTGTGACCATTTTAATGGTGGGTTTTGTGCAACATTGTGTAAAATCATTTCACATAATTACGCAATTTTTCTGGGATATTCATGGGATAAACTCCTGATCTCCTTCATGTGATAAACTCCTTAGATTGGGAGTTATTATTTCATTTAGGACTCCCTACTATCCATGTTGTTTAGTTTGGGAGTTAATGTTACATAGTTCGAGAGTCCCAAATATCTGGCAGATCAAAGGTTGAGAAGCTCTGCTTTATATACTTTTTTCATCCATCTACAGCACTCCATAAATTATCTCTAGGTACATAAGGAACATTGCTCTAGCAAAATTCTCTCATCAAACTCCTAACAGATGTGTCTTGTTTTCACTTGCTGTCAAACAAGTTTTCATCTCTCAGAACACTCTTAACAGTCCTAGTACCAACTTGATTAATGTCTGTCTAAAATATTGTCAGTAGGGAAAGAATGAAACAACTAGTCTTATATTTATAAAGGTGGTAGCTAATGGCTCCCTTATCAGTGGACAATGAAATAATTCTAGGTTTTAGTCCAAACTTTAAAGGAAATCTGTCTATCTACAGCTTTCGGCCCTGTGCCCACAATAAGTTTTGCAGCTTGGATATCTCTTTTAAAGTTCAAAAACTCAAGGCAGGTTTATTGTACCCCACTCTGACACAAGAGCCACCAGCTGCCACTGGCTTATGAGGAGAGATGTCAGGTTTTATGGTTTTCTTGGATCCTCTTAGTCAGAACATTTCCTTCTGATTCTACTTAAGTGGGAAATTAGGGGTGTAGGGGTAGTTGCTTAGTTTTCAGCACCAGTAGGCTGTATCGGTTAGAGTGTTGGACTAGGACGGGAAAGATCTAGGTTCTAGCACCAATAAGCTATGAAACTCACTGGGTATCTTGGTTTGCCACTTTGATATATGACATGGTTGTTGTGGAGATAAAATGGGGAACAGGAGAGCCATATATGCTGGCTTCTGCTCCTCGGAGGAAATGATAGGATATAAATAGAACTAAAAAATAAACGGAATGGGGAGTGGGGAGGAGAGATAAATTGTATTATTTTTTTTTTCTTAATAGTTTACTTGTCCCAAATCTGTGGCCCAGCCATGAAAGCAAATCCAGAGCCCCTGATATTGTTTAAGAAGAGATGTTATCTGTATTTCTACATTTACTTATGTCTGGTTCCTTGAAACTTTATCTGATCTGTTCTCTTGTGTTGATGTTTTCTTATTTATTTATTTAACCAATAGCCAATTGCAGTCTGTGTGTGTGTGTGTGTGTGTGTGTGTGTCTTAAATCCAATTGCTAGTCCCAGCTATAAGGGATCTATGCCTTAAATCTTCCCTGTCCCTCTTGGATGCACTTGAAATGTATCATAGGTATTCCTGCTATTTTATATGGAAGGAAATGTCCCAGTTCCCTCCTGTTGCAAAGACCTAAAACTCTCTTCAGGCCCTTCACCCAGCATAATATGAATCTAATTCTCATCCCTGTCCCCCACCCCTCTTTGCTTACAGAGAGTGTTGGCTAAATAGGAAGAAAGTGGGTCCTTGTTACTGGTGGGGTTTGGTTCCAGGATCCCCCATGGATAACAAAATCAGTAGATGCTCAAGTCCCATTAAATATAATGGCAGAGCAAAGTGGTGTCACTTATATAAAAAGGAAAATCAAGGTTTGGTATTTGAAATTTACACCTTTTTAAAAAAAAAAAAATCAAGTGTGGATGCTTGAATCCGTGGATAAAAAAATTTGTGGATAAGGAGGGTTGACTGTATGCACTGCCAAACTATGTGGCAAACATCGCAGTTAGCTGTGCCCTGAATATTACCCTTTTCCTGTAGTTTACATTCCTATCAGCTAAAACAACTCCTGGGATATATGGTGGACACCTAGTGCAATGAGGCAAAATCTTATTCTGAAACTATAAGAAACTATAAGAGTCTAGGAAGGAAGAGTATTTTTAATAATAATGTTTTATTTATACCCCGCTGTTCAGCCAAGACTATCAGAGCGGCTTACAATTTGTTAAACAAACAGCTTCATTTACAATTGTAAGCTATTTGCCCCCAACAATCTGGGTACTCATTTTAGTGACCTCAGAAGGATGCTTGAACTCGCCACCTTCTGGTTTTGAGTGAGTGGCTGCAGTACAGGCATTTAGCCACTGCGCCACCAGGGCTGGTATTTTTGTTATCTTTCAAACCATGGCGCAGCTGGCACTCCATATCCATGAATTCTGTATTCATGGATTCAATCATCCACCGATTGAAAATATTTTTAAAACATATAAATTTCAACTGTGTCATCATGTCTGTTGCTTTAAACACACACACACACACACACACACACGCAGAGTTGAGTTGTACCAGATCAGACACAGGCCTTTTCACACTATGCAATTATAGCAGTTTTATACCACTTGAACTGTCATGGCAACCTCCTATGGAACATTTGCTGTTTGGTCAGAAACACCAGAGCAGCCCCCTGGCTGAGAATTCCTCCCTACACTTCCAGTCCCAGGATTCCACAAAATGTTACCATGGCAAATAAAGTGGAGTCACAGCACTATAATTGTGCAATGTGAAAGGGCCCCAGAGAAGTAGTTTCTTTCATTTTGAATGGTTGCTGTCCCTCTGGTTACTGAGCAGAGTACTATATTCCTCAGTCCTGCAGTTTCTTCTTTTTGCAAACTGACTGAACTCTGCCAAAATTGGATCATGTGGTCATTTTCAAATGCATTTTATAAAGCTTGAACATATTCTTAGGGGTGTTCCTGATAAAGGTTTCCGATCTGGATCTGGATTCACCTGCCTGGTTCATTAGCACTCCAAAGTGATCCAAAGTTAACTCAACCTGAGCTTGTTTCCTTGCTCTTCTTATGAGATTCAGCTCTTATTTAGCACTCAGTGATGTAAAATTGTTTTGTTTTTCTTGTATAATCTCTCTCTGCCTGTTCAAGATTCTTTTTCAGCCTTTAGCAATTTAATGTCACAGGGAATGTACCATATGATCTTGATTGTGCTCTGCTGTGGTATATTGTTACCTTAAAAACAGAGAAGGAGAAATAACAAGCACACAAGTGGGAGTTGTGAAATGAAGCTCTAACACTTCTAATTTGCGAGTGGGGTGAAGAGAGAAGGGGTGAAGTTCTATATTTAGCTGACTTGAAAGCAGCAGCACTAGCAACAACAAACTGCCTAAAAGTATCAGGAAAACGATGTTTCCCCCTTAATCTTGTTTTGATAGTATTTCATTTAGACTTTGGCACAACAATATTTGAACATATTGCAGTAGCAAGAAGCCAGACTTGCTCTCAGTTACACCTATTCCATACCTTTTGTATTTTCTGTTTGTACTAGTTCTTTCTAGTAATCTCTCTGATTAACATATTGTCTGCTGGGAGAACTGGAACTAGTTTTGCTCAACAGCTAATGAGAATTACAGTACATTTTGTTGTTGCTGCTGTGTGCCTTCCAGCTGTTTACAACTTACAACAACCCTAAGGTCAAGCTATTATCGGGGTTTCTTGGCAAGATTTGTTCAGAGGAGGTTTGCCATTGCCTGCACCTGAGGCTGAGAGCATGTGACATAGCCAAGGTCATCCAGTGGATTTCCATGGCTGAGCAGGGAATCGGACCTTGACTTCCAGGGTTGAAGTCAAACTACTATGCCATGTTGGCTTGCTCTCTTTTACAGTACATAGCAGGGTGTAAAAATGCCCCGTCTCCAAAGGGGTTGTACCCAAACACTGAAAAAACACAAAGTGAAATAAATAAAAATAAATTTCCCCAAAATTAAACCTTCCTTTTAAAGCAAAACATTATGGATGGAACTATACAACCAAAAGCAAGAAAACCTGAGATCAACAACACAGACACAGTTTCAAAATGTGGACACATTAAGATAGATATTTCTTATACTTTAATTTCCACCCATCATAATCACTAGAGCAATCAATCAATCATTTTATATATATCCTGCTTTTTCTCAGAAGTGGGACACAAGATGGCTTACAGAATAGGAGGAGATATAAGTAAAACTAGATATAAATAAAACCCAACAACATATTGAAAGTTATGATTAAAAGTGCCAAAACCTGAGCATCCAAGTCCAGGAGTACACCCAAACTATGTCTTCAGAGGGAGTGTAATTCCACAAATTGAATCCCTATTTCCTGATCTGTCTTCTGACTGACTAGCAGCACCCCTATCTTATGTGGATTGAGCTTCAGTTTCTTCACCTTCATCCAGTCCACTACTGTGGACAAGCACCAGTTTAAACCTGACACAGCTTTAGGTGGAGACAAGAAATAGAACCGAGTGTTATAAGCATACTGATGGCAGTAAATCCCAAAACCCTGGAGAACAGTTTCAGTATATGTTGAACAGTGTTGGGGACAAAACAGAACTTGTAGATCTTCATAGGCCAGTTGCCTATCAAGCAGGAGTCAGCCAATACCACCTTCTAGGTGCACCACTCCAAGTAAGAATAGAGCCACTGTAAAACAGTGCCTCCTAGTCCTATGCTAGCAAGGCGGCTAAAGCCATGCCCCCATCCGCATGTCCCATAGACTGTAAGCTTCTACCTTGTTCCATGGCTCAATAAATCCACAAAGACTTCCAAAGAATGCTCAACCAACTTAACACTTTAATAAACTCATACACTGGTGGCCACCATCAACTAAATTAACTCCCTCCACCTCCAGCTCCTTAATCCTCCTTCAGTCCTCGCCCGACTTCAGCCTGTAGGTCTATGGAGGACAGGAAGCACTTCTCTGCCGGTTCCCTCTCAGCCTTCTCTATTATCAACAGACCAGGGCCCTAGTCCCACCACCTTTCCCTGATGTCCCACTACGTCCCTTCCAATTCTCCCACCAAACTGAGTTACTCTCCACACAGGAAAGGAGTACTCCTAAGTACGGAATTGTTCCCAAAAGGCCTTCCACTCTGGGTCTTGGCACTTCAGTCACTCATGTGTTCCCAACCTGGGGCATCTGCAGTTCTTCTGCAACTCTGCCATCCAACCTTCCCTAGGTGTGCTTTCCCCATTTATCTCCCTGTCCATGGTGGCCTCTCTGACTCCCCCTCTTCTGCATCTCCCCTCTCAACTCTGCCTCTCCCTCTCTTCTTATCTCCAACCCCTCTAGCCACTCTTCCAGTTCCTTCTTTCTCCCAGGGTCAACATGTCCATCCTCTCGATCCTCATCTCCCTGTCCTTGGGGGTATCCTCCCCAAGGCTTTCCCCTCATTCTGACAGAGTTCTCCAGTCAACACCCCAAGCCTTCTCCCTCTTCTCTAATACAGCAGCTCAGATGTATACCATGGTCAATGGTATCGAAAGCTGCTGAGAAAAACCAGTAGGAACACACTCCCCTGTCAAATTCTAGGAGAAGATCATGAGGCAGCCAAAGGCATTTCCATCCTGTATCGGGGATTGAATCCAAATCTATATATATAACAAAAGGAGTCTCCTCAAAGAAGATTTTTGTTCCAAATAAATTGGCTTAGGTAAGCAGAGTTACTGCTTTCACATTTCAGTACTAAAAGACCAGCTGCTTTCACAACTCTCTTATGATTTATGGCTAGGGCCACAATTTGCAACTTTTGATATCTTATTGCTGCCCAGCCCCAGAAATAATGAGACAAGACACAAGATTGGGAGTAAAACAGGGCCATTTATTGGCCTATTTATAAATTTCTTAACAGAAATGCAATCATTTCAAAGAATAACCAAGTGTGGAAGAAGCTGCCATGGCTTTGTTTAAATCTGCCTGTCTTCTCTCAGAGGACGCCAGCAAACAGCTTATCCATACTCCACCTCCTCTGTGGTGGTGGTGGGGGGGGGGGAATAGCCATTACATCCACATTCCACACCCACAACTATGTGACTATGGTTAAATATCTATTACTTGAATGCTGTACTCTGTTAGTGGATCTGAAGAAATGGATTGCTATCTACAAGTTAGCCTTAAAGATACTAGATTCTTTCTTTCCCTGCATTTTCCTTTTTATGTAAAGAATAGCCCTGTTCGAATATTCGAAGGGATGTCATATTGAGGAGGGAGCAAGCTTGTTTTCTGCTGCTGCAGAGACTAGAACGCCAAACAATGGATGCAAGCTGCAGGAAAAGAGATTCCACCTCAACATTAGGAGGAACTTCCTGACAGTAAGGGCTGTTCGACAGTGGAACACACTCCCTCAGAGTGTAGTGGAGTCTCCATCCTTGGAGGTCTTTAAGCAGAGGCTGGATGGCTATCTGTCGGGGATGCTTTGACTGGGAGTTCCTGCACGGCAGGGGGTTGGACTGGATGGCCCTTGTGGTCTCTTCCAACTCTATGATTCTATGATTCTGTGACTCTGAGATAGGGAAAAATCCCACTTTACCTACTCTTGATTGACTAGCATTAAAAAAAAAAGTTAGTCTTGACAAGGAACACTATGTGTGTTCAAAACTGGCATGTTACCTAAACTGTACATGATAACACTATATACCCTATAAACACATGCCCATGTGCACATGTACGCACGGACGGACGCACATACATACATACATACATACATATTTAATAGTACAGTGTCAGTAGGTATATTGTGGACCTATAATGCCATATACCATACCCATTAAAGGTACTAATATAGAGAGCCAGCATACTTCTCTATGAGCAAGAAGTAAAAACTCCTTTGTATGGTTGCATTGTGACCTCAAATCCCTGTCTTCTTTCAGTTGTTGTCCTTCCCCAACTATCCTCTCTCCCCAAAAAACTCATATAGTGCCAGCTCAGGATTTTCACCTAAGCCAGCACAGGCTTT